>JAUPFV010000002.1:44939230-46258981 GCA_036936605.1 Limnanthes douglasii subsp. nivea
TAAGTTGAGAATTAGCTTCTGTTCGAACGGAGCTTGAGAAATTTCTATTTCGGAGAAATCGAGAACATGTGTGTCAATCCTTGATTTGATTATCGATGCTGAAATGACTAAGTATTGAACCTTTTAGATTCCAGTGCTCCCAACTTTTTGTATTTGACTAGAACAGTGACGATTTAGCTTCTCCTTAAAAAAATGCTTTATTGTCCTATTAACCTGCAAAACTTATAAAAAGCAAAAAACTTGCATATTCTTGTCAGGAGATTGGTGAACTGCAACTAAAAAATTAAATATATCATTGATTTGTATACAAGCATTTTTCAGGATGATTTACATTTAGGGAGTTAAGAATCACTTCTGATATAGCTCATGCCAATGCTTTTGAGCAGAGTGATAACACTCAACTGAAAGGGAGTCTGTAATTATTGAATTTCATCTTCATTTTACACTTTATAGTCTACTTAGCTAGCCAATCGACAACTTTGTTTTGGTCTCTGAAAAATGTTGGAAATCACCATTGAAGGATAAATATGGCGTCTACAACCATTTAGAAGAGGCTAAAGAGGCTAGGGATTTTGCCAGATGACAGAAGAGTTACTAAGATTTGCGAGTCAGATTCAATGTCAACACTAACCAAACCTTTGTTCTTGAGGATTTGGATGCCATCAATAAGAGCTCTAGTCTCAGCCATAATCCGGGTAAGCTTCCCATATAAGTTACCGAACCCGTGAACAATGTATCAATTACTATTTCTGATGATGACACCACCACTGGACTCGCCGTTAGCTAAACAAGACCCATTGGTGTTGAGCTTGAATCAACCAGGAATAGAAAAAGATCACCCGAGGTGAGTAGCCTTCTTGTTGTTGTTTAAATGATTGTAGCAACCCAATTCCATAGCAACAAAATCATTATTTAACCAGTGTTTTTTCTTAAAAATATTAGCATGATCAATACTGGTAATGATATACTTTATGTTGTTTACAAATGAACTTGGAGAGTTTGTAATGCCTTTGTATTTATATTTGTTCCTTGACTATCATATGACCCAGTTGATGATAGCAAGCATAATAGTGCAAACATGAACTTCCTTTTGAGTAGATTCAAACCAGCTCATTGTCATGTGAGAAATAGTGATGAATATGCCAATTCTAACCTTGAAAATAACAGCAAAGTAGGACCATATAGCCCAAGCATTGTTACAATACACAAACAAGTGATTAGCGGTTTCAATATTATCACATAATTGACACTTGGATAGCATTACATGTGTCTTTTCTGAATTATTGAGTCAATAGATAACAAGTTATTAAGGATTATTCGAGGAAAAAAAGAGCATTTCCTAGGGGTAATAAGTTCCAAAACTTGCTAAAAATATTAGATTTGTTGTGATTGACTTTGATATAGTTTCAGGTGTCTTTATTGTTGAATATACCATCTTTATAAAGATATTATATGATAGTTCCATCCACTTGACCATTGATAAATATTTTATCTATAAGATTAATAATATTAGAGATAGTTAGAGTGCTTCTAAGCTTGTTTTTGTTCTAAAAGTTGTTATCCCAAAATGTATTGACTTTGTTTGACTTGTACCATTTATTGTCAGTTTTTTCATCCAACATAATAAGAGGATAATGGTCGTGCTAGTTATCCAACCATAAGTCCACATCACCTCTGCCTCGCTTCCATATAATATTATTTTCAGCAATATTCTTAATCTTAGCCAACATTTTCAATGTTTGCGATCCAGGCTTAGAGTTGGTAACCATAAGTGGGTGAAGCTCTTTACAGTAAATACTATGTAAGTACCTGACCCAAAGAGACTTGTTCTCCCTGAATCTGATCAAAATCTTGTAGGAAAATGTGTCTTGGATAAGCTAGTTGGAGTGATGATATTTTTATTTTCCTTGTTGATAGCCTGACCACAAATATCCTAATACTTCTATGAGAAGGTACCAAGATTATTAATAGTAGATCTAAGTCCATTGGTAAATATTAGTAAGTTCTCAGCAAAGGCCAGACAGAGATGGTAATAGAGCTTCTGGAAGAATATTTCATTGTTTTGTTGGTTTCAAATAGCTTACTTAGACCTCCAATAGGACCTCTTTAGAAATAATAAAAAGAATTGGGGACAGAGGATCCCCTTATAATAGAGACATAAACATATTTAATCATCATTGGAATTATGTCAACAAAACTTGAGTTAAAACCAAAAGCATATAACATTATTTTTTTTCCGGAGGGAACCTGCAACTGCTATTCAACCAGTGCGCACAAGGTAAACCCTCAGTATGACGTAATAGCCTGAAAATCAATGCCATAAGATAAACCACACAAGGTGACAGGCTCAGCCAAGAAAACGTTTGTAGAAGGATCAAACTCATGACCTTTGGTCATAAGCATGCATTACTCCACCAACTCGGTTACCCCTTTCGAGGCTGCATATAGCACTTTGATGATAAAACTGTGGGATATTTTGTTAAAGGCTTTGTTCACGTCATGAATCGGATTTTTTAAAGGAATGATGTTATCCTGAATAGATTTGTCAATAACATAGCCACCCTGAACATCATAAATACTTTTGGAAAGAAGCTTAACCAATCTGTTGTTAAGGATTTTCGATATAATTATGTTCATTAGAGTGCACAAAATGATTGGTCTAAAACAATTTCATGATGTATGGTTACATGAATTGGGGACAAGACAAATACTAATGGCTATGATGCCTTGAGAGATGTTATGACCAAGCACAAAGGAAACCATGGCAGCACATAAGTCATTTTTAATAATTTCCCAGCAAGTTTGAAAGAAACAGCTATTAAAGCCATCCATACCAGCAACACTTGTGGGGTTAAGGATTTTGATGATGCCATAAATGACATCTTCAGAATGAGTAGCCATGAGTAAGTTATTGTCAATCTCTATAATCAGCTTAGATATAATGTTAAATATATTGTCATTCATTATGTTAACCTCATTATCATACTTAAGGTAGGGTAATTATGTAAGAATATATTTGAAATAAGATTCAACAGATAAGTCTAATAGATTATCATATGTGAATTACTCAGTGCATTATTTGATATTGGAAAGTTTATTTTTCATTCTTTTCCTCTTGACAAAACTATGGTAAGTATCTGTATTTATGTCACCATCTTTGATCTATTTAGAGTAGGATTTTTGGTGTCAATAAGATTCTTCTATAGATAAAGCCTAAAGATACATGTCATTAGATCTAGAAAGGTCCATTCTATCATCTATGCTGTTAGTATCCAGGAGTTTCAATTCAAGGTTTTTAACAGCTTCCTTAGCTTTCAAAACTTTGTCAAAATTTTTGCCAAAACTATTTCTATTCTAGATCTTAAGAGCTAATTTAAGCCTCTTGTTCCAAAAACATACATAAGATACCCATCAATATCCTCAGTTATTCTCGATAATGTTAAGAAATTCGTAGTTTAAGGACCATATATTCAGGAACTTAAAGACTTTTTAGAGTTATTCATATCCTTGGATATGTAGATGCATACATGAGTATGGTCAGAGCATGTGAAGCACCCTAATTTTGATTATAAAAGTCAAATCATGTTAAATTATAAAGGATCCGATCCAAACGCTTCCATTTAATTTTGTTTGACCATGTGAATTTAGTGATAACATAGCCAACATCCTCTAAGAAGAAGTCTTTAATAACTTCATTAAAATCTTCAGTACTATTAAGACAATGAGAGAAGCAACCAAGTTGCTCGTCGGAAGATGAAATCACGTTGAAATCGCCCATAACAATTCACTCTTTAGATGTAAAAGATATGGTTCTGAGGATATTCCAAAATTCAATCATGTTCTCTCTTTGGCATTTAGCATAAACAGTAGTGAGAAAGAAGGGTTTGTCCATGTTTGTATCAATGATTTATGCATGTATACATTGGTGATGATCCAGTAGGATGTTAACCTCAAATTCATCATTCCAAGATAGTCATACTTTATTAGTTATGTTTTCTTTGTAATGTTTTTTAATTCAATACTCCTATACTTAAGAGAATGGAGGTTGACAAAGGTTTGCAGGAACTACTTAAAACAACTCAAAAAAACTAAGGGCATGAAGAAAAAAGGTACCGTAGTAGTCAAGTCTATGTAATATACATGGACCGTTAGATCTCCAAACTACCTATGTTTTGCTGATTTGGGGTACGATTTTCAGACACTAAGTTTTTGTAATCGAGAGAGTAAGATAAATTATAATCGTATTCGAGAGTTTGTACGGCTTATATAACATCATCTTCTCAAGGTGTGTTGTTTCCATTCTGGCTTTCATTGTCATGGAAACTTTCTATGTCTAGCTTTGGTGTGGGTTAAGCCTGGGTTAGGATAGTTTCTTTAGATGAGTAATCTATATTCTGACCATTTGATATTTTATCAGTAGCTTTATGTCTTGTTGAGTTTTCTTCTTGATGAGTCTTGAATATTATAGACTTGACTTTAGAAATCCAAATCTCCTTAGTTTAAGCTTCTTTAAAAACAAGAGTGGCAGGCTTGTTTCTATCCAAAATTTGATGAGCTTTCGTGAGAGTTTTCTTACATTTATCTTGTTTATGCTCAATATGATGGTATAAATGATAGTATTGTGGAAGGGTTTTGTAGCTAATGTCAAGACAACATCTGTCGTTTTATCTGAATCCGATCCAAACATGATATTGTAATTTCTTTGTTAAGTTTATCTCAATACGGGCATATCAAGCATTATAAGCAGCACCATTCTTTTCTGGCACCCAAGTCTTAAGAGGTTGTCCTATTGTTGGTGCAATAAATGAATGATAGCATCGTTGTAAAGAAACTCCACATTTACAATCATAATCCACGCATGTGTGATAAGGCATTCGAATTTTGGGTTGAATGAAGTTGTCCATTTGAGTAATCTCATAAAATACCTACCCCACAATCCAAACATTTCTTACCCATAACTTGCATAGATAAATTTTAAATAAAATTCTATCATAACATGTCTTGCGTCCCCTTTATAAACATTATATTCTTCTGCAAATTTATGGGCATCCAAGAACTGTTTAAAAATATCTCGTTTAGGCATACATTGAGAAAACTTTCTTATTAACGTGTATTTAGCAGCAGACATCGACTTATGTTTATCTTGCTTTGTAAATTGCATTGATATGTGGTCCTTCTTCTCTTGAACTCCAATTCGGATAAAGACTAAAGAGTAGCTTGACGTTCTTATCATATCAACATATGATTTTGGTGCTTTTGAGTTGTTTTCTCTTTTATTATCCTCCTTTTGATAATAATTTGGGTAGTTAAGAGTTTTTTTATTCAAAAAAATTGTTCAACAACTATGCAACAGTGTGGTAGCGCCAAGCTACGAGATGGAACAGGCGGCTGAAAATACAGAGAAAGAAGATGAAAAATAGAAGATAGATAGCTCTAACCCTAGGTCAGAGTAAAAGAGACCTTAAAGAAAATCAAATTCTATTCAAAAAAGTCTGAGGCAAAACTAGGGTTTGAGAGCCTTTTATAAAAGTGCTCGAAACCTTAGCCCCAAATTACAGCTTTTTCCTTATACAATAAAATAAAACCCAGCCAGTTCAAAGCGATTGGAGTTGGTTAAGTATTTTAATAAAATCCAACAAAAATAGGAAAATACAAAAAAATTACTAAAACAGCAAAACGAGGGTTTAAACAATTAGATTTAGGGCCTGAACTTCATCACGATGTGATGCTTTCGAAAATCGTTGGGCTTCTCGACGCGTTCGATTTGAGTGTTTGCCTAATTCTGATATCTGGGCCCCAAATAAAGCCTGTTTCCGTTTGTCTAAAAGAGCCATATAGTCATGGGCTTGTGTAACTACATCATCCTCTCCTTCTTCGGAAGAATTCGCCCACGAATTCTCAGCTTCATCATCCTCAGCAGCAGCGGTAAATGGAACCAGGTGCTTCACGTTGAAAATGTTATAGGTCTTCATGTGGCTGGGTAGCTTCAACCTGTATGCATTGGGATTAATATTTTCAATAATTTCAAATGGACCCACCTTCCTTGCAACCAACTTGTTGTACTCGTGTGCATGATAGCGATCCCTGGTCAAAACAGCCCATACAAAGTCCCCCACTGCAAACTCCACCAAGTGGCGCTTCTTATCTGCGGCAATCTTGTACTTCTGTGTTATTTCCTCCAGGTGTTTGCGGGTGTTCTCATGGATCTCCCATATATCAGCAATGGCGTTCTCGACCTTAGCTGGAACCTTATCAAGCATTGGGAAAGCTAAGTCCATAGGACCCCGTGGGTTATAACCATAGACTACCATGAAGGGACTATACCCAGTACTGCGCTTGTGGTCCTGTTGTAGGCGAACTCAACATGATAAAGGCGGGAATCCCATGCTTTCAAGTTCCCAGAGACCTCTGTGCGTAACATGTTACCTAACGTTCGATTAGTTACCTCAGTTTGGCCGTCTGCCTGCGGGTGATACGCACTGCTAAAACTCAGCTTCGTGTTTGTGAGGCGCCACAAACTCCTCCAAAATTTCCCCACAAACCGCGCATCGCAATTAGAAACGATATTCAAGGGTAGACCATGTAAGCGGTAGACCTCACGAAAGTATAAATTAGCAACATTCGCATCATCTGTGGTTTTATTGCAGGCAATGAAGTGGGCCATCTTAGAGAACCTGTCAACCACTACAAAAATAGAATCATTACCTCTCTGTGTTCTTGGCAGCCCAGAGATGAAATCCATGCTGACGCTTTGCCATGGCCCTTTCGGTATTGGGAGTGGTATGTATAGACCTGCGTTGGAGGATGTACCTTTTTCCACATGGCAAACCCGACAACCAGCTACAAAACGGATAACATCTCGCCTCAAATGCGGCCATACTAACTGACTGGATATAGAGTGAAGGGTTTGATCTCTACCCCCATGCCCCTCGTTGTGTCTCTCTTATACAATCAGTAACCTCAAACTTCCCTCAAGAAAACAAAGTAAATTACCTTTGAAGATATAATCGTTGCTCACTGCAAAATCCTTTCTCAAACCTGCGCTGACGCCCTCTAGAATATGACCAAAATATTAATCGATTTCCAGTAGATCCTTCATCATCTCGAATCCCACAACTTCTCCTTCCATACGAATCATCATGCTGCATCGGCTCAGTGCGTCAGCTACGCGGTTAACTGTCCCCGAAGTATGCTTAATAGAAAAGGTAAATTATTGAGTAAATGCTACCCAACGTGCATGGCGGGAAGAGAGTTTCTCCTGACTCTGTAGATTCTTTAAGGTATCATGATCGATGTATATGACAAAGTCATTGTAGGCCAAATAGGAACTCAAGTGCTTCAAAGCTCGTACAACTGCATAGAACTCCTTGTGATAGGTGCTGTAGTTGAGTTTAGCTCCACTTAACATTTTGCTGAAGTATGCTACAGGGCGGCCTCGTTGGCTGAGTACAGCGCCAATGCCCAATCCAGACGCATCACAATGCAGTTCAAATCCTGTAGAAAAGTCAGGTAAAACCAGAATCGGTGCAGTGGTTAGTCTTACCTTGATTTCCTCAAACGCCTTAGCTGCTTCAGTGGTCCAGCAGAATGTCTTGCCCTGCATACACTCTGTAATAGGAGCCATAACAGTGCTGAAGTTATGTATGAACCGTCTGTAAAAGGAGACCAATCCGTGAAAAGAGCGGACTTCAGTGATGGAAGTAGGAATAGGCCAGTCTCGCACGACTACCACTTTCGATTGATCCACTGACAACCCATGTTTTGACACGACATACCCCAGGAAGACGACCGAATCTGTCATAAAACAACATTTATCGAGTCCTCCATAAAACTCCTCTCGCCTCAAAACAACCAACACCTCGCGTAAGTGCTGGAGATGCAGCTCTTCCGTGGTACTATATATAAGAATGTCATCAAAGTACACACCAAGAAATTTACCGATGAATGGGTGAAATACCTGGTTCATAACCTGCACGAACGTGCTAGGAGCGTTAGAAAGACCGAATGACATTACCATCCATTCAAACAGAGCTTCTCGGGTCTTGAAGGTTGTTTTCCACTCAACCCCCATACGAATACGAATCTGGTGATATCCGCTCTTCAAATTCAGCTTCGTAAACACAGTAGCACCATTCAATTGATCCAATAAATCATCAAGGCGAGGAATAGGAAACCGATACCTGACTATAATTTTGTTGATAGCCCGGTTATCCACACACATTCTCATTGAGCCATCTTTCTTTGGTGTTAACAGTGTAAGAACCGCACAAGGACTAAGACTCTCCCGGATGTGGCCTTACGTCAACAGTTCTTCCACGTGTCTGCGAAGCTCTTCATGTTCTTTTGGGCTCATCCGATAATGCGGTTGGTTTGGTAGGCTAGCACCTGGTACAAGGTCAATCTGGTGCTGGATATCTCTCAATGGAGGGAGACCTGTAGGTAAAGTATCAGGAAAGACAACAGAAAATTCTTCAAATAGCGGCCGAACTCGCTCAGGTATACCAGCAAATGGATCAGTACTAAATTCTTTAACCACCAAAAGATAGACAATCCCTGTTTCATAAGCATGTTCTATAAACGTCTTTCGAGCTAGAAAGTTCTTACCCGGCTCCTTTGATACTGCAACGACAGGTTTTCGGGAAACCTCTCCAGTTCGTGTTAATATGAACCTGATATTATTCCATATAGAACTGTAGCCGTTCCTCCTACCATCATAAGTGACACTTCTATCATATTGCCAGGGTCAGCCTAGCAATAAGTAACACACATCCATCCCAATGACATCGCACCATCATTTATCCCTATAGTTACCAACAGAGAAAGATACGAGACATATTCTAGAGATATTTACCTCACTACATTTCTTTAACCAGGTAAACTTGTAGGGTTTTGGGTGGTCTTCTGTTTTCAGGTCCAACTTCTGGACAACTTCTTCAGAGATAACATTTTCGCAACTCTCTGAATCAATAACGAATTTACATACCTTTCCCCCAATAGTACAAGTCGATTGGAAAATATCATTCCGTACCCAATCATCCCCATCACTTTTAGCTTTCGGCGTCAGACAGATACACCTTAAAACCAATGCCTGACCAATATCTCCTCCTGTAACCTGGTCCTCCAGAACTTCATCAACAACATCTTCTGGTTCTTCATCAAACCGCGGGTCACCCTCCAGTGAAAAATCAGTAGTGTCAGGGAATAGACCCCTCGATTGTTGTGGCTGTTGTCGTAATTTTGGACACTATAAAGCAACATCCCCTAGTTCATGACAATGGTAGCACCAGACCTGTGAGGAAGTAACTGTGCGACTAGGGACCTATAAATTAGAACCTGTACGCATAGGAGCAGCACTTTGTACTCCTGGGTTAGGGCTTGGAACCATCCTTTTTGGGAATGCTAATGGAGTTTTTTGGGCAGTATCTCCTCCATAAGGCCTTCGTGAGAGGGATTTCTCCAAATGCAATGCGGGCCGATGTGCTTCAGACACATTCACAGGGTCGAACATGTTCAGTTGGTCCGGAAATTGTTGTCGCATCCCCCTATATAGCGAGATACTAGCTGATCTCCTGAATCAGCAATATTGACACGGTTTTGTAGCTTGAGAAAATCGTTAGTGTACTCGTCAACAGTCCTTGACCCTTGTTTAAGGTTTTGGCACTGCTGATACTTGATGCGGGCATAGTTGCAAAGAAAAAACGCAGCCCTCAAGTGCTTCACAAACTTAGCCAAAGTTGTTATTTTTGGCTTACCTTGCCTTGATCTGGTCTGCTTGAGCTCGTCCTCGGAACTTAGTTGCAGCCAACTGTACCCGCTTTGCATCCGGAACCTCCTTGAAATCAAGGACTTCTTCAACTGAGGCGATCCAATCTAAAAACTCCTCCGGTTCAAAACCCCCTTGGAACTCTAGGATCTCCAGTCTGAATCCAGATTCCCACCGCTTGTTGGCGTTCAGATCAGAATCTCTCGCTGGAGGCTGCTCAAAGACTTGGTCACGACAGTCTTGTGGCGAATATTTGCCCCTAACTTGTTCTCGCCGATGATCAAACGGATTCCGCTTGCGGCCGATCTCTCTCTCAGATCCCGACGGCTGGTTGCTCGAACCTGGAGATCGAAATCCGTTGGTTTGGTTGTTCAACAGCCCCTATAGTGCTTCTTGTACGTCTCTCAACTGGTTTCCCAACGAGTGCATCTGTTCACCAACCTGGGATTGGAATTGACCGAATTCATCACGGTCGACCAATTCGGTGATCGAAAGAGTGGACTTCCCCCGAAAAGATCGCTTTGGCGGCATACCGTCGTTACACACACCGTAGGAACTCTGAATCTGATATCAATATGGTAGCGCCAAGTTACGAGATGGAACAGGCGGCTGAAAATACAGAGAAAGAAGACGAACAATAGAAGATAGATAGCTCTAACCTTAGGTCAGAGTAAAAGAGACTTTAAAGAAAATCAAATTCTATTAAAAAAAGTGTGAGGCAAAACTAGGGTTTGAGAACCTTTTATAAAAGTGCTCAAAACCCTAGCCCAAAATTACCGCTTTTTCCTTATGCAATAAAATAAATCCCAGCCCAATTTCAAAGCGATTGGAGCTGGTTAAGTATTTTAATAAAATCCAACAAAAATGGGAAAATGCAGAAAATTTACTAAAACAGCAAAACGAGGGTTTAAATGATTAGATTTAGGGCCTGAATGGGGCTTCTCGACGCGTTTGATTTGAGTGATCGCATCGCCTAATTTTAATATCTGGGTTCCAAATAAAACCTGTTTCCATTTATCCAAAAGAACCATATAATCATCGGACTTGTGTAACTACGTCACAGTGTATCATGGATTTTTTTTATTCTTATTAAAAATATCCTCAATATTTATCTATATTTTTTTAGATATTATTAAATTTGAGTAATCTAAACTTATATATTACGATTTCTATCAAGTATATTTTATCTATTTAAAATAGTTATTAATATATTAAAAACAAATAACAATATATTTTAGATATTATGTAATGGTCTTTTATATTATCAATTGTAAAAGAAAAGGTCATAAATAATCTTCAAATTCCATCTAGTCATATAGAAACTTGTTGGGATGCTCTAATTGAGAGTTCGAAGAAAATTTAATATGTTCCTCTGCAGATATTCGCTCTATCACCGAAAATAAAATCCATCGGTTTGTCGCAACTAACTATTACTGTTACCATCAACATAAAATGTTACCATCAACATAAAGCTTAACTACAATAAAATTACAGATGAATAACAAAATCATTAAAATTAATATAAAGTCTCCATCTCACGTCATTTTAAAAACTCGGTAAGAATAAAAGATTCAGTCTTAAAAAAATAAGTTGATAACTTTAGTTTCACGGTCTTGTCTATTCTTTTTCACTAACTTTCTTTATGGCTTTTAATCCATTGATTTTAAATATAAATAGTTGTTTATTAGAAAAAATTAAGAACTAGATTTTGGAGACAATGGAAAAGACGTTAGGAATTTAACATCTCGTTGTTTATATTTAATCCATTGATTTTAAATATAAATAGTTGTTTATTAGAAAAACATTAAGAGCTAGATTTTGGAGACAATGGAAAAGACGTTAGGAATTTAACATCTCGTTGTTTATATTTTTCTTAAAGATAAGATGATAAAAATCAATCGTATTAATCAAACCAAATCAGTTTTTTTTTTCTTTTCGATTTCGAGTGGGTTCCGTAAACTGGAATCGAGTTTTATTTTCATAGATTCGGGTTGAATAATTCATTTTACCAATTTGATCCGGTCGTGTTTAATGGACTATCCTAAACAATATTCATCCATTTCTAAAATATTAATTATTTTATTTAAAAAATAGTATGACATAACTTAAAATATTAAGTATTAGTTAAATTTACCTACGACCTAATTAACTTATTCGGTATACTCTTGAGTTTTCACAGTATCCTATTTTATAATTAAATAATATTAGTGTATTCTGTTAGCCCCCAAGGGGTAGCCGAGTTGGTTGAGTATGGCATTCTATATACGCTTTCTCGGCTGAGCCTGTCACCTTGTGTGGTTTACCTTCTGGCGTTGGTTTGCAGGCTATCGCGTCAGACTGAGGGTTTACCCTGTGCGCACTCATTGCACTCTGAGTAGCGGCTGCGGGTTCCCTCCGGGAAAAAAAAAAGTGTATTCTGTTAGCCTCCAAGGGGTAGCCGAGTTGGTTGAGTATGACATTCTTATGACCAAATGGTCATGAGTTCGAGTCCCTCTACATACGCTTTCTCGGCTGAGCCTGTCACCTTGTGTGGTTTACCTTCTGGCGTTGGTTTGCAGGCTATCGCGTCAGACTGAGGGTTTACCCTGTGCGCACTCATTGCACTCTGAGTAGCGGCTGCGGGTTCCCTCCGAAAAAAAAAAGTGTATTCTGTTAGGGTAGCGATCAAAGTTCTACATCTCACATCGGTAATAAATGGGAAGGATTAGTGGTATATAAGTAAGAATATACCTCAACTAGTATAAGACCTTTTGGTAGTGGACCAAATGCAAAGCCGTGAGGGCCTTCGGTCTCCAAAACGGACATATCATTCTAGTGTTGGGCTCCAAAGCGGACATATCATTCTAGTGTTGGGATCGGTTGTGTTCTTACTTATATACGGAGGTGGAATATGTGGACGGTTGAGTAAGGTATGCTTGTGACTAAAGGTTATGAGTTCGAGTCCCTCTGCATATGCTTTCTCGGCTGAGCTTGTCACCTTGTGTGGTTTACTTTATGGTTAATTCGGTAAAAATAAAAAAAATATACAAGGAAAAAAAATAGTAAAGGTTAATATATATTATATTTATAAATATTAAAATTTGAAAAATGTTATTAAAAGTACTTGTCATATAATATCCAAACTACTATTTATGTTTATTTGATATGATTTTGTATAAATAAGTCGTGTCCAATATCTAATTTTTATAATAATACCCTAAATGCTACATAAACTCATGATTTTATCAGGGCATGATATTTCGTGACAAAGAAAAAGTGTACAATCATCTGTTAAACAGGACTACAGTTTAGATATTTCATAATATTTTTCATCGAAATCTTTAGAGAAAGCTAGGAGGGAATTTTATTGGAGATAGTTCTACTTCTTTTAGTTTACCCAAAGGATACTTCAAACGATTGAAGAGTCGTGATATTACTACCGAGTGATATTTCGAATATTAAACGTGTCCAAGCGTTGTTCCATAGCATTAGGTTCATGTCTTCAAGGTTTTCATTCATAACGTCCACTTTTATTTGTCGATGAAACGTTTTTAACCTGCAAACATAGGGGTGTATTGTTGTCTGTTATAGCAAAGGATGGTAACAACGGTTAGTTCCATGATTTTCTTCTAATTTGATGACCATGCGATTCTAGCGTTGATGACATTGCGAGTTCTTGAATATTAGACATGTTATTTCTTTACATACTTAACCATGTGAGTTCTTGTATATTTAACTATGCTAGTTTATGTATATTAAACATGTGACATGTCATATCATAGACCATGCGATTTAAAGAAAATCCACAATGTTATTTTTAGTAATATTGACAATGTGATTCTAGTGCAATAGACACCATACGAGACTTAAATAACAAGTTTATTTTTTATGCAGGTATATTTTATGAAGCATTTGGTATTGTTGGTTGTGAAGATGCTAACAATTGGCTATGGTTTTTGGAACGTCTAAAACCTCATTTGTTGGAGCGTCTAATCACTTTAATTTTGGACCATCACTTAGGTATTATTAATGTTTTGTCCATCTTGTATCCAAACTGCTATCATGCCTATTGTAATTTTCCATCTTGTTCAGAATTTGAAGTACCATCTGAGTCATTCTAACATAAATTTTAAATCTAGGATTATAAATTTGTTTAATCAATGTGCTTATGCTCTAATTATAGAGATTCTAATGAACAACCGGAAGATTTTATATCTGAAGGAGGTCACAGAGTTGTTAAGTTTCTCGGAAAATTACTTCGGGATAAATATGCTCAAGTATTTGTTAAAGGAAATGATATGGTGCTATGGGATCTTCTGTGGCTGAATCCTTTAACAATCAAATTAAAAAAACTGTGTAGTCTACCCATTCTTGAATTAATTGACAAGATTATAGTCTAACTTATGACTCAAATTTCACGACGTTATTCAAAGGGGCTAAGTTGAGTACTAAATTATGCCCTGAATATGAAAAAAGTTGAAACAAAATTTCAAACTAGGCTATACCTGGGTAGTCCGCAAATCTTCGGTAGCTATATTTGAAGCTTTTTGAGACCCTGTTATAGTTGTTAATTTGCTGGATTTCTAATGTTCTTGTGGTGGTTGGCAACAAGACTGTTTTCCTTGTTCTTACATTTTTGTAGCAATACATTCAACTCAACAAAGTCCTTTGACGTTAATAGAGACATTCTTCACTAATAAGCAATTACGAGTCAACTTACTCTCTTAACATACCAGCTTTAACCAATTTTGGTGAAAGATCAAGCTGTAACGATTCTTCAAAGCTGGAAATTGTGCCTCCTAACTTGAAAAGAAGAGGTTGAAGGCCTAAGAAAAAGTATACTCTGTCTATAGGAGAAATAACAACAAAAACGTTAAGGTGTGACCATTGTTCGAAGTCCGGCCATAATAAAAGGACTTATGATAAACTATTTTAGATATTTAAAATATTAGTAGTCCTACATGTTTAGTAGTTTGAATTTCATGACGTTTATAGCTTTGACGCTATTTACATACTACGAAACATTTTATTTCCCCTTATATGCAAGACCATGATTGATAACATTTGGTAGCAAATTCTAGGATATTAACTTGCGAGTCCTAGCTTACTGAACATGTGAGTTTCTTGTATCTTAAGCCAACCATGTGAGTTTCTTGCATATTAATCATGTTATATTTTGTATATTAAACCAACTATGATATTTCTTGTGTATCAGACCATTCGATTTTAAGTATCTTAAACATGCTAGTTCTTGTATTTCCATACATGTGATTTCGGTATATTTACTATGCGGCTTTCTTGTAGTTTCATACATGAAACTCTAGTTATAATTGACCATGCGACTTATAATAAACAATGTGAGTTCTTGCATAATTAACCAACCAACCATGATATTTTTTATATACTGAACCATTTGATTCGATTTCAAGTATCTTAAACATGCTATATCTTTTATATTTAACTATGTGAGTTCAGGTAAATTAAAAGTGTGAGTTCTTGTATATTGAAACGTTCAAATCTGGTTATATTAAACACACGACTTGTCTTATAATAGACCATGTGATCTCACGCATATTAAACATGCTATTTCTTGTATATTAAACCATTCAATTTATGGTATATCAAACATGTTACTTATTTTATATTAAATCATCAAATTTACATAGACTAACTATAGGAGGAATATTAGACATGCCAGAGAAACCAATATGAGATTATAAACGTAGTTATATTTGTTAAACAAATTAGAAGTTGTCCGCAATAAACAAAAAAATGACAATCCTAACTTTTTTCATACTTTCAACCATAACAAAAAATAAATAGGATAGTTTAGGATTTGTCAGTTTATAGTGTGAGAAAACAAAAAAACACGCAAGACAAAAACTTTCAACCATTAGAAAATAGTCTTCTCTGAGACTTTTCTTTTTCTTCATCCATCTCATTATCGACCTCCTCATCTTCACTCTCTTCCTCTTCTTATTCCTCGGTGTCTCAAACTCCTTCGTCCTCATCATTCTTATCCTCATCCATCTGGATTCTCTTTCATTTTTTGTAGAAGATCATTGAGGTCTGACTCATCTTCAAAAAATAAAGCAGAATTTTGTGAGTAATGTGTATCTTGGAACAATAATATGGACTCGATTGCCAAAGACTTTGAGGAGTACTCGGTGTTTGTTGTATGTTTGTAGTTAGAGAAGTGCGCTAAAAAGGCAGAAATTCCATCATCGGAAGATGATGGATAGTCATAGGGGTCGTCAGAGAAATTGAAAGACGATATGGTTTTTGAATTTCAAGAGTTTGTGAGTTAGTATTCTTGAAGAGTATGTGTATACCTTATTTATATAAAGAAACTCTAACCCAATCTCGGTATGTTTTTATATTTATTTCTGTAGTCATGATTATATATCTACTTGTGTCAAATCAAACAATAACTTAGCCAATGAAAGTTATCAAAATGCTTTAATACTAATATGAAAAATTTGTTTGAACGTTGTTTTTTGTATTAATTACCATATAACGGTCTTGTATATCTTTGTCATCAAGAGTTGAGTCTAATTACTCATTTGATTTTAAGTATATTCAAACATGCGAGTTCTTTGTAATCTAACCATTCAATGTTTTGGGTTTTCTAATATTGCGAGTTCAAGTATGCTAACCATGCAAGATTAGTGCTGACGTCACCATGCTATTCATGTATTATTGCTCATCAAGTGAGTTTAGTCTTAATCAAGACTACAAGTTCAAGATTACAACATAAATTACTTACAAAATAAATCACATAAAAAAAACTTTATCAAGAGAGCTACCACCGGACGTTTGTGTTTACATCATTTGGGAAATAATAAAACAGTTGAGCTCTTATATTTGGACACATATATTCACTATAACTTTTCCATACAAAGCCGTTTTGGATAATGTTTTTGGCGTATTCAAAAGGAAAATGTCGTAGTCGAGGCTGCCTAGTTTTTATTGTGAGATATCTTTTGTATTTTTTACTTTATAAATGTTTTTTAGAGAAGGTGTGTATTTTGTTCTTATAGTAGGCCAGCTATTAACAAGAGTTTAGAATAGTTAGAAGCTTATATGCAATACAAATCTCAAATAAAAGGCATGCATGACTTTAAATACTTACCATTGGCTCATATGTTTTCCTTTTATAGTTTACTATGTATATACTTTGAGGCGTTAGTGGGTTATAGTCTGTTGTCGTTTTATTTTCCATGTCAACAATCACCAATGCCCAGTGGTTCATTGTATATTTATTTATGTTCCACACTGTAATGAACACATAATATGCGTTGGATGGTATAGTTTTGAATACTGGAATGAACGGATAATAGAGTGATTCTGTCGGTGGTAGTGGTGGTACTAGTTCAGATGGAACTGAAGCACAAACAAGTAGAGAAATTATATTTTCAAGTTCTTGTTGTTCAAATTTCTAACTTAACTCAGCTATATATTTGTCTAGCTCTTAAATCTGTCACAACAATTCCAGACATATTGGTATAAGACGTGTGAGCATAAAATAAATAGAACATATATAACAAGCCAAACCAGATGAGAGACATATACTTACTTTTTTATCTTTTTTTTCAAGCGAATGTTGCATATGGTTGTTTTTAATAGACCACATGTACGCACTAGTTTTTCTTTAACGTTTGAGTCTTTGGCGTAAAAGAGAATTTTTATTCAAGTTGGTCGTATTCTTTGTTCGGATTATAGAAGTTGTTGTAGTGCTATATGAGGGTGTTGGAGTCTTCTTTGAGAGTGTTGGATTATGCCTTTGTTGGATGATGAAATTATTTAGGGTGCAACCAACATCGAAGTCATACCATGCGATTATTTTGCAATATATTACATGCTAGACTAATGTTAGACTATAAACATGCATTTCTACTCAGAATATAATTATGTTCAACAATATATTTTGATACCCAATCATATTTGAGCAGTTGAATGTTTTCAATCATCTCCATAGTTGATGGGTTGGACTCCATCATTTGTAGCATATTGGGATCATGTTTGGCTTGGCTTGTGCTTGCACAAACGTTATGTGCTCCATGATGAAAGGCTACATCATAAAATTTATTAGCACCAAGACATTTTATTTTAACTTATTACATTATGTAGCAGCATTCTTACGAATAAAAGTGTAACACAACTGATAGCTCTATCGGGTTTTCTGGCAACAATACAAGTTTTGATTGACCCAAGAAGCTTCTGTTTTATTGCTCTAGACCAATCGTAGTTGTTGATTTTCTTGAAGGTCTTCAACATAATATACCGCTGCCAACCCTAGTATATCTCCGAATACGGAAAATAACGT
The DNA here is from genome assembly GCA_036936605.1 of Limnanthes douglasii subsp. nivea. Lineage (NCBI taxonomy): Eukaryota > Viridiplantae > Streptophyta > Magnoliopsida > Brassicales > Limnanthaceae > Limnanthes > Limnanthes douglasii. The sequence continues at coordinate 44,957,299 of JAUPFV010000002.1, forward strand.
GGTAGAGCAAAAAAACAATATCAATAAAACAACAATGTCCTTCACAACATGCTCCATGCCTTCCTTGATATCTTTCTCTATTCTTTCCTCTAAAATATGCAACTGCAGTGTTAATTTGCTAGATATACGAACATGCGAGTTTAATGTAATGACCATGATAGGTCTAATAAATCATGCAAGATTAGTGCTAATTGTTAAGTGTAATATATTTTTAGTGTGAGAATCAAGCAATATCAGTAACTCTCGAAAGAGAAAAAAATGATTAAGTTGTAGAGAGATAAATAATTAATCAGACTCAGTTTCAATAATGAATATCTGATGCTCTTTATTTCATAACCTCTAGTCCTATTTATAAGATAGTTGGGCGATTGCACTCTAGCACCTTACATTTATATTTAATATAAATCTCATCCCAATAACTTTATAACACTACTTACAACAACTTATTTCTCTAATTGTTTTAAGTCCATAATATTCTATATCTTTATCAGTAGTCCCTAGTTCTTATAAAGAACGCTGAATAAGGACTAAAAATTATATGTAGTCGCTTCTGACCAATATTTTCAATTGTCATGATTTAAGTCTCATCGAATAAAAACCGTCCATCATTATCCCTTGAGCCGCCTTGAATCGATACTGCCTATCATTATGTTTTTGGTCGCCTTGAATCCAAACGGTTTATCATTATACTTTAACCAACCTCGGATGTTTACGCAATCTTTCTAAGTTTGCATCAAATTTACACGTGGCTTTTTCAATCATTTCTCTAGTGGCAACTAAAAACTCGTTGAGTACCCCTAGTACGCGTGCATCATACTATTAGGTCTGAAAATTTATACGTGTTAGTCTAATTTAGTAGACAACCATATGCCGATTCATTTTTTTAACATATAACCGTTATTATATTTTCACATTCTTTTCTCACTTTCTCTTGATAACTTCTATAAATATTCTTTCCTCATTCATTTTTTCATCACATAAAAATCCTAGTAATAGAAAGAGAAAGTAACCTGAAAGATTTCACCTTACTACCACCGTCATCTCAAATATCAACTTTTCAGATTCATCTCATTTACTTGTTCTCGCTTAGTTTGAAGATCTTTCTTCATCTTAGTTTATGAAAAAACAAAAAACAAATAAGAAATCCATTTTTGGCCTTTACAATTAATGTAATATCACTGAAAGGACTGCTGAATATCGAGCGACAGGCATGATTGATAATTCACTAAATTTTTCAATTGATACTATTGTATATTGATCCTTCAATCCTAATCAAAGAACTTCTAGGTATCGAAATTTATCCAAACTAACTCTTGAAACTTTCCACAACAATTGTCACAAAAGTTAAAAACCAAATCACCTCGAAATCCCTCACAAGTATACTCTGTCAACGCTTCAACTCTTCCTCGAGCCAATCGTCAAGAGACACAAGGTAAAGCTTCTCAAAGAACATCAGAAAGATCATCTACTAATAGGACAAATTTCTTAAATCAATCCCAAAGAGACGACTCAAATTCAGTCAGGGACTCATTCTCATTGGAAACAACTTCCCTAAAATGGCGCATTCGTAGCCATGTGAGACTTTGAGGAAATTAATACTTTACATAATCCTGCATCTTCTCCTCTCTCGAATGAGATGGTTGTGACCAACAAAGAGTTACAATAATTACACCATGTAGTTTACGAGGTATGACTAGCGACACTGCTCCACCTCAACTGCGAGAAGAAGCTTCTAAGGAAGATGTTGAGTCAGATTCAAGGACAGAAACTGATTCTAATATTGAAAACACAAAAAGTGTTACTTCCTGAGAGTCCAAGGATAACGTTTCGAAGTAACCGACTCCATAGAAAAAAAAATGAAAAAGAAAGAACTAGTCGAATTACCCGAGGACATCGTTGCAACCTTGAGCGCGAACCTAAAGAAGGTCCTCCTCAAATTCCTTATTGCACTAAAAAATATGTAATTCGAATACTAAAATCAATCTGATACGGAGCGTTTGAAAAGATAGTGGGGCCTTCAAGATAATATTGTGCTTCGTTTACCAAAAGTATGACAGACTTCACTCTCTTGTGGATTAAATGAACTTGTGGTCTACCCTGAGATCATCAACGGGGGACTTAGATTCCCGTTAGACCCGGTGATAGTTGAATATTTTGAAATCATTGACTTGTGTCCGACACAAGTGAGCCCAAACTTATGGTTTACTCTATTATCCGACATAATGGCTTCAAGACTTGGCCAAATTCCCCATTTTTTTCAAAGAATTCATCGTAATGACCGACTTTTCCAAAAATCTGGTGCTACCGTTCGACTATCTCACACTTAGAGATTTTTTCAAGCTAATTGATGATCTCCTCGAAGCTGAAAGTTCCGGAAACAAAGATTTTTCTTTATCTATAGAGCTTGGGAAAACGGGAAATAAATTTCTGAGGAGAATTCTTCGAAGCTCAATCTTAAATGGAAAAATATCCGTAAGTTATTAAATCTTATTTGTTTTTTTATCTTGTATTTCAAATATTTTATGTAATATTATTGTGTGTAGAAATTATGATGCAATATAAAATCCATAAAAAAACTACCAAAGATACTTTCGCTAAACTGTCTGCGTAGGCATAAAAATTATGGGGCAATGAATTCCACAACACCTTCATACCATTAAATTTGTCAACAACCATATTGAGGATCTCTTCAGATTCTATTGTTCCAGAAGATGAATTAATAGAACCGCCAAATGCAGGAGATGTTGTGAAAAGACAGGCAGATCCTGATGAACACACTATACTTCCGGTTTGAAATAGGTCACAAAGACACTTGCCCCCAAATAAGAAAGGAAAAAAAGCAGAAGCCGGCTCTTTCATAAACGTGAAGCCAAAAAAAACATAGAGGAAAACCAAGAGAAAAGTCAACAAAACTAGTCCTTCAAACATTAAGAAGGAACTAAGGTTGAACCTCAAAGAAAATAAAAAAAGACTGTTGTTTCGAAGAAGAAGAAAAGTTCTTTGAAAACCCCTCCAACAACCACCGTAGAGAGAAATGTTGATATAACTCCCTCAAATCCAACTCCAGATTCCGAGGAGCCAGAGGAAAGACAAGAAGTTGTTAAAACAGACATCCAAAGAGATTACAACTTAATCAACGAAGATGCGATTAGTGAAGATGAGATTCAAGACATTTATTTGAAGATGGACCCTGAAGTCCAACAATTCCAAGACCAATTCCCACAAATTGGAAATCAAATTACCACAACCAATTTGCCTCAAATTGTAAATTCGAATCATCCACAAGCTTCTTCATGAGCTCTCTTTCTCTTTATGAAAAATCTCCTCCTCACCCGATTGGGAAGCGCGCTTCGAACATTTTCTAGCCTCGAAGATGCAACAAATCATTTATGTGAAGAAGTTAACTCTGCTAGAAGTAAATTAGAAGATATAACAAAAGATGTCATCTGGTGGAAGAAAGAGGTTGTTTATAGCAAGAATTTGAGAGGCATTTGTTATCAAAATATCCTCGAACAATTCCAAGTCTTCCAAGCTGACAGATTAGAATTTATCAAAAAAGTTATCCAAATCAAGCGTTGTTTAAGAGAAATTAATGTACAAGAAAAAGCGAATCTGAACTCTGCACATCAAATTGAGCTGGATGAGCTCAAAGCAAACCATGAAGCGGAGATAACCGAAGAACACACAAAGTACTCATCTTTAAAAGAATTAATTGATAAGAGTGAAGAGGACAACAAGAAGGCAGTTAAAGAGTTGGAGTTATTCAAGACACAATTTGAGCAAGAAAAATTCCTTGTTGTGAAAGCTGCAAAGGACCAAGGAAGATTGGATAACCTTACTGCTATAAAATATTTCGAAGAGCAAACAAAGATTATTTTGCTTCGTGAATTCCATGGGCATTTCCAAAGGAAAATTTATCAGACTTCTGGAAATCAGTTCCCACAGAATGGTGCCCTAATAAAGCTTCCGAACCCATCCTAACTGAATCAAAGGAAGATGAAACCGCCTCAGAACAAAAAGGAAGTTCTTGAGAAGGGAGCTTAGACAATTATCCTAATGAATACAAGGAGAATTAAAAAATATTATTCGTATTAAGACATTTTTAGTTGTTGTATCACCGGTATCTATGGTGATTGTTGTAATGTTACTACGTTGATGTTATTCATATGTTATCATTCAAAAGTGCTTAAACATTTGGCACTTCAATTAACTTTTGTTTGGCTGAAAAATGCCTTTTTATTTGGCTTGGCTGAAAAATGCCTAAGAAACAATGTCTCATTCTATTTGCCAAAAGTTTGCCTCGTATTACATATTGAATAATCTTTCTCATCAAACCATACTTCAAATAAATATTATCACTTAGAATTTTCATTGCTACATAGCTTAGCTCCTCAAACAATGCTTTAAATAAATGTTAGCACCTCCAATACCATTATCACTTCAAACAACGCCTTAAATAAACGTTAGGATTTCAAATAATTTTACCACTTTGAGCAATGATTTAAATGAACGTTAGCATTTCGAATATTATTATCACTTCGAATAATGCTTTAAATGGACGTTTAGCACCTCGAATATCACTATTGATTTGACTAGTGCTTTAAATGGCTGTTTAGCACTTTGAATATCACTATCACTTCGAACGGTGCTTTAAATTGACACGTAGCACTCAAAATATTACTATCACTTCGAACCAAGCTTTAAATGGACGTGTAACAATTCAAATATTACTATCACTTCGAACAATGATTTAAATGAACATTATCATTTCAAATATTATCATCACTTCAAATAGTGCTATAAATGGACGTTTATCAACTCGAATATTATTATTGTTTTGAACAGTGCTTTAAATGGACGTTTAACATTTTGATTGTGACTATCACTTCGAATAGTGCTTTAAATGAACTTGTAGCACTTCAAATATTACTATCACTTCGAATATTGCTTTAAATGGATGTGTAACATTTCAAATATTATTATCACTTAGATTATCTTTTGTTAATTACCTCAAAGATGACCAGTCTTTGCGTAATTCCCAAAATAACTAAATCGTTTGAAACTTAAAATGAATATTGGCGAAGAAAAATAATTTTATTGATATCAGCAAATGTAAATGTGACACCTTATTAAAACCTTTCCGCGCCACCAGGAGAGGAAAAAGTATGCCACTTATACAAACAATCAATAAAATCATATTATCATAAAAGTTGAAAAATTATTACTCCCAATATAATACCAAGTGCTCAATGTTCCATGGGTATCTTAGAAGTTTTGTCTCTTCATCTTGGAGGTAATACGTACATGGCTTGACTCGTTCTATCACTACATAAGGACTTCCGAATTTGAGGCTATCTTCCCTAACCTCTTATACTTTATGTGCAGAAATACTTTCCTCAAGACCTTATCACCCATCTTAAAACTTCTCCGCTTTACCCTCGAATTATAAAGGCTCCTCATCAAAGTTTGGTAATTAGTCGAATTCAGATGTGATATAACCCTCTTCTCTTCGATTAAATCAAGATATGTCCTCATCGCTTCTTCATTTGACTCCTCAAAATAATTAAGTATTCTATAAAAAGGTAAAGTTGATTCTGAAAGGCTCACGACATCCATTCCATATACAAAAGCAAAAGAAGTTTCCCGCGTAGCTAGTCTAGATGTTGTTCTATAAGCCCATAACATCTCTTGCAAATAATTTGGCCCTTTCCTAACAACACTTGTCAAATTTTTCCTTAAACCTTCTAAAATAAACCTAGTTACTTACACTTGACCGTTTGCTTGAGTATGAAAAAATATTGAAAAACATTGTATAATACCACTCGAATTGAAAAAAGAAGCCATTTCTCTATTGTTAAATTGAGGACCATTATCTGTAATTATATTTTCAAGGAACTTTAAAACAACAGTAAATATTATTCACAATAAACTTGATAATATTCTTAGCTCTTGTATCGGATAATGGTTAAGCTTTAGCCCACTTCAAAAAATAGTCTAGTGCCAAAATAATCGTTTGACGTTATCCCAAAGCCACATGTAGTGGCCATACTCGATCTATTCCACATTTGTTAAAGGGAATCGTTTCGAATACACAAGTAAGTAGTATTCCCGGTTTATGAATAAAATTAACAAATCGTTGACAAGTATCACAGCCTCATACCAAATTCTTAGCATTACTCATAATCGAAGGCCAATACCCTCATTGTCAAATACTTAAATCCACAATGATCAGAACCTTTCCCATCATGGAGATCATATAAAATTTCTTAAGATTCTTTCTTACCCAAACATCGTAATAATAGTCTACTTAAAGATTTCTAATACAACACTTCATCTAACACTTTATAACAATGAGCCTTGTACCTTAATCTCTGATCTGAATTGACATCTTGAGGCAACGCTACTCTAAGCAAAAACTCTATTATTTCAAATCACCAGTCGCCTCGAACTAATTATGTAGTGGCAAACACCTCTTTGCAATACTTATATTGTTCTGATTTTATCAAAATTGAAGGAAATTCTTATAACAATATCCATGGATATTCCTCTGTGTATGCAATGGTTACTAAAGAATCATAAATTTTGGTACCCCGTCGATTGATATGCTCAACAATCACTTCATCAAACAGAAGAGTTAACCTTTGAAGCTCACGAAGATACAAAACTAATTGATATTTCTTGGCCTCAGATATTCTTTGGATACAAAATGAGGCTGTGAATCTGTCTCTAATCGAACTGTTTTTTCCATATAAATACTTGCAAGCCTTAAAACAGCTAATGCAACCTCATACTCATCATCATTATTTGACGTATGAAATCTAAAGCGGATAGCAGGATACATGGTTTCTCCAGAATAAGCAATTAATTATAACCCCGTGCTTGATCCCAATATGTTATAACCACCATCTGTTCGAACCACCCATGTTGAAACTTCTGGCAATAACTCTTTAACCGTCCCCTCATCTGATCAACTTGAATGAAATTCAACCAAACAATCTACTAAAGATTGAGCCTTAATAGCTGTTCGAGGAGCAAACTTTATATAAAAATCCCCCAACTCAGCTGACCATTTAGTCATTCTATCACAAATATTTGGTTGTTGTAATACATTTTTAATGGAGAAGAGGTTCGAACAACAACTATATAAGCTTGAAAATAAGGGCGCATTTTTCTTGCAGCCACCACCAAAGCGAGGGCCATTTTTTCAATCCTCAAATATCTCATTTCTAATGCTAACAAACTTTTTGTCACATAATAAATTGTCTTAAAAGTTCCACTTTCCTCTCTTATCAACACAGCGCTAACAACATAATAATATATACAAAAATAGTCGCTCTCCTATTCGAGGCTTAATTAAATTTCGGGCGATAACAAATGTTGTTTAATCTTCAGAAACGCCATTTCATACTCTGGTGTCCACATAAACTCTTTTTGTATTTGTAAAACTTGGAAAAAATGAGCACACTTGTCAGAAAATTGGCGGATAAACTGATTAAGAGCAGCCAACCTTCCTCTCAAATTTGCAAATCTTTGATTGTCCGAGGTGATGTTATTGATACCAAATGTTTTAACTGATCAAGATCAACCTATATTTCATTTTCACTTATGATATATCCCAGAGAGTTACCTGATCTTACACCAAAAGTACACTTCTCTGGATTTAACTTTATTTAAATGGCTCTTAAATTAAAAAACAATTCCTCCAAATATTTTAAGTGTTCACAATATGTTGGTCTTTTAACGAGCATATCATCAATGTAAACTTATATGTATCTCCTAATATGAGAAGAAAATGCCTTATTCACGAATCTTTGGTATGTTGCCCCTGAATTTGTAAGACCACATGGCATAACTCAATAACAATCTAATCCCCGATCAGTTATAAACGTAGTACTTTCCTGATCTTTTGGATCCATCTGAATCTGGTTATAACCTGCAAATGCATCCATAAAAGAGAATTTTTTTACCTGACATCGAATTAATCAGTTGATCTATTCGAGGAACATGAAATGACTCTAATGGATATGTAAAATTTAAATCTGTAAAGTCAACACACATTCTCCATTATCAATTCTTGTTTTTAACTAACATTGCATTAGCAGTCGATAATGGATATTATGCCTCTCGTGTATGTCCGACCCTGGATAAACGATCCACCAATGCCACAATAGCCTAATATTTTCTATAGAGAAAGCTCGCCTCTTCTGAATAATAGGCCTAACCTTAGGATTTAAAGCCAAGTTATTCCATATCACCTCTAGTAAAACCCGTAACATGTTCTTCATTTTCCAAGCGAAAACATCCAAATTATCAAACAAAAAGTGAAATAATTGGTAATGCAAAGTAGGTAACAGTAATATTCCTATCTGCAGAGATTTCCCATTCGTAAACTAATAATCCTCGACATTCTTTCCCACTCCTACAGAACCCTGGGTTTTCCTCAGATCATCCACTCCATCTTCATCCGAGGTTAACCCCCTGGTTGCTATATAGTCATTCGGTCGTTAAAAATAGTTTTTTGAGAACGTAGAGCTGTTGCATAACATTCTCTTGCTACTTGCTGATCACTTCGAACCACTCTGACACGATCCCCAATGACATATATCAAACACTGATAGACAGTTGAAACAACAACATAAATTCTTGACAACCAAGACCTCCTAAAAATAGCATTATAGCTGGTTGGGCACTCGACCACCATATACAAGACTTGAAATTTATTTTTAAATGTGTCTTTTCTCAAACATACTTCCCCTTCGAATTCCTCGATCACTTGAGCAGTACTCATGTAAACCCAGTTTTGGTACATTCAGATCGAAGAATCTTAGGTGGGTTACGCATATTATCATATGTTCACTCGAACAATACATTTTCTAAACTTCCTGTATTTATCGAAATACGTCGAATTTTAACCCCAACAATATCCGTCTCTATAACCATTGCATGTTCACGGGGTCCTGCTATTCACTGTAAATCATCTTCGTCAAACACAATAAAAGGAATTTCCATCTTTGCATATAAATGAGTAGACATTCTATCTCATAATTGGGTAGTCAAACTCACTATATGTCTTTTCCTAGAATTGTTTGTATTACCAACCATTATATCTCCCTCGAAAATCGCTAGGGATTCAAAATATTCACATAAGCTTTGAACTTATCCATAAAGAACTAGTTCATCCACCGCTAACAAAATCAAAGGGTCCAAATCTAGATATTCCGAGGCTGCATCAAACTTGTCAAATTTTGAATCCATGATCATCATTGTATTCTTTTGCTTCAAATTTGTATTAAAAATCTATTGTGGTAGCGTGCTCGGATATTTCTGCCCTCTGTTTTCCCTTGAACGAAAGTCGTTAACTTACTATTTTCTATCAAAATCGGTATCTATTTCTTTAATGATGTACAATATGCAGTGCCATGCCCAATGTCATTGTGATACTTGCAAAAATTATTATTGCGTTATTTCCCTGGCTTATTTGTGGGAGCTGGTTTTTTAAAGTTCAAATGACCTTTAAATTTCTAGAAAATAGTAGCTACATTATCAGTTAACTCTGTGAAATATTTCGGTCTAATCCATTTATTAGGCCTCGCCCGATGGGGTTGATAAATGGCTACTTGAGAATGAGCCCCTCCAGTTCGAGAAGGTAGATTATTGTTTGTCCTTGAGCGAGATGGTACTTGGGAATTCGAAGTGTTGCTCTGATTTCCTTGGCCAGTAAATGCATGCCCCAAATTTCTTTGAATGAAGGTTGACTCTCATCGAACTCTGGCTGACTCATCTACTTTAATTTGTTATTCAACTTGAGCCATCAAAGCTCCAAATATCAAAGCCCTTCTCCTAGTAGTCTCATTTTCTAAATCTTTTGGAAGCAATCATTGTCTAAAAGCTGCCATAGCAACAAGTTCTTCTCAATCTTCCAACTTTGTCTTTGTTAATACGAATCGTCTAGTATAATTTTTTAACTTTTCCCTACTGTCTATTTGCATTGTATGATTGTATTACCATTGGTTCACATTTTTTTGCTTCCCAAGAATTTGTTTTTGGAAAGTAGTATAAAAATCTTAAATTTGGTAAGATCCCCTCGCAATTTTATAGTACCAATTTAAAGCAATGCCCTTAAAGTATGAGAAAATGCTTTGCATACCAGTCTATCGTCATCCTTGAAATTGATCATATAGATTTTGAACTATTCATTGTGATCATCGGGATCTTTTGTTCCATCAAACTTTTCTACCTTCGAAATATAAAAGCGTCTAGGAAGAGGTATTGACCTTATTTCAACAGACAAGGGAGAATTCTTCCAATATACTCCTTGCATATACTGATCCCCTCCCTTGGTTCCCATAACTGCATACAAGTTTTGATCTGTTCTGTAAACGTACTGGTTGGACGTATTACCCTTGTACCATACATTTTCCCTCATATTTCGAGGTATACTCTCCTTCTTTGATTTGTACTCTTTGATGCCGACTTCCTTCTCTTTTCGCAGAATTTCGTATCTCATATGTTTAAACACATTGTCCTCCGAATTCGAGCTGTAAAATTCACTATAACTTGAATAGATATCGATGATTATTCTTATTTTCTTTCCGTGAAGAGAGATGTTCTCTATCTGATTGGAACTGCGCTGTCTTACGACCACTTCAAATTCGATGAGCTGTGTAAGACTCATGAGATTGATTTCCCAATTCATCTTTCTCCTCAACTGGTCGAACTACATAATTTCAATCTACCTGATTGATTTTGTTGCTCTCTTTGAACATACTCATCATTTAGAACAGTTATATTCTCGAATAACTAATTTATTCAATTTTCAATATCAGATTGATCACGTTTCTATGGAATTTGACTATTACCTCGATTTTCTTCCCTGTGCACATCCGATTTAAGCGCCTCAATCTCCTCAGAAACTGTAGGATCAGTTCTTGTTTTCTCCGGTTCTATTATGATAAATATCACTAACTACAAATTTCATAATTTTTTATTTTTAAATTTGTAATCTAGGTACCTTGTTTTCTCCCACTATAGTCGCCAATATTAAGTGTAAGATATTTTTAGTATGAGAATCAAACAATATTAGTAATTCTAGAGAGATGAAAAGAATGATTAAGTTGTAGAGAGAGAAACAATTAATAAGACTCAGTTTCAAGAATAAATATCTCATCCCCTTTATTTCATAACCTCGAGTCCTATTTATAGGAAAATTGGGCAATTAACAGAAGTAGTTACATAGTTTGAAAAATTGCACTCTAGCCCCTTACATCTATTTTAATATAAATCTCATCCCAATAACTTTATAACTCTACTTATAACAACTTTTTTCTCTAATTGTTTTAAGTCCTTAATAATCTATATCCATATCACTAATGAACATTCTAGTTATACTAAACATGCAAGTTCAGTGTACCGCTATACTAGATTAGTGCAACTGAACATGTTACTTATAATAGACCTTAGGTAGAGACATAATTTTATCAAACCATTTGATATTGTATTGGTTTTAGTTTATGCTCAGTTTTCTTGAACTATCATCCTGAAATTAGGTTTGCATGCTCTTTGACTCTGTTTCCGCATTATCGGTGTAGTGAAGTAAGAATCCTCCGACTTTATTTTAAGGCATTTCCTCGTTGTCGTGCTTAAGCCCAAAAAAAACCTTGACATCATTGGTCGTTAGCTTGACCATTTTTTACCCAATTTTGAAAGGTTCATTTTTGACCAAATAGGTCTTTATAATCTATGTTATAAGTATATACTAATTTTTCAACATAAAATTCTCATTGCGGAGGTCGAAAGAAGCCCTCAAGATCGCATGGAATAGTCTTTCCTTGGCAGCTTTGATGTGTTCTGCATGCATAATATTTCTTTTATGTTCATAAGATTGAGGATGTTAACTAATCATGATCTGTAAAAAGCATTCTTTAAGAGACATGTTTCTTGCAAAAATAAGATTCGACACAGGTTTATTAAACAAGCCATAACAATGTTTTTTTGCCAGACCTTGCGATGCCAGTTATATCTGGTATATTAATGATACGTGTTTAAGGATACTAACAGAAAATGCACAACAACAAATATAAGATGCATATCCTTTGTACGACATATGCAAGATTCAAGCTAATATCACATGCACGTTAACAGAAAATTAAAAATGCAGATCGAAACCACTAACCCAGAAACCAAACAATACATTACAAAATAGTTATCAAATGTAACACATCATATGGACCTAAGAACCCTAGAAAGTACTCTAAAATAGTATATCTACCAAAACCAGAAACTACAATTGATCAACGAATTACTTAAAAACAATATGAGTTTAACTAATAACCTAGTTACAATATTTCTAAATACACTATAACTACACTATATACCTAGGAATACATAAGTCAGTTCATATTAAGAATCGAAATACATTAAAAATTATGACTAGTATTTGTACCTTTAGGGTGTTTATATTGGAGGTCCAAACGCCAAATGAAGTTTGAAATAAATATTATGGCACGATAAAGAATGACCTGCGATGTCTTGATTGCTTCGTCAGAGTTTTAAGCCGTCGTCAGAGTCATACAAAAGGTTATTGATGGGTTTCGCGGGTTTAGTGAGTTTATTGGGTTTCATGATTTTATTGGGTTTAGTGAGTTTGAGAGGGAATAGGTACTAAAAAGTTTTGGTTCAAAAGAGAGAAAAAAGTTTTCAACCTAAAACATTATATTCATATTAATGGGGGTATATTGGTCGGTTTTAAAAGTCCAAGTATATATTGGTCGTATGTCATTTTTGGGTATTATGTGGTAATGAGATAGTTGAGTGGGTATGTACGGGTACTTTTCCTATAAAAATAAGATATTAAATATTTGGTTTGTTATAAATTAATTATATTTTTGTTAATTATAGAAGATAAGTTTTGTACCTTCATAAATAGAAGTCTAATTAAATGAATAAATGACTAGTTTTTTTTATTGTTATTAAAAAAATTACTTGGTGTTATATTTTTGGGATAAAACTAGTATCCATAAGTTTTTCACTAAAAAACAAAATCAAGAAAAAAATGGAAACAATAAACAAAATGACAAAATGAGAGCAAGAGAATACTTTGTTCATTAACATGAACGATATTGGAAAATGAGTGGAAGAGCAATGACTACATACACCTACTACGACCGTTCAAATGACCAATTCCCAACGTCTTGTGTAAGGAGCTAAGAGAGGAGCATGCATGATGCTACATGATGTGAAGTATACCACTCCTCGGGCAAAAGTAAAATCAGTAATAGAATAACGGAAGGACGATTCTACAAAGGAATATGAAGAGAAAACCTACGAAACCAACTTCATGATAAAAGATCACTTAAAGCATATCTCTAATCGATACAACATTTATTTATGATACCAAACTGACATCGATCACTTTGATCAAGGATCATCCAAAAAAGTGGGAGACATAGACATCATCATCACAATCAGAAGAATAAAATCACGATCCATATATCTAGAGATATTATTGATAAAAGGAAAGAGGAATACCACCAAAAACATTAGCCGGAACTGGAAATAAACGAGTGTGGTGGATCAGTTTTCTATTCGGTAAAAATAACAGCAGGTTTCTCCACTGCAACCTGAAACTAATCAGAATCACCATCAATTTATTATGGCTCAATAAATATACCAAACGAATCATCAATTAACAGGGAATTTCACCAAATGTCCATAGGGTTATGCAAACTACCAATAGTACCAAGCACCCACAATGTAGCATCATTCCTAACAAAACCACATAAGTATGCGATCTCGACACCCAAATGTATCCATGGATTTTGCACTCACTTCGTCAAGAATGAACAACAACAAAATCCTATGGGTCCATACCTTTCTATTTATCCAAATACTTATTGATAGTTCTAAATATTTCTTAGAGAGGTTATATGTCAAAGTAATGTTCGTAGGAGGATATTTTAGTGAGAGAAATGATATAAGTAGTGAAAACAATAGATACATAGAATAATAAAGTAACGATTTATTTATGATTGACCCATTTTCCTAAAAGGTGTGATGCTTTATATAGTACAAGTAATGGGTATATAATTTACATAGTTACCCCTTTCTTATGGATATTTCACACCCCATTACTTTACTAATCTTAACCATGATTGTTAGTTATTACACAAAACACCGTCAACATTACATATTTGTCGGGTTTCTTACATAATATTTTATTAAACCAAATTAACTCCTTTATTTATCTAATTTAGCTTATTATTTCTAATAAATCTTCCATTTATCAGTAGCCCCCCAGTCCTTGTGAAGATATTTGAGGAAAGACTAATCAGATTTATTTAAGGCTCAACAAAGGTGACCCTAATCCTTCAACAAACCAAGTAATACTTCCATATTCATTCATGTTAGTGACCCATCCCAGGAAACTAAAAAATTGAAGAGAAAGAAGTCTCCAAAGCCTTTGACAGAAAGGCACACAAAAATTTAGCTTACTTCTACCTTTCTTACCCCTCAAAATACCCCACAAGGTACTCCACAAATAAATCCTGAGGTCACTCTTCGGTAAGCTTCAACAAAACTTGTGCGAGCGGAGGACGATATTGTTCCACCCTTTGAATTCATCCTAGAGTTGTCCCTGCACTGGCTCCACAAGTTGGATCTTTCATACTTACTCAGGTATCAACTTCCCTCAAAGCTGAATTTTTTTTTCATGTTCACCAGAAGAAGGTGCCAAAGAAGAAGGAAAAAAATGACCTTAAACTGCCCACGAACATTGAGGGTATCTTGGGAAACAATATCTAGAAGGTTAAAGACAAGGATCTTTTGGCATCGTACAAGATTAAGTACAAATATTATCAACCATCTGAAGAAGTCAGACTCAGAGACCAATGGGGAATTCAGGGATCTATTCAAATTCGATTTCCTTAGCTGGAGGGGACTCCCTTATCGATGCGAGACAATGAATTAATTTTCTACTCGAAGATCCTGAATTGGGGTCCTCGATTCCCACTGGAGCCTGATTTGGTAAAATACTTTGACTTGATAAATTTGTGTCTGACACAAGCCGACCTCAACATCTAGTTTACGTTGATGGCCTGTATAATGGCACAATTTGTTGGATTGACCAGTGTTGCCAAGACTTTCACTTCCTCTTCTACTCATTAACCATTGGGAGAAAATTCAAGATAGTAGATGATCTCTTATAAGCCGACAAGAAGAAACATATATTTTTCTTCATTTCCGGATTGTGAAAGATGGGCTTTGAACACTTTGTTGACATGCCCCATCAGCTCACATCGAGATGGACCAGTCGAGGTACTAACTTTCACTTTTAATTTATCTTATTTATTTTATCTGTTTTACTAAAATTTTCTTTGGGGGAAACAATAAAGGACTCTAAAAACAATTCGATGATCAAGTTAATTAAGTTAGTCGAATCTTTGAGCAATTGAGCTATTGGGCTAACTCTTCTTGGTCCAATGAATTCCATATGTGCTTCACTCCATCAAATCTGGCCAAAAGCCATCTTTGGAGGGCCGACCATAGTAAGCCAAAATCTATAGAGGAACTTATGGTACTTCCTACACAAGATGATGTACTGAGGCGATTAGGAGTCTGGATAACCTTGTGTTTTTTCTTGCGAAGGCTAGGGCTCCAAGTCATCAAGACCCCAAAAACGATACGTTAGGAAAAGAGAATGCCAATGTTGAGACTGAAGTCGAAGAGGGAAATAAAGCTGATTTTGAACCTGATAAAGTTAATTATATCGAGGAGGGTGGATCCAAGAGGCCACCAAAGAGATACACATCCAAAGATAAAGGTAAAAAGAAAATTGTTTAGGAAGAAGAAGATGATAATACCACTACTCTGAGCATGCCTGCACATAAAAAAAAGTCTTCATCAGATGCTCTATTCGGAATTCAACAAGAGAGTTTGTTTCTCAAAGGAGCAAGACGAGTGACAAATCAAGAGGTCAAGAGAACGAATAATATTGAAGTTAGTTCTCCTACCTCGGCATACTTTGATGTCTACGAGAACAATTGTGTAGCCAATAAGATTAACATATTAGTTCATACTGGTGCTCTTCTTGAGAGAAAAGCCAAGCGAAACGATCGCTACAAAACTGAAGTTATTCAAAAGAGAGCCGATGTGAAAAAGTTGGAAGGAGATCTTGCCCACTACAAGAAGATTGCTACTGAGCGTTCGACGAGGATTGAGGCGTTGGAAGTTCAACTGAAAAAGGAGCAAGAACGATATGATGTTTTGTGAGAGCGATTCATTGCTAGAGATACCGATCAGAATACACTTGCTGATGGTCTCACTGATGCTTGTGGCCAAACTAAGACATACTTCGAGAATGCTTTAAAGGAAATCAAGAAACTTACCGGCTGAGAAGCAATCTCTTAAGGAAGACGTTAAAAAATATTAGAATGTTTGTCATGAAAAATATGTTGCTGAGTTTGTTTCTCGTTTGGAAAAGAGGGATACCAGGATCGAATGTGCCTTGCTGGTAGAATTTCACGAGCGTTTGCCCGATTTGAAATTAGGAAGTCTTTGGAAGTACGTTGATGACAAGCACCGTCTTGGAGGAATATTCTTTAGTAGATGAAGAATCATCTAGCGACTCTGAGGAGTCAAACAGTTCTTCCTCGAATAGCTCGTTAAAAGATGATAATGAAGGTAGCCATTCGGGGTCAAACAAATGTATTTTGCTAATTCATGCTTCTATTGTTTTTTTGTAAACCGTTATAAACCAATTGTACCTTGGGCCCCTTTTTTAATTAACTCTTCGTACTCTTTCGAGACATTTTGTACTATGGGAACTTTAATGGATAGTAGTGTTCTTTGGTTTGTTCTTTTCGAAAAAATGTTTTCATATCAAAATTATATTATTAATTAATTTCTATTATAGGACCTTTTCCGTTCAAAAACATTTGACAAACATACGTTAGAAGACCCTTCCGGTCCAAAAGATAGAAATTGTTGACCAACATTCGTTGGGAGACCCTTCCGGTCCAAACGATAAAAAATGTTGACCAACATTCATTAGAAGACCCTTCTGATCGAAAAGATAAAAATTATTGGTCAACACTAACTGGAAGACTTTTCCAGTCCAAAAGATGAAAATTGGTGACCAACATTCGTTGGAAGACCCTTCTGATCCAAAAGATAAAAATTGTTGACCAACAATCGTTAGAATATCCTTTCAGTCCAAAAGATAAAAACTGTACAAATTGTTTTAAGATGGAAAAAAAATATTATATATAAGTCAGCTATAAAGAAAGCTTGTTAAAACCTTCATGCGCCACCAGGGTAGGAAAAAGCATGCAACCATTCCTTACACACATTTTTCAAAAATATATACAAACGTTTACGTTCATTCCAAATACAATTTTAAATGCTCAATATTTCATGGGTAGTGAAGATATCTTCCTTCTTTATCTTTAAGTTGATATGTCATTGACTTCACCTTCTCAGTTACCATGTATGGGCCTTCCCAATTAGGCCATATCTTGCCAAGACGTTTTTATTTTGTATGAAGAAATAATTTTCTCAAAACCTTGTTCCCTTTAAACTCTTATCGTCTAACTTTGGAAGTGTACCAACTTCTCATCAAAGTTTGGTAATGTAGAGAATTCAATTGTGCTCTTCTTCTTTTTTCTTCTAGTAAGTCTAACTCTGTATTGTTCCCCTTATTTTTGGCTTCTTTGGAACTGACTCGATATGAAGGGAAAATCACTTCGGATGGCACAACAACATCCATTTCATATACAAACGCAAATGGAGACTCTTGGGTTGCTGTTCGAGGAGTAGTTCTGTATGCCTACAAGACTTCTTGTAAATAATATGGCCATTTTGCAACATTGGCTTCCTAATTCTTTTTCAGCTTGTCAAGAATTGTTCGATTAGTAACTTTGGCTTGGCCATTTTCTTGTGGATGGAAAGGTTTCGAGAAGCATTGTTGTATTATTTTAGCAGAACAAAAAGCTTTCATATTTTTATTATCGAACTGTGGCCCATTATCCATCGTCATTTTCCTTGGAACACCAAAATGACAACAAATATTAGAAAAAATAGACTAGGCATGTGCATTTTAACCGGAACCGAAAGAACCGAACCGAACCGAACCAAAGTCGATTTGGTTCTTTCATAATACCCGAATGGTTCCAGTTTTCAATTACCCACGGTTCTTGGAACCGAATCGTACCGAACCGAAGAACCGTGGGTACCCGTTAGGAACCGAACCTATGTATTAACCTTTAATTTTGAATTATTTTAAAAATATATTTTATTTTTCAAAGTTAGATTCCTCTAAAAAATTTGTTTATCATTGATCTCTAATTATGTTCTCTTGAATAAATGACAACATACTTTATTCAAAGTAGCAACATATTTACAAACTATTATGCGTATAAACAAAATAACAAAATACCAACCTTTATATAATTTAATAAACTTGCTATCACCTCTCCATTTTTTTATATTACTAATATTTATTTTTAAATATATTAATTTTGAATATTTCTTATATTTAGTATTTTTTTTTACAATTTAACATAGTTTTATTGTTTTAAAGTGTAAAAAGAGTTTTATATACGTTGATATTGCAAAGCATTTAAAGTATCCAAAACTACCCGATTGGAACAGAGTTAAGTACCCATACCGAACCGAATTAAGAAGAACCGAACCAAACTGAAATTTATTCGGTTCCTAAATGGGTACTAGTTTTGAAGAACCGAAAGAACCGAGAACCGAAAGAACTGAACCGAACCGAAACGAAGAACTGAATGCCCATGCCTAGAATAGACCTAATCACGTCTTTGGCTTTTGTTCGTGCTAATGGTTCAGCTTCCACCCACTTAGAGAAATAGTTTACCGCGACAATTATCGCATGTCGTCTCCCAGATGCCATCGTTAAAGGCCCAACCAAATAATACCACATTGGTAAAAAATTAATAACTCTGATATCGACTCAAGATGTACTCCTGGTGCATGAATTTTATTAGCGAATCTTTGACAAGTATTACATATCTTGACCAATTATTTTGTGTACGAACCGATTGTGGGCCAATAATATCATGCCAAAAAAATATATTTGTATCAAAGTTTTATACCCATAATGTGTGGATCGTTCCCTATCATGTAATTTTGACAATATCATTTGAGATAAAGTTTCTCCATGGTTCGAAGCAAAGGCCTACTAAAAGAGTTTTTATATAAGATATCTCTAAGGACCAATTAACCATATGTCTTAAACCGTATTCTTTTTTCCATTACTTTATCGATGGAAAAAACATCATTTACGAGAAATTCTTTGATTTCATTCCTCCAATATTTTGATGTACTTGTAGAAATATGAAAAGAATCAACTGACCCTTCCACTAGCTCGGGCCCCTTTGTTATCGAATGATTTTCTTGTGTGATAATCCAAGGGTGTTTTTTGGAATATGAAGCAGTTGCTAGAGAATCAGCCACATAATTTCTTTCCCTATGAACATGTTCGTAGCCGATGCTTTCAAAGACTAATATTAAAGCTTTTAACGCCCTTGCATAATTCACTAAATGATGTTTTCTAGCCTCGGATTGGTCAGATGCGTGATTTACAAGAAGTTATGAGTCGCTTATTAGCATAACATTTTAGCCCCCATATATGAACAAGTTTTAAACCTACCAAAGGAGCATCGTACTGTGCTTCATTATTTGATGATTTAAATCTGAAGCGGATAGCTTGATACATTGAAATTACATTTGGAGATATCAACTACACTTCTGCCCCACATCCTGATATGCTTAACCCTATCTGTTCGAACTGTTCCTCCTGACTCAAAACTTTCTTTATATACCTTTATATCTGATCGCTCAGAGTGAGATTCGACTAGGAAATCTGCTAAGGTGGTTCCATAATGCTCAAAGCATTTAGCTGTACAGGATCACCTTCTATTCTACGTTCACTCATTATGTAACCAATAAATTTTTCGGACCATACCCCAAATATACATTTCTCTGGGTTTAGCTTAAAATTTATTTTTGTTAAGTTGGCAAATGTGTCTTCTAGATCTTTCAAATGGTCTTAATCCCTTGCGCTTTTTATTAGTATGTCGTCAATATACACCTCGATGTCCGGTCCCATCTGTGCCTCAAACGTTTTATTTACTAAGTCGCTAGTAAGTTGCCCCAAGATTTTTCAATCCAAAGAGCGTAACCTTATAACAATGTTGGCCTCTTCCACTAATAAATATCGTGCTTTCTTGGTCATTCAAATCCATCTAGTTTTGATTTTACTAGTCTTATATGCCTCCATGAATGATAATAACCGGTTGACTGAAGTTGAGTTTATTAACTAATCTATCCGAGGGACCAGGAAATGATATTTTTTACATGCTTTATTAAGATTAGTGAAGTCCACACACATTCACCACTTACCATTTTTATTTTTCACCATAACTGGATTGAAAGTCCACAAAGGATATTATGGTTCTCGTATGTGTCCTCCCTTAGACAAGCGATCTACATCTACCATGATTGCCTTATATTTTTCTTGAGAAAAAAACTTTCATTTTTGGAAGATATGACCCACATTACTTCGAATAGCCAGTCTATGACATATAATTTCCGCTTCCACCCCCATCACATCTTCCGTGCATTTCGCAAAAACACTCACCTTTGTTAACAAAAATAAAATTAACTTCTCCCTCATTTCCGGAGATAACTTTGTACCGATTTTTGAGCTCTTTCCGCTTGAGAAAACATAATTCTCAAAACTTTTGTCATAGAAAAAAAAACAGGGATCTCCCTCAGATAATCTATGGGATTGTCCCTAAAGAAGACCCCACTAAATGTTATGTCTTGCTCGATTAGCCCCTGTTAATCTGGTTTGGGGCCTAAGCGGTCCGGTAACAGTCTCTTGCCATTTTCTGGCTACTCCTAATTGTTTCAACATAGTTTCCCACCACATATTTCAAGCATTGGTGCACGGTCGATGCCACTGCATCATTCTAGATAGCGAGGACCTTCCAAAAATTGTATTGTAAGACGTTTGCTCATCTACCACAATAAAGAACGTCACTGCCTTTTTAAATGGTCCCTAACCTAGTTCTACTCTTCTCTCAAATTCTCAAACTACTTCAATTGTTACACTAGTAAACCTTACATCATCTGATTTGATCGAAGAATTGTTGAACGGTTCACTATCTTGTCATAAGTAGTCATGAACAATATATTAGCAGAACTGCATGTATTAATCTAAATTCTTTGTATCTCATCATCAGAAATTTTGCTACAATAACTACCACTTATTAATGTGGACCAGCTACATCCCTCATATCTTCATCTTTAAAATAAAGTATTGGAGAGAGATTTCTATATAAGTGTGGTGAAGCTCCCGCTTCTAATTGGGTTGCTAAGTTGACGATGTGCCTCTTTCGAGAATAATTCGATGTCCTTGCAACAATAGCCCCTCAAAAAATTGTTAGTTTATGAGGGAGAAAAAACGATGTATGGGAAAAGTGTAAGGAAATATTCTTATTGGGGAAGTATTGTAAAAAGTACAATAGAAATAGTTATTATGAATAAGTGAGAAAATATAGGGGCTAAATGTGTAATAGGTATGAATTAAAGTGCGTGGGGCCCGTTATTATACTATAAAAGGACCACAGACGAGTTCATAATCTGGTTGATTAATATAATATTACTTTCTCTCTCTAATTAGTTTAACTCTCACTTTCTCTCTTTAAAAAGGGGCTTTCACGTAGTATTTGTTCTTTACTATTTGGACCCCCGAATAATCATACAACACAAAATCACCCTAGAGCTATTTCTTAATTCATCAGTTGCGCCGTCTGTGGGAAACGAATATTGTTCTGACGATAATCTCTTTTTGGTAATTAATCCTGCTTCGACTGGAATCATGGAACAGCAAGGGTATGATTTTGTTAACGACTGTTAGGAGAATCTTGTGGGGAATACTTATCGGAATGACATGGAATACGAGGCGCATGGGGGCCAGCGCGTCGGAGAGATTGATGAATCGGATTTGCTGGCTCGAAGGAATGAGTTATTGCTGGAGATTGAAAGATTGAGGGCAGAAAAAGAAACTGTTCAGGAAAATCTACATTCTGAGGTGAGGAGGGAGCCTGAAGTGGAAAAGAAGAGAGTGCAACCGACTTTCATCCTAGAAACAGATACGATAGATATAGAGGTCATGAGCGACGTTCTTCGAGGAGGAAAGAAAAACGCCACCTGGAATCTTCCGATTCAAGCGATTATTCTTGTTACAGTTCACCAGAATCGTCTCCTAGGAGGAATCACAAAAAGAAAAGATATTGTCGAAGGGATAGAGAGCACCGGAGGGGAAGAAGTTTGGAGAGAAAATATCTGAGGGAAAAGACCTATCACGCTCGAGCTAATGAGAAGGGCTATGACCAGATGAATTTTACCTCTGGGAACCAGCATGTCGACCAGCGGAATTCGGAATGGCAGCATGAGTAGACTTTGCCATCTGAAAAAGGACTCTATTTTCCGAGCAATGAACATTTGAGAGCAAATGTTTATATGACGAGTCATAATTGGAGAGCTTCTCCTTTGTCCTCGGAAATTCTAGCTGGCAACCTCCCAAAACACTTTGATATATCCAAGCTAGAAAAGTTTGATGGGACACAGGATCCTGATAATCACATCGAGCAGTTTACGAATTTCATGATTAATTTCGATGACGATGATAAATTGCTGTGTAGGGCGTTTTCTCAAACTTTTAAAGGGGTGGCTTCCAAGTGGTATAACCGGCTACCGCAGGGCTCGATAAAGAATTTTGACATGTTCTGGAATATCTTTAGACAACATTTTGCGGCGAGCAAGAAGTTTCGAGCTAATGGAGACACAATAATCTATTGTAGGCAAAAAGTGGGGGAGAGCTTGAAGCATTACACCAATCGATTCGTTAAAACAAAAACGGGCATGTAGTATTGTAAAGATTCGGTGGCACTCGCGGCATTCAGGATGGGGCTTATCCCCGGATTATTAAAGGATACGGTAGCAGAAAGTCAGGCAATGACTTTTGGGGCACTATTGGATCGAGTTGAGAAGAGGATTTTAGTGGAGGAGACTCAGGCATCCGAGAAAGGATCAAGCGATTAGTTGGAGCAAAACCAATTTCAAAGGACTGACTCTAATAATCAAGGGCCGCGTACTAGTGTTCCAGCTAAGAGTGCGGGTGAGTATCCGCCGAGGCCGAGAACGAACTATAGTAGCCAGCAAAACTATAACCAAGGCACGAGGCCAATTTCGAACAAATGGATTCGTCCGGACTATTTTGCGGAGTTAACGGAAAATGTGGCTACGATATTTGATAAGGAAAGATCAATGGTGCAGTTCAGAAAACCTTTTCCGATTCAAACTCCGAGGGAAAGTAGAAGTGCTAACAGGTTCCGTAAGTACCATGTGGACATTGGACATGACACTAAAGAATGCGTTGCCTTGAAAAAAGAAGTGCAAGATTTGATTGAGAATGGAATGTTATTAGAGTTTGTGAAAAAGCACTCCCAGAAAAATGCTACGGTAAAGGCTGTCCCAAAGATTGCTGATACAGCAATGGTGATTTCCGAAGAGATTGATGTTTTTGATATTGAACAGGAGTATATGGATCCCAAGGAAGGGAGAAATAACGTGAAAATGGTAGAAGAGATTATTCCAAGGGGGAAAGTAAATGACCTGTGTGCTTTTTTGAGTCGCTGGATATCTTCGGAGGAGATACCATTGAAGGGAATTCTAATAGTTCGCGGAAAAGACATATGGTAAACTTGACCACACAGATTGAAGGAGGGGTTTCAGCGCAGATGCATCGTTTGCCCTCTCCCATCATATGTTTTGACGATGATGGTATGAGGAATATAGCGGTTCCACATGAAGATACGGTGGTCATTGCTGCGGGTATAGCCGGAGACCAAATTCAGAAGATACTTATTGACACAGGAAGTTCCGCGAAGATTTTGTTTATGAGTACCTACAGGAGAATTTCTGACCCGCCTGTTATACGATGCTCCGACAGAACTATAGTGGGCTTTACAGGAGCAACAACAATAGTCGTTGGAGAGTTTCAGTGTGTGGTAAAGTTAGTTCGTGGGCCGTTTAAGAAGGAAGTGGAAGTATTGTTCATAGTGGTGGACGCTCCAACGTCGTACAATGCAATTATGGGTCGCTTTTGGCTGTCCATAATGCATGGTGTTATCTCTACAGTGCACCAGTGTCTGAAATATGTGGTAGGAAATAATATAAGGACGATCAGGAGCAGCCAGAAGATGGCTCGAGAGTGTTATCAGATAGCTCTATCCTCGAAATGAGTTCGGGGAGAAGTATCAGAAGACGCATAGCAATTAAAGGGGACTTCCTCGGAAATCATTCCCTGTGATGATCCGAGGGAGGCCGCCGGGTTTCTGGTTCCGGAGGAGGATCACAAGGAGCATAAGTTTGAAGAGGGAATTTTTTTGAAGATTGGAGTAAAACTTTCTTTTGAGTTCAGAGACCGATTGATTGCGTTTTTGTCAACGAAGTTAAATATGTTTGCTTGGTGTGCACATGATGCTACGGGAGTACCACCTGAAATAATATGGCATAAGCTTGCGGTACAACATGATGTTCGACCCATTGTTCAGAAAAGAAGACCAGTTTCTCAGGAAAAGTCTGCAGCTATTCTCTCGGAAGTGGAACGGTTATTAAGCATAGGCCACATTCTAGAGTCGCAATAACCTGTATGGGCCTCGAATCCAGTCTTGGTCAGGAAAAAGAATGGAAATTGGAGGATATGCGTGAATTTCACGGACCTGAATAGGGCTTGTCCCAAGGATCATTTTCCGGTACCCCAAATTGATCAGTTAGTAGACTCTACTTCGGGTAATCGATTATTGTCTTTCATGGATGCTTATTCAGGATATAATCAAATCAGGTTAGATTCAAAAGATGAAGAAAGCACATTGTTTATTACCGGGAGAGGATTATATTGTTATAAGGTCATGCCATTTGGCCTAAAAATGCAAGGGCAACTTATCAGCGCTTGGTCAACAAAACCTTTGAGGGGGCAAATTGGCAGGAATGTGGAAGCTTATATCGATGATATGCTGGTAAAAAATTTACAAGACGAAGATCATTTCTCCAACTTGGAGGAACCTTTTAGCAATCTGATTAAAGTCAATTTGAAATTAAATCTAGAAAAGTGTATTTTTGGGGTACGATCGGGGAAGTTCCTTGGTTACATGATAAGTGAAAGGGGCATAGAAGCTGATCCAAAACAGATAAAGGCTTCGACAACTATGACGCCACCTTGGAATATCAAAGAAGTCCAGATTCTGACAGGGAGATTGGCAACATTGAATAGGTTTATTTCTCGTTCATCGGATAAATGTGCGCCTTTTTTTAAGGTATTAAAAAAAACGCGAGATAGTTTAATTGGACCGAGGAATGTTCAGCCGCTTTTCGCCAGATTCAATAATATTTGGTGTCCCCAGAGATACTTTCCAAACCTTTGGTGGGAGAGAAGTTAATCGTCTATGTGTCGATATCAGATTGTGCAGTCAGTGCCGTTTTACTCCGAGAAGAGGTCGATATGTTGAAACCAATTTATTATATCAGCAAAAGTTTATTAGATGCTGAGAAACGATATCTTAAGTTGGAAAAGTTACCCTTGGCATTGGTAACAGCGGCATGGAAAATGAAGCCATATTTTCAAGCTCACCCTATTGTGGTTCGAACAGCATTCCCCTTAAAAGGTTTGTTACAGCGACCAGATATATCTGGAAGGATGACAAAATGGTCAGTTGAACTGGTAGATTTCGACATAACATTTGAGCCACAGACGACATTAAAAGCTCAGGTTTTGGCTGATTTCCTGGTCGAATTTCACTCAGAGAAGGACGACATGGAGGTTATTAACCACTCAGAAAAGACCGAATGGTTGGTTCGAACGGATGGGGGGTCGAATAATTCTGGAAGTAGTGCAGGAGTCCAATTAATTTCCCCGGAGGGAATAGCCATGTTTCAGGCTATTCGATTCGGTTTTAAGGCAACTAATATTGAGGCCGAGTATGAGGCAACATTGGCAGGATTACGATTGGCTCAGATATGTGGAGCTAGAAAGGTTAAATTGGTTAGTGATTCACAGTTGGTGATAAATTAAGCTTTGGGAGAATCCGAGGCGAGAAAAGATAAGTTGGTCAAGTACTTGAAAGTGTTGAAGGACTTGGCTTCCGAGTTTGATGAGGTTCAGTATGAGCATGTTCGATGGGAGGCAAATATCATCCCTGATTCATTAGCAGCGGTTTCGTGATCGGAAGATTATCCATGGGTCCTAATTCACGAGCATCCTTCGGTTACAGGCGGTACAACGCACTCAATGAATTTGGAGGAAGTCAGTAATGTGACCACAAAAGATTGGAGGTCAGAAATCGTCGACTTCTTGGAAAACGATAGTTTACCCATAGAAAAGTCTGAGGCTAGGACGGTCAGGTTTAAGTCTCATGGTTACATCCTGTTAGGAGGAGTCTTATATAAGAAGTCCTTGAGCAGACCATTACTTAGGTGTCTGGCTAAGGACGAGTCGCAGTTTGTCCTGTCAGAATTACACGACGGGGAAGGATCGGCCCATTGTGGGTATAAAGCGTTAATTCGACGAGTGTTTTTGGCTGGTTATTATTGGTCGACCATTTCTTCTGATGCGAAAGATTTTGTAAAACGGTGTGATACGTGTCAGCAATATGCTAACATAATACACAAGCCTGGGGTGTTCTTGGAGAGTATTTTAGAAGCAGTACCTTTTGATAGGTGGGGCAGTGACTTAGTTGGGCCCGTACCAATGGCGTCTGGTGGAAGGCAGACCATAATAGTAGCAGTGGATTATTTTTCCAAGTGGGTGGAAGCGGAACCTCTAGCAGGAACAAAAGCAAAATATGTAATCAAGTTCGTTGTCTCGAATATTTGCTATCGTTTTGGGGTGCCGATAAAAATCATAACGGATAATGGGCCTCAATTCGATAACAAGGAGTTTAAGAGTTTTTGCCTTTCTAGGGGCATACGACAATGTTTTTCCGCCCTGTTCCATCCCCAGGCTAATGGTCAGATGGAAGTGACCAATCAAACGATTTTGGATGGATTGAAAAAGAATTTGGAAGGAAAGGCTGGAAAATGGCCCGATTATTTACAAGAAGTATTGTGGGCTTATAGGACGACGCCTCGAATAGCAACTGCTATATCTCCATTTTCCTTAGAGTATGGTATGGATGTTGTTTTCCCTTTGGAAATTGTCTTCCCATCGTACCGTGTGGCAGCTTACACATAAAATTTTAACGATCAAAACAGAGCCTTTGGAATTGGATTTGGTGGAAGAGAAAAGAGGACGCGCATAGTTAAAATCCTTGCATTATCAAACGTTGATGAGGAGTAGGTATGCTTCCAGAGTAAAGCAAATAGACTTCAAGTTTTACGAAAAGTTTTTTTGCACACCAAATTGAAGATTCTTGGAAAGTTGGGGCCAAATTGGGAGGGCCCTTATGAGGTAACGGAGAAAGTAAAGCAGCGAACGTATAAATTAAAAGACAAAGAAGGGCGATATCTTCGGCATCCATGGAATATCGAACAATTAAAATTGTATTTGGAATGAGGAAGAAGTTAGCGTGTAATGATTATATTTTGTGTATTTTCAGGTTTACAAAAACAACGAGGGCATACTCTTTCCTATCTTGTTAGGCACAGGAAGGTTTTAACGAGGTGTCATTATGAGCTGATCAGTACAATTGCCTTTTTTTGCCTCGAATTATTCTTTCTGAGACAATATTTTTTGCCTCGAATTATTCTTTCTTAGACAATATTTTTTTGCCTTGAATGATTCTTTATAAGCTTGCCTTAGCGCAACATACACCGAATATTACGATGAAAATCGGTATAAAGCAACCATTCAACGCAAGTTGGCACACACTTATTTTTTCAGACAAGTTATAAAATTGTCATTTCAAAAAACTGGCATACTCAAAAATTCGAGGAGGATTCTCTTCGGAGCAAGTCAGATGGATTATAAAAATTGCCTTACAAGGACTTATACACAAAGATTTCCAAACATGCTAACATTTGTATTATAAGATTTATCTAGTCAGAATTCCAAGGATTCGCTCTCCTCGGAATCCGATGACTCACTATCACTAACCACAATGTTAGGAGAACGAAGGTCAGGGGAGACGAGCTTCCAAAAATTGCCTAATTGTACTCGGGGTATTCTGCATGAATTTGGGTGATCAGCCCTGCTCGGGTTATAGCATCTCGAGTGTTGAGATTGTCCGCACACTTGGCCGCATAGGCATTCACAGCTTTTTCTTTCTCTTCCTCAACTTGTTTAGGAAAATCTTCAATTCTCTTCACTAACTTTTTTCTGTCCTCCATAACAACCTCGTAATCAATAAAACAATCGTTAAATCCTTTGCATGCAAGATGGTGAGCTTTCTGGAGTTCTGTCAAAAGTTTCTCTTGAGCCCCCGTCTTCGTTTGGTAGAGTCTCTTTCTTCCTGACAGCATCTTTCAAGCATAATGACGTAATTTTCAGAGGCAGACAATCTTTCAAAAATTGCATCTGCTTGACTCTCTAAAATGGTGTGTTGTTTCTTTGCCTCTTCAAGTTGAGAGGAAGCAAGAGAAGACTTGAACTTATAATGGTTTTTTCGGTCTTCTAGATGTTGCATTCTTCTTCCCATGTTGACAGAAGCATGAAGAAGGCTGCGAAGACTTAGTGAAAATTCATCATGTTGAGGAATTTTGAAGGAGCTGGAAGGCGAGCCGATTGCTGCAGGGTCAAAATCTGAAGACTCACCAGTTAGAATATTGAGATCCACATTTTGAGGAGGATCGCTTCAGGAAACTGGGAGTGGTGCCAATGTAGGAGTATTTTCAATTGGAGAGGGACTTGAAGCCTGGGTAAGAGGAGAACTGGATGTCTGACTTTAATTTTCTCTAGCTTTCTTTTCAGGCTCACTTGACACATCTTGGGGCTCAGTACCTTGAGCAATTTCCTGGACATCATCCTGTGTTTTAGCGTCCTCGGATAATTCTTAGATGGGTTCCAAAACAACCTTTTTCTTGCCTTCTTTTGTCTTGGTATCTTTTTTCTTGCTAGGGTGGACAGATTTCTTTAGAGGGGAAATCGAAATGGGTACAACAGTGTTTGCCGAAGAGGATGGCTCCTGATTAGCAATTAACCCTTCAGAGTCTGACTGAAGGTCTTTTGTGGACACTTCCTCGTCGTAATCACCAAGGTTACTTTTGGCACGAGAGCGTTTCGGAAGATAGATGACTATATCTTTCTTGGTCACTCGATCGAGAATTTCTTGTTGAGAGGGAGGGGTCATCAATTCTTTCATGGTCAACCAGTCAAGGGGATTCAACCTCCAGAGTCGACTCTTGGCCAAGTTGTTATTCATGAAGGACATGCAGAATTTGTTGTCCCAATTTTCTTTGGCCCACTCGCTGAGTTTGGTGAAGATGGTGGTGGCACTCTCTACGTAGTCTGCGTATGGTTTTGAAACTCCGGTTATAACTACAAATAATTTAAGTTAGTACATCATTATCCGAGGAGGAAAGGTAAGCGAAGAAATTAATGGACTTACATTTGTTGGTCCACAAGAGAGACAGCTTGTGTGGATTCGAAGGAGTCGATTCCGATCCTGTTTCCCAATGGCCAGAAAAGTAGATAAATTGCTGCCTCCATTTCTTATGAGCTTCCAGCAAGTCTTTCAGTACTTTTTGTCCCCGGCCAAAAGTTAATGAATAAAACGGAAAAAATGGATTCCTTGCTAAGCCAGTTAATCCGATGAGCTCTTCTAAGGAAAACTCGCTGCCCGAAATCCTCGAGGCCATGATACATGCCATGAGTGTGAACCACATATTTGGACCGGCTTGTGATGGGCAGAGGTCGATCTTGGCAAAGTACTCAACAAAAAATGGGTCTAAGGGATACCTTAACCCCTAGTTCATAATTTCCGTGTAAACAACTAATTCATTATCCCTAACTGATAAGGGAGTCTCACCTTCCGAGGGAAATCTAATGTCGATGTACGAGGGGATGCACCATCAGGTCCTCAGCATGGGCTCTTTCGAAGGAAAAAATTATTTATAAGATATATTGTGAAGTGTAACCATATGTTTGTTTTCGATTCCTCGAATGTTGTTTTCTACAATGGCATCAAGTTCTAAGGGAAAAGTGATGTCTCCCTTAGATTTACGGGTGATCCGACGATCATGTTCTTCGGTCATTGTTAGGGGAGCGGTAATCATTCGACTAGAAGAACCCGATGGAAGGTCAATGGCCTTGCTCTGCTCTGTAGTAGAAATTGATTGAATTTCTGGCTCAGGATTATCCGAGGCGATCACTTTCCCTTTATCAGCTAAGAATTTGTTTTGCATTGCTTGAAAATCATCTTCGACAATGGTGGTTCTTGATGGGGAAAACTGGGGGCTCCCAGTTGCAGTTATTGAAGGGGTGGCTGGAAGGCTTGATCCAGAAGTGCCGTTATTGATGAGGATTTTCGACTACTAAAGCCAAAGTGGGCTCTGGGGTTTCCAAGGGAGTTTCTTTGCCACGCTTGCGTTCCTGAGAGTTCTTTTTATCATTATGATGCATTTTCCTCTTACCAAAACAATGCTTTTGGTGTCTATCTTTACCCATGAGTTCGAGGGGACTGAGATCAGAAGCTTGGTTTTATTAAGAAAATTCGAGGGATATGATAGCAGCAGAGTTGTTCGATGGAGGCCAGGAAGCGTAGAACGTGGTGATAGAAGGTTGGGGTTGAGGCTCAACGTATTCACCAGCAGCAACTCTCTCTTGAATTTTTTTACTGATTAAAAGCCACTTTGGAATCCGACGAGGTTTTTAAGCCACCTTTCTCTCTCTAGAAATTTTAGAACGAAAAGTTTGGAGTGTGAATTAAGGAGATCAGTATTTATAGAGGAAGATGGGCCTTTAGGGTAAGATAGGCATGGGGACTTTTTCCTTTGTTTTCCTAGGGGCGTTATGGGTAACATAGGCACAATTATGTTGATTCGAAAAAACGAGGGAGAAGATGAAGTGCCAATCAATTGATGAAAAGTATTGGGAAATGGGATAAGATCTCTAAAGAGATTTGGTGACAAAGAATTACGACTAATGACGTCATGAAAAAGGTGGAAGTTTGTTGATTGAGGTATGCAAGTTCGCACTGATAATTTCGATGAGTCCAATCCTTGCAATTTATTAACCAAGTGTGGGAGGCTATATTATGTTGAGACGATTAATTTCGATGAACAATATTGATGAGAGGTATGGTTCAAGATTTGCTAAGACATTGCAAGGATAGGGGGCTACTCACCAGTATTGCATAAGAGGATATTGATGAGAGATTTCGAAGAGGTATTATTCGAGGACGTTTAAAGAGTAAAAGATTTTCGAAGAGAAAATATATTCGAAGAGAAAAGATATTCGAAGAGAAAAGATATTTGAATAGAAAAATATTTTAAAAGAGAAAATATTTTCGAAGAGAAAAGATATTTAAAGAGTAAAAGATATTCGAAGAGGAAAGCTATTCGAAGAGACATTTTGTATTCGAAGAGGCATCATTCAAAGACAGAGAAAGAGTAGAAGATATTCGAGGAAGTGTATTTTTGAGGAAAATTGAAACATACAAGAAGAGATTCAGAGATATCTTCACAATCCTAGTAAAAATATTTTTACTAGGACTGGGGGGCTACTGATGAGGGAGAATAAAAGATATATGGGAAAAGTGTAAGGAAATATTCTTATTGGGGAAGTATTGTAAAAAGTACAATAGAAATAGTTATTATGAATAAGTGAGAAAATATAGGGGTTAAATGTGTAATAGGTAGGAATTAAAGTGTGTGGGGCCCGTTATTATAATATAAAAGGACCACACACGAGTTCATAATCTGGTTGATTAATACAATATTACTTTCTCTCTCTACTTAGTTTAACTCTCACTTTCTCTCTCTAAAAAGGGGCTTTCATGTAGTATTTGTTCTTTAGTGTTTGGACCCCCGAATAATCACATAACACAAAATCACCCTAGAGCTATTTCTTAATTCATCATTAGTGATTCAAAGAAAGCACATAATTCACTAACCTTTCCTCTCGCGAATGATTCATCTACCATCAAGATGTTATTACTACCCTGTTTTGGATCTAAATATTTCGTGGAAATGTCAAATGCATCAATTGATTCTGATATCATCATAGTATTTTCTTGTTTTGGTGTGGTAAGATAATTTTTCTTGACAAACGTTTTTATTTCAAGCATTGGTGCACGGTCGATGCCACTCAATGCATTCTAGATAGCCAGGACCTGCCAAAAATTATATTGTAAGACGTTTGATCATCTACCACAATAAAAAAACGTCACTGCTTTTTCAAATGTTCCCTGACCTAGTTCTACTATTCCTTCAAATTATCCAACCACTTGAGTTTTTACACTAGTAGACCTTACAATCGTCTGATTTGATCGAAGAATTGTTGGAGGGTTCACTATCTTGTCATAAGTAGTCATGAACAATATATTAGAAGAACTGCATGTAATAATCTAAATTTTTCGTATCTCATCCTCAAAAATTTCTGCATAAATAACTACCGCATATTCATGTGGACCAGTTACATCCTTCATATCTTCATCTTAAAACAAAGTATTTAAGACATATTTCTATATAAGTGTGGTGAAGCATCCGCTTCTAATTGGGTTGCTAAGTTGACGATGTGCCTCTTTCGAGAATAATTCGATGTCTTTGCAACAATAGCCCCTCAAAAAATTGTTACTGATTCAAAAAAAGCACATAACTCACTAAAATTGTTAGAAGATGCAATATCTCTTCATCAGTGGCTGGTGGGACAATGGTAAGAAAATTACCTATCAAAGTAATCCTAGTCAACTTAACATATTTTCGAAAAATATAGGTAGCCCTTCGAACTCCTACTCTTTCTTACATATATATTTTTTACAACTTATCTCTAATATCTTTCTCTTTACAACTAAATTGAATCCTTATATGCATCATCTAGAATATGTGAGGGTTACTTTCAACAAGTTAAATCATCAAAGGATATTGAGCATGTTTCCCATCTCCTATGGAGAAACAAATGGGCTATTTCTATTTCTTTGCAAAATTATGCTTAATTTCATGTGGAAATTCCGCCAAGATCTCTTTGTTAGCTGGGGGAAGAATCCATACAAATCATATTTTTTGAGGGCCAAGGAGAAGTGGTATAATGGCTTCCATTAGTGTGTCACTCCCACTAATTTTGTTCGGAGTCATCTTTGGAAGAGTAACTTTGAATGAGAGTTAACATTGGAGAAGCTAACTACTCCTCCCCAGTCATCGGTTATCTTGAAAAGAGTTGAAGCTGCAGATGGTAAGATAGTTTTCCACCATGACCAGAGCCCCCAGCCATCAGAATAAGAAAGATAAGAAAAATAAGTAAGACACGACAAAAGGTGTCGCTGAAGCTCGAACCTACGAGCAGCTAGATGAAATTGATGAATCCTTGTTATTTGTTGTTGCTTCTGATGTCAAAGAGAATGACGGACATGTAAAGCTTCGTGTACCAAAGAATAAGAAGGCACACAAGTAAAGCACACATGGCAGTGACAAAAGAGACAAGAATATGAAAAAACCCACTAACCATTGAGATAGTATACTCCGTTCAGATATTATCCCTCATTCAATCCTAGATGTAGATCCTCCAATACTTCCACCGTCTGACCCTTCTTCTTCGATGCTCCCAACA
Organism: Limnanthes douglasii subsp. nivea; assembly: GCA_036936605.1. Taxonomy (NCBI): domain Eukaryota; kingdom Viridiplantae; phylum Streptophyta; class Magnoliopsida; order Brassicales; family Limnanthaceae; genus Limnanthes; species Limnanthes douglasii. The sequence continues at coordinate 44,991,086 of JAUPFV010000002.1, forward strand.
CTTGAGGATCATATGTATGGATAAATAATCTGATGGGGCCCATCGACGCGATAGACTTCGACACTTTCGAGAAAGATTTCCCTGAATCTACAAACAATGCCACAAACATAGTGTTTAATGGTGAACCCTTCGAATTGTCAAAGGAGAATGACACATTAAGGTATTTGGTGTTTATTTTTGTGAGGCTCGATGTTGAGACGGAAAGAGAGGTGAATTCCCACAGAGAGACGATTGCTTCTCTCAAGAGGAAAATAAAAATCAGAAAGCATCTCTCGAAGAGGAAAAAGCAACGGTTGATCGTCTAGCTGATGAAGTCAAGTCAATCAATGAGAAACTTATTCAGGAAAAGGTTTCTTACGAAGGGCTACAATCAGACAGCTTCGGAGAGATAACCTCGCTCAAAAATTAACTGGTTACTGATAGAGTTACCATCAAACGCTTGTCGAAAGAAAAAAATGATCAAAAGGACATTGTTAAGATATACGAGAACGAGCTGGTTTCTCTTAAATATCCAGCCACACTAGACACAAAAGACCCATTAGACGCATATGCTGATAGAATCTTAGAGTTTTTCGAAAAACGGGATGCTTCAATTAAATTTGACATGGTTTTTGAATTTCACAAGGAATTCCCTACATTAGTTCTTGGGTCTTTGTGGGAGCTGTCTCCAGAAAGATTATGGCCCAATGATATGCCCATAGGGGACTGGCCTACATTAGTTCTTAGGTATATATATGGATTCACCTAATGATGGTTCTGATGAAATGGACGTAGGGGACTCTGGAGGTGGGAGTTCAGAGGAAGAAGAAGAAAACGCCGATGGGGATGAGCCTGAAGGCCAATGAATTTTGTGTTAATGTTTTAAGCCCAACCCTTAGTTGATGTAGGCATTTTTTGTTATCCTACCCAAATTTCACCAATTCCTTGATTAGTTCAAGGATTTTTGTAATATTGACTCAGATTTCTTTTTAAGTCCTTAGCATAGCTTAAGGCATTTCTTGTACTTTTTATTATATTAATCCAACAGTTCTAGCTTGTTTCCTCACAAATTTTTATTTATATCTCAATCTAACTATTCGAAATTGATCCATTTAAATCAAATAATTTTTCCATTCGAATGTAATCCGTTCGAAGGTACACAAATCAAGTATACAAACCATTCAAAGGAAATCCATTCAAATGAAATTCATTCCAAGGTATAAAAATAAAATACAGAAACCATCCGAAGGTAATACATTCAAATATACAAAAATTAAATACACAAACCATTCGAAGGTAATCCATTCAAAGGTACACATATCAAATACACAAACCATTCGAAGGTAATCCCTTTGAAGGGATAAAAAATAGGAAACGTCACACTTAATACCTTCTCACCAATCTTATTATCATCTAGTATCCCCACTATTTTCTATGCCTACTAAACACCCTTCTCACCAAACTAACCCTTTTCGATACCCAATTATTCTTTTATCCCTCAACTACCCTCAAAATTTGGTCAGTCTATTTTCCACCAAAAATTCAAAATTTGAATTCGTATTAATGCTCTCAACTAAAGAATTAATGATTATATCTTTAAATTCAAAAGTCATATATCTAGGTTAATGCTAGGAAACCCTCCAACAAATGAGCAACGATGAGAAACAACAAGAAGAAGACGAAACTAACAGATGAAGTAGAGCAATTACTGGAACCAGCCCAGTCACATACTCTAGATCGTACTACTACTGGTACGTCAATTCAAACACACCCCCATATGTGTTCTTTTTAATACTCAAATCTTTTTTCTCTTTTATGCCTGCTTTTCTTTGATGGGTACGAGTTGGTTCTCTTTAATTTGATCGTTAATTAATCAGATTATAGATTTATTTATTTATTTATGCAATTGAGTCGGTGAATGGTTTGTGTATGTGTCATGGTATTATGAGATCTCTTGTGTTTGTGTGTGTTGCTAGTTAGGATTTTGGTTATATATGAGATCTGAGATCTGGGTTCTGGGTTCGTTGTTATTTGATAAGAATTTTTTCAAATTCTGGGTTTTCTTTAGTTAATGATCTTTTGATTTCTATGTTTGTTTTGTGATTTTATAGCGGACTTGAAATTTGAAGGTCGTTTTAGGTGACGACTTTTCCGCTCGATTCGCTTCTTTGAAAGTATCTAGACCCTCTTCTTCTTCGACATCTGATCGTGCTCGTATAGATCTGAGGAGGAATGATGATACCGCTGCCGATGAAGAAGATGTTGTGTCGAGTAATTAAAAGATAACTAACACAAAGATAAGGACTAAGGTTAAATACAGTCAACCAGATTGAAGACTTTGGTCAAATTCAATAGGGTAGAGTGGAAAGCCAAAGGGGAATTTGAGTTGCGAATCGATGAAAAAATAAGAGGAACATAGTAGTGAGATATTGGGGGGCAGAAAGAGAAACAAACCTGTTACTATTGGGTTGAGCAATCAGAGAGGAATGGCCGACACATAAGCCAAAAATTCTATTTCTTTTGACAGACAACACCCGAGAGAGAAGTAAAATATAGGACTCTTCTTAGACTTTACCAAAACCCTAACCTCTTTACACAAGGCTGTAACAAACCTTGACGCTATTCATTTATTAAATTAATGTATTCTCTTACACGATTTATAAGAAAATATATTACCTTATAATTTTCCTCATGCAAAGTCATGAGCCTATAACAAACCTTGCATAATTGTTATTCTATTTGTAAAACGCGATTTGTATGAAACATAAATATATATTATCGCGCAACTTGTTTAAATTTTAAGTATTTTAGTCGACGCGAGTTGGTACCAAAAAGATTTTAATTTATTTAATAACTCGATGTTTCTATCACACGAGGTATAACTATGTAATATAAACAACCATGCGACTTTGATGTATTCACTGATGCCATTCATTAATTAAATCAAAGTATTCACTGACGCGATTTAGAAAATATTATATTACTGCAATTTCATCCATTTTATTCATTTTTTTATTTCGTAACTTAAGGTCATGAGACTATAACAACACTATCAATTCTTGATTTATCTATACAACACGATTTATATGAAAACATAAAAAAGATCGCGCGATTTGTGTAAAACTTAAGTTTTTGAGACGACGTAAGGTTGTGGCACAAAGATTGTTAACTTATTAAATAACTCGCTCTTTATATCACACACATTATAACTATTTAAGCTACACAAAGATGCGATTTTGAAAACCAATCATTGATTGCCCATCGTTGTTAGTGTGACGCGATTCATGTACTAAATTAAAATATTTCATTAAGCGATTTTAAAGAAAAAAGATCACTGCCATTACATCCTTTTTATGGACAATTTCAAAACCATATCTCTGGAATGACTATTACATTTTCAAATTCAATAATATTCTAGACTGAAATCAACAACCCCAGTCATCATTAGCCGGTGAGCAATTGGCAAGTGCATCTTCTTTCTCAGCAATTCTTTCCTTCAAGTACACAATCATATATCTTGACATCCAATCATTAAATTCCCACTTCCATTCTAGTGAAAAATCAAATTCAAACAATGCATTTAACAACAACAATAGCCTATTATAAACAACCCACAGATAAAATCGACATTTTGTTTACCTCAAAAATACCAACAAACCAAACAAACACATGTTTGAACCTTCTAACAACAACTAAACCGTGTACTGGCCGGTCGATGGGCCTTCCTGATGTTCTTCTTTTAACACAAATGGAGACGAACCTGGTTATAATTCGAACAACTAGTAGACATATGTTACTAAACGACGAATATAAACGGTATCGACGTACCTTCAAACTACTTTATACTGTTAACCAGTATTCAGACGTTCACTGGAAACGGGCTTGGCGTTGACTAGTAGATGAAGTTTTCCTCAAAACTGGATTATACTCCCAATGCTTCTACCCTCACCGGAGTTTGAACAACAACAACAACAATTGAATTATTTTAGGGTTTCAAAGTTTATGACTCTCTCTCTTACATCTTTTGGCTTTCATAAGAAATATTGGGATTTGGGGGGAAATTTAATATTAAAGTAATAAAAAGTAAGTATTAACCTATTATCCCTTTATATACCCTCATGGTTATTTTTGTCCAAAATATGGTCTAAGGTACCAATTGGTACTATCCAATATTTGGGTACCGAAACGGGATATCATACTTGAAAAGGTATTTTCGGGTACTTTCCCCTAAAAATTAAACATACAAATATACTATGAGAAATATTTTAAGGCAGAAGTGGTAGATTAATAATGATCCAGACACCACGTTAAAACCTCCCCGAGCCACCGCGGTAGGTAAGAGTATGCCACTAAACAAAAATAAAGTAAATATTTTACACATTCACTCGAGATAAATCCTTAGGTCTTCGATGTTTCATACATTTCTTAAAGAGAAAAATTCTCGATTAACCAGTTGATACATTACAAACCTGATTATTTTACTCACGATATATGGCCGTTCCCAATTCAGTGCTAGCTTTCTGAAATTTATGTCTTTTGTTTGTAAAAATACTTTCCTCAAAACTTTATCCTACACTTTGAACTCTCTTCGTTAAATTTAGATGCATACCTACTTCTCATCAAGCCCTGATAGTGCACCGTTCTCAAATGAGCCCTGATAGTGGATTCAATTGGTGTTACTGCATCCATCCATAGACCAAAGCAAAATGAGACTCTTATATGGCAGTTTGAGAAGTAGTTCGACAAGCCCACAATACTTCTTACAAGTAATTTGACCATTTTCATGATAGTCCCTCTAAATTCATTTTTAGACCCATTATAACAGATTTGCTGATAAAGTTTATTTTCTCATTGGCTTGAGGGCTTTAGAAGTACAGAAAATCTCCATGTCCCTAATATCAAATTGAGGACCATTATATGTAGTAATACTTCTAGTGATTCTGAATCTGCAACATATGTTAGATAGGATAAACTTAATCACTACTTTAGAGGTAGTTCCAAAGAGAGGTGCATAATCTACCCACTTATAGAAATAATCCACCTCTTATATGATAGTTCGACATATTCCGGATGTCAATCGTAAAGGTTCCACTAGACTAAGCTCCCATCTACCGAATGATATTGCTTTAGATATTGATTACGTTCGAACTACTGGCTCATGCATTTCATTTCTAACCCTTTGGCATGGATAACAACTTTTAACCCAAATATTAGCATATACCATGATGGAAGACCAATAATATCTTGCAAATAAAAATCTTATAGTTAAAGCTTTATAACCACAATAGAGAGAGGTCTCCCAATCATATAATTCAGACAAAATTATATGAGACTCACCAGATCTGAGACATCACAATAAATTCCTGCTAAAAGATTTCTTGTAAAGGACATCTCTTAAGACTAAAAAACCATGTGCACTAAACTTCAATTTCTTAGCTAATACTTTTTCCACGAGAAGAATTCATTTAGTAATGAACTCTTTAATTTCATACATTTAATTATGGCTTGTTATTATGGATACTTAGAAACTTTCCTCAGTATACCCCTCAGTGTATGCAATAGTAGCTAGAGAATCAACCATTAAATTTTTAGTCCTCGAAAAATGTTCATACTCCACATACTTGAAGAAAATAGTTGTTTCTTTTAAAAATTGCAGATATTTAATCAATTTTTTTTCTTACTTTGGATTGACCCTAAGTTTAATTTATGAGCAACTGTAAGTCACTTATCAATAAGACTCTTTTGGCACCACATATTTGGGCAAGTCATATCCCAAGTATTGCTTCCTCACACTCAGCTCCGTTGTTTGATGCCTTGAATCCAAAACGTATTTCTTGGTACATTGCGTCCTCGAAGGGGAAAATTATGTAAATTAATGCACCAAAACCCATCGTACTGGATCCTTCATCTATTCGTACTACCCATTCTTTCATAGGCCAATCAATAGAGGATTTCACATATGGTCATTCCGAATGAAACTCAACCAAGAAATCTGCGATAGCTTTTGCTTTGAGGACAATTTAATGAGTGAAATCGATATCATATATCCCTTAATTCCATGGATAATTTGGTCATCCAACACGATACATCCGGTTGTTACAACATATATTTTAGTGGAAATGAATTTCACACAATAATAGAATGTGACTGAAAATAAGGTCTCATTTTTCTTGGTGCTATCATTAGAGCTAATACTAATTTTTCCAACTTTTAGTACCTCTTGTCAGTATCCAATAAGCTTTTCTTAAATAATAAACGGGGTGAGGGTAATTATCAACTTCTCGAACTAGCACTACACTTACTGCATAGTCGAATACCGCCAAGTAAACATAGATCTTTTCTTCTATCACTAGCTTAAAAACGTTTTGGGTAAAGATATATGCTTCTTGATTTCAAGGAATGTCTCATCACAGTTCGGAGACCAATTAAATTCCTTAGCATTTTTCAAAACTTGGAAGAATGGTGCACAATTTTCTGATGATCTTGATATAAATTTGTTTAACACTGCCAGCCTTCCATTCAATAGTTGGACTTCATTTGTGGATCTGGGAGGGTGCATAGCATGTAATTTATTTAGCTACGTTGGGTCAACTTGAATATATTTCTCACTTATAACATACCACAAAAAAAATCGGATCGTACCCTAAAAATGCACTTCTCCAGATTTAGCTTCAAATTGATGGCTTCTAAGTTGGAAAAGGTTTATTTGAGATCAAACAAGTGATCATCCTCCCTTAAAATGTTTACCATCATATACTCAATATAAACTTTGATATTTCTTCCAATCTAATTGGCAAATGATTTATTCACTAAACAGTGGTATGTAGCCCCAACATTCTTTAAACCGAAGAACATTACTTTGTAATAATGTACCCTCTATCAGTGATGAATGTAGTGTGATTTTGGTTCTTCAAATACATACGTATCTGATTGTACCCAAAAAACGCATCCATGAAAAATAACAACTTATTTCCACAAGTAGAATCTATCAACTGATCTATCTGGGGGACATGGAATGGATCCTTTATGGAAGCCATGTTTAGGTCTGTGAAATCAATATATTTGCCATTTTTCATTTTTTTCGTTTTTACAGGTAATGGATTAACAGTCCACAACGGGACTGAGATTTCTGAATATTGCCTATTTTTGTTAGCCTATCTACCTTTTTTACAATAACTTCAGATGTTTTTGCAGAAATCACTCTTTGTCTCTGTATTAGGGCCTACATCGGATCATACAACCAATTCATAGCAAATGATGTTGGCTGGTACACCTGTTACATCTTTATTACACCAGAAAAATACATGCAAGTTCTTAGACAAACATGATGACAATTTTTCTTTTATTTCCATTGATAGTTTGGCTTCAATCCTAATACTTTTTCCATATGTAAAATTGTGTACTTCAACCTCCTCAATTAGAATAACTGCACTAGGAGTCCCTCTTGGATTATTTATCTTACTTAAATCTAAAGAGGACTTAGTAATTGTTATTCCTTATTAGCTGTCACACTTCCAATGCATTCAGAGTAAGGGCATTAATGTAGCATTATTTAGCCACTTTTTGGTTGCTCTAAAAACCCCCTACCTGGCCTCTAACGGCGTATTTTAAACACTGTTGAACTGTTAACGAAACTTCATGCATCCTTTCACATTTTCCTGATATTATTTCTTCTTATATTTACCGTTCGGTATCTATTTCTGCCCGAAGAATCTTGCTTACTCAATTTTTGGTGTATATTCGAATGATATTTAAATCGATACTTTTATCGGTAGCTTCTTTTCTTCATCTTATGATAATGATCACTAATTGAAGAAGATAAAGAAATTTCAGAATCTGAAGTAGAACCCTTACTAGACTTTGAAGAGATAACATAATCATTTGCTCGATGCTCTTTTTTAGAGAATTGATGGATTTTAGAAGATTGGTTCCCTTGGTGCCTCTTCGGGCTATGATGTAGATTGTCATATGGCCCATCAAATTTTTGACGTTCTAATGGTATCTTCCTCGCAAGATCCCTCTCAGATTTCTTTGGGCTCTCAAGGCCTCAAATTATCCTCGTAATTGGTATCGTTCATCTTGCATAAGAAGCTTTTCTTAATTTTCATCATTTGCATGTGGCATTTGGACATGCTCTTCTTCAATACTGATTCCCTCATTCTATAGGGGGGATCTATTTGCATCACATGATCCATACTTCGAAAGGTTCCAAAGGAAAAAATTGTATGTAAAGTTTTGGATTCTGTTATCCGGGTACCTTACTCAATTGTTCCCATTATGGTCGCCAGTTTAGTGGTGGTGAATCTTATTCGAATGATATTTTGGTAATGCAAAAAGATTTAATAGGTTTAAGGTAGAGAGTAGATAGATAATTGAGCTACTTCAACTATTATTTAAAAAGAGAAAGTTTTATCCATATTTAATGCATTCTCAAAAATTATTTATAGTCTATCTTTAGCCTAATACGACGGATGAAGCTTATGGGTCAAGCCATAAATTTATACCCATCAGGCCCCACCAAAAAATCCTAATTTTTTTCTCTTCTTCACAAGTTCCCTAAAACATTGGATTCTTAGAATGTGATATGTTTTGATTTTTATCTCAATAAAGTATATCATAAGCAAACGAGGCGTTAAAGGCCTTTTCTATTTGCTAGTGGGAGTATGAGCCTTCCTATTAATTGATCATCATCCTTAACGATAATTTATCAGTAAGTATTGGAAAAATATTCATCAACAATTAGTCAATCTTCCACCCAACACCGTCATTACGAAGTTAAAACCTATTCGAAACAACATCATGTTTTTTACACCTCACCACGACCTAGGCGCAAGAGGAGGAATTCTTTTTTATTCTTTTTGGCCTAACAACTCTGACCATATTATTTTTATAAAACACAAGTTTAGTGGTTTCATTTCCATTAAGGAAATACCTAACATTAACCTTTTTAGAATAAGAACTTCTAATCCTAGTAACTTTTGGGTCGTTTCCTTCTTAGATTTTTTCCTTGTATGAAGTTTTTCAACATCCTTGTTACAAATCAATAACCATATAGTCCAAGAAATAATATGCCATATTCCACCATTTATAAATTCTTCGGGAACAAGTAGAGTTTTGTAGTGATATTACAAATTGATTGTTGTTTCTACAATCTTGATATATTACTCATTTGTGTAATTCATTCAATTTTTTAAATCAATTTATAGTACTGCGAGAACAAAACAAAAATATAATAACTAAAAAATATTTATATTAAAGAAATTAATTTATGAGACACAAACACAAAGATTACCTTTTAGCTTCCAAATCCGAGAGCAAATGTGAAGATGATATTCAACTCTCATCTCCTACCGGCCTGACAAGTAGATAAATTTTTACTTTCATACCTTATTGCAATTAGAAATATCATCTAAAATATTTACAGCATCATCCAAGAAAATGAAAAAAATAATAATTACCCTATCGAACATTTGAATTTTTACAAAATTATTCAGACAAGTCTTCGCGACATCATTCAGATAAGTCTTCGCAGTATTCGAATTACCATTCATGAAAAATATTTGCAACATCATTCAAACAACGATAAGACTTGCAATTACAAAACTCGAAATGTTCGACACTATTTGAATTGGGAACATACTAAACTATGTTAAATAATTTAACATTCATAGAATAAATGAAACATAACATCTTCATAAAAAATATAAGTGAAAAGAACAACCTCATCCTTTTTGGCGTCTATTTTTTTACCGAATTGAAGAAATCGAACATTCAAATTTCTTGGGATCGCCCAATATATTTTATTTATGTTATATTCATAATTATGGATATACTCATATGGTATTGAATGCGACATATATTTTCAGCCTCCACCAAAAAAAATTAATGTATGTTACCTTTTGAGTCTTAGTAGAATCAGATGAAACAATTACTAAGGAAAAATCATCACAACCATGATGACCAGAAACACTTAGAAAAACTAAAAAGGGTTAATAATTAAAGTATCCTCCTCAAGTCTCTTACAGTGGTGAACAATACGTTGCACCATTTATTTAGAATTTGGTTAATCTCCTTTATGATATATGTCTGCATCATGAATGATGTTTCTTTTCCTCTCTATTTTACGAACAAATTCAAACAAATTGGGATAAAATAATATAAGTAACAAGTTGATAAAGATAAAATAAATACAAAGTCAAAATTTGTAAGCAAATAAACAAGAAAGATTAAAGTTTGAACTAAGACTTGTGGCAATTTTATGAAAAAATTGAAAGAAACAAAAAACAAGCATATTTATATAAAAGATTGGTAAAATCAACGTAGGATATTGTTCATCGCGAATAGCTATGACGAAATGAGATGGAAACATGTGTGAATTTAAGACACATTACACATATCTTAGCCATGTGTTAAAAATAAAATACCTTTTCAAAATATTATTTTGTATTAGTTTTTCAAAGTTATGTGCATTCTAAAAAGCCACTTTAAAATCGTATCTTGGGATGTACTTTGCAATTATTTAGTGGATACTTTTGAAACTTGAGGTTATCGGCTAGTTATATGTCAAGAATCAAAATTGCTTATGTATTTCATTGGATTTTAATAGTTATTGTGGCTACTAATGGGCTATTTTTAGAAATTTAATAGTTACTCCTACATTTTCTGAAAGAACTAAAAAGGGATACTCTTCATTATTTAGTAGTTCTTCCTACATTCTTCGAAAGAACTAGGGGGATACTATCATATACAAAGTCAATATGAAGCCTTTTATGAATTAATTTAAAGAAATATGTAGTTTCATCGATAAAATAAATGTCCCATTAACTCTAATAATCTGCTTCACGTTACATGTACTCTTTTTCCATTAAAAATGAAATTTGTTTTATCAAGAGAGGTTTCGGTTGACAAAATGTTTATAATGAGACAGAAACAAGGTTAGCATGAGCTAATTTTGATACGTCTCTGAGGTTTGTTCGACAAGAATAATGTGAACCTATCAATATGTAACATCAAGATATTTAAATACTTTTAGGAGTCCAACAAAAAATAACTGAACTATGCCTTATGTACCTTGAAAAATAGTGTTTGGATACAACAAACAAAGGTTTGACAAATATTCACAAGTTAAAGAAATAATTTCTCAATCCAAACAATTCAAGAGTCATTTCTCCCTCAATTCTCTCGCAAAGACTAAAAAGACAAGTGATAAGGGTATAAATCGTTTGGTCCATAAAATCCGGCTCATCAAAAGATTAAAGTCCATTTAGTAATATTGTTAGAAGACTATGGGTCATTCAGGTGAGCTATTATAAGCCAAAAACTCATTCGGTTGATATGCTAGAGAATTAAAGACTATAAAATCGCATGCATAAAATAGTGAAGAACAACTAAAAAATACTTGTAACTACCAATATTTTATATATATATATATATATATTAAATAATAAGATATTGTAATATCTAGTTTACCATAGCTAAGCTATAATATTTTTTGATTGTAAGAGATATAATATAATCAATTTAACGAATAAATGATTATTTTTTTGATTATATAATCAAAATACTTGTAATTACCAATATATATTATTCTATTTATAAATATTAAATAATAAGATATTGTAATATCTAGTTTTCCATAGCTAAACTATAATCTTGTTTGATTATAAGAGATAAAATATAATCAAATTTAATAAAAATTGATATTAGTTTAACAATTGTATAAATTATTTAGTCCATAAGATATAACACAAAAAATCTGATTTATTGAATGGTTAAAATAATTTTTTCAATGCTATTAGAAATTGATATATCCATTATAAAAATATATTTATTTGAGGAAGAAAATATAAAGTAAAAAATGTCAATAATTATCAATATATTGTTATAATTGTTATGGATAAGATTGGGAGGGGAAGGAAATCAAAATTCAAAGATATTAGTAACTCTCAATTTGTCGTATACCTATAATGGTAAGGGATACAATTTTATTCAAATTAGAATAAGATCTGTGTTTTTATTGATAAATATATGAATAGAGTTTCACTCAACAAATACACGATCGCCTTCTTGATTATCATTTATACTATTTGGTGCTATGTTTTGCGATCCTCATCAGATCTCGGATCTACCTGAGAAAACTTATACTCATCATTAATAATAAAATATATAGACAAAACAATTTAAATATATCTAGGCATAGATTTATTTTGGTGTAAAGAAAATTTGAAATAAATGTAAATAGTTCATACATGAAACCTGTGGTATAATCCGAGGAGATACTTTCGACTAAAGTAAGCCGATTTACAGTCTACAAACAAAAGATGAACAAAATGATAAAGAAATGCAATGTAAACATAATGAATCGCTAACAACTCTGAGTGATAAACTCGACATAATCGAAACTCGACCCTTCTACTGGAGTGAGGCCATCTGGGAGTCCCCTAGCAGGCATCGAGCAAGAGTAGAATCCTGCAGAGATAAAAGTAGAGTAAGAAGATAAATCATAATAATTACATGGGCCAGCTGATCTTGGTACCCTAGAACCTATAGAAAAAATCCGCTACTATACGGTGGGTGATTAAAGATTCCAGGGCCAGAGCGGAACCAAAAATTCTTGAATTCCGCTATTTCCAGACGTGGTAAATGACCGCGCCAAAGCAAGTCCGCCAACGAATATGGTCACGAGAGTTAGACCATTTTGACGCCTCGCTAATCCAAGATTTCCAGCACGAAGGTGAAAAGGGGAAGCCAAGTTTGGTACTAGCGAAGGTCCAAATATTTGGTGTGAAACTACATTCATAGAGAATGTGAGAGATAGATTCAGAATCAGAATTGCAAAGGACACAGTCAGTTGGGGTGTTGAGACCCCAGCTGAGCAGTTTGTCCCTGGTAGCAAGCTTGCCTAAAATTGCAAGTCATAGAATAACAAAGTGACGAGGAATATTATATTTTTTCCAAACTAACCCGGCCCACCCCACGTCAGGGGTGGGCATACGAATAACGTTGTACGTGTCTTTGATTGTGAAGGAGGTGCTTCCAAATTTTGTAGTCCATTATGGAACATCAATAGAGCCGATGTTTGGAGGAGGAAGAGTGAGGATAAGGTTATGAATCTAAAATAGATGCGATCGACTTCTAGCTTTCGCCGGTCTGATATAAGCAGGCCAGTTCCAGTTACCGTTGTGGATGATGTATGAAACCTTGAGGTTGTTTCCCAGACGAGAGTCGCGAATGATGTTGTCACCGTAATGAGATGCGTGTGAAGTAGACAGGAGCCAAGGGTCGTGCCAGAAGGAGGTACTCAAGCCGTTGCCAATAGCCATCGTGTACAAGTTACTGGCCAAATGACGAAGACGAAGAATTTTCTTCCAAATCCACGAGGGCGAGGACCCAATAGGGATATTCCAGAAACTATTGTTTTTAATTTTTTCAGTTTTAATCCAATCACACCATATGGAGTGATTTTTATTACTAACAATAGACCAAAGATGCTTAAGGGAAACCGCCTGATTCCAGATTTTTAGATCTAAAATCCCAAGGCCACCCTCTTTGTAAGGAGAGTTTACAGAGGTCCATGCAACTTTTGCCCCATGAAGTTTCATGATCGTTCCAGACCAGAGGAAACGACAAAGGTATTGGGTTAACTCTTTGATGATTCTAGAGGGAATAATAAAGATAGATGACCTATAAACCTGACCAGCAAATAAGAGAGACTTAATCAGCTAAAGCCTGCTAGCATAAGAGAGATGATTAGAGGTCCAAGAATCAATGAATTTTGCGATGTTAGGAAGAATAGGTCGACAGTCAGAGTGAGTTAGCCTACCAGTTAGAAGAGGAACTCCAAGATATTTAACTGGAAGAGAACCTTTCGAGAAGCCTAAAATATGTAGCAGTTTAGACCTTAGAGAATCCTCAATTCCAGAGAGGAATATATGAATTTTTGTGGGGTTGACCTTGAGGCCAGAGAGCAGGTAAAAATCATCAAGAGCCTCTTTGATAAGTAAGTGAGAGTTAGAGTCACTATGGCAGAAGATCATTAGATCACCTGTAAAGCAGAGATTGGTGATTTAAGCTTTTGGCACTTCCAATGAAACCTGAAGTGTTTATCCTAGCTCTTCTCTTTGAGAAAACCAGAAAGAGCTTGCATTATGAGGACAAAAAGGAAAGGTGATAGGGGGTCTCCTTGTCTAAGACCCTTTTTTCCACTAAAGTCACCATAAGGATCTCCATTAATGTTGATGGAATAAGAGGGAGTTGAGATGCATTTGATTATCCAAGTAACCATTTGTTATGGAAAATGCACCGCCACAAGGATGTCAAGGACGAGGTGCCATCAGACATTATCAAAGGATTTCATGATATCAATTTTAAGAGCTATCCTTTTGCCCGCATCATTGTTATGATATTCTCTCAAGAGCTCTTGGGACAGTAAAATGTTATCAGCAATATTTCTTCCCGCAATGAAAGCCGATTGGAAAGGATCAATAAGGTAAGGAAACGTGTCCTTAATTCTATTGGCCAGAATTTTAGAGATGATTTGTAGACAACATTGCAGAGAGAAATAGGTCTAAAGTCAGCTGGCACAGAGGGAGAGTCAATTTTGGGAATGAGGGCAATGGATGTTGAGTTCCAAGACTTGTCCATAGTTCCCGAATGAAAAACATCAAGAACACCATTACAGAATTCAGGACCGACAGTATTCCTGGTAGACTTAAAGAAAGAAGAGTTGTACCCATCTAGACTAGAAGATTTGTTACTATCGATATTGAATAATGCAGACTTAATTTCTTCACAAGTGATCTCGCGAATCATTAAGTTTCTATCAGTATTAGTAACTTTAGAGGTTAGAAGAGAGGAGACTTTATCCACACCAGGGTAGGTAGAAGAATGCTTAGTACCAAGGGAATTGTCAAAGTAATTAACAATAACTTTAGAGACACCGACAGGGGTGGAAACAGTAATTCCAGAGTCATTGTTAATCGATACAATTTTATTACGGAAGAGCCGGGTCTTAATACAGTTATGGAAGAATTTAGTATTCTTATCCCCAAGCTTAATCCAGTTCTCTCTAGATTTTTACGTAAGAAAGTACTCTTCAGCACGATTGAAAAATATGTAGGATTTGGAAGCCTCAATTTCATCTCTTATTAGACTGGGATTGAGGGGGTCTAGAGCAAGGTTTGATTGGGCCTTAAACAAAGTGATTTGGGCATTCCAGACTCTATTACTAATGTCGCTAAATTCCTTACGATTGAGCTTAAAAAGCTCTGACTGAAGGCGATTTAGTTTTTCAGTGACTAACCCCATCCCAGAGGAAGAAATGGGAGAGTTCCAGCATTTGGAGACTATGTCCTTTAAAGCCAGGTGAGATTGCCACATGTTGAAGAAATGGAAGAGTTTTTTACGTCGAGGCCGAGGCAAACCTATGTTGAGAGTTACAGTGGTATGGTCTGAGGATCGAAGAAAGCCAAAATGGGCATAGGACATAGGGAAGAGATCGTCCCAATCGGGAATGACCAGGACACATTCAATCTTGGAAAGGATAGGGTGAGAATGTTGTTTATTAATCCAAGTGAAGTGAAACCCAGTGGATCAGAGATCACTAAGTTCACTTAAATAGCAGCAATTATTAAACTCATCAATTGTTGAGGACCAATTGTCAGACGCGCCAATTCTCTCATCTGGGTGGAGGATAGCATTGAAATCTCCAAGGGAGACCAAAGGGATGTGTTTGTCCAATTTGGAGATGGCAATTAAGTCATTCCAAAGATGGGTACGATCATAGGCTTCGTTAAAAGCATAGATGGCTGTGAGCCTGAAAGAGGCATTGAAATTATGGCATTTGGCTCTACAATGAATGTACTGGGGTAACTCTGATAACTTAGTGATGGTAATCACACTAGGGTTCCAGGTTATCCAAATTCTACCAAGGGGATGGGAAGAATGATTAGTAATTATATGCCAAAAGGGAATCATCTTACTAATAATAGAGTCAACCTTAGATTGATGAACTTTAGTTTCCACTAGGATAAGCAATGAAATACTAGTACTAATTATAAAATTCGTGACGTCTTTTTGTCTAACAAGGTAATTGAGACCCCTAATATTCCAAAAGGCAATATTCATAAAGAGAATGACTTACACTGTGTTAGACGATGGACATTTCCATTTTACCCTTCCCCTTGGGATCAACAGTGCGAAGCCTTTTTGGAGGAGAGTCTGCCTCTTCTTCACTTTCCACTTCCTTACCCTCATTAATGGATGATAGATGATGCCCAAGATCCATCTCTGGATTGATCTCAGAGGGGTCTTCCTCAGAAGACGAAGTCGGAATAGGAAAAGAAGAAAGCTTAATGGGGCCTTTTTTACAGATGCGAGTTGGGTGGCCAAAAACCTTACAATTAGCGCATTGGGGTGCCCTGATATTCAAAGGAGACCGTAATGGATTTTCTCCTTATCTGAAAAGTGAGATCAGAGCGGATAGGTGATCCCACAGCAATCATAATACAGATACGACCAAATCGTAGTTTTTGTTTCCGTTCCGTTTGATGGTCCACATATAAAAGAGTACCTATGACCGAGCCAGTGTTACTAAACCCCTCCGCCGTCCAAAGTTCAAAAGGCAAATTAAATACCTTAACCCAAATAGGAATCTCCGTGTGAGGATCTTTGATAAGAGGGGAAATGGATTCCCATACTTTCAAGATCATCAAGTTACCTCCAAAATGCCAAGGGGCTCCCTCCAATACCTTTTTAACCATGATCTCAGAGCCAAATTTGAAAAGGAAGTAGCCTTCTAGAAGAGGTTTAAATTCTAGGAGGCCATACTTCTTCCATAAAGACTCCACATTTGCTTTGAGAAAACTTAGGTTATTTGGTTGAGTTAGAAAATAACCTGAAAGACATGTTTTCCAAAAATCCGGAGAACCCATGGCGGATTCTTGCATGATGAATTCATTCCCCACAAGTTCCATATGGTTAATTCCAATCACCAAAGGGAAACGATTGTCGCTATGACATGATATAATGCTCGCATAAGAAGAGGGAGAAGTAGAGTGAATACGAGAGTTCGAGTTAGCAATGCCTAATGAATTAGATTTAAGGGACGAAAATTTAGATAACTTTGGAGGGATTTGGGCCAGTTTATTTAAAAAAACTCCTTCCTTTAAGGTCTTTTCCAGCATTCCAAAAATTCCTGATTAAGGAATAGGGGACATAAGAGGAGGGTCCACCCATCAAGCCTTGACCCTTGTTTCTTATAGGATTGTCAAAGTGCTAACACGGTTTTGGTGTTAAGCCAGAGAGAATAGACTGAGGATAAAAGGGGACTTGAGTAGACTGGTATCAATAGTAAGGATTTGGATAAGCCCATTCGACTAATGGAAACCTAGTTATTAGGCATAGATTTTTAATACAAATAATTTGATATTTATTAATGAACCATATCTATATTCAAATCAAAACAATTTAAAATATACTATAAATAGAAAAACCAATATAAATGTAAAACCGGTAGTCCAAATAAATTTTCATTCCTTATTTTTAATCTTAAAAACTATTTTATTTATCAAAACAAAACATACAACCACTACTTGGTTCTATATAAAAAAGAAATATTATTGCTATTGAAAAACCTTACTAGCATCCAAAAGGCATAAGTCAGTTGGGAGAACATCGCGTGTCTGATCTATATCACTACATTGGTTTTTCTATTTGAAGTATTTTTTTAATTTTATTAACCAGATGAAAATACTAACTTTTTTATTGTTATATAAAATATATTATTATATTCAGATAATAATTATAGGATATAAAAAACCGATAACATCTATAACTTGTATAGATGGTCTGGTTTATACACCATTTAGTATATG
The DNA here is from genome assembly GCA_036936605.1 of Limnanthes douglasii subsp. nivea. Lineage (NCBI taxonomy): Eukaryota > Viridiplantae > Streptophyta > Magnoliopsida > Brassicales > Limnanthaceae > Limnanthes > Limnanthes douglasii. The sequence continues at coordinate 45,008,938 of JAUPFV010000002.1, forward strand.
ATAATAAATATTCACAATCTCATCAAAAAAAAATTAAATAGGTATAAAATATCTAGTTTAAATAAAATTTGTTAGGAATATATTATATCAACTAAAATAACCTTTTTTAGTCTAAAGATACTATTCCTTTTGTATTGATGACATTGTAAACTCTCCTTTTGTATTGATCACATTGAAAACTCCTAGAAAACTAAAAAAATGTCAACAAACTAATCACTCGTTTAGTAATATTTATTATTTTTGTTACTTTTTATCTATTCATATTTTCTCCTTAGATTTTGGATTAATCCACTTACCAAAAAGTTGCAGCATCAGACTGTGTTAATCAAAATTTTATTCTTAGCTAATCAAAAGCAAAATAATTAAAACTAACTAATGAAAAATTATGAAAAACGATTTGATTTCATCTGTAGATGAAGAAGTTGTAGTAAAATTCTTGATCAACAACCTTTAGCTCCGGAAGCTCATCCAATCTGTCACTGATTTAGAGTGACTTGTCCGAAAGCTATAAAAAAGACAAAACAATATTTTTAGAACGTTACATAAACAATTGACCGATCCTATAGTCAAGTCTCTGTTGTCTAGCGTCTAGAAGATGAAGAAACATATGATGCAACAAGCCCCATGTCGAGGGCTCTACAAAACATGAAGAAAAATCTCTTCTAACAAAACCGACAATGAAGATAGAAAAAACCCCAATCATGGATTTTCCAACCGGAACAATAAACGCTCACATCGTCGCAAAAACAAAAACAAAAAAGTATTATCGTTCACTTTAGAAGTCCCGGAGTCGGGAGATCTTCAACAGAAAACAAAGACCTTCTTATCTGAATTTATCATTCTTTTCACTGAAGTGGATCCGACGATTCTCTCCAGCCGGAGCTTGTCAAAGCGAGAAAACATCACGGTGCAAGATGTCTCGTGGGAGCCTAACAATCTCAGGATAAAACTCTTTCCTTCTCATTCGCTTGAAGCTTGGCCATTTTGGCTTCATTCTTTTTTACAAGATCCCTAGTTCTGAAGACGTGGTTTAGAGAATGCATAAGGTAAGCTTCCATAAAACTAGAGTCTTCTTCAAGGCCCTTATTATAGAAAGGCTTCTTGTTAGAGTGCAATATATCCCGATAGCCATTGAAAAGTGAAAAGAACTCTCTTTTTTTAGATAAGTGGAAATCTTTGCCTCCCGATGTCTTATAGGTATCTAGCCAATGCTTATACAACTTCGGCTTCAGTTCGTAGCTAGAGATTATGTCTCTATCATTCAGAAAACAATCTCCTGTCCCTTCCCACTTGCAATTCGGAATGCCAAGGGCAGGTGCCTCCCACTTATTAGTCTGATTCCCTTTCAGCAGATTCTCAGTCTCTTCTTTGGATAGTTTGTGCCCAAGGTGGTCACTCATTGTGATTGTACTTGTATACAACGAAGTTTGGCTAGTAGATTGACCATCGACACCCAATTCCTGATCTGGATCTGAATCAGATGCATCACTATCGTTTTCCACACTGGCATCTTCTCTCTGATTTTCATTAGTAATCATGTCAGGCTCTTTACCATCTGTTTCAAGCCTTTTGCCTGCTTCCACATCGCCAACGTCATCCTCTTCGTCTGATGAGCCAATCGATTCAGACTCGTCAATTTCATCCTCATCTTCATCTTCATCAGTGTCACTTTTACCCTCTTCCGGTCTTTGTCTTGTCTTTGTCTTCTCATGTTTGCATCAGCTAGAGATACGTTAGACGAACCAAGAGATGTCGAGAGACTATCATAAACCGATGGCTCTTTATAAACCACTTCTTCAGATACATCGCTAAATTGTTCTTCTGCGTCTAAGGAACTTGGAGAAGGACTACTAACAGCTACATTATTTTCTCCTCTTCGAGTCTTTTTCACTTGTCTCGTTTTACTAGGCGATGTATGCCTCTTCAAGTCTCGTCCGGTAGAAAATTGCTTCTTTGGCGGCATCGAAAAGAGAGAGTTATGACGGAGCTTTAATGTTTGAGAGCGAGATTCGATGTAGCTCTGTGGTTAGAGATAGAGAGAAAGAGGGTTTAAGGTTTCACCAAAAATACTATACTTTATAGAAAAAAAAACCTTGTTAATACACACACCAAAACAGGACCACAACCCACATCCGATTATAATAATAAAATAGTCCAAATAAATCGTGTAGCCCAAAACCTTGTTGGACCTAATGGGTGTCTCTAATCAAATAAGAGAAGTAGCCAGTGGGGCGAACAAACCTAGGAGCCATTTTCATCTCTTGGTTGAAAATATCAGCGGCTTTAAGAAGATGGATAAGTTGCGGCCCAACAAATATTTGAGGCCCGCTAAATAACTAGATAAACCAAAGCTATCAATGACCTAAACCCGTTAATCAATTTAGGGTTCGAGAAAGGTTCTGCAGCGTCATCTTATCTGCTCTATAACGTTTGCCGAAAAGCTTTCCACCCATTCGATTCTGATTCTGTCTATTCCGCTAGCTAACATCGGTTAAATAGAAGAAGGATCAATGGTACATAAGAAGAACATATCTCAAAAGGTTTTTGAGAGTGGATCAAAAGCAAACAGTTATGCTCTATTCTCATTTTTTTAGTAACATCTAGGAGGGTCGTAAAAAAATGATTAGAATTTAATATTTAAAAAACTTATCAATTATAATTGTTAACATGCACATGTTCTTCGTAGCATCTCAATTGTTGTCTTTGTTAAAAACAAAGAGAGAAGTAGCCGCAGGAAGCGGCTAGGTTTTGTGTTTATTAGAAAATGTTCCCTTTTGTTTTATTGATGCATTAGAGATGTCATTCAAGAATTGACCAATAGTAAGGCTCTCAATATATAGAGAACTTAGAAGCCTATACAAGAAAACTAAATACACTGAATATTCTAACACTCCCCCTCAAGTTGTGTAGTGGGATCACCAATACCCAACTTGGATAAAACTGATTCGAATGTTCTTGCAGCAATCGCTTTTGTCAGGATGTCTCCCAGTTGGTCTTCGGATCTAACAAACGGAAGTTCGACTGTCCCATCTTCAATCTTTTCATGAAGTGCATATCTATTTCAACGTGCTTTGTTCTATCGTGCTGTACCGGGTTCTCTGAAATCTTAATCGCAGCTTTATTATCGCACATTAACTGAGTTGGACACTTCAGAGGGGATCCGATTTCTTTCATTATCTTCTTTAACCAAAGTATCTCAATAATCCCCTTAACGATTCCTCTAAATTCTGATTCAGCACTTGACAGTGATACTACTTTCTGTTTCTTACTCCTCCAAGTCACCAAGTTACCTCCAAGAAGAGTAAAGTAGCCAGCAGTTGATCGCTTGTCATTAGGATTCCCTCCCCAATCAGCATCCGTGAATACTTCAACATCAAGGTGTCCATTTTTCTTAAAAATTATGCCTCTTCTTGGTGTGCCTTTGAGATATCGAATAATCCTCATTACTGCCTCCATATGGTGTTCCTGAGGATGATGCATGAACTGGCTAACTACTCCCACCGCGTATGTAATGTCGGGTCGAGTGTGAGCCAGGTAAATCAATTTTCCCACCAACCTTTGGTACCTTTCTTTATTCGCTGGTCTGGCCCCTTTAATTATCTTTAGTTTGTGATTCACAACCATAGGAGTGTCATTTGGTTTGCAATCCACCATGTCAATTTCAGCTAATAAATCCAATATATATTTCCGTTGGGAGATATAAATCCCTCCTATTGACCTAAGAACCTCGATTCCTAGGAAATACTTCAATCCCCCAAGGTCTTTCATTTCGAACTCCTTGAAGAGGTTTTTCCTAAGAGAGCTAATTTATTCTTCGTCATTCCCCGTTATAATCATATCGTCGACATATATTATAAGACAAGTGACTAATTCTCCTCTCTTTTTGTAAAACAATGTATGATCCCCATTACTCTGTTTGTAGCTATACTGCTTCATTGCCATTGTAAATCTCCCAAACCAAGCACGAGGAGACTGTTTGAGCCCATATAATGCCTTTTTCAGTTTGCATACCTCATTTTCTTGAAAACCATCAGAGAATCCTGGTGGGGGTTCCATATATACCTCTTCTTCCAAGTCTCCATGTAAGAAAGCATTCTTTACATCAAATTGATGAAAAGGCCAATATTTATTCGCGGCTATTGAAAGTAAAACTCTGATAGTGTCAATCTTTGCAACGGGAGAGAACATTTTAGAGTAGTCTATACCATATGTTTGTGTATATCCTTTGGCAACCAATCTTGCCTTGTGTCGCTCAATGGTGCCATCGGATTTATATTTTATATTAAACACCCATCTACACCCTACTGCTTTCTTCCCTTGTGGTAACACACAATTCTCCCATGTACCATTCCTTTTTAGAGCTTTCATTTCGGTATTCATTTCCTCATGCCATTCAGTCATCTTCTTAGCTTCTTGAGCTGTTTTAGGGATTTGTTCAGAGAGAATAGTAGCTGAAAACGCCTTTGTAATCTTCGTCATTCCTTTCCTGTCTGTTTTTACCGGATATGTAGAAGCACGAGGAACGTGTTCCGGTGAATACCGGTCAGGAGGAACCCCTCTATTTTTTCTTAGGGGAAGAACCGGAGTTTGAGTTTCAACAAATGAACTTCCTGAAATGTCATGGTCAATAGCATTTTGTGAATTATGATATTGTAAATTGTTTACCTCTTGATGGACATTTTCTTCGGCTGATTCGCTGGTAGTATCCATGGCATTTATTTTTTGTTGGACATTGTCTTCGGGAGAATCAGTGGTGGTAAGAACTGCCTCGTCAGTCTCCTTTATGTTGGAAGAGGCGTGTTCGGTGGCGCCATCTACCGACTTTGTCGGTACATCCTCAAAGTAACTTTCATATAACAACCAGTCGAGTGATTCACTTACTTTCTCCCCCTAAGCACGAGATTGGTGGTAAAAAAAATAATCTGATTCTAAGAAGCCACAGTCCATGGTGACATGGATTCGATGAGTAACCGGATTGTAACACCGATATCCCATTTGATGAACACCGTATCCAACGAATTCACATTTTTCAGCACAAAGATTAAGTTTGTTTCGACTAGTTTTAGGGATAAGAACAAACACCGAACAACCAAAGACACAAGGTGGTATGGTCATAACAGATGGAATTGTAACTTGGGTGCCAAACACTTGTAATGGAGTTTTATTTCCTAGACATCGGGTTGGTAGATGATTTGTAAGATACGTAGCTGTAGCAAGAGCTTCTGGCCAAAGAGAATGAGGAACTCTAGATTCAATCATAACAGCACGAGTTTTTTCAAGTAAAGTACAATTTTTTCGTTTTGAAGTATCGTTTTGTTGAGGTGTGTTTGGACAAGTGGTTTGATGGATAAGACCATTTGTTTTGAAAAAATTATGCATTGTTTGGTTGACAAACTCTGTTCCATTATCAGAACGGAGAATCTGTATTTATTTTTCAAATTGAGTCAAAATCAACTCTAGTATTACTTTGATTAAATGAGACCCTACGATTTTTTGCAAGAATGTAGGTTTCATATTTCTCATGAATGGAATTATTCAAAAAAAGACTAGGAAATAAACTCTTAAGATAGCTAAAAGAAGGATGACCAAGTCGTCGGTGCCATAACCAAAATTGCCTTTCGGTTGTTCCTTGAGCAAGCATGGCATGTCCCTTATGAACTACCTCATCAACATAATAGAGACCTCCTTGTTTAGTACCACGCCCAATGATCTCCTTCGTACGAATGTCCTGTAAAATGAAAAAAAAAATGGATACATAAGAACCACACAGTTGAGTTGTTTTGTCACTTGACTAACATATAATAACTTTAAGGATAGTGAAGGAATGTAGAGGCAGTTTTTAATTTCCATTTTTTAGAAAAAATAATTGAACCTCCCCCTTTGACTTCACAAATTTCTCCACTAGCAGTCTCAGTATGGGATTTATTTGGAGATGACATGTCACCAAAGTCTTTAGGATCATAAGACATGGTGCCCGTAGCCCCGCAATCAAAGATCCGATTCATTGATTTCTCAAACCCTTTACCTCCAAGTTTTTCATAGGAGTTCGCCGCCATTCCTCCAAAACCAGTACCACTTCCTTGCTTATTTTTAGTCGGATCTTCACCGCCACTTGTAGATGAAGCCCGTTTGACATTAGATTTGAAACACTGGTTATTTTTCTCTTTAAAACCGTCCTCCCACCATTCTGGATAGCCAACCAGCTGGAAACATGTCTCTTTAGTGTGTTTCTTAATCCCACAATGAGTGCAATACAACTTGGATTTATCTTCTTTCTCTTTGGATCAGAATTTAAACCTCTGTGCAGAATCTTTAGCAGCCAAACTCATTCCAATTTCAATCGAGTCACTATCAGAAGAACTTGATTTTAGTATATTAAGTCTGGCCACTTCCCTTCGTATTGTAGCATATGTTGTTTCCACGGAAGGAAAAGGATCCTTTTTCAGGGTATCTCTCTTGATTGGTTCCAGCTTGTCATTAATCGCCATTAGCAATTGAATAAAGTCTTTGTTCTTGAGTCTTCTTATTGTAGATCTGAATGTCTTCTGGGTCTTTCATAATGTTCGGATCTCGCCTATCTATAGACATCCAGATGTTCTGCAGTTTGTTCCACAAGTCTTCTAGTGTATCGGACCCTTTCCTTAATGAATTAGCCCTCTTATGAAGGTCAAACACCTGTAACGAATTTGTACCAGAACTGTATATGGTGGCTAACCCATCCCAGAGGGCTTTTGCAGTGGGATATTGCGAGACATTATTCACCAAGCTGGATTCAAGATTCTGGATAATCCATGTGAAAACACATTGATCATCTTGTTCCCACCTTGTATATGTTTTGTTAGTTTTGGATGGAGGTGTCGGCTCCCCTGTAATGTAAGAACCTCTCCCCCTTCTCCCAATTGCTTTCTTCATCAGGTTTACCCATAGGGCATAGTTGTCACCACTGAGTTTAATCCCTAGGGATAAATTCTCGAGGTTAGTTGTTTGTTGTTGTGTTCCGAGACTATTTCTCAGAATGGCAGCAATCTGCATTGTTAATTCATCAGGGATTTGACTGACCACGACTTCATTGCCAGCCATCTTTGTTGAGGATGTTCAGAATTCCCAGAATTACACGCGCTCTGATACCATGTTAACATGCACATGTTCTACGTAGCATCTCAGTTGTTGTCTTTGTTAAAAACAAAGAGAGAAGTAGCCGCAGGAAGCGGCTAGGGTTTTGTGTTTATTAGAAACTGTTCCCTTTTGTTTTATTAATACATTAGAGATGTCATTCAAGAATTGACCAATAATAAGGCTCTCAATATATATCTAGACAGTATATACATTGTTTCCACGACGAGGCTTCCGACAAGGGAATGGTAGCATGTGGAAAAGGGAAACATCAACTAATTTCTCCGTGAATGAATTAAACTACACAGGTCTTTTATATTTTTATCCAAGGTATGTTAGAATGATTTTATGTTGGAGGGTTACTGAAAGATTCATTATTAATAATTTGACAGACGTAGCCAAATATTTAAAAGGAAATTTGATAATACGAAAGTACAAAACTCTTAGAATTATTATTATACGTGATATAACTTTAACATTGGTAAGCTTTTTAGTTTGGAAATTAGAAAGATCGTATAAAACTAGTGTTGGTAACTGTAGGATGTAATGGAGTTTTGGTGAAAATTAGAAAGATCATTTTTTACCTGTGTATAGTTTTATTGATTTTATAATAAATAATAGATAATTTGTTTTTTATTATGTTTATGTATTCAACTTTTATTATATAAAATATGTTTTTTTGGTTTATTAAATATTAATTTTCTGAATTTAAGATGAAATTATATATATATATATATATATATATATATATATATATATATAAAATAGAAATTATTGGTTCTGAGCTCATGTGTGGTTTTTTCTCTTACACGTGTCACCTAATAATTTGATATATGTCATAAATCTTCAATGATAAATTTGAAAAATTAATCATGAACAAGTAATCTTTAGATCTTTAGGTGCTTCTATAAATTCAGAGATTATTTTACAATTTACGTAGAGACACATTTTAGAGAGAAATTTTTTAATATTGTCTTTAAAAACCTTTTGCCTTTCAAAATTGTTTCCTTGAGATCCCATAGCCTTATTGAAGTTATTTGAATGATCTGTTCAAGGTGAATTTGTTGTTTCGACTCGTGATCTTCGTGTATATTTAGTTTCAAAAATGTTTGGGACTGCTTAACAATCGTTGAATAGGCCAATCAAAAGAGAGCAATGAGATCATAGACGAGGATCTTGTGCCCTTACAAATTTGTCAAACCTCCACTACGGACCTTGACCACCAACGAAAAAATAAATCATAATTGCTTGCCTTTTGTATTCCTCAAATCCTGCTAAACATCCCTCAACTCTTGGTCATCATCTCCTCAGCCATACTTGCTCTCAAAGAGACGAGGGTGACCTTAATCATTCGGAAAACTCTACCCGTCAGACCAGTTTGATGGTGAAAACACAAAGTCTAACAAAGAAACTGGATGACACAAAGAGAAGCATTATTCTCGCCCAAAGGAATAAGTGTACAGGAAATCTAAGACTCCCCACGGGGCGAGCGTTCCAGCCAAAAAATCTACGATGGCTAGAAAGAAAGATCTAACGGGAGTCTATATTGATCTGGGTTGGGCTTCTGGAACTACCTATTGAATATCAACTTAACATATCGGTCGTTGATAATAGATAATACGATTGGTTTATGAACCAACTGATGAAACTGAGGGCCAAACCGACGTCCAATCTAACCTCGGTGATTTAAATACAGAGAAAAATGTTGGGGTTAACCGCCTAGAACCCGAGGGCTAAATTCCAACGAAGAAAAAAAATAAAATTCTTAGGACCAAGAAGAGAAAATTTAAGGCTGAACTCCCCTCGGAGGTAGTTGTTGTCATCAAGAATCACCTTATGGGACTAATAATAAACATATTATCGTTCTCTTCAAAGTGAAGTATATGTATTTTTTAGAGACTGAATAAGAGAAGCTTCACGGTTCCCATAGAAAAGAGACACCAATTTATCAGTTGAAGACCGTGTACTCGTAGTTTCTCCAGAATTACTTAATTAGGGGCTTTAATTCCCACTGGACTTTACCGTTTTACGGTTCTTTAAATTTATAGATTTGTACCCCAAGAAAGCCAGTCTGAACATATGGTTCACGCTAATGGCTTGTATTATAACTTTAAGGTTTTTGGGGATTGGATTTTCGATGAAGTAATTCGTTCTCATGATTAATGTTTCGAGGAATCCACATGTCTCATTCTACTCTCTTAAAATGGTAAAAAAATATAAAGTTATGGGCAACCTCTTAGAATCTGACAAGAAGTGGAAATATAGGTTCTATTTTATTTTGGGACTGTCAAAAAATTAGAGGGAAAGCCTTCGGATAGTAAGCCTCCTAGTCTCTCCTTGAAATGGAAAAACATAGGTAACCTAATTTATTTTCTAAACTATTTGTAAAGTAATATGTATGCCTTAAAGATTTCATTCCTCACATAATTTATTCTACATTGGTGAATGAATCTCACAAAGAGTATAAATAAGTTGTCAAGAGAAATTGTTGTTCCTTGAAACAATGTTTCAACCAAAAATAGTTAAAGATTCAAAGAATTTGCACAACTCACTAATCATGCCCATGATCTTTGGTTCATCAACCATCAAAACGACCCTTCGGTCAGGGTTTGGATTTAGATTTTCCAACGGTACAACAAATTGCTCTATATTCATCAAAGTATCTTCCTGTTTCAGGGCTGCCATGACTATCTCTTTTCATGTCAGATTATCGTCGGATTCTACGACCGAACCCAAGCATTCATCTTAACAAAAGTATTTAATTTCCCATCTTCGATCAACGCTTGCATTTATTTTTTTAACAAAATGTAATCCTTCGTATCATGAACGAAGTCCTCGTGATACTTAAAGTATATGTTATTGATCCTCTCCCTTAGAGTTTGAATCAGAAAATACATTCTGAATTATATGTGATTTTGAGCTTTACCGAAGATCGTTGCTACACTATCTGTTAACTCTGCAAAGTGAGTGGGTCAAACCCACTTGTTTGATATTAACACTAGTTTTTGTTGTTGGTTCATTCTTGGTTTAAGTGAGACTGAACCTCTTTATCAGACAAAAAATGGAGGGTAAGACGTTTGAATCAGTTGATTCTAATAAACATTAAAGGGAGGGAGGTGATTGTTGAGGTCATGAGAACAAGCCCTATCATTTGAGACTCATTGACAATAATATGTTCCTCAACTTGTGACTGTAGAGTGCCAAAGGTGAAAACCCTTTTCTTAGCAATCTCTTCCTTTAAAATTACGGGGAGAAATCCTTGCCTAAATGTCGTACAGACAACATACTCATCACAAACCTCCAAAACTATTTTGACGTATACAAAATGTCGGTTATAATCTCTTAAGATTTCCCCACTTACTTTCTTGCACTGAATCATCGTATCTCTGTTCCCCTAGAAGGTATTGATCCTAATAAATTGTTGCCTAAAAACGGTCCATAACGTGTCGAAGTCTTTTATAGACCCCTCCGGTAATCGGTTCAACCATTTTGACGCACCATCCTTAAAGGTTTAGGAAAAAGCACGACACAATAATTTTTTCATTATCTCATGAAATTCTTGAATTTTTCGAAGTGGCTATTTGGATCTTGGGGCCCATCGAATTTTTCAAGCTTTGATACTTCAAATTCATTGGCAAACCCTAAGCTAAGATTTCTGCTGACAAAAGAGATGATCTCCAATTGTATATTTTCTTGTATGGATGGTCTCCCGGGTCCTCACTAACGATTTCATAATGACCCGACTCAGGAGGATTCACAAACTGTCCACTCACACGGTAGTCCATACTCTGGTTACCTGAAATCCCTTGTTGGGACTATTGATTTATCACTGGTGTCAGAGGCAATTGGACTTGAGTGGTGACCTGTTTTACCCTGTCTTTCATTATTGTATTATCATTGGTGTATACTTATCCGAAAAGTCTCTAGGTTTTTTGGATCTCGTTCACTTCTAGACATATTACGTTAACCTGAATGTCTTTTCGAATATCATTTGTCTGAATTCTCCTCTTGTGTTGACGATACCTCTTTAGAGAAAAAGGTTCCTTTGAATCATACAAAGAATAACCAATTGAGTTCTCAAGATACATACCGATGTCTAGTCTTACGTTTCCTCTTTGAGGCTTGGTATCTACGGTACGTTTCTTCTTTTTCTTATAATCTAACTCGTCATAATTAATCTAAGCTAGTTGTTCTTTTCAGACCTCCGATAAGACATTCAGCGATGTTATCGTTGCATCTTTTTTAGCGGTTATATTAGCTATATCTTCTTCTAATTCTTTTCGCTCAGATATCATAGCCAAGTTTTCTAGTTACTTTTTGGTTAGTCGATCATCATCACGTTGTTCATCAAATAATTGACATTCGTATTAATGTTGTTCTTCAGATTCTTATTCGACCAATACCGCATGGTCTTCCTGCATATCGATGATCATCTCTCATAATGGTCATGGGTTAAGTTCAGCTTTATGATGGTTTTGGATGTGATATCCAGGTAGTACTCTTCGCGTCCACTATGGTCACCAATGATAATTCCGGAAATATCGGAAGGGTATTATGGTATAAGATATTTTGAGAAAATATTAAAATTCTAGAGAGAGAAACTAACAAAAGTAGTAATAGAGTAATAATTGTCCATCGTTCTCAAAAGGGCTACTTTGTCTTATATAGTAATGAAAATGGGTCTCTCGGCTTTACCCAATTAAGTTTTTAGCATATTCCACCTCATTAATTTACTAAGTGATACGTATTTATTCTTTATTACATAAAAAATCTTCAATATTATACATTTGTTGGGTTTACATTACAAAATAAATACTGCCAATAAATAACCTGTTAGACAAGTGGATTAGACATTTCTTACCCTTTTAAAAACTATCACAAATTATCGTACTAATTAAAACTAAAGATATGAGAAAACAATAAGATGGCAAAAGACCCTTTGAAAATTTTTAAAGTTTTTTTTTACTATTCTAACAAATTCATTTAATATTACATATTATTTAATCATAATTTTAAAATATTATGTATAATTTAATAAATTTAATAATATTATAATATTAAAAATAATATGAGTTAAAATCTATTGCTTTAACTACGAAAGAGCATCAGAGTGTTGGAATTGAGTATTTAAACTGTTTCCTTACAAGCACAATTAAATTTTGGAGAGAAAATATCAAAACATAAAGAAGTTTTTAAAATCCATTCTTTCATATTAGTTGTATTTTCTTATTACGGTTACCATGAACTAATCCAATACAAAGGTTATTACATATTTCTAAGTATTAATAATTTTTTAAAAAAAATTACTAGTAATTGATTATTATTTTATGTGTTATGGTCTAAATTATGATCGACACATGATATTTTGGCTAGATCAAATATTAATATAAAAAATTAAATACATAATAGAAAATACAGTAACCTGCTATGATCTTTATAGTCTTAGATTTTTAAAACACTAAAAACTAATTATCAGGATGCACCGTATAATTATTTCTTTAATTTTTCCATTATAGAAAATGATATTCACATATATTTGATAAAGCTCTATGTAAAAAATTACTAATAAATTTATATATTTTTTAATTTTTTTAATAAAACTCGAGTGAAGGTCTGTTTGAAGTAAGTCTATTTAAGTTGAGAAAACTTTCTCATCAAAATTAATTTTATAATTTTGGGCATTAATTTTAGAATATGAATTCATTTGAAAAAATATATATACAACCAATCGGATTTTTGCTTCTAGTAATTAAAGAAGCTCACAAACTGTATTTTCGTGTTTTGGTTTTTACTTTTGTTCTATTACTACGAATTAAAACCTAACATAGATTTATAAACTCTTAAATGAATTATTTTAGTTATATCCTATTTTTTTTAAAGATACATTATATAATTTTAAGATATATCTCACATTCTCTCTTTGGATGACTTTTACAAAGACATAACTCTTTAAATTGCAGTTTAAAAAAAATGTGATTTTGTTCTTCATCAATAATTTTGTTTTGGTCTAACTGAACCACTTCAATTTGTTCATCATAAATAATCTCAGTATATAAAAGACGAACATCATCTTGATGATATGTATGTTTTAACGATTTGTAGACTATTACTAACATTAAATTATCCCGCACCGGAGTATCATTGTTAGAATCGTTATGAATCCCTTAAGGTTCTTTCTCAACATTGACCTTTATAATTGAACTATTCCCCCACAATCATTTTCTTTACAAACTTATGTTGTTCTTGTGTAAAAAAACTTATATTATAAGATTATAAAACTTAAAGCCATATGAAAAGTTCAAAAATTAAATGCAATGATACTAATAAATTCTCTGTTGTATATACATGTCTATAAATATATAAATGATTTAACTAAACTTACGACCGACTCAACTCATATGATATTTTAATAGTTATTGTTTTTGTAATGTTATCAAGAAGTGGAGTCACATATTTAATTTATTATTTTTAAAGTGATATATGTATAATCGAATAACTAAACATAATTGTTGTTATATCTTTAACATATAATTTTGTTTCTTAAATATTTCATTCATGTTACGGAAAGTCAATATTGTAAGATGATGAATTATTCAGCATTCCTTTATTAACTATATACAAAGTCAATGATGTTTATCCAAACCATCACATCCTCCATAATATTCACCATCAGAATCAAATATTAAGTATTTCATATTTTTATCGAGTTCTTTTTCATCATCGATTTTGAAAGCTTTGAATTCGACAGTGAAAGATGGTGTAATTGTTTTTCAATATTTCATAAAAGTTATATATACATATAATATTAGGTGTAGACTAGAAGTTACTTGTCAATAGATGTACTGCCGAATGATTATATGGGCATAGTTGAATCTACCGTAATCTGTGGAGGGGCAGACGGGATGGTAATATTTTTTAATAATCTATATATTTTTTTATAATAAACTCTAATATGCTCATAAAAAATATGACTAAGGATTACAGGAGTAACTTATATGGGAGATATCTATAGAAATCATATCATCACCGCATGTCGAGGTGTCCTTGTTGGGATTCGTAAGTTCGAAAAGCGGCAAAATTACATAAAGAAAAAATATAGTCAAGTTTATAAATACATTTTCAAAGTCTGGTCAAAACATTAACTAAACATCAGTTACACTTCATTAGAATACAAATTATTATATCAGTCATTACTATTATAGATTATTCTTTGTGATATTTAAAGAAATAAAGCTCGATATGTTCTGAAGTGCATAAATTTTATTGGAGAAAGGTTTTCAGTTACAAAACTATAGTGAAAATATTACTCATTCTTTAGTATTTTAACTCTCTTCGAGAACGTTATATTTAGTACAAAAAGATTCACGATGAGCGCATTTAGGATATGTTCTCAGATTTTCTTTATGTTCCTTTTACTTTCCATTTTAATAAAATGTACTTTAAACTTATATCATAAACTTTAGTTAAATTGGCATCAAATGTAATATACTATGAAGGCATTAAGCAGACATTTCAACTTATTTTGATGTATATTAAAATTTATACGATCAAAAGAATATGTAATCATTTTGGCTATCGATATTATTGTCTTAAAAGTTATGATGGTATGTTGTTTTTTTAAAAAATTTAGTAGAAACAATATGTTATAAAATTTTGGACATAAATTTATTTCTTTGAAGAGCTTGAATGATCGAATATTTTAAAAATAATCGCTCTCACCAAATATTGCTTATGTTTTTTTGGAAGATATTTTCTTTTAGTTTTTTTATACAATAAACTTAAAACAAAACAAAATTGTTGATAAATTCAATAGTTACAACCGATTGAAATTTAAGAAAGTAAAAAAAAAACTATAAATTACACTTTTTAGATGATTTGTAACTTTAACAATCTTTTTTATTTATAAATTTTGAAATATTTTTAAAATCGTATAATTCTTTTTGAAATCAATCTATTTTTAGTTCTAAAAAAATAAAACCATATCACATTGTTAGGTACAAGTTGTTGCAATGATTTGGCTATTATTATTGCTACGATAAAATAGATTTAGATCGTGCTTGCTGAAATGATTTATTTATTGTTATTGCTATGATAAAATAGCTTTTGGTTGTGTCGGTTATATTTATTGCTGTAAAAACGATTAAAAAATCTTTCAGTTTAAACAATTTTTCAAACCATCACGATAAATATTAAACGACATTTTTTTTATGTCGCGACAAAAAATAAATAACAAATAAAAGAAATCCGAATTATTTTCTATATCTACGTATCTACAATTTTATATATATTATTTATTAAATGTAAATAAATGGTCTAAAAATAATATTTAATTTAAAAAAAATTCGCAATAGCTCTTTAAAATATAAAATTTATCTAAATAATATAGAATCTATATAAACGGGAGAGAGTGAAATCCAAAATGAAAATATGACCAAATAAAACTGATCCAATATAAATGTTCAAACCCGAAATTCAATGCCACCCATACTAATATATATGTATATAATAATGGACACCAGTGATTCAGTTTTCTTAATATTTAAGTGATGTCTTTTCGTAATCTTTTTTTATTCTTCTCAATCTATAATAAAAAAGTTATGTTCAGTGTCTAATTTTCAAGAACCAATGTTTTTCAAATAAATAAAGATATTTGTTTCTTGAGAACGAAGATTTCCTAAGATAGAGAATCTCGTAGCTTTGTTTCCCAACAATAAAGAATTAATTTGTTTACTTTTTAAATCCAAATAATTCATAGAAGAATTCAAGAATCTAACAAAATCAATTTCATGATATTCGCTCCAAATTTCTTTTTTAATTTAAAAGATATTACAGTCTACTGGAAATATTATGTTCCCAAGTCCCAATAACTGGGTACGACCATTAAACTTTTGAAAATATAATTTTTTATTTTAAAAATTGATAATAAATTAAAAAATATTAAAATTAAATACACAAGACATATTTAAGGTGGTTAGGGTTGTAAAAAAATATATCCTCCATCAATAGATATTTTTTTTAAACAAGTCCGTATGAACGAGTCGATTACTTTCTAATAACAAAAGATAATGTGATTAACAATTTTTTTTCAGTGTTTATCTCTCACCTGATTTATCTCTCAAAAGATCTAGAACAATATTTCTCACTTAGGAAATATGTTGTTCACCTAGTCAAACTTATGCAATACAATTGCGTAAAACTTCCCAATTACATATCTTCTTTAATAATTTATACTTCTAACTTTGGGGAAAACTTTAATTATTCATTAGACAGTTGAGATTAAATCACATTAATCAACAACTAAAATAATTCATAACCTATTAATACAAGAAATTTCATAAAGAAACCTAACTAATATCAAATACCAAGTTAATTAGGGAAAACCAATTAATATAGGAAGACCATAATACAAGAAGCAATTAATATAGGATACCTAGAAAACTCAAGACTCTAATTTAGTCTAGTTGTGGTGCTATAGTCCAGCTCGCTTCACACCACTGTTTTGGATTAGCTCACTTCAAACCATCCTGCTTCAGACCAACCTGCTTCGCCTTAGCACATATCTCATCGACTCAATAAGTAACGAGTCTTGACAACTTGTCTTAGCTATTATAATCCAACAGACGTCTCTGCCACTAAGTCATGACTCAAGCTCCACCTAGAAAGTTCCAATATTTTTTGTTATGTAAACGAAAGATCCAATAATGCTCATGTAGTCCTTTGACGATGGTGGTATCAAGGATTTTTGGGGAGCATTTTGGTAATGAAAGGTAAAAGAGTCAATTTTGGGATGAGTTTTAAAGAGATAATTGAGCTGTTTGGTGTTATTCTTAGAGAGACACGCACTGACAAGTAGGTGAGTAATATCTTAGAGTTCATTTAAGGTCAAATGGCTATATATATATATATATATATATATATATTGAAATTGGTATAATAGGATTACTTGGTCCATTGGCCCATTTTGGTAACCCAAGCTCAAATACCCCCAAAGGTCATTACCACTTAAAACACCTATAAGTATTACACTTTATTACATCAACATATATACAATAAACTTTGGTTTAATAATTTATTTTTCTGATATGCCCTTCGAATAATTTAGTCATTATCAGACTAAATTAGAGTCTTTATTTTTTTAGGTATCCTATATTAATTTGAGCCTTCAATTTTCTAAGTTAATTTTTTTGAAATAGAAAAATCTTCCAACACTGATAAACATAATACACTGTATATGTTAGGAAACTTAGTTGATTTTTTATTATGTCATGAATTTAATTTTGAAAAAATATAAAACTTAACAAATATACTTTCAACCTTAGTTCTGGTCATCTTAAAACTGATAGAAAATAACAAGATTAAAGAGGATATACAAGCGCCATAAAAGGTCAAATCAAATTTCGAACTCAAATTTATAAAAATGTCAGCTACTTTCTAGTATCTTGTGACAATGCACCGACTATGTGTAAAGGTGCACCGACAATGCAGAAGTATGCTAATATTTTTCATTTACACAGTCGGATTGTAGCCTTCCATACCAACGGTGTCATGACTTCAACACTGGCGGTATAGTATGAAAGGAACCCGATGCTTGGCATACAATGTCATCATTTATGTAATTTGACATTGTAGGATAAAATTATGTATATAAAGTTGGAGAGGATTACGTTACAGATTACAGTGATGTGTTTTTTAGAACGGATTATATTTATGTGTTTTTTGCAACGGATTGTAGTGATGTATTTTTTACGACTGATTGTGTGAGTGGGTAATGAAAATAGAAAGACTTTTAAAACATTCTTTGAATACAAGAGATCTGTATGGTATAATCAGTTTATAAACCAAAATGATCTTAAGAAAAAGTCTATTGAATCGAAAAAGTGCGAATATGTTTTCAAGCTGAAGAGAAGTATGATCACTCATGGTGAATAAACTTTTAAAGTTGTATGCATGACTCACAACCATCTAACTGGAAAAAACTTAGAAGATAATTTGCACGCATGGCGGTTTTAGATGAAAATTTAGCATTTGCACATCATTTTACCTTAATGAGACATTGTCCCCGAGATAGTTTGAGTGATGTGAAATTTATATATGATGAAAATGTATATTCCATGCAAAATATATATAACACTCTACAAAAACATTGGATGTTGGAGAAAGTTGGCCAGCCAGAGTTGCAATACTCGTTAACCGAAATTCGTAGGTTTAATTATTTCTAAATACATACATCTAACCAATATCAAAGTGATATCATTATTAATAATTTCTTTGCATATCCGGTTAGAGTGAAATTGTTATAGATGTTTACAAAAATGTTAATAATAGATAACACCTACAATAAAATAAGGTACGTGATGTTGTATTTTGGGATGTTTGAGGCTTGTAGCAACTTCTATTGGTTTAACTTTTTTCATCAAATTTTTTATTTACATTCAAGGAAAATTTTAATAATTAAAAGTGGTTATTAACTTATTTTTTATCGTTGATGGTAAGTAAATGCATCCAAGAACCTTTCGTGGTTTTGAAGGATATAAACTTAGCATCTATAAATTATCTTGAACAAGTTTTTCCAAAAGTAACGCACATGTAATATCAGTGATACACTAACAGGAATGTCATTAAGAATAAGAAAAAGTAAATGAAAGAGAAAATAGTTTTCGATAACTTATTGGCTTGTTGAAGCAAATAATATACTATGAGATATAATGTGATTTTAAGAACAGTCAGAATAAGATGAAATGTGAAATTAAAAATTATCTTTAAGAAATCGAATACACTTAAAACTCTTGGTTAATTCCTCACATCGATAAGTTTATTACATGAAAAACTAACAAGTAAACCATTTCGAAAACATACCACTAACCAGGTAGTGTTCATTCCAATCCAAAGTAATTTGTTTGGTATGAGTAAGTTTAATTTTGAGTTGTTTTAGAGTGAGGTGCATTATTAGTCAAGATGCAATATGGGTAAATAATATCGTTTGAAAGAGTCTCTTTGTAGCATAATATAAATTTGAAGACGTGGGATGTTTGACAAACTTATGGTTTACATCTCAAACATATTTTTAGAACTTGTTTTACTAGAATTAATGGTGCTAAAGATATTGAAGTAAAGGATAAAATTTACACTTGTGCGGTATGATTTACGCACCATTTGTCGTGCTAACACGAGTCTCACAAGTTATTAACAAAAGGTATAATGGTACATCTAAACTTATTGGAAGGTCAATGGAATATGTTAGATTAATGGTACGTACAGATCTAACGACAACATAGCTTGTGCAAAAACAATTCGATAAAGTTGTTCTTGTTGTTATTGAAACCAACGATAAAAGACGCATATAATATATTTACAAGAAATGGGTTGAAATAGTCTATCCGAAAAAATCATATCTTTTAGAGCATCTAGAGAAAAAAACACCATGCTCATCAATTGATCAAACATAAATTATCAGTCGCATCTTCCACTAAATGAGATAAACTGCAGTTCAAACACATGCCAGATTCGGAAAAAGCAAGTGTACTTTACTATATAGATTTTTTAAAACTCTACCGATCAAAATACAGAGAGAGAGAGAGAGAGATACGATGTTAGTAAAAGTAACAACATAAGTTGGTGGCAACTTTAATCTGCATGATAAATGTTTGGTAGTCAGAACTACTATGATATCGTTGCTGTATAGTTGAACTATTACTCGTAGTGAACCGTTAATAATCTAAGAAATGAGCTCCAATATTAGTCTCAAGATAATGTTTTGTGATCCAAACAGTTACATAGAAAATTTTCCTATTTACTATAGACCTTTCATAATTAAAATTAACAATGTTAAACCCGATGTGCATTACAAGTATTGCTCGGTTTGATATGAATTGTACGAACAACAAGATAGATGGTATATTTTTAGGAGAGGCCTTTATGATTAGCTTATGGATAATGTTCTAGTTTATATGTAGATATTTAATGGTAGATATGAGTTAGTAAAGGCCAACGAAAGTATACACTACTATGAAGATACTGCAAATATAGCAAACTGGATGACAATAACGTAGTTGGGGGATAACAATTGCCGTAGCTATTTGTATCTTCTATTTTGTAATGCACTTGTCAGATATGAGTTTCAACTTTCTACTATTACGAGGTGCACCACTTCTGATTTCTGAAAGGTAACAATTCCATTTTGGATTTGTTAATAACAACCATTTTATCCATGTAGGTATTTCATGTGTAATTTGAAGTTTTTTTGTTTAATTAATGTGACATTTACATTTACATCTACCTTTTTTTATATAACTCTCTAATGTGAAGGATGCACCCTACATATGGGTACATCTTTATTCAATTAGATTGCGTAGTCTAAAAGTGGCAGATTAAGACCTATCAATTATAGCTCGTTACAAAAGATATCAAGAGACTGAAATTCGTAAACCTCGTATCATAAATCATGTAGTGATCCATTTATAAAAATTCGTTTATTATTACGTCTACTATTTTGGTAATAGGTTTCATTTTTATGTATTTACGTTAAAGATATTTTTGTTTTAAGTAATCATTTAACATAATTGCACTACATAATTAAAAATATCAAACTTAAAGCGATAAGATTAAACATAAGATGAAACCACATCATACCAAATTACCTTAAATATAAAGTAAAAATACATCAGAACACTTTATGAAATATTATATTATCGCATATCTAGCTCTATAAAGTAATCATCCTCCCGCACTTATTCAATCTCTTTTCAACGAGGTTGAAGTCCACCTCGTCAAGAATATGTTATTTGATGGGAATAATTAATACACAAACCAATGATCTTATATGTATATTTCTTGCGATTTCACAAGAGGTTGAAAACATTAAACACTTAGAAACAATTTCAAATATTCGAAAATGATAGAGACTTCTTCACGATGTCATACATAAAATATTATAATTGTACTATATGTAATGTGCAAACCGTATATGTAGTACATCATGCATATAACTTCATCAAAACCTAATAATTTCATCCTTCATTGTTCTTTTCATAATGATGATAACATCAACTAGTTTTTTTCTTGCATAGTCAGTTACATATAAAAAAAATAGAAATTAGAAATTAATTTTTTTATTTGTTATGTTATTTTATAAATGAAGATATTGGACATGTTCAACTAGGTATATACAAAGAAGTGAATGATGAATTAGATCACATAAAAGAGATAATGTGGTTAGCGCGAAATTTACCCGACATAGAATTTACTTAACAAACAAATGTAGCTGGTGATAGTTGTATGGAGAACCTATTTGGTAAATGTTTACAACAAGAACCATTGGTGTGTAGGGAAGCACATTGGGGCTACAAAATGCGTTGAAAGTTTACTTCACACTAGCGT
Source organism: Limnanthes douglasii subsp. nivea (assembly GCA_036936605.1). Classification (NCBI taxonomy): domain Eukaryota; kingdom Viridiplantae; phylum Streptophyta; class Magnoliopsida; order Brassicales; family Limnanthaceae; genus Limnanthes; species Limnanthes douglasii. The sequence goes on from JAUPFV010000002.1 coordinate 45,030,427, forward strand.
TGCAATGGGCATGTACCACTAGTTAGTTTTTTTAAATGACAAGATAGGTTTGGAAACTATCTTGTCATTGACACTAGTACAAAGCTCAACGCCAGTGTAAATGCATTATTAGTGCATTATGCACTGACAATGCAGTCTCAACCGGTGGAGCAGATGTTAATGCAACAATGTTGTTTATTCCCAAAATGACCATATAGGGTGGAACCTATCTAGCTATTGACACCTCTGATTACATGCCATCCATCCGCCAGAGTAAATTGATGATACAAGTATGTCATTGTAAAAAAAGTAAAAAAGAAGTTCACTAATATATTTTTTATGAATAATGTAAAAAAAGAAATTTTACTAATATTTTTTAAGATTTGTACTTTATAAGTAATTGATTCATAAAAACAAATGAAATCCGGATATAATATCGTTACCGAACATCGTCTAATAAAAAATATCATCTAATATCAAATAATAGAAAACATAATCGAACATATCAAGTACCAAACAACATCAACTAAAAACAAAATAAGACAACAACAAAAAATAAAAAACAAAGCAACTTTGATAATACAAATAATCAACAAAAAAGAAATGATTTGCAATACTTATTTGTAGAAAAGACTCAACTATGTATATCTTTCGTCAAGCAGATATATATTTTTTATCTTATAAATATCCTCAACCTCTTGGCTATCACTAAGATCAATAAAGTTGATGACACACAAACCCCACATTTATATATTCTCAATGCACCTAATCATTGTATACTTGTGATATGATGTAACACTAGCTGTTATATGATCGTTGGGAAGTAAATGCTTATGCAAATCATCCCAAACGTTTGACACCTTATTTTTTGTGCTCCACAATCTTTAAGGACAGTCTGACTTGTTGAGGAGAATTCGGTGAATCCTAGACCATTCAAAACTGTCATATAACTCTATTTGACATGTATCATTCGATGATGTACATCATTGCAATATGATATTTGAATAGAGGAATCCCTTATATTGAGTGGCAAAATAATTCAATATGGTATGATTGGATTAATTTCGAGAAGGTTAAAAATACGAATATTTGAAACCTCACCACATGTTCCTCGCATAATTGGGGGTGGATAAAGTTCTCAACCTTAGATCCATTTTCAATAACTTTTACGAATCTAAAATCGGGAACGACAAATTAACTTACCTCTTGTTTTACCCATAGTTTTTTTATACTTCATTCCCTAACCATTATGGTTTATATGTTATGCAAGAATGAACAACAACTGCAAAATCGCATACATTGTCTCCAACAATTCTTGAAATTGACCCGTTCATACTCGTTGTGGTAGCACCACCCTCATCTACAGGTAATCAGTAAATCTATTAGTCTAATATATACTCCTACGGAGAGGGAGATTACTAAATTAATGCTATACAACCAAAGAATTAAGATTTTTTAATCCAAAATAAATATTTTATTTTAATAATAAAGGTTCACAAAAATGTACCCATGATCGGGCTTAGTAAATACAAGGAACAAAAAAATTTAGAAACGTAAAGGAAAGACACAGTGACAAATTGTTTCCCGCTAATCCAAAATACCAAGCTCGAGATTAAGTTTAATCGAGTAGGCAAGTCTAGAGAGAGATTAGAAGGAGCAAATTTTTTCTTAGGGGATTGGGAAGGCAATCTAGGACAATAATTCACAAAGACAAATGAATGTCAAAATGCACAGAGAGAAAATGAGCTCGATAAGAGATAGAATATGGACTTTGATAGATGAAAGATGTTGAGACAGATGACTGAGAAGACATGAAAGACGAGGATTTGAACAAAAGAAGATTAACTGAGAGCATTTATAAAGAGAAGCCTACGAGCCTAAAAAAAAAGAGATGAGGGGCATGACACCGAGAGAAAGATTAAGTCACCTGAAAAAATTAAAGTCATAATATGCATTCTACTTAGAAAAAGGTTAGTTCAACTTAAATAAAATGATTGAAAAATCATGAATGAAAAATGAATTATAAGAAATAATAGAAAAATGAGAATTTAGTGATTGATTAAACCTTAAATGGAAGCTAATTCTAGATTGTCAAGAATATCGATAGCTTTAAGATGGTTAGGAAGATTAGAAGGATTCATATAAAAAAAAATTCATTTTAAGGTCCACTTTGCTAACCAAACGATAACTCTGTTCCGGTCCTTGTAAATAAGAGTTAAAGATGAAGTTGAAGCAATTAGGTTCCTGCAACAGTCTATCAGAGCAGTGAAAAACCAAGGGGATTTACAACTAAGAAGCATCACATATAAGATCTTGGAATCAATCTCGATATCAATATTTTGAATATGCATTTTGAAACATAAGATGAGATCATCTAGGAGGGCTATGCATTCAGCAAAGACAGGAGTATGTTTCCCATAAGTTCTGCCTATTACAACAAATATGTTTCTTTTATTATTTCTTATAATAGCACCACCAGAAGATTCACCATTAGAAAGGTTTCTAGTATCAGTATTAAGCTTGCATCCATCACCAGTAGAAGGAGTCCATCTAGTTGAATTAAGATTTCTAAGAGAATTTAAGTGATTAAAACAACTAAGATGAAAGGAAATTTCATTATATTTTGACCAGTGGATTCTTGTAAGAAGACCACATTGGTCTAAACTAATGACAGTTATGTTAACATAGGTGATAATGTGATGTAGCCCAAAAAGTCCAAACAAAAGCCTTTTCAATTTTTTTTTATTTTATTCAAATATCTTATGTATTTAAATCAAATCTAATTATATTAAGATTTTATTTTATTTTATTTTATTTTATTTTAGAATATTTATTTTATTTCCTTGTATTCTAATTTAGGGTTTTGAGAAGCTATTATATAAAGCCTCTTATGCCTTAAGTTATTTTGAAGTTTTTGGAATAATAGATTTTTATCTCTGAAAATTTCAATTTTTGCTACCCTTAGATTAGGGTTTCATTATGTTACTCTTGAATTAGAGTTTCATCTATCGTTGTTTCTTCTTCTATTTCCGTCGCGTCATCAGTTTGGTATCAGAGCCTCAGTTCATGCTACGGGGCAAGCATGTTTCTGAATCCTGATTTCATTTGATTCAAGGTTTAAAGAAGAGAACAACACACGGTCATGAAGATCAGAAAGATCGTTTGAGTATGAGGGGGCATACCAACCGTTTCAATGACGATCGTATTGACCGGTTACTGAAGGAGTTTAAATTGGCTACCAATCGTCGAATCAAGGTACATATTTCTTATCGAGATGCTGTCTAAGGCTATGAAGAGGTTTTCAAAACCATTTTTTTCATCAACTGGACATGGGGATGTTGTCTTCAGGCTATGAAAAGGTTTTCGAAACTATTTTTTTTCCTTCAACTGGATGGCTTCAATGTGACTTCGAATAAGGAACACTCGAGAAGATATATCTTATTCCGATAAGGTCAACAATTATAATTCCCAATGTAAGAATTGAATAAAATAAAATATATAATTAAGGTTCTTGATGGTGATGGTGCTGTGAATTCGAGGACGAATTCTTGTCAACCAGGAGAGGATGATGTAGCCCAGAAAGTCCAAACAAAAGCCTTTTCAATTTTATTTTATTTTATTCAAATATCTTATGTATTTAAATCAAATCTAATTATATTAAGATTTTATTTTATTTTATTTTATTTTATTTTAGAATATTTATTTTATTTCCTTGTATTCTAATTTAGGGTTTTGAGAAGCTATTATATAAAGCCTCTTATGCCTTAAGTTATTTTGAAGTTTTTGGAATAATAGATTTTTATCTCTGAAAATTTCAATTTTTGCTACCCTTAGATTAGGGTTTCATTATGTTACTCTTGAATTAGAGTTTCATCTATCGTTGTTTCTTCTTCTATTTCCGTCGCGTCATCATAATGTTTATTGCAGAAGATTTTTCTTTGTTGAATTTAGATTAGTCGCTAGCTTTCCAGATACTCTAAGTTATAATAGGAGGCAGAATTATATGTAAATGAATGTTAGTAGGAGATGATTCAAACCAGTTGGTAAGCATATGATGAATTATCATATGCTGGCCAATTCTGAGATTGAATAAGCAGCCAAAATGTCTCTAAATCTTCCAAACTATTTCACAATTAACAAAAACATGATTTAGGGTTTCTAGAGTCTTATAGTGTTAATATTTTGATGTTACAGAGAGTGTATATGTTTCATGATATCATATGTGAGAATCAAGTTTTGAAGAAGTCTCCATGGTAAGTAATAACATTTTTGAGGAATTCCGTTATTCTAAAGTCTTTTATGATAATAGGTTTTCCTCATTTAGTTCTGATGGTTTCCCAAGTAACCTTAGTGTTAAAATAGGCATCTTTAGAAAGAGTCGAGTGGGGCTTGTCTTCAATGGAGAAACTTTTAATCTTGCTAAGTCTTAAGTGTAGAAGCTTTGTAATATTCCAAGAACCATTAGTGTCGAAGTCCTTTACCAAGTCTTGAGTGCACCATGAGTTGTTGTCAGAAAAATTAAGGGATATAAAGGGTCTAGGATTACACCAGTTGTCCAACCAAAACTCCATATTTCATTTACCAAGCTGCCAAAAAATAAAATTCTCAGCAATATGTCTAATCTTCATAAGCCATTTCCAAGTGTGGGAGCTTATGATTAGGTTTAGTTTGCATATGATGCTTGTTTCAGCTATATTTTTTGTATATATAAGTATGCCAAATGGAGTTTTCTCTTTGAATTTAAGTCATAGCTTGCAAGAGAAAACAAGTTGCATGTCTTCAAGTTTTCGAAGATTTGAACCTCCTCCATCATATTGAAGACAAATTTGATTCCTGTTGGACAAATGAATAGATTTTTTTATCATCAGTAGAACCTTGAAAATAATTTCTACAAATTCTTTCAATTTTTTTAGTTACAACTTTAGGGAGAGTGCGGTTTTGCATGTGGTAATAAGGAGTGGCGTTAAGAACAGTTTGAATGAGAGTCAACTTGCCCTATATGACAAAAAATCTTGTTCCAACCACTTTGCTCTTTAGAGATAATCTTAGAAAGAATAATAGAAAGCATGTCAGTTATACCTCTAGATAGAATTCTGTTGAAGAACGTACATAAGCTAATAGGTCTAAAATTACTCCAGATTTGAGGGTTTTATTTCTTATAAATGAGGCTTATAAATGTAGTAAAAATAGATTTAGGAGCAAAGCCACATGTAAAGAAAGCTCTTACAACATTACAAAAATCCTTGGCTATGATGGTCTAATTACTTTGAATTTTTTTGGTATTAAAGCCATCAACTCCAGCCATGCTTGTAGAGTTAAGGGCTTCGTTGAAGTTGGTTAACATCAAAAAAGATTTTTCTTCAGGGGAAATAATGTTGAGAATTATGTTTTGCAGGTTATGAAGAATCCTAGAGTCACTATGGCTAGATAGAAGATATCTGAAATGATCAAGAACATATTCACTCAATTCAGAAATTCTTCAATCCATGTATCATGCACTTTAATATTGTCGATGTGGTTTTTTTTCTTGACATAACTCTAGAAGGCATAAATATTACGATCATCATTAAAAGCCGAATTAATGCTAGCCTTTTATTGCCAGTAGTTGTCTTCCCTTTCTAAGAGTTGCATGTTATGGACTTGAGCCTTGTTTAGGTTTAGTTTATCCTCAAGTTTTTTTGAAACTGAAAAAGTTATTTTGAAATAGAAAAATTTATCTTCATATTGGGTTAGAGTAGTAAAAATATTTCCAAAGTATTTTTATTCCACTCTTTAAGAAATAGTTTAAGCCTTTTAAGTTTGTGCCGAAAAGATATAAGAGAGGGACCCTCCATAGACTCATTCCAGTTTCTTTCAATAGCTTTATAGTATGTAGAATTAATTATCTACATATTTAAAATTTTAAAATAGGATTTGAAATTAGTTAAGTTGCTTGAAAGAGATATAAGGAGGGGAGAATGATCTGATCTTGTTTTTGCAAGATGCTTGACAGTTTTCAAAGGTATTAGAACATTTTTTATTGTATAAGACACGATCCCACCTCTTCCACTTGTGAGAGTTAGTCCAGGTGTAGGTGGAGCCAATGCATTTAGCATTCATAACGTTATAGTCAGTTATCATATCATTAAATTGATCCATACTATGATTGTAAAGTTTTTTGCAGTAGCTTGTTGAAAGCCAAGAAGATTGATAGTCTTTTGTAATTAATTGGCATCAATAAGAGGCTCTTGAGTAGCTAAGAACTTACTTTTTATGTTCAACAAATTGATTGAAGTCTTCTTCTTGTTAGATCGTTTCCCACGTCTTTAGTATTCCAACATAAAATTGAGACAACCATTCAGATGAGCCAGTTGAAAGTCTAGCCGACCATGAAAATGGTAAATCTTTTGAAGATTTATGTTTGATAGGAGGCGCATATTATTTGTTTACTTTCTTTGTGGGATAAGAAGGCATGGAAGGCAGGCTGCCGTAAGGTCTGGATTATGAAGGAGGGGAGCCTTGAAGGGACGAATTGATGGAAGTTGAGATTTGGAGACCAGTATCAACGAGATTGATAGCTTTATTTATAGCAGATTCACTGAATGTCACAGGTAAGTCTTTGGTAATTGGTAGATTAGAGGGGTGATGAAGGTCTGGTAGAAGAGAAAAAAGATGATTAGAATTGGGGTGTTTTGTTATAGGGTCTAAGATTATCTTGCTTGTTGTGAGTTGAAGGGTTGAGATGGAGGTTTGAGGGGTCTTGGGAGTGTAAAGTGTCTGAGTTTTGAGATGAAAATGATATATTTTATCTTAGGATGAAGGTAAGATTGAAGGTTTCTGTTGGAAGGTTGGAGGTAGGCTGTATAACATCTAATGATTGAATATAGTTTTCTTTAGAGAGTCTTTTGCAGTCTGAGGATTTGGGACCAATATGCTAATATTCCTTATACTAATGAGGCCGAACAACATAGTTAATAGGTTTCTATAAACCAAAATTAGTCTGAAAATTGATCCAGATTTTTTGGATAAGATCTATAAGGACATCCAAATCTATTAGGGCCATATATGAGTTGTACATAACCTTATTCTTATTAGGAATCCAAATTTGAAGTGGGTTTCCAATTGTCTATGATATATCTTTAATAGTCTATTCTTGATAAAATAGGTTGGGATTTTATGGAAAGTTATCTAGGTGCAGAGATGGGTGATTCCTTCATTGGCGTCAAATTTGGAGTCTATTTCAAGACTCTTATAGAAAACCGGGCCACTGTCCAAACACTTATCCTCCAGAGTCTTTTGAGATCATCTTGAAGATACATCTCAATCAAAATATTTCTAAAGTCACGTAAGGATAGGTTTAAATTACCTTTAAATCCTAAAGAATCAAAGAATTTTTGTTTTTCTGCTATTTTGGGTCCTCTCATTGCGAACTTGCCAATTAAAGTATAGTTATCTAGGTTTTCCAGCTTGATTTTGTCTTTTGTTGTGAACTCAATAAATAGTAGATTATCTTTAGATGCGAGTTTGATGTCTTCATATGAATTTTTATTGGGTTGGATGCTTCTACATAGGATTTTCCAAGAATGTTAAATCCATTGTTTACATGATTATGGTCAAAAGTTGGGTTGTTTCAAAACATGTGGTAGGTTGGTTGGCTAGGTTGGTTGAAAGATGGGGTCTGATAGACTTGTGAGAGTACATGAGAGTTCTTCTTGTTGATTAATTCATGTTGGTGTTGCAGATCAATGATTGAATGCTTATTTGTTATTGCATGGACATGCAAAGATGATCGATGACTGTTCTTGGCTTGATTATAATGTTGGTTCATTGTATTTTGCGAAGAATCTTTTATGATTGCAGTTTTGAGAATTCTAGCAAGCAGCGAGAGATACTAAAGGAGACCAAAACAACAAATAAAGAGAACCTAGAAGAAAACAAAGGATATGGAAGAGAGAATTTCTTGAAGTTCAAGAAATCATTCCTTGGGAGAGAAGCCTCATTCCTCAAACATAAATTTACAAGTGGATAACAATATCCAAAGAATTAAGATCTTTACTATAAACAACACATGGCACTCTATTAACAATTATGTTCTTCGGGTTAATTAGACCAACCTTATCTGGAATAAGTACAACATCCTTATACACTCTTTCGTTGTCTAGATGATCATCCAAATGAAACTCTCTACACAAGATAAGTTAATTTCATAGGGATATAACACAATCCCTGCCTGTATGCTTTGCAATAGCTTCATGGAATCGAGTAAGAACTTCTTGATGGAGTAATCATTCTCTCGTCTTATGTAGGAGGCTTCAAGAAATAATCTTAAGTTTCCCTGTCCGAAAATGAATTGGTCCTCTTGGCTAAAAACTGCCAGTTCGTGGACCCCCTCTTCTTCAAGCCATGATCATCTTTAACGTGTTGGGTTCTGCATGATGAATTATCATATATGGCCAGATAGGAATGCAAGAACCTTCACATACACCACTTCTTTTGCATATGCGATCTCTCATTGCAATCTCCGCTCTTCGCTACATATTCCATGACTAAAAAATCCAATAATTGATTTACCTAGTACTGATGAGATTTTTTAAATACCTCATTCGTCTTTGTTTCATTTTTTTCTCGAAAGTCATACTACGACATGTTTTATCCCGTTAACACTTTTTTTTGTTAGACGCTTCACATTTTATATATCACCATTTGATTTTTTTTCTTTATTAGGGTAATGAAATTTATAATAAATATTTTTTATTAATATTATTTTATAAAAAATGAGATAAAATTATGAAAATATTTATTAGGATAATGCGGATATTTACCTTGATAACTTATGAGTTCTAATAAAATTATATTTATATTATTTGTATCAAAATAACTCTTTCCTTCACTTATTTATTTTGAAAATTTAGATTTAGTACCAAACAAAAGAATTTCTATTTCCCATTGTTAGAAGACAGAGTATATACACAAAAAGTGGCGACACGAGATTTAATTGGTTTGCTTTTATCGAATTGGATTCGAATTCATATGCTCTTTTTATTTTTTATTTAGACTCTTAATTTATTATTTATATAATTATTCCTCCCTATGAAGTATATCTTAAATTATTTTTTCAAAAAGTTTTTCTCACTTATTTGTTTGCTTGCATTTTACGATTTATATTCGAGTCAATCGTGCTATTAAAGGCAGACTATTACTATAATTGTTTTAATTTCTGTATCAAGTTATTATTAGTAATTTTATAAACTAAAAATATAATATAATAAGCTGTAGATTGAGTATTTTTCATACGACAGTTTGAAAAGTCTATTGAGTGTAAGTTGGTGGAATCATGTAAGTTGGTGGAATCATATACAGCCGGCCACTGTACTAAGTAAGCGCATGCAGTTCTTACGCGGATATCATTTTTTTTTCGGAGGGAACCCGCGGCCGCTACTCAGAGTGCAATGAGTGCGTACAGGGTAAACTCTCAGTCTGACGCGATAGCCTGCAAACCAACGCCAGAAGATAAACCAAACAAGGTGACAGGCTCAGCCGAGAAAGTGTATGTAGAGGGACTCGGCCACCCCTTTGGGGTCTAAGGGATATCATTTTATATATGCTTTCCACGAATATAAATAATTAAATTAATGGGATTTATATCAATTGGGTACAAAAACGTATCAATTTACTAATAAGTCCAGCTTCAAATAGATTTTACTAATATCTACCAAAATATAATTTTATTTATCTATTAGTCCAAACTTAAATTTTGAATACAATTTTATCCTTAATGAATTTGATAATATGACAAAGAAAGTTTGAGGAGAAAAAATTGCTTTTGAAATTGAGATTAAATATTTTGATTTGGGATGTAATTATTTTGTTTTTATAGATAATTGAGTCTTTTCTTAAATGGGCTGGATCTATTTGTAAAATGTATCTGTTGGGGTATGCTTGGGTAAATAGAGACAAATTTTAGACCCATTACGTAAGTCTCCCATAATTAATTCAATTTTTTCTTTTAATCAAAGGAAACAATTTTATTAACTAATTGGAGAATTACAAAATTGAGGGATTAAAAGTTAATTGTCCCAAAATTTAAGACAAAGAAAATTGGAGCCAAAATTCTCCCTCCAAAATCAAAAAAAGAGACAGCTACTTTTCTAATTTACTCAAGCATCAAAATCACTTCATCTTTTTCCATCTCCAGCATCTTCTTCTTCTTCTTCTTCTTCTTCTTCATCTTTAGACAACATTTTTTGAGCTCCAATGCTATCCTACAAAATGAACAAATCTAGCAGTACCATAGTCCAAGATTAATCACATTGAAGATACCCCAATCCTAAACTTTCAAGGAATGAAATTGCAAGCAGATTTGAAGGAACATTATGCTGCTGAAAGTGAAGTTTTAGCTTACACTTTAGGATCCATTTGGCAAGCCAATCGGCTGCCTGATTCTGGACCCTAGAGATGTGCTTCAGGCTCATGTTCTTATCAAGAAATTTGCGGCAGTAGCTTACATTAGGGTCTTCAAAGTCTGAATTTGAGTTGCTTGTGAGCTGCTTTGTAGCTTACAACAGCTTACTTTTCTTTTCAATAGAACTGCATCCCATAATAACACCTGCATTGTAAGACTTCAGCCAGTGTTTATGATTAAGGTTTCCAGATACTTCAACACCTTTGATTATATTAATGATGTTATCAATAGCTTTATTTACATTAAAATGAATTCTTTTATGCTTTATAGAGTTTTTAACTTTCCAAATCACCTAGCAAACAACTTGGGGAACAAGGTGAGTAATATGAAATTTAGCTTTCGAAAACCAGAACAAACATCTTAACAGGTGACTGAGAACCATGGTTCTTCTGATTTTGATTTTAAAAATGCAGGCGAACCAATTCCATACTGCCAAGCAAATGAACAGCTAACAAACAAGTGATTCTTTTTATCACAATTATCACAGAATATACATTTAAAAGCCATACTAATATGCTTCTTCATCATAATAGAGTCTAAGGCAATAAAGTTATGTATAAGTTTCCAAGTTATAAAAGAGAACTTCCTGGGGATTTTTGAGTTCCAAATCTTTATATATAAGTTTGAGAAGTTGTGCTTAGCTCTTGTATTCTCCCAAGTCAACTTCAAGTTGAACTGTTCATTCTTAGAAAGCTTCCAACAAATTATATCTTCATTATCAGTGATTTGAGTCTTATTGATCATCTAAATTCTATCATTGTCAATACTAGCCTGAACTTCATTTAGAAACCAAGAATTATTATGCCAAGAGGAGTTAACCTTAACGTCAATGTACCAGTTAATGTTTTGCTCAGAAGCAATTGCAGGAAGGTTGTGCCAAGAATCTTTCCAGAAGTCAATATTACCTCTGCCAAGGATCCAAGTGATATTACTATCAGCTTGCTTTCTTATATTGCATAATCTGTTCCAAACTGAATAACCCTTAATGTTGTTAATGTATAAAGGATGAGCATTTTTACAGTATATATTATTCATAACATTTGACCAAAGACAACTATTCTTCCTTAATTTGAACCAAAGTTTTTTAGAGAAGCAATTCTGAATGTCAATTAGTTTTCTGATATATAGACCCCCTTCTCCAAAGGGCTTGCATATGAAAGACCAAGTGGACCAGTGAATAGCCTTTTGATTATATTTGGTTCTCCAAAAAAATCTGTTTAAAGTATTTTCAATTTTGCAAATGATAGCTTTAGGAATTTCACAACATTGAACCCAATGATAAGTAATAGGTAGAAGGACATTTGTAATAAGAGATAACCTGCCTCCATATGAGAGCAACTTACTATCCCACTCAGTGATTCTATCATTGATCTTGTTCATGATAGGATTGAAGATCCATGCTTTGTTGTCATTTGAGACAGTAACTCCCAAGTGAGAGATAGGAAGAAATTCCACATCAAAGCCAGTTTGCAGCTTGAGACTTTGCACTTTTGAAGAGTTGGACTTTGATGAAACAATAAGCTTAGTTTTACTTTTGTTTATGGCATGACCAGAAGTTTACTGATACAAATCTAGATAGCTACTAAGAATATTAATAGAGTTAGGGATGGTGTTTATGAAAATTAAAATGTCATCAACAAACATGATACAAGGAATAATGTATGATGATCTAGAAGCATAGCACATTTTAGGGTGAGCATTAAACAGAATGTTTAAACCTCTACTGAGAAATTCTTCACCAAGGATAAAGAGTCTAGGGGAAATAGGATCCCCTTGCCTTAATCCTCTCTTCAATTTGAAATAATCAAAAGTTTCACCATTAATGAGCATTGAAACATGAGCATCAGTAAATCATCTTTCTAATAAGATTAACAAATTTAATGCTGAAACCAAATGAATGCAGAATTTTAAGAATGAATGAGTGAGAGATTCTGTCGAACACTTTCGACATGTCTAACTAGACAACAGTATTACCCTTTTTAGGCTTTTTGTTAATATCATAGAGAAGTTCTTTAGCCAGTAAAATATTATCATGAATAAGTCTGCCTTTGACAAAAGCAGACTGAGCAGGAGATACTATCTTAGGTAAGATGTTTGACAGTTTTTTATTGATAAGAGCATATAAAATTCTGTTGATAAAGGTACACAAACCAATAGGTCTGTAGCTATTCCACCAAGTAGGGTTTATAGACTTAAGGACAAGGAAAATACCAGTGGAAAATAAACCAGTAGGAATGTGACTGCCTTGAATATAAGCATTGAAGGCATTACACAAGTCCCTTTTAATGATAAACCAACAATGCTTAAAGAAATAAAGGTTGATACCATCTATACCAGGGGAGCTATCATTCTTCATGCTACAGATGATTTCCCAAATCTCATCTGCAGAGGCTCTATCAAGCAGCTCATTATTGTCATCTATAGACACAATAGAGGGAATGCAATCAAAATTCTTGATCTTCGGCAACTTATTTTCTTCATCATTGCTTTTGTAAGGGTCAGACATGAGGATGCTCTTGAAGTAATCAGCAGCAGACTTCCCTATCTCCTTCTTGTCCAGAATCCAGGTATCACCATCTTTAACACTCTTGATTTCATTTTTTCTTCGTTTCTTAGCAGCATAATTATAGAAAAGCTTAGAGTTGCCATCACCTTAATGTAACCAATTATTAAAGCATTTCTGTCTCCAGTAAGAATCTTCATTTCTAAGAGCTTTTAAGTGCATACTATTAACCATAGCTAAATTAGCAACAGACTGTTGATTATTGTTAGTATAATGAATAATCTCCATAGTCTTGACATTATATTCAGTTTCTTTAACACTATCAAACACATTTCAAAATTGATCCTTATTCCAAATCTTGAGACAGCTTTTGAGTCTTCTTAGTTTATACCAAAAAGTGTTGCTTGGATGGCTATCATATGGCTGATTCCAATCCTGCTCAACAACAGTTTTATTCAAAAATTATGTATATTAAAATTTAGGAAGTATTGAAAAAAATATATGATGATGGAATGAATTCTCCTTAGTGTGTTTTTTTAATATTGTTGATGAGGGTAGAATTCGCCAAATGTAAATAATAAGGATTTAATTGTGAATAAGAGTTACCTGATGTAGTAATTAGGGAGTTTAGGATTTCTTGGGGACCAATATGTAAATATAATGCTTACTAAGAGGCCTGATCAAATATGTAGACGGCCCACTAAGGACCCAAGCGGGACCACCTTATTTTAGTATAAAAGGTGACCCACTTTATTGGTAGGTGGGACATTGAATATTATTCTATTACATTCTCTTTCTCTCTTTATACTTTCTCTCTCTATTCACATCAGGTTCAAGATCCAAAACATTCTTCCAAACAATTATTGACTCATCATTGGCGCCGTTTGTGGGAACGAGTGATACCAAAAAGGAATCTTTGTTCTTTGAAAATCACGTATTACGAAATGAGCAACGAAGCTGTGACAGAGAGGGTCGGTAGAGAAGTAATCCGAGCCGTCTCGGTGTCAGAGGGCGAAGAAGCGCCTGGTCGGAGGCACTGCGACCAAGGTCGGGACAAGCGGTCGACCCTGATAATGACCCGAAAACAGCTCCTTGAAGACATTGCCAGGCTAAACGCAGAAAGGGAACGGGCGTTGGACGAGAAGAGGATCCGGGAAGGAAAAGGCAAGGGACCCCTCGTGGAGGATCAGGAGATGGCCGAACATGATGTTGGGCCGCGCACCGAAGCCCGACCTGTTAGGTATTATCGGGAGCCACATCCCGAGGAGGGGCAAAATGTCAGGACTCGGCAGTACCCGGAGGACCATCGCGGCGCTACAATTGACTACACCTCGAGCGACCCATCGGGCAGAGAATATCGGCGACGGGAAAGGGCCTAGCGGACACAAAAGAATCGTTCCCGATGCCTCCGAGGGCCCCGGGCAGAATCACCAAAATACAAGAAGGGGAGCACCGAGAAGCGGACCCCGGTATCCTTGGAGAAGGAGGAGATGCCTACAGCTAGCCGTGAAGAGCGGGCAGCGCTGCCTCCAGTGCCTTGGCAACCATTGAACAGTCAGAACCAAGGTTACCGAACCGGCAGCCAGTTTGTCAGCCCCAGAGATGAGGGACTTTACGGAGTTCAGACAGAAGGACTTGGAGGAGGAGCATTTGGGTTCGGAATAAATTGGAGGGCATCCCCGTTGTCCGACGAGATATTAGCGGGGCAGCTCCCGAAGCGATTTGACATTTCTAAATTAGAAAAGTACGATGAGAAAAAGGACCCGGATAATCATTTGGAAGCTTTCAAAAACTTCATGTTAAGCTTCGACAACGATGACAAACTCCTATCTAGAGCTTTTTCTATGAATTTCAGGGACCGAGCATCCAAATGGTACAATCGTTTACCGCAGGGTTGCATCCAGAACTTCGGGATGGGGGAGTAAAAGCTTCCGGGCCAACGGAGACACCATTATGAATTGCCGGCAGAAATTGGGGGAAAGCCTCAGAGAATATACCAGGCGATTCATCGACGCGAAAAACGACCTAGACCACTGCGAAGAGAACGTGGCCCTAACTGCGTTTCACTTGGGTTTGCTCCCTGGACCAATGAAGCAAGTGGTGACAAAAAAACAAGCATTCACATTTTCCGCACTCCTAGCCCAGATAGAAAAACATATATTGATCGAAGAGACCGAAGCATCCGAGTTGGCGGCACAAATTCAATAAAGCGCCCAAGCATCGGTAGTAATGAGGCAAAGCGCTCGGTCAGATTAGGCTCGAGCAGTCCAACCGGTCAGCACGATACCATCAAACCCACATGTGTCAGCCAAACCCCCGGCCCTGACAAGCTCGCGACCAAAACAAACAGGTCCGACAACTTCACGTCCCATGTCAAACAAGTGGATCCGACCTGCATATTTCGCAGCTCTTACAGAGTGTGTAGTGTCGATCTACGAGAAGACAAAGAAGAGCGGGATGTATTGAAAACCTTTCCCGATACCAACGCCTCGGGAGCAAAGGAATAACCGCTACTGCCGCTATCACGAGGACGTCGGGCATGACACTAAGGACTGCATCGCTTTGAAGAAGGAAATACAGATGCTCATAGAACACGGAAACCTTTTGGAGTATGTTAAGAAGGCACAGCAAAGTACGACCTCGAAGGAAGTCGTCATAATTCCAAAACCAGAAACCAACATGGCAATCTCAGAAGTAACCGATCCGTTCGATGTTTCCATCGAGTACCTCGATCCCGAAGCGAACCGCAACATCATCGGGATTATCGAGAAAGAAGCCGAGAAGAATGTCGGTAATGTACAAGGCCTTTGTAAATATTTTGAATCCCTAACTATCTTTGGGGGAGATTCTATGACAGGAGTTACACATTCGTACAGGAAGAGGCACATCGTCAACCTAACCACTCAGTTGGAAGCCAGAACTTGCTTCCAAACCAGAAGCGTCCCTTCCTCGATCCTGTACTTTGACGACGACGACATGAGAGACATAGCCGGCCCCCATGAAGACGCCATTGTGATCGGGGCGGCCATTGCGGGGGAGGAGGTTCGGCGCATCTTGGTGGATACCGGTAGTTCGGCCAACATAATCTTTGCGTCCACTTTTGCCAAGTTTAGAACACCATCGGTGATTGCGCGGTCCGACCACACCATAGTAGGGTTTACTGGGTCAGCAGCCGACGTTATAGGAGAATTTGAGGGCACAGTCCAATTAGGCCGCGGACCATTCAAGAAAGAGGTTACGGTTTTATTTGTGGTAGTAGACGCGCCAGCTTCCCACAACGCCATTTTCGGCCGATCATGGATATCGCGGATGCACGCAGTATCCTCTACAATTCACCAATGTCTAAAATACGTGGTCGGGAACAACGTGGGAGTGGTCCGAAGTAGCCAGAAAGCAGCACGGGAATGTTACCGGGCGGCATTGGCACCTAAAAAGGATCAAGAGATGATTCAAGCTCGGGAATAGCAGTTAAAGGGGCTCGCCCCGGAATCGCACCCCGTTGATGACCCCAGGGAAGCCCCGAGCCTCTTAACGACGGACGAAGAATGCGAGCAATACCAATTCGCCACCGGAAAAGCCCTGCAGATTGGGGTACGACTCTTGCCGATCTTCAGGGAACAACTGCTGACTCTCCTACGGGAAAACTTGGATCTGTTCGCATGGTGCTCAAGAGATGTCACCGAGGTACCAGAATCCTTTGCTGTTCACAAACTAACCATCAACAGGAACGCCAGACCGATCTCACAAAAACGTCGGCATTTTCCGTAGAGAAGGCAGACATTATCTTACGAGAAGTTGAGAGAATGATCAGCGTCAGTCATATCAAGGAAGCAAGCTACCCGTTATGGACCTCAAATCCCGTTCTGGTCAAAAAGAAAAATGGGAAGTGGAGAATGTGTGTGGATTTCACCGATCTTAATCGGGCGTGCCCGAAGGACCCATTCCCGATGCCAAGAATCGATCAGTTGGTAGATTCGACGTCGGGTAATAAGTTGCTGTAATTCATGGATGCATATGCTGGATATAATCAGAGAAAATTGCATGCTGCGGATCAGGAAAGCACCACATTCTGTACTGCTACAAAGTAATGCCCTTCGGGCTGAAAAACGCCGGCGCAACATACCAAAGGTTGGTCAACAAAACGTTCGAAGGTCAAATTGGGAGGAATATGGAGGTGTGCATCGACGATATGCTGGTTAAAAGCGGCGCGGATGAAGCACACCTTACCGATCTGAAAGAAACCTTTGATAACCTGCGGGGAATAAATTTCAAGCTAAACCCGGAAAAATGCTTCTTCGGGGTCCGATCAGGAAAGTTCCTAGGTTTCTTCGTTAGCGAAAAAGGGATTGAAGCCGATCCTATCCAGCTTCGGGCTCTGACCGATATGACTCCGCCCCGAAGCATCAAGGAAGTTCAGATCCTTACTGGGCGTCTGGCGGCCTTAAATCGATTTATTTCTCGCTCATCTGATAAGTGCGCTCCATTTTTCAGGTCTTAAGACAAGCTAAAAATTTCGTATGGACTCCCGAATGTAATGAGTCATTCTTAGGAATCAAACGATATCTGTCATCACCGAACCTTTTGACGAAGCCCGTCGCGGGCGAGACACTTTTTCTTTATGTTGCGGTTACCGACTTCGCGGTCAGTGCAGCTTTGATTAACGAGTCGGGCCCGGCCCCTACGGCAGTTTATTTTTTGAGCAAAAGCCTGTTAGATGCGGAAACCCGGTATTTAAAGTTGGAAAAAATGGCACTCGCCCTGGTGACGGCAGCGCGAAAAATGCGCCCGTACTTTCAAGCCCACCCCATCATGGTCCGAACATCATTTCCACTCAAGTACATCCTCCAGCGGCCAGACATGTCCGGGAGAATGTCCAAATGGTCGGTCGAACTGGGCGATTTTGACATCGACTACGAACCTAGGACAGCCGTGAAGGGCGAAGTCCTGGCCGATTTTTTAGTAGAATTCCATTTCGAACGACCTGATCGGGACGTGATTTCCCAAGAGGACGCACTAAGCGAATGGACCGTTCGTACCGATGGAGGGGCTAACGTTAGTGGCTGTGGAGCAGGTATACAATTAGTGACCCCATCGGGTATTAGCATGCACCAAGCCGTCCGATTTGGTTTCCCTGGTTCGAATAATGAAGCTGAATACGAGGCCGCTCTGGCAGGTATGTGGGGCAAAGCGAGTGCGCCTCATAAGCGATTCACAACTCGTAATAACCCAAGCTTCTGGAAGCGCGGAAGCTCGGAAAGAACATTTGGTACAATACCTAGCAGCGCTCAGGGTTCTGGCCGCCTCGTTTGACAAGGTCACCTATGAGCATGTCCCGAGAAACAAAAACATAGCCGCTGATTCTTTGGCAACACTCTCCTGTTCCAGTAACTATCCTTGGGTGGTTGAGCAAGAGAACCCATCTATTATCAAGCGTGAAGAATTAGACAACCGACCTGAAATCGCCTGTCAGATCTCTTCGGTAACCCTCTCAGACTGGCGGCGGGACATTATCGCCTTCTTAGCTGAGGGTCGGTTGCCTAGTGATAACGCCTCAGCTCGGAAAATACGGAATAAGGCTCGAGGTTACGTCCTTTTGGGTGATGTACTATACAAGAAAGCCTTCAGCCGCCCCTTGCTCCGCTGCTTGGGGGTCCATGAGTCGCAAATAATTGTATCCGAACTACATGATGGTGAAGGTGCAGCACACTGCGGTTACAAAGCTCTGATCAGAAGGATTTTTCTTGCAGGATTCTATTGTCCGACGATCACAGCGGATGCGCGACAGATAGTCAAAACCTGCGATACATGTCAACGGTTCGGAAACGCGATAAACGTCCCCGCGGCTCCCCTAGAGTCTATATCCGAAGGACTACCTTTTGACCGATGGCGAATTGACCTGGTCGGGCCGCTACCAATGGGATCGGGAGGAAGACAGACGATCGTCGTGGCGGTGGACTATTTTTCCAAATGGGTCGAAGCCGAACCTTTATCCTCCACCAAGACCGGGAAATGGCCCGACTACCTACAAGAGGTACTGTGGGCTTACCGAACCACCCCCCGGACGGTAACTCAGGAATCACCTTACGCTCTAGTATATGGCATGGATGCGGTCACCCCTGCGGAATCCATCTTTCCGTCTTTTAGGATCGGGACCTATGCGGCGGAAACGAATAACGACAGCCGACGCCTCGAGCTCGACCTTATAGAAGAGAAGCGCAACCGCGCCCGGTTAAACGCCTTACACTATCAGACCCTGATGAGAAGTCGATACGCTTCAAAAGTCTGACGTCGGGAGTTTAAGGTCGGTGACAAGGTTTTAAGGCGCGTCTTTCTTCACACCAAGGACAAGAGCCTCGGTAAACTCGCCCCGAATTAGGAAGGGCCCTACGAGATCGCGGAAAAAATCAAGAGCGGGACGTACCGCCTACAAAACAGGATCGGGCACCTTTTAAGACTACCATGGAACATTGAGCATCTAAAATTGTACCTAGAATAGTGACAAAGTTGTATTTAAAATTGTTGAAAAATAGTATTTAGAATTGTATTGATCGGGGGTGCACTCTTTCCTACCTCGGTGGCGCGAGAAGGTTTTAATGAGGCATCATAAACACCCGATCACCCGATTACATTAATCAAGAATTTCGTTTGCCTTCCAAATGTTAAAGTGTTACGACCTTGGTCGGCTGACGAGCCGATCAACGTCTGTTCCTACTAATATTAATGGATCTACATGTTTGATTTTCCCGACCCTTTGGGAGAAGTTTCGATGACACATCGATCTACAGAACCTTAAAAGGTTTTTCAGTTTCCACAGCTGATCTACGTATATGATTTTCCCGACCCTTTGGGAGAAGTTTCGATGACACATCGATCTACAAAACCTTAAAAGGTTTTTCAGTTTCTACAACTGATCTACATATATGATTTTCCCGACCTTTTGGGAGAAGTTTCGATGACATGTCGATCTACAGAACCTTAATGGGTTTTTCAGTTTTTACGACTGATCCACATATATGCTTTTCCAGACCCTCTGGAAAAAGTTTCAATTTTACGTTGATCTACAGAGCCTACTTAGGTTTTTCAGTTCCTGAACTGGTCCGCAGTTTGCGATTCCCGATCCTATCATGAATTTTTCAATATAATGTTTGAACTTAGGATTTTTCACAGAACTACTTTATTTTTCCCATGTGACAATATGCGAAAGGATATAACCAGAAAAATAATATATTAATAGGGGACCCCGTGGCCAGCAAAACATAACAAAAAAAAGTTCATCGGAAATATTGATAGGGGACCCCGCGGCCCTCAAAGAGTAACAAAAAAAACGAAAAAATAAGGGCCCGATCACTCGTCCTCTTCCTCCTCTTCAACATCATCGGACTCTTCATAATCTTTGTAATCGACCCCCTCAGGGCGGTCCCCCTCTCGCACATCCAACCACATTGCCCAGAGGGGAAGGTCTGGAAAGCGGTTGTGGAGCGACAGCACATACGCAGCTTTGGCATCGGCAGTTTCTTTCTCCAACCATTTCCTACACCGATTTGCGAAGGCGACGTTCGAAGATTTTAACTTTTGGACCTCCTGGGCCAATGCAGCAGCACGGTCTTCTGCGGCTTTCTTCGTCTCATCCGCGGCCTGCTTCGCCTCCTCCGCAGCCTTCCTCGCCTCCTCTGCGTCCTTCTTCGCCTCCTCCGGGACACGTTCGGCCTCCGTAACCCGACCCTCCGCCGACGCATGAGCCGCCTTGGCTTTCTCCACCTCCCCAGTGAGGACGACAATCTTCGCCTCCGCGCCCTTTAGCTGCTGGCCTAGCTCGATCGCCCGACGCTCTTTCATGGCAGCAGGTACAAGCAAGTTGTACAGGGATAGAGCCAGACCATCTGATCCCCGCAGCGGGAACGTGTGCGGACTCCCTAGCATTGTTAGCACTGGGAAATTCGGACCGCTCGATGAGGCCGCAGCCGGGTCCGACGCTTGGGGGGGCTCAACATCATCTGGAATCTCCACAAGGTCCGCCGTTTGAATACCTCCCGCAGCACCGCCCTGATCAGACAGCTTCGGCCCTATGGCACCATCCCCCGCGCCGTTAGTAGGCCCGCTCACTGCCTTGGGGTGCTTGGGTTTCTTTGCCTTAGTCCCCTCCGCGTCGGTACGACCTTTCCTCTTCTGCACCGGAGCCTGGCCCTGGTTCGCCTCTACACCTTCGCGAGCATGTGCCTCTTCCCGAATCAGCACTCCCGCATTAGCAGCCCCGACTTCGTTCTACCCGGCCTCGTCATCTGACTTCGGGCGCTTGCTAGGCGCCTTGTTGCGCTTTGGCAGATACACCTGCGACCCAAGGGCTCCGGTTTTTGCGATCACATCCGCCAAGCTCGGGGGCTGTCGCAACTGCTCGATGGTGAGCACCTCGGACGAGCAGCGCCAAAGGTTGCTCATCATTAAATTTGTATACTTGAAGGTCCGATGCATAGCCCGACCCCAATGCTGCCGAGCATAGCCTTTCAGCACCTCGAATGTGGCCTCAGCGGCCTTCGAGTGATCTTTCTTCAGCCCTTGCAACCACTCCTTTGACACTGCACAAAAGGTCGATATAAAAAAAACAAAACAAAAAAAAAGGGGGAGAAGAGCGGTACCATCGTGGACCCAAGTCCGAAGCAGCTGCCTCCTGTTTTCCGAGGAATAGGGAAGACCGTTCTCCCAACACCCGCTCAGAAACACAAACCGATGCTTCCAGCCTTTGTCTCCCTCCAAGAAGTCATTAACTATCTTTCACTTGTTTCCCAAGGAAGAGTAGAAGAACGGCGACTTCGGGGCCTTGGACAGACCTGACATAGCAATATATTCCTCCATAGGCATAACCCGACCTGAAAGACGGGAAGCCATTATGCAGGACATCGAAGTATACCAAGCATTCGGCGTCAGCTGCGATGGACAGATCTGGAGGGTGCGGAAGTATAGCGCGATCTCGGGATCTAAGGGGAAGCGCAGACCCCAATTGAACAGTTCGGTGAACACCACGATTTCCCGAGATCGGACGTGTACGGGGGTCTCCCTAGGAACCGGGAACTGAACATTGAGGCATTCGGGAATTCCCCAGCGGATCAGCAGATCCTTGTACTCAGATTCATGGAAGTAGAGGTACTTCCCCTCATAGAGAGAAACGACATCCTTTGACCGAAGCCAGCTGAAATAGGTAGTAGTGATGACAGCCTCAACTTCTTCGGGCAAAGGATCGTCAGGACGGTTAGCTGCGTTACCAATAGCAGCAACGCAGACCTCCGATGGCGCAAGGTCCGCCTCTGATTCTCCTAGTTCGGGGCCCGGAGCCTGATCAGAGCTTTGGGCAGTAGCGGCATTTGGGTCCGATGATCGGACCCGAGAGGTGGAGGGTTCGGCCGTATTGCCCGAAAAAGCCCGATGAGCCGCTTCCACTTCCTCTGGCGTCAACTGGCGCTTGGGCAAACCTAAAAAAGTTACCGCAGTGTTAATACCGGTCCGATACCCTCGAATCAAGGGCGTAAGTTGAACCATTTCAAGATAGTTACCTCCTACGGTAGATGTAGAGGGACTGTATTCGCCGATGGTCAAGAATTTGGTTTTACGAGCGCGTCGGGGCGGGAACGGAGGCGGTGGAACGAACGAGTTAACAGACGGAGGGGTCGGATTCTCCGACCGAGTTGCAAGGGAGCGAGAGGAGCTGCTGCTGGAAGAAAGGACGACGGTCTCCGGAGATAGGCTGACCTCGGGAGATGGAGAACTGGGAAGGTCGGGAAAAAAGAAGGATTCAGTAGGGATCGGGGTGGATAAAACAGGGTAGTGAGGATGCGGAACGGGAGTAAAGGGTTTTGAGTTAGATCCCCAAATCAAGCCAGCACGTCGGTATTCCTCGGCTCGGTCTCCGATGCTAGCCCACTCTTGGAAACTCCACACAGGTTTTTTCTTTTTCTTGGTTGATGTAGGCTTCGAGTACCTGGGTTTCATGCAAACATCATCTTCTCAATAATGGTCGGACAACGTTTTTTTAAATGATCTGGCAAACACTTTCTCTCTCTAGAAAACGATCTGACAGCACTTTCTCTCTCTAGAATGCCTCTGAGAGAAATCAAGAATTGTGGAGTATTTATACGCAAGGTTGAATGACCGGGGGATACCAATCGACAAAAGCACAGCGAGAAGACGAAAAGTCTCCCTAAGAGTCTAGTCTGGCAAAGACACATCCTACAAGACAACGACACGTGTCGACCAACCTCCAACGAAGGCTAACCTAGACTATCCCCCTTGAACCGACTGATGATATGGGCCTCCGCAACTGTATCCACTGTGAAAGGCCGGCCCACCACAGAGAATCCCGGGATAAATGAAGAACCGGCCCATCACGGAGAGGCCCGGATCAGAAGCTCGAAAGAGCACAGGAACCAACCTGACTCGGAACTACGAACATCGGGTAAGAAAAATCCAGCAGAGCCTGAGTATTGGCTTCGGGAGTACCGTCGGCTGACCGAAGGTTAGGTCGGCACAAACGGAGCCGCGGGACGTCCGACGCGAGAGGAAAAAGAATAATTAGTCCGAAGATAGGCAATTGGCTCGAAGCTCAGGGGGCAGCGGATGGCAGGTATAGTTTTGGCAATAAGTCTTCGCTCCTAATATTCCCGAAGACTGAGGGGCTACTGATGAGGGTAGAATTCGCCAAATGTAAATAATAAGGATTTAATTATGAATAAGAGTTACCTGATGTAGTAATTAGGGAGTTTAGGATTTCTTGGGGACCAATATGTAAATATAATGCTTACTAAGAGGCCTAATCAAATATGTAGACGGCCCACTAAGGACCCAAGCAGGACCACCTTATTTTAGTATAAAAGGTGACCCACTTTCTTGGTAGGTGGGACATTGAATATTATTCTATTACATTTTCTTTCTCTCTCTATACTTTCTCTCTCTAGTCACATCAGGTTCAAGATCCAAAACATTTTTCCAAACAATTATTGACTCATCAATTGTAATTTTTTTTATTAAAATATAATTTTATTCGATGGACCATTCTGAATGAAAGTAAAAGTTTTGGTACAAAGATAAATAGACCAATTTTTACTTCTAGAATTTGAATTTTGGCTTCTAAATTTGTAACTCAGATAGAAAGTTTTGGTACAAAGATAAATAGACCAATTTTTACTTCTAATGATTTGATCTTAAATAGCTTTGTTAGTAATGAAAGCAGCATGATTTCTAGATATTATTTTAGGTAGTAGAGTGAGTAACGTGTTGTTGATTAACCTAGACATAATCATATTGAGAAGGCTGTAAAGGCTTATTGGCCTAAATTCTTTCCATGTTATAGGATTAAATGTGTTAAGGATAAGACAGAACCTAGATGCAAGCACTCTTTTAGGAATCTTCTAGCCATTGATGAATGATTTTATAGCTTGAAATATGTAATCTTTTATAATGTTTTAACAATATTTGAAGAAGAATCCATTGAAGCCATCCACACCTGCAGTTTTAAAAATGTTTAGATTATATATTATTCCATGAATTTCTTTTTCAGTAGGCTCAGCCTCAAGGTAAGCGTTGTCAGTACCACTTATAGCTTTAGGAATGCAGTTGAAAAACTGTTATCCATCATCATATCTTCATCATTTTTACAGGAATAAGGGGAGATATCAATGACTCTTTTGAAGTAATTTACAACAAAGTTACCAATTAACTCTTTATCTGTAAGCCAATCACCATTCTCCTTAATGCTATTAATACTTCCCTTTTTTCTCCTTTTGTTGACAAAACTATGAAAAGTTTTGTGTTCTATCGCCTTCCCTGAGCCAGTTGGTGTAGCACTTTTGGTACCAAAAACTCTCTTCCATGCTGAGAGCAAGAAGAAGTTCAACATTAGCCTTTGAAAGATTGCATTTAGATTCCATGTCATTATGAGTTTGATACAAAAATTATATTTCTTTAGCATATTTTTCAGCAGGCTGCACCTTAACAAAAATATTACCAAAGTGAGATTTATTCCACAACTTAGGACCTTGCTTTAATCTGTTAAGATTTTTCCAAAAGACAATCATAGGATAACCCTCAAGATTTTTGTTCAAATTGTTTTCCACAAAAGTCATAAAATCAGGGTATTTTGTCTACATATTTAAAAATTTGAAGCTCTTGTAGTTAGTCTTATTGATGTTGTTAAAGTTGATGCAAATTTGTTTATGGTCAGAGCATGTCCTGGCCACATGCACCACTTTGGTCTCATTAAAAAGAGATGACCAATTAGAGTTTAAGAGAACTTTATCTAGTCTCTTCCACTTGGAGCATTTATTCCAGGTATATATAGAGCTCTGATACCCAACATCCTCAAGACAACACTCCCTTATCATATTATTAAAATCATTTGCACTGATACTAGAATAGGTTGTACAACCAGCTTGCTCATCATGAGAAATTACAGCATTAAAATCATTCATGATGGCCCAAGGCATGTTGGAGGAGTTAGCAGAGATGTTGGTGAGTTCTTTTAAGAGATCCCTCATGTTTGCATATTGACACTTTGCATACACAATGGTCATCATAAAACACAAATTTAAATTAGGATTAGAGACTTCAAGATGCATAAATTGATCATGATTCAAAAGCATTTTAACAAAGCATTCACTTTTCCAGAAATACCAGATTTTGTTTGAGATATTTCCTATGTAAGAATCAAAGCCCAGTTTGTTTTTTATAGAGTTAATGTTATCAATATTAGACATGGGATCTTGAATAGCAAGCATTGAAATATTTTATTTAGAAGTGATAGAGTTTAGCCTTCTGATCGTGGCTTTATTGTTGATTTCTTTGAGATTCCAATTTAGGATGTTAATCATCTTGAACTGTATTTCATGACTTTGTTTGTCACTGAGAAATTCAGGGATTTAGTAACAAGTCTTTGTTCGATCCTTTTGGAGCTTATTTCTGATTTTATTTTTTTTGTTTAGAATAGTGTGAAAGTTTGTGTCATTTCCATCTTTGTTACAGGTTGAGGTGTTGGTGAGGCTTCCAAGTCTTTTTTCCTTCTCCCGAGGTGAGTTATCCATGTTAATTTCACATTCCCTTTTATGGCCTTTTTCCAGAGATCTGATGGTTTTAACAATATCCTTTTTTGTGTTTTCATTCTTTCTTCTTGAGTGTTAGGATGTTCATAATAATTTGCAGCAACTTCTTTATTAGTATCTCTAGTAGCTTTGTTCTTGTCAACTATGATTACAGTTTCTTTATTGTTGTCATCCTTTTTGTACTTCTTTGTGTTGTTATCCTCCTCAGAGTTGACTCTATTTTTAGTTTTTTCTTGATTTTTGCTACATGATAAGAGATCATATCCTATGTGACTGCAATTAGAGAATTATTTTGGAAGATGTTTATAACTAGCAGAGATCCAACATCAATTTTTTTCCCCAAACCCAATCCATATATCATACTATATCTTGCTTGTCAAATCAATTTCGACACAGATTTTTTGAGTTGTGGTAGACAAGGTGTTTATCTGGGATCTTTATTTGTAATGGATTCCCAATAGATTTCGTAATAGAGTATATCATTCTCTCATTATATAAAAACTATGGAAGATTTTCAAGTTTTATCCAAACAGGACAAACTGGACTCTTTCTTTTGATGTTTAACTGTGGTGTCCACTTCAGCAAGCGCATAGTATATGAATCTAATTGCCATACATTCTTCCTCCATACTCTACATAAATCATCCTTTCAATTAAACACGAGAAACATATGACGAGAGTCTTTTATACTTATGTTGCATTGTATTTTCATATTTATTTTTTGCATAAAGTTTTCCATAATCTGTCTTTCTGAGTTCAAGGCTTTCTTTAACTTGTTCTGGAAATTTGATTGAATTGTGGTTGATTTGTGGACAAATTACATTGTTAAGCACTCAACATCTTCATTTCGAGCATGAAGAACATCGGCATAAGTTTTCTGTTGATGACATGAATCATTTCTCATTTCATGTTGTTTAAATGAAGCATATATGGCTGGAAAATCTTCCATTATGATTTTCAGCAATAATCAACTAGATGAAAGCTTGGGTATTTGCAGCTTGATGATGATGGTGATCAATTGGATCATGAAGGAAATTAGAGAAGAGAAGGAGAGATGCAGAAAACAGAGCTTCAAAATTAAAAACAGAGTTCTGGGAGAGAAGCTTTCATCTTTTATATGTTTTTTTTAATATTGTAATTGATTTCCATAATATGAAAGGTAGGTTAGATTATGAAAAATGAAATTACAAATAAAATATGAATTAGAACAAATGACATATTTAATAAGATTACAAAACGAATGACATGAAATTAGTTCAACCTCTAAATGATCGACATGAAATTACAAATAAATTAAAAGGATGGGTACAAAACAATCGCGTGGAACACAAAACTTGAATTAAAACAAAGTATATATTTAATATTAATCCCCCATTATTTAGATACGAAAACGAAGGTCTCTTAAAAATGTAAAGACTCTAGTTAAATTTGGTCCAAAAATGATAACTAGTCTTAAATTTTTGTCAAATTTAAGAACTTATAAAATATGTTCATTTCGCTACTGG
This sequence comes from Limnanthes douglasii subsp. nivea, assembly GCA_036936605.1. NCBI lineage: Eukaryota > Viridiplantae > Streptophyta > Magnoliopsida > Brassicales > Limnanthaceae > Limnanthes > Limnanthes douglasii. The sequence goes on from JAUPFV010000002.1 coordinate 45,057,936, forward strand.
TGTGGAAAATAATCGTCTGAGGGTAGGCTAGTAATTTTAAGTGGAGTTTCAAGGTGATACAGGGGTGTTTAACGGTGGGGTAAGGGTGTTTCAAGGTGGAGAGATAATTAAGCAGCTTGGTAGCAGTTAATTTTCATTATTAGAAGTTAATGCTGGTGGTTGAGTATTTATAGTGTGATGTTTGGGCCCTTATGGGCTTTCGGGTCAAGTTTAATGGACCCGGGTCATGTTTAAAGACCCATGAGTTCTAAGCAGGAGGACAGGTAGCTTAGTCAGGAAGTGCTTAGGTTTTTTAGTACTTTTGTCATAGTTCGAACAGCCTTAGGCTCACATTGTTTCGAAGTGATCTGTCTGGTCCAAATGATCTATCCGTTTTATGTTCTTTGTGTCTGTCCGGTATTCGGAGAGAATTTACACTGACCTGCCCTTCCGGGGAGATATCTTGGATTCGGACTCATCAGGAGCCCCTTTTTTAGGTGTTTGAGCAAGTGTCCTTGTCAAAGAACTAAAAAACTGTCCGATTACAGGAAGTGGTTCTTAATTCGGAGAGAGCTATGGGTATACCCGGACAGGTCAAACGTTACGAATTCCAAACGGTTTTTGCCAGAGTTAATGGGACACGTGTCACTCCCTGATTGGTCACTCCAGCCATTTTTCACCTTGAATTTCGCACCACCTTCTTTAACAAGTTATCTCTTTAATTGCCAATAATGACATCAGCGCCGCCTTTTAATCATTGCCCGACTTTTCGGATTCTCCTAGGAATCAACTCCTTTTTTTACATTTACTATAAATTCTCAGTCATTTATCATTGTTTTCACTATCTCTCTCAAATTTACTCTGCAATTTCACCCAGAGCTTTATCTCTCTAGAACAAAAATTTCCTTGGCTGTTTTATGTTTACAGCAAGAACAACATTGATCAAAGGCGGTTGGCTCAACCTTTCTGAGTTGGAGAAAGCACAAAGGGTCGAGAAGGAGAAACGGCTAGCAGCAGGGCTACCATCGTCGCCTATCGAGAAACCAGCCTCCTCTGTTGTAGAATGTGATAGAGGCTCATCTTCTTCAAAAGGTACCAAGCCCAGAAAACTCTTCCAATCCACCCTTTCTCCCATAGTATATGGTTCCTCGGTTCAGGAGTCAATACCTGCTGTTGAACCAGGAGTTACCGCCACGAGTGTTAGGAAAAATACATCTTTCATTGCCATGGGGTCTGATTCTGACCATTCTCCGGATAAATTAGTCATCAAGAAGCCAAGCCGGTTAGTCAAGGGGCTAACTTCCAAAAATACTCCCTCAAAATCGGGGACAAAGAATAGTGACTCTGGGTCTGGAGTGCCCTTTAGAGCTCCCCGGGAGAGGCTGTCCGGTCCGGAGGCCAGCAGCCCGGCACCCCCCAAAGAATCTTCTGCCTCAGAAACTCAACTCGAGGTGAGGCAACAGTCCGGAGGGCAGGCTATGCCAAGCACTAATCCTCCCCGAACCACTTCCACAGAAGTCCCTCCAACAATTATGGAGGAGAGAATGGAGGACTCTACTGAAGAGGTCCCCTTTGAGTCCGAGTCCTCCGGACAGGATGATACCACTCCTGCTGCTGCAAAAAAGGGGAAGGAAAATTTGTATCTGAGGCGCCCGGACCTGCCGGAGTGCCTTGAGGGAAGAGTGGGCCGTGCTTCCACAAAGTTGAGTTCAAGTACCTCTTGGTCTTGCAGAAGACCAAGTATGCATTTATCCATACCTCTGATCTGGGTAGAATGCGCACAAAGTGGGGGATCCCTGAGAACGTAAAAATAAGGATTCTCATCGATCCGGAGACCCCGATGGACTGTAAAAGGAATGAAATAGTCTTCTTTACGGAGCTATTTAACTGGGGACTCAGGTTCCCACTAGACCCGGAGATCGTGCGCTACTTCCACCTGGTCAAACTCTGCCCATCACAGCTAAGCCCCAATGGTTGGTTTACCTTGATGTCATGCATTATGGCATCCAGATTATCAGGGATCCCTCTTCCTATGGAAGAGTTTGCTGCAGTGGCCAACCTGTGCAAGCATCATCAGTTCCCCTTCTACCATTTCAACATGGGGAACGATCTCAAAGCTGTTGATGATCTCCTGGAGTCGGAGAGCAAATGGAGGAGCCAATTCTTGTTTGTCAGTGGCTCATGGGAAAACAGCAAGAAAATCAAGGTCGGAGAACTTCTCTTTTGTTTTAACAGAGCTGCCAAAGGAGTTCGGGGACTACCTGAAGGCCGGACAGACTACCTGTGGCAAAATCAATGCATGGGCTGTAGAGAACTGGGAGAACCGATTCCACAAGGCCTTCACCACTGGAAACCTAGCAAGGTCCCACCTGTGGAACACAACAGGTCGGAGAGACCTAACCTGGGAGAAGCTCGCCACCCAGCCTGATGAAGACATTGTGTTGAGAAGGTCCCACGAGCTGGATGGGACACTGTATCTGCCTGCCCGGGCCAAAGCCCCAAGCAAAATGAAGGGCAGAAGAAGAGGCAAGAAGGTGGCAGGTGATACTGAGAAGGAGGCCCCAACAGATCCAGAGGGGCCAACACAAGTTCAAATTGATGCAGCCCTTTTACAAGTGGTGGAGCAGGAGAGCGAGAAGTAGGAAGTGAAACTCCCAAAACCTCCAAGGGCATCCAAGAGGACTCGCAAGCAAGCAAGTGAAAGTGCTGATAGGGAAGCCAAGAAGAAAAAGACTTCCCAAGGAGATGAGCTTGCTCTCCGGGATCCGGAGCCCTCTTTCCCTACTGACCCGACACTGGCCGAAGAGATCCCAAGGGACTTTCAAGAAGAGATTCCAAGGGAATTCCATACTGATGAGGTTGAGGGGGGGGAGCTTAATTTGGATGAAGTGGACATCACCGGTCTGGGTGGACTTGGTGAATATTTCCTTGGCCTGCCCAGAGACGAGTTTGCAGGGCCCTACATCCCTCCGAGCAGCTCTAATACGGTCAATTTTAACGGTAAGACTTTCATGGTTTCTAGTGAGAAGGACACTATAGCCCACTCTCTACTTAGTAATGTGCAGCCAGTTCTCACATTGGAGAGGCAAGTCCGGAGTCAAGCAGACACTATCAAAGACCTCAAGTCTGATAAGGAAAAGCTGTCCGGAGACCTCCGCACTGCGACCACCAATGCTGACTTGCTTAAGGAAGCAAACGAGGAGCTGAAGAAGAAGCAAAATGAAAGCAACACAAAATTTGCCACCCTAGAGCAGACCATAAAAGATCTCCAGGATAAGCTGTCCGGTATGGAGAAGGACCTGACAACCTCAAGAGGAGAAACTGCAGCAAAGGAGAAGATCATAACCAACCTGACTACTGACAAGATTGCTTTAGAAAATGCAGTGACTCAGGCTGTTGAAGAGAAGACTGCTTTGGTGAGGGACCAAGAGGCCACAATCAAGGCTAAGATCAACGCCTATGCCAGGGAGATGATACAAAGTGAAGAGCTAATGATTCAAAGGGTGAAGTCTGATATGGTTCTCCTGTTTCACGAAAAATTCCCGAAGAGGAGACTGGGGAGCTTATGGCGCTATGTGGATGATGATGACCTTCCATATTATACTATGGTTGACGAGGGATATTCCAGTGAGTCCTCATCTGACAATGAAGAGGAAACCGGAGAGAGCCCTTGTGAAGAAGAGATTGATCCCAAGGGTAAGAAGATAGTCGAAGAGAGGAGCGACATCAAGGGCGAGAAAGCAGATGAGGGCGAGCCATCTTCGAAGGCTCAACCTTAATGTATAATTTATTTTGTTTATCTTTCATTCAAACTAAAGTCCTTGGAAGGCCAAGGCACTCTTTTTGTGATGGTGTCCGTATTATTCGGACAGATTTTTTGTGTTGTACCCAAACTTGTCCAAAAAGTCCTTGGAAGGCCAGGGCAATTTTAAGTTGTTGAATGAATGTTTTTATTTTGCTCAACCATCCTCTTCTTTCATTATTTGTTTTAGTTTAGATAGCTGGAATTTAAGTAGCTCTATTGTATTATGAGAGTATTAAGACTCTTCGGCTAGAATTTAAATAGCCCTTAGATCTTTTAGTCCGGGTAGTATGATAAGAGATAAAATTTTGAAAATACTTAGAAAATTTTGAAGAAGGCACCAAATTTCATTGAAAGCTCTCCGTGCCACCAAAGAGGGGAAGGTATGCCCCCCAAATATTTACATGGATGTTTAAACAAGTAAATATTTACACAAGTGTTATTCCAAGTACATTCGAAGGTGTTCAATATTCCAAGGGTGAGTTAAAACCCTGCCATCTTTGTCTTCTAACCAATAAGTCCCAGGCTTGATTCTTTCAACCACAGTATACGGACCCTCCCAAGTTGGGGCCAGCTTTCCGAAGAGCTTTTCTTTAGTATGCAAGAAGACCTTCCTTAATACTTTATCTCCTGGTTGGAAATCTCTCCTTTTAACTTTAGAAGCAAACCTGCTTCTCATCAAGCCCTGATAGTGTGCAATTCTAAGACGAGCTTTAACCCGCCTTTCTTCGATCAAATCAAGCTGATTTCTAATTGCCATCTCATTAGCGTGTCCGGAGAAGTTATGAACACGAAAGGATGGGAGTGTCTTCTCTATGGGAGCTACTGCATCCATTCCATAGACCAAGGCAAAGGGGGATTCTTGTGTTGCAGCCCCAGGTGTTGTCCGGTAGGCCCATAAGACCTCTTGTAGATAACTAGGCCACTTCCCGGCAGCCCCTTCCAAATTTTTCTTTAACCCGGTCAGTATAGTTCTATTAGCCACTTCAACCTGCCCATTGGCTTGTGGGTGGAAAGGTGAAGAAAAGCAGTGCTGTATACCCCTTGAAGCACAGAAGCTTTCCATTTCTCTATTGTCAAACTGTGGCCCATTGTCTGTTGTTATCCTCTGTGGGACACCAAATCTGCAACATATGTTGGACAGAATAAATTTTATGACAGCTTTTGATGTTGTCCCTGCCATGGGGCTGCTTCTATCCACTTTGAGAAGTAGTCAATGGCCACAATTATAGTTTTACGCCCTCCGGACGCCACAGGGAGAGGCCCAACCAAGTCCAATCCCCATCGAGCAAAAGGGATGGGCTCAGAAATTGACTCCAAGGGAATGGCTGGTACATAAATTTCATTGCTGTACCTCTGGCATGGGTCACACCTTTTTACCAACTCCTTGGCATCTTTCATGATTGATGGCCAATAGTATCCGGAGAGTAACACTCTTCTTGTTAAAGCTCTGAATCCACAATGGGCTGATCCCTCACCATCATGCAATTCGGAGAGGACCATCTGTGACTCATTATCCCCTAAACAGTGTAGGAAAGGTTTACTATAGGATTTTTTGTACAACACTTCTCTCAACATAATGAAACCACGAGCCTTGTGTTTCAATGTTCTGGCTTGTGACTTATCTGAGGGCATAATACCATCGGACATATATTGTATGAGAGGAGACCTCCAGTCTTGAGGCCGGCTCACTTGTATTTCAAATATCTCCTCTTTTCCACCCTCACTGAGTTGAATAGAAAGGCTTTCAAGCACATGGATCCATGGGTAGGACTCTGTATATGCTATTGTTGCCAATGAGTCTGCTAGCTCATTTTCTGCTCGGGGAATATGCTCATAGATAACAGCTTTAAACTTTAATGCTTCATTTTTGAGGAGGAGTAAATATTTTACCAAATGCTCCTTTCTAGCCTCAGATTGGCCTAAGGCATGGTGGACAAGTAACTGGGAGTCACTCAGAAGCTTGACCCTTTTAGCCCCACAGATGTGGGCCAATTTCAACCCGGCTATAGCTGCTTCGTATTCGGACTCGTTATTAGATGCCCTGAAAGCAAAACAAATAGCCTGGTACATGTTGTCCCCATATGGGGAAGTGAGACATATTCCGGCCCCACATCCCATGGTGCTAGACCCTCCGTCTGTTCGGACAATCCATACTTTCTTGTCTTTTGAATCAGTAGGTTGCTCTGAATCCCTGTCAGAGTGGAATTCAACCAGAAAATCAGCTACAGCTTGGGCTTTTATTGCTGTTCGGGGGGCAAAGTCTATGTCGAAGTCCCCCAACTCCACTGACCACTTTGTCATTCTGCTTGAAATGTCTGCTTTTTGAAGGACATTCTTTAAAGGGAAAGATGTTCGGACGATGATAGGATGAGCCTGGAAATAGGGCCTCATTTTCCTTGCAGCTATCACCAAAGCCAATGCCAGTTTTCGAGTTTCAAGTAACGCCTCTCAGCATCAATCAAGCTTTTTCTGATGTAGTACACTGGGTGAGGATGCCCATCGACCTCTCTTACTAACACTGCACTGATGGCACAACTTGAAACAGCCAGATACACAAAGAGAGTATCCCCATCAACTGGTTTGAACAAAGTTTTGGGAGAGGAAAGATGTTTATTGATTTCATTGAATGCTTCATCACACTGTGGTGTCCATTCAAACCCCTTTGCACCCTTCAAGGTTTGAAAGAATGGAGCACACCTGTCCGAAGACCTGGAGATGAATCTGTTCAAGGCAGCCAATCTCCCCGTTAATCGATGTACTTCTTTAATGTTTCGAGGAGGCTCCATCTGGAATAAGGAATTGAGTTGGTCCGGGTCGGGCTGTATTCCATGCTCACTTATGATATACCCTAAGAATTTCTCGGACTGCACTCCGAACACACACTTTTCGGGGTTTAATTTTAAATTCACCTTTTCTAAGTTGGCAAAAGTTTCTTGGAGGTCGGACAAGTGCAACTGCTCATCCACACTTTTTACCATCATATCGTCAATATAAACCTCCATATTTCTTCCAATTTTATTAGCAAATGCCTTGTTAACTAACCTTTGATAAGTAGCCCCAGCATTTTTCAAGCCAAAAGGCATCACCTTGTAGCAATGTAGACCCCTATCAGTGACAAACGTAGTGTGCTCTTGATCTTTTGGATCTATTTGGATCTGATTGTACCCGGAGAAGGCATCCATAAAGGAGAGCAGCTTGTTCCCAGAAGTAGAGTCTACTAACTGATCTATCTGGGGGACCGGATACAAATCTTTTGGGCAAGCTCTATTGAGGTCTGTGAAGTCAATATACATACGCCATTCGCCATTCTTCTTTTTCACCAAGACAGGATTGGCAGTCCACAAAGGGTATTGAGATTCTTTAATATGCCCCATCTTTGTGAGTCTGTCAACCTCTTGCACTATGACATCAGCCTTTTCTTTTGAGAAAGCTCTCCTCTTTTGTACCACCGGTGCCACATCCCTCCGGACATATAGGTGATGGGAAATCACCTCTGATGGAACTCCAGTAACATCAGCATTGCACCAAGCAAAAACGTGCTGATGGTCTTTCAAAAATTTCAACATCTCTTGTTTCAATATTGGTGGCATCTTGGACCCTATCTTGACACTTTTGCCTTCTTCCAAACAATGTGTTTCAACCTCTTCAATCGGGATCAATACTCCGGGGGTCTCCCTGGGGTCATCAATCTCACCCTCACCCCCAGAAAGGCCCTCAAACTGCTATTGATTATTTATACGGACTGCCCCCAGCGTTCGTGGAGCCAAGGCAGTGGCATAGCATTCTCTTGCAATCTTTTGGCTGCTCCGGACAACCCCAACCTGTCCCTGAACAGCATACTTCAAACACTGATGGACTGTCGAAGCCACTGCATGCATCATAGAGACCCAATATCTCCCTAGAATAGCATTATAGCAAGTGGGACAATCCACCACAATGAAGAGTATTCTAACCATTTTCTTGAAAGGGCCCCTGCCCAATAACACTTCTTCTTCAAACTCCCCGATCACATCGACTGAGATGCCCGTGAAGCCCACGATTGATCTGTCCGACTTCTGAATCACAGCTGGATTTTTCATTTTCTTGTAAGTGTTTAGAAAAAGGATATTGGCAGAGCTTCCAGTATCCACCAGAATTCGCTTTATCTCATTGCCCCCTATAGATGCTCCTATGACAACAGCATCCTCATGAGGGCCAGCAATATATCTCAAATCATCCTCATCGAAGACTATGAATGGGAACGAGTTTGGTGATTGATAGGATGTCATGCCTCCTTCTAGCTGGGAGGCTAAATTATGAACATGCCTCTTTCTTGAAGAAGCTGTAGGAGCAGTCATTGTGTCCCCTCCGAAAATCGTCAATGACTCGAAGAATTTAATGAGCCCGGAGACTGTCTTAGAACACTCCTCTATGGCACCCACCTTATTTCGTGTTGGATTAGGATCCAAGTATTCAGATTCCACATCAAACCTTTCAACTATTACCTTGGCCCCCTCCGGGGCAGCATTACTTGGACCAACCCGGTGAGTGTTGTCAGGCCTGTTGCCTCCTCTTCTTTTAACGTATGCACCCAACTTTCCCCTTTCAATCAAATTTTGCACCTCTTGTTTCAACGCTATGCAATCATCAGTGGTATGGCCAATATCATTGTGGTATTGTCAAAAGGAGTTGTTACGATGCTCTCTGGGAGACTGCAAGGTTGTCGGTCTCCGGTAGTGTACCTCATCTTTTTTTTATCGAAAATGGTGGCCACACTTTCTTTAAGTTCTGCGAACCACTCCGGTTGGACCCATGGCCCTCTTTTCTTCCTGGATTATTGACTTTGAGCAGGAGCAGCTGGCTGAGATTGAGCTTTTTCCCTACCATGCCCCTGTCCGGTTTCTCTTGCTCTGTTCCCGGACTGGTTTTGATTTGGAGTTGGTGCCACCGGGGTGGATCTCACCTGTCTGTGTACCCTGGTCTTCTTTGTTTCATCAACGTTTATTTGCTTGCCAACTTGATTTAGCAACCCTCCCCAGGTCATGGCCTTCTTTCTGGTCACCAAATCAGCCAGGTTGCCTGGGTTCAAGCCTTGTCTTAGGGACGCTATTGCCACCTGTTCGAAGCAATCAGCCAACCCATTCTTTGTGTTCACAAAACGACTTATGTACTCCTTCAATGACTCGTTTGGCTCCTGGGCACAATGGATTATTGTGTCTCCATTGCCCTTCAGCTCCTTACTCCCCACAAACTGCCTTCGAAAGGCTACCCAAAACGTATCAAAATCTTTAATACAACCCTGAGGCAGGCTGTTGTACCATTTCAGAGCACTCCCCGTAAAGGATTGGGAGAATGCCCTACAGAGTAGTTTATCATCATCATTAAAGTTCATCATGAAGTTCTTGAATTGCTCCAGATGATTGTCCGGATCAGTACTGCTATCGTACTTCTCCATCTTGGTACTGTCAAACCTCTTGGGGAGGTTTCCGGACAGGATTTTAGAAGACAGTGGAGATTGCCTCCAATTTCTTCCACGACAGAACACATTATCCTCATTGGGAGTTGCAAAGATACCTGGTTCATCGTGGAAAGCAAAAGGATCCATCAGCATCCGGTCTACATGCCTCCGGTTATGAGATGACCCCTTTCCAATATGCGTTTTCATTCTTCCATGGTGATCTCTTTTTGTCGAATATTTCTTAACCTGCTTTTGTTTTTTCTTGGTTCGACCCTCATCACTGCTAGAGGACAAGGATTTTTCATTTCCCTCACTGTCCGAAGAGCTGCCCGAAGATTCTGAACTTGAGTCAGAGCTCTCCACAGGCTTGGACCGGTGAGACTTTTTAGAACTAGCATGTGTCTTTTTGGTACTCACATGAGTTTTCGAAGCCTCAGGCTCTCTAGGGTTGTCGGTGTGATGGACAACCGATGCCTTGGATTTTCTTTCACGCCCATTTTGGCCTTTTCAGCCCTCAGAGCTTCTATCTCAAGCCTTAACCTGTCACGCTCTTGGATAGTATACTCATCGTTCTCTTCCACCACTTCGAGCAAAGCTGGTGGAAGCTCTGGATTATCCGGATTCATTCGGACAGAATTTCTTGGCAGGTTTTGAATGCTTGATTCAGGCACCTCTCTCCTCCCATTGTGGTCGCCAATTTGGTGTGGAAAATAATCGCCTGAGGGTAGGCTAGTAATTTTAAGTGGAGTTTCAAGGTGGTACATGGGTGTTTAACGGTGGTGTAAGGGTGTTTCAAGGTGGAGAGATAATTAAGCAGCTTGGTAGCAGTTAATTTTCATTATTAGAAGTTAATGCTGGTGGTTGAGTATTTATAGTGTGATGTTTGGACCCTTATGGGCTTTCGGGTCAAGTTTAATGGACCCGGGTCATGTTTAAAGACCCATGAGTTCTAAGCAGGAGGACAGGTAGCTTAGTCAGGAAGTGCTTAGATTTTTTAGTACTTTTGTCATAGTTCGAACAGCCTTAGGCTCACATTGTTTCGAAGTGATCTGTCCGGTCCAAATGATCTATCCGTTTTATGTTCTTTGTGTCTGTCCGGTATTCGGAGATAATTTACACTGACCTGCCCTTCCGGGGAGATATCTTGGATTCGGACTCATCAGCTACTTGTCGGGAAAAATTTCCATCGGATAATCTAAATAATCTGATAAAAAAATGCTCTATTTTTTGGGCTGGCTATAACTTTTTTGGGACCAAGTATAGCCAAAACCAATTCTAAATTCTGATGTTTGTTTTCATTCGAAATCAAAACTCTACACCCGTTAAACTACTTATAATACTATTATTATTATTAGTTAAATGTTTTATTTCTAATTTAAAAAAGTTAAATTTTATATTTTTGTTTATTGGTGTTAAACATCTGTTGTGAATGAGTCGAATAGTGTCTTGACAGTGTACTGTGTCCGGCAGTACAGTTTTGTGTTGTGATGTGATATTGTCCAATCATTTGAGTTAGTCTTGTGGTATCAGCCCATTAGGCCCATAGTCTAGTAAGTCTATTAATTCCCTATATATAGATTACTAGGGTGACACAAAACACAATCTGAAATCTGTAACCTTTTCTATCATAGTGAAACTCTTTTCTCTGGCGGTGCCACGTAGACAGTTGGCGAACCACGTTAAATCCTGTGTTTCATTTAAATCTTTCATTCGCATATATTCTGTGCTTGAGCCATTTTGTGATAATTGCATAGTATTTTATAACAAAATTAGTATCAGAGCCACGTGGTGAAATTAGGGCTTTTGCAATTAGGGTTTCGCAATGGCGTCTACAACAACAAAATATATGATTGAAAAATTTGATGGGGGATCCAGCTTTACGTTGTGGAAGATTAAACTGAAATCTTCATTGGTACTGCAAGGGCTGTGGAAGGCTGTGGAGAATAAGTTACCAGAAGAGATGAAAGAAGAGGAGAAACAAGATCTTCAAGAAAGGGCTTTGTGCTGGATTTTAATGAGTGTGAAAGACAATGTGCTTCGCGAGATTAGTGGTGAGAAGACTGCGGCCTGCGCATGGAGAAAGCTAGGAGATCTTTACTTAGAGAAATCAGTAGTAAACCGATTATATTTGAAGAAACGTTTGTATGATTTCAGATTGAAAGAAGGTATGTCCATAACAGAGCACCTAGATAATTTTAAATCAATTATAATGGACTTGGAGAACATAGATATCAATATTGAGGATGATGATCAAGCTTTGTTTGTATTGAGATCGTTACCAGCTCCCTATGAAAACTTCGTAGATACCATTATGTATGGTAAGGATAAGTTGTCGCTAGCAGATGTCAAAGGGGCACTGAAATCAAAAGAGATGAGACAGTTGCAGCCAGACAATTAAGCTGAAGGGGAAGGTCGTATGACTAGGGGAAGATCTAAAAGCAAAGCGAGTTCTTTAAAAAGGAAGAACTTGAGGTCCAAGTCAAGGGTGAAGCACTCAAACTGTTATGAATGCGGTGAGCAGGGTCATTATAGGAGAGATTGTCCGAAACTAAATGGTAAGAAGGGAAATCAAAAGGAAAATGCAGCAAACATTGTTAAAGGTGTGAACGATTCCGACGATAGTGAAAACAGTGGTAAAGGAGATGTATTGTCCGCGAGTTCAGACTTTGGGCAAAACTCTTGGGTACTTGATATTGGCGCTACATATCACATGTGTCAGTTCAAGCAGTGGTTTGATACGTACAAGCCAATGCAGGGAACTGTCTATTTAGGGAACAATCATTCGTTGACTGTTGGTGGTATTGGTAACGTCAGAATCAGAATGTTTGACGGGGTTGTTAGAATCTTGACGTGCTGGCATGTTCCTGGGTTAAAAAGAAACCTGATTTCTCTTGGGACTCTAGACTCTCGGGGTTACAAGTACCATGCAGAAAATGGTGTAATCAAAGTGACAAAAGGCTCAATGGTATGCATGAAAGGTAGTTTGCAGAAGGGTCTTTACATTCTCCAGGGGAGTGTTGTTATGGGCGATGCTGCAGTAGCATCATCAGGGAGTAATAGCCAAAGTAGGCAGGATCAAAATAAGTTGTGGCATTGGCGTCTTGGTCACATGAGTGACAGAGGATTAGCTGTTTTGGGAAAGAGAGATTTGTTGAAAGGGTATAAAGCAGAATCATTGGGATTTTGTGAGCACTGTGTGTTTGGTAAACAAACTAGAGTCAAATTCAGCAAATCGGCTGTAAGAAAGACTAAAGGCACAGTGGACTATATTCACTCAGATCTTTGGGGTCCAAACAGAATTCCATCCAAGAGCAGAGCCAGATACTACAAGAGTTTGATTGATGATTATTCAATGATGGCGTGGGTTTACTTTCTGAAAACGAAAGATGAGGCATATTCAACCTTTGTCAAATGGAAGACGATGATTGAGAAGCAAACAGGAAGAAAAATCAAACGTCTTAGGACAGATAATGGGTTAGAATATTGCAGTCGTGAGTTCAACGAGTTGTGCGAAGCTGAGGGAATAGTGCGCCATCGCACTTGTTCTAGAATACCACAACAGAATGGAGTCGCAGAAAGAATGAACAGAACGCTTTGTGACAAGGCACAAAGTATGCTCTCACATTCCGGTGTGGGAAAGGATTTTTGGGCTGAAGCTATTAATACAGCGTGTTACTTGGTGAATCGGTCTCCATCAACGGCTATTGATTGTAAAACTCCTTTTGAGATTTGCTCTTGATCGTCGGCTGATTATGAACATTTGAGGGTGTTCGGTTGTCCTGCGTATGCTCATGTGAGAGATGGTAAGCTTGAGTCGAGGGCAAAGAGATGCATATTTCTAGGATATGCTACTGGAGTGAAGGGATATAGGTTATGGTGTACCTCTCCAAAGTCTCCAGGTTTTCTCATCAGTAGGGACGTTACTTTTAATGAGTTTGCTTCGATAGGCAGTCAGAAGGAAGTAGGAGAAATGTTCGAATCAGGATCGTTTGTGAGTAAACAGGTGGAGCTTGAAGTAGAATCAGCTCCTAGCACGTCCAATAATTCAAGTGGTTCTGAGGTGGATCCAGAATCAGGAGGTGAAGCGTCAGCATCGGATGATAGTGACGATGGTGTGCCCGAACCAGAGCAACAACCTTATAGCATAGCATTGGTCAGAGAAAGAAGAGATATTAGACTTCCAAAAAGGTATGTGAATCTAGTTGCATATGCTCTGTCAGTTGAAGAAGAAGTTGAGATGCAGGAACCTAGTAGCTACAAAGAAGCTATAGCAAGTTCAGAGGCAGATCGATGGATTGGTGCTATGGGAGAAGAGATTGAATCTCTTCATAAGAATCAAACATGGAAGCTTGTTGACTTTCCTAAAGGACAGAAGATAGTAGGCAGTAAATGGGTGTTCAAGAAAAAGGAAGGTAATCCAGGGGTTGAGGCATCTCGATTCAAAGCAAGACTGGTCGCTAAGGGTTATACTCAAAGGGAAGGAATCGACTTCAATGAAGTGTTTTCTCCAGTGGTGAAGCATAGTTCGATTCGAGTTTTGTTAGCCATAGTAGTTTTGCAAGATTTAGAGCTTGAGCAGTTGGATGTGAAGACTGCGTTTCCACATGGTGAATTGGAGGAGCAAATCTACATGAGACAACCAGAGGGATTTATCGAACCTAATATGGAGGACAAAGTTTGTCTGCTGAAAAAGTCACTGTATGGTTTGAAACGGTCACCTAGGCAATGGTACAAACGTTTTGATACATTCATGGTGTCAAAAGGGTTCACGAGGAGTCCATATGATAGTTGTGTATATCATCAAAAGATGTCGGATGATTCTTATGTTTACTTGTTGTTGTATGTGGATGATATGCTTATTGCTGCTTGTAGTATGTCACACATTGTGCAGTTAAAGAAGCAGCTTAGTGCCGAGTTTGAGATGAAGGATCTGGGTAGAGCAAAGAAAATTCTTGGTATGGAGATTATCAGGAACAGAAATTTAGGAACATTACACTTGTCTCAACGAAGCTATATTGAGAAAGTGTTAAAACGATTCAACATGTTTGATGCTAAAGCAGTTAACATTCCTTTTGCTACTCATTTCAAGTTGTCTGCAGTAGAAGCGGCCAAGGACGATGCTGAGTTGGAACAAATGTCGAAGGTTCCATATGCAAGTGCAGTTGGTAGTATCATGTATGCTATGGTATGCACACGTCCTAATATTTCACATGCGGTTAGTGTAGTTAGCAGGTACATGGGATGTCCTGGGAAAGAGCACTGGTAGGCAGTGAAATGGATACTTCGGTATCTGAAGAATACTGTGAACGTTGGCTTAACTTTTAACAAAACTGATATTGGTGAATCGCTGAATGATGTTGAAGGATCATTGGTTGGTTTTGTTGATTCTGATTTTGCAGGTGATATGGATAAAAGAAGATCTCTGACAGGATATGTATTTACTCTAGCTGGGAGTGCGATCAGTTGGAAAGCACAGTTGCAAGCTACTGTAGCTTTGTCTACAACAGAGGCAGAGTACATGGCGGTAACAGAAGCAATTAAAGAGGCAATATGGTTGCAAGGTTTTGTGGCAGATTTGGGCGACAATCCAACTATATGACGAAATTCTAACAGTTACTTGGGTCATAATATTTTTTGTGTTAACTTTTATTGGATTAATATTGACGATAGTCTAATACTTCGATGAAGCATGCGACAATCCAACTATATGACGAAATTCTAACAGTTACTTGGGTCATAATATGCTACTATAGAATATATCAACTTAATAAACACTCTTAATTCTATTGTCCCATAAATAACCTTAACAAATCCGTAAATGGTCATTAACGACATATGACTAGAGTCACCGTCAATGCATTAAAAACCGTAAATATATGCATCAATAATTGCAACATCGCAAAATTATTAACATGGATCTATCATGGTGTATAATGTAATAATAATATGAAATGTAATCTTACATATCTATTTTTAATTAGTCCTACTTAATTTGAGGTCTACTTACAATAGAGTACGAATAATTAAATGGGAAATTGTAGCAAAGGTACCTACTCAACTATTTTATTGTCATCTAGTACCCAAGGTTTGATCAATTGTCACTTAATACCCAACTCAACTACCTAATTGTCACATAGTACCTAACTTTATTTTAATACCCTAACTACCCTCACCATTCATGAACACGTAACCAAAATTTCTCTTTTCTTCTCTTTCCTTCTCTTTCCTTCTCTTTCCTACTTTTCCTTTAATTTTATTTTTAAAAGATCCGTATCTTTCGAACCGGAGCTCGAAAAAAATAAATGAAAGTACCATCACTTTTGTTTTTTAAAAATGAACAAAACTAGATCCATTGATGATATTTTTTGATTTTTTTAAAAAATAAAATTTCACCAGTTGCAAGAATCGTTCAGAATTTGCAAGCAATTCGCATCTTGAGAATTGTACAAGTTATTTTTTATACCAGTTTTTTTTTAATCGTTCAGAAATCCTGAGAGTTGCAAGCAATTCGCATCTTATCATGAGAATCGTTCAAAAATTTTCAAGCAATTCGCATCTTATCATGACAAATCGTTCAGAAATTGCAAGCAATTCGCATCTTATCATGAGAATCGTTCAGAAATTGCAAGCAATTCGTATCTTATCATGAGAATCATTCAGAAATTGCAAGCAATTCGCATCCTGAGAATTTGCAAGCAATTCGCATCTTGAGAATTGTACCAGTTTTTTTTTTTCAGAAATCCTGAGAGTTGCAAGCAATTCGCATCTTATAATGAGAATCGTTCAGAAATTTGCAAACAATTCGCATCTTATCATGAGAATCGTTCAGAAATTGCAAGCAATTTGCATCTTATCATGAGAATCGTTCAGAAATTGCAAGCGATTCGCATCTTATCATGAGAATCGTTCAGAAATTGCAAGCAATTCGCATCCTGAGAATTTGCAAGCAATTCGCATCTTGAGAATTGTACCAATTTTTTTTTTTACCAGCGCGCGCCTATTTTTAGTTGGGGGTATTTTTGTCCAAATTTCAGTTCGAGGTACCAAGTTACACTATCCAAAAAGCGGGTACCGCCGGGTAATAACATAGTTGAGAAGGTATTTACCGGTACTTTTCTCTAATTAAATATATGAACACAATAAATACTTATATATAAATATGTTTGCATTCATAAACTTAAGTGTGTAATTATTATAATATAAACACATCCAATAAAAGCTTTATACACTAATGTTAGTGGTGTGTTCAATAAAAGATTTATACACTAATTCCTTTGTAAGATGATCTGCTAACATCGAGTTTATCCTTATGTGCTCCATATTGATTTGACCACTCTGAATTGTCTTTTTAACAACTAAAAACTTGATATCTACATGTTTGGACTTAATCGAGCTCATGTTATTGTTTGAATATTGAACTTCTGAATAATTATCATAATATAATCTAAAGTATTTTTCTATCCTCTTTACGGTTCACATTCTTGTGACAAAATTTGGCGACAAGAGTTAGTTAGAATATCGTCCAGTTTATCCGACTTTCTATATGTTAGCATATGATGATCTGTTTATTTCAAATATCAGAGAATTCTTTTGACTTGTTTCCAATCTTCCAACCCTTGATTACTTACATATCTCCCTAACACACCCACCATAACAACAAAATATGACCGTGTAAAAAATTGAGCATACCTAAAACTTCCAACAACCGAATTATATGAAACCTTTTGTATATATTCAATCACAAGTTTTGTCTTTGAGCATTGCTTAAGACTAAACTTTTCACCTTTAGATATAAGGGTTTTATTTCGTTTGCTGTTAGTCATCTCATAATGTTGTACTCTCCATATACACATTTTATGATAAACTCGAAATTTCACGAGATCGATTATCTATGAATTTAAATTCGTATAAAAAACGCATCAGTACGATCTTTTATATCAAACTTATCTAGAAAAAAAAATTGTTAGTCGCATGTAATAATTCTTTATCGTTAGTGGCTAATAATATGTTCTTAATTTACAATACTAGAAATATGAATTTACTCATACTCAACTTATGATACACATAATCCTACGTTAAATTTATATCAAAAACAAATGAGGCAATAACTTTGAGTAATTTGTGGTACCACTATTAAGATGTTTGCTTAAGTTTATAAATAGAAATTTTTTAGTCTGCATATCATCGAATTTAGATCACCAAATAAAATCTTTTTGGTTGTACCATATAGAATTTTTCTTGATATTTCCATTAGGAAAAATAATATTTACATATATTTGATTGAGCTCGAGGTCAAAATTCATAATTAACGTCACGATTGTTCGAAAAGAATCCTTGATGAAACCAAAGATAAGGTTTCTTTAAAACCAATCCCTTTTTATTAAGTAAAAGCCTTAGTTGTCATGATTTATGATTCTTAATATTACCTTTAGAATCCTGTTTATTTTAAAAAACCTATTTAGAACCAATTCATTTTTTCTTTCATATAATAGAATAAGCTCACATACTACTTTATCTTGTATTGACTTAAGCTCTATGTGCATTTCCTTAAACCATAATTAAGAATAATAATGTTTCATAGCTTCACGAACAGTTATAGGATAAAAAAAATTCCATAAAATTACTTATGTTCTTACAGATATACTATCTAATCTGAAGCTATAACGCTCTTTGTTTCCGTAGTAGATCTTGATAAAAGTATAATTTCTTCACTTTAAATTTTCTTGAGGAGGTAGAGTTTTAACTTCTTAGAACGCTTTCATTTTGTTCCATATGTGGAACATAATATTTGTCTTAACTGACTTAATATCCTACCATTACTTCAATAATTAGATATTCATCATATACATGAGCCTCAGTTCATCAACAACCTTCATTTAAGCAGATATGTTGGCTTTATGACCATTGAATCTTTGATTTTCAATCTACCAACAATCTTCTTTTGGGCCGATATGTTGGCTGGATGACTTACTTTTCTTTATTAGAACCTTCAAAGATCTCTATATATTCTTCCTCAAAATGATTTTTTTTCTTAAATTCTACCGTTAACTCAACATCCTTACAGAATATTAACTTCTTGACTAAAAACATACTTAGATTGGGAAAATCATATAACTTAAAACCTTATTATGCTCGGGATATCCGATAAAATATCTATTAACCTTTTAGTAATCTACTTTTTTTTCCATTCGGTCTATAAGGCTTCACCTTTGCTGGATCTTCCCAAATATATAAATGCTTTAAAATAGATTTACCTCCAGGCCAAAGTTCATACAATATATTAGTAGTTTTTTCATCGAAACTCTATTAAAAAGTTAGGTCACATGTTGTATTCCTTCTCCCTAGAATGATATAGGTAATGTCGAATGACTCATCATACTTCTTACCAAATGTACGATTTTATCTCCCAAATACTCCATTCATTCTCGATGAAATCGACATCATGTGCTAAGAGATTATCCCACACTTTTCTAGGAACTTCTCAAATGACCAATGATGTTGTTCACATGAACCGTTGTATCTCTCGCAGTAAATTAGAAATAGAATAAACCAAACATGAGTTGTCATCAACTGTATAACTGAATGTTTCACCATCACTCCATCCATATTCGGTTTCTGATCATACCCTGCAAAGAAATACAAACATGATTGGTTGTAGTTTTATCAACCCATAAATTATTTCTCAGCATTGAAACAAAATTGATATGAGAACGTACCATAGAAGTGAATATATATATATATATATATATATATATATATATATATATATATATATATATTTCATCATAACCCTCAATTTTTCACATAAAATGCCCCATTTTTTTACAATAGAAGAAATTCTCTTTACCAGATGTATTCTCATGCTTCTTTTGTCCAGAGCCGGATGCATGTACATCTTAACCTTGCTTTTTTCTCTTATATTATCCATCCGAGCTTTTATCACTGCACTTTTGGACGTCTTTGTTTCATCTTTTCCTCCTTTTGTGCTGCCTAAATAATGAGTTTGTTAAAAGTTAATTTCTCGCGCTGACACTTATAAGAAATTTTGAAGTTCTTATACTAAGAAGGAAAATATTGAAAAGAAAAGCTTACCAAAACATCTTTCAGAAGGTCAATATTAAGTTCTTTTAACTTAGAAGCGATGTTTGACATTTATAAGATATGTTAATGAACATTCGATTTGCCAAGCTGTTTCATACATGCTAGCTTGATAAGTAACATCTTTATCTCTATTTTAGCGTTCTTGGTAAAATATTTCTCTACCTTTTCGAGAAACATTTTCGCATTGCTGATCTTGTGTAAAATTACATGATCCACAATCATGTTCAACTTTTCGTAAGCCTTCGACTCTTTCTTCTCCATAGGAGAACTCTCCTAAGTTAGAGGTTTAAGCTCAGCAAACCTTCGTGTTAAGTCATAATTATGACACATCAAGTGCAGTAAGATATATTATTTCCATAATTCAAAGTTCCTCCCACCAAATATCAATGCCTTTTTCCGTTCTAGGTTGTAGAGATAAAAATTTGCTAACATAACATACGGCACATAACAAACATCACTTAACATATAATTCATATAATATCTAACATATAAATATAGCATAATAAAATATACTCTTACAACATCAATAAGACACCTTGAGGAAAACATATTAATTTGTATATGTATGAGTTTGAGCATAATTAATGTTGATCACCCTAATCGATTTTATTAAGAAAACCTTTATTTGGACCAATTTTCATAGTTCAATTCTCAATGACCAATTCAGAAATAATTATATCGTGTTTAAGATAAACTATGCCAAACATTAAACTTCCTTTGGGCTAATTAAAGTTCATATACATGTAAATCCAAACAAAATTCAAAACTCTAAAATAAATCAATTGACCAATAAGGTTCACTTTGGCTATATATTGGATCCTCGATTGTTTATCCAAGTACGGATAACTTGAAACATGCTCAATGTATTATCAAATACCAAACAACTAATCCCACATTTAAGGTCTAAACAATCATGTAGTCATTTAAAGTTTTGATGCTTAATTTTTAACTTAAAACAAAATTTCCTTATAAGAGACTCGGGTTTACTGCAAACCATGAGTAGTCTGACCGCGACCAACTAAGACTTTATCGTGACTAGGACTATCTTGATCGTAACAAACCAAGACAATATCTTAAAAATATAAAATTTTCATAATATTTTTTAGGTTTAATGCAACCATGAGTAGCCTGATCGCAGCAAACTAAGACAGTCACTACTGGAAATTAAATTTCCATGCCTTACACCAATATCAAGGGTGGGTTGATCGCGGAAAGTATCTGCAAGTTAAGTTTGCTGCAATCAACACCAGTTTGGTTGCGGCAAGCAAGCAGTTTCAACTTTTTTTCGTGATGAAAGGGCGTCAAGTGTGACAAACAACCTGATTCCTAATGTTTCCATGACTAACACTCCCTTGGTCGCGACAAGCATGCTATAAATTAGATTATTGGCTCTAATTTCTGTATTTTCCACAATCGAACACTTCACAGTGGCGACAAACACTGATTAGAATCCTAAAAATTGACCAAAATCCATATGTAAACATGTTTCTTCATCCTAAAGTGTGAAACTAAAGGCTTTATACATGAGTTATATATCAATTCAATCAAAAACATGCATCTATATCCCTAGATATACACTTCTAATTAACCATATAATAATCAATTCTCAGAAGTTTGTACCTTTTACAAAAATTAAACCAACATGTTTTTACCATTGTTCCTAAATTTTAAAAAGTAAAAACTCTACCGTATGTAGTGACTCTAATACCATTTTTTTGAAAAGTTAGTTTTCTAATTACTGTAAACCCACATAAGTAGAGTTAATCATATAAACAAAGACGGAATAAACTTACAAGATGTAACGGTCATTTTTAGTTTTCATATTATTGGTCTTTGATAACGATTCTCGCTTGTGCTTGTTCTTGATGCTTTGATTCTTGGTTATGAATTCTTTCAAGAAATGGAAACCAATATTTTATTTAATATTGAATAAAGTTTATCAAATTGAATTCTGAAGATATTTCTCTATTTTTTCTCAAAACTATAAAACGTAAATTCTCAAAATGATGGGAACTATATGTTAGTCAGTAACTTGTATGTAAATTTACATTCATGTATGAATCCAATACTATCGGGGTAAATAAGGTATTATTATTTTATTAATTGATAATAATGAATTAATAATATATTTAAATATTAAACTATTAATTTAAAATATTTTTACGTTTACTGTTTAGTTTTATATCAATTTTGTAGATATGAGTGATTGATTTTGTATAAAATTTGAGTAGAAAATATGGTAGAATTTTTGGATACAAAATAGTCGTAACTTTTTGGACCCAATACCTTATATATATATATATATATTGTTAACTATTTAGGAATTAGGGTTAAAACCCAGCTGAGAAAACAATAACAAATAGTTAGAATATGAAAGAGTTAAACATGTATTTCACATGAAAGGAAAATTAGACATTTAATTTGAATGAGTAAATTAACCAGGTAAAATGACTCGAATTAGATTTATCTAACATAAAAGCTAGTGATAAAATTAGGCAAGTCGGTTGGCTATGTATATATATTAAACAATTGCATCAAAACCGAAAAAACAATTGTTAAAAAATATAAAAATGGAAATCAAGAGTTAACTTATTTTATCTTATTTTATTTTATTTTTTTCAAAAACAATGGTACTTTTGAATTTTTTTGCGAGCTATGGTTGAAAATATAATTGTTTTTTAAATATTTAAATTTAAAAAAGATATATAAAGTATTTTTATCGACGGTTGTGATGAAATTTATTTATATCAAAGATATAATTTGGTTTGCGTGACCATTATATTTGGCGCACGTGTTTCAACGCGGTCGTCTACCACGTTTGGAAGGAGTGGAATTCAAAAAAAAAATTGGATCCGCTCCCGCTTTATCCTCCTCGATCTCATACCAAATCTTATCGGATCTCCGATACAGATTTCATGGTACTAAGATTGTCTGGCCAACAACGTAGTTTAACCTTTCCTAACTTATTCTATCATAATTTGTTTCAGGTGATCTTCTTTTTGGACTGGAGCGTAGATTCCAACTGGAAGCTCTCGGAGTAGCTTCATCTCTTTAGCTTGATTTTGTTATGCTATGTCATATCTACTGTGTCATATCTCTATTTGGACGACATTTAGACAATGTTCTGTCTTATAGTACCTATGTTGTCTTGTTATTGACTTTTATTGTTGTTGATGTATTACCGCGGGGTATACCCCATGTCTATGTATGAACTCTTTCATTTAATTTAAGTTTCTTACACACAAAAAGGATATAATTTGGTAAAAAACACAGTTGAGATAAATAACTTGTTTTTTCGGACGGTGATTGGTAATAAAATTCGATTTTGGATGTCTAATGGTAACTCGTCCTATTTTAGATATGATGGAATATGATTAGAATTAACAATAAAATATAATATAATTAATAAAATTATCTGTTATAATAATAATAATCCTAAGAATGTTGAACCGTCCTACAAAATATTTTCGATCAAAAATCCTAAAACTCTTTGAATGCATTAATGCTACACTTGTTGGGGCATTTTCTACTAACTGAACAAACCTCGGAGGTATCTCTAGATTGGTTCATGCTGGCTGTGTATATGTCTCGTTAAAAAACCTTCGCCGACTAAATCCTTCATTGATGAAAAATATATTCATTTTATCAAAGGTAAAAAGAGTACAACCAAAAATATCATGTTGCTAGAGTTGTTGGAAGTCCCTATGAAAAAAGGCTTCAAATTTGCTTAAGACCACTTCGAGTTTCTTCTAGGTGCATGAGGCTAGTCATTTCAGTCATTGTAAAAGATAAAAATGACTAACAAATATTTCCATATGCACTAGGCAAGTAATTTTATAGATGAAGGTCGAATCGGCTGAAATGTGGTACATTACAAACTTAATACAACCAAAGCTTAACCTTTGAATGTTGTTGACTAACCAGATCTTGACAGTTATATATATATATAATAGCTGAAGCTATATATTGCGAAACATCCAGGCTAAAAATGAACGTTTCTAAAAATAAGTGAGGAGGGCAATCTTTAAAAAATGTGTAGTTAGAAAATGAGCAATCTTAGTGACGTGCAACAAAAACATATGTAATGGGTTGAATTCCACACGTGCAGGTTGTCTACCTATATTTTACAAATTGATAATATCTCGATCATCGATTGTAGCAAACACTTCAATCTCCACAAATGTCACTAAACTATCATTAAGCCATGGATTGGACATTCGATTTCTCAACTCATTCTTCACATATTTCATACTAGAAAATACTCGCTCAACACTTGCGGTGGTCGTCGGTAATGACAAAGCTAGCTTTAAAAGCGTGTACACAAATCCAAATATTTTGTGCTTTTTTGTACGCACAAGAGTCCTACATAGATCCGAGATACTCTTCAAATTGGAAAAATTATCGTCCATCTTCACACACTCAATATAAGTCTCAAGTTGTCTAGACAACTCTTTATCACTAACATCCACAAAGTCATTTGGGTATAATCTTGCCAACCTCACAAGTGAGTTAGTGTCAAAACTTTGAAATGAAGAACAAGGATTCAAACATGCCACACAATTCAACAAATCAACATTTTCGTGTGTAAATCGATCATTCAACTCTTGCATTACACAATCTATGACATGTAAAAAACAATCATTCTTGAAATGATTGTGATTTTTCAAAAACGTAGCAAGTCTTTTGGATTTATTACCTTGCACATTCCTTGACTCCATATCGGGCACATAAACTTCAAGATTACCACAAGAACCCACATTTTTTTT
This sequence comes from Limnanthes douglasii subsp. nivea, assembly GCA_036936605.1. NCBI lineage: Eukaryota > Viridiplantae > Streptophyta > Magnoliopsida > Brassicales > Limnanthaceae > Limnanthes > Limnanthes douglasii. The sequence continues at coordinate 45,082,024 of JAUPFV010000002.1, forward strand.
ATAAAATGGTTCCCATCCACTATCTCTCATTTGTTGAAGCCTTTTCTTACTTACTTGAACAAGTTGCATAGCGGTCACATTATCTTGATCCCCTTTTGTAGGGTTTGAGACAAATCATTTGTCAACGACAAAACCTCAACCATTAAGCACAACATAAAAACAATACCAAAAGTTTGCATAACAAATAACAAACTTTTTGGTTCACCCTTTGAATATCTATCATTTTTCAAATCTTCAAGAACTTCAATAATGGGAGTAAACAAATCAACCAACCTATGAAGAGTCCGAAAGTGCGATCCCTATCGTGTATCACTCGTTGTTGCAATAGACAACTCTTGGTTCAAACCGGTACCCATTTCCACCAACTCATTCTCAATTAGATTAACAAAATGAGCAACTTGTTTTTTACGAAGCAAAGCTTGCCGTTTGTTAGAAGACCTTAAAAAACTCACAATACGTGAAATTATCTTTATAAATCAAAATATTTTTCATGATTTCTGAAAAGTCAATTAGATAAATCAATCAAAAAATTATAACAATTCTAAATCAATTAAAAAAATTCTAACAATTCTAAATCAATTTAATTATATTTAAATTCTTAATTTCTAAAATTTCAAACTAGCTTAAAGTTTTTTATTAAAACTTATTTTCAAAACCCGTGAAATTCTCTTTATAAATCAAAAGATTTTTCACGATTCTTTTTAAGTCAATTAGATAAATAAATTAAACAATTTTAACAATTCTAAATCAATTTAATAAATTAATTGTATTTACTTCTTTAATTTCAAACTAGTTTTAAGTTTTTATTACTTTACAATTCACTAATTTGTTTCAAAATGATTTTCAAAACCTGGGAAATTCTCTTTATAAATCAAATGATTTTTCTCAAATTGATTTCTTAACATAGTAGAAAATACTAAAAACACATCGACATACCTAAAATCAAAGGATTCCATTGCTTCAGTGTTGCGTTTTTTATGTTTGTAAGAGAAAATAGGTGATTTTGATTGAGGAGGAGAGGATAGAGGAGGCTGCTGCGTTTGAGGAGAGAGAAAGAGAGAAGCGGCTGCATTTGGAGGGAGATAGAGATAGGGGTTGCTGCGTTTGGGGAGAGAGACAAAAGAGGGTTGCGTATTTTATATTTGTGTAGATTTAGGGTTTAGTTGGGGGAAAATAAGGAAGGAAAAGAAATAAAAAAAAAGAAGGAAAAAAATTAAGAAAAAGATGAAGGAAGAAAAACTATTTTTGTATTTGTGTAGATTTAAGGTTTAGTTGGGGACAAAATAAGAAAAGAAAAAAATGAACAATTTAGGGTTGTCTAAGGTTTGAACTCTTGAGCTCAAGGTTAAAAACCAAACACTCTTACCACCACATTAAACTTATTTTTAGAATATAGGGTGGTCCATGGCATACATGACCACCCCTTAGATCCGCCTTTGGTTAGTGGTGTGTTCAATAAAAGCTTTATACACTAATGCCTTTGTAAGATGATCTGCTAACATCGAGTTTATCCCTATGTGCTCCATATTGATTTGACCACTCTGAATTGTCTTTTTAACAACTAAAAACTTGATATCTACATGTTTGGACTTAATCAAGCTCATGTTATTGTTTGAATATTGAGCTTATGAATAATTATCATAATATAATCTAAAGTATTTTTCTATCCTCTTTACGGTTCACATTCTTGTGACAAAATTTGGCGACAAGAGTTAGTTAGAATATCGTCCAGTTTATCCGATTTTTATAATATGTTAGCATATGATGATCTGTTGATTTCAAATAACAGAGAATTCTTTTGACTTGTTTCCAATCTTCCAACCCTTGATTACTTACATATCTCCCTAACACACCCACCATAACAACAAAATATGACCGTGTAAAAAAATTGAGCATACCTAAAACTTCCAACAACCGAATTATATGAAACCTTTTGTATATATTCAATCACAAGTTTTGTCTTTGAGCATTGCTTAAGACTAAACTTTTCACCTTTAGATATAAGGGTTTTATTTCTTTTGCTGTTAGTCATCTCATAATGTTGTACTCTCCATATACACATTTTATGATAAACTCAAAATTTCATGAGATCGATTATCTATGAATTTAAATTCGTATAAAAAAACGCATCACTACGGTCTTTTATATCAAACTTATCTAGAAAAAAAAAATATTAGCCGCATGTAATAATTTTTTATCGTTAGTGGATAATAATATGTTCTTAATATACAATACTAGAAATATGAATTTACTCATACTCAACTTATGATACACATAATCCTACGTTAAATTTATATAAAAAAACAAATGAGGCAATAACTTTGAGTAATTTGTGGTACCACTATTAAGATGTTTGCTTAAGTTTATAAATAGAAATTTTTTAGTCTGCATATCATCGAATTTAGATCACCAAATAAAATCTTTTTGGTTGTACCATATAGATATTTTTCTTGATATTTCCATTAAGAAAAGTAATATTACATATATTTGATTGAGCTCGAGGTCAAAATTCATAATTAACGTCATGATTGTTCGAAAAGAATCTTTGATGAAATTTAGAGAAGGTTTCTTTAAAATCAATCCCTTTTTATTAAGTAAAATCCTTAGTTGTCATGAGTTATGATTCTTAATATTACCTTTAGAATCCTGTTTATTTTTAAAAACCTATTTAGAACCAATTCATTTTTTCCTTCATATAATAGAATAAGCTCACATACAACTTTATCTTGTATTGACTTAAGCTCTATGTGCATTTCCTTAAACCATAATTAAGAATAATAATGTTTCATAGCTTCACGAACAGTTATAGGATAAAAAAAATTTCCATAAAATTACTTATGTTCTTACAGATATACTATCTAATCTGAAGCTATAACGCTCTTTGTTTCCGTAGTAGATCTTGATAAAAGTATAATTTCTTCACTTTAAATTTTCTTAAGGAGGTAGAGTTTTAACTTCTTAGAACACTTTCATTTTGTTCCATATGTGGAACATAATATTTGTCTTGACTGACTTAATATCCTACCATTACTTCAATAATTAGATATTCATCATATACATGAGCATCAGTTCATCAACAACCTTCATTTAAGCCGATATGTTGGCTTTATGACCATTGAATCTTTGATTTTCAATCTACCAACAATCTTCTTTTGGGGCGATATGTTGGCTGGATGACTTACTTTTCTTTATTAGAACCTTCATAGATCTCTATATATTCTTCCTCAAAATGATTTTTTTCTTAAATTCTACTGTTAACCCAACATCCTTACAGAATATTAACTTCTTGACTCAAAACATAGTTAGATTGGGAAAATCATATAACTTAAAACCCTATTATGCTCGGGATATCCGATAAAATATCTATTAACCTTTTAGTAATCTACTTTTTTTTTCATTCGGTCTATAAGGCTTCGCCTTTGCTGGATCTTCCCAAATATATAAATGCTTTAAAATAGATTTACCTCCAGGCCAAAGTTCATAAAATATTTTAGTAGTTTCTTTCATCGAAACTCTATTAAAAAGTTAGGTCACATGTTGTATTCCTTCTCCCTAGAATGATATAGGTAATGTCGAATGACTAATCATACTTCTTACCAAATGTACGATTTTATCTCCTAAATAATCCATCCATTCTCGACGAAATCGACATCATGTACTAAGAGATTAAAAAAATTTAAACTTGTCAATGGCCTTTGATATTTCATGAATAATATATAGATATATGTAATATGAAAAGTTATCAATGAAAGATACAAAATATCATGGATTGTTCCATGATGCTGTAGGGAACGGTCTACAAATGCTTGTATGTATCAAGTCCAAAACCCTTTTCGCTTTGTATTCATCTAATACTTTCACTTTGGTATATTTAACTATTATAAATTCAAACCAAATGTTGAAGTTCAAAAAATCCAACCACTTAATAAACCTTCTGAAATAATCTTTTTAATTTTATTTCTAGAAATGTGTCCTAATCTTGTGCCCAAGTTTTGTTGATTTTTATAGTTTACAATTTAATTTTCCAGATATGTTTAGATTCATTATATCTTTGTGATCTTTTATAATATTCAATAAATACAAGTTATTCGTTTGCTATTAATTTTCCAGAACCAACAGCGTTACATTGTATATAAAGACAAAATCTTTCATTTCCAAAGAGAGAAGAAAAAATTAATTTATTTAACAATGAAAAAGATAGATTCCTTCTAAAGAAAGAACATAAAATATGTCTTTTAAATACAAAAAATTCCACTAGTAAGCAATAAACAAAAATTAGAAATAGAATAAACCAAACATGAGTTGTCATCAACTGTATAACTGAATGTTTCACCATCACTCCATCTATATTCGGTTTCTGATCATACCCTGCAAAGAAATACAAACATGATTGGTTGTAGTCTTATCAACCCATAAATTATTTCTCAGCATTGAAATAAAATTGATATGAGAACGTAGCATAGAAGTGAATATATATATATATATATATATACTTTTGATACTTCTGAATTTTTTATCTTATTTTTTCCCAAAACAATGATACTTTTGAAAACAATTTTCCGAGCTATGGTTGAAAACATAATTTTTTTTTTAAATATTTAAATTTAAAAAAGACATATAAAGTATTTTTATGAACGGTTGTGATGAAATTTATTTATATCAAAGATATAATTTGGTTTACGTGACCACTATATTTGGCGCACGTGTTTCAACGCGGTCGTCTACCACGTTTGGAAGGAGTGGAATGCAAAAAAAAAAATTGGATCCGCTCCCGCTTTAACCTCCTCGATCTCATACCAAATCTTATCGAATCTCCGATACAGATTTCATGGTACCAAGATTGTCTGGCCAACAACATAGTTTAACCTTTCCTAACTTATTCTATCATAATTTGTTTCACGTGATCTTCTTTTTGGATTGGAGCGTGGATTCCAACTGGAAGCTCCCGGAGTAGCTTCATCTCTTTAGCTTGATTTTGTTATGATATGTCATATGTACTGTGTCATATCTCTATTTGGGCATTTAGACAACGTTTTGTCTTATAGTACCTATGTTGTCTTGGTATTGACTTTTATTGTTGTTAATGTATTACCGCGGGGTATACCCCAGGTCTATGTATGAACTCTTTCATTTAATTTAAGTTTCTTACACAAAAAAGATATAATTTGGTAAAAAAACACAGTTGAGATATCATTTAATAACTTGTTTTTTCGGACGGTGATTGGTAATAAAGTTCGATTTTGGATGTGTAATGGTAACTCATCCTATTTTAAATATGATGGAATATGATTAGAATTAACAATAAAATATAATATAATTAATAAAATTATCTGTTATAATAATAATAATCCTAAGAATGTTGAACCGTCCTACAAAATATTTTCGATCGAAAATCTTAAAACTCTTTAGATGCATTAATGCTACACTTAATGGGGCATTTTCTACTAACTGAACAAACCTCGGAGGTATCTCTAGATTGGTTCATGCTGGCTGTGTATATGTCTCGTTCAAAAACCTTCGCCGACTAAATCCTTCATTGATGAAAAATATATTCATTTTATCAAAGGTAAAAAGAGTACAACCAAAAATATCATGTTGCTAGAGTTGTTGGAACACCCTATGAAATAAAAAAAAAGGCTTCAAATTTGCTTAAGACCACTTCGAGTTTCTTCTAGGTGCATGAGGCTAGTCAGTCATTGGAAAAGATTAAAATGACTAACACATATTTCCATATGCACTATGCAAGTAATTTTATAGATGAAGGTCGAATCGGCTGAAATGTGGTACATTACAAACTTAATACAGCCAAAGCTTAACCTTTGAATGTTGTTGACTAACCAGATCTTGATAGTTATATATATATATATATAATAGCTGAAGCTATATATTACGAAACATCCAGGCTAAAAATGAAGGTTTCTAAAAATAAGTGAGGAGGGTAATCTTAAAAAAATGTGTAGTTAGAAAATGAGCAATCTTAGTGACGTGCAACAGAAACATATGTAATGGGTTGAATTCCACACGTCCAGATTGTCTACCTACCTATATTTGATCCTTCTGTGGGTTTGAATTTGTACTCTTAATATGCAAATAGATCTAAACCATTGATTTTAAATAATTATAAGGCTTATGATTTTAACGCTCGATAATATATAGAATTTTCTTCTCATTCGTTCTTCTATTTTGCTCCGTCCACCACTTTGAATTCTGAATCTATAATCTCAAAATATTTTTTATGACTCTAATATTATTGTGTTTATGAAACCCTTTGTTCACTATAAAGGTGATGATTTTGTTTTTCAATTACCTAATTCTTAATAAAACAAATGAATTGACTCCTATTTATTAGAGAAACAATCGAATGGCCATGCCTCAAGAGAGAGACAGGTTCATGAAGTTGTTTATCCTCTTGAAATTATCCAAGTTGTGGACCCGAGAGGGATATGTTCGTTTGTAAGTAAGTGTGTGGTCAGGTGTTTTTCAACCATCAAGGCTTCTTTGAATCCTACTAGGGTGAAGGTGGAAAATAATAGGTCTAGTAAGAGAAATAAAAGCGGGAGAGACGAAGCTCTAGAGACGGATGTAACATCTGCCAAATATCTTGGGACCTCTATTACTAGGAATGAGGTCTCCAATTTTGTTGATGAAAGCCGAAGCCCAAGTCTATATCGGTGATGAAGTGATTACTCATCCTTCCAAAGCTATTTTGTTGAGACCTGTTACTATTGAGGGTTCGGCCAATATGTCTTTAGTTCCAGACATATCAGATGATAGTCATAACGACATGGAGACACCCACAAAACCTTCGTGAGCATGAAGAAACAATCTCTCATTCTAAGAAAAATGCATTAAAAATATTGAGTCATGAGGCTGTTGGTCATACACATGTGGCTCCAATTATGCTAGTCAGAAGTAAAATAGTTGAACCATATTTGTGTTTATAGAAGAGTATCTCATTTACATGGATGAGGATATAGTTTTTTTTTATGTAACGTGCCTTCGGCTCATACCAAAAGAGTTGTGATTATTAAAGGAGATTACCATAAGTGGAAAGAAATTCTGGTACGTAAAAGAAAGAGGTAAGATTCCATGTACGAGACAAGGCAGAAGATCAACCTCAAAGGTATGAGGGAAATAACATTCGCTCAGACTGATTTCAAAGTTGCGCATTTGTTAAAGGAAACCGTTAATAAAAACGAAAGTGATGAGTGGGTAAGGTATTTTCCAATACCAATAATACGAAGACTAATGATGACTGTGGTGTGAAAACCAACAAAATAAAATTGTCATGCAGCATTTATTTGTGGATTTTTCCAAAATACAACTTAACTTGGGCGTAAAAATACACTTGATTCTATATTTTCGGTTTCTTACTATATACAAAATAGTTTATGATATTTATTTAAATGTTTATTTTAGATGCTTTAGATTGCGTTGACTATGCGACATCAAGCATGTAAACATCATATATCATTTATAACTAATATTCAGCCCAACCTAGAGATTGTTGGTGAACCCTTTAATGATAGTGCAAAGTCAAGGGAGACCCTTCAAGCCGAAATAAAGTCCAAATAAACGCTGAATGTTGAGTTTCAAAACATGGTGGTAATCAAAATAATATCAAATTTGAGCTTCAAGCAAAGACTAAGGATGTGACTTGTCTTGAAGGGAATTTTTTTTATCAAAGTCCTTATTGATTTAAAAATACATGGTGTATCTAAGGCTATCAACCAATAATATATTTCATTCGTCGGCTTTGTAGGTTTTTTTTACATGCTAACCCTGGTTCTGGCTGAGGTCCTATCATTATGCCACGATAAGTTAAATGATGTCAATGTTGAATTAGCCCACGTGCAAGAATTTTGAGAAGCCACATAGATCGTAGCTCGATCTCAGAAGAAAGAGTTGTAAGTAGTGCTGAAAGAGGCTTTGTCCAAAACTAGAATCTGGAAGATATGTTAGCGTCCAAATTTGTTGAACGAGCTGGATTGGAGGTCAGTTTTGAGGAATAACTGCTTAAAGAGGCTAAATATGTTGTACACAAGGATAAAAATACACTACTAATTATTTTTTCATGCCTAATATTCAGAGATAAACTTAGATCCATTATGAAACTATGTTCCCAAAAAGGTTCTGAAACTTACGGAAGGTCCAGCACACCGGAACATGATCATCTTCTAACCTCAACAAATGGAGCCTATATGGTGTATGAGCATCTAATGAAAGTTGAAAGAGAAGAGTTGGTACGACTTACCGAAGAAGTCGATGCCTATCATGATACTACTTTAAAATGATATTTATTATTTTAAGATATATGTAAATATTTAGTTGTTTAGGCCATGCACTTGCTTATACTACAATCTGATTATCATCTCAAATTTTAGTTAAGACACTGAGCCTATAAGTTTCGTCGAAAAAATAATTGAAATTGTTAAATAGTTTATGTAATAACGGTAAATGAATTATAAATAAGAATGATTAATGACAAACAAATAATGAAAAACTAAAAATAATGACAAGGTGCAATATAAACTTAAGGTTAAATAAGTGCAAAACAAGAATGGATATATGAAATAAAAGTTAACAAGCATCACATGATAAAGTAAAAAACTAGACGCCACCCAATCAACATTCATAGTGGTTTCAAAATTTAACAAAAATAAAAACATAGTTAGTCAAAGATTATAATTTTCGAGTGTTATGTAGAAAGGGGTTAATCATTTTTACTAGTGGTAACATTGGTATTTCCATCTGCACTGATCATAGCATCTTTTGTTGACAAGTTGATACATTTGTTAAAAAGAATGACACCAGTAGGATTTTGCGATGGAATTTCATCTTCATCATCTATAGGGTTAAGGTTGTTATGTTTTTTAACATCAAAATTATCATCATCATCTTCTGACATGTATTAAAAACGGTTATCTTCACTATTGACATGTGGGTAATCTTTAATACCAATGTTTTTTAAATGATCTAGTTTAAGATCGAGATTTGACTTCCAAATAAATAGTATGAAATCATTGCGATAATTTTTATATGACATGTCATCTAATTTTTTAAACTTATCTCGAGAAAATATATTTCTTAAATTTTTGCATTATCAACACTAGTTAAACTAGTTTGCATTTCAATTTTATTAAACTTGAGGCTATCAACATTTGATGAAGTTATTTTGAGTTTGTTATTTGTTTTACTAAGTTATTGTAAAATACCTTCAACTTAGCGTACTGATTCTTTTGTTTTTAGTGTATCTTGTAAAAAAGATACAATATCACCAAAAATGATTGGTGAAGTAGCTTATTCATTAAGGGTTTTAATGTCAGCATATGATATGAATTTGCTAACAATAAGTGTAAAATTGTAGTAGCTCTAATTAAAAAAAAAGAATTGAATAAAATAAAATTACATTAAACAAATTTAAAATCAAATGCAACAAAGTAAGATAACTCTAGAAAACTTTATGCTTGTCGGGGGGATAAAGGCGATTCAAAAGGTATGGTTAGGCATGGGTCAAGTTGACAGCAAAACAAGAGAATGGGCTCTAGAGTGGATGGCGCCACAACAATGTTTTTAGACAAACGCGTAACTCTAAAGGGAGCAAATTCACTATTTTCTTAAGTAATAATAACAGAAGGGTTGTTTTTTTACTTATTGGCTACTTTTTTGTTGATGGAAGGATTTTTTGAAAACTAAGTGAGAACAATATATTTTTTTAAGAAGATCATGAGATTTATTTTTGGGAAAGTTCAGATTCATTTTTTTTCCTTTTGTTGAAGTTTTGGTTTTTTTACAGAGTATAGTCTTCGTCCTCAAGATAGCATTTTTAGGTTTCTTTTTATGAGGAACAAGTAGAGTTAATCCAGTAAGGTCACCACCACTCATTTGTTTAAAAATAACATCATAAATATCGTCTTTGTAAGCCTTAGTACTAGTCTTTTCAACAATAACATTCTCTTTAGTTGACATGGTGAGTCCTTTTAGCGACCATAAACTAGATATAATAAAATTAATTTTGGTAAATTGAGGATGGTGTTCGTCCTTCCAACGATTGTAGAAGGCTCGTGATAATTTTTTAAAATAGTGTTTGATACACTCAAAGGGGAAAAAAGGCTTTGTTAAATGAGACAGAATTGTAATAAAATGTAAATAAAATTATTAAATGGTTAAGGAAAAAAGAAGATTAAATTATTGGTACAGTAGTCTAAGACATTGTTCCCTATCTTACATGTTTGTATCCGGCCTCTTTGAATTTGAGAAACCAATAAACTATGTTAGATGTGGAACATTAGATTATGCGAAACCAGGACAACTATGATAGTTGCGGAACGATATATTATACGAAACCTTGGCAATGTAAAATAACTTGGGAATTGCATATATGCTCAAGCCAACTATGATAGATGCTAAACAAAGCCAACTATAGATCAAGACAAACAATATCACGACAGTTTTGATAGATGAGAAATTTTGGACTCTGTCTTGCAGTAATTATATAGGATTGTGAAAATTGATGAATGAGGGTCTCGTGTCTCGTTTTAGCGAGACATGAGTAAACAGTATATGCTAAGGGATGATATACGAAGAAGATGATGAAGTACATATATAACGCAAAATGAATAACTAACCGAAAAAATCTCCAAAACTAATATACATAAAAAAAAAGTTAACTACGACAACTGAAAAAACTGAAAAAAGATGTAAAACTCTAATTTTGTAAAAAACAATAAAATCAAACTGTATTTCCAAAGAAGAAAATGATTGAAACTAGAACGTGTTACTGTTTTTAACGTAGATTTTGATATAAAGTATTTGAAAGTGAACTACACTATCTTACTCTTTTAACATAGATTTTGATATAAAATCTTTGGAAGTTTTGATAAAAAATTGAATCGAAATTTGGACGGTTTCGATTTCTTAAAGTGGAACTTAGAAAATAAAAGTTTATTTCAGGGGAGAGAACAGGTTATCGATGTAGAGAGAAGTGATGGTTTCGGTAATTTAATTATGTTTTCAAACTTTTATTTATATCAAAAGTAATTGAATTTTTTTTTTACTCAGATACTTAGGACATTTATGGAGAATAGCTTTGAGTAGCGAGTACTAAATAGTAGCTCTCTCATTCGATAGTACCCAAATTGTCCTTAATTATAACTAAACACTATCATTACCTTCCGATAAAAAGAATATATAAGAAAATATAGTGATTAGTGCATAAGAAAGGATGTTAAAGTTTATATAATAAAATATCATCCCATCTGTATCATCTAAGCGTTTATACAAAACTACAAATCCAAGCGGTACTATAATATTTTTTCTGATAAAAGAATTAATAAAAAATGAATATAATTGTACTATATAACAATCCTACCCCGATGAAATTCTAGTAGACTAACCCTCTTCTTTTCCTCTACAAATCTCACTTTCATAAGAAATAAAAACAGAACAAAAACCATGTTCAAATCACCAGAACTCCCTGATTGTTATTACTATGATGACGAACCAACGTTAGTTTCTCCAGAAACCCAAACACCCAAACACTCTCTATACCTATCGAATCTCGACGACCAAACATTTCTCCGTTTTTCTATAAAATATATTTATCTTTTTAAAACCTCTGTTTCTACACATCATTTGAAGCTTTCTCTCTCTAGAACTCTAGTGGACTATTATCCTTTAGCAGGGAGACTTAGAAGCTGCGACGATGACGATCGTGATCCAAAACTCGAACTTGATTGCAATGGGGAAGGAGCAGTTTTTGCTGAAGGGTTTATGGATGTGACTGCTCAAGATTTTCTTGGATTTTCTCGGCATCCAAACAAGTCTTGGAGGAAACTTTTGTATAGAGTTCAGTCTTCTTCTTTCTTGGATGTTCCTCCACTTGTTGTTCAGGTTAGAAGATCTCTTGTCTTTCATATTATTATAATCACATATATATATATATATATATATATATATATATATATATATATATATATATATATATATATATATATCATGTATTAAATAGGTTATTTAGTTTTTTCGAATTATATAGTTAATGAAACTAGGTTTAGAAAAGAAAAGAGAAAAGAATGTGTTTTCATTCGATTCCCTCTCTTTTACAAATTGAGAAAATAATCAAAATAGAATATAATTATTTGACTAAAATAGTAATAAATGAGTGATTTAAAACAAAAAGCATATACAAAAGCAAAAATAAAAAGAAATATTGATATGATTCCTAAGGAAAAAGAATAGTGGAATCCTGTTTGGGTTTTGATGCAACTAGATTTGGACCCTCAAATTTATCGGTTCGGATCCGATCAAATATTTTAATTTATTACTATTAACTTTTCTTATTGAATTGCTAATTGTTTTGGTTCGACTGGATTTTAATTTCAATTTGATTTTAGTTTTGTGTATTTTGATTCGGATTGGTTCGATTTTGGTCTCATTTTAAGACAAAAATTATTCAAATTTTAACATTCATTTATTTAAATAAATGATCAAAGATTAAAATTTATAAATTAGTTTTTAACTTTTTTAACGTGTATTTAGTTAATAATTTTGATAATATAATATATAAAAAATACACAAAGATATTAGGTTTTAACCGTTTTTTTGTAGAAAAAAAAAATAGGTTCGACTTGGTTCTACAGATTTTTATGAGTTTTTTCATTGGGTGTCAATTCTATTTTTTTTAATTATTAGTTTATTTTCAAATCGATTTTACCAATTTATTAATTTTATCGGTTTAATTCTACCGATTTATTGGTACCGAATTGTTAAAATCCAATCTATCCTCGGTTCGGTTCATACTTGTTTGATTCCGATCCTAAAAACCATCAACAACACTAAGTATATAAATATAATAAAATATAATTATATATAATAATATTATTTTATTTTTAAATATACCTTAAATTTATAATTTCAAAATCGATTAGGTCTAATTTTTAAATTTTAATTAGATCTAAAAAATTTGCAAGTTGAATTTATAAACTATAAATCAACAAAACTAAAAAGTATGATATTAATGTTAATTATATCTTAAGAATACTTTATTAGTACCTTTTAATAGTTATAATATATTAAATATTTTTTTTGTCAAATTTCGATTGTATCAAAATTTTCAGATCACCAATCTCAAGTGCGGAGGAATGATCATCTGCATCGCGATGAACCACTGTTTATGTGACGGCATAGGCACATCTCAGTTCCTAAATGCATGGGCCCACATGACTAGGAAACCTAACCACGATCTACCAACCTCACCGTTCCACGCACGCCACGTGTTAAAGCCTCGCGACCCTCCTTCAATCAGGCACTCGCATAACGAATACACTAGATCACCTCTCAAAGATGATATTAACCAATATTTACAATCAGCCCCTCTAGTTTCATCATCCTTAATTTTCAACCCCACACTTATCCTTCACCTGAAAAGACGGTGCGTACCCTCACTAAAATGCACCACGTTCGAAGCCCTAGCGTCGCACACGTGGCGCTCGTGGATTCGTTCTTTAGATTTACCGATGTCGCTAAGCGTTAAACTTTTGTTTTCGGTTAATATTCGGAGAAAGTTAAAGCCGGAATTACCGAAAGGGTATTATGGGAATGGATTTGCACTCGCGTGTGCAGAAAGTACGGTAAAAGAATTGGTGCATTCGAATATTTACCGTGGGATAAAACTCGTACAAGAGGCTAAAGCGCGGTTAAATGATGATTATATAAGATCCATGGTTGATTTATTGGAGGATAAAACGGTAAAAACCGATTTGAGGAATAGTTTGGTTATTTCTCAATGGGCAAAATTGGGATTAGAAGATTTGGATTTTGGTGAAGGAAAACCATTACATATGGGTCCTTTGACAAGTGACATTTATTGTTTGTTTTTACCGGTCGCCGGAAATTTTGATGCGGTGAGAGTGCAAGTGTCGTTGCCGGAAAATGCTGCAAGAAAATTTGAGTATTACATGATGGAGTTTTTGGATTCAGAAGAAAATGGCCACATTGCATGTGATGGAAATAAGTTTATCATTTGAATCCGTTTATTTATATTTTGTATTGTTCGTTCATCAAACAATTTTGAATAATGGGTAACTTTGTAACTGAAATAAATTCGAGAGGTAACTTGGATCTTTGTTTTAAAATTAATTTAGTTGTTTATTTATTGAAATTAGTATATATATTTTTAATTTTTTTTTTATATTTACTTCCTTAATTTATTTTGAATGAATGTAAAATGAATATGAAAACTATTATAAAATATAAAAAGGGTAGATTAAAGTCTAGAAAAATATAACTAAAATGTTAGGATCTTGGATCTGATTTAATTTTCAATGAAAAAATTTAAATAATATGTATTTATGTGTTTATCAATAAAATTAATTTTTAAATACAATTTTATTCTTAAAGAATTTGATAGTGTGACAAAGAGAGATGGAGAAAGAACTGATTTTGAAATTCGTACGGAATGTTTTGATTTAAGACTGCAATTGTTTTGTTTTTAGGATAATTGAGTCTTTTTTTAAACGGGTTGGATCTATTTGTAAAATGGATCTGTTGTGGTATGACTAGATAAATAAAAACAAAGTTTAGACCCACTATGTAAGTCTATTAGGCTATAAGTTAGGCAACTACTAATTAGGCTATACTTTAGACAGTTACTAATTAGGCTATAAGCTATTGAATAGGCAATACAATATACTAAATATATACAAATATTTGTATTCTGTCACTCCCCCGCAGTTGAATCTGGATGTTCACGAATATTGATGTTGATCCGAAAATCGCCGAATAAGACAAGAGGCACATATTTTGTGAAAATATCGGCAACTTGGTACCTATAAGGCACGTGACAAACCGAACTGCACCTTGCACCACTTTTTCTCAAACAAAATGAATATCCATTTCAATATGCTTTGTGCGCTGGTGTTGGACGGGATTCCCATAGCGATAAATAACACTCACATTATCACAATACACTAAGAGTTCATAAACTGGTTACTCACCATGTAACCAAAGCTCTGAATACCCGAAAGGCATTGAACATAGGATGTCGTTTGCTGTTTATCCTTGGCCTCATACATTGGTGTTAGCTTATCTGTATTATCTTGTACATTCTTCAGATTCCTACCCTGACGGGACGTCCAATTATAATATGAATATTTTTTTAGAACTTTGTTTCTTATCGCACACACAATATGTGTCCAGTCAGTAGTTGAATATCCAACAATAATAGTGTAATTTTTACTTTAACACAAATAAATTTGCATTATGCTTTCTTCATGGAATTTAAAACACAAACGAATACCTCAGAATGACTATCGCACATAACACTTAAAAAATGACTAACAACACTCATCAATAATATAGTGTTATGAGGTGTCGTGATTAGGTAGTTGAGTTTACCAATAATATTTTAGTATTTACAGTGATCTAATAATGACTCCCACAGACTAAGTGATATTTTTACATTTGAATCCATTAGGGTCTCTATGGTGATTCGTCATGTTGTTTTTTTAAAGATATCTAAAGAATACTTTCTTTGAGTGATGATGATACCCTATTGAGATTGGGAAATTTCTATTCTCATAAAGTACCCGAGTTTTCATAAATATTTCGTCTAAAAAGGATAAAATAGATGCTTCTTAAATTTATGCATATATTTTTAAGCAAACTTCATTTTCACAATATCATCCTCATAAACTAAAATTAAATACATCTACCATCAGATAAATGAATATATAAGATAAAATGATTAGCCTCACGGTGAATCATATAAAATATTTAAACAACATAACTAAAAAATATTCGAACCAAACACGTGAGGATTATTTTGGACCATAAAAAGATCAATGGAGGCGGCACACCAAATTATAGTTCTTGAAAACAACAACCTCATGAGGTTTTTCATATATATATTTCTCTAATTCACAATGATAAAAGTATTTCTGACATCTGGTTGATAAAAGTCACTAATGTATAATGACCATATAGAGTAATAGAAAAACAGAGAACATCTTAACCAATCGAGAATTTATCCATATAATGAAACCTATATATGGGATTATACCCTCTCGCAACAAAGTGAGATTTTTGAAAATCTTATGTTATCACTAGGACCAACTTTCAAGAGGAAAGGGCATGTGGCTTCATGTGCCACTAGAATGTAAATTTGATTTTCCATCAACGATAGTCTTGCACCAAAATAGACCAAAAAGAAAAATACCTACATTTTTAGGTGGAAAATGGGAGATAATACACAACAAAGATTGTATATTATGGAGATAATTGATGATAAAAAAATTATAAATCAGATAATATTACAAGTAAAACATATTCCTTTGTGTTTAAGAATGGAAATATCTAAGGTATGATCTGATACACGAAATATGATTAAACTATGAGATGAGGGTCGTTAATCTTGAGTTGTAAGGAGTGTCTCCTATAAATTATCACTCGAAACCTTAGTGGAAATTGGGACGTATGTATGATAAATGTATCCTAATAAAGTTTGTCCCCTTATATATACTATGTAAGACAAAAATATAAGGACGAGTTGATATCAGGTAATAAATATATAATGGATGCTTATAATATTATAATAATTATGACAAGCTAGTATTAATACACATGAAATTAATTAATCAAGGTGAGGCAAAATATATTATGAAGGTTATAAAATATGAAAGACATGAGAAGTAAAGATAACCCTTCATGACAAACTAGAAGTGGGAAAATAATAGCGAACAAACAAGACATATCATAATAATATAAGGATAAATTTAATAACAACAAAAGAGAAGACGAGATATATCGATAAAAATAATAAGCTTAGACAATGATAGACGAACGTAACAAAGAATAATTTCATAAACTAACGACCTAAGAGAAACAAAACCAGATGAGGTGATAAGAAAGTAGAAGTAAGAAAGGGAAAAATTATGAGCCCAAAGGAAGAAATGTATTAATTTTCCCTAAAGAGTTAAATAGATTTCTTATCGAGAATATCATTCATGAAATTTCTAGTTTATTATTTAATATTACTCAAATACCATAAGCAACTATAGGGTAACTTAGTTATATTTGTAACAACTTTTATCACAGATTAATGTCATATGTCCTTGTTAATATATGCCATTCATTCCTTTATTTTTAGGCATGATAAACCCTATAAATAAGGGTGTAACGTTTTATTTGGAGACTCGTTGAGTTCTAGTGAGGTAAGATAATACATTGTTTCCACTTATTAAATCTTAAGTAATTTGGTCATTTTCATGTTTGGCATTCACTTTGATGAGGCTTTTCCTCACCAAATTTGGCACCGTGTATGAAAAGTTTACATAGGTTTAACCCAAAACAATGGTATGACTTACTCCATAGTAGATACAAATATTTCTCATAGATAATCAGTTTATGGATTTCCATCTATGATTACGGGAATTTCTAATTTTGTTTCACTAGCTTGTGAGAAAAATGAGATAAAGGTAATCCTTGACTAGTGTTAACACATCCACATGTAGCAACTTCTCTGGCTCAAGGTAATGTTGTTTGTTCTTAATCATCTCAATAATTACCAATTAGAAAAAAAACAAAGGTAATATCGAATCTGTACTAATTTACATGCTTTGGGGATGCAAATGAACTAATATTGTGACAAGAGCAACTTAAATATAATTTGTTTCAAGTTCAAAGATATGAAAAATAAAGAGTAAGAATTAAACAAGTGTCTAAAACTGTTACAATTGTTACCAGAAAAAATTATATCTAAACATGATGATGAATAATTTGATTTGTGTGTTAATGACACCATATATAATAATAAACAACAAAAAAAATGTAATGTTGATCATGACGAGCATTCCAATAAAAAATTGATATCTATAGATCTAAAAAGAAAAAGAAGATTTATTTGATATATGTCAATGCAATTCTAAAAGATCAAAGTTAGCATTGTATACTCTAACACACTTTTCTTTATCTCATTCTTTTTGGAAGAAGAATTTCCAAAAAATTTGAACCGTACAAGATGAATAAATATAACGGGATTAGACACCCAAAAACTCATTTATAGCGGTTTTGTAATACTATGTTAGGTTTTAATCATGTTGATATTTTTTTATCTAAAGTATTTTCCATAACATTTAGAGGAAACACTTAGGCATGGTTTAATAACCTTTTTTCATCAATTCATAGCTTTGAAAAACTTTGGAGTACGTTTAGAACTAAATTTAATGGTAACAAAGAAGTCACAAAGAATGTAAATTATATCATGTCATTGAGGAATTATATTCCGAGATTTATTTATGAACTGAATAACTTAGAAAGATGTTAAGAAGGTGTTGCTTTGGCATATTTTAAGGAAATATGTTCTAATGGATAGTCAATTGTTAGAATATGTAATTAAAATTACAGTTGATAATATATGAGATTTATTTAGATAATTTGAGATATTCATCAAGGTTGAGGAAATAAGACGAGGTGGAGCTTTACCATCTAAGATACATGAACAAAGACAATGGATGTTTGATAAAAGACGAGTTTACGAGAAAAGAAATGACGAGGTGGTGAAAATGTAACTTAATCGAGCTAGATTCTCATATTATGATAACTTATATTAGAGGCTCACACCACTTTAACAATAAATTGCTACAATTTAGGATAAAACAAGAGATAAGGTCAATTATAGACCTCCTCGAATGATGGTTGCTCCAACTAATAAAAGTTTTAAAAAATATTTTTGTGTTTACCATTATGATCATGGATATATAACTGGAGACCGTTTTCAACTAAGAATTAAAATTTAGATATTGATTGATAGTTTCGGAGTTGATTAAGTTTGTAAAAAGTAAGGGATCTGAAAAGAGACATGAAATAGATTAATGAGATAACCACAAAAAGCATAAATCTAATAAACAAATGCTTTATGCTATTTTTGGAGGGTACTATTTGTTCATGAGTTTCTTAAGCATTTAGAAAGTATTTTATAAAATATTTAGAGATGTATTTCATAGACGAATCATCAATACATATGAACAGATTTCCTACAACATTGCTAGTTTTTATTTGATGATGACTTGAAGGGTTTAGTTATTCCTCATGAGGGTGCTATGTCGATTACTTTGGAGATTTCTTGGATAATTCCTCATGAGGGTGGTCTGAATGAACTTGTTGTTATTGATGATCAGACTTCTCCTTCTACCACTAACGATCAAGGTCATGTTGTTAATGAGGACCCCGCGATTATGGATTTTAGTGTTGACCACTTGGTTCATAATTCTGCTAGTGTTGTGAGTAATGGTGGTAATAAAGGATGCTTCTGGAGGGATGGCTACTTTAGGAAACATGGGTACATGTCCTTAACTAAGTCCCTCGTCCATAGAGCAATCGTTTATGTCTCGATTCGGCAAACGCGGTGTCTTAGTTAGCATGTTGAAGCCCTCTATCCTTCTGTACCTCAGCTAAAGCAATAGCCATAGCTGACCTATTGTAACAACATGTCCATGAAAGACATTCTTCAGCATCCATTGGATTTGATAGTGGAGGTAAGCTCACATATAAATGTTTGATTTACTTATAATTTTGGAGTATCATGGTTTTGCTCATTCTTCTATTTTGATGTGATTGTGTTTTGTAGAGTTATCATAATTCGATGGTGTTAGCCTATCGTAAGATGACCCCCTTTGACACCAAAGCTATGGAATAATTCAAGCATGAACCCTTAGTATTTGGGTATGGTAAATCTCTTAACGCAGAATTATTGTGATACACGCGTGCCTGTACCGTTTCCAAGTTGCGTTGTGATAAGCTTATGAAGGAGAAGTCAGAAATAGAGGAATCGTTAGCTGCTCTTACTTCTGAGAGGGGTGCTTTAAATGCGCAAGATATGGAGCTCATGGAGTAAAATAATATTTGGAAAAAAGATCCACTGAGCTGATTGAACAGAACTCTGGGCTGTTAAGGAAAGTTGAGGAATCTGCTATAAAATCTTGTATCATTCACTTAAAAAGTTCCACTATTAGGGTGGAGCTCACCCGATTGACATCAAAGATGAATGAGGCAAAAAAAGAATGGGTTGATCGTTGTGCTAAAGCTTACACTAAAGGAAAAATGAATACAATGGGATTTTTCAACATTTTATGGATAAGGTTTGAAAATATTCCATCGTGGATGTACGGAAGATGAACTCTTATTTGGATTTAGGAAAGGTGAAAGAGCTAGTACCTGAAGATGAATGATCATTGGAGACATATAACGAGTAGGACGAAGAGGTTATTGAAAAAATCCCCAACGATGGTGAGGGAGTGTCAGATGCTGCTAAGGGGTCGACTGATAAAGATAACGCTTTGGTCGACACCGAGGGGGCCCAATACAGTATTTTGAAGGATAACGAACCTATGAAGGGCGCTAGCATGGATTTGTACAAAGGATGGCTGCTTGGAGTATTTGTGTATATTATATCTTTGCATTAAATTAAGACATGATAGTTTTTGAACAATGAATTAACTTTCAAGGTTGAATGTATTTTGAACTAGTAATGCTTCACTGATGTTTGGAATATAATGTAGAATAGTTTTTTAGCAAAGTATATGCGTTGAAGGAGACAGGAGGACTTTTGGTTTTTTATTTAAGCATCATTCGGATTGTTGTGTAGCCACCTAGGCTTAACATATTAGATATTTCTCATATTAGGCTTGGTAAGCCCATGCTCAATATGGCATGTAGCATGGTCTTAAATACTTGGCAGTTGTGCCTAATCGCTTTTTGTTGACTATCTGTATGACCCAATGTGTAGCCAAATCGGTGTGGTTTAATTTTCTTGTACGCGTTTATATTTTTAGTGGACCCCTCCTCCCTTTTTTATGCTATAGTTGATATGTTTCCTATGTATATTTGTATTCCTTTTATTGTTTAGTGACTTTTATTACTATTATTTAAAAGTAATTATTAACAAAGACAAATTTGGAAAATTGAGATTTCATAAGGTTTTTGACTTACAATGTACCTTATTAGAGATCTTAAGCGCCATCAAAAGAGGAAAAAGAGTGCACAACCCCTCTAAGTTTCATGTTGATACATTTTCAAATGATTAAAATTTCAAGGATGTTTTGATGTATTACCTTCCATGTCTTCCAATATGTAAGCCATGTGGTATCTTTTGAAAATTACTTTGTACAAACCATCCCAATCGGGGGCGAGCTTGCCCGCGTTTTTATCTAGAGCTCGTTGGAAGATTTTATTTTAGACTAAGTCGCCCAGTTTGAAGCTTTGGGGTTTCAATGTAAAGTTAAATCTGCTTCTCATCAAACATTTGTAGTGCTCCGATCTAGCCCTTGCTTGGTCTTTTCTCTTCTCAAATAATCATTATTAAATTTAAGTTCGGCGAATGGCTTCTGATAGTTTGTGATACAATGAGCTTCCTGCCATATGAGTATCCATATATTTTCTATGTCTTTTTTTAGTTGCGGCTTTCGGTTCTTGACAGGATATTCCCCCAAATATGGTGCATACCTATTTTTGTTTCTCCTTTGATTCCTATTATTTATCGGAGGACTTGTAATTTGGGCCATCAGACTTCTTATCCTCGCTTTCCACATTATCTCTTTGCTTGAAAAAATAGAAAAGTTATCTATTATCGATCATCCTTTGGATTTCCTCTTTTAATTTCCAGAATTCGTCAATTGGGTGACCGTGGTTATTATGATATGCATAGAATTAACAAGGAGACCTCTTATAGAGTGTTGTGAACATCTTTCATACCAGGTTTATCATAATATGGAGGTCGTGCTATACTTATTTAAGTTCTCGAAGAGTCCGTGCGGGGTGTCTCCTCATAGCACCTTCTATCGCCGCTCGAAACTCTGAGCTCTTGAGCTTTTTGCTGAGAAGAGGGTATCAACTCCCCATTCTTCAAGTCATCTACTCGGATAAATTGGTCTAACCTAGCTAGGATGTCTCACATCATCTTAACAAGGAATTGGATGAGGTATATGAAAAGGAGACCCTCACGATCCAATCCCCTCTTGAAAGGTGTTACATCCACCGACTCTTCGCAGGTCGACAAAGAGTTCATTTCTTGGACAAATTTTTATACATAAATTTTCAATGTCTCTCCATTCCGCTGGTATAAATCCATAATAGAGCCGCCTTCTCGCTTATGCTCCTTATTTTTGGTAAAACAGTTTCTAAAGGCGACCCGTAGCCTTTCGATATCTCTGATCGAACCCTTTTGAATGTTATTGATTCAGTCGAGGGTGTTCTCTTCCAATATCATATACAAAGCTCTGTATTGTAAGACATCATTCGGGGTTATATGCCATCATTAAGTTCCTGAATAGCTCTAGGTAGTGCTCGAGGTCTCCCGATCCATCATATGAGCTCATCTTGTATGAATGGAATTTTTGAGGGAACTTTCCCTTCAGGATTCCTTTAACGAACGGGGACTCCTGTAAAACATAAGCAACCATAGTTGGCCTTACATCGTCATATTCCACCACTTAAATCCCCTTGTCTCCATGAACAACCTCGCTGCTTAACAGGTCGTCATGGTCGAATTTTGATGCCCTTTTTGTCTTGCTCTTTCTCTTAGCAGTGTGTTCGCTTCCATCGGTGTGCCATTTAGACCTATGAGTTCTCTCGATCGTGATGGCCTCACGACGGTTGTTCTGCTTGACTACATCCTCTGATCATACCTTTTTGCTTAGGCACTGAAGGATTTCGTTGAACATGTCAAAACATTTTTTGGCTTCCTCATCCCTTTCTTCTTGCCATTGGGCGGCCTTAAGTTTCTCTTGTTCGATCTCTTATATTTGAGGTTCTAAAAGTTTCACATTAAAAGGAGCGAATGATATACTTAGGTTAAGAGGATTTTCCTCTTGGGTTGCTCTGCTGGTAGTGGCTTCAACTTTATCGGAGATTGATCGTTATTTTTTACTGCTGCGTAGGCTCCCTGATTGTCCGCCGGGGTGGCTCCCGTATCTCTTTCTATACTCGGTAAGTTTCCAAGGATCCGCCATTCGTCAACTTGGTTTTGTTGTCCACCTTTCCCGTGTAGGGATCCCGGGATTTTAATTCCTGCTCTAGCTAACACCACCGATTTTTTTATGACAAAGAAGTGTTTAACTAACGTTCCTAAAGACGGTGCCAAAATACGGTGATGAATTTTGGTAATAATCGATAACTAGAATACCGAAAGGAATAAATGTGTTTTTTCTTATTAACTTGAGAGAAAGATCTTACATTTTCATAGGGCTTCAATCCTTTTATACATTATAAAATCATACACATTATCTCATTATCTTCTTAAGAAGTTTATACTCTTAGTTTTGTCCAATCATAGGTGAGTGTTTTGCCCTACGTTCTTCATGTTATCCTGTTAGTGCTTTTCGTGGCCTCGTCCGCTTATTAATCGTCTATCAATAGATACCCTAGGTGGGCAATAAGTGACGTCCTCTTTATGGTGTAGGTTGGACTTTCCTTGGACAATACTGATAGTTGCAGGTTGCTGACCGATGTCACTCCAGTATCATTCTCCGGTGGAACATACCTCGTCATTGTCGATAGGTATAATCCGTTAGGAGGGTTATACCTTATCAAGTATCTACATTTTGTCACACAATGAACATCACAAAAATATATAGGATTAAATACTCTAACATCGATCGATACTATCTGTATGTTAATGACTTATACATGTCATTGAAGGATAAGATATTTAAAGGAAGATGAGTAGCTTTCAACAATCTTTAAAGTTAAAAATAAATAATTTTTGGTTATGTATAACATTATCACATGCATCCTAAATTTGTATCGTCCATGTGCATAAATGACATCATCCCATAAATCTCATAGGAAAAATTAATTTCATTATTACTAACATTCAACCTACACGTACAAAAGTATAAGAACACAATTAAATTTTAAAAAACAAACATATTGAAAAACTTAAAATAATTTATTACGGTTCCCTACAGCCCTAAAATGGATTATTGTGGTCCAATCATATCATGTTGTGACCATATAATGGCTTGTTGTGGCATCATAATAGCTTGTTATGGTAATATGATCGATGCATTGCCTCATATCATAGTCTTTGCAAAAATATAAACCTTTGATGCAGTGACCCGATGCTTCTAAGTCAAAATAATTGAATATAAATTATGTATATCTCTATAAATAAACATGCATCCACGTCCAAAAATACTCTAAATGTTACCATCATTCTAAACATATAGATTCAAAACAAAGTCTAATCGACTTCTTAATATGAATATTGTAAGCTATGATACTGATTGTTCGGTATAAAAATCAAAACCTAATCATTTAAAGGACCCTATGTGTAGAGAAATAAATTAACAAGAGGATAGTTTGAAAAGCTTTACATGCAGTAATCTTGTATATTTCATAGATGAATTTTGTACGATTGTGAAAATGATGTTTTTGGTATTTGATGTAGTTACACGGGCCAATGGCTATATGGCCCTTTTGGACAAACGGAAACGAGATTTATTTAAGGTCCATGTATCCGAATTAGGCCCTGCGAACACTCAAATCCAACGCGTCGAGAAGCCCAACGATTTTCGGAAGCATCAGTTTGTGATGAAGTCTAGGCCCTAAATTACATCGTTTAAGTCCTATTTTTGCTGGTTTTGTGAATTTTCTACATTTTCCTATCTTTTTTGGATTTTATTAAAATACTTAACCGGCTCCAATTGCTTTTAAATTGGGATAGGCTTTATTTTATTGCATAAGGAAAAAGCTATAATTTTCGGCTAGGGTTTTGAGCACTTTTATAAAAGGCCCTTAAACCCTAGTTTTTGTCTCAGACTTTTTTTAATAGAATTTGAGTTTTTCTCTGTATTTTCCGCCGCCTGTTCCATCTTGTAGCTTGGCGCTACCATATTGGTATCATATTCAGAGTTCCTACGACGTGGGTAACGAAGGTATGCCGCCAAAGCGATCCTTGCGGGGGAAGTCCACTCTTCCGATCGCTTGCGAATCGGTCGACCGTGACGAATTCGGTCAATTCCAATCCCAGGTTGGTGAACGGATGCAATCGTTGGGAAATCAGATGAGAGACGTACACAAAGCACTACACGGGTTGCTGAACAACCAAACCAACGGATTTCGAGCTCAAGGTTCGATCAACCACCGTCAGGATCTGAGAGAGAGACCGGCCGCGAGCGGAATC
The DNA here is from genome assembly GCA_036936605.1 of Limnanthes douglasii subsp. nivea. NCBI lineage: Eukaryota > Viridiplantae > Streptophyta > Magnoliopsida > Brassicales > Limnanthaceae > Limnanthes > Limnanthes douglasii. Next base: position 45,107,201 of record JAUPFV010000002.1, read on the forward strand.
TGTTTGCTCCTCGGTGAGAACAAGGTAAGGGTCAATATTACACACAAGACTGTCGTGAACAAGTCTTTGAGCAGCCGTCAGCAAGAGATTCTGATCTGAACGCCAACAACCGGTGGGAATCTGGATTCAAACTGGAGATCCCAAAGTTCCAAGGAGGTCTCGAACTGGAGGATTTTTTTGATTGGATTGCCTCAGTTGAAGAAGTCCTTGATTTCAAAGAGGTTCCAGATGCAAAACAGGTACAATTAGCTGCAACTAAGTTTTGAGGCCGAGCTGTATCCTGGTGGCAACAACTCAAGCAGACCAAATCAAGGAAACGTAAGCCAAAAATAACAACTTGGGCTAAGTTTGTGAAGCACTTGAGGGCTGTGTTTTTGCCTTACAACTATGTGTGTATCATGTCTCAGCAGTTCTAAAACCTTAAAAAATGGTCAAGGACTGTTGACGAATATACTAACTATTTTTTCAAACTACAAAACCATGTTGATATTGCTGATACAGCAGATCAGCTAGTATCTTGCTATATAGGGGGGATGAGACAGTAGTTTCAAGACTAGCTTACATGTTCGACCCTATGAATGTGTCTGAAGCACATCAGTGTGCACTGCATCTGGAGAAAGCCCTTTCACAAAGGCCTTATGGAGGATATACTGCCAAAACAATTCCATTGGCGTTTCCAAAAATGACGGTTCCAAGCCCTTACCTAGGAGTACCAACTACTGCTCCTATGAGTACATGTGCTGATTCGCAGGTCCCTAGTCTCACAGTTACTTCCTCACAGGTCCTGTGCTACCATTGTCATGAACTATGACACGTTCCTTTATAGTGTCCAAAATTATGACAACAGCCGCAACAATCGAAAGATCTGTTCGCTGACACTGTTGATTTTTACCTGGAGGGTAAGCCACTGTTTGATGAGGAACCATAGGATTCTGTTGATGAGGTTCAAGAGGACCAGGTTACATGAGGAGATATTGGTGAGGCATTGGTTTTAAGGTATATTTGTCTGACGCTGAAATCCAGAAGTGAAGTGGATAATTGGCTACGAAATAATATTTTCTAGTCGACTTGTACAATCGGGGAAAGGTATGCAAATTAGTTATTGATTCAGGGAGGTGCGAAAATATTATCTCTGAAGAAGCTGGCCCTGAAAACACAAGACCACCCAAACCCCTATAATCTTGCCTAATTAAAGAAAGGTAGTGAGGTAAATATCTCTAGAAGATGTCTGGTATATTTCTCTGTTGGTAACTATATGGATAAAGCATGGTGCGATGTCATTGGGATGGATGCGTGTTACTTGTTGCTAGGCCGACCCTGGCAATATGATAGAAGTGTCACATATGATGGTAGGAGGAACTGCTACAGTTTCATATGGAATAATGCCAGGTTCATATTAACAACAGCTAGAGAGGTATCCCCAAAACCTGCCCTTGTAGTATCAAATGAGTCGGGTAAGAACTTTCTAGCTCGAAAAGCGTTTATTAAACATGCTAATGAAACAGGGATTGTCTATCTTTTGGTGGTTAAAGAATTTAGTTCTGATCCATTTACTGGTATACCTGAGCGAGTTCGACCGTTATTAGGAGAGTTTTCTGTTGTTTTCCCCGATAATCTACCTAAGGGTTTTCTTACATTGAGAGATATCTAGCACCAGATTGACCTAGTACCGGGTGCTAGCCTACCAAACAGACCGCATTATCGGATGAACCCAAAAGAGCATGCAGAGTTCCGTAGACAGGGTGAAGAACTGTTGACGAAAGGCTACATCCGTGAGAGTCTTAGTCCTTGTGCGGTTCCTAAACTGTTATCACCAAAGAAGGATGAATCAATGAGAATGTGTGTGGATAGCCGGGCTATCAACAAAATTATAGTCAGGTATCGGTTTCCTATTCATCGTCTTGATGATTTACTAGATCAATTGAATGGTGCTAGTGTGATTACGAAGCTGGATTTGAAGAGCGGATATCACCATATTCGTATTCGTATGGCGGATGAGTGGAAAACAGCCTTCAAAACCTGAGAAGGCCTGTTTGAATGGATGGTAATGCCATTCGGTCTTTCTAACGCTCCTAGCACGTTCATGCAGGTTATGAACCAGGAAGGTCGCCCGTTCATTGGAAAATTTCTTGTTGTGTACTTTGATGATATTCTTATATATAGTACCACAGAAGAGCTGCATCTCTAGTACTTATGCGAAGTGTTGGTTGTTTTGAGGCGAGAGGTGTTTTATGGGAGACTCGATAAGTGTTGTTTTATGACAGATTTGGTCCTATTCCTGGGGTATGTCGTGTCAAAGGATGGGTTGTCAGTGGATCAGTCGAAAGTGGTAGTCGTGCGAGACTGGCCTATTCCAACTTCTATCACTACAGTCCGCTCTTTTCACGGATTGGTCTCCTTTTACAGACGGTTCATGCATAACTTCAACACTGTCATGGCTCCTATTACAGAGTGTATAAAGGGCAAGACATTCTGTTGTACCCGTGAAGAAGCTAAGGCATTTGAGGAAATCAAGGTAAGACTAACCACTACATTGATTCCGATTTTACCTGGCTTCTCTACAGGGTTTGAACTGCATTCGTCCAGATTGGGCATTAGTACTGTACTCAGCCAACGAGGCCGACCTATAGCATACTTCAACGAGAAGTTAAATGAAGCTAAACTCAACTACAACACATGTGACAAGGAGTTTTATGCAGTTGTACGAGATTTGAAGCATTGGAGTTCCTACTTGGCATACAATGCCTTGGTCTTGTACACCGATTATGATTCTTTGAAGGATCTCCAGAGTGAGGAGAAACTCTCTTCCCGCCATGCACGTTGGGCAGCATTTACTCAACAATTTACCTTTTCCATTAAGCATACTTCGGGGGCAGTTAACCGCGTAGCTGATGCTCTGAGCCGACGCAGCATGATGATTCGTATGGAAGGAGAAGTTGTGGGATTCTAGCTGATGAAGGATCTACTGGCTATCGATCCATATTTTGGTCATATTCTAAAGGACGTCAGCGCAGGTTTGAGAAACGATTTTGCAGTCAGCAACGGTTACCTCTTCAAAGGTAATTTACTCTGTGTTCCTGAGGGCAGTTTGAAGTTACTGATTTTACAAGAGAGATACAACGAGGGGCATGGGGGTAGAGATCAAACCCTTCCCTCTATATCCAGTCAATTCTTCTGGCCGCATTTAAGACGAGATGTTATCCGTTTTGTAGTTGGTTGTCGGGTTTTCCAGGTGGTAAAAGGTACATCCTCCAACGCAGGTCTATACCTACCACTCCCAATACCGGAAGGACCGTGGCGAAGCGTCAACATAGATTTTGTCTCTGGGCTGCAAAGAACGCAGAGAGGTAACGATTCTACTTTTGTGGTGGTTGAGAGGTTTTCTAAGATGACCCACTTTATCCTCTACAAGAAAACCACAGATGCTGTGAATGCTGATAATTTATACTTCCGTGAGGTCTACCGCTTACATGGTCTACCCTTGAATATTGTTTCTGATTGCGATACGCGGTTTGTTGAGCATTTTCGGAGGAGTTTGTGGTGCCTCACAAACACGAAGCTCAGTTTTAGCAACACATATCACCCGCTGACAAACGACCAACCCGAGGTAACTAATCGAACGTTAGGCAACATGTTACGCACAGAGGTCTCTGGGAACTTGAAAGCATGAGATTCCGCCTTTATCACGTTGAGTTCGCCTACAACATGCACCACAAACGTAGTACTGGGTATAGCCCCTCATGGTAGTCTATGTTTATAACCCACGTGGTCCTATGGATTTAGCTTTCCTAACGCTTGATAAGGTTCCAACTAAGGTCGAGAACGCCATTGCTGATCTATGGGAGATCCATGAGAACACCCGCAAACACATGGAGGAAACAACACAGAAGTACAAGGTTGTAGCAGATAAGAAGCGCCGACTAGTGGATTTTGCAATGAGGGACTTTGTATGGGCTGTTTTGACCAGGGATCGCTATCTTGCACACGAGTACAACAAGTTGGTTGCAAGGAAGGTGGGTCCGTTTGAAATTATTGAAAAGATTAGTCCCAATGTATACAGGTTGAAGATACCCAGCTACATGAAGACCCATAATATTTTCAACCTGAAGCACCTGGTGCTGTTTACCAATACTGCTGAGGATGATGAAGCTGAAAATTTGTGGGTGAATTCTTCCGAAGAAGGGGAGGATGATGTAGTTGCACCGGCCCATGGCATTATGACCCTTTTGGACAAACCGAAACGAGCTTTATTTGGGCCCCAGGTATCCGAATTAGGCCCTGCGACCACTCAAATCGAACACGTCGAGAAGCCTAACACTTTTCGGAAGCATCACTTTGGGATGAAGTCCAGGCCCTAAATTCCATCATTTAAGTCCTCGTTTTGCTGTTTTTGTGAATTTTCTGCATTTTCGTATTTTTGTTGGATTTTATTAAAATACTTAACCATCTCCAATCACTTTGAAATTTGGCTGCGATTTATTTTATTGTATAAGGAAAAAGCTTTAATTTTGGGCTAGAATTTCGAGCACTTTTATAAAAGGCTCTCAAACCCTAGTTTTTTGCCTCATATTTTTTTGAATAGAATTTGAGTTTTTCTCTGAAGTCTCTTTTACTCTGACCTAGGGTGAGAACCTATCAATCTTTCTATTTTTTCGTCTTCCTTTCTCTATATTTTCCGCCGCTTGTTCCATCTCGTAGCTTGGCGCTACCAGTATTCCAAATGATAATGGATAGTCACACGAGACTTTCACTTGCATGATAGATAAGACTGGACCCTTAACAAACTTTTAATATATATGTCTATTTATGTGAATCTACATAACGGGTTGTGAAGAAAAATGATGAATTATATTCTAATCAAATGTAATATATTTTATATTTAATATGTTCTAAATATTATGTGTAGATAAACTCATCATCTAAATTGGACTAAATACCATGATCAGTCACCAAAAATGGTCACGTATATAAAAAAGCTACTAATATTACTTCTAAATTAAGACAATCAGTTTTGTTGCATCTTTGGTTACTTTTCTTATTTTGCATGTGTGGTCACTGCAAGTGACCATAGATGCAAAAAAAAAAAACCAACAAAAATGATCATTTTGATACACATATAACAACATTGGCTTTTATATACAGGTGACCAATTCGGTGGTTAATCATAGTTTTTACCCCCTAAATTGTATCCATAATTCTAAACAAACAAACATAATGTGTTTTTGTATCATCCGAAATACATAACTTTATTAGACTCGTAAAATCCAATAACTAAATTATTGTACTAATTTTTTATATTGTAACAAAGTTACTTTATCTCAAGTTAATACTTATGTTACTTTAATTTATACTGTGCATATTTAGGGTGTTTGATCTAGATCTTGGGGTTTCAGATACAGATTTTTTGGAGCTTCAGATCTAGATCTTGGTATATTTTATTGATTTTAATTTGGGCTATTTTTGTTGTAGTTTGAATATTTTGATATATTCAACGACTTCCGAATCTAACTGTGTCCGCAATAGAGGCTTTTTGTCACGTAGTGTTTGCGGTTTTCCTTAGTTGTTTGGTTATTGTACAAATCATACACCTAACCCATTCTAGTTGGGTTCGATTCATTCTTTTTGCAATAATGTTTTTTTGGGGAGTCTCACTTATGCTTTAGTTTCTAACAATGCCAGATTTTTCACAATAGCTAGTGAACTCTTTGTTAACATATTCTAAGTTATTATTAATCTGAAGTTTCTTCAGTACTTTTCCACTTTGATTCTTTACAAAACCCTTCCAGTTCACAAGGGCATCAAATACTTCATCTTTGGTCTTCAAAAGTATAACTTATACTAATAATTCGAAAATATAATTAATATGAAAAGTTCAAAATAAGAGATCCAATTAAATAAGAAATCTAGCTAGTTGAAGAATCTGTTTTGGTCCAACTGTGGTGCTTCGATCCAGCTCTCTTTCGATCAGACTACTTCGGTACATCTCGTTTCAGACCAGCTTTTTTTGGATCAGCCTCTTTCGGATCAGCGCGCTTCGGACCAGCCTGCTTGAGATCAAAACATAACTCATTCGACTCGAATATCACCAATCTTGACAACTTGTTTTAGTCTTTAAAATTCCAGTAAACATTTCTACGTCTCTTCATCCTAAACACGACTCAAATGTCATTCATAAAATTTTAGAATTTCAACGATTCTTTTATTTATTTATATATATCATCGGATATGCAATTATATTTATATAATTCTTCAAACAACATATACGATATACCTCTCATTTACCTTTAATGAACTTTATTATTGAATCATAATTGTATAGAAATATTTTAATCTTATCACAAATAAAACCAGTAAAATAATATCAAAATATGAAATTAAATCTTTCGAAAGAAAAATAATATCGATAAATATTTAAAATACAAAGATAACATTTAGAAAAGAATCGTGATACTATCAATCTATTGATATTCGAAAATGATTTTAATATAGTTCAATTCGTGGTGCACGAGACCAAGTGGTTTATATACAACTTTTACGGCGTGGAGTCCAAATTAACAAGTGTCAGATAATATACTGTCACATTCATAAGTACCTAGTTAGAGTTAGAAACATGTCGTTTTCCACATATACAACGGGACGTTCTGTCTTTTATATGACTCATTAGGAGTACCTTATATAAATATTCATGAAGAGTCAAATTAAGCATTAGAGAATCTAGAATAATTGTTTTAAAAAAAAAGGATCATGAATTTTTAAGTTTTAATATCTTAATTAATACTAATTTTCATTATATTTTGTTTTTATTAGAATAATTGTTTTTAAAAAAAGGATCATGAATTTTTAAGTTTTAATATCTTAATTAGTACTAATTTTCATTATATTTTGTTTGTACTAATAAAAGAGTATTATATTTTGAAAATCTAATTCACTATATTGTGATATTTGGTTCCGAAGTGGCAGCCGAGTTGGTTGAAGGATCAAAAGTCATGAGTTCGAGTCTCTCTACATACGTTTTCTTGGCTGAGCCTGTCACCTTATGTGGTTTACTTTCAGGCGTTGGTTTGCAGACTATTATGTCAGACTGAGGACTTATTCTGTGTGCACTCATTGCACTCTGAATAGCGGTTGCGGGTTCTCTCTGAAAGAAAAAGAAATGCGATTTTTTTTATTCCGTATTAATGTTCCTTCCTTTAGTTATTCTAATTGTATTTTATTGGATTAAAGATTTTAATTTCTTCGAAAAATATTTCGTGATTTAAAAAAAGAAGTTGTTTGTTAGGGATATATTATTGGTTTGATGATTTTATTATTGTTTGTCACTAAAATAATTTTGTATTTGTTATATAAAATCTGTTGATATGAATGTAGATGGTTGGTTAGAAGGTTGAATGATTTTATTGAATATGGTTATAAGTAATCATAGATATAATTTTTATACATATATTTTTATTGAAAATACAAATATTTATTTGCATCATGGTATGAGAGCAAAGTTTATAATTTTTATAATTATCACAATTCTCATTTTTATAAAAAAAATAACAAATCGCCACAGCGGATGAGTCACACACTTCCGACTCAGAGATCCAAAACACCAACGCAGAAGGTTTCGAATTGAAGACCAAAACCATTGCTCCCTCGTATCCATTCTACATTCATCGTTCAAACCAACCAGGCAATGTTTTGGTTCCCATCAAATTACACGACGTCAATTATCAGTCATGGAGCAAGACAGTTATTCACGCCCTCACTGCAAAAGAGAAAATCGGGTTTGTCAATACTAGTGTCAAAGAACCATCATAGGAAAATGAACTTCTTATGTTTGATAATAGAACCAATGCAACATCATGATAATTTCTTGGCTTACTCGTGATGTTAAATTAGACATTGCTGAACGAGTTCTCCATACCAAGAAAATGGGCGAAGTATGGGTTGACTTGAACGACAAATTCTATCAAAAGGATGTAGCTACATATTTTACCAAGATCAAATCAATATAGGACAAGCTCGAGACATAATGTTCTCCACTGACCTGCAATCAACAACAAGCACACCTCGAACAAAGAAATGAAGATCATGTTATGAAATTTTTGATGGGTTTGCATGAATCTTAAAAGGCGGTAAGGTCTAATTTGTTGATTATGCCACTTATGCTCAATGTCCGTCAATTATATTCCTTAATAATCCAAAAAGAGCAGCATAGTGGGACGACTGTAACAAATCCATACATACTATAGATGAATGTGGGACTCTCAGATTTTATTATAATTATTGCGATAAAAGGGGTCACACGGAGGATAGATATCGATTAAAAAATGAAAACAATAACAAGACAAGACAATTGTGCGGACAACAATCTTCAAGTCATGACAATCACCTTTTGCGACTGCGATAAACTCTCTTGACTTATTGGGTTCCAAAACTGCTAACATTGTTAAAGGTTTCATTACCGAGCAAATACAATAATTAGCCCAAACAATTAGTGCACTAAATCACAATAATTATAGCAATTTTGATGCATATGTGAATTTTTCGCAGGTTTAGTTCCATTTACTATTGTATATGTTAATTTAAGTAGTAACTTGAATTTTGGCTACTGGTGCCACATAGCATATTGTCTCTTATATATCACTCTTAACCGATTAGAGGCCTTCCACTATTACCAATGTAAATTTACTAAATGATGTACCCCACAAATCACCCACACCGATACATTTAGTTTTAATTTAAAATTAACCCTTATAAATGTCTTGTGTGTACCATCTTTTAACTTCAATTTAATTCCAGCTAGGAAACTTACCAAAGATCAGAATTGTTGCATCATTTGTATTTTGCAGGACTTTCTTTTGAGGAAGATGATTGGCTCGGGTAGACAACATGGTGGTATATACTATATGTATCCATCAACAAATAAATTAGATATATGTAGGGTTTCCGAGTCATCTATGGTTTGTTTATTTTTGGCTGGGGGTAATTTTGTAAAGTGTTTTGTAAAGTATTTTGAGTATCAAGTGTTTAATGTAAAGTAGTGAGAGATTTGAGCAGCCTGGTTGTATTAAATGTTCATTACTCTCATTAATGAGAGTGGTTGGGGTATTTATACCTTTAATCAAAGACTCATGGGCTTACGGGTCAAGTTATGAAATCGGATCAATTTTACGGACCCATTAATCTTTTAAGCTCATTAGCACATAGCTTAGTCAAAAGGTGTTTAAGTGTTTTTACGTTTGTCCTGTTCAGATAGTTCAGTGGTACGTTATTGTCTGAATTGCCTATGTCCGGATAATACAGTAGGTTGTGACTGGATAATTTGAACTCATTAGTAGCCCTTTTTTTAGGCCTTGCCAAATATATTTGGTAGGACTAAAAAATCTACTTAGCCATTAGTGACTTTGTCCGATTTGCCTGTGTAATCCGGGCTAGGAAGTTTATTCTTATCATTACCTCAGTTTGAAGTCTGTCCGGACTTCTTTCTCTTTCCAGAATTCTAAGAGTTTTCTTCTTGAATCGTGGGACACGTGTTACAATCTGGTTCGACCCACCAACTGTTATTCTTCCTAGATCGGCGCACCCACTAATTCTAGAAAGTTACCTAGGCATTTAATCCTTCACACGTTTGCGTCGTCTTTAATCATTGCCAAACCCTCTTCAACTTCTCCTAGGTAAGAATTACTTTTTTCTACTGTTATATAAATCCTTTTTCACTATTTCATTGTCTTCACCACTCAAAACCTTTGTAAAGAGATTTTTCAGTCTTATCTTCAAACTTGTTCTTGAAGAGTTTTATGTTCACCGCCAGAAACGCACTTGTTAAAGGCGGCGTTTAAACTTATCAGAGCTAGAAAGGGAGAAAAAGGTTGAAAGGAAGAATCGCATTGCTGCCGGTCTCTCAGTTTCCCTAAGTGAGAAATCTAGTGAACCGACCCAAGTAGTTGACCAAGGATCATCCTCTTCCATAAATCTCAAGTCTAGACAGTTATTCAAACCAAGGCTCTCTCCCCTTCCCTCAGGCTCTTCTGTTTAAGAGTCTCAACCTTTTATTTCTAAAGAAAAAACGGTTTTGAGTGTCAGAAAACAAACCCCCTTCATAGCCATGGGTTCTGACGCTGAGAAGTATCTGGAGAAGTCAACTCCTCACCGGAGGACTCGTCTAACTAAAGCCAAAACTATTGCTTCACTGCCAAATCCCTCCGGATCGGAGGCATCTAAAGCCACTTTAAAAGATAAGCCCTCCGGATTGGAGGCATCTAAAGTAGCCCAAGGGCCAAGCCCTCCGGATTCCAATCTCAATTGGACACCAGGCCTTCAGAAACAACAAGTGATCATCCATCCGAACAATCTTTGGTGCCAGAAGCTGATCCCCATCCATCCAAGGCAAATGATAAACCTTTCATAGTGATGAAAGAAGCAATGGAAGACAGTATTGAGGAGGCTCCCTTTGAAATTGAAGCATCAGGTCAAACAGGGGATGCTGCTTCTGACAGGAAGAGCAAAGGAAAAGTCAAGGTCTGTTTTACCCATCCAGAGCTTCCAGAGTGCCTGGAGGGCAAGGTAGGCCCTTGCATTAAGAATGTCAGTGTTAAATATCTGTTGGCTCTACAAAATATCATGTCTACACCCACACACTTGAGTTGGGCCAGATCCGGATGAAATAGAGGATCCCAGAGTCAGTGAAGGTAAGGATACCTGTCACTCCGGAGACTCCTATGGACTGCAAACTCAACGAGGTGGTTATCTTCACTGAAGTGCTAAACTGGGGGCTTCGGTTCTCATTAGACCTAGAAATTGTCACGTATTTCCACCTGGTTAAATTCTGCCCAAGCCAACTAAGCCCAGACGCTTGGTATTCCCTCTGTGCTTGCATAATGGCATCAAGGTTATCAAAAATCCCACTCCTAATGGATAAAGTTTCCGCTGTGGCAATTCTATGCAAGAATCATCACAATCCATTTTACCATCATAATATGGGGAACAATTTCAAGGTGGTAGGCGACTTGCTGGAGTCTGAGAAGAACTGGAGGACACAATTCCTGTTCATCAGTGGGACATGGGAGAACGGTAGGAAGATCAAGGCCAACACCAATCCCAGTATGTTAACTAGCAGGTGGAAGAGTACTGGTAAGTTATTTTTATCTTTGTTTTTCATGCTTTTCTTTTTAAAGCATAAGTATTCCCTTCCTGATTAATTTGTCACTTCTTTTTCAGTGCTGCTGAAGGAGTTCTCCGGACACCTAGAGGAGAGGTAAACAACCTGTGTCAAGCTTAATGCATGGGCTGTGGAGCGTTGGGGGAATGTCTTCCACAATTGCTTCACCTCAGGAAATCTTGTGAGGTATCATCCGTGGAACACCACAGGCCGGAGGGACCTCTCATGGGAAGAGCTAACTACGCCGCCTTCTCCTGGTGTAATTCTCAAGCGAACGGAGGCCAAAGATGGTAAATTGGCCTTACCTTCTAGAGTAAAAGCTCTCAGTAAAATGATAGGGAAGAAGAAGAAAGCTGCAACAGAGCTGGTTCAAGCTACCACAGAGGGAACTGGTTCGGGGAACCAATGGGGAATTGACGATGCCGTGCTCAAAGTGGTAGAGGCTGAAACTGTAAGGGAGGTGGACGAGTCACAAAACCCACCAAGGCCTCCCAAAAAGGACCGGAAAAGAAGGGCCAACAGTGAAGAAAAGGCTGCTAAAAAGAATAAGGTCACCCTAAGAGAAGAAATAATTCTTCGCCCTTCGGAGCCTCTACCTCCACCAGTCCTTGTTGATCCCACTTTATAAGAGAAGATTCCAACAGGTCTGCAGTCCGGAGAGGTTGATGGGGGAGGGACTGCAGAAGTGGACATTAGTGCCCTTCAAGACATTGATTTATACTTCAATGTATCTGAGAAGCATGATTTCGTAGGTCCCTGCCGCACTTCGATCTCTGCTAACATGGTGACCTTTAATGGTAAGTCTTTCTCTGTCTATGGAGAGAAATATGTTCTAATCCATGATATTCTTGGTCACAACCAGCCAGTGCTTGACTTGGAGAGACAAGTGAAAAGCCAGACCACTCTCATCAATTCCCTCACCACTGACAACGAGTCTCTGTCAACCAATCTTCCTAATGCCAATCAGAGCATAGAAGAACTGAAGAAATATATTGAAGCATTGAGGAAGGAAAAGAAAGATCTATCAACCAAGCTGGCCACTTCAGAGACTGCCAGTACTGAGCTCCAAACTAAGTACCCCGGTTTGGAAAAGGACCTCACAACTTTAAGGGAGGACCTGAAGACCAAAGACGGTGTCATTCAAACCCTATCCAATGAGAAGACTTCCTTAGAAGGTAATGTGTCTAAAATGGTCAAGGAGAAAGAGGACTTAGTGAAGCAGCAAAAGCAAGCTATTCAGGCAGGTCTGACATGGTGCTGGTCTTCCATGAGATCTTTCCGAAGAGGACCCTTGGTTTCTTATGGAAATACGTGGAATACGAAGACTTTCCTCATCATACCATGGAAACTGGTGACAAGTACAACTACTCCAGTGGAATTGATATCACTACGGATGACGAAGAGGGAACTGGTGAGAGTTCAAGTGCGGAACTCAAAAGTCCCAAGAAATGTGGTGGTGATAAGACATCCGAAGGGAACAAACCCTAAGGTTTAATCATTTTTTTTTTATCTTTTCTAAATAGCTAAAGTACTTCGATGGCCAAGACATATTTTAGAATGTTATCCGGTCAGATTCTGAATAAGTCTTTGAAATACTTAAAATCATTGGATGACCAAGACATGTTTTGTTCTTCTTATTCGGTTAAAGTTCGAATAGGTTTATTTATCAAATATTCCTTTATTTAACACTTTGTTTCTTTTAAATTTTAATGGCTAATGTTTAAATAGCCTCTAGTTTTTCAGAAGTATAATAATGAGAGTGTTTAATATCTCAGATGACATGTATTTAATGATCATCACTCAACCAAGTTTATCCGATCTATCAAAGATCCAAAGTGTTGAACTAAAAGATTTGTACTTGAATTATAGTTAAACCACACAAGATGTTTTAAGAAGGCATCACATTTTATTGAATGAAAAAACCAGACACCTCATTAAAACCTCATTGCGCCACCAGGGTAGGAAAGAGTATGCCCCCTAATATTTACATTGATGTCTAACAAGTAAATATTTTTACACAACTTTTATTTTAAATATAACTTGAGATGTTCAATATTGCATGGGTGCTTCAAAATCCTTCCTTCTTTGTCCTGAAGCCTATATGTCCCATGCTTAAGCTTTTTGGAGAACTCATAGGGGCCTTCCTAGTTCGGAGCCAGCTTACCGAGCTGATTCACCCTGGTGTGTAAGAAAACTTCTCTCAAAACTCTATCTCCCGATTGAAAATCTCTTCTCTTGACCTCGGAAGCAAACCTGCGCCTCATCAAGCCTTGGTAGTGGGTTGTTCTCAAGTGAGCTTTAACCCTTCTTTATTCAATTAAGTCCAGCTCATTCTTAATTTCTATCTCATTAGCCTGTTCAGAATAGTTATGGACCCTGTATGATAGTAGGGTAACTTCAATGGGGGTAATGGCATCCATCCCATACACCCGAGCAAAATGGGATTCTTGTGTAGCAGCCCGAAGATCAGTTCGGTATCCCATAATACATCTTGCAGATAGCTTGGCCACTTCCATGCAGTCCCCTCTAGATTCTTCTTTAATCCAGACAAAATGGTCCTGTTGGAAACTTCAACCTGTCCGTTTGCTTTTGGGTGGAAAGGAGAAGAAAAACAATGCTGAATGCCTCTAGAGGCACAAAAGTTCTCCATATCCTTGTTATCAAACCGTGGCCCGTTATCTGTGGTAATCTTTTGAGGAATCCCAAATCTGCAACATATATTGGATAAGATGAATTTTATGACAACTTTTGAAGTGGTTCCTGCCAAAGGAGCTGCCTCTATCCATTTCAAGAAGTAATCAATAGCAACTATAATAGTCCTGCACCCTCCGGACGCCATTGGCAGAGGCCCAACTAAATCCGATCCCCAACGAGCAAAAGGTATTGGCTCAGAAATTGACTCCATAGATACTGCTGGCACATGAATTTCGTTGTCATACCTTTGACATGGATCACACTTCTTTACCATTTCTTTAGCATCTGCCATTATGGATGGCCAATAGTACCCAGCCAACAATACTCTATCGGTTAGTGCCCTGTAGCCATAATGTGCTGACCCTTCTCCATCGTGTAGTTCAGATAAAACAACTTGAGATTATTCAACCCCCAAACAATGTAGGGGAGGTCTACCGAAAGATTTGTTTATAGAGAACTTCCCTTATGATAAAAAAAACCATGAGCCCTGTGTTTAATGTTTCTTTTCATAGCTTTATCTGGAGGCAAAACCCCATCAGAAATGTATTGAAGAAGGGGAAATGTGCAATCTCTAGGTTGAACTACTTGTATACTAAAGCTTTCCTCTTCTTCCTTGTTCTGGCTTGATTGTATGGATGAGCATTCTTGTACATGAATCTAAGGGTAAGACTCAAAATATGCTATGGTTGCCAAGGAATCTGCCAGTGTATTTTCTGATCTAGGAATATGCTCATAACAAACACTTTTAAAGTTGGCAGCCACCTCTTTAAGGAAGAGTAAGTATTTGATTAGTTGTTCCTTTTTAGCCTCAAATTAAACTTGAACATGATAGATAAGAAGCTGGGAATCACTCATCAACCTAACTCTTTTAGCCCCACATAAAAAAACTAATTTGAGACCTGCTATAGCCGCTTCATATTCAGACTCATTGTTAGAGGCCTTGAACCCAAAGCATATAGCTTGGTACATTTTATCACCATACGGAGAGGTTAGGAAAATTCCATCTCCACAATCCATCGTGCTTGATCCACCATAGGTCCGGACTACCCATTTGTTTTTGGTTTTTCCTTCCGAAACTTGTTTAGAACTCCTATCCGGATGGAATTCTACCAGAAAATCAGCAACAGGTTGAGCTTTGATAGCAGTTCGTGGGGAAAATCAATGTCATAATCACCCAATTCTACTGACCACTTGGTCATCCTACTTGATATGTCTGCTTTCTGAAGAACATTTTTCAAAGGGAAAGATGTTCGGACAATGATGGTATGAGACTAAAAATACGACCTCATTTTTGTTGCAGCAATCACTAAGGCTAGTGCCAACTTTTCAAGCTTCAAGTACCTATTCTCAACATCTATTAGGCTTTTGCTGATGTAGTACACCGAACGAGGGTAATAGTCCACCTCTCTTACCTATACTGCACTTATAGCCCATTCTGACACAAGCAAGTATACATACAGTGTTTCACCTTGTACGGGCCTAAAAAGGGTCTTTGGTGAAGATAAGTGTTTCTTTATTTCATCAAAAGCTTAGCTGCATTGTGGAGACCAATTAAAGTCTTTAGCACTCCTCAAGGTCTTGAAAAACGGAGCACACTTATCTGAAGATCTTTAAATAAAACGATTCAAGGCAGCCAACCTTCCAGTAAGCCTCTGGACTTCCTTAATATTCCAAGGAGGATCCATTTCTAATAGGGCATTCAACTAATCCGGATCGGGTTGTATCCCTTTCTCACTTATAACATACCCCAAATATTTTCCGGACCGAACCCCAAAGACACACTTTTCAGGATTCAGTTTCAAGTTCATCATTGTCAGATTGGGAAAAGTTTCGTGAAGTTCAATTATCTGCAAATCCTCCTCTAAGCTTTTAACCATCATGTCATCTATGTACACCTCCATATTCCTGCCAATCTGATTAGCAAATGTTTTGTTTACTAGCCTCTGGTAAGTAGCCCAACATTCTTCAACCCAAAAGGCATCACCTTATAGCAATGAAGACCGCTGTCTGTAACAAATGTAGTATGATCTTGGTCTTTCAGATCCACCTTTATCTGGTTGTACCCAGAGAAGGCATCCATGAAGGACAATAACTTGTTTCCAGACGTTGAGTCCACCAACTGATCTATCCGGGGGACGAGATAAAGATCTTTTGGGCAAGATCTATCGAGGTCAGTAAAGTCAATACACATACACAATTTCCCGTTCCTTTTCTTGACCAACACCGAATTGGCAGTCCATAAAGGATACTGGGACTCCTTTATGTGCCCCATCTTGGTAAGCCGATCAAATTCTTGGACTATTACATCAGCCTTCTCCTTAGAAAAGGCCTTCCTTTTCTGCACAACAGGTGCAACATCACTCCGAATTGATAGTTTGTGTGAGATAACGCTTGCAGGTACTCCGGTTACATCACCATTGCACCAAGCGAAAACATGTTAATTGTCTAACAAAAAGGACAAAAATTTCATTTATAACTCTGGTGCCATCTTAGAGCTAACCTTGATACTTCTACCCTCTGCCAGGGGGTGGGTTTTAACCTCTTCCACCGGTATTATAACACTAGGGGCCTCTCTGGGGTCATCAATCTCACCCTCCCCCTCAAAGTTTTGGGAGCAAGTGCAGTTGCATAACACTCCCTTGCTATCTTCTGAATACTTCGGACAGCACCCACCTACCCTTGAACCATATAATTCAAACATTGGTGGACTGTTGAAGCCACAACATGCATTCTAGAGAGCGAGGACCTCCCAAAGATTTCATGTACCATGTAGGGCAATCTACCACAACAAATAATACTCTGACCAACTTTTTTAAAGGCCGTTTGCCCAACAGCACCTCTTCCTCAAACTCCCTGATTACATCCACAGAGCTTCATGTGAAGCCCACAAAGTATCTGTTTGACCGTTAAATAACACCAGATTTTTCATCTGCTTGTAATAACTTAAAACGAGGATGTTTGCCAAACTGCATGTGTCTATCAGAATTCATCTGATATCATTGCACCCAATAGATACTCCTATCACCACAACCTCCTCATGAGACCCAACAATATTTCTTAAATCATCCTCAGCAAAGACTATAAATGGAAAAGAGGTTTTGACACTGATAAGAAGACATGCCTCCTTCCAACTGAGTAGCCAGAGAGTGAACATACCTCTTTCTTGATGAAGAGTGGGCACTGTCATGGTGTCCCCTCTGAATATAGTGAGTGACTCAAAGATACTAATGAGTCCGGACACCGTATTAGTTTGCTTTGTTATGACCTTTATTTTATTCCGAGTTGGATCGGGATCCAGGTATTCTGAATCAACATCAAATCTTTCAAGGATCACCATTGCCCCCTCCAGAGCAGATGTTCCCGCATTGTTCGTAGGGCCAGTTCGAGGAGCATTGTCAGGACTATTTCCACTTCTTCTTTTGACATAAGCCCCCAACTTACCTCTTTTAATGAGATTATGTACTTCCTGTTTTAGAGCAATGCAGTCTTGGGTGTTATGGCCAATATCATTATGATATTGGCAAAAACAAGTATTTCGAATGTCTCTGGAAGACTGCAATGCTACTGGTTTCTGAAAATGGACTTCATCCTTGGTCTTGTCATAAATTATGGCCACATTCTATTTTAATTCTGTAAACAAATCCGGTTAAACCCAAAGACCACTTTTAATCCTTGAATGCTGGAAGATTGATTTTGGTTTGACTGAGCCTGTTTAGCCCTGTTGGACCCTTGTCTGGTCTCCTTAGATTTATAGCCGGGCTGGTTTTGAGCTGTTGTAGTGGGCCTCACCTGACGGTGCACCCTGGTTTTCTTGGTTTCATCCACATTAATCTGCTTCCCCACCTGATTTAATAAGCCACCCCAAGTCATGGCCTTCTTCCTGGTCACCGAATCAACCAGATTCCTAGGGTTCAACCGTTGTCTCAAGGAAGAAATTGTCACCTGTTCGAAGCAATCTGCTAACCAGTTCTTGGTATTTACGAACCGACTTATGTAGTCCTTTAAGGACTCATTTGGCTCTTGGACACAATGGATAATAGTATCTCTATTGCCCTTCACCTTATTACTTCCCACAAATTACCTTCGGAAGGCAACCCATACTGTATCAGAGTTTCTGATACACCCATGGGGTAAGTTGTTGTACCACTTAAGAGAACTTCCCGTAAAATATTAGGAAAAGTTTCTACACAGAAGTTCGTCATCATCATCAAAATTCATCATGAAGTTCTTGAACCACTCTAGATGATTGTCCGAATCTTTACTCCCATCATACTTCTCCATTTTGGAGCTATCAAACCTTTTGGGTAGGTTTCCAAACAGTATTTTGGCAAACAATGGTGACTATCTCTAATTCCTATTACGATTGAAGACTGTGTCTTCATTAGGCGTTGCGAAAATACATGTTTCAGTCTGGAAAGCAAAAGGATCAATCAACAACTGATCTACATGCCTATGACCGTGGCAGTGAGATGACCCTTTGCCCAGATGCCTTTTAAGTCTCCCATGTCTATCTTTCTTTCTTGAATAATTTTTAACTAGTTTTTGTTTTTTCCTAGACCTCCCTTCATCACTGCTTGATGACAAAGACTCCTCAAGCTCAGCGTCGTTTGAAGAGCTGCTGGAGGAGTCAGAATCTGAACTTTCAACCGACTTAGATCGTTGAGTCTTCTTAGAACTGACATGGGTCTTTTTTGAACTCAAATGAGTCTTTCCCGATGGATCATTCTCCCTAGGATTGTCAGTATGATGGATGGTTAATGCTTTTGACTTTTCTTTATACCCATTTATGCTTGTTTTATGGCCCTCAACGCCTCTATTTCTGCTCTCAACTTGTCCTACTCTTTGATGGTGTATTCCTTGTTTTCCCCAACTACCTCCACCACAGGTGGTGGATTTTTTTGCTCGTTCGGATCCATCCGAAATGGTCTTTTCTACTGGTTTTGAATGCAAGATTCAGGCACTGTCGCCTCCCACTGTGGTCGCCACTTTGGTTTGGTTTATTTTGGACTGGGGGTAATTTTGTAAAATGTTTTGTAAAGTATTTTGAGTATTAAGTTTTTAGTGTAAAGTAGTGAGAGATTTGAGCAGTCTGGTTGTATTAAATGTTTATTACTCTCATTAATTAGAGTGGTTGGGGTATTTATACCCTTAATAAAGGACTTATGGGCTTATGAGTCAAGTTATGAAATCGGGTCAAGCTTAAGGACCCATTAATCTTTTAATCTGATCAACACATAAATTAGTCAAAAGATGTTTAAGTGTTTTTACGTTTGTCATGTCCGGATAGTTCAATGGTATGTTATTGTACGAATTTCCCTTGTCCAGATAATACATTAGACTGTGACTGGATAATTCGAACTCATCAATCTAACCTATGACATTTAGGTATATGCTATCCATATTTGTCTTGATCTTAAATTAGTTTCACATTTTCTTCAAGATACTCACAAAGAATTTAAAAATAATTGTACAATTTTCACACAAGCAAAGTAAACACGTCAGCCGTTTTTTATTATAAAAGATCAATAAATATAAAGTTTTATTTCTTTTTATTACATTGTGATGTCTAGGGTCTTCATAAAGTTCCTTCATATACTGGTTCACGTTATTCCTTTCTAATTGTTGACGATTTTACTCGATGCACATGGAACTTTCTTATACACCATAAATTAGAAACACAATTTTTATTAAATAATTTTGTGCAATTATTCAAAATCCAATTTCAAATAGATGTTCAAACAATAAGAGTGAATAATGGTAGTGAATTTATTCATATTCACAGTTTCTCTCAAAACAAAGGCATTAAGTTTTAAATTTCTTGTGTTACACCCTTCAAAAAAATGGAGTTGTCGAACAAAAACATCGGCATATTTAATTGTTTCTCATTTTATAATATTTTAAACAAATGTACCACTTGAATTTTTTGGTGATTGTGTTTTAAAAACCGTTTATTTGATCAACTACATTCCTACTCTTTTACTATCAACTATCCCATTCAAAGTCTTATAAAAATGGCTCTACAAATAATATTGACATATTAAAATTATTTATTAAATTGGTATCAAATACTATATGGCCAAACCATAAACAAAGACAAATCAAGTTTGATTGTCTCTAAAAACATTAATAGCCAAAGAATCAAAATTATTGAAAATGTCACAGGCTTTAAAATAGACATTTACCTTTAACATATTTAGGAATTTCTATTCATATTAGTAACAAAGGAAACCTTTATGGTTATCTAGTTAACAAGGTCAGAAATAAAATCAATGATTGGGACAACACAACGTTTTTATTTGGAGGCAGATTGATCTTAATTTAATCTTTCCACATGTCTACCCCTAACTATCATCACCTCCAATGTTGTAATATCCCTAAGATTGTTCTAAGCAGAATTGAAAGGCTTTTGAATAAATTTGTATGAGGTTCCAAGGATACTAATACAACTATAATATGTTCAAACTGGAATTCCATTAATAAACCATATAAGGAAGGTGGTTTAAATATCTAGAAATTTTCTGACATCCTAACCACTTTCTTAGATTTGTTAACATCACAAACAGAGCATTAACTTTCCAACATGCTAACTATGATCCACTATGGTGCCAAGCTATGTCCACTGAACTACGGGCTCTAGAGCATAACAACACTTGAAAGATGGTTCCCTTTCATCCGGAGCACAAACCTATAAGATGTCGCTGGGTTTATAAGATCAAATACAACTCTGATGGAACCATTGATCGATATAAAGACTGTTTAGTAACTAAGGGCTACACCTATGTTGAGGGTATTGACTATCAGAAGACTTTTTCTCTAACTTCTAAATTCACAACTCTTAGATGTTTGTTGACGGTTATAGTTTCCAAAAATTGGTATCTTCATCAACTTGATGGGCATAATGTATGTATTCATATAAATTTATATATCTCTCTACCTCATAGTCTCGGCCAACATGGGGAGAATTTGGTTTTTCAGATTTGCAAATCTATTCGACGACTTGAAACAAGTATCCCAAAATTGGCTCTCTATTTTTTCAACTACTATCAAAACCGCACATTATATACAATCAAAAGCAGATTACTTACTTTTTACCAAATCTCAATGTAACAAGTTTGTTGTTGTTATCATCAATGTTGATGATATCCTATTGTCAAGAGTAACTTGGATAAGTTCAAATTGCTGAAGAATCATCTACTCCAACATTTTTACATTCAATATCTTGGCGAGTTAAAATATTTCATAGGTATTGATTTTTTTATCTAAGAGAGGAATCTTTATATCACAAAAAATATGCATTAGATATTTTACAAGACATATGACTGTCACGAGTAAAACTAACTTTTTTTATAATAGAGTAGAACCGATGAAGATGGTTAGCTACTTCTGATGAGTTTGGATACTTCAAACACAGCCTACCAGTTAATCCGGACAGGTGTAATTCGGACCATAACACACCACTAAGAAATCCGGATAAGACAAATGTAAATCACCTTTTGACTAAGCTATTTGTTAATCTACTTAAAACACTAATAGGTTTTTAAACTTGACCCGGTTTCACAACTTGACCCGGTAAGCCCATGGGTCATTATAGTAAGAGTATAAATACCTCAACCACTCTCATTAATGGGGGTGATCAATATTTAATACAAGTAGGCTGCTTAATTATCTCACTACTCCTCACACCAAACACAAAATACTTCAAACTTACCAAATCACTACTTCTCAGCATCTATTGAACTTTGAAGAATGCTAAAGATTTTAAGTAGTCTCCACAATGCAATCAAACTTTTGTTGAAATAAAGAAAGACTTGTCCTCACCAAAGACTCTTTTCAAACCTGTTCAAGGAGAAACATTCTATGTATACCTAACTGTGTCAGAATGTGCACTAAGTGCTGTATTGGTAAGAGAAGTGGACAATTACCCTCGTCCGGTATACTACATTAGCAAAAGTTTAATAGATGCTAAGAAGAGGTACTTAAAGCTTGAAAAGTTGGCATCAACCTTAGTAATCGCGGCAAGAAACATGAGGTCGTATTTTCAATCTCATTCTATCATTTTCTGGACATCTTTCCCATTAAAGAATGTTCTTCAAAAGGTAGTCATATCAAGAAGGATGACCAAGTGGTCAGTGGAATTGGGCGATTACGGCATTGATTTTTCCCCCCGAACAACTATCAAAGCTCAATCAGTGGCTGATTTCCAGGTAGAATTTAATTCGAACAAGAACTCCAAACAAGCTTCAGAAGATAAAACCAAGAAATAGTAGATGGTCCGAACTGATGGTGGTTCAAGCACAATGTGTTGTGGAGCTGGAATTTGCCTAACCTCTCCGTATGGTGATAAGATGTACCAAGCTATATGCTTTAGGTTCAGGGCCTCCAACAATGAGTCAGAATATGAAGCAGTCATAACTGGTTTTAAATTGGCTTTCTTGTGTGGGGCTAAGAGAATTCGGTTGATGATCGACTCTCAGCTGCTCATCCATCACGCTCAAGGTCAGTCTGAGGCTAAGAAGGAGCAACTGATCAAGTACTTACTCATCCTAAAAGAAGTGGCATCCAACTTCATGAGTGTTTATTATGAGCATATTCCCAGATCGGACAATACATTGGTAGATTCTTTGGAAACTATAGCGTGTTCTGATTCCTACCCTTGGATTCACATACAGGAATACTCGTCTATACAGCCAAGTCAGAAAAGGGGAGGTGGGGAAAGCTTGAGCATTCTTTAAGGGTCCAACCAGACTAAACAAACTAAGTCCAACCAGAATCAGTCTCAGAGCCAACATTCAAGAGGTAAAGAGGTCCCTCGGTTCAATAAGAGTGGTTTTTAGAGTTGAGAGAGAATGTGCCCACAATATATGACAAGACCAAGGATGAATTCCATTTCTGGAAACCAGCGGTACTACAATCTCTCATCAAAAGCCGAAATACTTATGTTTGCCAATATCATAATGATATAGGCCATAATACTCAAGACTGCATAGTATTGAAACAGGAAGTGCATAACCTTATTGAAATAGGCAAGCTGGGAGCTTATATCAAAAGAAGAAGTGAAAACAGGCCTGATAGTGCTCCTCGGACGGGCCCTACAAACAATGTGGGAACATTTGCTCAAGAAGGGGCAATGGTGATTTTAAGAGATTTTATGTTGATTTTGAGTACCTGGATCCTGATCCAACTCGGAATAAATTGGGGGTCATAACAGAACAAACCAGGACGGTGTCTGGACTGATCAGTTTCTTTGAGTCACTCATCATCTTTAGAAGAGATACTGTGACAACACCCACCCCTTCATCAAGTAAGAGGCATGTGCACAGTTTGGTCACTCAGTTGGAAGGGGGAATGTCTTCCCATCAATGCCAAACCCCTTTTCGATTCATAGTTTTTGATGATGATGATTTGAGAAATATTGGGGGCAATGATATACCCCGAATTTTGATAGACACAGGTAGTTTTGCAAACATCATCTTCTTAAGCTCCTACAAGCATATGAGGAATCTGACCGTTATTAAACACTCAAACAGAACCATTGTGGGCTTCATAGGAAGCTCTGTAGATGTAATTGGGGAATTTGAGGAAGAAGTGCTGTTGGGCAGATGCCCCTTTAAAAAGATGGTAAGGGTGCTATTCGTTGTGGTAGATTGCCCCACATCCTACAATGCAATTGTTGGGAGGTATAGGCTTTCCAGAATGCATGATGTGGCCTCAACAGTCCATCAGTGTTTGAAGTATGCAGTCCAAGGGCAAGTAGGTGTTGTCCGAATCAGTCAAAAGATAGCCACGGAGTGCTATGCAACCGCTCTTGCTCCTAAGACTTCGGGAGCGGTTCAGATTAATGAAGATTAGCGGTTACTGGATCCTTCTGAGGGAGAGAGTGAGATTAATGACCCCAGAGAGGCTCTTAGTGTTATAATACCACTTGAAGAAATTGAAACCCACTCCCCTGCAGAGGGTAGAAATATCAAGATTGGTTCCAAAATGACGCCAGAGTTGAAAAAAGAAATTTTTATCCTTTTTACTAAACAATCAGCATGTCTTCGCTTGGTGCAATCGTGATGTAACTGGAGTGGCTGCAAGCATTATCTCACACAAGTTGTCAATCTGGAGTGATGGTGCACCTGTTGTGCAGAAAGGAGAGTTTTTTCTAAGGAAAAAACTGATGTGATAGTCCAAGAGGTTGATCGGCTTACCAAGAAGGGACACATAAATGAATCCCAGTATCCTTCATAGACTCCCAATCCGGTTTTAGTCAAGAAAAAGAACGAGAAATGGTGTACGTGTATTGATTTCACTGACCTTAATAGAGCTTACCCAAAAGATCTTTATCCAGTCCCCTGAATATATCAGTTGGTAGACTCAACGTCTGGTAACAAGTTGTTTTCCTTCATAGATGCCTTCTCTGGGTACAACCAGATACAGGTGGATCTGAATTATCAAGATCATACTACCTCTACAACAGACGTAGGTCTCCATCGCTACAAAGTGATGCCTTTTGGGTTAAAGAATACCGGGGCTACTTATTAGAGGTTGGTGAACATAACATTCGCTAGTCAGATTAGCAGAAATATGGAGGTATACATAGATGACATGATGGTTAAAATCCTGGAGGAGGATTTTCATAATTGATCTTCAAGAAACATTTGCTAATTTGACAATTGTATATTTGAAACTAAATTCAGAAAAATATGTCTTTGGGGTTCGATCTGGAAAGTTTCTGGGTTATGTGATAAGTGGAAAAGGAATACATCCCGATCCGGATAAGCTTAATGCCCTATTATAAATGGATCCACCTAGGAATATTAAAGAAGTCCAGAGGCTCACTTGAATGTTGACTGCCCTAAACCGTTTATTTCAAGGTCTTCAGATAAATGTGCTACATTTTTCCAAACTTTGAAGAATGCTAAAGATTTTAAGTGGTCTCCACAATGCAATCAAGCTTTTGTTGAAATAAAAAACACTTGTCCTCACCAAAGAATATATTCAAACCCGTTCAAGGAGAAACACTCTATGTATACATGGCTGTGTTAGAATGCGTTGTAAGTAGAGTATTGGTAAGAGAAGTGGACAATTACCCTCGTCTGGTATACTACTTTAGCAAAAGTTTAATAGATGCTGAGAAGAGGTACTTAAAGCTTGAAAAGTTGGCATTAGCCTTAGTGATTGTGGCAAGAAAGAAGAGACCATATTTTCAATCTCATTCCATCATTGTCCAAACATATTTCCCATTAAAGAATGTTCTTCAAAATGCACACATATCAAGCAGGATGACCAAGTGGTCAGTAGAATTGGGTGATCACGACATTGATTTTACCCCCCGAACAGCTATCAAAGCTCAATCAGTAGCTGATTTCCTGGTAGAATTTCATTCGGACAGGAACTCCAAACAAGCTTCATAAGATAAAACCAAGAAATAGTGGGTAGTCTGAACTAATGGTGGTTCAAGCA
The DNA here is from genome assembly GCA_036936605.1 of Limnanthes douglasii subsp. nivea. Classification (NCBI taxonomy): domain Eukaryota; kingdom Viridiplantae; phylum Streptophyta; class Magnoliopsida; order Brassicales; family Limnanthaceae; genus Limnanthes; species Limnanthes douglasii. Next base: position 45,132,489 of record JAUPFV010000002.1, read on the forward strand.
CAATCAGTTATGGAGCTGGAATTTTCCTAACCTCTCTGTATGGTGATAAGATGTACCAAGCTATATGCTTTGGGTTCAGGGCCTCCAACAATGAGTCCGAATATGAAGCAGCCATAGCTGGTCTTAAATTGGCTTTCCTGTTTGGGGCTAAGAGAGTTCGGTTGATGAGCGACTCTCAGTTTCTCATCCATTATACTCAAGATCAGTTTGAGGCCAAGAAGAACCAACTGATCAAGTACTTACTCATCCTGAAAGAAGTGGCATCCAACTTCATGAGAGTTTGTTATGAGCATATTCCCAGATCGGAGAATACAATGGCAAATTATTTGGAAACTATAGCGTATTCGGAGTCCTACCCTTGGATTCACATACAGGAATGACCATCTATACAGCCAAGTGAGAACTAGGAAGATGGGGAATGCATGAGCATACAGGTGATTCAACCTAAAGACTGGAGGTTTTTCCTCCTTCAATATATTTGTGATGGATTTTTGCCTTCGGATAAAGCTATCGCAAGAAATATTAAACACAAAGCACGTGGTTTCTTAATCATAAGGGGAGTTTTCTATAGAAAATCTTCCTGTAGACCTCTCCTGCGTTGTTTGAGGGGTTGAAGAATCTCAATTTTTTTATCTGAACTATACGATGGAGAAGACTCAACATATTGCGGGTACATGGCACTAAATCGGAGAGTGTTATTAGCTGGGTACTATTGGCCATCCATAATGGCAGATGCTAAAGAAATGGTAAAAACGTGTGATCCATGTCAAAGGTATGGCAATGAAATTCATGTGCCAACAGTACATATGGAGTCTATTTCTGAGCCAATACCTCTTGCCCGATGGGGAATGAACTTAGTTGGACCTCTGCTTATGGCATCCGGGGGGTGCACAACTATTATAGTCACTATTGATTACTTCTCAAAATGGATAGAGGCAGCTCCTTTGGTAGGAACCACTTCGAAGGCTGTGATTAAATTTATCATATCCAATATATGCTACAGATTTGGGATCCCTCAAAAGATTACTACAGACAATGGGCCACAATTTGTTAACAAAGATATGGAGATTTTTTGTGCTTCTAGAGGTATTCAGCATTGGTTTCCTTCTTCTTTCGATCCACAAGCAAACGGCCAGGTTGAAGTTGCCAACTGGACTATTTTGTCTGGATTAAAAAAGAATCTAGAAAGAGCTGCGGGGAAGTGGCCAAGCTATTTGCAAGAAATGTTGTGGGCATACCGAACTACTCCTCGAGCTGCTATACAAAAGGCCCCTTTTGCTTTGGTGTATGGAATATATGAAATTACCCCCATAGAAGCTACCCTACTATCATACTTAGTCCACAACTGTTCCGAACAAGCTAATGAGATAACAACTAGGAATCAGTTGGACTTAATAGAAGAAAGAAGGGTTAAAGCTCACTTAAGAACATCTCACTACCAAGGTTTGATGAGGAGCAGATTTGCTTCCGAGGTCAAAAAAAGAGATTTTCAACCAGGAGATAAGGTGTTAAGAAAAGTTTTCTTATACACCAAAGAGAACTGTTGCCCTTCTTATTAGAAGCAGCATCTCCCGTCTGACCTGATCCCTCGGTTTTGAAGGGGGCGTCCTCAATTCTGTCTTCCATAATCTCTTTCATCACTGTGGAAGGTTTTTCAGTTGCCTTAGAAGAAGGGGGGGGGGGTCAATTTCTTGCATTGAAGACTGTTCGGGTGGTTGACCACTTGTTGCCTCTGAAGGCCTAGTATCCGGATGAGGTTATGATCCGGAGGGCTTGGCCCGTGGAGCTGCTTTAGACACCTCTGATCCGGAAAGTTTTGGCAGTGATGGTATGGATTGAGTTTTGGTTTGGTGGGTCGTCTGGCGAGGGGTTATCTTTTCCAGAGACTTCTCTATATCAGAACCCATAGCAATAAAGAGAGAGGGTTTTCTGATGCTTTAAAACAGATTTTTACTTAGGCACAGAAGGTTGGGACTCTTGAACAGAAGAACCAGAAGGGAGGGGTGAAAGGTTTGGTTTGAACGAAAACTGTCTAGACCTAGGGTTTTTGGAAGAGGATGACCCCTGATCGGTGTCCTGAGTTGGTTGACTAGTTTTCTCACCTGGAGAACCTCGGAGGCCGGCGGCGATACGGTTCTCTCTTTCTACCTTCCTCGCTCTATCTAACTCTGACAAATTCAACCAACCACCTTTAACTAAAGCGTTTCTGGCCGTGAACATAAAATCTCTCAAGAACGATTTGAAGGTAATATAGATATCTCTCTAAAAAAGCTTTAAGTGTGGAAGACAATGAAATAGTAAAAGAGTATTTATATAACAATAAAAAGTAACAGTTACCTAGGAGAAGTTGAAGAGGGTAATGCAATGATTAAAGGCTGCGCAAACGTGTAAAGAATCAAATGCCTGGGTAACTTTCTAGACTTAGTGGGTGCGCTAGTCTAGAAAAATAACGGCTGGTAGGTCGAACCAAATATTGATACGTGTCTCACGATCCAAGAAGAAAACTCTTGAAATTATGGAAAGAGAAACTAGTCCTGACAAATTTCGAACTAGGTTGGTGTTGAAAGTAAACTTCTTGGTCTGGACAACACAAGCAGATCGGATAAAGTTGATACTGGCTTGGTAGATTTTTTAGCCCTACCAAAAACATTTAGTGAGGCCTAAAAAAGGGGCTACTGATGAGTTCAGATACTACAAACACAACCTACCAGTTAATCCGTACAAAGGTAATTCAGATCATAACAGACCACTAAGAAATCCGGACAGGACAAATGTAAAACACATTTTGACTAAGCTATTTGCTAATATACTTAAAAAACTAATGGGTCCTTAAAATTAACCCGGTTTCACAACTTGACCCGGTAAGCCCACGGGTCATTAAATTAAGAGTATAAATACCCCAACCACTCTCATTAATGAGGGTGATCAACATTTAATACAAGCAGGCTGCTTAATTATCTCACTACTCGTCACACTAAGCAAAATACTTCAAACTTACCAAAACACTTTACCAAACTACCCCCAACCCAAAATAAACCAAACGAACTTCATGATTTGATAGTAACTAGGCCTCATATTGTATATCTGGTGCATACACTGTATCAATTTATGGGAGCACCTAAGAGGCCACAGTGGGAAGCAACATTAAGAGTCCTCCATTACACAAAAAATCACTAGGTGAGGGTCTCTTCTTATATCATAAAATATTATGACACTCAGTTCCTTTTGTGATTCAGATTAGGGTGGATGTGGTATGTTAAGACGGTATATTCCCGGTTATTGTGTTTTTCTTGGCTTATCACTCATATCGTGAAGGTAAAAGAAACAACTAATGTTTCACGATCATTTGTAGAAAATAGTATAGAGGAATGACGAATACTTGTCTAGAAATAATCTGATTGAGATACATACTTAAAGATTTGAAGGTCGACTTGGACCAACTGACATCATTGTTTTGTGACAATCAAGCATTTTTACATATTGCAGCTAATCCAGTTTTTCACGAGCGTACTAAACACATAGAGATTATTTTCCTATAATTCGGAAAAAACTTCAAGCCATGATAATTCGCCCATGCTATATTTCTTCAAAGATGGAACTGATAGACATATTTACTAAAACACTCAAGAAAGATCAATTTGATTTTTTTTAGCAAATTGAGAGTTCTTGATTTACATTCTTCAACTTAGAAAGGAATATCAAAATAGCTTTGTATTTACTATAAAGTAACTCTAAACATTAAGATAGATGGATGATTTTATTAGTTATAACGATATTTAGACGCAAATGTAATGGGGTGACTATATTAAAATATAGTCATATTAGTTGTAGCTATGATCCAAATATACATATAAAACTGTTGTATATACACCCTGAAAAGGAAAACCAAATTGGTAGAATAATCAGAGCTCATTACCAAAAATCATAAGTTTGGTGATATTCTTCATAAAATCACACATCTTCATTTTTATCACTTAGGTTTGAAATTCCCGTTATTATATTTTTTAATAGTGGATTAGTTATTGTTATTATTATTTTTATATCATTATAACTATATTATTTTCGGTTCACATCATCAATTTTTAACCTACTAATTATAAAAAAATCCAAATATATAAAATACATCTCTAATTTTTTTTTTTTTAATTTTGAACTTTCAAAACAAACGAAAATTGATATTTATATCATAGGGCGTTATTATATAAAAGAAACATAAAATATTTTAAAGAGTTTATTCTTAACGAATCTTGAAAGTAGTCAATCGAGAATATATAATACTGATTAATTTGTAGAGGACCGACACATGGAATATATCTTTGTACTAGAATAATTAATAATCCAAGTCAATTATTATTTCATTTCATTAATAAACAATCGAAATTAACAAGTTCATAAATAATTAATTTGGAATCTATAAGAGAATACGATGCGTATTAGAGTATTACTCTAGTTGGGTGGTGGTGGTAGTGTTTATGCAATAACTATTATAAGTGATCATTAACTAATTGATTAGTACTACTTTTTAATCATTTACTCATGTTATTTTAATCATTAGTTGCATCTTATCCCTAGCTATAGTTATATAATTATGAGATCTAGCCTCCAAGGGGTAGCCGATTTGGTTGTGTATGACATTCGTATGACCAAAAGATCATGAGGCTGAACTGAACCTGTCACCTTGTGTGGTTTACCTTCTGGCATTGGTTTGCAGGCTATCGCGTCAGACTGATGGTTTACCCTGTGCGCACTCATTGCACTCTGAGTAGCGGTTGTGGGTTCCCTCCAAAAAAAGAAAAAAGAAAAAAAAAATAAATTATGAGATCTATTTTTAATAATTAAATGAAAGTGCCAGATATATTCTCTTCCATTTTTTCTTATATTTTAGTTTTGTTTTTCTTATCCATCTAGATTTGAAAACGATAAAAAAGAACATAGTTGTATAATTGGTAAGATAAGAGTAAGAAATATAGTCTTCTCTCATCATAATTTATTTGAGTGGATCTTATAGTGGAGAAATATTATCATTATCATTACTATTTTTTGAAAAGTGAATTCATATTGGTATCCACCTATAACATATTTAAAAGATCATTGGATTTATTCGGAAATAGAATAACGTGTAGATAGATATACAGTTTAGTTTATGTGGCCCGATTCGACTAAATAAATCGTAAATAATATAAGTAGTCGTCAGCAATATTAATTTGTGCAAAATAATATATTATACACCATGACCGAATGAAAAAACCATTATTGATTTGTCCATATATTATTATATAGTAATATATATATATATATATATATATATATTATTAGTATTTTAAACATTTGATATTTCCACAATTGATGATTTGTCGAAACATTGTTTTTACCTAGGGTAAATTTGACTTTTGATGAAAATAAGTATTTTTAAATAGTTAAGTCTTTAAAAAAAAATCGGTTATTTAAAATAGAGTATTATTTTTTGATTTTGCCGTCCAATTCATATTTATGATCTATCTCATTTCCGTTAATTAATCAAGTCTTCCATCATAGAAGAATGCGAAATCATTTCACTAAACTCTTCTATTAGTTATGCCAAACTTTTACATGTAATAGTTCCATCGTTCGAAACATTTCTCATGCTCAATCGGAAAATCAAAATCACCAAATCAGATTTGATCATTTTCAGTCCACGACTGACAATATAACAAACGTTTTAAACAATCCGGCCTTTGAAAAATCTAATCTACATGAAAAACAAACAACATAAACAATTAAGATTCTCAAGTCTTACGCTCATACTTTGAAGCTTAAAACCTAGAATTTCTATCAGAGTAATGTCTCAGTTACCCACAAACTTAATCACACTATTATCAGTTTTGAGTCCAAAGATAAAAAAAATCTACAAAGATCATCAAAAGCACACAATAATTGGCAAATTTGCAATTGGAAAACCAAAATACGAAGCCATCAAAGCTTTTCTTTGGCAATTCAAGTTTACTTGAACTTTCAGCATTACCCAGTGGGATTTTTGTCATGTATTTATTGAATTTGATTGCAAAGAAGACAAAGAAAATCTGGTATCGAAACGTTTGGGCTGTGGGTAACAAAACAATGAGGAATTGAAGTGGCCTCTTCAGTTTGATCCTAATCAAGAATGTCCGATCACCCCTGTCTCGATTACTTTACCTACCTTTCCTGAATTCATGTTCAATGAGGGAAGAATTTATGAAATACCCAAAGCTACCGGTTTTCCTTTAAATTTTTGGGTCCCTCTTCATAACAAAGCTATGTACAATTGTTGCAAATTCTGGGTTGAACTCAACATCTCCAAACTGTTAATCAAGAAAATCTAGACCAAGTTTAGTGAAGATGAAGGTTTATGGTTGGATGTTGTTTATGGTCCTCATCTAGAATATTGTAGTTACTGCAATCACATAGGACATTCTGAAAAAGTCTGCAAGAAACTCATATCCTCCCAAAGTACAAACACAAGTGATCAATAACCTGACCTTAATAATATATTAGAAAAGGAAACTATACCAACTATAAATTCTATCATAGTAGCCAACAAAGTAACAAGTAAAGATCAGAATCAGTATCATCAACCTATAAATCTATCCACTGGAAATAACTCTACTAAGCCAAAACAAAACATACTTGAACATATCCTTGGAAATTCTCGATAAGCCACTTCAAGAACCAGTGATATAAATCAAATTCTAGAAAATGATCCTCAAATCATTGAAGCATTGCATACCATTCAAAGAAGATCTTTATTTGAAATAAATAAAAGCTTCTTAGATCCCATTCAAGAGTCATCTAACAAAAGACACCACTGGTAGCCTTTTATGTTCTCGTGTAAATGGAAAAAAAGCTAGTGAAAGAGAATTGAAAAATGTGAAAAACAATAGGAGCAAGAAACTAAAAGGTTGAAATCCTAAAGGCCCCTCATCATCTAAATTAATACAATTTAAAAAAGTTGTAAAACCCTCCACATCTCATAAATGACCATCTCCATCTTAAACTGGAATGTAAGAGGCCTTGGCAATAAAGAAACCATGAGAAGACTCAAATCTCTCAGAAAATCTGATAAGCAAAGTTTTATGGCTCTTCAAGAACCAATGATCCACTAATCAAACCTTGAATATATGTCAAAGAGGCTCAATTATAACTGCTTTATTGGGAACATCAACAACAATATATCAATAATGTGGAGTTATAATTTCTGTGGATATCTTTGCTAATGAAGAACAACTACTTCATCTTAGGTTAAACATCCTTCTATAGACAAAGACTTCAAAGTGTCTATGGTGTATGTCAAATTCAATAGAGAGCTTATAACGGATTTATGGAACAATTTAAGAACAGTTAAAGATAATACCAAAGAATAGATAGTATTTGGAGAATTTAATGCTATTCTAAACACTGATGAACAAATTTCCCGCACAACTACTTGTCTCAGGAGCATAACTAACTTCAACAATGTTATCCTGGATTGTAATCTCATTGATGTTGGATACTCTGGTACTAAATTTACATGGACTAATGGTAGAAAGTGGAAAAAGCTTGACAAAATGCTATTTAACAACTCTTGGGTCAACTATTTTGATAATATAAATGTTGTTCATCTTGCAAAAAATTTCTCAAACCACTCTCCCATCATTATTTTTATTTCTTCTAATATGGACAAAATCAAATCTTCTAAAAAGTAAATCAACATTTGGGTAATGAATAAAGGTTTTCTGGAAATGGTGGACAAAAGTTGGCATGTGGTTATGATGGGAAATCTTATCCAAAGATTCTGGTACAAACTCAGAAGGCTTAAGACTGATCTAAAGTCTAGAATAAAGATATATTTGGTAATGTCTTTGATGCATTCAAACAAATTAAAGAGGAAATCAACTTCAGAGAAGTGAATTACCAAATCTAACTCCAGCAGTGATAAAATGTTACTAGACAAGCCTATAGACACTCACATTACTCTGCTTGCTGGGGAAGAAGTTTACTAGGAGCAAAAAAACTCATGCTTTATGGTTGAAAGAATATAATAAAAAAACTACTTTATTTCATAATTTTGTTAAAAAGACAGCTAAAAGAAACAGAATTAATCGAATTTATAAATGGGTCTCAATAGTTAGAAGATCAGAATTCCATCAGCAGTTCTGCAGTGGACTACTTTCAAGATCTTCTTACTGATTCTCCCAATCCTAATGCTACTGAAGATCTATAAGACCTAATTCCTACGCTGATCACAGAAGAAGATAATGCTATGATGATTTTTATCCTCACTGAAGCTGAAATTTATAATGTTATATCATATCTAAACTCTAATTGCTGTAGGCCCTGATGGATTTAATAAAAAGTTCTTCTAATCATGTTGGTTTATTATTTCTAAAGATCTCTGTGAATCCATTGAAGAAATTTTCAAAGGAGGCTCTATCCCTAAAGGAATTCACTCTACTGTGATCTATCTAATCCCAAAGATTCATTCTCTAAAATCGTAGAAAAACTTCAGACCTATCAGTCTAACTACAGTGCTAAACATAATTACTTCAAAGATCATCAGCAACAGACTGCCTTTCATTCTACCAAAAATAATATCACAAGAGCAAGGTGCCTTTGTTAAAGTCATAAGTATTCATGAAAACATATTAATTGCTCAAGAGCTCTGCCATGACCTCAACCTAAAGACCAGGGATATTAATATGGTCCTGAAAATTAACATGACCAAAGCCTTTGACAGGCTCTCTTACGGATTTCTTTTAAAAATTATGGCTTCTTTTGCGTTTAGTTCTCAATTCATCAATTTGGTGCATAAAAGCATCAATAATAGTCATTTTTCTATGATTATTAATGGAGAAATGAAAAGGTTATTTTAGATCTAATAAAAGCATGTGACAAGGAGACCCCCTGTCTTCAAACTTGTTCATTCTAGCTGAGCAGTATGTTATGAGGGGATAAAAAACAATTCAGAAGAAAGTTGTTTTATTAGATACAAGACAAGAAGAGATCTGAACATACCTTGTTTGGCTTTTGCAGATAATTTCATGATTTTCATTAATGGTTCTCTATCTTCAATAAACAAATTTAACAGCTTCATGGCTCATTACTAGAATACTTCAGGTTAGTTTACTAACAATGATATATCTAAGATCATTGTCTCTAATAAAATGCCTAGTCAAAGAACTCATGGTCTGGAAAAGCTTCTGAGTTTCAGTCATAGTAATATGCCTTTCAAGTATCTGGGTACCACAGTCAGCAATACTAACAGAATCAACACTTGTGATGATCTCATTTCTAAAATCAGGAACAATATTATAGAATGGGACAATATCCTTCTACCTTTTGGTGGCAGACTAACCTTAATCCAATCCATCCTTTCAGCCTACCCTATCTACAACGTCCAAAACTATATTCTTCCTAAAGCAGTTATCTACAGGATTGGAAATTTATATAACAAGTTCTGATGGGGAAACAAAGAGAATAATCATGCTATTAACTGGTGTACCCGGGGAAGGCTATGCAAACCATACTCTGAAGGAGATCTGAATCTTAAGAAACTGGATGAATGCCAAGAAACATTTTTATACAAGCTTTGGTACAATTTCAAAGCTCAAAAAAATTGTTAGGCTAAAATGATGGCTTATATCTATTGCAGTAACTTCCACCCTCTCACTGCCCCTAACTCTTATTGAAAATAAAAAATCAGTTCTACACTCATAAAGGTTATAGATAAAGCAAAAAGGTCCATTTTCTGGAATCCTGGTATTGGCTACATTGATATCTGGTTGGATCATTCGTGTTCACTGATGCCTTTAATCCAATTTAATGAAACTAATGAAAGACGTTGGTATAAAAGAACTTAAATTAATCAATTCTGGGTTAATGGTTCCTGGGACTTAGCAATACTTGAAACTACAGTCACAAGTACAAAAATTACTAAGATTTAGATGATCAATCTAAACTCTAATGTTGATATAATAAAGTGGGCTCTATCCTTAGATGGTTCTTTCAGCTCTAAAAAGACTTGGAACTATATCAGAACAAAATGTAATGTCTCCAACCTTTACATGAAGACTTGAAACTCGATTATACCCAATAAATGTTCTTTTTTTTCTGTGGAAAGCCATCTACAATTGGATTCCAACTGACTCTGTGCTCCAAAAGAAACATTTTCAGCTTGCTTCCAAGTGAAAATGTTTCAATAACGTTGAAAGCATCAATCATATATTAGTTCAGTGTCAGAATTCATGGGTTGTATGGATCTATTTCAGCTCTCTTTTCAACATTCACATTACCAGAAATATGAACTTCCCTCACCTAATTCGATCATCTTTATGTTCAACAACTAAAGCTTGTAATATCAGAACTATCAACCCCTCTATTATCTGCTGGGTGATCTAGTATTCTAGAAATAAGAAGAAGCATCAAAAGCAGAATCCTAGTCCCAAGTCAACGATTGACCATGCAATCTATATTATAACTAGTCTGGACAATACAAATTTACTTTAGAAAACTCACTGGGATAGAGAGTATAATGTGGCTTCTAATCTTGATTGTGTAAATCATCTTTCTAAGACATTAACTCTATTATCTCTTAAGTGGAATAACTCAAAAATCAACAGATTTAAACTGAACTCTGATGGTGCTTGCTACTCTAATGGGGAATCTAGTAGAGATGGATTGATCATCGATCATAATGGAAACATAGTTCTTGGATTTGGAAGACTATATGGTAAGAATACTCCTATTTTTGTAGAGAGCAAAGTCTTATTAGATGGTTTATTCATCTGAAAATTTAGAAACATCTCTAACCTAGACATCGAAACTGATTCAAGTATATTAGTAAAGATGTTACTTAGAGGAAAAACTACTTGGTTTCTCGATCCTCTTATCAGCTGCGGCAGGAATCTTATCAGCTCTTCTATGACTATTAATCATATTTTTTGTGAGAAAACTAAAACAATGATTGGATAAAAAAGCAGTCTCTAAAAGAGAGTAAAAATCCGGACTTTAACCAGTCCCAAGCTCCCAATTCCCTTCGTGTCATAACGTTTCTGGAGACACAATGTTTGGACTTTGTCATGATCAACCATGTTCTTATCCAGGAAAAAGTCCCCTTGTAACAATTATTCGAAGAATAACTTATACAATGTGGGGTTGATCACGACCAGTTTTGGGCTGATTATGAAAAAGAATGTTTTATCGTGAACATCCTAGATCAAGTCACACAACATATTTTAGAAAGTTGGGGTCTATTAGGTATGACACTTTATCGCGATCAGCGGAAGCCTGATGGCGGTAAACCATTCCTAGAGATATCCAGATTGTTTTTGCTACTTCTACTTTCAGTTGTTTCTTAACCAACTCCGTTGATCAGAACTTTTCTTATGATCATCCACATTTAATCAAAACTTCCAACAAAAGACTTGTTATATTCCGAAAACACATTCTTGAGAAGTCTATGGAATAGTAAAACATAAATTATATTTTGAAAAATATGTCTAACATGTTTATCAAGTTTATCATCCGGAAAGAAGAAATTATATCTCTTGTCAATTTCTCGCGAAAAATATTTTATATGTCATTATCTATGGTCAAATTCTTGCGACAAATATCCTTCAGTTTCAGCTTCACTAATTGATTGTTCGTCATCGATATTTTTTCCTTGCTCTTATAATACATCTCAATTCACTTTGATCTAAACTATATTTTAAAGTTATTTTCTCAGTTATGAAATGTAAGGTTTTACTCATCATATTAAATCTAATTTGTTCTTCGTCATCTTTTTGGTTTTGCAACATAATAGATTTATGTTTCCATTAGCGTAACTAATTCATTTTGAAATTAAAAAAGCAAAATAAATAATTTGAAAGATTACTTTCAGTTTTTGTTGCCAATTGCTGACATGACCAGACATCAACTACTTCATCCTTAGTTGCCAATGGTATTGTCGTTGGATTAAAATCTATACTTTATAAAACACCTTGAATTATATTATTTTCAAGAGTTGGAGATACAATTCTAGATGTTTATGGTACTATCATGTGTTTTCAAAATACTTCGTTGTTCCCAAAGACGTCGTTGGTGAATGTGGGCATTAATGAATCCAAAAGTGCTCTTCATATTAAATGCCACTAAGACACGTTGTAGTAAAGAGTTATATAATTTATTAGTGGACATCATGGTAGAAAACGTTGTATCAATAGATGCTACTAAAATTCCATATTATTCTTTCTTTAAAATATATTTTAATGTAGTTTTTACCTGTATGTTATTTTTTACCTTGCGAAGTTTTGTCATGTCTCATATATAATGTGATACTTCTTTTTAAATGACATATTTCCTTGCCTTTTCGTCAATTATGATGATTACCTCTTATAATAAGGATAACGACGTCCTATATTTATATACCATTATATATTAGTAGAAATTTTATTAAGCAAGTCCAGCAAAGAAGTGTATTATCAGGATTATAATGTAAATTTTTGTTACAGTTTTTTTTCTAAATGATATTACGTATTTAGCCCCGTCATAATTATCAATTATACACTGATTAAATTTTCTAGGTAACTTTTCTTCTAAAATTCTTTGAGCAGTGGTGATCGTACTAAAGTATGTGAAGCTAATTTTAGCTCTAAATATTCATTAACACAACTTAACCATTTTCATTCTTTTTATTAAGTTTATCCTTAGACATTACTTAATTCTAGAATGTTTATCATTTTTATCATATTTTGGCTTCATTTTCTCTATTCAAAACTATATTATCATTAATACATAAATTCACGTCATCGTTATCTTTATTCATTGAATTTTCTATTAACAACTATAACGCATTTGACATTTGTTCCATTCTTACTTTCTTTCCTCGACCTTATACATTAGACTTATTTTATTTTTGTAATTCATTCAGTTGTAATCTTAGAGTATCTAAATAAGCATGAATGAGAAGATTAACTTCATTTAGAATTGGTAAATGTTGAGATAATCTAGATCTAATGACATAGCCTTGAATTAAAGATGTAATAACTCAAGGACGTGTTACTACTAGTGCAGAATTGCCTTATATATTATTGTTCCTTCAAGATGATGAAACAATAATATTAGCTCCAACCGCACAAAGATTACCTCCTATTTCATTATTCCTACCATATGGCGAAGCAATATAAGAGTTTCTTGAATAAAAATTGGAGATCTAAAAACAAATATTCCATGTAAAATATATTTGTTAGTACTATTAGTACAGGTTGGAACTTCGTAATGATTACCAATGATTATAAGGACTATACTACTCATGCTTTAAAATACAACAATTCATAAGATTACTTTTTTTTAGTAAAAAATTAATCATCCTCATAATGAAGATTTCTACCCACATTTATAAGGTTTATCAAGTAAATAATGAAATGACAAATGAAACATATTTGTAAGGATATGTGGTATTCATATGTGATTATGGTTATTAAAAATATGATTAAATTATCCTCTAACTGGTTAGGATGTTTGTATAATATCAAATTAGAACATAGACTCTTTTTGAATAATATTCTAACTTCAAACTCTTTCTATCTCATTTAACCGGTTATCATCGTTGTTCTCTTTTTACTTGTGACTTTGCTTTGTTTTACCTTAATATTTTTTTAATCCTACCTTGGCCATTTGTCTTGCATGCACTTATTTGTTTAGCTTATTCTCATTTAGTTGAGGTTCTTCTTTTGACATACCAATTTACCTTGGCCCTTCATCTAATATTTAATTATCCTTTATTATTACTTGTTATACTTGTTCTGACTTAATTGATGTTTGTAAATATCTAGTTCGTCGTAACTAAAAAAATGTTATAACATACATTATCAAATCTTCATTTTTAATTTTTCCATATTAACTTATAGCTCATCATAGTAATTATATTAATATTAACTCATTTTTATACTTTAGGTCTTACCTCATACATGGAGGCATAAACCTTAGCGGGATATACCCTTATCACCCAAAATTTAGGATCCGATAAGATAGATTATCAAATGATATATTTATATTTGATAGAATGAAGTTGTGAAGACGTCATCCATGAAATTATGATAATTCTTTCTTTATGAACCGAACGTAAATTTATAAAACTGTAATATATTCTTAATATTTTAGAATTTGAAAAGAGTCCATAAACGGTTAAATGGATTTAATAATACCTACATATGGCTAAGAATTAGTTGATTAATATATTAGATTATTATTAACTATGTGTAAATAGAGATCTCATAGGAATTACCACACATATGTTATCATTCAAGAATTCAAGGCTAGAATGATAGCTAAAGTTTTTCGAGAAAAAAAGAACAAAATATTTTTGAAGTATATATACTTAAGTTGCAAGAATAAGACTTTGTTTTTATGTTTTTTTTAAAAATAATTCTTCTCTCTCAAGAAAATTTTATTGATCCCCAAAAAAATCCTCAATTTTCCCTGTGAATCATTCTTTCTCTTCCTTCGCCTTTCTCTCTAGATCTTGGACTTTGTGGTGGTGTTGGCTACTTGCCAGCTTTAATCAGGACAATGGTGTAAGATGCCAATAGATAGAGGTACCTCAAAAACAGCGTCCTAACTCACAAGAAATCAATTATCAGAGGTCTCCTCAAGACAAGCCCTTCTTAAAGTTCCTAGGTCGAATCCATTCCATGCAAACAGAATTAACTCATATCTCAGCCACAAATATCAAAATTCCCATCCAAACCAAATCATATGCAGAAGTGCTCTATAAACAAGAATCCAAATCTATCTACGTTCCTTCAGAAGTTATAAAAAAAATAGACCACTTCTTCATTCAATACAATAATGAAGACAATGAAAATTTGATAGTCTCTTCAACATTTACCCTAAGTAAATTAAAAAAGGGTACTCCTAAACTTAACATTATAACAAATTCTTGGAAACATTAAAACTTGCTGCTAGTGTGAAGTTAGTAAATGGGACATTAGGCATATTTTGTTTGAATTCTCTCTCAAATAAGGCTTATGCAAACTGTGGACCAAAAATGTTTGGACCATTGAACAATACTCAATGAGATTGTTCAAATGGACTCCTGAATTTAATCCTAAAATTGAAAGCTCTATAACCCCAGTTTGGATAAGCATTTCAAATATGCATGAATTTATTTATAATGAAAATATTTTCAAGACCATAACTTCCTCTATTGGTCCTACTTTGAAAACATGGATCCTTGAAAAACATAGAGCCAACTACAATGCTTGTTATACTTGGATGGAATTAGACATAAATTAAAATCTGTTTTACAAAGTTTGGATAAGGTTTGGCGACAATGATGGTTGTTGGCTCGATATAAGTTATAAATACTTTCCATCTTAGTGTTCTATTTGCAATCATTTAGGTCATAAGAATATTGATTGCAAAAAACTAAAAACTAAAACTAACCACAGATTTGAAGATAATCAACTAAATCCAGATCAATCTACTTCTCTTGTTGTTATCATTAAGATAAAATCTATAATCGTTAGTAACAATATCACTTTGAATCATCAAAATTCTCAATAGGCTAGCGAAACACTAATGACTGGATCACACCCAAATCCTCCAAAAACAAACTTAAAATTTCAGACCAATGATAAAGTGACTAACTCTTTAACTTATCTTAACAATAACAATAAGGAATCCTTACCTCAATTGGACCACAACCAGGATACATATCCCAACGATGCTCATAATAGAAGCAATTGAGTCTTTAGAGACTAGATTCAATTATAATGGGACCTCTGATTATGTTAACCTTCCTTCTGATAAACACACCCCCAATATGGAGAACATAGGAAAGCTAAGAGTCTGATTGATACAGACTTTATAGACTTCACCTAAAAGAAAGTTAAAAGAGATTGATAAAAACTTTATAGGCTTGCTTAACAAAAAACTTAAAGAAGCTAATAGTATGAAAAACAAAAACTAACGAGCCTAATAATTTCCCTTTCAGCAGATCTAAATGACTATAAGCATATTAAACTGGAATATTTGTGGGGTTGGTAATAAAACCTCTTTTAGAAGGCTAATATCTCTTAAAAATAAATGCAAATATGACATTATTTCTTTTCAAGAGACTTTCATTGATAAAATCAATCTTGGCCGAATTGCTAAATCCTAAGGTTACCCTAACTATATATCTAAATCCAGCAATAAGGTCTGGCTTATGTAGAGAGAAAATTTTAATATGGAAATAAAATTAGATACTAATCAGTTAAATAATTTTATTGTTAACTACTCCACTATGACTAAATACTTTCAAGTTACTTTTGTCTATGCTAAATATCAAAGAGTTCTCAGATGAGACCTTTCGAATGATCTCAGAACTCTAGACTTTCCTACAAAACATCGGCTGGTTATGGTAGATTTTAGCACTATCTCATCTTCCCATGAGCAATTGAATTTCTCTACTTTATGCTTGAGAAGTCAATATGACTTAAAAAAACTATGAATAACTATACTTAATTTATGCTAGTTTTTTTGGGACTAAATATACTAGGACAAATAAGACTAAGTGTAGGGTGTTACATAACCATCACTGCTCTGATTACTTCATTCATACCAAAGTTACTCACCTAGCTAGAACCTGTTCTAATCACACTCCCCTTAGCATATCAATATCTAATGACCTATCCACATCTAAAGTATCATTTAGATTTCAAAAAATGTGGAATCTAAATGATAACTTTCTTGACATTGTAGAGCTTAGCTGGAACCAGGACATAAATGGTAGCCCTAATAATATATTCTGGCACAAGTCTAACAGACTCAAAGCTGACCTTATATTTGGAATAAAGAAACTTTTGGCAACATCTTTCAGTTTATCATTGATGCTGAAGATAATGTTAATTACCTTGAAGTTAAATATGAAAATTCTAACTCCATTGAAGACAAAATAAACTAGGAGAAAGCTAATTTAACCCATCTTCACCTTCTAACCAAAGAGGAAACTTAATGGCTTCAAAAAACCCACACTAACTAGATTAAGGACGAAGATAAAAACACTAAGTTATATCATAATTATGTTAAGAAGAAAATAAGGAAAAACAAAATCAGGAGCATTCTTGACAAGGGTATTTCGATCACTGATCATAAGCTTATATTTAACATAGTTGAAACTTACTTTAAAAACACCATTTATGTCCCTCGTACCATTGAGAATCTTTATTCCTTTCAAACCTTAATTCCTAATATGATAAGTGATGATGAAAATAGAATACTTATGGTTGTTCCTAACACTAATGAAATCTATAATATTGTCACAAACCTAAAAAGCTTTAGTGCTGCTGGAATTGATAGTTTCAACAACACTTTTTTCAAAACTTGGTAGCAAGTCATAAAGAAAGAGCTTATTGTTTCCATTGAATCCTATTGCCAAGGTAATATTATTCCCAGTGGGGTCTTTGCCACTCTAATTTTCTTAATCCCTGTGATTAATAAACCTTCCTCTTGGAAAGAGTTTAGACCCATAAGCCTTTGTACCCTCTTCGAGAGAATTATAAAATTTTAGCCTCTTATTATGAAAATAAGAGACAAGATCAATGAATGGAATGATAAACACTTATCATGTGGTGGGAAGTTAACTCTAATAAACTCTCTCATAATGGTTTTACCTCTTTACTGGTTACACAATAGTTATTTCCTTAAATCTATAGCTTTTAGGATTGAAAAATGTTCAATGAATTTCTATGGAGATTGTCTCTTGAATCTAACTCTATTATATCGTCTAGTTGGTTAAACATTTTATAAACCCTTTAATAAAGGTGGCTTATATATTAGGTATCTTAAAGACTTGCAAGATACCATTTTCTTTAGTTATGGTACACGTTTAGAGATAAAAAAATTATTTGGGCTACATACATGGCCAGTATCTATTGCAAAACAATGCATCTTTTTCAGGTCAAGTAGCTAAACATCATTCTTTAATCTAGACTAGACTAATGAGCATCAGACAAACTGCTGAAAACCATATTTTCTAGGAAGTTTGGCAATAGAATAGTTAAATTCTAGCTTGACAATCAGACTAAAGTTTCCCCTTTCATTAAATTGTCTGATCATATTGACAATAGATGACTTATCAAAACCCATGTTCATACTTTATGGACTAACATTCTAACTATTGGAATTAGAATAGGATTATTGAAGTTGATTATGCTAATAACTTCATCATCTCTTTACCAATCCCCTTGTTGAAGACATAATAATTTGATTTCTTTTTAAGGATGAATTTAGTACTAAAGATACTTGGAATCACTTAAGGAAAAATAACAATCAATCCAATCTCTTTTAGAGACTCTTGAATAATATTTGTCCCAAAAAGTCCTCTTTCATATGTTGGTAAATCGTCAATGGTTGGATTCATACTGATATCTCTCTTAAAAAAACACTTAACTATGGTTTATAAGTACCAATTTTGCATTTACATTGAAAACATTAATCACCTATTTTTGTAGTGTAACTTTTCCCGGTCCCTTTGGTCCCATTATTCTTTTTTATTTGGTATTAACCAAGCAAGACACATGATTTATCCCCACATTTTGTGAAACTGGTTTCAGTCATTAATAAAAAGGTTCATATAAAGACTATCATCCCTATATAAATTAGTTGGATTATCTGGAAGTCCAGAAACAAATCAAAGCATAGCAATACTATTTACTCTACCAACTTTGCCATAAACTATATAAACCATATGATCATTAACATGTTAATTTGTTAAACAAGACTGATTGGGCTAATGATGATCATATGACTACATATATAGGCTGTTATAACCATCTTAACAACTCTAAGAAGATTTATATTCTTAAATGGTCCCCTCCACCCCAAAATAGATTCATACTTAACCTCGATGGTTCATTTTTTCCGAATGGTAAGGCATGTGGAAATGGCCTTCTTAAAGATCATCATGGTAATGTAATTTAGGGTTTTAGCGGACTCAATGGTAAAACTAATCCCTTGGTGGCTGAATCTAGAGCCCTCTTAGATGACCTCCTTATGTGTAAAAAGATAAGCATTATCAACATTGATATTAAAAGTGATTTAATTAAATTAGTAGATCTTATTTCCTATGGTAAAAGCCTCTAGATCCTTGATCCCTATATGGCATGTTGTAGAAGTCTTAAGCCTTCATCCATGACTATATCTCATGTTTAGTGGGTCTAAAATAATGTAGCTGATTGGCTTGCTAAATGGACCCTTAAATGTAAGATATAAATCGATATCAACCACATTCAGATTCCTAATCCTCTTCAAGTTATCATATTTCTCGAAAATATTGGATTGAACTATATATCGATTAATGACTAAAATTCTATGTGTATTTGCAATAGTTGCTCATTCTATCTCTTTTAAGTTTACTAACGCGCTTAGTAGGTTTTACTGACTAGTATTACTCTTAGTTTACAGTTTATTTCTATCATGTGGATGGTCAGAAATCCAAAAGCAATAAAGAAAATGTAGTGCTTACTCTTAGTAAATCTAAGAATCCAGTTTCAAGAATTAGCTAACCTTTGTAATTTTAATATAGAGTTATCGTCAATTAAGCCAATTCCCTTGAACAATTTTATGGCTTGAGGATCTGCTTTAGTGAATATGATTTCTTCACGATTCCTGAAGGACAGTATTCCTGCGTAAAGTCTAAAATTCAAATATCAGTAATATTTCCCATTGAAGACTCACTCGTTGTTCATCTTATGATATTAATCTCTTATATTTTACCTTAATCGATCCTGAATATGAGCTCTAGTTGTTTATCAAAATACGTTTTTCATTTTTGAAGGTCATCCTTTCATTCTTATGGTTCTGATGCTCACCCCCTCAATAGAATGAATCATTATTTATGGGTCTATTTTCTTCAAGAGGCTCTGATGGTTCCTCTATAATCTGCCAATGATTAGTTATGGTCTTTTGAATTCTCTTTGTTGGCGTCTCAAATTTTAGTTTCGCTCCAAAATATTTTTATTATAAAATTACAAGTCAAGTCTTTTATTGTACTAAGTCTTTTTCAATTTAATAAAGGTAATCTTTGATTGAAAAAATTTGCAAGAACAACAAGTATTTGAATGTTTTTTGTAATTGTATTAGTCTAAATCTTAAAATCCAACAATTGAATATCAAGATATTTTTTATTAATGAAGAACTCGAAAAGAAGGTCATCATAGACCAATCTGAGGAAATTGTTCTCCTAGATAATGAATAAAAAAAATGATTAGGTTTGTGAAATTATTATTAGATAAAAAAATATACATCTAAGAAATAACATAATTTTTTGATGATTCTACAATATATGTTGTATTAAAGCATGATACGTCAAACAATGGGTTATGCGTGAAGGTTGCAGTTACAAGGTGGTCATAATTCGTGTATACGTAAATGACTTACTTATATTGAGTAACGACATAAGAGAGATTATTGAAACAAAGAAGTTTATTTCTTTTATATTTAAGATGTACGTCTTTCCTTGTTTAAAACTCAATAAAAAAACAATACAAGTGATGACCACGCTATTGTCATAAAAATCCATATGTATACAACTCTATACATTAGGGTTGGTATTTCATTTTTTATTACTGAAGTAAATTAATTTACAAATATAACAAATCGAATGTTATAGGTAAAGTTCTCGGTTTCTTGAAAAGACCAAGAATATGTATCTTAAACATTCCAATTGCTTGAAGAATATAAAGATGCAAGTTGAATCACCAACCTAGCCGAAAACAAATCGACTAGTACATGTTTTCACTTTTACATGAGAGAATTGTTGTTTATAAGAAAAATATGAATATATACCTTGAAAGTTTGAAAAGTGTGTATATATTAGGTCGTTATCCGCAAATGTTATATTATACAATTTTTATTTGTATTTTTAAATATAACGAATATAATATGATAATTTTACTAACGAGAAACTAATGTTGATACGGCTTCTCAAAAATTTATGAATTTATTTTAAATAATTTTTTTAAAATATATAAATTTACAACAAAAAATGTTATAAAAAACTGAATAGTTATTTAAATAAAATTATCGTATCTATAATATTAAATAATACATTTAAATTACAACATCTATAATTCTTCGAACTAAATTTTGCAACATAAAATAAAATTCAAATTATATGAAATTTTATTTTAAATATAAAGGCTATCGACCATTTAAAACCAACAAACAATAATATTAAATTAAATAAAAAGTTAATTAAAAAAAATGAGTTTGACATGGTAAACACGAACCATTATGTAAATTTTTATACACTCCACTTCTATAATATAAATATATAAATTTATTTGGGTTGAAGTTACTAGTGAATCGCAATTTATAGCACAGTTTTTATCATAATGAGCAAAAACTAAACACAATTTTATAAACGATAAATTAGTTGACATCCCTTATATAAAATGACGTTATGTTTGTTGGATCGCAACACTATAAATAAACCCACATCAAAGATGTCTATTATGTACAGACTAAAATCTGATAGAGGCCCAACAACATTTAGTTCACCGACCCAAAATTAGGCCTACACTCGGTTATTCTTTTATAACAATACTAAAAACACTTTTTATTGTCACAAAAATCCCGAAATGGTTAAGGATCACTTACTAATACTTTTTGTGTGGGAAATAATAGTTCAAGATGAAAAATAGTTATAAATATGGGGAGATATATGTGAAAATACAAATTTCAAAATATTTGTTACCTATAAAAAGAAAAACAATAAGCAACAAATAAAATCCCCTAAAAAAAATTAAATCCAAAGCTTAAAATACAACCACACATCAAAGTAAACCTAAAATCTCAAAATAACAACAATAGTCGTTTATAGTTATCCAAACAGTCCAAAAAAAATCAGTCAAGACAAAAATATATGCAAAGCACATGAAATAAAAACAAAAAATTAGTAACGTTTTAGCACAATTAAAAGTTTTTTGTGCCATAAAATTCATAACAGAGGTTCGAAAGTATGTGGCGGGATATGGCTGATCACCACGAAAGGGAATCTCAACAAATACTAGAGTTCTTTTTTTGCTAAATATGGTTGACCACCAAACCGAAAACGATGGGCTAAAGATGAACAGGTCGTCATCTCGAACATTTGGCATTTGTCAATCATAGTCAACGAGGTGGAATATTTCCAAGTGGAAACTTTTGATGAACTTCGATTTGGTACTCGAACTTGAGCTCACTACACATTTTAGATAGAAACGTAAGCTCGAGGCAGCAAAGTGATTATATAAATATTTTGACTTATGCTCAAGATGTACTTTGGATATAGGCTTAAGCTTAACTTAAGATTTATTTCACACGTTGATTGTGTTTGGGCTCATGATGCGCTGTAGACAATAGATTGTGGGATCATGATGAACTCCAAACATAAGCGTTGAACTTGATCTTTGGAGGGATTTCAGATGCCAAAGTCATTTGATACTTTATAATGTCTCAAGTTAACCTTAGTTTTTTTTTCTAATCTGGTTCTTTGCATGCCGCATATCGGCTTTGGTCAGACTTATTGATCAGATCTATTAAAATTGCGCATTTTTCATTTTTAATTCCCTACAATCATTAAAGAAGAGAATGAATAAATTTACAGCGGAAGAGAACTCCTCCTATAAGTATTTCAAGCATTCCCTATTTTTCTTCACTTTAGTATATAGAGAGAGAAACTCTTTTTTAAAACGCAAATAGAAAGAGAATATTTTGTTTGAAACTCTGAAAACTACAAATTATATTGCGACACTGTACACTACCATCAAATCCTGATCAAATATTAGGGTAATTTGGAATCTTTACAAAGCTCAAAATGTAATGATCCAAACCTCTCCTGAAACATCATCATTCCTCATGTCTCTTCTTTGTTAAGTGTTTAGGTGATGCTTATGCTAGTAGTCGGAACCTCGATTCAAAGGTTAGTTTGCTAAAATATTCTCATTGCTTATGACCACCCCGTTAACAATCAAGATGATATATTCCTATATTTTTATGTTAAAATTGTTGTGAGTCAAGGTAAATATGTAGAACACCAAAACAAAATGGAAGAGACAAATGCCCGTATTGACATTGATGGTGACACAAAAGGTCCAAGAGGTTGCGAGGCCTTCAGATGCTAAAAGTTTCAAGACCAAACCAATTCATATTCAGATAGCCAACCAAAATTAAACCCATCATGAACTCCTACAAAAACTCATGTAGTACGTTATAGAACTTGCTTTTGTCGAAGTACCCTCGACTTTGTTGATTTAATAGATGCCCAAACTCTCGTAATTGATGTTCTACCTCATAGGAAGTCCTTCATTATGGAGTTGAATAAAAAAAAGGTAAGCTTAAAAAAATATCTTCAAAATCGAGCTAAAGCGATCAAACTTAAAGGAGGGATCCAATAAGACCGAATTCGGTATAGAAGGCACGGAGTCTAAATAAGCCATATTGGATACAACACCCTAAGCTTCTGAAATAACCCTTATCACAATGAACTTTAAAACCCAACAACTTGATGCCTTGAAGAGAATCAAGTAAACTTATTCTGACTCTAAGCATCTGGGTAAGCTCTGTATCATATATATATATATATATATATATAGATATAAAGTTCCCATTGAGAGCTTTTGTTTGGGCTAACGAGCTGTATTGTACACTAACATCTTTAAATCAGGGTTGAAATTTTCATTACACCCTATTTTTTTTAAAAACTTCTTCCTCTATTTAGATATGTGCAAATGATAGACCACCCCGAATTACATGATAAACGTGATATCATTTCTTCTAGATCTTCAAATATCAAATTCGGGATGAAACACCTAATTTACCTTTGCACCATTTTCCTGAACCAAAATATTTCATTTTACTATCTCAGTCTGCCGAAACAATACGTAAAATACCTCTCCCTGTCTGAAAATGACTTAGAGAAAAGCTTCATCTCTGTAAGGGGGGTTGGGAGAACAGTGCCTTCCACAAGACAAAATATTCACCGGAGTTGAAGAACATCGAAGAAAACTAGTAAAGATCTGAGGTTCGTTGAGTCTCTTATTTCCTTTAGCGGCTGGTCTATTGTATTTACCCTTTGTAATATATTCTTTCCTTCATTGATATAACGAACCCACTTTGTTCGTTTCCTTGCAAAATAAAATTATTTTTTTGTTCTTTGAGGTACATGCCTGAGGAATGGTTTTTAACACTGATATAATACACTTTGGACCACTATGATAGGGGGTTTCACAATGTTTTTTCCTTAAGAAATTTGATCCTCTCAATATTCTAGAATATGGAAAAGAAACTAACCCCGTCAATGACTCTCCCATTAGTTGCTTTTGATAGGGATTAAGACAAGGTGGAAAACTCTCGTACGCATTTTAAGAAAAGTAAAAAAAAATATATGTTTCAGATGTTGATGAGTTGGGGGAAAAGGTAACATGCCCAAAGTTTTGGTTGAGGAATAAGCGAGATTATGTAATATTATCGCAAGAGGTTTGACAGTAGATTTGGCTGGGCTACTTGGATCAATTCTGGCTAATAGCTCTACAAGTTTGAAGGCTCTTTGAACTCACTCCGTTGTTAGTTGAGGTGTCCAATGAAGTATGGGGGTTAAGTAAACTAAAACAAAGAAAAAACTACCGATAATAAAAGCACAAGATTTAGGTAATATAGTTGCTTATTATTCTAATGCTGCAAAGTACACTACCTTATCCACTTGTAGCCCTCTGATCGATGTGTGCACTTGGAATATCCCTTTTAATCTTGAGGTGAGTCTTTTTTGGAGTTTGAAGATCTAAGGATTTATTTTGAAGTAAGTCTCAACTCTTGTTTGGTTTTCCTGCACATGTCAGTTATAACACCTTTAAGATCATCCATAAGATAATATATGATTTCCCCAACTTCTCAAGTATGATAAAGGCTTTCAACAAGCATATCAAAACTATCAATGAGCTTGAGGTGAAGCTTAAGTGTCAGTCGGCCATCTTTCAGAAGCTTTAGTTTGTTGGAATGTAGGGTGACCAGTATGGAAGGAGTGGTTCATGCCCATAAAGCCAAATCTAACAAGGTGTCCATGGTAGAATGATAAATGCAAGAGATGCAACAGAATGAATAAAAGTTTTGAAAAACTGTTATATTACTTGTTCGTCATCTATTTTTCCCATATTGGTCTCATGTGTTGTCTTAGTTATGCAAGATTATAGCTCAGACAGAGTTTTTATGATATATAATTTATAATAAAATTCCATGTTATTATTTCTGTAAAGGTTATTTTAATATCGTTTTTACTTATATGTTATTTTTTACCTTGCCCTTAATCACTACGAAGTTTTATCATGTCTCATATACAATATGATACTTCCTTTCAGATGATGTTTTTCCTTTCATCTTTATCAGTTATGAATGATTACCTCTAATAACAAGGATAACGACGTCCTATCTTAATATAACATTATCTATTACCATAAAATTTATAAAGCAAGTCCAACAAAGAAGTGTATCATCTGATTGAAAATCTAAACTTTTGTTACATTTTTTTTGAATGATATTACGTATTTTTAGCCTCATCATAATTATCCATTAAATACGGATCAAATCTTCTAAGCAACGTTTCTCCTCATTGGTGATTGTACTAAAGTATATGAAGCTAATTTTAGCTCTATAATTTTCTTTAACATAGATTAGCCATTTTTATTCTTTTTAATAATTTTCTCCTAAGACATTACTTAATTCTAGAATGCTTATCATTTTTATCATATTTTGGCTTCATTTTCTTTATTCTAAACTATATTATCATTAATACACAAATTCGTATCATTATTTTATTAACAACTATAACGCCTTTGACATTTTTTCCAATTCTTACTTTCCTTCTCCGTCTTTATAAGCTTGCAACACATTAGACTTATTTTAATACTGTCGTAATTTATTCAGTTGCATTCTTATAGTATCCAAATCACCATGAATGAGAAAACTACCTTCATTTAGAATTAATAACTATTGAAATGATCTAGAGTTAATGATATACCCTTGAATTAAAGATGTAATAATTGAAAGACGTATTACTACTAGTATAGAATTACCTCGTATATTATTCCCACAAGCTGATGAAACAATAATGTTAGTTCCAACCGCACAAGGATTACCTCCTATTTCATTGTTCCCACCATATGGCAAAGCAATATAAGAGTTTCATGGAATAACAACTAGAGATCTACAAACAAATATTCCATATGAAATATATTTGTTAGTACTATTAGTAGGGTTGGTATCGTAACATCTTAGCTTACTCCGACCTAAAGGTGATCATTTTATGGTTTGATGATTTATTATAAGACACTTTAAGATGCTACTATGGCTAGCGGGGGTGTTTTCTTAATTTACATTTAATATTATTTTTTTAAAATTCACTTCAAAATTCATGATACTTTGACCAACTAAGCTCGATACCTATTTTCACACTTTGGCTGGAATAGACTAAATTGTCACTTGAGAGTATCATATAGCTCCGACCAACTAAATTTGGAACCTTTTTTCATACATTGACTGGATTAGAAATATCGATTTTCTTGTGATGATAAAATACTATTGGAATTTTCTTTAGCAAGTCTCTCGCATAAATGTGAGGCTTACCAACCCAAAATATGCTCGTTATTGTTATACAATTTCTCTTGCCTTGCGGACGAAACAATTACAGAGTGGGGGCTCTAACTAAGTTTAAGTATATATAGACGACCCAAGAGAGATATAAGCCTAGTAATATCAGGATAAGATATTGAAACCTTTAAGTTTAAAGACGAGCTTATAACATTTTTATCTAAAAGCTTGGATGATTTTTCTTGGAAACCATAGATTGTGTGAGGGTACCCTTCCATAATGTTTACCACAAACTATATCTTAATCCTCAACATCAGGAACATCAAGAAAAAGATGTGACTCTTCTCATTTGAGAAGTGTGAAGCTATAGTAGCCAATATCGACTAACTATCTGGTGTGGGATACATCAGAAAGTCAACGAACCTCATTTGGATTATCAATCCATTCTTGATAAATAAGAAGAACGAAGAATGTGTGTACCTCAAAACTAACAAGGTGTCAATGGTAGAACAGAAAGAGCAAGAGATGAAGCAGAATGAATAAAAAATTATAAGAACTGTTATATTACATGTTCGTCGTCTATTTCCTTCCATATTAGTCTCATATGTTGTCTTAGTTATGCAAAATGATAACTAAGACGACGTTTTCATAATATCTAATCTTTAATAAAATTTCATGTTATTATTTCTTTAAATAGTTTTTCCCCATACATTATTTTTTACCTTTCCCTTAATACGCATGAAGTTTTGTCATGTCTCATATAAAATATGATACTTCCTTTCAGTTGAGATTTTTCCGTGCCTCTTTGTCAATTATGAATGATTACCTCTTATAACAAAGGTAACAACTTGCTATCTTAATATAACATTATCTATTACTCTAAAGTTTTATAGAGCAAGTCCAACAAAAAAGTGTATCATCGGATTTAAAATCAAAACTTATGTTACAAAAACTTTCTAAATGATATTACGTATTTTTAGCTCTGTCATAATTATCCATTGTATTCGGATCAAATTTTCTAGCTAACGTTTCTTCTAAAATTCTTTAGGCAGTGGTGGTCGTACTAAAGTATATGAAGCTATTTTTAGCTCTAAAATATCTATTAACATAACTTAGCCATTTTTTGTTCTTTTTATTAAATTTATCCTTCGACATTACTTAATTCTATAATGCTTGTCATCTTTATCATATTCTGGCTTCATTTTATTTATTCTAAACTATATTATCATTAATACACAAATTCACATCATCATTATCTTTATTCATTAACGTTTCTATTAACAATTATAACGTATTTTACATATTTTCCATTCTTACTTTCCTTCCTCGTCTTTATAAGCTTGCGACACATGAGACTTATGTTATACTATCGTAATTCATTCAGTTGCATTCTTATAGTATCTAAATTAGCATAAATGAGAAGATTAACTTCATTTAGAGTTAGTAAATATTGAGATTATCCAGAGCTAATGACATAGCCTTGAATTAAAGATGTAATAACTCAATGGCGTGTTACTACTAGTGTAGAATTACCTCGTATATTAATATTCCCACGAGCTGATGAAACAATAATATTAGTTCCAACCACACAAGGACTACCTCCTATTTCATTATTCTCACCATCTGGCAAAGTAATATAAGAGTTTCGTGGAATAACAACTAGATATCTACAAACAAATATTCCATAGGAAATATATTTGTTAGTACCATTAGTACGGGTTGGTACTTCGTAACAACTTAGCTTCCACCGACCTAGAGGTGATAAGTTTATGGTTTAAAGGTTTATTATAAGACACTTCAGGTAGCTATTATGGCTAGTTGGGGGTGTTAGCTTAATTTACATTTAATATTTTTTAAATTCCCTTCAAGATTCGTGCAACGTTGACCAACTAAGCTCAGAACCTATTTTCACACTTTGGATGGAATAGACCAAATTCTCACTTGAGAGTGTCATATAGCTGCGGCCAACTCAATTTAGAACCTTTTTTCACACATTGATTGGACAAGAAATCTCGATGGTCTTGTGATGAGAAAATACTATTGGAATTTTATTTTGGAAGTCCCCCGCATAAATTTGAGGCTTACCAACCCAAAGTATGCTCATGAGTGTTGTACAATTTCTCTTGCCTTGAGGAAATAAGAATCAAAGGGGTGGGGGACTCTAAATAAGTTCGAATGTATATAGACAAGCAAAGAGAGATATGAGCCTAGTAATATCAGGAGAAGATATTGAAACCTTTGAATTTGGGGGAAAATATTTGACGAATGAAAGTTTGCTACTAGGTAATCTTAAAGATGAGCTTATGATATTCTTATCTAACAACTTGGATCTTTTTTCTTGGAAACCATAGAATGTGTGAGGTTACCCTCCCATATTTTTTACCACAAACTATATAGTAACCCTCAACATCAGGCACATCAAGAAAAAGATGTAAACCTTTCTCATTTAAGAAGTGTGAAACTATAGCAGCCAAAATCTACCGAATAAATAGTATGGGATATATCAGAGAGTATACATACCTTATTTGGAGAGACAATTCATTATTGGTAAATAAGAAGAATGGAAATTGGAGAATATGTGCAGGCTTTACAGGTACGAACAAAGAATATCTAAAATACCATTTTTCTAGTCCTAATAGTTGATCAGTTGGTAGATTCCATATCATGAAAAAAGATTTTATCCTTCATAGATGCCTACTCAGGAAATAGCCAAATTTAGGTGCACTCTGATAGTAAAGAGAGCACCACATTCATTACCAGCTGAGGCTTGCATTTATATAGTTATGTCATTCGGTGTGGAAAAATACGAGAGAAAATTATTAAAGGTTGGTTAAATAACTTTTTACAATCAAATAGTCCAACATTTGGAGGTTTACATCGATACCATATTGGTCAAGAGCTCTAATGTTTCATATTATATAGTTGATTTGGTTGAAACATTCAAAGATATCAAACTCAAGCTTAATTTCGAGAAGTGTGACTTTAGAGTTTGGTCTTGAAATTTCATTGGTTATCTAATTAGTGAGAATGTAATATAAGCCAATACGTCAGATTTAGAGGTCTTAACATGCTTTTCTCTAGATCCATCAGTGAAGTCCAAGTTTTGACTATAATATTGTTAGCCCTAAACAGATTCATTTATTGATCTTCATACAAGTATTTCCATTTCTTCGAAGTATTAGAAAAGGCCAATCAAATAATTAGAATGATGAGTCTGATTAGACGTTTGATAAGATAAAAAATATATATATCCTCTCTGATTTGTTTGTCCAAGCCCTGGGCATTCAGAACCCTTACATCTACCTAGTACTGTCTAATTACGATGACAGTTTCGTTCTAATAAGGGAAGTGAATAAGTCCCATAAGATATTCTATTATACGAGTAAAAGCTTAGTTGATGCAAAGACTAGATACATTCATCTAAAAATCTATCACTTTCTATTATTGTCATTGTGAGAAATAATAAGCTATATTTCCAAAACCATTATATTTTTATCCGGACTTATTACTCCTTCCGCAACTTACTTCGGAAACCTGATATATTCGGGAGTTGAACGCAGTGTCAACTAAGGGGAATTTGATATAAACTTCAAGTTGAGACTACTATCAGATCTCAAGCTTTAGCTAAATTCTTGATAGAGTTCCACACGGAAATACCATCCAATTCCTTTTAGAGTCTTTTACCTGAGTGGGTAATTCAGACTTATTTGAGATCTAGTGGTTTGGTTCTAGGCCACAAGTTTGTTTGGTATCCCCTTGGGGGATGGTAGCAATACACCAAACGATTCGTGTCCATATTCAAGCTTTCAATAATAAGGCTGAGTATGAGGATACTATTATAGTGCTCCGGTTGGCATTTATATATAGAGCAAAAAGGGTGAGACTGCTAAATGAATCATAAATTATGATCATGCCCTTGGTTAGGCCAAATCGCGTAAGGACTACATGATTAAGTACCTCGAGTTTGGATATAAGAATCTACAACTTTTAAAGTTATCCACTATAAAAAAAATCCCAAAGGTCGAGAATTCATTGACAGATTCGTTAAATTCCTTAGCGTGTTCCAAAGTATCCCCTTGTATGTTTTACAAAGGAACTTTTTAACATAAATATAACATGAGCCCATAAAATAGAAAACCTTAGAGATGCCTGCTATAAATTTGGATGATTTGAGGTTTGAGATAAGAGAGTAACTTCTGAATCGTATGCTCAAATTGGAAATTGTTTTGGCCAACAACTTGAACGTTTGAGCATGTAAGTATATGTCGATATGAAGGAATCTGCATATAAAAGGTTATAGGCGCGCCCTCCTATACTTCTTTGGAAGTGATGAGTCTTTTGGTGTCCTTAAAGAACTCCATGATTGAGTAGGATCAACTCATTATGCGTATTATACTTTGACAAAAAGTATGACACTTAACTTTATCGCCTATACTTTTGGAAACCATATAGGAAGCCTCAACTTTTGACAGATAGAGTTTTGATCTTGTTAGGCCTTTTATTAAATTGGGTGAAAGCATAACAACTATCAAGAATAGGAGAAAATGATAGGTTTTGAATACCTAAGCCAATTACCAATAATAATACCCTTAAGTTTGAAAATATGGAGATAGATTCCTTATGTCAAACGAGAGTTGTCTAGTAGTATTTCTCAACACCCTTCCATGTTCAAGTTAACAATCAAATAAGGGTTAGCAAAACTTGTTAGAAGGGTCAAGATAAATCTAATAACATAAATTATAGCCAAGGATCGCCTACGGTTTCTATAGTAGCAAACCCTAATGCAAAGTATATAGGCTTCCGAGGTCCGCTTCCAAGAGTTCAAGATAAGGGATACGATCCTTAGAAATGTGTTCATTCATATTAACGACCTCAAGTCCGTCAAACATAGTCCAAACTCAATAAGTCCATACAAAATATCATAAAACTTTAACGCATAAACCCAAAAGCTAGTGAACAATGAAGGTAAGATTCTTCCACAAACCCTGAACGTTTAACATTTAAACAAGCTACATACATAGCTGGTTTGTCAATACACGTTTTTCATTCATCTTATGATTTGGATTTGTTTGAATCTTATCAATACGTGTTAGGTGCACAAATTTGAAAAGTATCCTAGTGTAATAAAAGTTCTAACCATAGTTATTCAGAGTTTTTTGAAGCTGCTAAATAAGACATGATCAAAACCTGTCGGGGTGGTTAAAAGGTTCCAACCTGATTTGGTTAAAAATATACAAATCTTATAAATGAGAGTTTGATCTAATCCAAACTAGAGTGGTTAAAATATTTCAACCTTAGTTGGTCAGAGATGTTTAAAGCTCCTTAGTAAGGTTTGGTCTAAACGAGCTGAAATGATTAAAAGGTTCCAACCTTAGTTGGTCATAAGTGTTTAAAGCTCCTAAGTGAAGGTTTGGTCTAATCCAATAAAAGTGATTAAAAGATTTCAACATTGGTTCACCATACCTTTTACGAAGCTCCTAATTAATATTTGGCATAAATTGGCTTTAGTGGTTAAAATGTTTCAACCTTAGTTGGTGAGAGATATGCGAAACTCCGATGTAAAATATTTTTTAAAATTTAGTTGTGTTTATAAAGCAAAAATATCGCTAATTATATAATAGTCATCAAATAAATATCAAACCCAATAACTATATCAACTCAATAACCATGAGAGTGCGTTTTATTTTAGCTAATCTTTCAAAATAATATTGATATTTTCGTCAATATGGTATATGATGATCATGTTTGGTTTGTAGTAATTTAAAAAAATAGTAACATTCCATTATTATTTTTGTGATCAAGTATTAACAAGACTACTTCAAAACATTATCTGATAATATAATGTCTATCTCGCACATCCTAGTAAATTATATGTCTATGTAATTTTGTTCAGATTACAATATTACATTCGTATATAAATAAAATTTACCGCATATATTTTATTTCAATCTAAATCTAATCTAAAATTTCATAATAATTTTTTCCTCTTTAATTTTAATTATTTTTCTAATTAAAATTTTGAATATCGTACTTTAAAACCTACATTTTTATAAATTATGTTTTGGACTTATCATTTCACAAAATTATATTTTAGTTTCTAAACCTTTTAAGTTTTGTATTTTAATCTCTCAACTTTAAAAAAAAACAATTTAATTTATAAATTTTTGAAAACTTCATTTTACTTTCTAAAAATTTTAAAATTGAATTTTACTTCCTAAATTTTCTATAATTATATCTTAGTCCATATATAAATTTGAAGTTATATTCTAGTCTTTCAAATTTTTGAACATTTTAATATAATCACTCAACTTTTGTCAATCAGACATTAATCTCTTATTTTTTCTATATATTCACTCTAATCCCTAAAACTTCAAAAGTTGCAGTCTTAGTCTTACGTGTATTTGGAAATTGCATTTTAGCCTTTAAAAAGTTATAAATTATATTTGAGTCCTTCAAGTTTCAGAAGTTGATTTTTTTAATGATAATATTTAATTTTAATATTTTTATAATAAAATAAATTTTAAATTTTTAAATTTTTATTTTAGTCTTTATTTTTTTGAAAATTTTATTTCTGTTTTTGAACTTTTCAATTTTATGTTTTAATCCTTAAACCATCAAAAATAATATTTTACACCTTCAAATTTTCATTTAAGTTTTGAAGATTATATTTGTGTTCTTAAAATTTTGAAAATTGCATTTTAGTTGTTTTAAGTTAGAAAATGATATTTTTATTTTTAAACTCTTAAAAATAACGTTTTAATTCTAGAACTTTCATAAATTAAATTGTATTAATATTTTTTAATTTATTTAAAAGTAAATTAATAAAATATATTTTATTTTATTTTTATAATATAATATACCGGTGATGTATATTTAAATCTGTTAGATCCGAATATGGATTTAAAGTTTTATCTTGATAAAAAATAAAATTAAAGAGAAAAAAGAGAACTTAAAAAGAAAATAAATGACCATACTAAACGTGAGCGGATTTTTTACTTATAATACTTGAGATGGATTTTATGACAGCATAAATTTAATTTATACAAGAATATCGTTACAAAAATCACAACTATAAATTATTAGGCTAAACAATTTAAATGGTATTTTCTTGACGAGTATTATTGCAGTAAGTGAATCTATGTGGAATGATCTAACATATTATAAGAATGGTCCACCTTATCGAACTGAAATGTGAAATATGTCTATATTGCACTAGGTCTCGATCAATTTTTGAAGGGGCTTCCATGGTCTACGGTCATATAAGAATATAGTGGGAATCAAGGAGCTATGCACATTATATTGATGAAATGATCATCATTTTTAGCGTGTCGGATAATATGTTCACCTTTGGAGAATGGTCTAACAAGACTTGCTTTTTATCCTACGAAAATCTTTCAAGCATGATTCAAAAAAAGCTAATTTGTTTGAGTGAAAGTAGAGATGTCAAATTTACGGTGTTGTAACCGTACCATCTTCAAACCTGTAAAATTAATTTAGACCTTTAAAAAGGTCTTACATCAAGGAATAAAGAACTCTCTAGGGTGAGTAATGCATGTGCCCGACCAAGGGCTATCGGTGTGGTTCGTCCCAATAATGCTAAAAAAGAAACATGTTGAAAGATGAATAACGGATTCCATATGATAAGTGTGATATGTGAGTAATCTTTACTGTATGCAACCGTTGTTTGTTAGTCAATTAAAAGATGAAGCGTTGGAGGCGTATATATTTTATCAGTGCGAATCTTAGTATTTTCTCAAAATAATTTCATATCCACCAATATAAAACAAGACATTATATTATGTTAGAGATATCAATAATATACGAACAAGATC
Organism: Limnanthes douglasii subsp. nivea; assembly: GCA_036936605.1. Classification (NCBI taxonomy): domain Eukaryota; kingdom Viridiplantae; phylum Streptophyta; class Magnoliopsida; order Brassicales; family Limnanthaceae; genus Limnanthes; species Limnanthes douglasii. Next base: position 45,166,898 of record JAUPFV010000002.1, read on the forward strand.
TAGTCCAGATCTAGCAATACTCGTCAGGTCAAATCCTAGTCACTCAGCCAAAATAATGACCAATATTTGGCGAACACTTACTGAGTGGTTGTACAGAACTTCAGATTTTATCATATTTCAAGAACAAAGTTAACAAGAAAGAATAAAAAGTAAATCAATCACACAATAAAATATTTAACGTGGTTCAGATCGTGAAGAAATCATACATCCACTAATAACATATACAACATATATCTATATGGTTACAAGAAGAATCTGAAACATTAAACACTTAATCACTTAACTTTGTACAAATCTCTCTTATGGGCTTATAAAGAAACTATGAATCTCATAATCTATATTCAAATATGTATCTTCTACCTCACTATAATATGTATAAAACATACTCGTTGATATCCTCCTCCTTCGCTCATACTTTATCATGCTTAATGTTACACATTTACCACACATTATACTTCTTCTATTTATAGAATTATGAAATACCCTATTTTTCATAAATGGTTGTAATAAAACCCTAATCATAAACAAATCCTAATAAATAGGAAAATTAAATTAATTAGACACCCAGTTAGATCAAGAACTTAAGCTCAGCTCCATCATATCAAAATACAACATTTTAGTGGCATCCAAACAGGTTCTCGGCAACATCGATCATGCAATATCGTTAACATGCATCAGACATGTCATCGAAAATGATATTGGCCCAATCTTACATCATTGGAAAATGCTTGAAGCCTAGTATAATAAACCAAAATGTTTTTGGATATGCCTAACTCTTAGGTTCCAATTGAATCATTCTACACCTAATTCCAGTTGAGCATCCAGTCACAGTAAGAGTTAGGAGTTCCAGTTTCTTAAGTTTGCGGCTTACTTACCTTGAACCTGAAGGTTCGGCTAAACTGATTCAATTGTATTTCTCTAGCTACAACACTTAGTTCCGACCTTCGCAACTTAGTCTCATTTTCAATATCTAGCTTCAACTCTAAGCTACATCATACGAAACCAAGTTACATCTTCCAAAACAAGTTAGAGCGTACACCACCAATTCAAGCCTTCGATAATGATCTTACCACATTCATTTTAAGCTTATATTTAACATATTTTAATGCAATAAAATATGCAAAGAAACACATTTATTTATAAATAGTGAGTGCATCCAAAAGTTTTATAACTTCTCTCAAAACCTCTCTAACAACACTTCAACTTATCTTACCGACCCTTTTGTGAATAAAAAATATCTAAAAATAATTGTTGGACGAGGCAAACAATTACACGATGTTACCAAAATCCTCATTAATTGGCCTAAAACCAACCTTAGTTAGAAAGACAATATGCCAACAACACCTAAGTTAATCATGCAATTTTGATTTTTTAGAACAAACCATTCTTATTGCGGAAGTGCAGCTATATGATGTGCATCTCATGTGGTGTCTTTTAAAAACAATCAACACCTCGAGAGAAAATATGAGCTTTTCCAATCGTTTAAAGGTTATCATTCACTAAGCAGGATGATCAAAATCGAATCCCTCAGATAAAATATTTCTCAAACTTTATGGCAAAGAAAAAGCCAAGAAATCTTTCACTGTTATAGTTAATGGCAAAGAGCACTTAGCACCCATTCATATGTATCACGCGGAGCTGTTTGGTAGCATAGTTGGCACACGATAGGTCAAGCTTCATCAGTTACGTACTTGTTGGGGTATCCCAAATTACACCTCATGTTCTCTTGATAAACATATTGATATTTAATCCAACGAGGCCATTTTTTACAATCACGTTTGAGTATGATCTTCGGTTTCTTCTTCATTAACAAATACTAGAGTATATACGTAAAATGTGAATTTTTCCGAGCCAATTGATGCCCAGTATCTCGTGTCTGACATCTTCCAAATAATTTTTATATCTTTTCTAGTTAATTTATCTTACCTAAGTACTCTTATTTTATTAGAACTCAATTGATTTTTCCCAAATTTTTATGTTGATTTTGAATAACACTTCACCCTGTTAGCGTAATAATCACAAACTATCTAGGAAAGGACTTTTTACAACCTGATAATGTCTTACAGTTAATATAAATCTAATTTTTGGCATGTAGAAAATAGTATGACCGCATCGGTTAAAGACCATATAGTAGGATCACTATAATTGGCAACAATATAGATGAATGCAGTACTGAGGGACCTGTCTAGTTTCCCCCAACCCCAAGGCTTACCAAAAGAAGGTTAAGTCAAATGGCATGCTATACATGTTCGACGCGTCCAATGGTTATAAAAAAACTGATACATGGGAAAAATAATGATCACGTGTAAAAAAAAGATGTAATGGACCAAAGGCACCTAGATTTTTACAACAAAATCATACGTGAATTGAATGTAGTTGTTTTAAAGGTGGATAAGAATGACCAAACAATCATCTTGTTAAGCTCTTTGTCGCATGAGTATTAAAAGTTTCTGGACACCATGCTCTTCAAAAAGTGGCTCCCTTATGATGTCTGAAGGGAAATGTTTTGAATTGTGACTCTGAAGGACATAGACTGAGTGTAAGGGGCACGCTAAGAAATAAAGTTTCAAGTAAGAGGAGAGGAGACTCTCATTCAAAGTCCAAATATTATGAGACGGGTTCTAATGTGATGTGTTGGGTATGCAAGAAAAAAAGGCATATCACTATGGACTTCTCAAAGATATAAAATAGCAAAAACTATTTGAATATCGAAGTCGGACATGTTGAAATGGTATCTGACGATTATAAGACGCTCATGGGTTAATGACTTATTATTCCTGTAAGTACTAAGATAAATGGATGGTGGATTTGGGTGCGTCATTCTACATGACTTACTTCATTCGACATGACTTATAATAAGCATTGGTTTGAAAACCTGGGAATGTTTGATGGTAGAAGGGCCATCATTGGAAATGACGAATGATATAATGTCAACATGATTGTAACAGTTCAAATCAAGTTATCTACAGTACTTGAGAGAGTGATTGACAATGTTAGGTATGTACCTGAAGTTAAACGTAAACTTCTTTGTATTAGGATGTTAGATGACGAAAAGGTTACCCACACTGGTGGAGAATAAAAACTTAAGGTATTGCAAGGCTCTTTTTTTGTTTTAAAAGCCTATACGACTAATGTTGTGTTAGTTCTTGATGAACCTGTAGTCATAGGGGGGTGTCTAGTGTGGTGAAGGATTGTATCAGATTGTAGCATCATTAGTTGAGGTATTTAAGTGAGAAGAGACTTGGTAAACTAAATACAGAAGCTCTATTTGATTGTATCGCAGTTTAGAAGCTCAAATTTTGTGAAAGTTATGTATTGGGTAAAAGCAAAACGGTTAAGTTTTTTCCCAGGAACAAAACAACCAATGGAGTGCTTGATTATATTCATTCGGATCTTTGAGATCCGTTACGGGAACCTCTAATAGGTAGTTCAATGTACTTTATATCATTGGTCATTGATTATTCCAGAAAGTATAGTTTATACTTTTGAAGCTCAAGGATGAAGTTTTGCTTCATTTTTTAACAATGAGTTCATTATCAAATGAAATTGTTAAAGAATCTTAATCCTGATAATGGCTTAGAATATGCTGATAATGAGTTGATTAACTATTGTGCAAAGAATTACATTTCCAGACACAAAATTGTAAGTGAAACTCCCTAACCAAACGAGACTACTAAAAGAGTAAACTAGACCTTTTTTGAAAGGTTTAAGAGTATACTTTATACAACTGGAAAGGGCTAGAGGCTTTCAGAAGAAGTCGTGACAACGAATGCATATATCATCAATAGAATTCCATCTACCACGCTTAAGTATTTTTGTTCTCAAGAGGCCTGGACTATATAGAACCATAAGTAGAAACATTTGAGAGTATGCAAATATATTGCGTACGCACATGTGTTAACAAGAAAAACTTATGCTGAGAGTACTGAAGTTTTTGTTCCCTGCTATCCAAATAAAGTAAGAGAGTCTAGGTTAGGTGCCTTTAACCTGGATGTCAGAAAACTAGGATAAGTAGATACATGGTTTCAGTGAGGAGGATATGATATTAAGTACGTCTATAGAGACTCAACCTAGTATTGCCAAAAATATATTGCAATTGATAATGGATTTGATCTAGAAAGTGAAGTTAGAGAGGCTTTTGCCGAATATCATTTTGGATCTAGTTCAGCTTTCACTCATACAGAGGAAATTCAACCAATGCATGAGTTTGAATTTGGCTGAATTTTTGGTATTCAAGCGCCTCTAGACGATAACAAGAGAGAGAAACATGATATTAGCAATTATCAATTTGCGAGGGGTAATGTACGGAAACCAAGCAAACAACCGTAATTTTTTCGATGTAATTGGTTTTGCTTTATACATTAAAATGCATGGAGATGTGCTTGAACTCAAAATCTATTACAATGGTATTAAAACTAGTGATAGAGAGAATCGGGTTACGTCCATGAAGGAGGAACTGAGATCTCTCAAGAAGACAAACACTCACATTCTTATGAAATAGCCGAAGTCTCAAAAGCTTGTTGGCAGTAAAACGATATTCAAGAAGAATTTAGGTATCTTTGGTGTTGAGTTACTCAGACACAAGGCTAGGCTGGTGGCTAAGGATTTTATGCAAAATGAGATTGTTGATTATAATAAGATATTATTGTTGGTTGTGAACATACCTCAATAAGAGTCTCATTGATAATTATTGCTAGATTTGATATTGCGCTATATAAAATGGATGTTATTATTTCCTTTTGGTATGATGAATTGGAATATAAAATTTACATGTGTCAGCCTAAATGGTTTTAAGTAGTATAGAAATGTGATGTGTGTTTGTTGAAGAGATTATTTTATAGGCTGAAACACTAATTGAGGTAATGGAATAGAAGATCTGGGTCTTTTATGAGAATTTGAAGTTTCGTGAGAGAACTAAACACGTAAAAATCAAGTTGTACTTTACCCTAGACGTAGTGAAGATGGAACAACTGAAAGTGACTAAGATTTTTAAAGAAGAAAAATCATTCGGGTTCTTTGACTAAAGTATTGTAAATTTTAAATCTCATAAACTACACGAGACTTGTGCAAGTCTTAGATTCATGTGATTTGGTCTCTAAATAGTGGAGGATAAGTGTAACAAATGATAAAGTTACTATAAGCCTAGGTGAAGAATTGTTAGGTATTGGCTAGAGGTAACTTGTCAACATATCTACTTCAAAAAAACTACATGGACTAAGATGGATTAGGTGAAGACATATATAAAAATGAACTGTTGGATTCTCTCAATACAATGTTGTGACCAATACTTAGGTTTTAAGATGTTTGCTGGAAACTAAAAGTGTGTTTGGCCGAGGACATGCTAGTTATTTTCTACTGGACTGAAGACCTGGTTGATGGTGTGGAGACTAAGATAAAAACATGTATCGATGATTCTATCTGAATGATTGTTGTTGTTGCCTCTATCTGAAGCCATCTACCCAATTCTCCATGGGCGTTGCTTCAAATGAAGTTGAGATTAACTTCTTTATTGAACTATAATTATTCTACTTGTTTGGTTTCATGTTTAATTGGGTCTCTTATTTTAGTCCTTCTATATGATTTAGTTTTCCTTTTTGGTTTTCTATTAATTTAGGATATATATTTCATTAGGTTTTCAATCAGTTTGGATTTTTTATTTATTAGGTCTCATATTTTAAGGGATTATGGTTTTTACTACGGTCGTTGATTAATGAGATATAATCTGAAGCATCTATTGAACAATAAGATTTTTCTTGAGCCTATATATAGAATAAGAAACACAAAGCTAGGGGTTATGAAAAAATCAGCGTGGTGAGTGACTTGTGAGACAAGTTTGTATTCAATAATGAGAGAAAACTCTAGTCTTTAAGAGAGATAAAAATTAAATAAAGAGAGTGTATGTTTCTAAATGTGAGAGTTTTGTAACAAGAAGTGATTGAGCCCTTTTATATTTGGAGAACCTACTTGTAATATCATTGTCTAATAAAAAACAATGTGTGGTTTTTTGGATCTATGTTTTTATTTTATTTTAGGGTTTTTGTTTTGTTTCCATTGACTAGTAATTTTGTTGTCTTCAGGCAATTAATTTTCCAACAAACTCAAACAAATGTCTCATTAGTGGTACCACAAGTTCATAAATATTATCGTTTCATTCGTTTGTGAGGTAAACAATGTCGAAGATATTGTATATCTTGAGATTAGTGTGGGTAAAATGATATATCTAGTATTGTGTGTTGATTACATACTCCTAGCCACTAACGAATTAGATATATTATGTGCTACCAATAATATATTTTTCAAATAAATTTTATATGAAGGACCTTGTGAAACCTCCTACGTGTTGGGGATCTGTTTAGTAAGGAACCGTCCAAGGGGCATCATGGGTCTCTCACAAGTGGTATACATTAAAAGCATGTTACATCGTTATATTATCGATAATAACAAACTTATGAATATCCCTATTGCGCAAGGAGACAGGTTCTCACTATATCAATGCCCTAATATATAATTAGAAATTTAGTTCATGCAGACAAAACCATATACCTCGGTAGTTGGTGGTCTCATATATGCACAGATATGTACCAGACTAGACATATCATTCACTGTTGTTCAGCAATCTAGGAGTTGTTCATTGAGATGGTACTTCAATACATGAAGAATACCAAACATTTTGAATTGACACACACTAGACTGGATAATCTAAAGATCGTAAGCTATTGCAATGCGGATGTTGTATGTTGTGTAGGCACCAAGAAGTCTACCACCAGATATTTATTAATTTTGTTTAGAGGCGTCATATCGTGGAAGAGTTCCAAGAAGACTCTTATTACATACTTCACTATGGGAACCGAGTATGTGATATTTTTCACAACATCTATACATGCACTTTGGTTGAAGAACTTTATGAAAATATCGTCTGCATTAAAGGGAATTGAGAGACCTTTATAGCTCTATTATGATAATTGTTTTACTGTTATGTTCTCCAATGGAAACATCAGCTCAAATATGTCTGAGCATATAGACATTAAGAGCATTATTGTGAAAGAACTAGACGTTTGCACATATTAAATAAAGTAGGTTTAGTTAAGGAATTTGTTTGCAATTAGTGAATTATATTTACTAGCTAACTATAGAAACCAACTAAACCCTAACTTAGACTATAAAAAAACATAAGGTTCTTTTGTACCACTTATTCCAAAGTGCTCTCTCATATTCTGCATTTTGTTTCTCTGCAAGTTTTCTCCATCGACTTCATCATGACCATTATTCTCTATCTTCCAAAAATAGTTTTAGTGAGCAAATATGGTAGCTTTCAAAGATCGTCGTCTACCGGTCTCTTTCCATCACACAATCACTTCCACATTTACAAAAACACACAAAACTCAAAAATACAAAATGTTATAGAGTATTATTTTCATCTTATATATATATATATATATATACACGAATATATGAGTAGTGAGGATTTGTGGATGATCAAATTTTTAAAACTCTTATGATTCACGTAATAGAATTAACCTTCTAAGTATGAACAATCAAATCTCCACACTAGTATGATATTATGCGCTTTGTGCCTGAAGCCAGCACGACTTTCTTTTTGTCCACTTCCAAAAAACATCAAACTAGTTGAGATATGTTCTCACTTATAGAACACGTCACCTTATTCCTTATTGCCACTCCAATCAAGTCACTATGTCTTGATACAAGACAATTAAGCCACACCACAAGATGAACTACATGCACTCCAAACTAGGTTAGACTAGTGATTTATAGGTTCATTAGATGTGTTCTTACTTATAGACCACATCACCTTGTTTCTTAGCGCCACTCCAATCAAGTCACTCTATCTTGATACACAACAAGTAAGTCACACCACGTGATGAACCACAAGCACTCCAAACTAGGTCAGACTAGTAATCTATAGACTCGTGATTCATCATGTTCGAAATCCAACAATTTCACGTATATCACATCAAATATGATCTCAGCACTAATATAATATTATCCGCTTCAGATGAAAAAATTATACGACCTTACTTTCGATTCATTTCAAAAATCTTTTAATCCACGTATAAAAGATGGAATTTTGGACACACATAACCTACAAATTAAATATCACTGTTGTTTTAAATTAATATATGATTATTTAATAAAAATATAAAATAAAAACTTATCATTTGAAATGAATAAATAATAATAACGATGATACTGTGATTAGTTTATCTCTCTCTATTATTTCCTTCTGCTCTTACCCTTTAAAGTACTTTCAGAATTAGTTTAATTGGAGTAAAATTCCATCCTGAGACAAAACTTCATCAATTCCATTTTTATATTATCCATCTTATTTACTTAATGGATTGTATCTTTTTGCATCGTTGATCATTCAAAAGCTGTTTGTTCTCCTTTACATTACTATTAGCGAGAAACTGAAATTGAAAATCTAAGATAATTAGGTAAAGTAATCTAATAATAATAATAGAACGACTGACTAATTAAGAATATAACACCTACTTCGCTTGAAAGAATAAAACAGTCCAGTCCAAATTTGGTCTTAACTAATCAGGTTAGCTATCCAGGCATTGCGTCCAAAACTATAAATGTGACATTTTTCGGCCTAAAGATGGAAATGGACATGCATGAGCATGATATGTTCCATAAATATTACCATTAGCATATTATATATATATATATATATATATATATATATATATATATATATATATATATATATATATATATATATATCCACCTAAACAATTTTTTTTTTTTGAGTTGGTGTTTAACCTCTAGCTCACAATAATAACAAAAAGTAATTTGAGTATATATAATATTATGTAACTACGATTTATCCATATAATTTGAGTTTCTATTCATAAAAGGGTAATGTGAGACCCGATAACTTTAGTCAGTAAAAAAGTTGTATGATAGGTAACGAAATTGAAGTTGCATAGGCTACCGCGTTCACTTTTGTGATTGTCTCACTTTTATTAGAACACACGAGGTCTAGGGGACATATATTCAAAAAAGAGAAAATAATTAAAGACAAAGTAAAAAGATGGGTTTTTTTTACATTGAGATTGAGATGACAATTAAAAGAAAAAGGCGAACACACGTGTGGTTTTCCATTGAATTGAATTTTGACTGTATATCAAATCGAGATATAACTAATATAGTCAAGTTAAAATCTAAATACCGGAAGTTGTGTTTTTCTAAAATTGCATTAATAAAACATTGCTGTACACACTTGTCTCTCTGACAAACTTTAAATATTTAATTAGTTATACTGATATATTTTTTGACAAAATAAAAAAAAAATAGTCAAAATCAAAATCTATGGTGAATATGGGAGGTAATGTAACTAAAAATAGGAAATATAATAAAAATACACAGTAAAAAAAACAGCAACGACAATGAAACGGTGATAGATAATCGGTTTTATGTCCATTGTCAAGATTTTCGGAAAAGAAATATATCGATAATAATCAAATGTATATACAAGAAAAATGTACATATAAAACATGGGTTATCAAGTATGCAGTGAGATATTACATTTACGAAAGAATAGGTATACGTGAGGATTCTCGCACTTATCTTGCAATATATGATAAATTATTGTGCACAAACTAATGTGTTAAAAATGGTCTTGACCTGAAATAGAAGGGGTCTATACACTAGTTATAGTGCCAGAAGATCCAATCAGAGTTTAAAATAGAGAATCTAAGCTTTGCACTTGAAACTTCCCAGATAAGACAAAAGAAGAGTTATTACATATAACACACTCAGGGACTGTATTATATCCCCATGTAATTAATTTTCATTAGTAGTGAGTTTCTTTTGGATGACAAGCCAAACAATAAAATATTATATGAGGATATTGTATTTGTTCCAAACGAGGTTGACCATATTTAACCTGAAAGGTGGAATTACACGTGTTGTAATAAGTGCTATTAATAGTAAAAGTCTTACTTCTCATGTTGAGGATCCATATTTTTACATCCTCCATGTTCAAAGGAGGATGAAGTTGACTAATAAAGTTACCGATTTTGTGTAGATGATTGTGGTGGTATTTGTTATCAGAAGAAATCTAAACAGACGAGTTCCAAATATCATTAGATATAATGTCTCCGACTTTGTTGTTGTTCATTCTAGCATAACGTGTAATATTGGGACCATAATGTTTTACCAAGAAATTAGAAAAATACCATAGGTCATATCAGAGAGAGGTAGAATTGTAGTTTTTGATTTTCTATTTGTAAAAGTTAGTAGTGAGAGCTTTGAGATTAAGGATTTTTCTCGACCCACAGATTTGGTAGGAACCTCAAATGTAATTTCAAAACTTTTTTATTTTTTACTTTCTCGAAATATAAGTCATACCATATTAAAAAATTACGACTCAATAAGGAAAAAATATGATTAAAAGAGGCCACTTGATTCCAGACTTTGATGTCTATAATATCAAGGTAATCCTCAAGTGAAGAAAAAAACACTTTACCCCAATCAACTTTGGCATTAAATTTTTTCATTCTGGGGTCAGACCTAAGGAAGCGTCGAAGAAGTTGGGAGAGTTCCTATAAGACTCTAATGGGGAGGATGGACATTATTGACTAGTATACTTGTCCAGCTAAAAGAAAGACTTTAATCAGTTGAAGCCTTTTGACGTAGGAAAAGTGTTTTGAAATTTCAAAAGTTTATACGGGTTGTAAGGTTTTCGAAAAGAGGCCGAAAATCATTATAGGAAAATATGGAAGTGATTAAGTGGCCTCCTAAGTAACGTACTCGGAGGGTACCCATTTTAAAACCATTGATGTTGGTGATATTCAAAAGAAGGTTCACATTAGCAATAGATAGGAAGATCTGGCTCTTGCTCAGACTAATGTACATACCCAAGATGGAATCTAATTCCTCGAGAAATTTCACAACTAATCTAATGGAGTTGACATCGAAATTACTTAAAATCATAAGGTCGTCTACAAAAGAAAAATTAATGATTTGAAAGTTATGGCACTTTTAGTGAAACTTGAAGAAAGGATCAAGACTATTTTCTTGCAAAATACTAAAGATGACTTGCATAACAAAGACGAAAAAGAATGGAAAAAGGGGGTCAAAAGAGGCCTCAATTACCTTTGTAAGCATCGAAGGAATTACCATTGATATTGACTATGTAATATGGGATATAAATACATTATATGATACAAGAGATCATTTTAGATAGAAATGTATTGGAATTAGAACATATAGAAGGAAGTGCCAATGGACGTTCTTGAAATTGTTTATGATATTGATTTTAAGGACAACCATTGGGCTTTTTCCCAAGTGGTGTGGTGTCCTCTTAGAATTTCTTGAGAAATGAGGATATTGTCGGAGATGCTACGGACTAGAATAAACACGGATTAGAAAAACTCTATTTGAAAAGAGAGATAATCATTTATTTTATTGGTAAGGATTTTAGAGATGACTTTGGAGATTATGTTGCAGCATGTAATGGATTTAAGATCAGACGGGGAGAAGGGGTTATCTGATTTGGGGATGAGAGCGATTTGAGTTTTATTTCAATTGGGGTCCATGTGGTCGTTGATGAAGAAGTGATGGACCTATTTAGAAATGCAGTTACATGTGATTGACCACGAGGATTTAAAGTAGCTAGATTTTTAGCCATACGGGTAGAGGGCTTTGTTACAATCTATACTAAATAAGGGGATTTTTAGTCTCCTATTTGGTGATAAGACAAATTATATAGGTCTTATCTGAATCGTTGAGTTTGGTGGTGGTGGGACTATTAATAAGGTACAGGAGGATTGCCAAAGGAACACTTTTATCCATAAAGGTTGAAGAAATTTTTGATAAATTTTGACAACACATGAGAAAAGTAGAGGTGCAATGGTTACCGAGGTAATCATTTATGGAAATGGTTTTATTACGGATGATACAAGTTTTAATACTATTGTGGAAGAACTTAGATTTGCGATCACCTAGTTTAAGCTATGTTTTATGGGAATTTATTTTTAAAAATATTTTTCCGCTACTAAGAAATATGAAGTTTTTTTACGTATTTATCTTTGTTTCTATGAGAGAAGGATTTTGAATGGCATATGCCAGACTTTGTTGTTCTTGAGAGAGGATGATTTAGGAAGATAAGGATTTTTTGTTGATATTACTAAAAAATGTGAGATTGAAGAGGCCTGAATGGATGCGATGAAGTTTTATAAGGATAATTAACATATTTGAACCGTAAATTGGAAGGTCCCAACTATTTACAAGTATGGAGTGGTAATCGGGATGATATTTCCACAAGTTCAATAGAAGGAACGGCTTCTCGGTAGTGTAATGAAGGACGTTGGGGAAGATGGATATTGAGGTATGGTGTGAAGTTTGAGAATAGCCATAATAAGCGAAAGAGTTAGGGAATAAATCATCCTATTGGTTATTGATAAAGAACATGTCTATCTTGGAGGATGTATAGTAGTTAACCTGTTTATAAGACCAAAATAATTAAAAATGAGTTGCTGTGAGATTATTGAGATCCTAAAGGTAACACAAATTGTTAAAGTTGTTAGTTGATCAATTCGAGAGGTCCAAATTACAAGTTTGATCCTTTGGTTTACGAATATCATTGAAGTCTCTCAAAACAACCCATGGTTTGTAAGAGTAATTTACAAAGAAGTATTTAAGATTGTTTCAAAAAGTGAAGCTATCTGAGACATCATTGAAACCATAGATAATGGAAAGGGAAAAATTAATAAAGGATGTTATGTAGGTGATGGTACAGTCGATAAGTTGAGGGTAAGATCTCTTAACTCTACTTTGTATACGTTAAGGTACAAAGAAAATATATAATTTACCTAGGAGCTGTGGTAAACAATTTGCTGTATAATATCAATAAGGTAACATATAACACATTATGTTCTCGATGTTATTCTCAAATACTCTAGTTTTGATAAGGCATGAAAGGTAATATGATTACTAAAGACAAATTATGTTACATCTTTTAAGAAAACCTGGTCATTTAGACTGCAAACATTCAAAGAATCAAACTTTATAGAAATAAAGTAGAAAAGGGAATAGTACATTATGAACTTATTGCCGATCGAGGAGTATGTTGTCCTCGGGTGGTTGGTTGATTGTTCAGATAGCTTTAGCTTTTTGGGTGTGATCGGTAGGTGATGTTAACTCATCTTAGACATGGTACTAATTATTGGTGGTAAATGAATCTTAATCAACAGAGGATGATTATTTTTTGGACTGGGTCGAGTTCTCATTGGGAGGCTAGTAGTGACCTTTTTTATCAAGTCCCATAGGTTCTTTAACAAGGTGGTGGGTTGCGGGTAAAATGGTAGCATAGGAATTGTTTTCCACCATAGGTTCTTTAACAAGGTGGTGGGTTGCGGGTAAAATGGTTTAGAAGTGAGTAGTTATCAGTATTATGCCCCAAGATGTCACACCTCTTGTATATAAGAGGAAACCCTTGATACCGGATTCTCGGGATGGTGGTTTTGTTAAAAAATTTAAGTTTTAATTTTTCTGGTAAACTGAAGTGTTCATCACGATGAAAACTTTAGCAAACTTATGTCTCACAATTTTTTACAGTGTATGTATCGACATCGATAAGAGTGTTGAGAAAACTACAAATATTACTTATGCCCTTCTCAATTCATAGCTCGTGAGGCAGGTTGTAAATTTTGACAAAAAACAAAGCGTTTTGAGCAAGTTTTTAAATTTTAATATCATAGGTTTCCATTTTATTCATAAAAATAGGATGGTCATTAAAGAACCATGAATTATTCTCCAAAATAAATACGACATTCTCACTAGATCTGAATCATAAATAAAAGTAGTTGGACAAGATTAATATACATTCAGACATGTCATGTGGTATGAGGTCGGTTTTTTGCCCAGAAAGTAACCATAAAATAGATGGAATAATCAATTTTATCGATGCCCACTTTAGAATGGTTATCTTGAGGATCTAAGACCACTTTGGCCTAGTAATGGGTTGCATACACAAGGATGTCCATTTGGAAGTATTGGTGGAAGAAATCAGGGCTAGTCTGGACGGGTGGAAGGGGGTATATGGCTTGGGTAGTGAGAGGATTAGTGTTGTTAAGCATGTTCGAACAGATAACTCATGAGAGTGCAACTGAAAAGGCTTGTATATAGGTTCTTATGGGGCGCGAATGGTGACATGTAAAACTGTGTATGCGAGAAGGTAGAGATATACATCTCCCCAACCTCTTGATCTGGAATTGATTGGTCTTTCCCTAATATCATAGAATGTGATAGAGGATGAAATAAACCAACAAGTGAAGAGCCTAGGGAATGAAAAAAGACCAAAACTTTGATGAAGATTGTTGTTGTTGGAAGAGCTGATAAGGGCTGTAATGATAGCAGGAACTTGGTGAAAATAGATTTGGTACAAAGGATAACTTTGGTTACGGTTGTTCAAAAGTGACTGGAGAGATATGGCATATTGTTGGGGATGGAATGGAATAGTGGGTTTAGTTGTTGATTGAGGCCCAATATTGACTTGGGTCGGCTTATTGAACACAATGTTATGTTAAGAAGTACCTGCAGTGCTAGGTTGTGGGTTCAGTTTCGGTTTTAAATATGTTTTCACTTACTAGTATGACATAAGAAAAGAAGCCGAGCTCTCACACGTTCCATTATTCGCTTTAGACACGAAGGTCTTTACGAATTTTCTTTTGGTACACTCCCAAGTTGTCTTACACTAGTTAAGATATGTTCGCATGTATACCATTAATATTTTCTATGTTTAAGCGATATGGGACGTGGGATAAAGTTTAGTTTTAGCACTATCCATTTAACTTGATCCAACTTGATCCCTTTAACCCAAGCTTTGAATTTATTTATCAATCTCAACTCAACTCTTTATTTTCAAATGCCATTCATTGATGAGCACCGATATTTTCCTGGCCGACATTCGTCGATGAGCACTAGTCTTCAACGATCGCGGAATTTGATAAAATTTGATCCTTTTATCCCATGTTTCGACCCTGTCTAAAATATCAAAATATAAACGTTTTATTAATTATATACTTAACTATATCAAATTTTATTAAATCTATTGTAATGAAATAGTAAAAAATGATTGACAATCAGTTTAAGTTCTCAACATCTTTAATCTTAATCCGTATCTCACAAATTAATATATAATAATATTTTCGCAATTAATATTTATTCATAAATCATATTTTTATAAATATATCCATTAATAATCAATAATATATTCTCAAGTAATATTCAACCATCAATCATATTTTCATAATATATGAACACTTTCCTTTAAGTTAGTTGATACTGATTTGTAAAATATATTATAACGATCTTGAGTCTTCATTTGATCTCTACTAGATATTTTTATCTAATTCATAAAGCAACCATCTTCAATGGCCTTCAACGACCATAATAGTTTTCAACTTCTTATCAAACTCATAACATAACGGCCTTCAGTGGCCTTAAATAACCTCTAACAGACTTTAACGTCCCTCAACGGCCTTTAATAGTCTTCAAAAGCCCTAATGGTCTACAATGATCTTCACGATATTTACGAATTTTAATAACTTTAAGAATTTCTCACGACATTCAATGGTCTCTTTCATAAGCAACCACTCGCAACCTTCATATTTTTTCCCATTTTTTCTTGTTCGGTTTCTCATTTATTTTTCTTTCTTCTCCGTGTTCATATTCATCTTATTTTCAAAAATCACAAATGAGATAAAAAAATTCATAAATTTTATTTTCAAAATAACTTATTTTATTTTCAATTTATTTTTTCAAATTTAAATGAACATCATTAAAACTATTTTCATAAATTCATATTGATTATTATATATTAGACAACTAATAAAACAAATAAACTTAATGTGATTTTATTTTTATAGACATCAAATAAGAAGCAAGAAAAAAGTCTACGTTGAAAAATCGTTTTTGTTATGAAAAACTATAGACAAAGCAATAAAATTCAAACATGATGAAGAGAATTTCTCTTTTTTTTTAGAAAACAAAAACAATTATTCTATAAAAAATGAAGAAATAAAACACAAATAAATCTAACTAACATAAAATTTATATTTTTGGATAGATTATATAAAAATAAAAATGAGTGCACCTAAAATCAAACTCAATTACTAAACCCTAAAAAATCAAGTTACTAATAGATACCTAAACCACATGAAATACCCTCAATAACCATCACTCATACAAAAACATAACACGTGTATATTTGTTTCCTTTTTTTATTAAAATTTATAGAAGTCGGTATATTTAAATCTGTACCGCGAGAATGTTTTTTTGACTAATTGTGTTTTGTCATTTTAAAACAAACAAAACTGGATCAATAAATGATATTTTTGAATTATTTCAGACTTTTTTGTGAAATGAGTTAGCCCTTGATTCACAGTTCTTATTTAACCCATGATTCATGATTCGAATTTAACCCATGATTCTCGATTCATATTTAATCTTTGATTTTCAGTTCTGAGTTAACTCGTGATTCGCATATCGCATTTAACCCTTGATTCTTTGTACGGATTTAACACACGATTCTCAGTTTGTATTTAACCAATTATTCTCATTTTGTATTAACCCATGCATCTCAATTTGGGTTTAACACATGATTTTAAGTTCGTATACTACACATGATTTGCAATTCACATTTAACTCATGAATCTCAGTTCACATTTAACCCATGATTCTTAGTTCGCACTTAACCCATAATTTTTAGTTCTTAGTTAACCATTAATTCTAAGTTTGAATTTATCACATGATTCTCAGTTCGTATTTAACCGATGATTCTCATTTTGCATTTAACCTACAATTCTTAATTCACCTTTCATGACTACACGTGATTCGTGATTCACATTTAAAAAATTATTATTATCTCGTATTTAACCTATCATTCTTGATGAGTCCGAATTCAGAATACTTCCCGGAAGGGCAGATCAGTGTAATTCTCTCTGAAATCCGGACAGAACTTTTGGACCGGACAGATCACTTCGAACCAATGTGAGCCTAAGGCTGTTCGAACTATGATAAAAGTACTAAAAAACCTAAACACTTCTTGACTAAGCTACCTGTCCTCCTGCTTAGAACTCATGGGTCTTTAAACATGACCCGGGTCCATTAAACTTGACCCGAAAGCTCATAAGGGCCCAAATTTCATACTATAAATACCCAACCACCAGCATTAACTATGGGTAAGAAAAATTAACTGCTGCCAAGCTGCTTAATTCTCTCTCCACATTAAAACACTTTGAAACACCCTTAAACATCCTCACACCACCTCGAAACACCCTCACACCACCTTGAAACACCCTTACACCGCCTTAAAACTCCACTTGAAATTACTTGCCTACCCCTAGGCCATTTTTATCCACACCAAATTGGCGACCACAGTGGGAGGCGACGGTGTCTGAATCAAGTATTCGAAACCAAACAAAGAATTTCTGTCCGAATGAATTCGGATAATCCAGAGCTTCCACCAGCTTTGCTCGAAGTGGTGGAGGAGAACGATGATTATACTGTCCAAGAGCGCGATAGGTTAAAGTTTGAGATAGAGGCTCTGAGGGCTGAAAAGGCCAAGATGGGCATGAAAGAGAAATCCAAAGCGTCAGCTGCTCATCACACTGACAACCCTCGAGAGCCTGAGGCTTCGAAAACTCGTGTGAGCACTAAAAAGACACATGCCAGCTCTAAAAAGTCTCACCGGTCCAAGCCTGTGGAGAGCTCTGACTCAAGTTCAGAATCTTCGGGCAGCTCTTCGGACAGTGAGGGAAACGAAAAATCCTTGTCCTCTAGCAGTGACGAGGGTCGAACCAAGAAGAAACAAAAGCAAGTTAAGAAGTATTCGAGAAAAAGAGATCACCATGGAAGAATGAAAAGGCATATTGGAAAGGGGTCATCTCACCACCGGAGGTATACAGACAAGATGTTGATGGATCCTTTTGCTTTCCACAATGAGCCAGGTATCTTTGCAACTCCTAATGAGGATACCGTGTTCAGTCGTGGAAGGAATTTGAGGCAGTCTCCACTGTCTTCTAAAATCCTGTCCGGAAACCTCCCTAAGAGGTTTGACAGTACTAAGATGGAGAAGTATGATGGCAGTACTGATCCGGACAATCATCTGGAGCAATTCAAGAACTTCATGATGAACTTTGATGATGATGATAAACTACTCTGTAGGGCATTCTCCCAATCTTTTACGGGAAGTGCTCTGAAATGGTACAACAGCCTGCCTCAGGGTTGTATTAAAGACTTTGATACTTTTTGGGTGGCCTTTCGAAGGCAGTTTGTGGGGAGTAAGGAGCTGAAGGGCAATGGAGACATAATAATCCATTGTGCCCAAGAGCCAAATGAGTCGTTAAAGGAGTACATAAGTCGTTTTGTAAACACAAAGAATGGGTTGGCTGATTGCTTCGAACAGGTGGCAATATCATCCCTAAGACAAGGTTTGAACCCAGGCAACCTGGCTGATTCGGTGACCAGGAAGAAAGCCATGACTTGGGAGGATTGCTAAATCAAGTTGGCAAGCAAATAAACGTTGATGAAACAAAAAAGACCAGGGTGCACAGACAGGTGAGATC
Organism: Limnanthes douglasii subsp. nivea; assembly: GCA_036936605.1. Lineage (NCBI taxonomy): Eukaryota > Viridiplantae > Streptophyta > Magnoliopsida > Brassicales > Limnanthaceae > Limnanthes > Limnanthes douglasii. The sequence goes on from JAUPFV010000002.1 coordinate 45,185,494, forward strand.
CACCCCGGTGGCAGCAACTCCAAATCAAAACCAGTCCGGGAATAGAGCAAGAGAAACCGGACAGGGGCATGGTAGGGGAAAAGCTCAGTCCCAGCCAGCTGCTCCTGCTCAAAGTCAGCAATCCAGAAACAAAAGAGGGCCATGGGTCCAACCGGAGTGGTTCGCAGAACTTAAAGAAAGCGTGGCCACCATTTTTGATAAAACAAAAGATGAGGTACACTACCGGAGACCGGTAACCTTGCAGTCTCCCAGAGAGCATCGTAACAACTCCTTTTGCCAATACCACAATGATATTGGCCATACCACTGATGATTGCATAGCGTTGAAATAAGAGGTACAAAATTTGATTGAAAGGGGGAAGTTGGGTGCATACGTTAAAAGAAAAGGAGGCAACAGGCCTGACAACACTCACCGGGCTGGTCCGGTTAATGCTGCCCCGGAGGGGGCTATGGTAATAGTTGAAAGGTTTGATGTGGAATCTGAATACTTGGATCCTGATCCAACAAGAAACAGAGTGGGTGCTATAGAGGAGCGTTCTAGATCGGTCTTCGGGCTCATTAAATTCTTTGAGTCACTGACAATTTTCGGAGGGGACACTGTAACAGCTCCTACTACTTCATCAAGAAAAATGCATGTTCATAATTTGGCTTCCCAGCTAGAAGGGGGCATGACCTCTTATCAATCATCAAATTCATTCCCACTCATTGTCTTTGATGGGGATGATTTAAGAGACATTGCTGGCCCTCATGAGGATGCTGTTGTTATAGGAGCATCAGTAGGGGGCAATGAGATAAGGCAAATTCTGGTAGATACTTAAAGCTCTGCCGATATTCTTTTCCTAGACACTTACAAGAAAATGAAAAATCCAGCTGTGATTCAAAAGTCAGACAGGTCAATCGTGGGCTTCACGGGCAGCTCGGCCGATGTGATCGGGGAGTTTGAAGAAGAAGTGTTGTTGGGCAGGGGCCCTTTCAAGAAAACGGTCAGAATACTCTTCATTGTGGTGGATTGTCCCACCTGCTACAATGCTATTCTAGGGAGATCTTGGCTCTCTAGGATGCATGCAGTGGATTCGACAGTCCATCAGTGTCTAAAGTATGCTGTTCAGGGGCAGGTTGGGGTTGTCCGGAGCAGCCAAAAGGTTGCAAGAGAATGCTATGCCACTGCCTTGGCTCCACGAACGCTGGGGGCAGTCAGTTTGAGGGCCTTTCTGGGGGTGAGGGTGAAATTGATGACCCCAGAGAGACCCCTGGAGTATTGATTCCGATTGAAGAGGTTGAAACACACTGCTTGGAAGAAGGAAAAAACATCAAGATAGGGTCCAAAATGCCACCAATGCTGAAAGAAGGAATGTTGAAATTCTTGAAAGACCATCAGCATGTTTTTGCTTGGTGCAACGCTGATGTTACTGGAGTTCCATCAGAGGTGATTTCCCATCGCTTGTCTGTCCGGAGAGATGTGGCACCAGTAGTACAAAAGAGGAGAGCTTTCTCAAAAGAAAAAGCTGATGTCATTGTACAAGAGGTTGATAGACTCACAAAGATGGGGCACATTAAAGAATCTCAATACCCTTTGTGGACTGCCAATCCTGTCTTAGTAAAAAAGAAGAATGGCAAATGGCGTATGTGCATTGACTTCACAGACCTCAATCGAGCTTGTCCAAAAAATTTGTATCCGGTCCCCCGGATAGATCAGTTAGTAGACTCTACTTCTGGGAACAAGCTACTCTCCTTCATGGATGCCTTCTCCGGGTACAATCAGATCCAAGTAGATCCAAAAGATCAAGAGCATACTACATTTGTCACTGATAGGGGTCTACATTGCTACAAGGTAATGCCCTTTGGCTTGAAAAATGATGGGGCTACTTATCAAAGGTTAGTCAACAAGGCATTTGCTGATCAAATTGGAAGAAATATGGAGGTTTACATTGACGATATGATGGTAAAAAGCGTGGATGAGCAGTTGCACTTGTCCGACCTCCAGGAGACTTTTGCCAACTTGGCCAAAGTAAATTTGAAACTAAACCCTGAAAAGTGTGTGTTCGGAGTGCAGTCCGGGAAGTTCTTAGGGTATATCATAAGTGAGCATGGAATACAGCCCGACCCGGACCAACTCAATGCTTTGTTCCAGATGGAGCCTCCTCGAAACATTAAAGAAGTACAGCGATTAACGGGGAGATTGGCTGCCTTGAACAGATTCATCTCCAGGTCTTCGGACAGGTGTGCTCCATTCTTTCAAACCTTGAAGGGTGCAAAGGGGTTCGAATGGACACCACAGTGTAATGAAGCATTTAATGAAATCAAGAAACATCTTTCCTCTCCCAAGACTTTGTTCAAACCGGTGGGGAGACTCTCTTTGTATATCTGGCTGTTTCAAGTTGTGTCATCAGTGCTGTGCTAGTAAGGGAGGTTGATGGGCATCCTCACCCAGTGTACTACATCAGCAAAAGCTTGATTGATGCTGAGAGGCGTTACTTGAAACTCGAAAAACTGGCGTTGGCCTTGGTAATAGCTGCAAGAAAAATGAGGCCCTACTTCCAGGCTCATCTTATCGTTGTCCGGACTTCTTTCCCTTTAAAGAATGTCCTTCAAAAAGCAGACATTTCGAGCAGAATGACAAAGTGGTCAGTAGAGTTGGGGGACTTCGACATAGACTTTGCTCCCCGAACAGCGGTAAAAGCTCAAGCCGTGGCTGACTTTCTGGTTGAATCCCATTCTGATAGGGATTCTGAACAACCTACTGATTCAAAAAACAAGAAAGTGTGGATTGTCCGAACAGACGGAGGATCCAGTTCCATGGGATCTGGGGCAGGAATATGTCTCACTTCCCCATACGGGGACAACATGTTCCAAGCTATTTGTTTTGCTTTCAGGGCATCCAATAATGAGTCTGAATACGAAGCAGCTATAGCTGGGTTAAAATTGGCCTACATTTGTGGAGCTAAAAGAGTCAAGCTACTAAGTGACTCCTAGTTGCTAGTCCACCATGCCTTGGGCCTATCAGAAGCTAGAAAGGAACAGTTGGTCAAGTATTTACTCCTCCTCAAAAATGAAGCGTTGAAATTTAAAGCTGTTATCTATGAGCACATCCCCCGGGCAGAAAATGAGCTAGCAGACTCACTAGCAACGATAGCATATACGGAGTCCTACCCATGGATCCATGTGCTTGAAAGCCCTTCTATTCAACTCAATGAAGGTATAAAAGAGGAAGTCTTTAAAGTACAAGTAAATCGGCCTCAAGACTGGAGGTCTCCTCTTATACAATATCTGTCCGATGGCATCGTGCCCTTGGATAAATCACAAGCCAGAACATTGAAACACAGGGCTCGTGGTTTCATTGTGATTAGAGAAGTCTGTTACAAAAAGTCCTACACAAACCTCTCCTACGTTGTTTAGGGGATCATGAGTGACAAATGGTTCTCTCCGAATTGCATGATGGTGAGGGATGAGCCCATTGTGGATTTAGAGCTTTGACAAGAAGAGTGTTACTCTCCGGATACTATTGGCCATCGATTATGAAAGATGCTAAGGAGCTGGTAAGAAGGTGTGACCCATGCCAGAGGTACATCAATGAAATTCATGTACCAGCCATTTCTTTGGAATCAATTTCTGAGCCCATCCCTTTTGCTCGATGGGGATTGGACTTAGTTGGGCCTCTCCCTGTGGCGTCTGGAGGGCGTAAAACCATAATTTTAGCCATTGACTACTTCTCGAAGTGGATAGAAGCAGCCCCCTTGGCAGGGACAACCTCAAAAGCTGTTATAAAATTCATTCTATCCAACATATGTTGCAGATTTGGTGTCCCCCAGAAAATAACAACAGACAATGGGCCACAGTTTGACAACAGAGAAATGGAAAGCTTCTGTGCCTCAAGGGGTATTCAGCACTGCTTTTCTTCACCTTTCCACCCTCAAGCCAATGGGCAAGTTGAAGTGGCTAATAGAACGATACTGTCCGGGTTAAAGAAGAATTTAGAAGGGGCTGCTGGGAAGTGGCCTAGTTATCTACAAGAAGTCTTATGGGCCTACCGAACAACACCTGGGGCTGCAACACAAGAATCCCCTTTTGCCTTGGTCTATGGAATGGATGCAGTAGCCCCCATAGAGAAGACACTCCCCTCCTTTCGTGTTCATAACTTCTCCGGACAGGCTAATGAGATGGCAATTAGAAATCAGCTTGATTTGATTGAAGAAAGACGGGTGAAAGCTCATCTTAGAATGGCACACTATCAGGGGCTTGATGAGAAGCAAGTTTGCTTCTAAAGTTAAAAGAAGAGATTTTCAACCAAGAGATAAAGTATTAAGGAAAGTTTTCTTGCATACTAAGGAAAAGCTCTTCGGAAAACTGGCCCCGACTTGGGAGGGTCCGTACACTGTGGTTGAAAGAATCAAGCCTGGGACATACTGGTTGGAAGACAAAGATGGCAGGGTTTTAACCCACCCTTGGAATATTGAACACCTTCGAATGTACTTGGAATAAAACTTATGTAAATATTTACTTGTTTAAACATCCATGTAAATATTTGGGGGCATACCTTCCCCTCTTCGGTGGCACGGAGAGTTTTCAATGAAATTTGGTGCCTTCTTCAAAATTCTCTAAGTGTTTTTAAACATTTTGTCTCTTATCATACTACCCGGGTTAAAAGATCTAAGGGCTATTTAAATTCTAGCCGGAAAGTCTTAATACTCTCACAATACAATAAAATTATTTAAACTCCAGCTATTTAAACAAACAATGAAAGAAGAGGATGGTTGAGAAAAATAAGATATTCATTCAACAATTTAAAACTGCCTTGGCCTTCCAAGGACTTTTTGAGTAAGTTTGGGCACAGTACAAAAATCTGTCCGAATAATACGGATAACATCACAAAAAAGTGCCTTGGCCTTCCAAGGACTTTAGTTCGAACAAAAGATAAACAAAATAAATTGTAGGTTAAGGTTGAGCCTTTGAAGATGGCTCACCCTCATTTGCTTTCTTGCCCTTGATATCGCTTTTCTCTTCGACTATCTTTTTACCCTTGGGGTCAATGTCTTCCTCACCTGGGCTCTCTCCCGTTTCCTCTCCTTCACCGGACGAAGACTCACCGGAGTACCCCTCATCAACCATGGTCCAGTATGGGAGATCATCATCATCCACATAGCGCCATAATTCCTCTAGTCTCCTCTTCGGGAATTTCTCATGAAACAGGAGGACCATATCAGACTTTACCTTTTGGATCATTAGCTCATCGCTTTGGATCATCTCCCTGGCATAGGCGTTGATCCTGGCTTTGATCATGGCCTCTTGATCCCTCACCAAAGCAGCTTTCTCTTCAACGGCCTGAGTCACTGCATTCTCTAAAGAAATTTTGTCAGTGGTCAGGTTGGTGACGAGCTTCTCCTTTGCTGCAGTTTCTCCTCTTGAGGCTGTTAGGTCCTTCTCCAGTTCGGACAGCTTAGCCCGGAGATCTTTTACGGTCTCTTCCAAAGAAGCAGCTTTTGTGTTGCTTTCATCTTGATTCTTCTTTAGCTGATCATTTGCCTCCTTGAGCAAATCAACCTTATTGGCAGCAGTCCGGAGGTCCTCGGATAGTTTTTCCTTCTCCGACTTGAGGTCTTTGATGGTGTCTGCCTGACTTCGGACTTGCCTTTCCAAAGTAAGTATTGGCTGCACGTTGCTAAGGATAGAATGGGCTATAACATCCCTCTCACTGGAAACCATAAAAGTCTTACCGTTGAAGTTAACTGTGTTGGAGCTGCTTGGAGGGACATAGGGCCCTACGAACTCGTCTCTGGGCAGCCCAAGAAAATATTCACCAAGTCCACCCAGACCGGTGATGTCCATTTCGTCTAAGTTAAGCTCTCCCCCCTCAACTTCATCTGTGTGGAATTCCCTTGGGATCTCTTCTTGAAAGTCTCTTGGGATCTCTTCGGCCAGTGTAGGGTCAGTAGGGAAAGAAGGCTCCGGGTCCCGGAAAGCAACCTCATCTCATTGGGAAGTCTTCTTCTTCTTAGCCTCCCTATCAGCACTCTCACTGGTTTGCTTGCGAGTCCTCTTAGAAGCCCTTGAGGGCTTAGGGAGGTTCACTTCCTGCTTCTCGCTCTCCTGTTCCACCACTTGTAAAAGGGCTGCATCAATTTGAACCTGTGCCAGTCCTTCTGTGTCTGTTGGGGCCTCCTTCTCATCGTCACCTGCCGCCCTCTTGCCTTTCTTCTTCTTGCCCTTCATTTTACTTGGGGCTCTGGCCCGGGCAGGCAGGAAGAGAGTCCCATCTAGTTCATGAGACCTTCTCAGCACGATGTCTTCATCAGGTTGGGTGGAGAACTCCTCCCAAGTTAGGTCTCTTCGACCTGTGGTGTTCCACAGGTGAGACCTTGCTAAGTTCCCAGAAGTGAAGGCTTTATGGAACCGGTTCTCCCAGTTCTCTACGGCCCAAGCGTTGATTTTTCCACAGGTGACCTGTCCAGTCTTCAGTTAGTCTCCGAACTCCTTTGGCAGCTCTGATAAAACAAAAGAGAAACTAATTAGCATAAACTTAAAAGAAAAGAGAAATTCGAACAGAGACTTAAGATGAGAAGCTTACGGTCACTCCTCCATCTACTCCTGAGGAGGCTTGGATTCTCTCCGGTCTTAATTTTCTTGCCATTCTCCCATGAGCCACTGAAAAATAAGAATTGGCTCCTCCATTTGCTCTCCGACTCCAGGAGATCATCGACAGCTTTAAGATCATTCCCCATGTTGAAATGGTAGAATGGGAACTAATGATGTTTGCACAAGTTGGCCACAGCTGCAAACTCTTCCATAGGAAGAGGGATTCCAGATAACCTAGACGCCATAATACATGACATCAAGGTGAACCAACCATTGGGGCTTAACTGTGATGGGCAGAGTTTGACCAAGTGAAAATAGCGCACTATCTCCGGGTCCAGTGGGAACCTGAGTCCCCAGTTGAATAGCTCCGTGAAGAAGACTATCTCATTCCTTTTGCAATCCATCGGGGTCTCCGGATCGATGGGAATCCTTATCTTTACGTTCTCAGGGATCCCCCACTTTGTGCGCAATCTACCCAGATCTGAAGTATGGATGAACGCGTACTTGGGCTTCAACAAAGCCAAAAGATACTTGAACTCCACTTTATGAAAGCATGGCCCCACTCTCCCTTCAAGGCTCTCCGGCAGATCCGGACGCCTCAGATACAAGTCCTCTTTGCCCTTCTTGGCAACAACGATAGCAGTATCAGCCTGTCCGGAGGACTCAGACTCAAATCTAACCTCCTCAGTGGAGTCCTCTATCCTCTCCTCCATAATCGTTGGGGGAGCTTCAGTAGAAATAGTCCGGGGAGGATTGAGGCTTGGCAGAGCTGATGCTCCGGACTGTTGGCTGTCCGTATTTACTCGACTTCTCACCTCAATTTGAGTTTCTGAGGTAGAAGATTCCTTGGGGGGTAGTGGGCTGCTGGCCTCTAGTCCTGACAGCCTCTCCCGGGGAGCCCTTATAGTTGCCCCAGACCCTGATACACTATCTTTTTCCCCCGATTTCGAGGGTGTGTTTTTAGAAGAAAGCCCTTTGACCAACCGACTTGGCCTTTTCATGATTAGCTTGTCCGGGGAATGGTCAGAATCAGACCCCATAGCAATGAAAGAAGATTTTTTCCTAACACTTGTGACAGTAACTCCCGGTTCAACAGCAGGGATCGACTCCTGAACTGAGGAGCCAGATACTATGGGGGAGAGCGTTGATTGAAAAAGCCTTTTTGGCTTGGTACCTTTAGAAGAAGATGAGCCTCTGTCAGATTCTTCGATTGAAGGGGCTGGTTTCTCAACAGGCGACGATGGTAGCCCTGCTGCAAGTCTTTTTTCCTTCTCAACTCTTTGACCTTTCTCCAATTCCGAGAGATTAAGCCAGCCACCCTTGATCAGTGCTGTTCTTGCTGTAAACATAAACAGCCAAGAAAGTTTTGAAGATTCTAAAGAGATAAAGCTCTGAGTAAAATGGCAGAGTGAAATTTGAAAGAGATAATGAGATAGTGAAAAGTGAATTAGAATTTATAGTAAAAGTGAAAAAAAGGAGTTGATTCCTAGGAGAATCCGAAAAGTTGGGCAATGATTAAGAGACAGCGCTAATGTCATTAATGGCATTTAAAAGAGGTAACTTGTTCGAGAAAGTGGTGCGAAGTTCAAGGTGAAAAAACGGCTAAAGTGACCAATCAGAGAATGACACGTGTCCCATTAACTCTGGCAAGAACCGTTTAGAATTCGTAACGTTCGGTCTGTCCGGGTTTACCCACAACTCTCTCCGGATTGAAAAACCACTTCCTATAATCGGACTGTTTTTCAGTTCTTTGACAAGGACACTTGTTCAAACATCTGAAAAAGGGGCTCCTGATGAGTCCGAATTCAGAATACTCCCCGGAAGGGCAGATCAGTGTAATTCTCTCCGAAATCCGGACAGAACTTTTGGACCGGACAGATCACTTCGAACCAATGTGAGCCTAAGGCTGTTCGAACTATGACAAAAGTACTAAAAAACCTAAACACTTCTTGACTAAGCTACTTGTCCTCCTGCTTAGAACTCATGGGTCTTTAAACATGACACGGGTCCATTAAACTTGACCCGAAAGCCCATAAGGGCCCAAATTTCATACTATAAATACCCAACCACCAGCATTAACTATGGGTAAGAAAAATTAACTGCTGCCAAGCTGCTTAATTCTCTCTCCACATTAAAACACTTTGAAACACCCTTAAACATCCTCACACCACCTCGAAACACCCTCACACCATCTTGAAACACCCTTACACCGCCTTAAAACTCCACTTGAAATTACTTGCCTACACCTAGGCCATTTTTATCCACACCAATTCTCATTTCACATTTATGACATGATTCTCAATTTGTATTTAACATTAGATTTTCCATATGGATTTTGACACATGATTCTCATTTTGTGCTTAACCCATGATTCTCATTTCATATTTCACCTATTATGCTCAGTTTGCATGTAACCTATGATTTTCATTTCGTATTTCATGATTACACATGTTCTGTGATTCATATTTCATGGTTACACGTGATTCGCGATTTGTATCAAACTCATGATTTTCAGTTCAGATTTAACCCATGATTCTCGGTTTTCATTTTACCCATGATTCTCCGTAAGTATTTAAATCATGATTCTTAGTTCGGATCGAACACGTGATTCTCAGTTCACATTTAGTTCATGATTTTTAGTTCGCATTCAGTCCATAGTTCTTATTTTGTAATAAACTTATGATTCTCACTTTGGACTTAACACGTGATTCTCAGTTTGCATATTTAACCCACGATTCTCAGTTTGCGTATAACAGTAAAGTTATTCATAACTCGTGTTAGTTTTAATAAAAATATTTTTGATTTGCATCTTTTATTTATATATTCATGATTCATATTTTATAAAAAATATTCATGTTCACATGTAGGTCGTCTTATTCACACAATACTATAATCTTCTTCATCTAAAATTCTATTATCATATCGACTTCTTTCACCAGAAAAATAACAAAAGTGAAACTATCTAATTAGAGGTTTATAATGGGTAGATTCAATCAATATTATGTTATCTAATCAACATTCTAAAATTTGTTTAACCAATCAACATTTCTTCCATTTTCAAACTAGACGATTTGGTAGACTTATCTAAATGAGAAGACGATTTCCAATAATAAATAAGTATACCTAGGATGTGCATTGAAAAATTAAAAGCAAATAAAGAAATGTATAAACGTACAAGTAAACCTTATATAGTTGGAAAATTATATTTAAAAACTGAAAAAATTATTAACTATTAAACGGTAATTTATAAATTGTAAATTGTAAATTTGAATAATAAGAGATAGTATTAATAGATAATGTAAAGTGATTTAATTTGATTTTGGATATTAGATGGTAGTTAATTTAGAAACCAATTTAAACTTTTTTTTCTCAAACCGCAATGAATATAAACTTTAGAAAAGAAAAGACTCGCTCAAATAATCAAATTATAATAGTTTTGTGAATATTTTTGGTGGAATAGTATATATATAAAAGTACAAGTGATTCATATACTTAATTGTAATGACTATTAATTACATCTGTGACTACACTCAATGATTTTTTATATGTATCACTATCCATCTAATATTTAACTATCGTCAATAAAAATTATAATCACTCCAAAATATATTATAGTCTATAATTATATATCCAATGTTTAATTATAGCTAAATATTATATATGTTGATTATTAATTCAATATCGTACTATTATATTAATTTTATCTTATTAATTAATCTTTAATAATAAAACATATATTTCTCATATATTTTAATATATATAAACAAATGTTGTTGTTTATTTTAAACTCCTAATAGATCATTTAGATTTTTAAAATAAAATAATTATCATATATTTTGTCCAATAAAATAAATGGATTTACTTAATATATATATATATATATATATATATATATATATATATTATTATTATTTTAGGACTAAGAACAAAAATGTATCATAATAATATCAAATTCACATAAACACATATTATATTTTGCTCTTGTTGATTCAGAATGATATCTGTCTTTACTGCTGTTTTACCGGTCTGTCTATCTCCAATAATTAATTCTCGCTGCCCACGTCCTATAGGGATTATCGAATCAATAGCAATAAGTCATGTTCTCGAAATAATACCAGGAGCGGGAGATTCAATTAACTGCTACATCGCTTCGTTAACTCGAAGCGCCTCGCTATGAGAATCTAGCTGCTCGGAAAAGTCTTGAACCTTCGAAGCGTCTCCCTTTCTCAATAGCAAATTTACATCAAACAATTCAAAATATATTTTTCTTAAAAAATAAATCCAACTTTTATAAATATATATTAAGTCATTATAGATTTAAAGATAAATATGAGAAGTTACATAAAAAAGTTTGAATGTGTTATAGTATCGTATTAGCTTAGACATTTCATTAAAGTTTGCGTTGATATGATGGCCACTGCTAGAATTATGTGTATATGACTTACTCATTTTACGTAATGATATGAAATAAAATTGACGGTTCAATTGGAATAGTATAGTATCATTAAAAATTTATACGCATTTATAAGTTGGAATAGATATCTTGTCATCGTAAATTGAGTTAAATACATAATTTGTTTTCTAATAAATTGAAACTATTTTTAAGTATTTGAAACCAAATTTAGGCAACAACTAGTTTACTTTAACTTCGACACCAGAATCCCTATAGAAAGATTCCTAAACTTGGTAATAATGATAGAATAACAAAAAATAAAATCGACACAATGAGTTACGTGGTTCAATCCTACATCAACCGACGAACATATACGATTTTATTTAATTATAAATTTACAAGGAGTTGCAAAGAACACAAAATAAATAAATAAAATATATTGTTTAAACTACTCAAACGTTACATCTTTTGATATTATATTTGGTGTTTTTTTCAAGTGATTCTCTTCAAGAATTCATCAATTATAAAATCACTTAAATTTTAAACTATTTTCTCTCACAAACAAATGTTTCCCTCTCTACAAACTTTGTATTCACCAATAACGATTTCTATCTCTTTTTCAGATAAGATTTGAACATGTTATCTTTAAATATATATATATATATATATATATATATATATAACCCATGTGAGTGTAAGTTAAACAATCAAACATCAACTCACAATAGAAAACCATGATAGTTACAAAAGAGCCACATCAATAGTTTTGATTAACTCGTACATAAGTTTATTATATATCATGTACTATATTCTAGATCAATGACCACGATCAAATAATACATATAACTCAGCTATAACAAACTTGTACTGTCCTTTCACATAAAAAAAATCATTTAAATCTTTCCTTATCAACCAAACAGCCTATACTGATTTCTAAATGAAAATTGAAGCTTTAAACTTAATCGTCGGCAACTTATCAAAGTATATTCTCACAATATCAAGACTTACATCCTATTGAGACTTACTTCATGTACAATAAACAAAGTCATCTGAGACTGTAACTCTTTGTTGTGGTCGCAACCATGTAGTAGAAACTTACTACTCCGAGTCCGTACCATGTAGTTCTCGAACCCTTTCATAAGGCGGAAACCTATGAGACTTACCCTCTGAGTTTAAGATCTATCTTTCACTCACTATACATAAATCATATACTTTAACGATTCTCTATCTAGTCTTTTAGTGACTCTACTCTTTTACCCCAATTTTCCAACTTTTGTTGAAAGAAAATAGTTCCCATGTATCACAAATATGAATATGTATCATACAATACATAAAATTTAAAACTTGTAGTACCTTCATCAGAGCATCTGAATAATTATTTTTAGTCTAAACTTTGCATATTAACTTTCGTTTTCTCCACCATATCCCCGCTGAAGTGAAGCTTCACAACTACATGCTTCATCTTTTGATTGTGCTTTGGATTCTTCATCAATTAAAGACTACTAAAATTATCACAAAATAACGTAAATTCTTGCATCCTACATGTGATATCACTTAAAAATCTCTTTAACCGCATGAATTATTTTAAATGATTAAGTAACAACCATATATTCAACTTATGTAGATGAAAGAACAACAATTATATACAAAATAGCTCTCGAACTAACCATTCTACTAAAAAATAAAAACAGATAGTTGACTTCCTTGTATAAAAGCACCCTACATAATCAGAACTTGTCTTGGCAGCTTCTCTCCAAAATTTAAGGCCCATACCAACTTTCAGAACTATACACCTTATCATTTCCAATAAGAATGAACATATTCAATCACATAATTAGTTGTATGGTTTTTTTATAAATAAAAAAAAACTTAACCTTCTTACTATTCCTCATCTCACATTTTCACAGAATCTTAACTTTTGAACCTTGTCACCATCCAACGGGTCTTGTTTTAAGATCATTAATTCCTTTCTCACTCAAATAACATAATCTCAGATACCAAAACATGGCGAAATTATTCTACATTATACACACCTCCGACCACTATAGACCTTTCAAGAATTAACACACCCTTATTTCTATAGGCTTTCATGATAACCATAGAGTCTTGCAGAATCTTAAGTTTCTAATCTCCATCTTTATAGTTAAACCCTTCATCAGCGGCATACCTAAAATTTGTTAACATTTCAATATATAGACGGTTACTCTTAATATCAGGGGTATACCTCATATTTGCTATCACCTTCTCAAATATTGTAAATAGTCTGATGGAACGCTCCTCATTTCTTTGACAACAAAGGGTTCTTCGTCCTTATATTACCTTACCATTATCAAACAATATTAGATATTTAAACCAGTATGTGGTAGAAGTCATGTGAACCTCTAGAGTCTAAAACCTACTTATTACCATACGTGCAAGTAGATGTCATCAACACATAAATATATCATAATCATTCACAACCATTGGGGCTTCATTAGCTTTAAAAATTATTATGATTATATCTATTCTTTATCTCAGGAGATTTACTTCTAATGTGACCTTCCTTCTTCCAGTACCCAAATTTCACTTTAAAATCAGTTGTTAGTCTTTCAGAACTATGACAGTATATTCTTTCCACACTTATCTCAGTACCTCATCTCTTAAACTTAAGATCATAGAACGATGGATTTTAGATAGTACTTTGGTATCACTATACTTTGTCACTCTCTCATTAATGGTAACAAACAACCTATTCAATACAAGAGTAACAATGACTTTGATTCGCCAAATATTAAATTATTATTTCTGGTGAATTTATTAATATCACATTTCATAGAACTCATCTTCACAAATCTGCCCTTTTTCAGTGTTGATCACCATACTAATCACCTGATTTTCAAAACCAATTCAGATATCCACGTCCATCACACTACTTATTGTAGAAATTCTATTTTTTGGATATTTTAAAAAACTCTATACCTAGTATGACTCACCTACATGAATATATAAAATAAATGGAAACTGAAACTAAATTTAGGCAGCAAGTAGTTTGCTTTGTTTTTAGCATTTCGACTTCGGCACTAGAAACCCTGCAACAAGGTTCATGCTGTCGGCAATTATGAAACAATGAAAACAAATAAAATCAACATAAAGATTTAATATGGTTAAGATTATAGAGCAATCATACATATACGGGGGAACAACCCTGATTTTATTTAGATGAAACAATTTTAATTTCAGTCAACATAGAATACAAGAAAGTATGAATTGTTCAAACTTCTCAAAACAGAGTATCAAGTTTCAGAGAATCTTATAACCTTCAAAATTTCTTTAGTGCTTTCAAATAATTCTTTTCAAGCATTAATCAACTCTAAAAACACTTAATTTCTTAAACGTTTTCTCTTACAAACAAAGTTTTATCTTACAAACAAAGTTTTCTCTCTAAAACTTTATTATTCAACAATAATGTTTTTTTTTTCTCTTTATGTGTAAGAGTGATATTTTTCAAATAAATATTTACGCAAGTGATGCATCATATTATATATATATATATGAACGTATATTAAGATAAACTTACATTGGCTAACAATAACAAACCAAAACAGCTATATAGGATCCGACCAATGGTTTTGATCCACTCGTAAAAAAATTTGCTAGAGTGGAACATTTACTATATTCCGTATCAAAATAGTTGCAATCCAATAAAACATTCGATTTAACTATAACAAATTTGTACTACATTTTTATATCAATAATTTTTCATTATCGACCAAATAAAACAAAATTAATTTAACAGATGAAACTTTATATTTGTTCAACATCAACTCTTTAAAATATTTTTTTACAGTACCCACCCTTCTGGTAAAATAAACAAATTCATCGTAAACAATAATTTTTTATAATACTACAATGATAAATACCCATTACTTAAAAAAAACCAAATTTTCTCGTAATACTAAGACTTTACCTTAAAATTAAGCTTCACTACTTCTAAAATTCACCCCAATAAATACATCTAAAATTTATATTTAAACTGTTTTAGTTTTGACAACCTTAATACGATAAATTTTAATATCTAAAAGATTAATCATTTACCATGACTAATTTTTAATATTGTAATGTAATCATGAATTTATTAGTTTAGTTCTAAAAAAATCGTTCTTAAAAAAACATTCTTAAAAATGAGATCCCGATTAGATATAATAAATAATTTATATGTAGGTGTAGTTTGAGTGCGCAAAGGAAAGCAAGCATGGGCCTAGGTGTTGGATATTCATGCCCTAATTTTGAGAAAAAGCATATATTCTTCTGCTCAATCCCTTGTCTTCTTCTTCAGACATCTTTTAAATCTTTTTTTAGAGACCTCCTTTTAAGAACTTTACCCTTTTAAATTATAAAATACAATATTGTTTACTCAAAAAGTTGCGTGTTTTAAATTGAGCCACATTTAAGAAATTAGTATATTATGTTATTCTAAAAGGTGCTTTACAAATTTTATAATTAGCAGCTAAATAATTTCTTTTGTTAAAAAGCCAAATTTTATATAATTAGATTATTCAAGTTTTGATGGATCCCTATGAATAAGTAAGAGGTCATAATAGGATTGGCCGACAAGATAGTTAATTACTAATTTTGGTAAAATCGTGTTATTTGATAGTTGAAAAGAACTAACATATGATATTTAAAGCGATATTATTTAGTAGAAAACACTTGAATGAGTTCATGCTGATTAGAAAAACAAGTATAAAACTATGAAGAATGTTATATGGAAATCGACGCAACTTCAACTCAAAAGTTTTATCTTTTATAGTGAATTCATGCCAATTATAAAGAGTGTGTTCGACATAAGAGTTTGACTAGTTAAGGTTATTTTTTATTGGTATAAGACCTTGAGTTTTATTAAAAACTTTTAAAGAGTACAAATCGAACTAGAAAGCTCAGGTTTATAATTGAATTACATGCATCAAAAATTAGACATACGAAAATTGGTGCTTTAGCTTTCGAGTTTTTTTACGACAGGACGGTTCTCTAAATACGGAGAAATAAGAGCTTCAGAAGATGAAAAAATCATTTTGCAAACCGTTCGAGACAGTAAACAACAACTTACGAGGATGATTTCGAAACATGCATATGAGAGGTTGAAAGCATATCTAGGATGATTGAAAAGAGATTAAAGGGAAGGCAACCCAACTATTTTCACTTAACAGAATCTAGGAGCTCGATCAAAATAACAGGTATTTGAAGAATTCTTATTTTTGAACATTTTCTAAGTTAATTAGGTAACATAGTCAAGTCTGATATAACCAATACCCAGGCATAACCAATACTCAGGCCTTCAAGGAAGGTGATACTTCTAAGGGAGTTAGAAGTCTGAGTCTTGATTGAAATCCATGTTTCAATTGTCCTTTAGAGTCTGTTTAGAGATCCAGTCTGCTGCCATATTTTGCTCGTGAAAAATGTGAGTTAAAGTCATTGACGATGAAATTATATTTCTGCAGCAACTAATTGTAGGTTCAAGAAACAAGGGGTACATTTATCTTAATATCATATTAGTTAAGATAGATGAGTCAGTTTTGATATCAAGATTACTGATGATTTAGAGGGACAAAGTAGTAGCCCATCCAGTATTACACTGCATTCAGCGACAATTGGGATGCTTTTTCCATAGAGCCTACCAAACCCCAGAATTATTGAACTGTTTGAGTCTCTTATGAGACCTCCTCCATTGGATTCTCTAAATCTATCATAGGCTTCATCCGTATTGAGCTTGTATCGATTAGCTTTAGGATTGTTCCATTTTAGAGAAACATATATTCTAGGTTTAATCAAGTGGTTAACACAACCAAAAGTAGATGCTTTACTAGAATCTCCCCCCAATGAGACATTTTGAGAAGGTTAGCCTTGTCATGACAATTTAGCATACAAATTACATGTTCAATCATTAAGTTCAGAGTCGAGCATTGATTCATATGTTTCTTTTAATTTCTTGAAGACAAAAAAATCCATGAAATGATAGGAGGAAAAATAGATTTGATATGTTGTTTCTGTCAGTAGACCAGAACCGTGACCTGATTAGATGAGGTAATGTTATATTTCTATTGATGTTGATGTTGAGAAGAGAAACAAATTAATTCCACACAACCTAAGAGGTAGAACAATTAAAAAAACTGGTGATATAGGCTCTCAATGTTGTCACGGTAACATTTTGAGGCAAGTTGAAAGTTATTTTTTGAAGAATAGTATCAATATGAAGCCAATTGTAAAGAAACCTCCATAGATGGAAAGAACATTTACTAAGAGTGATAGAATTCCAGGTTTTTTGAATAGGTTTGAGACATTTCCTTTTGTTCTTTCTTAGTTTTTGACTTTTTAAGGATGCATCTTGATTGAAACGATGAATTTTGATTTATCCTTGTTGATTAGTAGGCCTGATTTCTTTTGAAAATGATCCAAGAGGCTATTAACTTTATGGATAGAAGAAGCAGACCCAGTGTTGAAAATAAGAAGATCGTCGTAAAGGCTAGGCAAGGTATACAAAACATTCCTCTTGATTTGTATCTAATTTATTGATTTTCAGTAGCTAGAAGCTTGAGACCATAGATAAGACACTTTTCATCTATTATAAAAAAAAAGCTATAAGAAAGGAGGCCTCCTTGCCTAATGCCTCTAGCTGATTTGAAAAATCCTTTCATCTTTCCATTGATGGCAATTGGGGAGAAAAGATTGCATATGTTTTTTCCACCAGGTTTAAGAATTTAGGACTAAAACCAAAAGAGGCCATAATTCTCAGGATAAATCTTTCATCAACGCTATCAAAGGCTTCAGCCATATCAAGTTTGATAAGAAAACTACTTTGTTTGATCTTTAGGTTAATGTCATAGCATAGTTCTTGAGCTATTAAGATAGTTTCATGATATTTCTCCCTTTAACAAATTCTCCATGTTCGTCAGATATAATTTTAGGCAGAAGGATAGCAATTATGGAATTAAATACCTTAGAGACTGTTAAGTGTAAATCTTGTTTCTTGAGAGAGAGAAAGTAGAAGAGAGAGTTTAATTGTAGACAGAGAAAGTAAGAATCAGCCTAATGAAAATGTGTCACCCTTTATTCATTGTCTCATCCTTTATTTATAGACGCGTCTGACTCAGTTTAACTGAATCAGTTATACAAATGGATAAATTACACTTCAATCCCTTATATTTACAAGTAGTTTAAATACGCTCTTTCAACTATACAATTTATCATATACAATTTTAATTGTATTACATTTAAGCCCTCAATATATCATATCGTTATCAGTAGCCCTCATAGTTCTTATAAAGGTCAATGAATAAGAATTAGAAATCATCGGGAGTCCTGGTAGGTAAAAACTGTTACTTTGCAAAAATCTAATTTACTTCAAAGAGTAAAAAAAATTGTTCCAACTGATTCTTCCGAAGAGAAAGAGTAAAAAAATGAAAATTTCAGTGAACAAGAAGAAGATTCATCCAAAGAGAACTCTAAAGAGAATGATTAATTGTTGTTTCTTTTTGCCTGTATTTTCAAATCATGTTTTGTTGTTGATAATTTATTTTGTGAATGCTTAACTTTTTGGCATTCAAAAACATCTTTTTGTAAGATCAGATTCTAACTTCAATGAAAAACTTCTCTTCTTCTTTCCACATTTATTTGCCAAGTTTTATCTTATCATGTATACTTTTAATTCCATGAACAAGTTATATATATATATATAATGAGTGTGTTTAGAGAACACAATGAGTGTGTTTAGAGAACGTAGCACCTCGAATAAAATGAGTACGTTGAGAGAACGTAGCACCTCAAAGGTAATGAGTGCATTTAGAGAATGTAGCACCTCGAATATAATGAATGCATTTAGAGAACGTAGAAAATTGAATATAGTGGTAGCATTTAAATAATGTAGCACCTCGAATATGGTTGTTTCTTCGAACAATGCTTTTAATAAACGTAAAGCACTTTGAATCAAAACAATTACTCTTGGTCAACAGTTTCAAAGATGATCAGTCTTTGACCAGTTAGCAAGATAATATAATTACTTGTATTTAAAACAACCACTGGCAAAAAAAAAACTTTAATTAATAACCTTGAATATGTACATGACACCTCATTAAAACCTCTTTGGGCCAACAGGGTAGGAAAGAGTGTGTCAATTATTCAAAAAAGTCTTAACAAGAAAAAAAATTGAATCCTAATATAGTTTTAAATTTTATATCTTCCAAGGATGTTGAAGTATCATTCCATTCTCATCACAAAGGCGATAACTACCCGACTTTAATTTCTCCATCACCATATAAGGACCCTCCAAATCCAGGTTCATCTTTCCAAGTCGTTAATCTTTTATATGGATGAATACTTTTCTTAAAACTTTGTCACCTACTTTAAAATCTCTCATTCTCACCTTCAAATTATATCGACTCTTCATCAAAGTTTGATTATGAGTCATATTCAAATGTGCTCTAACTATTTTCTTTTCGATCAACTCTAGGTCTGCTCTCTTTGCCTCTCATTTAGCTCTTCAAAATAATGAAGCACTCTATAAGAAGGTAAATTAGATTCTGCAAGGATAACAACATCCATACCATTCACCAAGGAAAAATGTGTTTCTTGAGTGGCCTCTCTGGGAGTTGTACGATAAGCCCAGAACACCTCTGGAAAATAGTTAGGCCATTTGCCTCAGCTCATGTTAAATTCTTCTTTAAACCTTCCAAAATAGACCTATTCATCACTTCTACTTGACCATTTTCTTGAGGATTAAAAAGTGTAGAAAAACATCGTGTGATACCCCTCAAAGCGCAAAAATAAATCATTTCTCTATTGTTAAATTGATGACCATTATCTGCCGTGATTTTTTGAAGCACTCTAAAGAGACGACAAATATTATTCACAATGAACTTAATTACATCATTGGATTTTGTACCAGATAGTGGTTCAACCTCAGCCCACTTCAAAAAGTAATCCACTTCCATAATGATTAGTTGACGTCCTCCAGAAGCCATATGTAATGGTCTTACAAAGTCTATTCCTCATATGTTAAAAGGAATAGATTCGGAAATAGATATAAGTGGAACTGGTGGTTTATGAATAAATTGGAAAATCGTTGACAAGTATCACAACCTCGAACTAAGACCTTGCCATCATTCATAATTGAAGGCCAATAGTAACGTGCAAACAAAACCGGACGCGTGAAAGACTTGAAACCACAGTGAGCTGAACCTTCACCATCATGCAACTTAGATAAAATCTCTTGAGATTCTTGTTTACACAAACAACGCAACAATCGTCTACTTAAATATTTTTTGTATAAAAACTCCATCCAATACCATAACCATGGGCCTTATAACTTAATATTTTAGCCAGTTGTGCATCTTGAGGTAACATACCTTTTAGTAAAAAAATTAAGGATATCTAACATTTAATCACTTCGAATTATGTTTGGAGTGACAAACATTTGCTCAACATTTTTACATTGTTCTGATCATTTTAAATTCGAAGGACTCTCATGTAACAGTATACATGGATATTCTTCTGTATAAGAAATTATTGCGAAATAATCAGCAACTGTATGTTCTCCTCGGTTAATATATTCTACAATCACTTTGTCGAAAAAAGGTAACATTTCGAAGCTCAGACAGCTACAAAATTAATTGATCTTTCTTTAACTCAAATATAACTGTTATATGATTTTCCACCAGGTGCAGATCTGTTTCCAAACAAACTTCTATTGCTTCACATATATTTTCAAGCCTCAAACTAGCTAATGCAACCTCATACTAAGCTTCATTATTTAATGCGTGAAAACCAAAAAAATAGTCTGATACATTTCCTCCCTAAAAGGAGCAACTAATTGAACCCCTGCACTACATCCCTAAATGTTGGACCCACCATCTGTTTGAACCACCCATATCAAAGTTTCTAGTAAGACCTTTTTATGTGTCCCCTAATCTGATCGGCTCGAATGAAATTCGACCAGAAAATAAGCTAAAGCTTGAGCTTTGATAGCCGTTCGAGGAGAAAAAATGATGTCAAAATCTCCCAATTCTACTGACCATTTGGTCATTCTACCATAAATGTCTCGTTGTTGTAACACATTCTTTAGTGGGAAAGAAGTTCGAACCACAATGTTGTGAGATTGAAAATAAGGGCGCATTTTCCTAGCAATCACCACCAAAGCCAAAACTAATTCTTCAAGCTTCAGATATATTTTTTCTCTAATTCCAACAAACTTTTGCTAACATAATAGACTGGCTTTGAAACTCCTTTTTTTTCGCATATCAAAACAGCGCTTACAACAAAAATCAGACATTTTTATATACAAAAACAGTTGCTCTCTAATTCGAGGTTTAGACAAAATCGCTGGTGACAACAAAAGTTCTTCGATCTTTGAAAAACATGCTTCATTGTCTGGCGTTCATTCAAACTTTTTAGGTCTTTGTAATACTTCTAAAAAAAGGAAAACATTTGTCAGAAAACCTTGAAATAAATCGATTAAGGGCTGCTAACCTTCCTGTCAATACTTGCACATCCTTTATAGTTTGAGGCGATGTCATTGAAACTAAAGCCTTCAACTGTGGAGGATCTGGTTCTATTCCTTTTTCACTAATGATATACTCTAAAAATTTCCCTGATCGAACACCAAAAGTACATTTTTCAGGATTCAACTTCAAACGATTGGCCCTCAAATTTAGAAAGGTCTCCAATAGATCTTTGAGGTGTTTACCATCTGTGGAGCTTTTTAACCAACATATCATCAATGTATACCGTCATTATCCTTACAATCTAAGGAGAAAAAGCATTATTCACCAACCTTTGATATGTCGCTCCAACATTCTGTAACCCAAATCGAATGACTCTATAACAATGTAAACCTCGATCAGTAATGAATGTAGTATTTTCTTGATCTTTGGGATCCATTTGAATCTGAATATATCATGAAAAGACATCCATAAAAGAGAGAATTTTATTCCGTGAAGTAGAATCAACTATCTGATTAAATCTCTGAAGTCAACACACATTCGTCACTTTCCGTTCTTCTTTTTTACTAACACCAGATTTGCATAAAGGATATTATGCCTCCGTAATATGTCTGAACCTAGAGAGACAATCCACCTCTTGAACAATAGCCTATAACTTTTCTATAGAAAAATCTCGTCTATTTTGAATAACAGGCTTTATCCTCAGATTTGTTGCTAGACTATGACATATTATTTCAGATGGAACTCCTATCACATCTTGTGTTTTTAAAGTAAAAACATCCAAATTATCAAACAAAAATTGTAGCAATTGATCATGCAAAGTAGAAGACAACAATGTTCCTATTCGTAAAGTCTTTCTATTATAAAAAATATACTCTTTGATGTCCTTAATCACTGTTGATAAGACGGAGTTTCCCTCGGATCATCCATTTCCTTTTTATCCAAAGTCACCCCCCTTGGTTGCTATTCAGCCATATGATCCTGAGAATTAGAAACTCGAACCCTGAGTACTACTGCATAGCATTCCCTGGCTGCTTTTTGGTCACTTCGAACCACAACAACACAATCTCTAATATCATACTTTAAACATTGATGAACAGTAGACACAACAACATACATTTTTTAAAGCCAAGATCTCCCAAGAATAACATTGTAACTGGTTGGACATTCAACCACCATAAACAAAACTTGAACTCTCTTTTTAAACGAGCCTTTACCTAAACACACCTCACTTTCGATTTCCCTAATCGCCCGAGTTGTTACCCCTATAAACACAATTATAGTACGATCAGACCGACAAATTTGAGGTGGATTATGCATCCTATCATACGTAGATTTGAATAACACATTTGCAGAACTCCATGTATCGATCAGAACACATCGTATTTCAACTCTAGATATTTATGCCCCTATAACCACTGCATCCTCATAAGGACCGGTTATTCCCCTCAAATCAGCCTCATTGAACAAAATAAATGAAGTATCTTGCTTGCCATATAAATGAGTAGACATCCTTCAATCTACTTGAGTTGCTAAACTGTTAAAGTGCCTTTTATGGAACTATTAATATTTCCAGAAATGGAATATTCCCTAAAGATTACTAAGGATTCAAAATACTCACATAATATTTGAACCCGTCCCTGCTTTACTGGCTCATCTACAGCCATCAAAATTAATCGATCTGGATCAGTATCCAAATATTCCGATGTTACGTCGAAATCATCACATTTAGAATCTAAAATGATCAATGAATTTTCTTCTTTCAGATTCGGGTTAGCAACTTGTTGTTTCGATCTACTGCTTTGCCCTTTAAAAAGAGTAGCCAACTTTCCATTCGCTATCAAAGCCTATATCTCCTTTTTCAAATCTATACAATCTGCAGTGTCGTGCCCAATATCATTAGGATACTTGCAGAATATGTTGTTGCGCTCTTCACTTCGTCTGTTTATTGGAGCTGGCGTTTTAAAACTTATATAACATGTGGGCATTTCGTAAATTGCAGCAACATTTTCAGCTAAACTAGCATAATACTCTGGCCTTATCCATTGATTTGGCATTGGTCTTTGGAACTAGTAAACTATAACTTGAGTTGGATACCCTCCAGTTTGAAGAGGAAAAATGTTGTTATTCCTTGGATGATGTGGCTGCTAATTTGAAGAGTGTCCTTGATTATTTGACACTTGCCCTGAATTATTTTGACTAGGCCAACACCTCCTCAAACCCTAGTTGATTCTTCCACTTTAATCTGGTCCTTGAATTGAGCCATAAGTGCTCCAAAAGTTAATTCTCTCCTTTTTTTATTACATTTTCCAAATCACATGGTAATAAAACTTGTCGAAATGCAACCATAACAACCGACTCTTCACAATTAATCTATCCCACGACTTGCTTACATTGTATTATCGTATCTCTATTTGCACGGATTTATTTGCTTCCCACAAACTATGGTCGGAAAACTGTATAGAAATCTATAAAGTTTATAATAGATCCCTTTGGAATCCTATCATAACACTTTATTGTTGTGCCCTTGAATGTATGAGAAAGAAACTTTACATACTAGCCTGCCATGATATTCGATGTTCATCATATAGTTCTTGAATTGTTCGATGTGATCCTCAGGATCACGCATCCCATTGATTTTTTCGACCTTAGAGATATCAAAATGCTTCGGAAGAGTAATAGAATTTATCTCAACTGTTAAAGAAGAATTTCTTCAGTCCAATCCTTGTACATACTAGTCATTACCTCATGTTCCCATAACAACGTACAAATTCTGATCAGCTACACCTATGTATTGGTTAGATATATTCTCTTCACACCATTCAGTTTCCCTCAAACAATGAGGCACATTGTATTTTTTTGGTTTATATTCCTTATGCAATTTTTTAGGCCGACCTTTTTCTCCTTTCGAATATCCCCGATACCACTTTTGCTTAGATGATCATTCATCAGATTCCGAGCTATCAAATTGATCATCACTAGATGTAATATATATGTGCTTGTCTTTCTTTTCTTTTCGTGACGTACAATGTTCTTTATCAGACTCAAAAAGTTTTTCTTTAGATCACTTAGAATTTGATGAGTTGTATAAGATCGATCAAATTGATTTTCTAGCTCATATTTCTCTTCAATTTGTCGTACCTCAGATTTTAGACTTCCTGACTGAATATGTTGTAATCTTTGAACATACTTGTCATTTAATGTCGTTATTTTATCCAGCAATTGATTCATCCAAACTTCAATGTCTGGATGACCTTGTTGCACTGGAATTTGATCATCTTCTTTACTTTCGTCCCTATGTAAATCAGATCTCAAAGTTTAAATTACTTTTTGAACTGTTGGATCAACATTATTTTCTGGTTCTATATCGATCTAGAGTGATATAACTTCGTAAAATCTCTATAATTTATGGTTTTTTATGTAGAATCAAGGTACCAACCGAATAGAGCTCCCACCGTGGTCACCAATTTTTTACGTGTAGATTTATTTTTTTAAAAGAGAAAGTAAAGGAGAGAGTTTAATTTGTAAAGAGAGAAAATAAGAATCAGTTTAATCAAAATGTGTCACCCTTTATTCATTGTCTCAACCTTTATTTATAGACGTCTCTGACTCAGTTTAACTAAATCAGTTATACGAATGGATAAATTTCACTTCAACCCCTTATATTTACAAGTACTTCAAATACTTTATTTCAACTATACAATTTTAATTATATTACATTTAAGCCCTCAACATTTCATATCCTTATCAGAGATGATCATGTTAAGCATTTTTGTAAGCCTGGTTGGTCTGAGCTTTTGCCAAGTTTTTGGAGAGGAGGGTTTAGGAATTAGACATATGACTGTATAAGGAAATAATTTAGGAATATGGATGAATTTGAAGATATCACCAATTGCATCACATAGGTATTTAACAATGGTTGTCGAGCAAGCTTGAATTTTCACTAAAACCGTATGGGCCTGCAGCACATTTAGGGTTAAGAGATTTGATAACATTGTAGATTTAAGACTCACTTGGGATATACATAAGCATTGATTTCTCAGCATCATTGATCAGAAAGGGAATAAAATCAAGAAACTGTTCATTACATTAGAGTCTAATAATAGCCTCTTGATCTTCTAACCAATTACCTCCATCTCATATTCTGTTTATTCTATTTATCTTGCTTCTTTTTTCATAAAATTATGGAAGAAAGCAGTATTTTTATCACTATCTCTAAGCCAATTTGAGTGAGTTTTCTACTCCCAATAGGCCTCTTCCCTAGCTAGAAGAGTTATGTGTTGATCTTTAGCTTTGTTAAGAAGATATTTATCTTCAATGGACTTTGAATCTTGAAAATTGGATTCCCTAAAGTTAATTTTGTCTTCCACCTATTTATTAGAGTCGAAGATATTACCAAATATATTTTTATTCCATAGTTTTAAGTCAGCATTCAATCTTCTGAGCTTGAACCAGAATATTTCAATAGGATTTCCCACCATGATACCAAACCAGCTTTGATTAACTATATCCATAAAGTCTTTATGCATAATTCACATGTTAAGAAATTTGAATGAAGATTTAAACTTCTCTTAGATAGATATAGAGATGCTGATAGAGGAATGATGAGAACATGTTTTAGCAGGATGAGTGACTTTAGTGATGTCAAAATAGTTGAGCCACGTGTTATATAAAACACGATCAAGTCTCTTTCACGTCCTCCCATTAGTCCATGTGAAATTAGGACCATAAAACCCTACATCATTGAGATGACAGTCCAATATAACATTCTTGAAGTCATCAATGCTTCTAAGGCAAGTAGTGGAACAAAATTAGTTGTTCAGTAGTGTTTAAGATAGCATTAAAGTCTCCAAGGATGAGCCATTCCATAGAGTTATCTTCAATAGTTATAAGTCTGTCCCAAAGAGTAGTTCTTAAGAATTCTTTTACACTTAGCATAGACCACACAACTCGAAAGCCTTGATTGAGGACTTGATGTTTTACATTAAGACGAAAACAATTGGTCATCATTAGCTAGATGATCAACATTGAACTCAAGATTCCAGAACACCCAAATTTTGTTAGTTACATTCCCAATAGAGCAGTTGAATCCCAACTTTTTTGAAACAGTTTCAATATCAGATTGATGAATCATAGGTTCTTGTAAGGTGCAGAAGTCATGTTTTTGGATTTCTTAAGAGATTTCAGTCTTCTTAAACTCTATTTATTTCCTAACTCTTTAACATTCCAATTTGATATGAAAATAGTCATTTAACGATATTATAACGTTTTGCAGTTCTTTTAGACTGTATTATTTTAGAGGAGATAAGGCCTTTGGAATTCCACTCTTTTAACTTCTTACTTTCTATGAATTTTGTTCTTTTAAACTCTTTGATATTGTATTTCTTTCTATTAACAAGAGAGCTTGAGAGACTACCAGTAGTGGATTTGGTTGGAGATATTGGTTATTCGGTGTTCTTCATTATTATTTAAAACTGATAAGATATATCTATCAATTTTATGTACAGCTTCAATAACTTCCCGATTACTAACAGTGTTAGAGGGAGATGGATCACTTAAAACTGAGGAGAGGTTTTTTATGTCTGGAGGTTCAATTTTCACAAAATTTAAATCATCCCCTTGAAGATCTTGAAGGATATAGACTTTTTTATTGGTTTTTCTGTTAAGATAATCTTCGGATTCTGCATATAGCATTCTTCTTTGTTGTCAATTATAACTGATTTCAGTTTACGAATATTATTTTGGTCTGGGATCACCTTAGAATTAGGGACTAAATTAGTAGTAGGTTTACTCTAGGAGGAAAGAAGTTTATTGCATGATTGATTAAAATGTCCAAGGTGTTTGCATACATTACAGTAGTCAGGACATGGGCCATTAATAACATTTTGCCAAAATCCGTATTCTTCATCAAAATTAATCCATAATTTATTGATTAAAGATTTTGAGATGTTTAGTTCTAGCCAAATTCTAAAACAGTTATGCCTTGCTCTGTTGTTAGATGGAACCCCAAATACTTAAGGGTGAGCCTATATCTTTGGCTATTTCATTGATAGTTTCTTCTTTGAACATAAATTCTGGGAGGTTAGGGACAGTCTCCCATACCAGAGTGATGGGGTTTCCTTGATTATGGTTAAATTACGACGCCATAGTTTCTTAAGTCTTCTTTAAAATGGAATTCAATAAATAGATGCCTAAAGTCCCATTGGATGACACTGAATTCACCTTCCAATCTGATTGTTTCAAGAAATCATTCAACAACCTTCATGCTTGGTTTCACAGTTGCAAATTTTGATATGATTGTAATTTTTAAAGGTGTTGGAGCTTTTTTTTGTCTTTGCGCTGAAAATTAATAACAACATGGTCAATTTTTTGTATGATAGATACCTTTTCATGGTGGAATACTTGTTTTATATGTTTTTATAGATCATCATATGGTTGGGTTGGCTTGTTGTTCAGATTCTTTGCATTTGATTTCTTGAATGTTGGGTTACTGTGAAAGTTCGTGATATTTCCTCCCATTGAATCAAACTGAAATTCATTATTTTTTATTGAATATTTATTATATTGACTGAGATAATTTTGCTTCAACAAAGATAATATACTTTAAGAACACACACTGGATCATGGGCAGATTGATTTAAGTTTTGTGAGGGAATCGGTGAAAGGATTTCACCCTCCTCCATTGCAGATTCACTCTTGATTCACAGGTTGGATTACTGAAGAATTATGAAGAAGAAAGTTTGAAGAAATCAAGAAGAGGGCTATGCTCTTGGAGAGAAATAACATAGCCTCATCTTTTTTACTGGTTAAGGTTATGACTTGACTCGAAAATACATAATTTGTTTTTAACCTTTTTGGTGTTGGTGAAGATGATTGATTTGTCCATAAATAACTGCAATGAACTTTTGTTAGCTAAGAATAATAATAATAAAAATAAGATAATATATTTAAATAATTTAGTTTTTTTACCTAATTTGATAAAATAAATTTTACTAAAATATTCCATTAATTCTAATAAATAACTATGATTAAGTTAACCAACAAAATAATTAATTACCTTATGTATCTTAATTAATTATTGAAGATTTTATTAAATAAGATTAATAAATTTGAGTGACCCAAAAATAAATTTATATAAATTTTAAATAAGATATATTAGGTGGAGAGTTTGCTGCAATTATGAACAAAGTTCATCGCGTTAAATTTAGAGAAAAAGAATCCTTAATGTAGGTTAAGGATTCGTTGAGACAAGGAAAAAGACGAGCATGGTGAAGCGCAGACTTCAACCTGTCGCAAAATATTTAGTACACAAAAATTTTGTATTCAAGTTTTGCTCACCGCAAAAATGTTGGAGAACTTTCAATTTTTTTAGAAGAATAGTTATTGGTTCTGTGATCATAAAAATGTTAATCATCACAAACTTTTGAACTTTGAAATAATAGTAGAAAATTAAAATTTCTCCACCATTAGCAATATATCGATCGCGGCAAACTCCAACACGTGTGTTTTTGGAAAAAAAATTATGTTATTTTGAAACAGATTGTCTCTGCAACCAATGTAACTCTACATAATCTTTTGTGAATAGATGTAACTCTGCATAATCTTTTGTGAATAGATGTAACTCTCCATAATGGTTTATCATCTCTATAAATAGGAATATGTATCAAGAGAAAGATACAACATTCATAAATCTTCAAAACTTTCTTGAAATCCAATCTCTCTCGTTTATCATATTTTCATATTTAAGTTGAGTTTTTAATTTATTATATCTCAAAATCACAAGAACTTTTATATCTCAAGATAACTTCCATTTAATATCAAGTCAATAGATTTATAAAAGTAATTTTTTTAGAAATCACATATAATACGTGTGTCGAGCTTCTATACTTTTCCTTGATTTTCTAACGAGAAGTTCATCATCATCATGTATAAGTTCTTGTTTTTGAACTATATTTTCTAATAATAAAAAAATCAGATCATGGAAGTGAAAACAAGTATGACCATGAATAAACAACCATGTTCGATTGGATCGGTGTTGTGGAGAAAACCATAACAGGTGAAAGCAATATGATGTTTTCTATTGACAGTCGGATATGAGTCATGGCTAAGGATAAAACATAGGTACGTCTAAATCTCGTATGACTAAATGTGTAGTTCATAATGTTTTTAGTAGGAAAGCTTCTTCTCCCCCAAACTTTAAAATCTAAAAACACACGCGTGTCCACAAAAGTAGAGGAACATTCTAAGAAAAGAATTTATGCAAGTATTAACATAACAGATTTCAAGTCAAGTTAAATTTTATGTTATGTTTATGATAATTTGGGTCATTTTACAAGAGATTCCAATATTCGATAGAATAGTGAAATTGTAAATAATATGAAAGATAAAATTGTGGCAATAATAATGAAATTCAATATTAAGGAAGACAATTCTTTCGGTTAGTGGTATGGTACATATGCATCTGTACATGTTTCCTATGATAAACCACTTTTCAAATCGTTCGAAATAAGTAGCAATGCAACGTGAGATAAAAATATGCAACGAAAACATATCAAAAGTGGAATAGCATGGAAACGTCGAGTTAGTGTTTACAAATGGAAAATAATAACTCTCGCCAACGTTTCATATCTTCTATAAAATGAACAAAAAATTGGTGTTTGATGATCTTTAAGCCAAATCTTGAATTGTTATGTGTGCGAATCTGGTAAACTCATTATAACCAAAGAAGATATCTTTTTGCGGGAATGATACTTAAGTAATGGAATGGTTAAACTATGTACTACTAAAAACTCAATGAGTAGAATAAAAATTTCTATTTTTACTTGTTCTCATAATGATCATTTGTTATGCCATGGTAGACATTCTCATATATGACATAAAACTATAAAATATAATTATTAAAACCGAACTTATAAAATGCCATATAGGTTCGTATGAAAAGTATGAATTGTGTATGCAATCTTAGATGATTAAAAAGTCTTACAAATTCATCGAAAGATGTACGAATTTTTTAGAATTAATACACACTAGTATATATGCGTTAAATGGTTTCTTGATGCGTGGGTAAGAGATACATTATAACTTTCATAGTTGATTGCTCTATATTTACCTATGTCTATTTCTTTAAACATAAGGATTAAGATTTTAGCATGTTTATGATTTTCAAAGTGGAAGTAGAAAATTAATAAGACACCAATATTTAAATGTTATATAGTGATAGAGGTGGGGAATATTTATCGGGAGAGTTCTCTAGTTTTGTGAAGAACATGGGATAATCATCAATATTCGATGCCTTATACGCGCAACAAAATGGATTGACTAATAATAAAAATAGGACTTTAGTTTAGATGACCAATGACATGCTAGTTATTTCGAAGTTTAATATTAATTTATGGGGTGAAGCTGTTTTAACTTCATGTCATATATGTGTTATGCAAATGAATAAAACCAAACATAAAAAAATTTAAGTGTAGGAATGTTTAGCACTTTCTAACATCACATTTTTAAGAATAATAAAATTAGGTCTTAAAGCTATAAGATGTGTGTTTATTTGGTATGAAAAAAATTAAAAGGCTTATAGACTATTAGAGTTGGAGTCCACTATGTTATTTATTATAGCAGAAAACGAGGTAATGAATTCGAAAGAAGAAATTTTGGTTGAAGAACAACCACGTGAACCTCATAAGATTCAACTTGAGAAAAAATCTAAAGGTCTAGGATTTGATGAGATAGATTTATAAAGTTTTTTTTATTTCTATTAGTAGAAGAAATTTGGGAATTAATCACGTAGAAAAATCATGTAGTCTTTTTTTTAGAAGACGATCCTGAATCTTATAAAGCAGAAATAGCAATATGTGATTTTGTATTTAGGAAATATGTTATTAGTGATGAAATGTATTCCATCATATCAAATCACACTTGTGAATTGGTCGATTTACCTTTGGGTTCAAGATCTATTGGTTGTAAGTGAGTGTGTAGGAAGAAATGACACACAGATGGCAAATTTGAAGCTTTTAAGGAAATATTTGTAGCAAAATATTTTCGACAAAAATAAGGAATTACTTCGACACTTATGCTCTTGTTACTTTAACTACAAGCATTAAGATGATTTTTATAATTACATTAGGTATACAATTTGAAGATTCACCAAATGGACGTTAAAACAACTTTCTTAAAAGAAGATCTTGGCGAGGAGGTCTATATGGAATAACCTAAACGTTTTTTACTTCTCGATAGTAAATAAAAGTTATGTAGACTTGTAAAGTCATTATATGGCTTATGTAAACACCTAAAAAGTGGGATAAAAATTTTGATCATGAAATTGATATAAATGAGATTATGGAAATAAAAAGGTTTATATCCTCTACTTTTAAGATGAAGAATATTAAGGAAGTACATGTTATTCTGGGAACAATAAAACTATTTGAGAAAATTGACTAAAAAGTATTTGATTGTAAGAAATAATCTTGAAAGATTTATGGAACTTCAAACGATAATGTTCCAGTGTTGGATGAGTTAGTGTTAATACCAAAACTTTCTAAGCCATCATAACATACATGAACTAAAAATATTAATGTTTTTTTTCCACCATGGGTTAATATTGTTAAATATATAAAACAAAATTAAAATGAACAACTATAAGTGGTCAAGTTAAATTAAAATAAATTTGTCAATGAAATAACAAATTCAACTTGCTAAAAATAAATGCAAGTTAAAAAAGTTATACATGTATGAAAGTCTACTAAAGAGAAAATTCATAATATATAATAGGGTTTTTACAAGAACACATATGCTTTTGTATAATGGAAGACAAATTAATCTTCCTTAAATTTAAGTTTTTGTGGGACATATTCTTATAGGTATTTCAGTAGCCTATGTTGGCCTTTAATGAATAATAAGGGAAGGAATATTGTATTCGAATGATTTTTTTTGCATTTATAAATAACCTCTCTAGTCCTTGAACATGAAACTTAAAGGTTATATAATGTTGTCACTTTTGTTTATTCGGTCGAAGCAATTTAATGCTTTTTTGGCGTATCCTAATAAAAATATTTGTGTATTGATTACATTGTGCATTTGTAGTACTTCTTTTTCAATTCCAAGTAATTATACATTTGGAATGAATTTTTATTTTAATTAATTATTTATTTTATGTTTGAACTCTCAAGTAATTATATGCTTGAAATTTTCATTTTTTAAAGAGACCCTTAATATTGCTAAGGCTAAAGACTAATAATTTTATTCTATTTCAATTTAGCCAAAACAATTTGTTTTTTAACAAAATTATAGCTACAAAAAGTATATACATATACTTAATATGTTATGCAAATTATTTACTTTTTGTGTTTGAGTCCAAGTAATTGTATGCTTGGAAGTCAAGAATCTCATTTAATTTTCCATTTAAGAGTGCAAATAGACTATAACATTTTACAAATGATGGGGATGTCTTCTCTATTACATGTGTTGAGTCGTTTAGGTTTCTTTTACCATTATATTTTTATCGGTTCTATACAAGTAGTATTTTCTATGACCTCATCAATGTCGTTGATTTAGTATAAGAATAACGGTTCAACTTTTTGTTTCTTATATTGGGTGTTTCTTTTTCCATGGCTACTCTACTTCTTTTCTTATTTTTTTTCTTCATACTACACTTTGTTTGTTAGTTTGTTATAACAAGCTAACCAATTTTTCTCTTTCTTGAAGTTTTTTTATATAAAAAGTAACAATTTCTCTCAAACTTTAGTTATAATCTTCTAATGTGGTTTCTAAAATTGATCAGGATAGTAGTGACAATATTATCAATTAATTGTTATTGTGAGCCTCCTTTTGTGGTTGAATGAGAAGTAAAATAAATTGATTTGACAATAAATTCATAGACATTACTTTCGAAAATTAAAGTATTATAAAAATTTGAAGACTCCCATATTCATGAGGATGTTCGTCTCTGGTTTCCCAAGAAATGAGAAAATTTTACTGATACTCATAACGATGAGGTCTTTTTTCATACGATTGACCACATACTTCTGGTTTCCCAAGAAATGAGAAAATCTTAGTGGTTTCCCAATTGGGCTGCCAAGGTTACGAGTATTCATAGCTCTGTTAACATTTTTTTTCTTGGATATCGAATCGTAAGTATTTATATCTTCAAAGCTGCTTTTATTTGTATTTTTTTTATATTTTGACTGTGGCTAAGTTTTAATTTTATAGTTTAGCTCATGCATACATTTCATGTTTGATGATCTGCTATACAAGTTTATGCTTTTAAGATATGATAAAATGATGGACGAGGGTAGGAAATTTTCATTTTCAGGTGCTTCCATAATGACATACGAACACTTTCTCTTGGCCAAATTGCGGCTTAACAAGAATGCCGAAGGCAATTAATTTTGTTGTTATTTCTCTTAGGAGTATTTCGTCTCTTTCTAAAAGTATCATTCCATTGGAATCCAATGGTAATTCCACTTCTACTTGTACCATGAAAGACCATGCTCCATGCTCTTTCCGTTTTGAAACTTTTACTTCTTCTTCGTCTACTTTTCAGATCGATCAAATTGTTGAGATTTTCACTCACTTTGGTTTTATTGATGGTCATAGACTTTTTCCTATTCATATTTCATATTTGAAGTACTCTAAACATCATTTGTACCATGGTCTTGAGGTAACTGTGTATCTTTATCTGTTTGTTATTTACTCGTTTGCTAGATTTATTATGTTTTTTAGTTCGCAACTTATTTATAATGGATTAATCATATATCATAATCTCCAAGTGGATCTTTTAGGTCCTTTATTAGATACTCAGGCCCTTTTAAATGGCGCTTCATATCCAATAGATGAACGACCTTATTTAAGAGTTGCTCTCGCGACTGGTGCTAAAAGAGAAGAGCGATTGCAAACAATGCTTAATGAAAGCCTAAATAATGTAAAATATTAACCATTGAGTTAGAATCTCAGAATAATATTTTGAAAGATAATTTTTATATGGTTTATCGCAATATAAAAATGATTTGTTTTCTCTTTAATCCAAAGTTCTTGCATTGGATACTATGTGGGAAAGTTTTTATAAGAAACTTTTGCATGCAACATAAGAAATATATGTTATTTTTTTTCAAAATTCAAGAAGTACAAGAGAACTTGAATTTTATATCAAACATATATGGTATTGTGGGAACAACTTGTTGTTAAGTATAATGTCATTGTATTGATTTTAATAATACAAATTTTTTATAATTATTTATGCCCGAGAAGCTGTCGTGGAAACTCATTCCATATTGGTATTGTGTACTTACGAAGGTTTTCTCGAGAGAAACCTCAATTATAATATTCCTTAGGAGTAGTAGTCGGAAGATATTATTTGGATTAAAATCTTGTAACTTTATATCTCTTTTATCAGGGTTGAGCAGAGTAGAGGTGAAATTGCATCTGATTATGGTGAAGATGACAATGGAGCGGTTTACGTAAGTGATGTAGCGAAGACTGTAGACAGACTGGTTTCTCACTCGGCTATTAGAATTATGAAAACTAGGTACTCAAATTGAACGTCTCAACGAGACCAACAACTGTAAAAACCGTGACTATGTCACGAAATTCGGACTTCAAATTCTACTGTTTAGGGTCCAAAAATATTATTTTACTGTTTTTTGAAATTTTATATTATTTTATTTTAAAATCAATATTTTAATTAGTAAATCAAATCTGATTGCATTCAGATTATATTTGATTTTTATTTTTAATATCTTTATTATATTTTTCAGAATATTTTATTATGGTTTTGGATGTCTCATATATAAAGCATCTTATAGCCTATTTTACCGTTAGACTTTGATGAATAAAAATTGAGATTTTTCTCTGAGTCTCTTTTTCACTCTAACATAGGCTTAGAGATTATCTATTCTCTATTTTTGTCTTCTTCTCTTTGTGTTTGTCGTCGTCTGTTCAATCTCTTGGTCATCTGTCTCTTTGTGTTTCTCTGAGTCTCTTTTAAGCATATGTAGTTAAGCTTTTAGGACTGACTCTTGGTCATCTGTCTTTTTTTATCATCAATTATTCAAATTACTGACACCTGATCCTTTTTTGTGACCTATTTCTTTTACTAGGTGATTTTTATCATCAGAAACATTTGTGGCTTTTGATCTATAGAATTTTTATTCATGATCAAACACTTTTTTTAATTTTGGTATTATTAATTATAGATTTTTATTTGCTTTCCTATTTTTGGAAGGTCATATTTCCTTTTGATAGGTTATGATTTAGAATTTTATATCTTAACGATGTATTTTTGCCTGGCCCTGTTGCTTTTGTTTATTGATAATATGCACTTTGACATTTTTTAAGGTTATTTTTCCTTCAGAATTTTAGTCTTTAGCATTGTATGTCTATTGCGTTATACCAAGTGAACCATATTTTTAACACTAAAACCGTTTTATTAATGTTGAATGCCTCATTAAAACCTTATCATGCCACCAAGAGAGGAAATAGTACATCGTTATAATTGAATAAATACGATTTACATGAGTGGTAAGTTACAAACTTTGTTACTCACTGGGACTATGGTAGAATATCAAATACTTTATATTCCATGAGTGCCACACTTAGTTTTTATTTTCATTCACTAACGTGTAAGTTCTTAGCTTTATTTTTGGTTCAGTCGTAAACAGTCCTTCCCATGTTGGGTTTTTTTTCCAAGTCTTTTTTCTTGTGTGTGCTGAAATATTCGTCTTAGCACTTTGTCTAATGGTTTGAAAATCTATAACCAAACTTTGGAATTATATATGCTTCTCATTAGTGCCTTATAATTTTATGAGCTAACGTGTGCTTTGACCTTTCTCTATTCGACAAGATCGATCGTCGATATTTCGTTTTGCTCATTATTTTGTTCATCATATGTTGGAATCTTATAGGTCGACATAGTTATTTCTTCTCGTACTACTAACTCTGTACCATATGCCATAGAAAATAGTGTTTCTTCAGTAAAAGTCCTAGGTGTTGTTTGGTATGACCAAATAACTTCTTGTAAAGTATTCATCAAATTTCATGTTCACTAATCCAATATTTTTTTGATGCCCTCAATTATGGTTCTATTAGCTACTTCGACTTGCCCATTGTCTTGAGGATTGTAAGGAGAAACAAATATTTGTTTAATTCATCTTTCTGCACAGTATTCTCTGACGATGTCATTTTAAAATTATATTCCATTATAAGTATTGATAACTCTCAAAGTCTTGTACTTGCAAAATATACTCACTTTAAAAAAATGTTACCTTTGTTGTTTAATTGCTTTGAATTAATTTTTCCTCTACTATTTGGATAAATAATCCATGGCAATAGTTAAGTATGATGAGGGAGAATAAAAGACATGGTAAAATTATAAAGAAGAAGTTCGTTAGGAGAGAATTGTAAAGAAGAAGTTTGTTAGGGGAAAATTGTGAAGAAGAAGTTTGTTAGGAGAGAATTGTAAAGGGAAAAATTATGTTAGGGGAAAAATTGTATAAACTAAAGAAGAGATAGATATTATGAGAAGGTGAAGATATAGGGACCAAAAATGTAATAAATGGGAATTAAAGCGTGTGGGACCCGCAATTGTACTATAAAAAGGACCATACACGCCTCATAGATCCCGAGATGAATAGAATATTACTTTCTCTCTCTACTTAATCTAATCCTTACTTTCTCTCTCTAAAAAGACTCATAAATAAAGTACTACAGACTACTTTGACACTAAAAGATCTTCGTATCACAAAATCACCCCTGAACATTCTTAAAACTCTTCAGTGGCGCCGTCTGTGGGAAACAAAGATTTTTCTGACGACAATCACTTCCTGGAAATAGTTCTTATTCCGAGGGAAATTATGGAAGAGCAAGGGGACGATTTTGTTGACAATTGCGACGAGAATCTGGTGGGCGACGATTATCGGAACGACGTGGAATACGAGGCACATGGGGGCCAGCGAGTCGGAGACACTTTTGATGACTCAGATCTGTTGGCTCGAAAGAATGGACTATTTCTGGAGATCGAAAGATTGAAGGTAGAAAAGGAAACTGTTCAGGAAAATCTTCGCTCCGAGGTAAGAAGGGAGCCAGACAGTGGAAAAGAGGAGCGCGAAACCGATTTTTGTCCTAAAGCCAGGGATGACAGATATAGGGGATAAGAACGACGATCGTCGAGGAGGAAAGAAAAACGAAATCTGGATTAATCTGGCTCGAACGATTATTCTCGATACAGCTCGTCAGAATCATCTCCTAGGAAAAATCACAGAAAGAAAAGACATGGTCGAGGACACGCATATTACTGGAGGAGAAGAAGCTCAGAGAGGAAATCTCCGAGGGAGAAGAGTTATCGTACTCAAGTTAATGAGCGGGGTTATGGCCAAACGAAGTTTCCCGCTGGAAAACAAAACGTTGGCCCGCGAAATTCGGAGTGGCAGCATCAATATACCCTACCATCCGAGGAGGGATTGTATTTTCGGAGCCATGAAAACTTGAGATCCAATGTTTATCGGACGGGTCATAATTGGAGGGTTTCTCTTTTGTCCCCAGAAATATTGGTGGGAAATCTCCCAAAGCATTTCGATATCTTAAAGTTAGAAAACTTCGATAGGACACAAGACCCTGATAACCACATCGAGCAATTCAAAAACTTCATGATTAATTTCGATGACGATGATAAATTGTTGTGTAGAGCGTTTTCTCAGACTTTCAAGGGGGTAGCTTCCAAGTGGTATAATAGGCTTCCACAGGGATCGATAAAGAATTTCGACATGTTCTAGAATATCTTCAGACAGCACTTTGTGGGGAGAAAAAAGTTCAGAGCTAACGGAGATACGATAATCTATTGCAGACAAAAGTTTGGGGAAAGCTTGAAGAATTATACCAATCGATTCGTCAAAACGAAAAACTGATATGGAGTATTGTAAAGACTCAGTGGCACTTGCAGCTTTCAGGATGGGCCTACTCCCCGGACTATTAAAGGACATGGTGGTGGAGAGTCAGGCCATGACCTTCGGATCTTTGTTGGATCAGGTTGAGAAGAGAATCCTGGTGGAGGAGACTCAAGCATCTGAGAAAGGATCCGGCGACCAATTGGATCAGAACTAGTTACAAATATCTGAGTCTAGTAACCAAGGGCCTCGTACCAATTGGATCAGAACCAGTTTCAAAGATCTGAATCAGTCCCTATTCAGACATTGCAAAGATTGGTGGGTACTGGTTAATAGAAGGTAAAAAAGAAGTCTATATTCGAAGGACGCAATTGTTTGGGAGACATTCTTTCGAAGGGACATGTAGCACTTAAAGCATTATTCAAGAGCACGTTCGAGGGAACTGATTTTTGAGGAGGAATTTAGCAGTAAAAAAGAGTTATCCGGGGAAAAGATATTTGAAGAAGTGGATCTTCGAAGAGGGTTGAAATGAACTATGGAGATTTCTTTGCAGTCCCAGCGAAAATATTTTCACTAGGACTGGGGGGCTATTGATGAGGGAGAATAAAAGACATGGTAAAATTATAAAGAAGAAGTTCGTTAGGAGAGAATTGTAAAGAAGAAGTTTGTTAGGGGAAAATTGTGAAGTCGAAGTTTGTTAGGAGAGAATTGTAAAGGGAAAGATTATGTTAGGGGAAAAATTGTATAAACTAAAGAAGAGATAGCTATTGTGAGAAGGTGAAAATATGTAGGGACCAAAAATGTAATAAACGGGAAGTAAAGTGTGTGGGACCCGCAATTGTACTATAAAAGGACCACACACGCCTCACACATCCCGAGACGAATAGAATATTACTTTCTCTCTCTACTTAATCTAATCCTTACTTTATCTCTCTAAAAAGACTCCTAAACAAAGTATTACAGACTACTTTGACACTAAAAGATCTTCGTATCACAAAATCACCCCTGAACATTCTTAAAACTCTTCAAAGTATATTCTTCCTCTTGGGTGCATTAGGAATAGTCCTATGGTATCCAGACCCCATCTATCGAATGGGATAACCTCTATTATCGTTTCCAATAATAATGTTAAAACTTGGATTGAATTTATGAATCTTTTTCATTTATCAGATTTCTTTACTTTCTACTTCACATTTTTTATGGTTGTTTGCCAATAATAGCCTTGAAGCAATATTATTTTATTTAAGTCTTTATATCTACAGCGAGCGCCTCATTCTTCTTCATGTAATTATTTTATTACTAACTTTGCTTCGTCAACGTCGATGCATCTTAGTAATGGTTATGATAATCTTCTTTTGTACAATGTGTTTGTTGTTTATACGCATCTTGTAGATATTCTTTTTACTTATTTTTTCTAATTTATGCCTTAGGGCAAGATTTGTTTTAGGTACGTTTCAATTGGCGTTCGCCAATATTTCTCCACCCATTCTCCTACAATTAGCATTACTCTTTCAGATTTGAAGGTTAAGAATAAATTATTTAACAGTGTGATTCAAGGTATTTCCTGAAATATTACTCTTGGCTCTGAAGATGTACATACTGACGAAGCAAGCGCACCAGTAATTCGATTTTGTGCTTTTGAGACTAAATTAAATTTTACATGCTCGAATCGAGAGGCAAAGCATTGTAGCTCATTTAAATATCAATAATGTTATCTTTTTTCCTTCGGCTTGACGTGTGATCGTGCTAAATACTAATTGATAGTCAATTAGAAGTAATCATTTTTACTCTGCAGATTTTTGCTAACAGAGTCCTCCAATGACAGCTTTATATTCTACTTTATTATTTGACTCTCGGAACCCAAACCAAATGGATCTGTATAAAATATCACCATCTGTGGAAACAAGGTGTATATCAGCGCTGAAGCCTTGATTATTGCTTTATTCATCTATCATAACTATCAAAATGATATCTAAATCCTCATTTGTAATGATTATTCGTTCAAATTGGACTTCTATTAAAAATTCAGCTAATCCTTGCGCCTTTATATTTTTGTAGGTTCGAATCTGATATTATTATCCTCTAATTCTTCCAAACATTTACTTAATCTTCTCGAAATACCAAGCTTATGTAATATATTTCTCAGGGGGAAAGAAGTTTTCACAATTACATTGTGTGCTTGAAAGTATGGTCTCATTTTCATAGTCGTTACTACCAATTCTAGAGCTATATTTCCTAATTACAAGTACCTAGTTTATGTTGGTAGTAAAGATTTACTTACATAGTAAACAATGTTGGACTCTCTTCATTTCGTTCTGATTAACAGTACATTGATTGTATAATCCAAAACTTCCAAGTATAGGTACAAACTTTCTCCTTTCTTAAGCTTCATTAATATTTATGAAGACACCAATATTTTTTTGAAGTTGTTAAACAGATCGTTGCATTCTGGAATCCATTTTCCTGCTCTTTTTAATACCTAAAACAATAGTCGACATTTATCTGAAAACCATGACAATAACTTTTGGAGTGTGTCTAACCATCCTATTAGAATTTGAACTTATTTTATGTTTCATGAGGCCTCCATTGATGCTAGGTTGGAAAATTGGGTTGGATATTTTGAAATTTCCCATTTTCTCACCATGTATCCTAAAGATTTCATAGA
Organism: Limnanthes douglasii subsp. nivea; assembly: GCA_036936605.1. Classification (NCBI taxonomy): domain Eukaryota; kingdom Viridiplantae; phylum Streptophyta; class Magnoliopsida; order Brassicales; family Limnanthaceae; genus Limnanthes; species Limnanthes douglasii. The sequence continues at coordinate 45,226,464 of JAUPFV010000002.1, forward strand.
CCAAACACTAAAATTACATATTTTTGGATTTATTTTAGGATCACATGTCCATGGTTGTCAAATATCTCGACAAGGTCTGCCAGATGATCTTATTTACATAGGCTTATTACCAACAGGTTATTGATATGTGCTTGCATTTTTTTACCTATTTAAGTTGTAAATTTTTTATTTACCAACCTTAATTGCTCCAATAATTTTTAATCTGAAAGATATGACTTCGTAGCAATGTAGCCCTATTTTGTTAATAAATGTCTTGTGTTTTTAATCTTCTTTTTATATTTGGATTTGGTTATATATTGATAAAATATCTGTAAATGATTACATGTTGTCTGGTGTTTCTTCTATGATTTGATCAATTCTTAGAAATGGAAAGGGGTCCTTAGGAAGATCCTGGTTTAAGTCTGTGAAGTCCAAGCACTATCTCGATTTTCTATTTTTCTTTTGTTTCAAAACAAAAATCTTTGCCCGGTTGCACTAGTCGAGGGCTTTCTCGAGATCATTACTTCCTCGAAGATGATCCCTTTATTTTCTAGTTGCTATGTTTTAACATCCAGAGATGCTGCATAAAGTTTTTTGTTTGTTTTTTGGGTCCATCTTATTACCATCTTATTACCATCATTTTACCATATATTAGATGTCTTATACACCGATGTACTATAGATACCACAACATGAATTTGTTCTAGCGGCCCAAGATTATATTTTCTAGAGATGGTGCATCTACCATCATGAAAAATATGTTACCTTTTTGTAGAATCTTGATTTTTAAGACCATGTCCAAAGTTGATTCTCATAGAACTATTGCATTTTCACCTGTGAATGTTCTCAAGAGGCTCTGATTTTGGATTATCATCGACACACCTCTCATTTTTTTGTACGTTCCTTGATATCTAATATTTTTTGAGCTGTCGGTATCGATCATTACCCTTTTAGTTTCCACGTCATCGAGGTCTACTGTGAGTATTATTATCATATTAGCGAGAACCTACTAATTTTAAAACATAATCTATGATGGATAAGTCAAGGTACGTGTTCATTAATGTACCTTTTATCTCATATTTTTGTTTTTCTAGAATATGGGTCTCCTCCGGAATCACTCTAATTATTTGTATGTTCGGGTTGAGATCCAAGTAGTCATTTTTCTCTTCCGGTTTGGCCTTAATTATAGTATTTATTCTTACTTCTTATTGATTTTTTATTGAGGCTTGTGTTTTAGTGTTGTTTGAACTATGCCCTAGTTCCTCCATTGTTTATTTTTATCAAATTCGTTCATTTTTATTCGTTTATGAAGACTTAGATTTGGTCACACTAAACCCAACAAGCTTTAATAAAGTCACTTATGTCATCATGAAACTTACATTATTATTTTTCTAGCTATGTTCTCCTTTGGTCCAAACATATTTTCAAGTCTAATGTACTTGATAAAATCCTTTGTTTTTCATATATTGTCACCTTAACTCCGTTATTTGTGTGAATGGTCCCCTCAAAGGCTGATCTGTTCTTCTATTACTTCAAGTGTTGTAGCTAACCTTTATTTTTTATCTTTTTAGTTTATTTGACATGAATCTTGTTAAATTCGAAACATCATTGCTTATGGGCTCCTTCTCTTTTGTGCTTATTTGTGACGAGGTATCTGTTTTGCTTACCGAAACACCTTGAGTTAGATTATCTTTGTTTCTTATTTTCTTGACTATGGATGTCTCATCCCTCTTGATGAATCATTTCAAAAATGCTACTATATTTCTAAATTTTTGTTCTTTCCTTTTCATTATTGCTTCAGACATGGCGTTTTCCTTAACTCATTGTCTAAAAGCTTATACTAGCACCAGATTATGGCAATCTTGTAACTTTCATTTTGGTTCAACAAATCTCTTTATGTAGTCCTTTAGAATTTTATTATCGTTTTCATTGAAATTGACTATATAGTCCTCGTCTCCTATAATTATTTTTAAACCATTGAAGTCATTCTTAAACTATGGAACATTATATTTTATTTTTTATGAAACCTGGTGAGACACTTTTAAACTATTGTATTGTTGTTCCCTATAGGATCATCGCAAAGCCTCGTCACTTAATTTTTTTTCATCTGCTCCATATTGTAACAACTCGTGGTTAAATTGTTGTATGGTTCTCTAGATCTCATTTGTTATCATAACCATGTATCTGGTGAGTATCATTGTGCGGGGCCATAAGTTAAAAAATATTTATGAGGTTAGTGGAGAATTTTCGTCAGTTTGGTGCTTTATCATCAAAAAAATCATCTGAATCATTCACGGACGGATAATCTTGTTAGAAACTTACCATTTTCTAATTTGAACCTCTGGATTTGGTATTCACTTTTGGTCTACTCACCTAGTTGTATGAATCTATATGTATGTATCCCGATTGATATTGTGGAACGCCTTGCATCCATTCAGGCATCCCATAATATTATTGCATTTAGGCAAGAATCACTAGATTTCCCAGTAGAACTCCTTTTATGTTTTGGGGCATACCTGATGGAGCAACTTGACCTGGATTAATAGATGTTACGTCTTACTGGTATAGAGGATATCATCTTCGTGGCATATAAACTAATCATGGTGGGACACATATCAACATTGTTCTCATATATGGTACTCTTCTTGAATCCTTGATTTGTTGGATTATTGGGTTTTCCTTTTCTTTCTCCATATTTGGCTCTAATCTATAGTATTTTATTTGTCATAGTTATGTTGGACTAATGTTCCTCCTTCTATTATGAAGTTTCTTTCGTCACCTTTGTTTCATATCAATGGATCCTCAATCTGATTTCTATTTTTTTTCTCTTTTTTGCCCCTATAGTCTTTCTGGTTTCCAGAGTTTCTCTTTCGTATCTTTCATGGAACATTCGTGGGGTAACATCATCTTTTTCTTCTTCGTCTCCTCTATTGATTGTTTGGATAACAGATTTGATTATGTGAGCTTGCGATAATATTTGTTCTTGCAAAAACAAAAAAATTATTGCTTGTTCACTCATCAACTATTGAGTTATACACTCGATCTCATTTGGAGGTATCGTCAAGTCTTCTTCGCTCGATATGACTTCAGCCACAATGCAATTTAGTTGTTCGTTTCCTCGTCGACTATCAATGTGGATAAATTTAGTGTTTCCCACAGACGACGACAATTGTTATCAATAATTTTGGATTGATTGGCTTAGCCGAATCAATAAGTAATCTATTTGTAAATAGAGTAGGCGTTTAAGAACTATGATGTAGAAGAATAATACGAGAGTAAGATAATACAAGCGATAGTAAACATACGTTAGTTTTATTGATCGAAGTTAGACGTTTATATAGGCCATGTTACAATAAATGTCTTTCGTATATTTGGAGATAATTGTCTGGATAAATCAATGAAATTTTTGGTTGGGCTGAACTAATTCCGTCCTTATCATAAATATCATGTTTTTTAAAAATTTAATTAGTTTACCAATCTTACTGGAATAGTCGACCCACTTGACTTATTACACTCTTATTATAAACATTAAACTTTTTTTAAATATAATAAGTTTAGCTAATTTGGATGGGTTAAAGCAGATTACATAAATTATTTAAATGATTTTGAACTAATTTTCAAAGTCATATAAATATTTGATCCTTATTTAAAAACCAAAAATAAAAATAAAAAAATAACAACAATATTTTCAAATTTATGAATGGTGAAGTATATATAAAAATAATGTTGTCTCAACCTTTGATAAAAAAAAGAGTAGTTGCTGTTTTTTGATTGATAACTTCTACTGTGAAATGATAGTAGAAAAGTAAAAATAAAAAGTGAGATGATTGTTCCTTTTAAAGGTAATTCAAGTAATGAGCTCTTATGCTATGAGGGTCCATTATTATTTTCAATACGAGGAGAAAAATTATTATAGTTTATTATAATGTACAATCACTTTTCATAAATTGCAGAATAAATAAATGCATTATTTCATGAATAGAAATTAACAAAAAGGTTAGCGAAACAAAATACAATTAAAAAAGAAACAGCTTTCGGAAATGAATCTTGGAAGATAGTGAGTCTGGGAAATAGGTAAAAGGTGACATGCAAGCATGGAAAAAGAAGAAAAAGTTTCTTAATAAAAAACAAAAATTACGTAAGGTAACCAAACTATAAAGATTCACATTTCGGTCCTTCTAAATAGTCCAACTTATTTTTATTTTAACATTTTTTTAAAAATAATATATTATTACCATTTTGTTTGTGGTAAATCAATTAAGTTTTGGAAAGGGAAATAGATAACTTTGGAAATTAAAAATTCTGCATAGCTCATTCAATAAATTTAGGAATCTGGGGATAGAAAATGAACATAAAAGAAATATTAAGGGCAAAAATAAGTATAACCAAAAGATATAATAAAGGAAAATTTAAAAGAAGCAAAGGATGCTACTAGCTTGCCCATACTCTCTATTCTGTTCTCATATTCTCCCATCAACTTTTCAAACGATATGATGTTTTGTGGGCCTCGTTTATTAATTAATTATTTTTTATGAAATGACCATTCAATCATTCTTAAATCTAATCCAATCCTTGAGTTTTCACTAATCCAATTCCTCAAAATAGGCTAATAATAATAACCGGTTTTGGGTGGAGCTATTTTATCCATCATATATTTTATTTCTTTCATGTTTGAAAAAAAAAAAACTTATCACTTATTTTACTATCTTGTCTTCATTTTACCTTCTAATTCATAACTTTACGTCATTAACCATTATAAAATCTTTATATCAACAAACACATGATTAAGCCAAATTCAATCCAACATATATGATTTAGCTTTTAAAATTAAACTCTAAAAACAAAAACAAAATCAATTTTTTAAAGATTACTCATGCAAGAGGAACATACTCAAACCAAATATTTAACACCTAAGAACATCACTCAATAATCCAACAAAGTAATTTAATCTTGATTTTTTAGTTTTACATTCATGTAATTTAAATATCAGTGTTAAAAAAACATATTTTCGAAAATCTCGATTTGTGTAGGTTTTAGCAGAAAACAACTAATTCTGAGACAACATATAAGAATTAGTTGGTTTTTTTCTGAAAAAACATTTGATTCCAAGATACCATATAGGAATCAGGTGCGTTTTTTATAAAAAAAACACCTGATTCTGAGACATCACCTCAGAATCATGTATTTTTATATAGAAAAATGCACTTAATTCCAAGACGACATCTCGGAATTAAGTGCATTTCGTATGTTTCAATAAATAATGGTGCATTTTTAAGTGTTGTTTTTTTCGATAACGAATTATTTCTACCTTAGACGAATTCGAGAAAAACTGCCCTTATTTTTCAAAATTAGAAGAGAAATTGAATAGGTGGCTAGGGTTTCTTATTTTTCAAGATTTGAAGACAAATATGAAAATGAGGTCGTTTTTATAGTGACTATGCTAAGGTAGGGTTAGGGTTTATGGGTGATTGATAGTGAGAAGATAATAGGGTTGGTTGGGTGTGCAGAAGTTATTAGGATTGAAGATAGTTGAGATAGGGTGGGAGATAGTTGAGATTGTGGTAGAATTCGATGTAGTTGTTGGAGAATGAATGAGTTTGGGGATGAAAAAGAAGAAGGATAAATATGTTATTTCCTTTATCGAGGAAACAACAAAGTGAAATTTTTATTTATTTATGGGGAAAATAAAAAAAAATTGATGGAAAAAATAGCTTCACCCATGAGTTTTCTATGATGTATTTGTGTTAAATGGATTTTTTATATTCATTTTTGTTTATTATTAGTTCTCTACATTTTAAAATTTTATATTATTAATGCCTCGTACATAAACATTGAGAAGTTGACATATGCCAGTTCAAATACTATTTTATTTTATTTGATATTAAAAAATTTTAAAATCTTAATTCATAAAACACATAATCCTCCTTCTAAATCTTTAATTCTAAAATCATATTTTTCTGATTTTTTGAAACCAATAGTAAATGTTTGACCGTCATAGGTTAGCTTTTTTTGTGTGTGAAAAAACATTAAATTTAAAATAGAAAGAGTTCATACATTGTTCCTAGGGCATACCCCGAGGTGATACAGCAAGAATATAAGAAAAGCCAATAACAAAATGTCATAGTATAGGAATATGGCCTACAAATCAGAACAAAAAGTAACTCGATAACAAGCGTCAGCGACTAGATGACTGTGAGCTGACTCTACTTCCTACGAGTCCTAAATCCCGCTCCAGTCCGTACAATAGATACCTGAGAAAAAATAAGATTAGTTAGAATTAGTTTGAAAAGGCTATAGGGGGCAGTCAATCTTGGTTCCATGGAATCTGTATCGTAGGTCCGATAAGATTTGGTAAGATATTGGAGAGGCCAAAGCTGGAGCGGATCCAAAGATTCTTGAATTCCGCTCTTTCCAAACGTGGTAAATGACCGTGTTAAAACAAGATCGCCAAATACAATGATATGGTATCTTAGACCAACTTGATGCCTCAAGAATCCAAGATTCCCAGCTAGAGGAGTGGAAAGTAAATCTAAGCTTAAGGCTGGTGTGGGACCAAATACTCTGAGCGAAACTACATTAAAAGAGGACATGAGCTGTAGATTCTGGTACAGAGTTACAAAAGGGACAGTCAGTAAGGGTGTTAAGACCCCAACTGAGGAGCTTGTCTCTGGTGGCAAGCTTACCCTTTATTGCTAACCAGGAAATGAAAGAGTGACGCAGAATATTGTATTTGTTCCAAACTAACCCTGCCCAACCCATCTTTGGGTTAGGCACACGTATAGAATTATACGTGTCTTTGATAGTGAATTTGAAGCACCCTCCCTTGGTAATCCAGAAAGGAACATCCTTTGATAGGATATTTGGTTGGGGAAGAGAGAGAATCAACATATTAAGATCTTCAAGATTAGCGCGACTACGGGCACGAGCCGGTCTTAGATTTGTCGGGCAGTTCCATTCTCCATTGATGATGATGTCTGAGACCTTTAGATCATTTCCCAATCGAGAATCACTAATGATATCAAGGCCAAAGTGGTTTGCTAATGACGGAGAGATGAGCCACGGGTCATGCCAGAACAAAGTGTTTTGACCATTTCCAATAGCCACCCTGTACAAATTACTCGCCAAAGGGCGAAGACGAAGGATTTTCCTCCAAATCCAAGAAGGAGAGGAACCAATAAAAACATTTCAGAAGCTTTTGTTTTTAATCTTTTCAGTTTTAATCCAGTCGCACCATATGGAATGGTGCTTATTACTAACTATAGACCAAAGATGCTTTAGGACGGGCGCCTGATTCCAGATTTTTAAATCTAGAATCCCAAGGCCGCCCTCATCATAAGGAGTGACAACAGTGGACCAGGCCACTTTGGCCCCGTGGATTTTCATAGCAGATCCGGACCAGAGGAATCTCCTTAAGAATTGATTTAGCTCTTTAACAATTCTAGAAGGAAGAATAAAGATCGATGACTAGTAAACATGTCCCGCAAAAAGGACCGATTTAATTAATTGGAGTCTTCCTACATACAAGAGGTGTTTAGAAGTCCAGGAGTCAATACGGGAGGTTATTTTTTGGAGGAGTGGGCGACAGTCCGTATAAGAGAGTCTACCAGTAAGGAAAGGGACTCCAAGGTACTTCACAGGAAGAGAGCCTTCCGGGAAATTCAGAATTGGCAGAAGGATCGATTTGAGGTGATCATCAATACCGGAGAAAAATATGTGACTTTTCAACGGATTGACTTTAAGACCAGAGAAATAAGAGAACTCATCTAGAGCATCTTTTGATCAGGTTAAGAGAAAGAGAATCTCCATGACAGAAAATCATTAGATCATCGGCAAAACAAAGGTTGATGATTTTTTTCTTATGACATTTCTAGTGAAATCGAAAATTTCCATCAAGACTTTTTTCTCTGAGAATGTTAGAAAGCACTTGTATAACAAGCACAAATGGGAGAGGGGAAAGGGGGTCTCCTTGTCTAAGGCATTTTCCCCTTGAAAGAGCCATGAAGGTCTCCATTAATTATGACAGAGTGAGAGGGAGAAAATATACACTTTACAATCCAGGTAATCATCTTCTCAGGGAAATTCATCGCCACCACAATGTCAAGGATGAGATGCCATCGAACATTATCAAAGGCTTTCATAATATCAATTTTAAGAGCAATCCTTTTGTCTCTACCTTTAGATTGATATCCCTTAAGCAGCTCTTGGGATAAAAGAATGTTATCAAAATATTCCTTCCGGGAACAAAAGCCGATTGGGAAGAATCAATAAAGTAAGGAAAATAATTTTTAATTCTATTGGCAAAATATTTTGAGATAATTTTATAAACAACATTGCAGAGGGCAATGGGTCTATAGTCGGCTAGTACAGACGGCGACTCAGTTTTGGGGATAAGAGCGATATAAGTAGCATTCCACGACGTGGTCAGATTCCTAGGAAGGAAAAATTCTTGGACACCCTTACAGATGTCCTGACCAAAAATATTCCAGGAAGACTTGAAAAAATTATAGTTATAACCGTCAGGTCCAGGAGATTTATCACAATCGATACTGAAGAGAGCAGATTTTATTTCAGCACAAGTGATCTCACGAATCATTAACTCTCTATCAACATTGGTAACTTTAGAAGAGATCAGAGAGGAGACTTTTTCCAAGCTGGGGTAGTTAGCAGGATGCTTGGTACCGAGGGAAGTTTCGAAGAAATTCATGAAAACGTTTGAAACGGTAGTCGGAGAAGTGGAAGGAACCCCGTGCTCATTTGAAATCGAGATAATTTTATTGCGGAATAGCCGGGCTTTGATACTTTTGTGAAAGAATTTAGAATTCTTGTCCCCCAACTTAATCAAGTTTTCTATGGACTTTTGTTTTCAAAAATATTCTTCTGCACGACTCCGGAAAATAAAGAGAGCAGAGGCCTCACTTTCGTTTGTTACTAAATGAGGGTTGAGGGGGTCAGAGGCTAGCTCATTGAATATCGAACAAGTTTTTTTGAGCATTGGTTACTCGGGAAGAAATGTCACTAAATTCCTTACGATTGAGGAGAACTAGCTCACTTTGAAGACGAGCTATCTTATCAGTGAGCAGATTCATACCAGTGGAAGAGATTGGCAAATTCCAACTGTTGCAAACAATATTCTTAAAAAGAGGGTGAGTTTACCACATATTAAAATAACGAAAAGGTTTTTTCCGCTTAGGCCGAGGAAACCCAAGATTGAGAGTAACCATGGCATGGTCAGAAGTGCGGAAATACTCAAAATGGACATGGGACATAGGGAAGAGGTCGTCCCAGTCCGGATTGACAAGGACACAATCTAATTTGGATAGGATGGGATGAGCGGGTTGTTTATTAATCCAAGTGAAAGGATATCCAGATGATCTAAGATCACTGAATACGCAATGATAACAACAATTATTAAAATCATCGATAGCTTGGGACCAAGATTCAGAGGAGCCAATCCTCTCGTTCGGATGACGGATAACATTAAAGTCTCCCATGGAAACCCAAAGGAGTTGGGTTTTATGCTTGGATAAACCAATGAGGTCGTTCCAAAGAGGAATGCGGTCTTGTGCTTCGTTAAAAGCATAGACAGCTGTTAGCTTGAAAGTAGCCTTATAATTATGACATTTAGCAATACAGTGAATGTACTGAGGGGATTAGGAGATCCTAGATATTGAGATAACACTAGGGTTCCAAGTGATCCAAATTCTACCTAGATGATGAGACGAGTGGTTTGTTAAAACATGCCAAAAAGGGACCATTCGCCTAACAATTGAATCAACATTATGACTTTGAACTTTAATTTCTACCGGCACTATTAAAGAGATATGATTAATAATACAAATTTCTGAAACAAAAAGAATCAATGAAAAATATAAACAAATATAAAAAATTAGTTTAATACAAACGCAAAACATAAAACACCGATTATAATTTTAACCAACAAAATATTAAACGAAACATCAACTAAAATTACTTCCAAGTTCTAACGACGGGCATTTTCGTATTAACTTAGTTTTTCTTTTTTCAACCGTATTACATTTTAGTTTTCATATTTAATTTTTAAAAATTAAAATGTAGGTTTATAAATATGTGAAATTATACGGTGATATTAAAAAAAACCCTATTTTATCATTTTATGATGAATATGAAAAACTAAAAGGCTATATTATTAGAATATAAAATATAATTAAATATAAAAAATTATTTTGCAACAATCCATATATATATATATATATATATATATATATATATATAATTATAATAATAATATTGTTGTCCTTGATTGTAGATATGTATATAATTACTCGGCTTAATTCTGATTTAAGCTACATAACATTGACGTAAAATTATTTTTACCAATTTTTCTAATTGGTTCGTTATACGCCAATTTGAATTAAAGCGTTCCACCCATGATTTTTTTTTTAAGTGTTTGTACCTGATATATATTAGTACATCGAGGGACAGAGATTTAAAATTATAAAATAGTGGAAATCTAAAATATATAATTACAGGTGTATGACACATTTTTATGTCTATAGATTTTATACATGTTATCAGGGTTTAGTGATTTTCTTGTTGGCCACTATACAATGTATGTCGTGAATTGGAAAATTATATCAAGATTCTCAATTATTTTTAGTTATAATCTTATAATGAAGTTAGAGTATCTATGGGAGGATATAATGTTATTGATGGGCGAAAAATTAAGGATATAATGTTATTGATGGGTGAAAAATTAAAGTAAAAACATGATACTTTGTTTACTTTTGTATGTTAGGTTAGTTAATATATCTAATTAATTGGCTCTTTTGTAATTATATTACGTAGAGGTATTATAATTAGAGTATATAATAGAATTATATTACGTGATATTTCTTTTATAATTCAGTGGTCATTAATCACCAGTTCACCACTATATGATTAAAGTTTGTTTTTTCTAATAACTGTCTGATTTATCCAAATTTTATGTTTCTACCGTTAGTATAGTACATGGATATTGAAAAACATTTTACATACATTTATTGGTAATCTTAAATTGTATAATGTATAAAAAACAAAACAATCATTTTTTTAGATATTAGATATTGTTTTAAAATTAATATAACTATATGCTTCAAAATACTATAGTATTGGAGTTTGGTTTTTCAGATTTGTGTGCTTGAGTGAAGTTGAGAATGTTTAGCGATTCGTTTTTCCGACGTGACGGTTGATATTGAAAATTATTTCATGTTGTTTGGATAATTCGTACTTTGTAACATAAGATAAGAAAATATTTATATTTTCTTAACACGTTTTAAAAAAAATATTAAGCTCATTTGTTCTAAAACAGTATCAAAGTCTTAGGTTTTAGTTGAATTTTATCTTTTATTTTACCATGAAAAATTGTTTAGCTATCCATATGGGAAAAATCATAATTAATTTGATAAGAGAAGGATTAAGTTCAGTTTTGAATACCCAACCATAAAATTATTTAGCATAAAAGCCTATAATGTATTATTAGCTTATGGTGATTGTGACAATACCCTTATATAAGTTAGACTTATCACATCATAAAGCTCAATCCAACTATTACATATAGAATATCAACTCTAAATTTTATTCTTTAATCCTTTTTTTTTCTATCTACGAGTCAAAATCTACTTCACTAATTGGCTTCGTATGTTGGAACGATCAGTTCCCAAAAAAAATTCTTCTATAAAGTCACATTTTACCGGCAAAAGTAGATGTCAGATCTATTGATCTATAGAGAAGACATCGGTCTGGCCGAGAGAAATACATAGGAAAATCTCATGTAATACTAGTAAAATTAGGTACAGTTGTTACCGTGAGAGTTAGAACGATGGAGGTATGAATAATTAGAGGGTGTTATCGACCTCGAGGATAGAGTGGGTGAGCTTGAGAAATTGTCGTTCTTACCAACCCACATGCGTTCAAAGATCCATGGTTGGACGAGCCGTGCATGTAAAGTAACACTTAACTATAATGAGACTGGTGATACATCATATTTATGTTCCCCCGCTGCCACTCGCACATCAACATATTCTCGTAAACCTCAGTCTATAAGGGCTCTTTCGTATCGCAACCATATTAGCTACAATCCTCCAGACTCTGAGTTCGATATCAGGGCGAGGAAAATGAAGCACCACTAAAAACTTTCTTCGGTTAGGACGCGGTCCCGATCCACAACTAAATAACACATTCGAGACTGTTAATCAACAGTTCATGAGACTAAAAACCCGCTCGAGATCCATTTAGCCTAGCCACACATGCGATCATCCATCACAGACTGGGCAGTTGTAAGTCATGCATTCTAATATCCAAAAAATTTCCCAAAGTGATAGGTATGTCATACCAAATGACAGTCATGTGTCTTAACATAGCAGATATGTGTACCGTATTACCCCAAACTATGTGCCAGTATCCGTATGGTGCAACCCATGATCAATCTAATTGAGGTCTATTCCAATGCGCATAAAGTAATCCCTTTTTTTAGGGCGTCCAATTCTAGTATGCGAACCCAGAACATTTTTAGTGTGGTTGTTGTCAAAATATTCTTAATTAACAAGGAGGATCGTACCATACAATCTCATATCGAAATCGAATCAGTTACTAGAACGCTTCACATTAATGAGGTCCTTACCAACCGACTTTCAAGTTCAACCATAAAGGTTTGCCTTCTTTAGATATGCCATATCTTACCCACTCCAATATATTTTTATTTGGTCCCATACCACATACCAAGAAGCAACACATATTTACTATGTTAAATTCTCTTTTCGCATCAAAGGTTCTTATTGAAATCTTTCTTCGAATTTTAAAATGTCTAAATGGAAATAATTATAGATTTGGAGGCCCTAAAAATTACATTGGGTAATTAAGAAAAGAAATTCTACTTTATTGTGGAGACGACAATCTACTCTTCTACATTTTCTAAATGGCCCTTTGGATAAACATATTTACATGGTTCAACCAACTACAAAAGGGATATATTTATACTTTTGATGAGTTTTGGTTGTATTTCAAGGACCAGTTCATCGGCATAATGATAATAAAAAATGATGAAGAATACATATTGAATATTCATCAAGAACATAAGAAGTACATAAGTTATTATAACAGTAATTTTATAGATACGATGAATGGTTTAGGGGATAAAATAAGGCAATGACATTTTCAATATTCAAACAAGCCTTGTTACCATGCCATTTATCAGCAAAGCTAGTGAAAAAATAGTTGTTTTGGTGATCTATTAACATAGGTTGAGTCATAAATAATTATGAAAAAAAAAACTTCATAAGTGTGGAGGCTCAATCACAATGCAACAGCCCATGCTGGACCAGTATCTGCGGTACACCGACCGTGCGACCTAATGCATGCGGTTATTATAAGCGGCCGTAGTTCTGAGGCAACCAAATAGACCGTCGAGGTTAGAACTCACATCTCTTAAGCTTACCTCTCGTTTCTTACAATGGATTTTCTTATGATTATTCTAACCTTGATCGTAACAAACATATATTGATGATAATTACAAGGGGAGACTTGTTGTCTACTACTATGATTTCTCTTGACCTGAACCATTTTGATGATGGTTTATGGCCCAATTATAACCAGCAAAGATGGATGAATATAACAAGAGGGTATTCAATTTATTGAGCATTAAAGTTTTCTAGGAAGAGGCATGATTCTAACATAGAATTTCAACTACAAGGATAAAATACGCTCATATATACCGAGAGCCTTATCCAAATATTATTTTTGATGATGATGACTTACCCAAAAAATTATCGTTGCTAAAATAGTCGGGTCAAAGTGTGATATATTTTGTTCGACACTAGTAGTTATGCTAATGTCTTATTTAAGTTTGTATATGAAAAAATAAAAAATGTCGGTGAGTTGCACTAACCAAGCGGCACATTGACTAGTTTCACCGACCAAGAGATAAAATTGGTTAAATAATTTGATGTTGAGATAGTTCTCAAACCAAGAGGTTAAAGATGAAATGTCAGATTCATATTATGGTTGTCGACGTACTCTCATCATACCAAGATTTTTTTAACGGACTTTGCTTAACTTCAATGCATGTGGTGGTTTCCATAATTCATCAATGTGTATGATATTATATGAATGAAAAGATTAGTCCAGTCTGCAGCAACCAGCGACCACACAAAAATATTATTCAGCCTTCCTCTCGAGGAAGACATATCAATTAACTTGGGATTCTAATGACATGGTAAAATATGTCAAAATATAAAATGCCCTCAACCCCGATTTAATGAGATAAATCCTAACAACATTTAGAGGACCATACAACAATGATGTAGACGGTCTAAAATAGTCCTCTCACTTGATCAAACTTGGAAGTTTTTTTGAAGAAATAGTACACCCCGAGCAAAGGTTAAGAGTTGGAATGGGGTTTCCATGTAATATATTCAATGATATTTTTATTTTCAACTAAAAACATTTATGTTATTTTTTTATACATAAGATATAACTTGAGTAGGATAAAATGTTATATGACATAACATATTTATCGACCTGCTCTTCCACCTGATAAAATAAAAAAAACGCACCATTTATCCTTTAGGAAACAATTGAGGTCAACTAAAATTTCATATAATTTGATCCATATAATGTGAATGTTTAATGTGTGATCCATATAATTTTCCATATTCGCAAACATCCTCTAAATGGAAGGACTCACTCGACCTTTACTTTGCTATTTGGGACTAGAAAGTTAACATTTTATTTTTCGAAGGCATCCATGAATGATTCAAATATATATTGTTACAATAGGTCTTTGTTATGACGGGTGCTTCTCGTAGGTTATTCTTTGTCAACCCTCATAATAGAAAACAAATGCAACAAAAAATAACACCTGTCAAGGGTACAAAAATCTAATACACAAGCTAGTGATCCAATTTCAAATTATCTTTTTTGCGACAGAAGGAGCCGACGAGTTGTCATTAATATTTATGAAGTAAAATGGGCAGACAATACATTGGATAATCCAACTAATCAAGCGGGTGTAGATGTTTATGATATAAAGAACATTCAGATTGATGCACCATCAAACGTTATAAAATCCCCTCGTATGATCAATTATAAAGACATCACGCGGGCCTTTCTTGTTAATATAGTAGCCATAGAGAAAGTTTTGGGATATGAAGATATTATCTGGTATAATCCACCTATGGACAAAAGCTAACTAAGAGGAGCCGATAAGAGAGGTAACAAAGTCTTTAATCCTATTTGTTAAGATTTTTGAGATAACTTTATAGATGATATTGCAGCATGTAATAGGTTTGAATTCGGAAGAAGATGAAGGGTTATCCGACTTAGAGATGAGCATGATAAGAGTCTTATTTTAGTCGGGATCCACGCGGGAGTGATGGAAGAAATTGTGAATAACTTTATAAAATTTGGGGATGATGGTCGACCAAAAGGTTTTGAAGAAGCTAGCACTAACTTTACGCAGTCCTAATTTCATCGCCAGTAAGGAGGTGAATCATATGTGATTTATTAGAGACGGAAAGTCTAGTTGTGATTAAGTTTCCAACTCTATCAAGGCCAAGGTAGGTCGGTATTTTTTTACCCCGAACAACTTAGGGAGGTATGTAACAAAGACTTCAGCAATGTTCTTGGGGTTGAAAATGGTGCACTGCTAGAATCGGAAATGGAAATTTTTTTGTTTCTAGAGATTCGTGTCTTGATGGTATTGTGGAAAAACTTAGAGTTATTATCCCCAAACTTAATCCAAGTCTCACGATATTTTTGTTTAAAGAAATAATATTCAGCTTGAAAAAAGAAACTTTGAAAGATCATGTTATTGGGTTTGGTCGTTAAGACCTCTCACATATGATCAACCTAGTTAACATGATTATCAGGGTCACTAAAATGGATCCTAGAACGAGTGAATGGATAAGTAACCTCTAATGTTGCATGCCCAGTCTCTGCGGAGTTGACATTAAGTTGAGCAACCATTGTGTTGGTACCTTTAGGGAGAATCACATCATTATCATCGAGGAAAATTTTATCCTCATTAAGGCTCGACATGAGTGCATTGTAATCGGGAGAAAGGGGGAGTTAATATCGCTAGATGAGAATAACATAGGCTTTTTGTTATTGATTATGGGATATTTACCAATATGATGGGTAATGTTTTTAGATTGGGTATTATTAAAAGAGCTCTCAATGAGTTAGCTAAATGGTATTTATTCGTTGCCAATAACCGGCAAGCCTTGATACTCTAACCGAATCATGATGGGCTTACCCATGCATGCGATATTAGTAAAATTGGAAAACTCATTAGAGACACTCATGATGATACAAATACGAGAAAAACTGAGTCGTACCTTATTAATCATATGCATGTCCACGTAGATGAGAGTGTTGATAAAAGAGCCAATGATGTTGAGGCCCTTCTTAGACTAAAAATTACGAGTGAAGCCATGGAACTTGACCCATAGGAGGGTGGATTTGAATAAATCCTTACTGTTGGAGGCCATATCCTCTCATATTTGAAGGAATATGGGATGAAAATTAAAAATCCATGACACATATTCAAGAACAAAGGTCGCGTCATCCGTTGTGGAAAATCAGAAGAAACAATAACCTGAATGTGTGACCTTGCATTTTTTGAGACCATACATGCCCTAAATTCTACCTATAATTTCTTGAACTTGATAATGAGCGGGTTTCTTGCTTTGTAAATAACCAGATATGCATTTACCATAATTAAAATTATATGCACTAATGACTTCACAAGGGAAGACAAGGATACAATTTTAATGACTAAGTAGCAAGCACAAAATAACCTGTTGTCATGAGTAGCAAGCACAAATTTGGCCCAAGATTGGTTGGGTTGTTACAGAATGTTAGCGGGGATCCTATAGGTAGAATTGTTGTTGAACATGGAGACAGAGGGTACCAAAGAAGTTGAAAGCAAAGGAGATTTGTTATATAACATGTTGGGAGTAATGAAAGAGGCATCAGTCGAACTGGATACAACTACAAAAATGATAGAGCTATGTGAATTGCCAAGCTTGGTCGGGAGGATAAAAATTGAAAAGAAAATAACCACGACGACTAAAAAATAATTTGAGGGTGTGGCCACGACTATTATGAACCACAAATGTGGCATTATACGAAGAGTAGGAAAAGGCTGAAAACGTATATGAAAGTTAGATGTGGTGGATGCGGTGCAAGTATGAACTAAGGTGGATGGAATGGGAATGTTCACCGGTTGATATTGAGATGCATAGTATGGGTGAATGTTCTAGTTAAGTAAGGTTAGTGACATGCTTGAGGCATGCTGGGTAACATAGGGGTATGTGCCTATGCAGAGTATGTTGATTAAATTACCTGTTGAAATCGTCCACTACATGAGAATGATTGGGAAATTGGCTTGAAAATGTATCGTGGGTATTGCCTTTTGTTCCCATTTTAGTATATGTAATACACGTGGTATTGAAAATTGGGAAAATGTATTATAGGAGACATGTCAATAACATTTGGAGCCAGATATGCATGAGCATGAACAATTACAAAGGGTTGAGTAGTTGCATTAGAATGAATAGTCGAGTCCACCACAAATATTTCAATAGGTTCGGTCGAACTAGTAGTATTAGCGACCCCAGTAGATGCGATAAAATTAGAGACATATAGACTCAATATCTTAAGGTTCTTAACATGCGTGAAGGGAATCGTACGCGGAACGTTAACAAATATTTGTGATGAAATATTATTAGTATTTCCACAATCGTGAGACTTGTTCGCCAAGCAATCAGATTGGTAAAGGAAAGGATCACGCGAGAAGATAAATGAGCTTGTCAAACTTGGTGTTAGGGGTACCCAAAACATACTCGAAAGGATTTTCATCATTATCTTCATGCATGTTACCCTATAGAGAGAGGAGAATGAAAGATAAAATTCCATCAGTCTATGAGTACGTAAGATCAACATGCATGGGTAAAACATCAACAAAAATTGGTAATCCAGAGGGTTGGGGGGTTTAGGGAACTGATCGAAGGCGAGCTGATCGAGGGTCTCGTTTTTAAGGAAACAAGATGTCACATGAGGTTCTTGAGATGACCATTGTTATCATAGTTAAGAGCTCATCGTTGTGCATATTGGAACACTCTCAAACATTAAAATGAGAGTGATCTTATTCTCTGGTCCAGTTTTGTTGGAGGAACTAGAGCCATTGTTTTTAAGCTTAATATTTTTCTTGGTATTAACCATGACATGAGTAAAACTTTGAAATATAAAGAGACAAAAGAAAGCTTTATGCTACAAAACATTTGAGAAAAAAGAGTGTTACTAATGTCAACTAGAGTTATAAAAGAGAATATAAGCTGATAGGGGCGTTTCACAGGGTAGTGAAATATTGAGGGTATCCATCACCCCGATAGTATTAACATGATTGAGAGTTAGGAAAAAATCTTTACAAATCATAGAGCAGACTAAGGAGTTAAATACGGAGAGAGAAAACTTAGGCTGACACGTGATGTATTTATTGGTGAGAAGTAGTGGCTTAGTTATAAACCCAAGTATCACCTTAAGATTGTGAAAGCGTAGTTCCCGATGGAGAATGTCTATCAACACACCAGAGCTTGTAAAAAAATGGTATTCGCTAATTCATGTTAGAAGACAAAAAATTATTTGATCTCGATAATAGGTATGACGCTAACTGACCGGTTAGGAATGACAAATAAAAATCTTATCTCAAAGGAGAGGATAAGATAATCGGAATATGGATGTAATGGATAGCAGAGATAATAATAACACTGTAATTAACAATGTAAGCATGAAGTTCTCAACGTATGGTAATAGTGACTAGTTTCCTTCAGAGTCAATGGCATGTGATAGCATAGATTCCTCATAATAGGGGTTGGTCGGCGAGCTAAAGATCACTAGAGAAGCAAACAACTAGTAAAGTTGATAAAACTTTATGAAAATTCTATTAAAAGCCTGTCATAAAGACACAAAAGTTTTATTTTTGGGGGAAATGAGAAAAAATAAGTACAAGTTTTAAAATTATCCTCCTCACTAAGGATCATAGCTCGGGAGGAGGAGAATCTTAATTGAATATGAAGAATCAGTTAAAAATTTGATGAAAGGCAAATTCAGTTAAAAATTTGATAAAACGTAATGGATTTTCGAAACAATTTAGAGGGAGGACAAAGGTTCTCTATCTAAAACTAATCATTACTATAGAAATTATTGTTTTACTTGTTCGAGCTTTTTTCTATTTCGTTTATCGTCCCATTATCTAAATTATACCAGAATTAGACATAAGCTTAACTACTTTGAAGATTATCATTATAATACAATAAATTAATGTTACCATGTTTTAATTATGACTATTATTTTTTTCTAATCTTAAAACCTCTCATAATTTATTTATATATAGTTTTAAAATTATTTAAGAAATTAAAAATCATAAATGGTATTTTTAGAAAACATATTTAATACATGTCTCAAATTTTATATTTTTCAAATTTTATATTTTTCAAATTTTTGTAATGATTTTATGATAATTTTTGGACGATATTTTTATATGTTTTGTTTCCATAATAGTATATTTTTAACAATAATTTTTTTTATCATTTATGGTAGCAGAATAACAATGACACAACTATAGTGATAAATAAAGATCTAGTTTGTT
This sequence comes from Limnanthes douglasii subsp. nivea, assembly GCA_036936605.1. NCBI lineage: Eukaryota > Viridiplantae > Streptophyta > Magnoliopsida > Brassicales > Limnanthaceae > Limnanthes > Limnanthes douglasii. The sequence goes on from JAUPFV010000002.1 coordinate 45,246,105, forward strand.
TGGACCATTTCAATGGAACAAACTTCACCTGTTGCCAAAATAGTTGACACTTTTATCGATTATATTAAAATTTTGCTACATTTTTAACCTCACATTGGAGAAATTTTCTGAGCCTACCTATAATGATACCACAATTTTTTAAAAAAAGAGCCGTGAATAAAAAGAAGATGATCTCAAACGTGGATGATATATTTTGAATACTCTTTTGGATCATATGTTCAATACACCAATGAGACTTCAACATTGCAAATATGAAACACTCTTAAAAAAAATTACAAAAATGAAGAATAAGACACAAAGAAATTTTCAATAATTTGATATTTTGATGAGAAACGACTTATCCTCATATACATGAGTAGAAAATCATAGGTAATAAGTTTGTTTCCGTAAAACTAGTTATTCAAAAAAATCCAACTATGAGAAATTAATATAAAATTATCTCCCTCTTTGAAAAGTTACCAAAATATTATATTTTACAAGTCCGAATAGTATTGTCTAGAGTAGGTCCAAAACCACTCAAAAATTGATGAATAATTTCATACTAGAAAGGAAGAAGAATAATACAATATGAGGCATTCTAGGTGTGTGAAATAAATAAAGCATAAACAAAAGAAACAGAACGGTGGGCAAAATTCATTTAGATAAAAAAAAAACAGGACCACCTCTAAGAGAGATTATAATGAAATTGTTTCTCTTGTGGCAAAATGGGTCATTTGGCAACCACAAACAATTCCAACATATAAGGGCGCAAAATCATTGACTTAGTAATTACGAATATTAAATAGATAACTCTTACAAATAGATTATACTTTATCGAATATAACGAAGTTTAGTTTGTGGTGATCTATTGGCTAAAGGTGGAATTCAATCCATGTACAAGTGTGGAAACCTTGTTTCATCCAAGGGTAATATCTTTGTTGGAAAGATATACTCATCTAACAATGTGGTGAGATTATAGTACTAATGACTTATTAATAATGTTAAATATTACGTTTATTCTTACTCTCGTAATGATTATTTATTATAACATGGTAGACTTGCACAAATATGTGATATTATTATTAATAATGAAAACTAGACTTATAAATTATGACATTGGTTAGTATAAAAAATCTAAAGTGTATGTAGTTACAAAGATGACTAATTTTTTTATAAATTTTTAGAAAGATGTAAAAAGTAATAAACTTGATACTCACTATATATGTGAGTTAAAACGTATCTTGACAAGTGGAGATAAAATATATTTAATAAATTTCATAGATAACTATTCTAGATTGACTTATGTCTATTTTTTTAAACATTAGGATGATATCTTAAAGATATTAAGAACGTAAGTTGAAAATCAATTAGTTATTGAGACTAATGTATTGATAGACGTGGAGAATATTTTTCATGATAAATTTTTTCGTTTTGCAAAGAGCATAAATAATCCATAAATGTTATACATATTACACGCCTGAACAAGATAGATTTGTTGAATGCAAAAATTGGACATTAATTAAGATGGCTAATGGTATGATATCTATATGAATTATAGAATAAAACAAAACTAAATATTATATATTTATGATGTAGGAGTGCTTGGAGTTTTGTAAAATCATGGATCTAATAAAGATAAATTAAGGTCTAAATAAGTAGGTAAGCCATAACAAATCTTATAGGCTATTAAACTCAAAGTCCAATGTTATGTTTAAATCTAGAAAAGTGGACATTTTTTTATGATGATATGAGTCAAACCACTATGAAAAACGTGGAAAAGACTTCGAAAGAAGCACATTTGGTTGTGGAGTAACCTCGAGAGCTGTGTAGTAGTAAAAAAGAGAAAAAGACCTAAAGGTCCATGATCCGATGAGTATATTCTGAAAGAAAATATTTTTACTTAGTGGAAGTAAATTAAGGAAGATTTATACATAAACTTACGGTGTTGGTTCTTTAAAAGAAGACCCTAAATCTTATAAGAAATTAATATCCTTCGTATAGTTTTTATTTTGGTAATAAGCTATAAATGATTAAATGGATTCAATTATTTCAAACCACACTTGAGAATTGGTTGACTTACTGTAGGATTTAAAACAAATTGATTGCAAGTGGGTACTTAGAAAGAATTACCACACATATGTTGTTAGTTGAGCGTTCAAATCAAGATTGGTAGCCAATGATTTAAAAACAATTATTTGAACACATATGCTCCAATTGCAACAACCACGAGCATGAGAGTTCTTTTTAAATAATTGTATCGGTATAAAAACTTCAAAATTCATAAATATATTTCAAAACAGTATTCCTAAATGAAGATCTCGAAGAGGATATTTATATGGGAAAATCCGGAGGTTTTGTACTTCCGTAAAATGAATCAACTGTGTGTAGGTTTGTGAAGTCATATTATTGTTCAAAATAAACACCTAAGAAATGACATTAAAAGTTTGATCATGATATTGTATCTAATAGGTTTAGGCATGATATAGCAGATTAATTTTTATATACTAAGGTTCTTTGTACACCCTTCGATCATACATTGAAATTCGAATCATAGTTTGAAACTCGGAAATAATGAGAGATGATCAATGAATCAGTTGGAATATGTTAGTGTTATATGAAGTCGTATGTATGCAACTTTACACACTAGGGTGGATATTTAATATGAGGTGAGTAAATTCAGTCTATTTTCTACTGATCAAAGCACAACGCATTAGAATTCTATTGGAAGCGTTATTGGATACTTGAAGTAAATAAAAAAAATATGACATTAGTATTCTAATTTTATCTAGGGTACTTGATGGATATACAGACGCAAATTGGATCACTAGTCTAACCGATGACAAATGGACTACGGGGTGGATGCTCATTTTTTCATGATGTATTGTTTGTTGGGGATCAAAGAAAGATACATGTATGTGTCATATCAACTATGTAGTCTGAGTTAACATTGTTAGTTGTAATGTGAAATGAAGGTGAATGGTTGAGAGAATAATTGTACGAAATTTCATTCACTTTGAAGTAAAATATGACAATCCAAATATATTACGATAGTAAAATAAAATCTTAATGGATCCTATAATTACATCTATAATAAGAGGCATAGACATATAAGTCTAAGACACGAGTTAATTTCAAGTTATGTTTCTTAAAACCGGTTGAGCAGGTTCATAAAACGGGTTCATTACCACCTCTCATGAGAGAATGAGTTTATTTCAAATTATGTTTCTTAAAACAAGTTGAGCACAGGACTAAAACAGTGCTAAGCTGAGTTTATGGACAAATACATTGGTAAAATTATTGTGTGTCTTAGATCAACTTTTAGGCCACATGAGACGTTTGGTCAAAGTTACGACTTCTCCAACTTTTAATTTAACTTTGTTAGCTTATTCTAGATAAAATTCAAGTCGAAATAAATTTTACTTTATGCATTAAAAACTATCTCATTAACAAGCTAAAAAATATCATTTCATAAAATAATGAAATGTTGAAATATTTATTAAAATAGTTATTGAAACCGGTTAAATAGGTAATTTTGGCCATCATAATAAACCTAAGATCGAACGAGAAAATTAAAGTGCCAAAAAATTAAAATCCAATACAAAATTACTAATGAAGAGTTTGGTATTCGCAACGATCCGCGAACAAAACCTATGGAACTAAAGTTATAGTTTTATCACTGCAAGAATATAAAATTTCATTGTTGCAACCCATAATTTTTAGGTCATCACCACACGGCTCGACTTTCAACGATAACTAATAAAAACAAACTACAATAATTAATAATCTGATTGTTATTTATATATGATGAATTTATATTTTATTTATAATTGAACTAATATAATTTTAAAATAAAATTTTATAAATTGAGTATTATAATTAATATTAAATTAAATCATAGTTTTGTTACACGATCATTCTCGTATTTTAAAAATACTTTCTCCTCAAGGCATAAACTAACTTGTTTGCCAATGTTTTGAACATCATTTTAGTTTCGCACATGATAGAAGCATCATGTAACTACATAGTTTTTAGTAGATCCAAAGAATAATTCATCAAACAAAAATATGAGAACCTATGGCTAAAACTTGATGACCGTAGCACCAATTTCTTCCATAACTCCCTCAAAAACCGTCTTCTCCAAAACAAGATCATTTTTATAAAATACAATCAAGTTAATAACTATATAAATCTCTCAAGTGACCACAATATTTATTCACCACTTCTCAAACCTTTTAGGTAGTAGTAATCTACCAAATTAATCAGGTCATTAACGAGTCTTTCAAATTTTAACTTCCAACTCTCATCTCACAAAACATTCTCAATGACCCGTCTCGTTACGGACGCATAAATTAATAGTACATTGTTTATTATAAACAATACTAAGTCACCGAGTCCGGATGTGTATAACTTGAAGTATTTCAAAAACTATAGGGACATAGTAGGTTAATAAATCTAAGTGAAAGTCCATAAATTTGTCATTTATGAAACCTTACACAAATCATGGAACAAAACTAACATTTTTTTCATTCCCAAAACATCCACACCAACAATCCCTTTTGACTATCGCACCATCTCTTGCGGTAATGTTCCTTAAAAAATCATTTAAAAAATCATTGTTAACCGTATTAAAGTTTATACTCTCTCTTATAAATAACTACCAATATCCCTTTGTCCATATCCATATTATAAGTGATAACATCCTCTATCTTAAGAAAAGGCTATCAAACTAACAGAAAGGGGGCTCTGGCTGTCTACAAGATAGATCTCTTGAAAGCCTTTGAAAATGTAAGATAGCATCTTATTATAGACATCCTAATTTCATTAATTTTTCCAAACTAAATGATCTTTTTTATCATCTAATATATTTATACATCCTCATATAATAACATAATAAACAACGAATCTTATGGTTCTTTTACTAGTTGTAAAAGACTCAGACAAAGAATTAATTTCCCTATTTTCTTTACGTTCTTTTAATGAAAGTCTTGACTATTTTTCTTAAAGAAAAAAGTCAGGATATGAAATTTAATCTCCATTTGAAATACAAAAAATTGAACATAATCAACGGCTGCTTCACCAATGATTTAATTATCTTCTCTCATACTAACTCGCACTCTCTAAAACTCATTAAGGAGGGTGTGGATGACTTTCATTCTCTTCATGATCTATATGTAAATCCCCAAAAAATCATCTCAAGAGTTTCTCTCTTACTAGTAATTTTGGATACAACCAACTTCCAATCAAATAACTTGGTGTACTTCTCACTATTGATTCGCTTACTTTTAAGGATTGTAATCCTCTTATAGATAAACTTATCGCAATAATCAAGTCATGGAACTCTAAATACTTATCATATGAAGATAAAATTTAATTAATCAAGTATTCATATTTGAAGTTTATTGGTCATCCACCTTCATTCTCTCCACTAGTACTCTCAACGAGTAATAAAAATGAAAATCTCGGGCATCAATTGTTTTGAGATAATATCATATTTCTTTTTACAAAAGGTGGTATTGAGATCTCATGCATAAAAATCTGTAATATGAAGGTCGTCTTCAAATTAATATTGTATATCATTAGTGGATCCAACACTTCAAAAAACAAATTGTTTTTGGAACCGCACTATCGACTTCTCTCTTGAAGGAAAATTCTCAAGTTAAGACCTACCATGTTAAATATATTATAGTTAAAGTGAGTAATAAAGAGTCTACCTCTCTTTTGTATGATCCATAGCTACCTTATCGCAATTACACGTTAATTTGGGCCTAGTAATTAGAGCAACAAAAGTAAACAAAAATACTATTGTCTCTCATATCGTTAGGAATAGTCAATAAAACTGACCTCTCGTTCATGCCAGCAAATCCATCGACCATTCCAACCTACCACTCTGACAAGATTATATCCGTAGACCCTGAAGATACACCATGCTGGTTACGAAACCAAAACAACAATATTTTCACCATTAATTATATGTATCCCACAATATATAGCTCAATCAAAGTTGAATGAGCTGAATTAGTATGGAATAAGTATAACCTATCGTGAAATTCTTTTATTGTTTCCAAGGACAAAAATGAGAAGCTATCTACTCGAGACATATTGCTTAATTAATGTCTCAATACTCCCTTAACTTGTGTATTATGTAACTTTACAGATAAATACAAATCATTTACTCTTTGATTTTGGTTTTTCACTTAGCATCTCGGAGGACAGTTGTACAAGGTTAGGCTTCACCCTCGTTCATACTTCTTGGCCTTTCTAGTTTCACTCGGCCAACTCTCGGGGGCCACAAAAATTTGTCATACGTCATATTTGGCGTGCCAACGTTCGTGTTGTGATTTACCACATTCGGACCGAACCAAATGCAAGTCTTTGGTTCACTTGCATAGTTTGCATCAACAGTAATTCGTCGTCTTCTTTCAAACCTAAAACATAAATTTCTTTCCATTAAAATTAACTTGCCGATTTAATTATTTATATTATTCTATTATTTTATCCTTTTATTTCAAGTTTGCAGATTGTATATACTTCCAAAAATTTGAAGAATTATTTAGTGTCATGATATAAGTTTACAAATCGTTTATTCTATACATTTTTAATTAAGATTCTATACATTTTAGTTAACATTCTATATACTTGGACCCTGCTATTATTATACTATTTATCTATATTTCATGTTTATTTGGTTGACATCATATTTCAAATTATTTCTTAAATATGTATAAAAGATATTGTTTAATTTTAAAAAAAATTACACATGAACTATTACTACAATTTACAATTTTTTTTATTTTTTAAAATATAATATTTAATATAAATATAGAGCGATGCATAATATTTAAAATAAGCTGTATAATATATTAAATATAAACAAACGATATAAAAAATGATAAACGTCTAATAATCCAATATCACGCGGTTATTGTTTCGTTTCTAAAATATAAAATTTATATTTATGAAAAAATAGTATAATTTTTTTTTAATAATACATGATGTAAATAGTTGGGTGTTTTTTTAATAAATAGATAATCTTTGATTTATATTTGAATTTATAAAATTGGATGTATTCAAATTAGATGATGTTATTGTTACACTAGACATCTAAAACATAATAATAAATACTATATTTTTAAAACAGTATATAATATTGATACGATAAAAATTCAAGCTAATTAAATATTGATACGATAAAGTGTGATTTTTAACTAATAAAAAATATACCATATTAAATAATTTAAAACAATGTAAACTAAAATTATATGAAGGTGACTTTTTTGTTTATTTGAGAGTTGAAGTAAACCTAAATTTATCACTGTCTCTAATTTATTTAAAGTGAAAAATTCAATTTAAGGAAGTATATGAGCATTAAAGAAACCATATACTAAAAAAATGATTTAAAATAAAATTAAATAACAATAAAAATATTAATTAAATTAATAATATTTATCGTATAATTTTAACGTGAAAGAATCATTCGAATTATGTAATATATGTTTTTTTATCAAGTTCAAAACAATGATTATTCAAAATAAATATTTTTTATTCATTTTTGTTATTGTTAGAAAAATGATCCGTCAAAAATATTTATTTATAAGACTCAGAGGTAACTATGATATAAAATTATACGACAATGGTAGAGGCTAGAGGCTAAATTTTTATGTACTTTAGTAGTAGGACAAAACTTAATTATTAGGTGATTTACTTATTACAAGTGTGATAAGAAGTACATAAAATTTTGGTTTTGTGAATCTTTTAATAAAAAATTTATAAAAATAAAAAAATTAAATTAAACACATAAAAGAGATTTATCATGGTTTGGATTGTGAAGAAATCATACATCTAAGGACAACATGCACGAATCTTATATACAAAACAAGGTTACAATGAAACTCTATGAAGTACAACTAATACAACCACTCTTCTTCCTTTACCAAATAAATTCATCTTACAGAAAGAATCATAGATCTCACTATATTTCTCAATGTTTATTTCCTATATTATTCTCTCTAAAATCAGATAAACTCTTCCTCTTTTTCTTTTTAGAAGATTCACTGAACCATACCTTTTTTATATTCTTGTAGTGATAAAACTATAACTTTAGTTCCATAGGTTTTGTTCGCGGTTTGCGAAGACCAAACACTTTATTAGTAATTTTGTATTGGATGTTAATTTTTTGGTCCTTAAATTTTCTCGTTTGATCTTAGGTTTATTATAATTGCCAAAATTACCTATTTAATCGGTTTCAATAACTATTTTAATAAATATTTCAACATTCCATTATTTTATTAAATGATATCTTTTAGCTTGTTAATGAGATAGTTTTTAACGCATAGAGTAAAATATATTTCGACTTGAATTTTATCTAGTATAAGCTAACAAAGTTAAATTAAAAGTTTGAGAAGTCGTAACTTTGAACCAACGACTCATGTGGCCTAAAGGTTGATCTAAGACACACTATAATTTTACCAATATATGTGTCCATAAAATCAGCTTAGCACTATTTTAGTCGTATGTTCAACCCGTTTTAAGAAACATAACTTGAAATGAACTCATTCTCTCATGAGAGGTGGTAATGAACCTGTTTTATAGGACACGACTAAGTTACAACATGTTCTTCTAATTAGGTGGACAAAAATGATGATACAGCTCAAACATCTGTAATGGCATCACCAACAACGTTAATATATGACACTGTTATACCTTGTATCATCGTATTCATGTTTCAAGTATGATCAGATCAAATGTCACTTTATTAATGGTCGAGAATAACTTATTAATCTCAAATTCTCAAAAATAGTATTCCCTCTGTTCCATATTAATGGAAATTTTGGGGAGCGCACAGTTATTAAGAAATTTAATTATCACCTCTCTTTTATAAAAGACATAAAACCATGCATAAAATAAGTGAATTTTATTAATAAATTAACAATAAATACTACAATTTTTTTTTTTATATAAGGAAAAAAGTAATGAGTTTAATTAGTTGAGAGATATTTATTATGATGTAAATAATATATGACAACAATTAATGTGGAATAAGGAAAATCTTTAAAAACGTCCATTAATATGGAACGAAGGGAGTAGTAAATAAATTCCTAGATATTTTCAAAAATATTCGGCTATAATTTTTTTAGAGGGAACCGCAACCACTACTCAACGAGTGCGCACAAGGTAAACCCTCAGTCTGACGCAATAACGTGCAAACCAACGGCAGAAGGTAAACAACACAAGGTGACAACAACACAAGATGACAGGCTCAACCAAGTCATGCAGAGGAACTCGAACTCATGACCTTCGATCACAAACATGTCTTACTCAACTAACTCGACTACCCCATTTGGAGCTTGGTTACAACTCTATATCCTTACTTACGATGGATTAATTATCCTACCCTTTCAATTACGACCATTATTTATCCATTTTTTTGACAAAAAAACATTCTCTAAGTTACATCAATTACTTATCGATTTGTCTCTACAAAACTTAAAATTGCAATCATATTTTTATATCTAGATTTGGACTGAAACATCCAGCCACCCTAAATCTCGACTTATTTAAAAACATTTGTATTTAAATCAACAACACCAATCATTTGTTTTAATATATCATATGAATCAAATTCTAATATATGTTTTTAATGATAAAATGTCTCAAAATTTTTACTTTTCGTTGTCGATAGGTTGTCAATATTATGTATCGTGACTAGTGATTTTATGGTTTACAACAAAATAGGAGCGGCCAAAGTTCTTTTTGTCCACAAAGATATATGCCAAAGTTTAGTCTTTGACAATATACACATCGTTTTATATCACACATAATCTCAAACTTTTATAAAATATTTTCAAAACCGACCATATGATGTCAAAATATCCGAATGAGAAGTATAAGAAAGTTATCTTCAATTACATTCCATTTTTTTTAAATCCCAACAAAATCTAATTAACTAAATGCTATAGTTACTCATATGTTTATGGTTATAAAATATAATCTTGTTTTCAATATTAATTATGAAATATTTATAAAATTTAAAGATGCTATCTATATACAATACTAATAGTATATCATAATTAGCCCTAATTAACATAGAAAGAAAGAAACATGTGTGGATGAGATAGAGTGGTAGGCATCATTTATCTTGGCAGAACTTTGTTGAAGCCTTGGGATTGAAGGCTTGGATAGTAATCATTCCATAGAGCTAATATAATCATCTCCCTCTAATTCTAGAGAGAAACAAGAAAGAGAAAAGGTCCCAAAAAATATAGATGGAGGAACTTTAAAAATTAAAGGGCTGTTTGGTTAAAAAGAAAACTAAGAAAGAGAGAGATAGATGGTTATTAAAGGAGTTTTGCTTTCTTTTAAACTCAAAAGAAGTGAGTTCTTTTGAACATCTTGAGAGAGAAAAAAGCAAGGGTTTCTATAGTTTTAGTGAGAGAAAGAGAGAATTCTTTCATCTCTTGGGATTTTCAAGAATATTATTCATCTTTCTATATATTTATACATATAAATATAAATATTCTCTCCTTTTAAATTTCTTTTTTTCATGGAGTCTTCAAATCTCCATCACCATCAACTTCAAGAACTTGTTGGGTCTTCTTCTCCTTCAACTAATACTCATCCTTATGGAGTTTCAAGCACTCATTCTTGGTTAAGCTATTTCTCTCTCTAAACACAATAATATTTTCTTTTTCTTCTCTTTGATCTTAAATTTACTTTTGGATTTGGAATTTGTGTTATCTTTATTTTTGTTATATGATTTGATGTGCATCCAATAGAAGAAATATAAAACCATAAGCTTTCCTTTTTGTATATAGCTTTGCTTGCTTTGGAATCTATAGAACTTTTTTGTTCTTTCAACAAAGAAACATTAATTTGCACTAATTAATTCATTTTCCATTGAAACTAAAACATAACTAGAGTCTAGGGCTTCTTGTCTAGAGTAATATTTTGAGTAGTCCATTTACAAGATTTAGAAATTATTATGTTTCTTATTAAAGTGCATGTATTACACAAAAAAAAGTTTGAATGTATTTTTGTTCTTCCCTCTATTATCTACTTTAGCTCTCTATATTGGTCCCAATTTCATTATTGCATAAATTTACTTATTTCACTTTTTGCCATCATATTCATATGTGCAGGAACGGTATAAACCTGGATCCAAACTACAATGGACTTATGTCAAATTCAAATCCAAGAAACCACAATATGGATAGCATTAACCTTGTTTCTCCACCTCATAATCCAACCACAATCCACGAGTTAGCTCGAAATTGGTTTACCAATCAAGAAAGCGATTACAATTCGAAAATCAAAACAGAAAACTCAGAAACACTACCTAAATTCACCGATATGCTCAACACAAACAACGACCTAAAAGATTTTAACGATCTTAGCGAAAAACTCTTACTCAAAACAATATCTTCCGGCTTTAGACCCAATATAGTTGGTAATTCGTATTTTTACGACTTTCCAAACAATGCGAATGCGATGCCACCAAGAGGAAACTTCAGTCAGATATATCCGAGTATAAATATATCGAATTTCAACCAAATGAAGGATTCATCTTCGAATTCGCAAGATTTCGATGGAAGATTATATGGGGGGAGTTATGGTAGTGTTAATAATCAAGAGATTGTTAATGTTCCTCTTGTTGTTGGTGATCATTTGCAACTTTCAGGTCATCAAGGTTCTTCTAGCCCTAGTAAAGTGAGTATCATCAATCTTGCTCTTTTATTATTTATTATTTTGGCATGATAAAATAAGATAATGTCTAATACCCTTTTGATTTTATCTATGGTTTTATGAACTTCTTATATAAGTTTATAATTTTGAGCCATTTAGAGTTGTACAATTATTGAAGATTTGAAATAAAAATTGAGTGTTTCTTTCTTTTTTCTTGTTACATTTTCAGCTTTAAACATTGCATGCACATAATATTTTGCCCAGAAATGTTACTTTTTCCTTTGAAATAATTATAGAATTGCATGCTGTTTTTTTTATGTGGTTTCTTTTGTGTGTTTGTTTGAAAGGTATATTGTGCAGAAACAAAGAGACTGAGTAGTTTGGTGGAGCCTAAAACAACAGAAACCGCACCGAAAAAGTCGCGTGTAGAGTCACGCGCCTCCTGTCCACCCTTTAAGGTATATACCTTACACAAAACTATGCCTTACCATTTGAAGTCTTCTTTGGTGTTGTAATGTAATGTTAACTAGTTTCCTGTTCTGTTTTTTTAGCAATATTTTGGAATATTGTATTTATGTTAGTAAGCGAAAATATTGATGCAAAAAAATCTATTTATATTGAAACGGTTATGATCATAATAATATTTTTTATAGTTTTGTTTTTGATGATAGTTATGTTTTGTAATAATAAAACACAGGTTAGGAAAGAAAAATTAGGAGACAGAGTTGCATCTCTTCAGCAGTTGGTTGCACCTTTTGGCAAGGTAATATATATATATATATATATATATAATTATTTTTTCCTTTGGTTTATTATTTTAGTTAAAAAAATAGTTGTGCTTATGAGTCGTATTTAATATTAGAGGCATAGTTGTCAAATCGTACATTGTCTTGTGTATCGTTTTTTTGTTTTTTTTTATATCTATATCGTTTTTGGTATTTTTCATATGTTGTATCATGAATCGTATCATAAGATATAAGATACGGTCTATTAAAACAAATATAATATTATATAAAACATATATTATATAATAGTTCATAGCTTTGCTTAATAAGAATGACTCTCACTTTTTATAGATTTTTTTCTATGTATCTCAAAGACCAAAACACTTTCCATGAGTTAAATTTAAGATTTGAAAGTATATAATTTTAGATATTAAGTTTAAACTAACATATTTACCTAGGTTAGAAGCCTTATTTAGTCTGTATTTTCATGTTTTAATAATGCATAGTTTCTGAAGTGTGCGTTCTGTTCCAACAATTTAAATTACGATTAAAAAGCTATAGAATTAGATATTTTACGGAATAGTTAATTTTAAATTTTAATTTTAAATAAAAATTATTTGAAGTTAATTCAGTTCTTCATTTTTTTTTCAAAACTTTTGAATTTTTTAAAAAAGAGATATTATCGGACGATGATATCGGCGAGATTTATCATATCGTACGATACTGTATATGTATCATCCGATACATAATAAGATACGTGTTGCTGGAGGTTTAGAATTCAATACGTATCGCAATACTAACAACTATGCAATACTAACAACTATGATTAGAGGTTGTAGTTTACATTGTTTAGTGATGCCTAAAATAATCCTAAAATAAATAAATGTTATGAACTCTTTTGTATTATATTAAGGTATTATTCCTTTCGTCCTAAAGTATTCATCTTTTTAATTAAGTGTGTTTAGCCATGTAAAATTTGATAATATTTACTGTTTTTTATAAATTGAATATTTTTTTTATACAAAAGAAAGGTAATTATTAGTTTTTTAATATTTATATACTTTTTTAATAAATATGTAAATTAAGATAGAGGGAATATAGTTTAAATAGGTGTTATGTCCATAATTTTTTTCTAAAATAAATATCTTTTTTATTATTTAATATGATTTTTTAGTTAGTTTATTTAGATTGTAGATTTTAATGAAAGTTAGTTAGATATTTTTATAAAATCGCAATTAATTTATTATATGTTTTTTTATATTCGTGTAACAGATGTAAAAAAGCAGTTATACTGTAGTATTTTAAACAGAATATTGTGAATGAATAATTAGAAAATTGATTGATGGAATTACAGACAGACACAGCATCTGTACTAATGGAGGCCATTGGATACATTAAATTCCTTCAAAACCAGGTTGAGGTACACTTCCTACATTTTTCTTCACTTCTTTTATACTACTTATTTTTAGTCCTTGTCACAAAAAAATATTCTTTACTATCAAATTTTAAAATAATAGACTTGATGGGCGAATAGATTTAAAAAATAATATTTCATCCGATTCAAAAAAAAAGTATTCTGACAGTGAAAATGGATAGAAGATAGATCGCTGGTGAGTCCATTTAATAGCTGCCTGAAATTCGGGAAGCTAAAGAAAATCATTTTGACATTGTTTTAATCTTTTGTTTTCCCAAATATACACAATGTTTTTATTAGATACATATAATTTTTGTAGTTTTATTTTGTTACTTTAGCTTCGTTTATATTCATCAACATTTACTTTGCTATTTGATATATCCAAATTGACAGACATTGAGTGTGCCTTATATGAAATCGTCAAGAATCAAGACTAGACGATCTACACATATGGTAAGGGTTTTCTTCTATCACTTTTTTTCAGTATGTTTAGATAAATAATAACAATAATTCACGCATAGACATACTTATATTATACAATATGATTTTGGTTTATACATTTCCTAAATTAAAAAGCTTTATTATTATATTATATTATCTTAGGGTTCAACAACGGAAAATGAGGATGAAGAACAAAGACAAGATCTTAGAAGCCGCGGCCTATGTCTCGTGCCATTGTCGTGCATGTCTTATGTTACCGGTGACGGTGGTGGTGTAGGAGGAGGAGTTTGGCCACCATTGCCGGATTTTGGCGGAGGAAATTAATCAAATATTTATTCTTCAGTTGGTTTTGAAGCATGAAATAGGCAACTTAATTTGGGTATTTGGCATTTTATTGACTTAAGATTTGTTAGTCCATATGTTTTGTTATATATTAGTGGAGCAAGTTTGGTCGTCTTGTTTAAAAGGATGGACCAAATTTGATGCATTAATTAACAATCCTTGTGTTATCTTATTTAAGTTAAACTAGTTTTTGATTCCCTGTATAAATTAAAGTTATATGTCAATCTTTTGAGTTTTTCGCCAAATGCATAAGGTTTTGACTACATGATTGTGGATAATGGTTAATTCGAAGTAAAATTTAATAATTATTATTATATGATATAAAATAATATTTAAATTTTTTTTAATCAAATCGGGGAATTTTATAATAGAAGTTAATGTCACGTATGTTTGGCCCAATACGATAAGAGGAGTATAATATGAAAAGAGGAGTATAGAATAGCGCAAAAAAGGATTTAAAGAAAATTAAACCAAAATTAAAATTTGAGAAGGCGTCGAATCAGAAACGCGCCAAAGGTAAAATGAGATTTAGGGCTTAAATTCAGAGGCGAGGGAGCTTGAAATTTGATATGATCGATTTTTCATTTTGCATCGCAAAGTCCGCCTAGCAAGCCGATCAGCTGTTAGGTTTTTCTCTCTGTAAATATGATCAATAATCATAGATGGGGAGATTAAGGATTTGATGCTAGATAAAATAGAATCAAGAGATGTGGGATACTTTCTGAAGTTAAGAGTTTGATAAGTATCTCAGAGTCTGATTTAATATTAATGTTTGACAGACTTTTGTCGTGAAGAGCTTTGCCTTCTGCTTTAATTGGAGATAGCTTGCCGTAAACATTACCATCCCCATGGATAATGCTGCATGAACAATCATAAATAATGATGCCTCCACTTGATTCACCGGAGACAAGGCTGCAAGAGAGAGTATTTAATTTGTATCGACCAGACTGAGAAGGAGTCCATAATAAAAGGGCAGCTTTTTTAGGCTTTGTCAGATGATTGTAGCAATTCAGAGTATGAGCAGTAGCTTCCACAGTTTTCTAGTGCTTGCGCTTTAACATGTTAGAATGATCTAAAGTAGATAATTTATGTTTTATATAATTAATAGTAGAGTTGAGGGAATGTGTACTTCCTTTATGCCTGACTTTGTTCCTATTTTCTCACATTGTATTAATATGAACCTTTGAAGGAGTGTTCCAAAACCAGCTTCTTATGACGTGAATTGTTGTCATGTGTTTGCTGATATTAGTCTTGAGAATATCTGCAAAATAAATCCAAATTCTCCAAGCAAAATCACATGACACAAATAAGTGATTAGGAGTGTCAGCATTTAGGCAAAATTGACACTTAGAAACTATAACCATATGTCTAGATTGGAGAGCGGAATCGATAGGTAGTCTATTATTTAATACTCTCTAAAGAAGAAACGAAAATTTTATGAGAGTTATATGATTCCAAACTTGTACAAACAACGATGATTTGTTTACATTGACTTTTATACTTTGATATGTGTCTTTAGTATTGAAAATACCATCGTTGGAAGCTTTCCACTGGATTAAATATTCAGTTATATGATTTATAGAAAGTTTAGATATTAAATTGTTATTGGGAATACAGAATAAGGGTCTTATCTTGTTAATATTTCAATGATTTATTTCCTATAAATTTTTCACTTTATCTCTAATGAACCAACTATTATCTACATTAGAATTAAGCTTAATTACAGGAAAATTTCCAAACCACACATCCAACCAGAAGGCTATAGATCCATACCCCAGCTTCCATTTGATGAAACTTTCGGTCAATTCTTTGATGTTAGATAATCTCTTCCATGTATGAGAACCAGTTTTTGAGTAGTTTATTTGTAAAAGATGTTGGTCTTTAATGTAAATGTTGTGTATATATCTAGCCCATAAGCATTTTTCCTCCCTGAACATGTATCAAAGCTTACAAGAATAAGTTGATTGAATATCATTTAGATTCCTTAAATTAAGGCCTCCTTCACTAAACGTTTTGGTGTTTGTAGCTCAGTTAGACCAATGTATGTTATTAGATTCATGAGAGTCTCCCCAAAGAAATTTATTTAACATTTTTTTCAATATTTCTAATAATAGTTTTACGAATCCAACAACTCTAAGACCAATAAATATATATCGATAGTAAGACAAAGTTAATCAGCCTTAGTCTACCACCAAACAAGTGATTATTGCCTTCCCACTCCATAATTTTACCTTTGATTTTGTCTAGGAGATGGACATAATTGCTGGTTTTGTTGTTTGAATTCAGAGTGATTCCAAGGTAGGTAGTGGGAAGAAAACTGGTACAGAACTTATTCTGACTGGATAAAACATTTATCTTGTGTTGAGCTAGATGAGAGACAATGATTATCTTAGTTTTCTTCTTGTTGATGGATTGACATGAGGAAGTTTGATAATCCTGTAAGAAATTTCCAATGATATTCATAGTAGACATCTTACCACTAGAGAGAATCAATAAATCGTCAGCAAATGCAAGACTATATATAATAATATTGCTTCTCGTTGTATATTTGAGAGTTTTGTTAGTCTCATAGAGATTGGTAAGACCTCTAGTCAGATTTTTTTCAGTAAGGATAAATAGACTAGGGGACAGAGGGTCCCCTTGTCTAATTCCCCTATTAGTTTTGGAGAAGTAATTAATTCTGCCATTAATGATAATTTATACATAAACATATTTGATAATGATGTTAATTATATTGGTAAATCTATTGGAAAAACCAAATCATTGAATAACTTTAAAACTAAAATTGTAATATAAATTGTCAAATGCCTTAGACATGTCTAGTTTGATTACAATGCTACTGGACTTTGTTTTTCTGCCCAAATCGTGAATGATTTCCTTTGCAATTAGTATGTTGTCTTGAATGAGTCTTCCTTTCAAAAAAAACCTCCCAGAACCTTTGAAATAAGCTTAGGAAGAAGGTTAGAAAGTCTATTGTTTCAAATATTAGACATTATTATGTTCATAATGGTACATAAACTAATTAGATGAAAATCTTTCCATTGGACATGATTATTGATTTTAAGGATGAGTCATATTACAGTGGCCATAAATCCTTTAGGGATTTGATGACCTTGAAAAAATGAATACATGGCTTTGCAGAAATCAGTCTTGATGATTCTCCAGTAGGTGATGTAGAAACATTTGTTTAAACCATCTAAACCTCATGCACTTTTAGTTTTTAGATTCTGGAAGATATTAAAGACTTCCTTTTCTGTTGGAGCATCCAGTAAGTATTCATTATCTTAATCATCAATAAATTTAGGAATAATATCAAATATGTTATCATTAGTATTAGTATCAAGATCAAAATAGTTGGAAGATGATAAAATATTCTTGAAATAGCATTTAACAAAGTTGTTTATCATATTATCATCTATGATCCAAATGTTATTATCTTTTATGCATGCTATTCTTCTCTTTCTCCTTTTTTACTTTACAAAGCTGTGATAAACGTTGGTCCTATAATCTCTATCTCTTATCCAACTAGCATAGTATTTTTGAAACCAATATTCTTCTTCCATGCGAGGGCCATTAAATGGTATGAAATGGCTTTTGAAAGATTTATTTTGTTCTCATTATTATTAGTAATCAGCAAGTTTTCTTCACAGGCTTTGAAATTTTCTTATTTATAAGAAACTTTGTTAAAGATATTATCGAAGTGATTCTTGTTCTATGTTTTAAGAACAAGCTTGATTCTTTTAACTTTATTCCAAAAAAATTACATATATGACCACCCATAGGAATGTTCCAGTTAACTTCCACCAATTCCATAAAATCTTTATCACGAGTCCACATATTGAGAAATTTGAAGCTGTTTTGGTGCATGACTCTGTCTTTAGTCATTTTGATGCATAAGAGAGTATGGTTCGAGCATGTGTGAGCCATATGAGTCACTTTTTTGTCATCGATTGTTGAGTCCAATCTTAATTAATTAAATCTCTATCAAGTCTTTTCCGTTTGGACTTGTTAGATCAGGAGAACTTGGTATCTTCATAACCTGCGTCTTCGAGAAAACAATCACACATCATATCGTTGAAATCTTCAGAACTTTGATTACAACATGTAGAGCATCATAGTTTTTCAGTGGGAGAGCATATGGTGTTAAAGTCTCCCACTACAAGTCAAGCTTTAATATTGTTAGAAATTAGCCTGAGAGTATTCTATAGTTCTATTGTATTGATTCTCTGACACTTTGAATAAACTGCAGTGACAAATAAAGTTTCATAAAAGTAAAATGTGCTTGATCTCTAAATGAATACATTGAACATGATTAACTATAATATTTATCGAAAGATCTTCACTCCAAAAAATATAAATTTTGTTCTAGGTATTAGCAATGTAGTGTTTGAAGTTGAGTTTAGAAGATATAACCTCTTGCCGATCAATACCAATTAGAGGTTCCTGGATTATAAGAAGCTTCATATAGTAGAAACTCTATAAAAGAATACACTTGGGACCACCAAAATTTATTAATTAAAAGAGTTATTAATTAATCGATAAATTAATAATTAATATTTTATATATTAATTAATATTTTATTAATTTATAGTAAAATACTTAGTTTACAAACCCCTTTCAAGAATTTGATCAAAGAGTTGGGTGCAAATGAATCTTGCAATTTCAGCATGGTCTATGGATATTCGTGCAAATACAATTGCAAACTACTTTCGTCATTGTAAACTTCGATCAACAGATAACGTGACTTTTGAAAACTCAGACGAAGGTGGTGAAAGCACTCAAGAACTGTAGAATTTGATCAAAGAGTTGGGTTATTGCAATGCAATGAAAGTTCTACAATGGATCCTCCTTCGCGAGACGAAGCTATTAAAGCGACAATCACATTGAACAATTTCTTGTTGAGCTATGAGAAAACAACACCAAGAGTTCTTACCATACTAAGGAAAATTAAAGACAATATTCAAGGGGAAATTGATTTCAACAAAAAAAACAAAAGATAATTGAGTCATTTTTCAAGAAACCTTCATAAGTCATTCGTGTAATATGTTATATATAAAGAATTATTAATTTATATTTTATATGAGTGTAAAGAAATTATCAAAAATGTATTATCTTATAATTTTAGCGAATTATTAATTTAGTACCCTATCCCCGAATCGAGACCGGCCAAAAATATTATCTTAGAGAGTTTATTAAATAATCGAGTATTATTTATCGAGTTTCTACTGTACTCCCCAATATCACATTGGAAAGTTTCTTATCTAAAATTGAAATCTGGATTCGAAGGATAAAATTTGATTTCATATTTTTATTGGTTATTTTCAAAATAAATGCTAGTATTATGTGCATGCTAAATAACAAGTCGAATTGAAGACAAACTAATTATTTACTTTTCTTTTTTCTATTACTTTATTTGTCTCCTAGAATTTGCTTATTTGCATTGCCCTTGATATTTAAAATTTATAATTCTAATTTTCATATTTTATTTTGCATAATTTAATAAAGTTAAACCGTATTCACCTTCCATCTCAACAATATATAAGCCCTAATTCAAAAATATATTATTTAAAAATAAACAATTTATATCCGTCAAAACTAATGTACATTATGAATTATAACTTACTTCATTTTACTTTACATATATGTCAAAAATCAAACTTTGCAACCACTTGATAAGTATATTTTTTGTTTTTTTTTCGAATATGAATAAATAATTTATATAACATGAACCCTAATCTACTATTGTCTTACTCACATTATTAAAATATCTTAACATCATCTCTAAACAAAATTATTATACATCTTATAATACAAAAGAAGAAATTACTGAACATCCTTATAGTAAACCACTAATGATAATAAAACTATTACCAACTAAGTAGACATAGTGATGTAGCGAAGACTGCGAACAGACTGATTTCTCGTCAATGTATTGAAATTGGGTCAAACAGGTACTCAAATCGAAGATTTCGACGAGCCCGTCAGATTTAAAAACTGTGACCTTGTCACAAAGTTTGATACCCAAATTTGACATGAAAAGCCTCTGAAAACCAATTTTAATATTTTAGCGTTAATTTTATTTATTTATTTTATTTAAAAATATTTATGTAATTTTCCTTATTTGGAATTAGGGTTTTGGGTAGTGCTATGTAAAGCATCTTATACCTTATTTTACCGTCAGACTTTAATGAATAGAAATTAAGAATTTCTCTTAGTCTCTTATACTTTAACTTAGGGTTATGGTTTATATATCCTTGTTTCGTCTTCTTCTCTTGTGTTTGCCGTCATCTGTTCTATCTCGTAGCTTGGCGCTACCATATTGGTATCAGAGCCAGAGTTCCTACGGCGTGGGTAACAAAGGTATGCTACCAAAGAGATCCTTGCGAGGGAAGTCCACTCTTCCGATCGCAGAATTGGTCGACCGTGATGAATTCGATCAGTTCCGATCGCAGATAGATGAATGGATGAATTCGCTGTGACATCAAATGAAGAAAACGATAGAAGATAATGAAAGGTTGACCACCACCGAATTTCAAACTTCAACCATAAATTCAAAGGCGGAAGTTTTTATCACAGGATCCAACCACATCCACACCTACAATTTGGAAAACCAAAGGGGAAGGAGATCCATCAAGTAGTTGTTGGTGACATGGAGGGTTCGCCGATACTCGACCATCCACTCTTTGCTGAGTATGAGGCTAACTACCATGGTGAAATTTCTGATAAAACTTGGTCGGAATGGGAAGATCCAATTTATGATGTGTGCGACGATGAGATTGAAGAGAAGAGCGTTGATGTTAAAGAATGGGATAATGAAGATCTAATTAATGTTGAGGAGAAACTTGTAGATCAAGAAATTGTCTCAGACTTCCGTACACCATACTACATCATTCCAGAGATTTTGTTGAAGAAGGACTGTGAAGGAATAGCTTTTATCGTGGAGATGTGCCTTCTAGGTATTTTTGGTTATCCTACAATGGAACCCTTGTTTTGGTTCTCTGTGGATGTATATTATCGTGTCGTGAAAATACAAGATGATATTTTTGTATTTGATATTATGAAGAGATTGCTAGAAGAAAATATTAGTGTTTTAATGGATAAAATGTTAGGTTTTGTAATAGAACTTGGAGTAGTTTTGGGTGATGGTTGGGGAAATAATAGAAACAATAAAAAGTTAAAAGTAGAAGATTGCAATGTTTTGAATCTGCTGGTAGAAATATACTCTGCAGAACTTGAGAAGCCATCTACTATTCAACAAAGAGGAATTGTTCCTTTCTGTAAGGGTTTTGATGTGATACAACAAGCACAATCTAGAACTGGAAAGTCAACAACTCTTTATATGCGCAAGGGTGTTGTTGTGCTTAGTAAATGGGTTAAACAAGCTGACATAGAACAAGTGGGTGGATTATATCTTGTTATCGCTGACCACAGTAATGCCGATGGCATGGGACAGATGGACAAATCTGAGAAACCACTTCTTGCCAAGAGCTGCAACATTCAGATTCTCACATCTCACACCCATGTGCTGGTACCGGTTGAAATCAGCGATGAACACGCCAATGTTTTTGCAGTTCTGTCAATGTTTCAGCGTTCTAGATTCGAGGTCGAATTCTTCCCAACCGGGGAAGGATGATGTATCGAAGACTGCGAACAGACTGGTTTCTCGCCCAGGTATCGAAATTGGGTCAAACAGGTACTCAAATCGAAGATTTCGACGAGCCCGTCAGATTTAAAAACTGTAACTTTGTCACAAAGTTTGATACCCAAATTTGACATGAAAAGCCTCTGAAAACCAATTTTAATATTTTAGCGTTAATTTTATTTATTTATTTTATTTAAAAATATTTATGTAATTTTCCTTATTTGGAATTAGGGTTTTGGGTAGTGCTATGTAAAGCATCTTATACCTTATTTTACCGTCAGACTTTAATGAATAGAAATTAAGAATTTCTCTTAGTCTCTTATACTTTAACTTAGGGTTATGGTTTATATATCCTTGTTTCGTCTTCTTCTCTTGTGTTTGCCGTCATCTGTTCTATCTCGTAGCTTGGCGCTACCATATTGGTATCAGAGCCAGAGTTCCTACGGCGTGGGTAACAAAGGAATGCTACCAAAGAGATCCTTGCGAGGGAAGTCCACTCTTCCGATCGCAGAATTGGTCGACCGTGATGAATTCGATCAGTTCCGATCGCAGATAGATGAATGGATGAATTCGCTGTGACATCAAATGAAGAAAACGATAGAAGATAATGAAAGGTTGACCACCACCGAATTTCAAACTTCAACCATAAATTCAAAGGCGGAAGTTTTTATCACAGGATCCAACCACATCCACACCTACAATTTGGAAAACCAAAGGGGAAGGAGATCCATCAAGTAGTTGTTGGTGACATGGAGGGTTCGCCGATACTCGACCATCCACTCTTTGCTGAGTATGAGGCTAACTACCATGGTGAAATTTCTGATAAAACTTGGTCGGAATGGGAAGATCCAATTTATGATGTGTGCGACGATGAGATTGAAGAGAAGAGCGTTGATGTTAAAGAATGGGATAATGAAGATCTAATTAATGTTGAGGAGAAACTTGTAGATCAAGAAATTGTCTCAGACTTCCGTACACCATACTACATCATTCCAGAGATTTTGTTGAAGAAGGACTGTGAATGAATAGCTTTTATCGTGGAGATGTGCCTTCTAGGTATTTTTGGTTATCCTACAATGGAACCCTTGTTTTGGTTCTCTGTGGATGTATATTATCGTGTCGTGAAAATACAAGATGATATTTTTTGTATTTGATATTATGAAGAGATTGCTAGAAGAAAATATTAGTGTTTTAATGGATAAAATGTTAGGTTTTGTAATAGAACTTGGAGTAGTTTTGGGTGATGGTTGGGGAAATAATAGAAACAATAAAAAGTTAAAAGTAGAAGATTGCAATGTTTTGAATCTGCTGGTAGAAATATACTCTGCAGAACTTGAGAAGCCATCTACTATTCAACAAAGAGGAATTGTTCCTTTCTGTAAGGGTTTTGATGTGATACAACAAGCACAATCTAGAACTGGAAAGTCAACAACTCTTTATATGCGCAAGGGTGTTGTTGTGCTTAGTAAATGGGTTAAACAAGCTGACATAGAACAAGTGGGTGGATTATATCTTGTTATCGCTGACCACAGTAATGCCGATGGCATGGGACAGATGGACAAATCTGAGAAACCACTTCTTGCCAAGAGCTGCAACATTCAGATTCTCACATCTCACACCCATGTGCTGGTACCGGTTGAAATCAGCGATGAACACGCCAATGTTTTTGCAGTTCTGTCAATGTTTCAGCGTTCTAGATTCGAGGTCGAATTCTTCCCAACCGGGGAAGGATGATGTATCGAAGACTGCGAACAGACTGGTTTCTCGCCCAGGTATCGAAATTGGGTCAAACAGGTACTCAAATCGAAGATTTCGACGAGCCCGTCAGATTTAAAAACTGTAACTTTGTCACAAAGTTTGATACCCAAATTTGACCTGCAAAGCCTCCGAAAACCAATTTTAATATTTTAGCGTTAATTTTATTTATTTATTATATTTTAAAACATTTATGTAATTTTCCTTATTTGGAATTAGGGTTTTGGGTAGTGCTATATAAAGCATCTTATACCTTATTTTACCGTCATACTTTGATGAATAGAAATTGAGAATTTTCTCTTAGTCTCTTATACTCTAACTTAGGGTTAGGGTTTATATATCCTTGTTTCGTCTTCTTCTCTTGTGTTTGCCGTCGTCTGTTCTATCTCGTAGCTTGGCGCTACTACATAGGTTTATCAATATAGAATGATCAAAACACCATTATATTACCAAAAAAAATACATAATAAAACAATGACGATTGTTGTTACTATTATAAAAATAAGAGTTCCCAAAACAACCTATAAAACTAGGATAATAGACCATCAACTAGAAACAAAATTAATACATATCTTACCATTCATAAATAAAATTCTAATCAACATGTAAACCCCTGATAATCATAAAATGATAGAGAACAAAATAACTCCGGTTTACCAATACACAATAACGAAAACACCATTCCGAACTAATACACGATTGACACACGTTTTTGGCTTCTACGATAAATCTCATAATGTACTTGTATATTTTATTGGTTCAACTGTTCATGTTTTTTTTACAGGATAGTGTGTGGTAGGGTTAGACCAACCTTGACCAAAAGTTAGCAAATAACTATTTAGTAATTGTGTAGCTTTCAATGGATAAATCATAATTTAATTATTATTTTAACTATTTGTACAAATACAATAATTTTTTTAACTTTTTTATTATATATAATCAAATAACTAAGATAAGACTCTTTATTTTAAAAAACAACTTATACCATTAAATGTGTTGATAAAACTATAAAGTATTTAACTCACATTATATCTACGGCATGAAAGAACAATCATATAAACTTTTTCGATTTTGGTGTACTATCACTATTTGTAATTTGTTAATAAATAATATTATTTTTCACATGTGACAGAACAATTCGAGTAGAACCTTGTCAATTTACTCATAAAAAAACTTATTTTTAAAATTGTTGTTAATAAGTCTAGTTAACTTGTGTTACTATTGTATATTTGGACAAACACGTGAAAAAATATTTTGTTAAAAATCAAAGTTGGTTCTCAAAATATAATTAGTATGTATATGGATTTTATTTGTGATAATAAAAGTACAGTGGTAAATAATATACCCAATAATGTTTATAAGTATTGAATTTAACCATTAGTTAATATTCGAACATTTTGAAATCACCATAAAGTTACCCTAAACCCAAATTATTTTAATATTTTAGAAAATTACTCACCGAACTATTCGAATATTTTGAAATCACCATAAAATTATATTCATACTTATTAAAATAAGATTATTGTGCAAACTTAAACAACTACGGTAGAAAGTCTATAAAATAATACACTTGGGACCACCAAATTTTATTAATTAAAAGAGTTATTAATTAATCGATAAATTGATAATTATTAATTAATATATTAATTAATATTTTATTAATTTATAGTAAAATACTTAGTTTACAAACACCTTTCAAGAATTTGATCATAGAGTTGGGTGCAAATAAATCTTGCAATTTCAGCATGGTCTATGGATGTTCGTGAAAATACAATTGCGAACTGCTTTCGTCATTGTAAACTTCGATCAACATACAACGTGACTTTTGAGAACTCATACGAAGGTGGTGAAATTACTCAAGAACTCTAGAATTTGATCAAAAAGTTGGGTTATTACAATGCAATGAAAGTTCTACAATAGAGCCCCCTTCGCGAAACGAAGCCATTAAAGCGACAATCACATTGAACAATTTCTTGTTGAGCTATGAGAAAACAAAACCAGAAGTTCTTACCATACTAAGGAAAATTAGAGACGAGATTCAAGGGCAAATTGATTTCAACAAAAAACAAAAGACAATTGAGTCATTTTTCAAGAAATCTTCATAAATCATTCATGTAATATGATATATATATAGATAAGGAATTATTAATTTATATTTTATATGGGGTCTAAAGAGATTATCAAAAATGTATTATCTTATAATTTTAGCGAATTATTAATTTAGCACCCTATCTCCGAGTCGGGACCGGACAAAAATATTATCTTAGAGAGTTTATTAAATAATCGAGTATTAATTTATCGAGTTTCTATTGTACTTTCTTTTTTCATAATAGATTTGAAACTAATGAGGGAGGCTTTATTTCCTAATCCACGAATGTTCCAGTTAAGCACTTTGATCATTTGGGACTGGTTAGGGTAGCTCTTTTTGTCCCTGTAAATTGTAGATATTTGATGACAAGAGGGTTTATTTCTTTTTACTTATGGTTTTTTTGAGTTTTTTGTTGAGAAAAGTTTGAAAACTAGAATCAATCTCTTTTCTTTTGAAAATAGAAGTTTTCTTCATGATTCCACTGTTATCTTGATTAGGTGTTTGATTTCCAGATGAAGTATCAACTTACATGATTGGTGAGAGATAATAATCATGATTAAGGGATTTTATGGTTTCAATGATGTCTTCTTCTCTGTTTTCAGTTTCTTTCTTTTTCTCTGCAGTATAATTTGTCTCTGAATTGCCTTTTCTTTTTCTATCTTCAATGTGTTCATAAATCTTGGATGTATTTTGACTTTAATTTTTGTTTTTCATAGGATTCGCCACTATAGATTTAAGTTTTGGGCATTTAAACTCTGAAGAATCTTGGGCTTTGGTTTTGGTAGTAGTCTAAATTTTGTCTTCCTTACGTGCAGGATTGATGAATGGAGATTTCTTGCACTGTTCTATGCCATGTCCAACGTGTTTGCATATTTAGAAATACTGAAAAATATTTTTGTAACTAAACTTGAGCCAGTGACCTTTATTTTCACCAAATCCTACCTAGATGTGATGTTGGATAGCTCTGGTAAGATCAAGTTCCACCCAAATAAAGCACGCATTGCAAAGTGCTATGTTTTTCCATGGAACCAAATTTTAATAGGCCCAAATGAAGCAACAATGGTTTGAATCATTGATGCATTGAAGAAAAATTTAGGGACTTTGGCAATCTTGATCCATACAAGAGTGATATGGCACATTTGGATTGAAGGTTGGAGTCTATTTTAATATCCTCATGACTGTGCTGCCAATTGTCCAAACGCATCTGCTCCAGATTTTACCCAACTTTTCTTTCGTTGAGAGTTCAATCAAGATGTAATGTGAGTCGCAGTTAGAGACGTTATAGGGGCCAGAGAATCTGCGATGAGTAAGACAATTTTTTAGTAAGTTCTTTTTAGGAATTCCAGTTGAGAACTTACCAATGATAGTATATTTCGTTTGAGACATTAAGATGTCTTTGTCTTCTTTTGAGAAATGAAGTGATACACGATCACTTTTGTATTTTACAGATTCTAGAATATAGTCTTTGTGTTCTAACGTAGGAATGAATAATTCATCAAAGGATTTGGTAGAATTATTTTTAGCAGCTACGTTTTTACTCTAGTTCTTTGTTGAATGCGGTAATTCCAGAAAACTAGTAACTATTTGTTGTTGATTTTCTATTACAGGTCTAACGAGATCTTAAACCTATAATGTTGATATAGAATTGTTGGATGAAATGATGTTGATAACGAGATCTTAAACCTATAATGTTAGAGAAACAAAGAAAACAGAGGATGAATGAAGAAAAAGAAAGAGTTTAAAAGACTTATTGGTAATTAAGGATTGAAAGATATACTCAATGCAGTAGATAGTGTTTGGAGATAAAGGGCCAAGAGCTAAAAATTGAATGCAAAAGGAATAAAACAATTTCTTGAAGATCAATAAAGGTTTTCTTTAGAGATAAGTTTCCCTTCTCTCCTCCATTCTCCCATCTCCACCTGGTTTACACCCTAGGTAATATTTAAGTTAAAAGTTGAAGTTTTTAGTAAATTTTAGTTTTTTTACAAATTTCTCAAAGTATTGGACTATAATTTCGAATAATATTCCCAACAATAAAACTTAGTATATGTAGTTATATATATTATGCTTTTTTTACTTTAGAATGTTGAGTAAACTTGTAACACTTATAACGTTGGTCGACTTACGACTTACAGTTTAAGGCACTAGATTTAAGAGATTCTTGGTTGATTAAACTAAAAGTAAATAAATCTTAAAAAATTCTAAGTTTTTAAAAGGGTTGAATATTTTTGAAAATATTGTGGAGGAATATTTTTGAAAATGTCATATATATATATATATATATAAATACGAACATATCGATTTTGGGGTTAGTACAAAATTGTTCGTTTAAGTTTTGAAGATCTATACAATTTTTTTTGTTTTTTCTTAAAAAGTTCTTACTAGTTGAGATATATTTTTATTTATATGCTATTAAATTTTACTATATTTAATCGAATCTTGATCGTACTTAATGCATCATCATTTCAAACAAATTATCACTTAACCTTCTCTCAATTTATTTTCGTTCACACATAGCTTCACTATCAGAGCCATAAAGTTTTACAACGGATATATTCACTCACTCTAATCATACTGAACTACTTGATTCGTACAATTTTACAACATATATTTCAATATGAGACTATCTGATCTATATGTTCGACTTTCGATAATTTCACCAACATCGCATTCTGTTTGGGCTAGAGCACTGATACCAATTGTTCAGAATATAAGGGGTGTATATTAGTCTTACGTATATAAGTATGAACAAATCGATCTCCACACTAGGATACTATTGTTCCCTTTGGATATGAAGAACTGCACAATTTGGCTTTTATATCACTCCCCAAAAGTCTATTACTAGTTGAGACACGTTCTTATTTATATATCATCGATCATTCTCGTATCTAACCAATATGAGACTTTGGCCATACCTAGCAAGTAATAATTAAAGTTCGATTTCTATTATTAATCATTAAATATGGTGTTTTTGTCTACTTGTTTACTAAATTATAATTATAGGTTGATATAATTGAAATAAAATTCTTGTCAAATAAAAACTTAAAATCTAACAACTATCAATAATAGTTTCAATTTCAACTAGTTTTTAAAAGATCATATGTTCAGAAATTTGTCGGATTGGTAAATGAAATAAAACTATTCAAAAAATCATGTTATAAATGAATTGAGATCGACATAATGATTTATAATCGGAAGAACGAGATTTGAGATATCAAATTAAAAATTCAAAGCATTATACAACAATAATATCCTAGACCATGAGAACAACGAGCAAAATTCCCTATGACATTTTATTGGAAAAAAGCCAAAAGTTGGAAATTTTGGACCGCTTTCACCACAAAATAATGGGCACCAATGAGACCTAGGTTTGGTAACATTGTAAAAAATCTATAAATTGGTCATTGGGACAAACATGATAGTTGTCGTGGCGACGGGTAACTTCACCGAGCAACCTAGCTAGTCACCACGACGAGACCATTATAATCAGTTTAATAATACGTAATTGTTTATCGCCGTGTAGAGACCTGTTTCAACTATACGTAACCATTTATCGATGTGATGAGACTGTTGTAATGAGTGAAACCATATGCAACCATTTCTTATCATGAAGAGTGTGTTTTACGTGGTGAACATAAATTGATAAAGGAACAAAAATATCAAAAAACTCGAATTTGTACTTTTCTCAAAATATATACGTTTTGTAAGGTTTGTAATATCCTATAAATAGACTATAAAAATAAGATATGAACACGCACCAATATATAATCTCTCTTAAAATCTAACTAAATTAACTTGAATCTCTTTCTAATTTTACTTAGTCCATCGATCTAATTTTTTATTACTTGTTGTTTGTATAAAAAAATCAAACGCTTGTATATCCAAAAGAAATTTATAAGAGGAGTCTAAGCAATCGTGAGACATAAATATTATCTTTTAAAAGTGTATATAATATAAGTCTCAATTATATACTCTGAAATAATAATAATAATAATAATGAACAGTTTGTTTATTGAAATTATAGTGATCTAAATGTTATAAGTTATCTATATTATTTTTGTTTTCTAACATTAGAAAAATCATATACCATCGTGTCTACGAAGAAGATGGTAACTACTATCAAATTTCTAAACCCATTGAATATGTTTATGGTAATATGTGTCAAAGATAAAATTGGAATTTTTGTTATTGACATTGAAATCTAAATCTCGCTTGAGAAATGTAGGGACCTCAAGTAATAATTATAAATCTCATGACCATGCAATTAAGACTAGTAGAAATACTCAAATTTAGAAAAATTATGGTAAAATTGCTTCATTATTTAAAAAAGATATCAGAAGATAATTATTCACAAAACTAAGAAGTATAATTTGGAGAATATCTTAGAATTTTTTTAGTACTGGATTGTGTAAAACTAAAAAAGGATTTTAAGATTAATAATACAAAACGATGCTTCATATTATAAAGCGTGCTCATATTAAAAAAATTATTATATGAGCCACGGAAGGGAAATGAACCAAATATTATGGTTACTTTAATGTGTCGAATGCCTAATAATTTGTAAAATCATAGGTTCCGAGAGATTAAAATTGGGTCCAAAATCCATAAGATGCACTTTTGTAGGATACAAAACAAATAACAAATCATATGTATTTTTAAACTTGGAGTCTAACTTGGTCATTGAATCTAAATAACCAGATTTTTTTAATCCAACTTATATGATGGTAATAAGACTCAAACCCTACTAACATGAGGTAAATACTTCACAAGAAAAATATTTTGTTGTGGACAAATCTTGTCAGCATTTTAGGATTCAAATAGAGAAAAATACCCAAAGTTTCGAGATCTAATGAAATAGATTATCAAATAATTTATTATTACTTGGTGGAAGAAAGTTGTGAAAAATACTGTAAAAATTTATAGTGGTGTTTTTTTTAGGAGACAATTTTAGATATTATAAATATGTAATATCTTCTAGAGATTATGAATTTTGGCAAAATACCAAAAATAATGAAGTAAATTTGACAATATAAAATCACACTTGAGAATTAATCAACGTTCGAGATCAAGTTCAATTACTTGTAAGTGAGTATTCTGATAAAAATATAAATATATAGTATCATTTCCACATTCAAAGAAAGACTAATAGCCAAAGATTTTTGATACCCTTTCGTCACATATGCTCAACCTACAAGAATCACGAGAATAATATTTTATTTGAGGAAGAGATGAGTTGCATCCAAGAAGGCTTAGGCTGATGGATCAGAGGCTATCCCTAGTGTGTTGGGTTGTGGCAAATAAAATCTCATTCAATGTTTGTATCAGTACTAGGCAAAGCCTCGTGTAAATATGTAGATAGTTATCACTATTTAAACAAAGCAAATATGATATACTTTCCTATACTCTTATTTTTTTTATTCTTGTATTGAATATTTACTAATTTACGAGAAAACTATCATTAACCATCTAAAAAAAATTAACGATAACTATTTTGATTTTGAAGTTTACTAAAAATCATCGGGAACGTAAATGCTTCCAACAATACCCTAGTTTAGTTCGTCTTTAAAAAAACCAATGATATTTCTGGAGTTGTTTGAAAGATGTGGAATTTAAAAAAAAAAGGTAAAAGGTATTTCGGATTAACAACTGATTATCAGTATTTTTAATTTAAAACCAAATAGTTATTAGTACTTTATCAAACCTTGAGTAGTTATTTGTTAGTAATTTGATATTGAATGATTATTGATAAATTATCCATAATTTATATATGCAAAAACATTTTTTTTATTAAATATTCATTCATTTCTATATATAAATAGTTATGATTTCATTTTCATTTACAATTTTATAATTTTGGTTTTGAAAACTTTCTAAGAAATTTTTTCTTGACTTTAGAGGAATAACGTTTATGTATCTAGCCTGAAACTATCGTGAATGGTGTAAGACTGGTATCTTCAGTGTATCCTATGATGACCGGAGAAGAATTATCATCTAAAACATCACTTCACCCACCATCCTCGTCAACATCTGTTAAAAACCAATCCATCAAATTAATTTCTTCATCCGATGTTCTTAATAACAAAAATCCAATCCATATAAAATTTACTCACTATTCTAAACAAAACAATACCTATTTTTTAAAGTAAAGGATTACGAAAACAAAATAATGGAACTCACTTTACTTATTTTGGCCAAATTAAAAATTTGAGAACAAATCATATCTAAGGATTACAAACAAAATAATGGAACTCACCTTACTAATTTTGGCCAAATTAAAGATTTGAGAACCAATCCTATCTTCGAACAGAACTCTCCCCAAAAAATCAACACACAAAACCTGCATCAAAACGAAAATATAAAATTGCATCTCAAAACATATGTAGAGGCCACCAAAATTTTACCAAAATAAATTTGAAACTAAAAGGTTAAGATCCAAGACAAAGGTGGGCATACGTTAATTCAAATTCTTGGAACATGAAAAGGAAAAGCTGATGTCTAACTTGAAACATACGTTAATTGGAAAATTCTAGAATGTAAGATCCCAATTAACTATCATTCAGAAGTTTTTGAATTTTTTTAGGTTTTGGGGTAAGTTTAGTCTAGCTCTATAGGATTCTGAACATGTTATGATAGAGCTGGATCTTCCAAAAGATATTAGGAGCCTATGAAGAAGGAATGTATGGACCATTGGTGAACATACAATGAGGATTCTAAAATAGAATTCATTCTTCCACCCTAAGTTAGAATCCTCAGTAACTACAATGAGGATCACACTTCCAAATATACTCGAGTATATATACAATAAATGCATAATTAAGGTGATAGTCAAGTCTGGTTTGGTTTATTTTGGGCTGAGGGTAGTTTGGTAAAATATTTTAATAATTTTGGAGTGTTTTGTGTTTAGTGTGAGGAGTAGAGAGATAATTAAGCAGCTTGCTAGTATTAAATTCTGATCACCCTCATTAACGAGAGTGGTTGGGGCATTTATACCTTAATTACTGACCCATGGGCTTGCCGGGCGGGTCGTGAAACCGGGTCGAATTTAAAGACCCATTAGTTTTAAGTTGATTAGCAAATAGCTTAGTCAAAAGTTAATACTTTGTCCTATTTGGATTTTTAGTGGTGTGCTATGGTCCGAATTACCCCTGTTCGGATTAATGGACTTGTTGTGACTGTAAGATCCAAACTCATCAGTAACCTCTTTTTTAGGCCTTGTAAAGTATCTTTGGAAGGGCTAAAAAATTCACCAATTTGGAATCAATTTTGTCTGTCTGCTTGTCTCGTTCGAATCGAAAAACTTCTTCTAATAAATGACCCGGTTTGAATTTTATCAGAATTAATTTTCCTTCCTAGAATTCTAAGTGTTTTTTCTTGAATCATGGGACACATGTCAATATCTCGTTTGACCTTCCAGTCGTTTTTTTCTCCAAGATCGTCGCACCCACTAGGTCTAGAAAGTTACCTAGGTTTCAATTTTTCACACGTTGCGCAGCCTTTAATAATTGCAAAAAATTTGTTCACCTTCTCATTGCTAACTGTCGCTTTTCACTGTTATATATATATATATATATCTTTTTACTATTTCATTGTCTTCTACACTCAAGCCTTGCATAGAGAGAAAATTTTAGTTCATCTTCAAACTATTATTGAGACATATATGTTCACAGCCATAAACGTCTTAGTTAAAGGAGGTTGGATGAACTTATCTAAACTAGAGAGGGCAAAGAAGGTAAAGAGAGAAAGTTGTATTGCCGAAGGTCTCCCTATTTCTCTAAGTGAGAAGAGTAATCAGCCAAACCAGAACGCCGATCAGGGGTCATCTTCCTCAAGAAACCCTAGAATTAGAAAACTTCCATTCATACCAAACCTTTCACCCCTTCCTTCTGGCTCTTCAGTGCAAGAGTCTCAACACCATATTTCCAAAGAAAAGGTTGTCTCAAGCGTTAGAAAATCGTCACCATTTATAGCGATGGGATTTCATACAGAAAGATCACCAGAGAGGATAACTCCTTGCCGGACGACTCGTCAAGTAAAAACCGAGTCAACACCATCATCTTCAAAACCCTCCGGATCGGAGGTAGCCAGAGTTGTTCCACAGGCCAAGCCCTCCAGACAGCAATCTTTACCATATATCAAGCCCTCAGAGGCAACAACTGCACAACCATCCGTACAACTTCCGATGAAGGAAACTGAGCAACCTCCTTAAAAAATAACCAAAAAACCTTCCTCAGTTATGGAAGAGAATATGAAGGATAGCATCAAAGAAGCCCTTTTTGAGACTGATGCGTCATGTCAGACAAGGGATGCTACCTTCAAGAGGAGAGGTAAAACTAAAGTTGGCTTGACTCATCCAGACGCACTTCTGGAGTGTCTAGAGGGTAAGGTAGGCCTTTGTTTCAAGCATGTTAGTGTTAAGTATTTTATAGCCTTGCAAAATATTAATTATGTCTATTCCCATAAACTGAGTTGGGTTGAATCCGGACCAAATGGGGGATTCTGGCTTCTGTAAAAGTGAGGATACCAATCACTCCCGAGACCCCCATGGATTGTAAGTTGAACAAAGTGGTAGTATATACCGAAGTGCTGAACTTGGGACTTAGGTTCCCTTTAGACCTAGAGATTGTCAGATACTTTCATCTGGTCAAACTATGCTCCAGTCAGCTAGGCCCCAACGCATGGTATACACTCTTAGCTTGTATCATGGAATCTAGGCTATCAAATATCTCACTTTCAATGGAGCAATTTGTTGCTGTAGCAAGTTTGTGCAAGAACCACCAAATCCCCTTCTGCCACTATAATATGGGGAATGATTTCAAGGTTTTGGATGACCTGCTAGAGTCCAAAAATACTTAGAGGACACATTTTATTTTTTTTGCAGTGGGACATGGGAGAATGGTAGGAAGATCAAGGCCAACACAAACCCTAGCTTGCTGACCAACAGATGGAAAAACACTGGTAAATGTTTCTTTCTCTTCTTTTTTATTTCTTAAGTTTCAACTTTTCCTATTATGACATTTATTATCTTTCCTTAGTTTTGCCGAAGGAGTTCACAGGCCACTTGGAAGAAGGGCATAATACTTGTGCAAAGCTTAATGCATGGGCTTCGGAGAATTGGGGGAATGCCTTCCACAATTTCTTCAAGTCGGGAAACTTTGTGAGGTCTCACCTATGGAACACCACAGGCAGAAGAGACATTTCATGGGAAGAGCTAACCACCCCTCCTCCTGTTGACATAATTTTGAAAAGGGAAGAAGCCAAAGATGTCAAGTTGTACCTTCCTCCCAGGGCCAAAGCCCCCAGCAAAATGAAGAACAAGAAGAGGAAGGCTTCAACAGACTTGGCTCAAACAACTACGGAGGGGAATGGTTCGGGGAACCAGGATGGTATTGATGCGGCCTTGCTAGAGGAAGTAGAGGTTGAGAATGTAAGGGAAACCAGAGGGT
This sequence comes from Limnanthes douglasii subsp. nivea, assembly GCA_036936605.1. NCBI lineage: Eukaryota > Viridiplantae > Streptophyta > Magnoliopsida > Brassicales > Limnanthaceae > Limnanthes > Limnanthes douglasii. The sequence goes on from JAUPFV010000002.1 coordinate 45,281,613, forward strand.
CAAGAACCCACCAAGGGCTCCTAAGAAGGACAAAAAGCGCAAGGCCATCAGTGATGAGAAAGCTGCCAAGAAGAAGAAAGTTACTATGGGGGAAGATATAATCCTTCGCCCCACAGAATTCCCACCCCCAGTTCCTGCTGACCCTACTCTGCAAGAGGAAATCCCAACAGACTTTCAGTCCATACAGATTGTTGGTAGAGGAAACAACAAAGTGAGCCTTTCTGCCCTTCAAGACATCAGTTCGTATCTTAATGACTTTGATAAGGATGATTTTGCAGGTCCTTACCGTCCCTTCAGTTCCTCCAACGTGGTAACTTATAATGGGAAATCTTTCTCCATATCCGGAGAACAAGATACCTTAATTCATGCTATCCTCGGTTATATCCGGCCAGTACTCGATATGGAGAGGCAAGTAAAAATTCAAACCAATGTTATCAACTCTCTCACAACTGACAAGAAAACTTTGTCAGATAGTATTCTAAGTGCTTAGAAGGAAAATGAGGATTTGGAAACCAAGCTGACCGCATTGGAAGCAGCCAACACTGAGCTCCAAACTAAGTACTCCGGCCTGGAGACTTCTTCCTCACAAAACTTCATAGCTTTAAAAGAGCAGTTAAAAACCAAGGATGGTGTTATCCAAACCTTAACCAACGAGAAGACTAAGTTTGAGGGCACTGTTTCAGAGATGAACAAGGCAAAGGAGGCCCTGGAACATCAGCAAGAACAAGCTATCAAAGTAGGTATTGAAGAATATGCCAATGGAGTAGTAAACTCCTTAGAAAATATAGACGATGAGATTAAATCTGACATGGTGCATCTGTTCCATGAGACCTTCCCTAAGAGAACCATTGATCCCTTATAGAAGTATGTGGAGTATGATGACATCCCATTTCATACCTTGGCATATGGTGACAAGCACAACTACACTAGTGGAATTGATTCCAATGATGATGAATAAGGAACAGGTGAGAGTTCAAGTGCTGAACTCAAAATTCCAAAAAAAAGATGGTGGTGAAGAAAAATCTGAAGGGAACAAGCCCTAAGGTTTTATCATGTATTTTTTGCTTTTTGAACAATTAAAGTCATTGGATGGCTAAGGCATATTTTTTACTACTGTTCGGTTCAAGTTCGATCAGGTTTAATTTATCCAATTTCTCTTTTGTTTAATACTCTGCTTTAAATTTTCATGGTTAATGTTTAAGTAGCCTCTCGAATTTCAGAACTATTGAATTGAGAGTGTTTAATAGCTTCAATCACATATATTTAATAGTTATGATCAATTACTAAGTTTATCTGATCTACTCAAGATCACTTAGAGATTCAGGGTATTGAATAAATGATTCATACTTAAATTAAATTGAAGTAAAATCACACCAAAATTTTGAAGAAGGCATCATATATTATTGAAAAAACCGGAAACTTCATTAAAACCTCCCCGCGCCACCAGGGTAGGAAATAGTATGCCTCCCTAATTTACATCGGTATTTAATAAGTAAATATTTACATAAAAACTTTATTCTAAATATAACCTAAGATGCTCAACATTTCATGGGTGCTTTAAAGCTCTTCTTTCTTTGTCTTGAAGCCTATATGTCCCGGGTTTGACCTTTTCACAGACCTCATAAGGGCCTTCCCAGTTCGGAGCCAGTTTACCGAACTGCCTCTCCTTGTTCTGTAAGAAGACTTTTCTTAATACTTTATCCCCTATTTGAAAATATCTTCTTTTGAGTTTGGAAGCAAATCTGCTCCTCATCAAGCCTTGGTAGTGCGTTGTTTTCAAGTGTGCTTTAACCCTTCTTTTCTCTACTAAGTTTAACTGATTCCTAACTACTGTGTCATTAGCATGTTCGGAATAGTTATGAACCCTATATGATGGTAAAGTAGCCTCTATGGAGGTAATTACATCCATCACATATACCAAGGCAAAATGAGATTCTTGTGTATCAGCCCGAGGAGTAGTTCTGTAGGCCCACAATACTTCTTGTAAATAGCTTGGCCATTTTCCTGCAACCCACTCTAAAATCTTCTTTAATACAGACAAAATGGTTATGTTTACAAATTATACCTGGCCATTTGCTTGGGGATGGAAAGGAGAGGGAAAAAAATGTTGAATGCCTTTAGAGGCACATAAATCCTCCATGTCTTTGTTATCAAACTGTGGCCCATTGTCTGTAGTAATATTTTGGGGGAATCCAAATCTACAACATATATTGGATAAGATAAACTTAATAACAACTTTCGATGTAGTCCCAGCCAAGAGAGTTGCCTCTATCCACTTAGAGAAATAATCAATGACGACTATAATAGGTATGCACCCCCAGATGCCATGGGTAGAGGTCCCATTAAATTCATCCCTCATCTGGCAAAAGGTATTGGCTCAGAATTAGACTCCATAAATACTGCTGGCACATAAATTTCATTCCCATACCTTTGACATAGATCACATTTCTTCACCATTTCTTTAGCATCTGCCATTATCGTTGGCCAATAGTATCCAGCTAGTAAGACTCTCCAAGTTAGTGCCCTGTACCCACAGTGTGCTGAGCCTTCCCAATCATGCAGTTCGGGTAAAACAACTTAGGATTCTTCAAATCCCAAACAGTATAGGAGAGGTCTGCTGAAAGATTTTTTTATAGAGAATTCCCTTTATCATCAAAAAACCACGAGCCTTGTGTTTAATCTTTTTTGTCACAGCTTTATCCGAAGGCAATGTCCCATCAGAAATGTATTGAAGGAGGGTATATCTCCAGTCCTTAGGCTGGATCACATGTATACTCATATTTTCTCCATCCTCTTTATTCTGATCTAACTGTATGGACGATCATTCTTGTATTAGAATCCAAGGGTAGGACTAAGAATATGATATAGTCGCTAGATAGTCTGCCAATGTATTCTCTGATCTAGAAATATACTCATAGCAAACACTTTTGAAGCTTGTTGCCACTTATTATGAGTAAGTACTTAACCAGTTGTTCCTTCTTGGCCTCAGACTGACCTTAGCAGACAAAGGTGACTGCTTCCAGTTTTTATTGCGACTAAAAACTGTATCTTCATTAAGAGTTGCAAATATACCTGGTTCGGACTGAAAAGTAAAATGATCAATCAACAACTGATCAACGTGCCTATGGGATGACCTTTTGACCTGATGCATTTTGATCCTACCATTCTTGTCTCTCTATCTTGAGTGCTTTTTGGTTAACTTTATCTTTTTTCTGGATCTTCCCTCTTCACTGCTTGAGGACAAATATTCTTCAAGCTCCGCCTTATTCGAAGAGCTGCTAGAGGACTTAGATCTAGAACTTTCAACATGCTTAGAGCGGTGTGTCTTCTTTGAACTGAGGTCAGTCTTTAGGGATGGCCCATTCTTCCTAGCGTTGTCAGTATGGTGAAGGACTGACGCTCCAGATTTCTCCTTGATACCTTTCTTTGCTTGTCTTATGGCCCTTAATATCTCTATTTCTGTGCTCAACTGGTCTCGCTCCTCAACGGTATATTCCTTGTTTTCCTTCACCGTTTCCACCTCAGAAGATGGAGTACTTTGCTCATTCGGATCCTTCCGAACTATTTTTCTTACTGGTTTTGAATGCAAAATTTAGGTACCGTGGCCTCCCACTGTGGTCGTCCATTTGGTTTGGTTTATTTTGGACTGAGGGTAGTTTGGTAAAATGTTTTAATAATTTTGAGGTGTTTTGTGTTTAGTGTGAGGAGTAGAGAGATAATTAAGCAGTCTACTAGTATTAAATTCTGATCACCCTCATTAATGAGAGTGGTTGGGGATTTATACCTTAATTAGTGACCCATGGGCTTGCCAGGTCGGATCGTGAAACCGGATCGAATTTAAAGACCCATTAGTATTAAGTTGATTAGCAAATAGCTTAGTCAAAAGTCAATACATTTGTCTAGTTCGGATTTTTAGTGGTGTGATATGGTCTGAATTACCCCTGTTCGGATTAATAGACTTGCTGTGACTGTAAGATCCGAACTAATCAAAGTCAATAGGCAAACCACTAGCAGTTTGGGTCCCCTATAAAAAAGAGAAATGTTCAATTATGGTAAGGCATTAATTAAACTGGATGTCTCAAAGAACCTTCTGATTGAATTCCAAACACCATAAAAATAAATTCAATCTTTCCCCAAAGTAAGAAATCAACCTTTATCGAACCGCAACTGATAAATTCGTTTCAATTTTCAAAACCTTCCCTTTGGGAACTCGTACAGGATTCCATTTCCTTTCATCTTTCAATGCTAGATCCCTTCGATAATATTCCGTAGTCGTTTTTTGGATGCTTCAAACTGTGTCAACTTTATGACCGATCACGTATTTAAAACATTGGTGGATAGTTAATGCCACCACGTGAATTTTAGACAACCATGATCTACCGAAGATGGAATTATACGCGGTCGGTGCATCCACAACCATAAAAAAACATTGTTACCTCTATTTAAAACGGGCCCCGACCCAACTGCACCCGCGTTCTTTAGATCGAATGACATGATTTTGTAGCAATGGAGACCTCTTCTAGTTATGGACAATGTATTATTCTGATAATTTGGATCTAACCTTATTTGATTGTATCCCACATAGCCGTCCATAAAGGAAAATAGCCTATTCAACAACATCGAATCTACTAGTTGGTCGATTCATGGTATTGGGAAATTATCTTTCAGGAATGCCTTGTTAAGGTCGGTGAAGTCCACAGATATTCTATATTTTTTGCTCTTCTTCTTGACCAAGATGGGATTGGCCGTCCATAGTGGGTACTAGGATTCCCAGATATCTCATGTCAGTATGCCCACCTTGGTAATAATAGCCTCTGTCTTCTCCTAGGAAACAACTTCTCCCTTTTGGATTACGAGCCGAACATTGCTTCGTATGGCCAGGCTGTGGCAGATTGCACTATCATTGAATCCGGTTACATCTTCCAAACACCATGAAAATAAATGAAATCTTTCCCCAATGAAAGAATCAACCTTTACTGAACTTCGCCTCATAAATTTGTTCCAATTTTTAAAACCTTCCCTATGAGGAACTTGTAATTCTCACAACTCTCATCAGTAAGTAATAATTCGAGGGTCCCCCTAGGATCGTATATAGGATCCAACCCTAGAGTCGACCCCACTAATTGTTAATATTTTACTAATTGTATTTCTCTGTCATCTTTCGATGCTAGAGTCATTCGGTAACATTCCTTAGCCATTTTCTGGCTGCTTCAAACCGTGCCAATGTTGTCACTGATCACGTAATTTAAACACTGGTGGATAGTTGATGCCACCAAGTGCATTCTGCACAACCATGATCTACCGAATATGGAATTGCACAAGGTCGGTGAATCCACAACCAAAAAAGCATTGTTACCTCTTTCTTAAACGAACCCTGACCCAACTTAAATATACATTCAAACTCTCCAACTAATTCAGTCGTAGCCCCTATAAAACCTACGAGGATCTGCTGTGATCTTAAAATGAGCAATGGTTTCCTGAACTTCACATACATTGTCATTAATATAATGTTCGTCGAGCTCCTGTATCTATCAACACTCTCTGAACCTCAACACTCGTGATTGCAGCCACAATCACCACTGCGTCCTCATGTGGCTCGGCGACGTCCCTCATGTCGGCGTCATCAAAACATATTATGGGAGAAGGATTTCTATATAAATGCGGCGACGCTCCCGCTTCTAACTGCGTGGTTAGGATCAAAATGTGCCTTTATTTGGAAAAATTTGAAATTCCTGCCATAGAGTCTCCTCTAAAGATAGTTAGCTATTCAAAAAATCTACACAAGTCACTAACCTTTCCTGATTTGTCGGGAATTATTTTTCCACAACATTGATTATACTCCAATATGTGTCAGTGTCTAAGTATTCTGTGGATACATCGAATAGATCGGTTATCTTAGAAATAACCATTTCAGTTTCGTGCTTTGGTATTGTCACAATCCCTTTAACCATGGTATTTTGCTGAGTTTGATTCTTTACAAACGTCAACAACTTCTCATTCTCAATTAGCGTCTGAATTTATTTCTTCAAAGCAATACAGTCCCGCGTATCATGCCCCACATCTTTATGGACGAGCTTCTTAACTTTTTCAAAGATGGTCGACACACACTCAGTCAACTTAGCAAAATGCATTGGACGAACCCACTTGGTTAACATGGGTAGGGCCACCACCTGAGAATTTATCATCTGATTGTTACTCATCGCTTGTGGGTGCTGCGAATCCGATGCTCGTGGTTGAAACTGCCCTGTCGCCGGATAAGTGCTGATCGGTTAAATTTGTGGGATGATTGTTTGATTCTGTCGGTATAGTACGACGGCAGCCTGCGTGCTTTATTCTAATTGGGTGTCACTTCAGATGTTGGGGTCTTCTCAATCAAAATTCACTTTTCGACCTAAGCTAACAAGGCCGCAAAATTAAAGCTTACTTATTTTTCAAAGTTTCCTTCATATGACCGGGCAAAAGACCGAACCCAAAACCTGTCAACGCGACACTCTCATCTTAATAGTCTAAATCGGTTTTTACTTCCATGAAACGTTAGATGTTATCCCTCAAAATTTATCCGACCTTTTGTCTACAATTGAAAATTGTGTCACCATTCGCTCGGAAGGTTTTTGCTTTCCAAGAACTGTTACCTGAACATTACCTAAAACACATCAAAGTTTTTTATTGCAGGAATGTGGCAATCGATTATACCACTTTGATTAGTTTGCAAGAACATACAACAAGGCAGTTTATCATTGTTATCAAAGTTTAACATGTAGTTTTTTAACGATTCTAAATGGTTGTATGGATCCTTCTCCTCGTCGCATTTTTCTAGACGAGAAATGCGGAATTTTTTTGGCAAATGTACTGAAATGATCAGATACTACGGACGACCTCCAATTATGCCCGACCCTGACAGCTCCACTTCCAAGACCTTCTACTAGGGTCGCATACAATCCTTCATTGTGCAGGTAGAAAATTGACTACTGGTTTTCTCTTTAACCGATTTAAATTCTTCGGGTCTCCTCATTACTTATTTATTTCGATGGGGTCGAATACAATCCTTCATCGTTTCTGGCCTACCAGTTTTATTTATTGTAACGTTTATGGCCTACCGGTTTTCCTCATTAACCGAGGCTGTTTGTTACACGATTATAGCAGTTTCCTTCCAAGAATTGTGGAAAACAATTTTCGGAACTTAGAAATGCGAAGTTGAAAATTTTAAAAAGAAGAAGATCAAGAAGAAATTTCATACTGCCAAGATTAAGGCACAGAATAGCTCATCTCTAGCACCAGGAGGCTTAGGCAACAAAATAAAACAAGGAGGCCAAATATGATAGCAACCACCATTCAAAATTGACGAACACAGAACCTTGAGAAATCGCAACAACATACCACCGCAACAGTTCTTCGATATTACATTCATCTAGCGATAAACCTTAGGACTAGGAGAGTGTTTTATTAGAAGTGCAGCTTTGGTGAGTCTTATTCAACATTCATGTTATTGGATAGAAGAGATGCTAGATGAAATACAGCAAAGATGAGGCAAGTGCTAAACACATTAAAGAAAGGTGGAGTGAATTGAAAAGACAGTGTAATTTAGTGGGTTATAAATTACACACAAAGGACGATAAATGTTTTTCCCTTTTAAGTGTTACAGTCTCTACAAAACCAAAAGCTAGGGTTTTTTGTGTAAGCATCGAAAACGGCGGAATCACTATGTATTTCTAAAAAAATCGATATGCAGAAGGTCCAGAGACGTAGGCATAATTTGTTGAACTTCGTTAACAATTGTATGTTTTATTTCACTTTTGTTTTGTGTTTCTTTTCTTTTGATTTGATTGCAGGAAAATTGTGTATTTTCCCAAAACCCCTTTTTACCTCAAGCAAATTTAGAAGTGTTTATCTAGGAAATTAGCGTATTTCCATTACAACTGGTATCAGAGCCAGGCTGTTAGCGATCCAACGGAGGTCAGATTTGAGTGGGAGCAATGGTTACAGACGAAGGAAAGGCGAGACTCGAAAAAATTGATGGTGTAGATTTTGGGTTCTGGAAGATGTAGATCGAAGATTATCTGTACTAGAAAAAGCTTTATCAACCCCTTTAAAAAAAGAAACAAGAGAGTATGAATGACGAAGAATAGACCCTTCTTGACAGACGAGCTCTTGGAGTCATCTGATTGACGCTATCCCACAATGTTGATTTTAACATCGTAAAGGAAACAACCACGGCGGGTCATATGAAGGATCTCTCCAGTATGTATAAGAAGCCATCAGCGTCTAATAAAGTTCACTTGATGAGGCGTTTATTCAATTTGTGAATGACAGAAGGCGCGTCGGTAGCTCAACACCTCAATGAACTCAATACAATCACAACCTAGTTGAGTTCAGTTGAAACTGCTTTTGATGAATAAATACGAGCACTGATACTGTTGACTTCATTACCAGATATTTGGAATACTACTGTCACAACGCTGAGTAGCTCGTCAGGAAGCAATAAGTTGAAATTTGATGATGTTTGTGACCTAGTTCTCAGTGAAGAGATTCAAAGGAGAGAATCATGTGAGTCATCAACCTCCTCAGTCTTACATACGGAGTCAAGAGGAAGAAATTCAATCAAAGGATATGGACGCGGTAAATCGAACTACCGAGGAAAATCAAGAGACTGAAGGCCGAAGTCTAGGAATCTTCAAAATTCCCTGGGGTTGAGAAACATCGAATGTTGGAATTGTGGGAAGACCGGGAACTATAAATTTTAGTGTAAGAGAGAACCAAAAGACTAGGAGAAGAAGACAGAGGCAAATATCACTTCAGAATGGGAAGATGCGCTAATATGCTCCTGAGAAAGCAGGGAAGAGTCTGAGGTGTTAGAATCTGGAGCATCATTTCACGCGACTTCGAAAAAAGAATTCTTCGAGAGGTGTGTCCCTGGTAACCTTGGAAAAGTATATATTGGTGATGATCAACCTTGTGATATTATTGGTAAAGGTACTGTGAAGATTAAGTTGAATGGGTCTGTATGGGAACTTAAAGATTTCAGACATATCCCCGATCTAAGAAAGAACTTAATAGCAGTAGGTCAGTTGGCTAGCGAAGGCTACAATACGATCTTCCATGGTGACAATTGGAAGATTTCAAAATGAGAAATGACGGTTTCTTGCGGAAAGAATAGTGGTACTCTTTACAAGACAGTAGAGACGAGTTGATCAATTGCAATAGCAGCATAAAATTAAAATCCAAATCGTTGGCACCAGAGGCCTGGCCATATGAGCGTGAAAGGTATAAAAATTATGTACTCGGAGGGGAAGCTTCCAGGTCTTAAGTCAGTCGATATAGACATGTGTGAAGATTTCATACTTAGAAAATAGAAAAAGGTCAGTTTTCAGACGAGTGGCAGAACCCCAAAGAAAGAAAGGCTGGAGCTTGTTCACTCTGACATTTGGGGGCCAACAACTGTTTCATCTATAGGAGGGAAAAAATATATCGTGACCTTTATCGATGATCATTATCAAAAGTTATGGGTTTATTTTCTAAATAATAAATCTGAAGTGTTTGATGTTTTAAAGAGATGGAAATCTATATTGAGAATGAGACAGGTCTGAAGATTAGAAAGCTGAAAACCGATAATGGTGGTGAATATGAGGACACCAAATTCAAGAAGTTTTGCTATGAGCATGGGATCAGGATGGAGACAACCGTGCCAGGTACGCCTCAACACAATGGTATTGACGAATGTATGAACAGAATGTTGACAGAAAGAACTAGAAGCATTCGTATACAGTATTATTTACCAAAGCAGTTCTAGGCAGAAACGATCAACACATCGGCTTACCTGGTTAACCGAGGCCCATCGGTTCCCTTAGAACATAGAATACCCGAGGAGGTATGGAGTGGTAAGGATATAAAATTATCGCATCTAAGAGTTTTTTGTTGTACTGTATATGCTCATATAAGTGATCAAGGCATGAACAAGCTTGATCCGAAATCGAAGAAATATTTCCTAATCGGTTATGACGAAGATTAGTTCGGTTATCGTGTTTAGGATGAGGAAAATAAGAAGATGATACGAAGCAGAGATGTGATCTTCAATGAAACAGTGATGTACAACGACATATATAAAACCGAAGCAAATGACTCAAAGTCGTATGAATCAAGATTTGCAGATATCGATGGAGTCCCAGATAGTCAAGAAATAAAGCCGATCAGATTAACCCTCAGCAAGGAGAGTCAGTTAGACAGACCAATCGACAACAGTCTGACACCCTTTAGCCGACCGAGACGACTCCTGTTTTGAGAAGGTCTTCTCGACCCCATGTTCCCAACATGAGATACTTGAACTATCTGTTACTTACCGATGAAGGGGAACCTGAATACTATGATGAAGCTTGTCAGACCAATGATGCTAGCAAGTGGGAGCTTGTCATAAAAAAATGAGATGAAGTCTTTAATCTCAAATGATACATGGGAACTAGCTGAGTTACCAATAGGTAAGAAGGCACTTCATAACAAATAGGTGTATCGGGTGAAAGATGAGCATGATAGCTCTAAGAGATACCAATCCCGACTAGTTGTCAAAGTGTTCCAACAAAAGAAAAGAATTGATTACAGTGATATATTTTCTCCAGTTGTGAAGCTCAATACTATTAGATCAGTGTTGAGTATTCTTGCCATTGAAGACTTTTATCTTCAACAGTTAGATATGAAGACTGCATTTCTTCATGAGGATTTGGATGAGGATATATACATGTATCAACTAGAAGTTTTCTTAAAAGAATGGAAAGAAAACATGGTATACAGACTCAAGAAAAGTTTGTATGGTCTAAAACAAGCTCCAAGACAGTGGTACAAGAAATTTGACAGTTTTATGCACAAAGAGAGTTTTCAGAAGTGTAATGCGGACCATTATTGTTATTTTAAAAGATGTAAGTCCAGTTATATCATTTTGCTACTCTATATTGATGATATGTTAGTAGCAGGTTCAGATATTGATGATATTAGAAGATTGAAGCAACAATTGTCAAAATAATTTGACATGAAGGACTTGGGTCCGGCGAAGAAGATTATTGGAATGCAAATCACAAGAGATAAGTATAGAAATTTTTTGCAGTTATCTCAGTCAGAGTACATCGATCGTGTTTTAAAGAGATTTAACATGTGTGATGCTAAGCCAGTTAGTACGCCATTGGCAGGTAACTTTCGTTTATCCAATGATCAATCCCCTAAGACGGATGAATAAAAAGACTCAATGGCTAAGGTTCCTTACGCCTCAGGTATTGGAAGTTTGATGTATGCAATAGTCTGTACGAGACCAGATATTAGTCATGTAGTGGGAGTTGTGAGTAGGTTTATGTCAAATCCAGGGAAATTTCATTGGGAAGCTGTCAAATAGATTTTGAGGTACCTACTAGGTATCACAGAAAAGTGTTTGTCCTTTTGTAAGGGTGAGTTAAAGGTACAAGGCTACGTAGATGCATATTTTGGAGGTGATGTTGATCAGCAGAAAAGCACTACCGGTTATATATTTACTGTTGGAACTACAGCTTTTAGTTGGATGTCAAAGTTACAGAAAATTGTCACTCTATCAACTACAGAGACTGAGTATGTAGCAGTGACCGGAGCCAGCTAAGAGATGATATGGCTTCAAGATTTGTTAACCGAGTTGGGATTCAAACAGAAGAACAACGTTCTGCATAGTGATAGTCAAAGTGCAATTCAATTGGCGAAGAATTCAACATTTTATTCAAGAACCAAACACATCAGTCTTCGTTATCATTTCATTAGATCTTTATTGGAAGATGAGATGCTAATACTGGAATAGATCCAAGGAAGCAAGAATCCAGCTGATATGTTGACAAAGACAGTAGTCGTTAAAAAACTGAGGTTGTGTTCAGCTTTAGTTGGTCTGCAAGAGTAATAAGACCAGAAAGATTGGATGCATAGATTAAAGTGTGAATATAGGTTGAAACTAGTCTTCAAGTGGGAGATTGTTATTTTGACATAATAGTCCAGCCTTATTCAACATTCATGTTATTGGATAGAAGAGACGCTAGATGAAAAGACAGTGAAGATGAGGCAAGTGCTAAACATATTAAACAAAGCTGGAGTGAATTGAAAAGACAATGTAATTTAGTGGGTCATAAATTACACATTAAGGACGATAAATATTTTTCCCTTTTAAGTGTTACAGTCTCTACAAAACCAAAAGTTAGGGTTTTTTGTGTAAGCATCGAAAACGTCAAAATCACCGTGTCTTTCTAAGAAAAATTGATCTGCAGCAGCTTCGGAGACGTAGGCATAATTTGCTGAACTTCTTTAATAATTGTGTGTTTGATTTCACGTTTGTTTTGTGTTTCTTTTCTTTTGATTTGATTACAGGAAAATTTTGTATTTTTCCAAAACCCTTCTTTACCTCAAGCAAATTTAGAAGTGATTTACTAGAAAATTAGTGTATTTCCCTTACACTTGTCCATGCATATTGTATGGTCGGATCCTAAATCGATAGGAAACATGACGTCAATTGTCGATCTTAAACTGAGTGGATATTTTCTTCCCGGTCCGATTGGTGGAGAGGTCAGAAACTAGCTAACTTAGAACATCTTATGTTGTACTATAGCTACCACTTATCTAGTACCATACCTCAACAACTTGGAAACTTGGAAAAGCTAAAAGACCTTGACATGTCAGTAAATTCATTAAAAGGATAAATTCTCAAATCTATCTGCCAACTTCCGAATCTCCGTTCAATGCAATTTTACAACAATAGTCTCACAAGATAAATTCCAAATGTTATTGAAAACTTTCTTGTTTATTATATCATTATACGATAATTTTTTGAACGGAGAGCTTCCTCGTAACTTGGGTACGTCGTCTGTAATGGTTGTCCTTGATGTCTCTGAGAACATACTATCAGATCCACTTCCAAGGGATTTATGCAGACAAGAGTCTTATACGCTTTCGAGTTAATAATAATCTGCTTCAAGAGAAAATACTTGGAGGAATTCTAGGCCTCCCTCATGTTTCGGTCATCGACTTGAGCTACAACAACTTGACTTATCCAATACCCGCTGAAATTGGATATTCCATAAATCTATCTGAGCTGTTTATGCAGAGCGATAGAATTTCTGGTGTTGTACCGCCTGAGATCTCTAGAGCTAGTAGTCTGGTGAAGATTGATCTTAGAAACAACAATCAAATTGTTAATCTTTGTCTTTTCGAGTCTGCTCTGCGAATTCAGCCTCCTCAACCTCGGCGACGGTAAGAACTACACTCCCGGTCGTCTCATTTCTCTCTCTCTCTCTGCTATATTCCCAGCCTATCCACTACTGCAGCTCGACAATGACAACACCCTCCTCCGAAGTCTCTGTCTCCAAAAGAAAATCCAAACTCCAAACAGAGCACGACCCCAACAAAGCCCTCGAACTCTACTCCCTCGCCTCTAAGAACTACCCATCTCATGTATCCTCCTGTTACGCTCAGGAGCTCACCGTCAAGAGCCTCATTAAATCACGTCGTTCGAAGATATGGTTCCAGCGTACAGCATGTATGATTAAGATAGGGTATGTGTAATGTATGTGCAAGAAAGAAATAATAGTACTATTATGAATGAGTCGAATAGTGCCTTGACAGTGTAGCGTGCCCGGCGGTACAGTTTTGTGTCATTGACAAGCTATAATACAATGGATGATTTTCCTCAAATAGTCTATGAGCCCATTAGGCTCATTGTCTAGTAAGTCTATTAATTCCCTAAAAATAGACTACTAAGGCTACACAAAACATAATCTGAAATCTGTAACATTTTCTATCATAGTGAAACTTTTTTCTCTGGCGGCGCCCGTAGACATAGACAATTGTCGAACCACGTTAAATATTGTGTCCATTCAAGTTTTTCCTTCACATATGTTCTGTGCTTGAGTCATTTTGATAATTGCATAGTAATTTAACAACAAAATTGGTATCAGAGTCACGTGGTGAAATTAGGGCTTTTGCAATTAGGGTTTCACAATGGCGTCTATAACAACAAAATACATGATTGAAAAATTTTATAGGGGATCCAGCTTTGCGTTATGGAAGATTGAACTAATATCTGCATTGGTAGTGCAAGGGCTGTGGAAGGCTGCAGAGAATAAGTTACCAGAAGAGATGAAAGAAGAGGAGAAACAAGATCTTCAAGAAAGGGATTTGTGTTGGATTTTAATGAGTGTGAAAGACAATGTGCTTCGCGAGACTAGTGGTGAGAAGACTGCTGCATGCGAATGGAAAAAAACTAGGAGATCTTTACTCAGAGAAATCAGTAGTAAAACGATTATACTTGAAGAAGTGTTTGTATGATTTCAGATTGAAAGAAGGTATGTCCATAACAGAGAACTTAGATAATTTTAAATCAATTATAATGGACTTGAAGAACATAGATATCAATATTGAGGATGAGGATCAAGCTTTGTTTGTATTGAGATCGTTACCAGCTCCCTATGAAAACTTCGTAGATACCATTATGTATGGTAAGGATAAGTTATCGCTAACATATGTCAAAGGGGCACTGAAATCAAAGGAGATGAGACAGCTGCAGCCAGACAATCAAGTTGAAGGGGAAGGTCTTATGACTAGGGGAAGATCTAGAATCAAAGCGAGTTCTTTAATAAGGAAGAACTGGAGGTCCAATTCAAGGGTAAAGCACTCAAAGTGTTATGAATGCGGTGAGTAGGGTCATTATAGGAGAGATTGTCCGAAACTGAATGGTAAGAAGGGAAATCAAAAGGAAAATGCAGGAAACATTGTTGAAGGTGTGAACGATTCCGACGATAGTGAAAACAGTGGTAGATGAGATGTATTGTCCGTGAGTTCAGACATTGGGAAAAAATCTTGGGTACTCGATACTGGCGCTACATATCACATGTGTCAGTTCAAGCAGTGGTTTGATACTAACAAGCCAATACAGGGAACTGTCTATTTAGGAAACAATCATTCGTTGATTGTTGGTGGTATTAGTAACGTCAGAATCAGAATGTTTGACGGGGTTGTTAGAATCTTGAAGTGCTGGCATGTTCCTGGGTTAAATAGAAACTTGATTTCTCTTGGGACTCTAGATTCTCGAGGTTACAAGTACCGTGTAGAAGACGGTGTAATCAAAGTGACAAAAGGCTCAATGGTATGCATGAAAAACAGTTTGCATGAGCGTCTTTACATTCTCCAGGGGAGTGTTATTATGGGCAATGATGCAGTAGCATCATCAGAGAGTAATAGCCAAAGTAGGCAGGATCAAAATAAGTTGTGACATTGGCGTCTTGGTCACATGAGTGACAAAAGATTAGCTGTGTTGGGAAAGAGAGATTTGTTGAAATGGTATAAAGCAGAATCATTGGGATTTTGTGAGCACTGTGTGTTTGGTAAACAAACTAGAGTCAAATTCAGCGAATTGGCTGTAAGAAAGACTAAAGGGACAGTGGACTACATTCACTCAAATCTTTGGGGTCCAAGCAGAATTCTATCCAAGAGCGGAGCCAGATATTAGATGACTTTGATTGATGATTATTCAATGATGGTGTGAGTTTACTTTCTGAAAACGAAAGATGAGGCATATTCAACCTTTGCCAAATGGAAGACGATGATTGAGAAGCAAACAAGAAGAAAAATCAAACGTCTCATGACAGATAATGGGTTAGAATATTGCAATCGTGAGTTCAACGAGTTCTGTGAAGCTGAGGGAATAGTGCGCCATCGCACTTGTTCTAGAACACCATAACAGAATGAAGTCGCAGAAAAAATGAACAGAAGTATGTTCTCGCGGTACAGTTTTGTGTCATTGACAAGCTGTAATACAATAGATCATTTTCCTAAAAGAATATATGAGCCTGTTAGGCCCACTGTCTAGTAAGTCTATTAATTCCATATAAATAGACTACTAAGGCTACACAAAACATAATCTGAAATTTGTAACCTTTTCTATCATAGTGAAACTCTTTTCTCTGGCGGCGCCCGTGGACGTAGACAATTGTCGAACCACGTTAAATCTTGTGTTCATTCAAGTTTTTCCTTCACATATGTTATGTGCTTGAGCCATTTTGATAATTGCATAGTAATTTAATAACAAGTACATATGAATAGGTAAAAATTGGATAGAAATAGACACATGTAGATTTAATATGATAGTTGAAACAAAAAATACATGATTATATATAATAGAAGACAAATGACGATTAGATATAAGTTAGATATAAAACATAAATAGCCCAATGGAAGAAGGAGAATAGTTACAACATGAAATGTAATTAGAAGAGTATAGAAGAAAATACTGCAGTAGTGTTAAATAAAGTAACAAAGAATACAGTATACACGACAGAAATGATAGAAGTACGGAGAAATCGTAATAGAAGTGTGGCGGCTATGATTGCCATTATACAATGAATACACAATAAGTTACAATTTGAAGATGTCGTGGTGCCGCTGCAGTAGTGGATATAGAGACCTCCACAACAGACTCTACAACAAAATAACATCAACCATTTTCCATTCAATAAAATATCTAATATGACTTCGTCATTGGATATTCCAAAAGAATTTTTTGTTTTCATCAATGGCTTTGTTTTATAACTAAAACTTCAAAAAAAATCAACCTACAATAGAGTTATCAAGCTATTCTCCATATCTTCCCCAAATAAATCTCCATCTCCATAATATACATCAATTTATATTCGTGGTTAGAAAAGGCTATAAGCCCACTGATCTCTATCTTTACGATAGAAATGGCTATAAGATATGCAATCTCTATTTTCATGATAAAAAAGTCTATAAGCTAAATGATCTCCACCTCCACGATAGAGAAAAGCCTATAAGCCAAATAATCTCTATTTCCATGATCGACAAAGCTTTAAGTCAAGCAATATTCGTTTCCGTAATTAAAAAGGCTATAAGCCAAATGATCTCCATCACCGTGATAGAAACGCTACCAGCCAAGTAATCTTCATCTTCTTGTTAGAATAATACAATAAGCCAAATGATATCCATCTCCATGATAGAGAAACAGATATAAGCCAAATGATCTTCATCTTTATGTTATACACCAAGTAATCTTCATCTCCATCTCTTGTTTTTGCCTTTCTATGTGTTTGTTGCATACTTCTCTTCATCCTTACAACACCGCAAACGGGTCACTGACCACGCCTATGGGCTACGCAAGGAGCGATACTGAGCTCAGACTATTTGAGTCGATTAATACGAACGAGCTAATTGGTCACGCCTACGGGCTACGTAAAGGCCATACTGAGCCTTATACCTTGTACATAGTATTAATAAGCGAACTGATCTAGTATCAAACCTTTGTTAGGCCACCTAATAGGGTCGAAATGACCTCGCCAAGAATAAGCAGAGGAGCCAGTCTCACTCATAGTTACGAATGAGCCATATTGAGCCTAATACCTTGTACATAGTATTAAGAAAACGAGCTAATCTAGTATAAAGCTCTTGTTGGGCCACGCAATAGAATCGAAATGACATCGTCGCGAATAAGCTGAAGAGCAAGTCTCACTCATAGCTACGCAATGAGCCATACTGAGCTCGACCTTGTAAGGAAACGCTAGGACACCAAAAAATTTGAACAAACACATAGATCTCCACCCATATAAGCATTCATTATGTCAATCGCTACCAAGCGTATTATGATACAAGCGCGAGAATGTTCCTTACATGTTTACCATCTACACATAGTCACCTACGATATTTGGTAAATTCTCCAACACAAGGTCCACGACATCTAAAACATAAAGCAAGCACATCTAAATATAGTCTTTATTTGATCATTCACCAAAGACTAGGGGGCTACTCATCCCTATCCAACAAAAAATCATATGTCGAAGAAGCAGGTAACATCCTATCAGCCTACTAAATATTAGTTGTACTATTTTCTTTTGGAAAAATATATTTTTTTAATTAAGGGAGATTTTGTCCGACAAAGGTTTGTAACGAGGCAGGAACAATTAAGTACGAACCAAGTTGGAGTCGTCTCCGATAACAATTGAGCTAGGAAAATTAATATAACCAAGCCCTAAGACTTTTCAAAGTCTAGCCGACAAGGTTGGCATAGTTTCTTCGGCATGATCAATGACGTCTCAACACAAAAGATAAATGAAGATAGAGCTACGAAAATTGACGAAATAAAACAAGCAAGATCCTTTAAATACGAAGAAGAGCAAACAGATTACACTATCCGGATATTATATGTGAAAGTTATATAGTCCTTTAGTTTTACTACGCTCCAACTCAAAGACTAGGGGACTCCTAATAAAAATATAATATCTGGATAGTAATTATAATAAATGTGGGATTAGAACGACATGTTAGCAGGTTTCAATATCCAATAAATAAATATTTTTGTATTTTAAATTACATTACATTTATATGATGTAAATGTAATTAATAAATGTAACAACTAATGTAAACGGAAATTGAGCTCCAAAATATAAAAATATATAAGATTTTATATATTAATATCACTATACATTTTCCTCATCCTCTTTAATTTTTTTTACTGTTGATTAGGGATTTTATCCCAATAACGATAATTGATGTCTTTAAAATTTAAAAAACTTTTACAAAAGTTCGGAAGTTTTTTATAAAAAAAATTGAATTAGATACAAAATCATAGAGAAATGTGCAACAAGACTTATAAATATTCATATTCATAAGAATCCTACATCTTCTTTTCGAGATCGTTAATAGATCTTGAGATTCTTTTATTTAATCGTAGTTTAAGATTACAAACAAAGTATAACAAAACCAATACAAACACCGTTTATGTATACAAATCAAGATACATGCATGACATTCATGATATAAGAAGAAACTAGAAAAAAACAATATTTATTTCCGATATTACAAGAGATGGAATTTCAAAATGACTAAGAATCAACCTATCCCTTACTTTCTTCTTCTCTCTACTCTTCATGTTTACCTTTATAATATAGTTGTAAGTTGTCACCTGATTGTTACTATTTTATATATTAGGGCTTTTTATATGGATAATCCCGTCATCTCATAAGAGGACGGAAAATAAGTAAGCCCATAAAAGTTTTTCGGCAGGCCACTAAAAAAACCCAAGATATGGCCCATAACTTATAAACCTAAAATCAAAGCATAATCTACTTAAGCCTAGCAATTCCGAGGCAGCCTACAACAAACAACCCTTCTACAATATTTGGAATCTCGAAAATTTAATAAAAAGATCAGCTAAGCTCCCGATTTGTAAACAAATTCATATAATGTCCAATTTTGCTGGACGAGTTTACTTTAGTTAAACGTGTAATTTTTATTCGGGAATTGGTAATTTTTCTCTATTTTTATTTCTAAATATAATTAGTTTTATTTAAAATTTAAAAAACTTAAAACTAAAAAAGTTAACCATAAGACTATTAATTGAAATGTTATTCCTTCCTTTAAAAACCACTTAATCATATATTTTAAAACTTAATAACTTATTTAAAAAAAAATCTTAGTTATTAGAAATTTTCTTAAATCACGGGTCTTTTGTTTTTATTGTAAATTGATATTGTTTTGAGTTAGTATTTGTCTTTAATAAGTGATAACGTATCAAAAAAATTATAAAAAAAAACAAATTTAAAAGATAAATTTTAATAAATTAAAAAAACGATATAGGTTTGTACGCCAACGTCATGATGGACGCGATGATGTTGAGGTCATGTTCCGGTAGACACAACAAACAACCTGAGCGCCATGCTATTGGCGCTCAGGCCGCTGTGCCCGCCAAAACATTATGCCAAAACCGTTGTGTTCGTCATGGCATGGTGCTAAAGTCTTTGTGTCTGCCATTTGTCTGGCAAAAAATGTCATATTCTTCGACAAGATGATGGCGATGAACACCATTTGTGCGCTATCGTCGGGTGGAATCGAGCGTTTTGTTTTTCCAAAAAAGTCATTTTTTCGAAAAAACAGAAATATAAGATGGTGTATACCTCTTCGAAGTCCATGTTGGTCTATACAAAAACAAGTTTTGTTACCATTTTGGCTATGATTATTAAATTTTACAAATTTGAAAAAAAAATGTTTTGATTAGTTTAAATTTTGAGCTTTTATGATTTTACTCAGTTTTAGGAAGTAAAATGTTATGTTAGAGTAGAATTTCTATTTTGTTTCATAGAGCAAATAATGAAATAAAATATAATTAAATAAACTTCTAAGAATTTTTAGTATTGTAAATATTGAAAAATCAAAACATGCGACTTAAGTGAGTAATTGAACTATTTCTTTAACGATACCCTTTTTATTTGGATAGTTTTGTCATATAGTGTCCAATTTACGTTTTCATGAAACGAAAAAGTCTTTTATTAACGTTCATTTTTAATCTAAGATATCTAAAATTGAGTTTATAAATAGTATTTTATTTTCTCTCCTCTTTATGAGAATCTAAGGTTTCAGGTCAAGAATTTTCCATCCGAACTAAATTTCTTACACCTTTTGGTAATTTTTCTACTATTAGTGGATGTCCACAAATAAATGTAAAATATTTCACTTAATAATATCATATAAACTGATAATCTACTAAGAAATTAAAATTTTCATTTATATTTTAAAATTTAAAATCTTAAGCATACAAGTTATATAAGGATATAAGGTTTCTTTTAAGGTCTAATACAAAGTCTAATTTTTCTAAAGTTTAATACATCGACAAATCATATATACTATCAGGGTGCGACCAAAGTCTCACATCGCGCATCGGTTAAACATGAGAACGATCCATGGTATATAAGAAGTATGAGATTTTTTGGAAGCGGACCAAAAGCGAAGCTCTGTGGATCATTTTGACCCAAATTGCACAATATCATACTAGTGTGAAGATCGGGTTATCCGTACTTAAATACGCAAGCAGAATATGTGGATTAAAGAACCTTGGAGTAACCTAATTAGAGTGAGCGAAGAGGATAAAGTGGTACATTGTTTGAGGTGAGATTTGTTAGGGTGCGATCAAAGTCCCACATCTCATGTCGATTAAACATAAGAAAGTTTAATGGTATGTAGATCGTTTTGTTCTTACTTATATAAGGAGGTAAGATATGTGGTACCCATATTTCCAACATACACATTACTAATACTAAAAATCCTAGTAGAATGATTATCACCCATCATAACACACCTATCAGTTTCAATATACTTGAAAAACTAGTCCTTATTATGACATATATGAAATATTTTTATTTAAAAAATTATAAACTTTTACAGAATTCTTTAACACATAAAAAAAAATTGTTTCATAGAACATATTTTTCCACAATGATAATGTGCTCTAAATTTATTAATTTTATTACTATTAATGGTCTCATTTTGAAGTTTATTTATTTTATCTTTACCTTTAATTTTTAGTTTGGTTTATTGTCATTTCTCTCACTTTCTCCATTATATATAACAAACAAAGTTTTCACAATCATCACTCTTTTCTCATGCATAATTTATTTATCATTACATTTAAATGGTACAATACAATTCTCTAATCCAATACTTGCCTATGATATGTAATTGCACACTTAACATCTTCGAAGGGAACTAAGAGAAAAATAAACAATATTATGGCTTTATTTTTATTTCTTTTATTTTTCGTTCTGCCAGAGTTAGCTAATTTTATAGTTAACCTGTTAAATTAATCTAAGTTTTTAATAAAACTTTTACGAGGATTCATCTTAAAATCAAATAGTCTTTTATTTGGGAAAATTTTATTTGTAAGAGACTTTTCTAACGCAAGTTTTCAAGTGTTTTTTAAACTTTAAAAAAGGCTATAGCAATCAATTATTTTTCTAAGATGTTGTATGCTAAGTCTAAGACCATGGATCATAAGGCTTGCTTGAAAATTTAGCCATTTACGCAAGGGGAACCGAGTTTAAAAATAGCAGTATGTCTTTTAGTATTTGCAAAACCATTTAGATAAAGTTTTCTTCAATTTTACTCTTCCATATGCATACGTATATTGTACCCTAAAGAAATTTAATATAAAAATTTCATTAAATTTAAAGAACATATTAGAGACATATACGGTGGTTGCACATATTGAACAACATGAACATACACAATTTTAATCAGTAATTTTTAAATAATAAAATATACACACAAGCTAGATATTAATCTTAACCAATATATCAAAGATATAAAGTTTACCGTTCTAATCAAACTAGATTTAGTCCTAACAAATCAACAAAACTAACTCAATATGTTTAGCGAATGTAATCAAAATTTAATACAAAACCTAAAGGATTAAACTAGTGATTCAATCAAAACCAGTTGCAAATCTTAACCATAAAAATATCAAAGTGTTTAAAGAATTCAATCAAAATTAGATATAAATCTTAAACAATTAAGAAAAAATTAGATATATAATTTTTAGCATATTTATAAAAAAAACTAGACTACAACGATAAAAAAAACAAATTCAAAAAAAATTAGTAAATTCAATAAAAAAATCAATAGTATATATCTGATTTGAAAACCTTAAGTATATTTAATCAAAACTACATACAAATTCTAAATGATTAACGCAAAATCAAAATCAACACATAAATATATCAATTATATATAATATAGTAGGTGTAGTTCTTAACAATGATAGTAAAGAACGATATAGTTATATATCGACTAGAAACATTTCCAATTCTCACAAATAAGATCCCAATAAGATTTTGGATAGCTAGCACTATTATGAAATAATATAAATAAATTTATAATCTTAGTGGGATCTTACTTGCAAGAACAACATATATTATAAGATTTTAAGAGGGACTCTGAATATTTTACGATTATTTAATACTTCACAAAATAAAGCAAACTTAGTTAATGCATCCATTAAAAAAACAAAATATTAAAAACAATTAGACATATACCATAAATACTAAAAGCCAGATTACTACATAGTTTATGCGCAAAAAACATATCCTGATTGAACTTCATGCCAAATTAGGTATATTTATTTCTACATTTTTTTAATGAGATATGAACGAAAAAGAACTATTAAACTAGTGGTTTATTCACATATTTAAACACAAAAAATGTTATAATACTATTGTTATCACATCATATGATAATTCAAAACATTTTATGTCATATAATCTCAAATATGTACCAACTTTGCAAAGTAGATCTGAAAACTTTATCTAAAATAAATCTGAAAATTCAAAGCAAAAAACAAAAAACAAAAAAAGATCGTATAAATTTAAACCAATTTTTTATAAAGCTTGATAAGGTCTCCATATTTTTTTAGTTTAAGGTTATAAACACACAACAACATGACTCATACAGTAACACACTTTATATAAACAAGTTAAGATACATATATATTTTTTATTATGATATAAAAAGAGATTTGAAAAGATAAAAAATAATTATAATTACTGGTACTCCAACACGAGATCGTATTCTAAGATAAACAAGATATTCAACAACGGTTCCAGCTACAAGAAATGCGCAAAAAAGAAGATTAAGATTTCATACTTTGATAACATTTCACAAACTAACCAAAATATTAAATGTTATCCAAGAAAACTTAACATATTATTTACCTTCTTCCTATTTATAAGACAATTGTAACTTAATATGTTTTGTTTCTTTTTTTTTTGTTAAATACTCGTTTTTATTCTTTCATATACTAAGTTTGGTTATATGGATAATAGTAACATAAAACAATGAAGTCCGTACAAATCAAAAAATTATAGCCTACTAAATAAAAAGAAAAAACATGACTCATACCATATAGGCCTAAAAATCACGATAATTTTGTTATTTGTTAGATTTGAACCAAAATCGTAAAATTTTGTTGGAAGAATAAATATCTCTTATTGAAGGTATTAGAGGTTAATCAAACCAAAATTTATGTTTTTTGACAAAAAAAAATAGTCTATAATTTTATTATATCTTAAAATCAGTTGCAACCACAAGTAAGTTTCCCGAAGTTGTAACTAATTTTCTTGAATTTGATGGGAATCAGTTACAACCAATAATAAATATCTAAAAAGCTTACAACTGATTTACGTATTTTTACATAAGTTATAATCACCATTTCCATCATAATTATACAAATCAATTTGTTTTAGAAACTAATACTAATTTGTATATGATTTCTGTCATTTTGACAAAAATATCATTTTCAATTAGTTTGTCAGAAAATTTGAATATGTTATGATTAAGAATCAGATATATTTATACTTTAAAATAAACAAATACCTAAATATTAGATTATAAAAAAAATATTATTAATATCATGGCTATATTTTTTGGGTTTAGAGTTTGAATTTTGATCTTCCATTTTTTAAAATTTAATATTAATGAATTAAAAAATTACCAAAGTTGATGTTTTAAGTTAACAAATCTGAAGATTTGAGGTTTTGGACCGGATAAATTTATCAATTTTAAAAATACAATAACATAAATATATATTATGAGTTTTAAAATTGTACTAACATAAATGTTTAAAAAATATAAATGGTATTCGATATAAATATAAATTATAGAATAAATTGAACATATACCCATAAAACATGTTAGATTTGAAATAATCCTCTATATATATACTATACAGATTTGAAATAATCACATATATATTATTTTCACTTGATAGTTTATAATGTCTGATATCATAACTTTTTCGTTTATTCTATACAAATCGATGTACTATACTTACAAGTCAATTATGGTACGTATCAAAGGAAAAATCCATAAATTTACTAAATCCGATTATTAGAATTCTGAATACTAAATAAGATATTTGTAGAATACGATATTTATCTTAACGTTTCTAGATTAGTTAGATTTGGTTTGGAAATCAGATATATTTCCAGATACACGAGTGACCACTCCTACTTTTCTTGAAAGATTAATAGACAATCACTTTTAACATAATTCACCATCTAAAGATCCATAAATTTTTATATAGACAAAAGAAGAAGAATGTGACTAAAAATGATATTTTTTTCTTTTTATTTTGTCTAAAATCGTACGCCCAATGTTGAATATGACTTTAGGAAAAATTAAGGACTTAAACTAAATTGACATACTCTTTTAAAAATAATATATATATATATATATATATATATATATATATATATATTCTCACTCTTTACTTTTAAAAGGGCCTTAAATGATAAAAACCACTAAATTTATCTATGAGAAGACTATAACTTTATTTGACTCGTAAAGCCTACTAAATATAATTGTTTCCTACATAACTAACCATAATATTACTATATCATGTAAATCTAATTTATTTAATATTATTAATTTATGATTACTAGTAAATAATTGAACCATATTTTACAATAGCTCATATATAAAAATAATCCAATTTTTGGATATCTTCATAATCTCCTACTTGGATTCGTTATCATTGAAATTGTGCAACAAAATAAGTTGTTATATTAACATGTAAGCTTAAGTTCGTTATCATTTCAAACAACAATCAACGAAAGACTAAGACAATAGAGTTACATTATTCGTAACCGTCCCTGTACCAATCACATTGCCAGCTATTATCTAAAATTACTCTTGATTTTTCATGAAATATAGCATGTCAACACATGACCACTTCATTATTTAACATATAGATATCCAACATGCCAAACTTAATTAAATATAATCATTAAACTAAATATGAAACTTCTCGAAAATTAAGCAAAATATTCATTGTATTATTCATAATAAAGCATGCATGAAAATTGAAATGATAATATAACCTGAACCTGAACAAAGAAACTGAAAAACATAACATTTCATTTATCAAAATATCCTACAAAATAAGAACACTAATACAAACAATATGTTCATGAAATATATTCGGTCGTAATGCATTAATAAAAGAATCAACAATCATAGAGTTGGTGTTGATATGCTTTACCTTAATCTAGCTATTTTGGATTGTATATTCTATAAATACTTAATGTCTATGTGTTTAGACTTATTCGAGCTATTATTATTGTTAGAGCAGGATGAGTGAACTTTTTATCATTATGTTAAATGAGTTGTCTCCATACAATAGGAAAAATTAGCATAAAAATAGATCGTGATATTTATGTTGTCTAATCTTTTATATATAGATTCAAGTGGTTGGTTTTCTGCAACTATAAAATATTTTTATCATTCATTTTGAGTTATCAACAACTAGATTGCTCAAGTAACTACTCAACATCCTTACTGTGAAAAATAAGTCTCTTCGGTGCAAACTTTAGCAAAATTATACTTCCAACAACCGAAACATATGTGTCTACATGAACAATATCTTATTTGGTATTGGTATACTGATTTAATGAGAACTTATCACCTTTAGTCATAGGAGTTTCCGTAGTTTTTTTATTTTCTAAACGACAATATTTTAATATGCTCTTAATGTATAATTTTTGTGGTGGACCTAGGATCATTATAATCAATTTCTAATAAGAGTCTTATTAACATGCTCTCAGTTTCATACAAAATTTATTTGATAGAAGAGTCTTAGTGTCATACAATAAGTTATATTATTTTTGACAATGAGTATGTTATTAATATGTAACATTAAATAACTTAATTTAATTTGAGTAAACTTATGATATACACGGATAGAGTGAGATTTTGTTGGAGGACCAAAGGATAAATTTGTTTGGATTTCTCTCAGAGGGAAGTTTAGACTTATAATAAGAACAATACTGAGTAAGCTATGTGTCTAGTATAGTAAGCTCAATACCTACTTGACTTAATCTTTGGCCTCCAAACCCACCGAACTGACCCAAATGTATGAACTGGCCCGGCTGGCCCATAGATCTTTTCATCCTATAAATAGGGCCAAAACAACATTTAATGGGTTCGATATTCTCTCTTTAGATACTAAATACTAGAACCTCAATTATCTCTATACCATTTATCCAAAATTTAATACTTAGTCCAAACACTTACCGAAAATACCCTTCGATCGGGTTTTATCATCATCATACACAATCATCATTTCGGTTACAAAATATTTCATCAATGTATCACTTAAGAAATATTTTTTATGTTAATCTCTTAAAGTTCTAAAAGGAAGTGTACACGTAAGATCATTATTGTCGTAAACATTTTCTTTGACAAAAGTGGATAAGAAATATTCCTTCATGTCGAGTATAACCTCAAGCTACAAAGCAAAGTTTATATATTTATACGATGCCTTAAGTAATGCACTTGGTTTTAAATATACTTTTAAAACCAATTATTTTTTCTTCTCGGGTAATAGGATAAGATTATATATTAAATTTTCTTGCATTAAGTTGTATACTTAATTTACTGCATTGATAAAAAATGTATAATTTTAAACTTTTTTAATCTATTGATTAAAATTATTTTCAAAGATCTTAGAAGATTCGTTATATTCATTTTGATATACTACGAATCCAAAGATATATCATTTCTTCCCGTTCTGTGGATCTAAGTAACGTATGTTCATCACGCTACTCTATTTTATTTAGGTTGTCGACTTCATTACCTGGAACAACATCAAGTTTTTTTCTCTTCAATAATAAACAAAACATATTTTGAGCAACTAAACTCAATAACATATTAAAAATACCTAAGAAACTGACTGTAATTGGCACGTCAACGTCAGAAACTGAACAAATTAGTTCTAATTATTCATAAAAATAATATTTATATATAACTTATTCCTTTTAAACTCCATCTCTTTAAAAAAAAACCGTGAAAGGTCTGAATAAGCTAAAAATGAAAATTGACTATTTTAGATTCCAGCTTTTACTCGTTTGGATTACTAAACTTTGCTTCGGTTTGGTATCCTCATATGTGCAAGTATTTTTAACTCATTTTAGGACCTTTAATAGGAAAATGATGTTTTACTTGCTGATTTAATATGTACTTTATTAAAAAGATATGTTACACATTTAATGACTTCTTTAAAGTGAAACTGATATATATATATATATATATGTATGTATTTATATTTATATGAGTGATCATAATCCAAACCATTTGTAGTAATATGTGGTTTTTTCGCTCGTATTTATAATTTATCATTGGCAAATCTAGTATGGTATACTGAGGAACAATTGTACACTTCTGTATCTAGATAGAAAATAATTTAGAACATCGTTCACCAAATCTGTCATAGTGATTGTAGTATTTACCATAATGGTTAGATCTAAAGACTTTAATTATTTTACCAAGTTGTAACTCAATATTGGCCTTCAACAAGTTGGACATATCAATTTTTTCGATTTCTCATGAAGTATATAGAGATGTATGTATCACAAATAGTCATATATGAATGAAATCAAGTATATTTGGCCATTCTATGACAATGTAAGAAACGTTCTAAATACGTATATTTTCATATAAGCATCAAACTTTATATGTTTGTGATGTAGTTGCACAAGCCCATGACTATATGGCCCTTTTGGACAAACGGAAACGAGCTTTATTTGGGGCTCGGTTATCCGAATTTGGCGTTGCGACCACTCAAATTGAACGTGTCGAAAATCCCAACGAATTTCCAAAGTAACACAAAGATGAAGCTTGGTGATGAAGTTTGGGCCCAAAAATCCATCGTTTAGGCCCTCTTTTTGCTGTTTCCGTTAATTTTTTGTGTTTTTCTATTTATATTAGATTTAATTAAAATACTTAACCAGCTCTAATCACTTTGAAATCGGGTTGAGCGTTATTTTATTTTTTGATGAATAATCTGTAATTTTGGCATATAGTTTTGAACATTTTCATAAAAGGCTCTCAAACCCTATTTTTGTCGTTAGACTTTTTGAATCAAATTTGAGTTTTTCTCTAAGTCTCTTATACTTTAACCTAGGGTTATGGTTGATTTATTCTCCGTTTTAAATTCTTATTTCTTGAATTTTGCAGTCGTCTGTTCTATTTCTTATATCGCCGTCACCATATTAGTATGTTTCATTTTCATACATCTAACACATGTCTCACAGTCTGTATAATCAAGAGGATCTAAAAACCATTAATGGTGAACTTTTAAATTATGTTTTGAAATATATGACATAAACACTTATGTTAAAGGTAGGTTGAATTTCTAGAAGTTACTTTATGAGATATATGAATGGCAAGATAGTAATTAACAATATTATGTAACATTTAAAAGAAACTATTAGGGTGAAGCTATTTCCTCCATAAGTTTTTTATTTCCCCCATATTTCAAAAAAACCCTCCACCTTATTATTTCCTCCATAAAGAAAATTATCAATTTACCCTTTTTAAAACTCATATTTACCTTCTTCTTTAGGAACCATCCAAACACAATATCTACCTTATTTTTTTTCCAGCAACCTTTTACCCACCATATTTACTTCCACCAATAAACTCTAATCCTATTAATATAAATACACTACTATCAACTCTTTTAACTAAGAAAAAAAACATAGCCACCACTTTCGATTGAAACAATCTGTCAAAACTAAAAATCTTTACTAAATCTTTTTTTAATCTATCGGTTAGCAAGAGTTCTAGGAAGTCGGGTACTCGATATGCAAAAAAAATTGTAGTTATCGGAATTCTATAGTTATAATTTTTTTTTTTTAAATTTCATGTATATTAAGTTTGAGGAACAACTTTTTTTAGTATCGAATTACTTTTATAAAACTTAGAAAATCTGTTTTGATATATTTATTTAAAAAAACTTTAACTTGTTTTTTATTCCTATCTTTCTTATTTTTGTTTGTTTTCATTTTTACAAGATTAAATTATCTTGTTGGTTGATTGGGTGATGTTGTGAGAGGTTGAATCTTTTGTTTTGGTGTCTTCATTTTCTATGATTAATTTTTAATGAATTTGAATTTTTTGGTTCTTAAGATTTAATTTTAGAAGTCAAATGATATATGTTGGATGTAATTTGACTTAATCATGTGTTTGTTTGAATATGGGTTGGATAGTATATAGTGGCATCAAAATATAAATTAGACAGTAAATTAAGGACAAAAAAATAAAAACAAGTGTTGAATATTTTTTTAAAAATATAAGATGAAAGAAAGAATAAATCTTATGGAGAAAATAGCTTCACCGAAACTATTATAATCGATAACACGTATACCATCACATTGATCATCATAAATAGACAAAAAAAATTATTTCCAAAAGAACTATGATATATAAAAATAACATATGTTTAGTAGTCAAAAGCAAATAAAAATTTCAGATTTCCTGTATAAGGTCTGCATATCTCTAAAAAATTATATATGTTATATAATTGAGACTTTGACTTTGAAATGTACCCCGCATAGAGATACAAGCATGAGTTGGGGCTATTGTATTAACCCACAAAGTATACTTTGACGCTGGAAACTATATTACCTTATGAAAATACCACGAAAGTGAGATTATCATTTTTATCAATCTAGTCGTTCTAATTTTCAAAATCCTTCGATTATCCGGACTCTTACAATGGAAATAAGAACGGATTTTGAATGCTTTTATCGCATTTTTAAGGTCAATATCCTTAAAAGCAAAAGCATAAGTTTTATGGTGTGCAGTTGTACTAAATTTCCTATTACAATTATTCTTTGCACCACTTTATCTAATATTCATCATGTTTAATCTATTTGTTCCTCTCAACATAATTTTTTTCATCATGCACAAGGCTCAAAATAAGAGTTTTAATGTCCCATTTCACCACTTTACAGTTATAACTTGTTTTTAAAATATTGAATAGCGCGTGGAGTGACATGAGTATGTATGATACAACAACATACTCTAAGAGTTTGATATTGAGTATTTTTAACTGATTGTGTAAATAAAACATATCAATGACGTTCTCACGGATCTTGTCATGTCCTTTGTATATTATTATTCAGATTTTCCCAATAACACCTTTAATTTTAACCTGAGAGGACTTAACCAAACTCTTCTTACTATGGACACGCATGTTTGTGAAAAAATTCATATTAATTGGTAAAATAATATAGATGCCCATGTGACCTATTTCTATCTTACATACATATTAATTCCGTTAGAATTATCTCACCTCTCATAGGCCTCTCACAAAGAGTGCTATTATATATAATAAGGACCGGTTATTCCTCTATAGTCCCATATGATATTGAGTCTTACCAAGAGTATGACATCAGGCTTCCACCCTTTAAAATTTTACATTATAAAGAGAAACATCAACAATATTTCTGAAGTTGTTTTTTAAAGTTAAATAAAAAAAACACTTAAATAATTAAAAAAATTCGCCATAACCAAACAATATATTTGATGTGTATACTGAATTTTCTCAAGTATAAATGTTGATAAAAATTTATATAAACCGGATTGTCGTAATCCTTAGCAGAGACTCTAGGTGTGAGAGCGTTATACATCATATTAGGATACCAACTGGTGGGGGTAAGAGCTCACCTAACAAGTGGAACGTTAAATATAAAATATAAATAAGATCAAAGAGACAAATATGATATGATAAAAAAATAGTTGTATTTATTTTCTAAAGAGGATTACAATTACAATAATTCATCATTTTAACTATTATTTTTTCTCACTAACTTTCATCACTACTACAAATGATGCATCTACCTTTCATATAGTGATATTGATTTTGGGGAGTCCTAGGTAGACGCCTCCCCATTAGTGCAAAATTATCTGATCTTATAGGTGCTTTATTAGAATAGAGCACGTCTTTGTGGTTGCAGCATCGTATGATATCAAATCCTTTATTCGTACAATGTCATACTCGTCTTCCGTACTTTTCAGGTGTGGCATCTGTACAGTAAGTGGCGTGGAAGTATGAGAGAATAAACTTTGATGCAAACTAAAACTAGGCTAAAGTGGCTTGGCTTGATAAGAGATCTGTGTGGCTAATCTTGGCCGCTATCTAAGTGGTCCAGTCGCACCGACCAACCAGGCCTTGTGGCCTAGCGTACCCACTGGCCAAGTGGTCTGGTTATGTTTTGCTTAGTCGATATCTGAGTGGCATGACTGAGCTTGGCTGATGGTCGAGTGGCCAGGTCGCATTATGGTGTATGATCATGCCTTAGACAAGGCTTGGCCTTTGGCCAAGCTAGTTGGTCGTGTCATAGCGCGACCATGGCTTGGATAAAGGTTTGTCCACTGGCTAAGTTGGTTGGTTGCACCATGGTATGCAACCATTCTTTACACAAGCCTTGGCCATTGGCCAAGCTGGTTGGTCGGGCAATAACGTACGACCATGCCTTGAAAAAATCTTGGTCATTGGCCAAGTTGGTTGGTCGCGCAATAACGTACGACCATAACTTGGACAAGGTTTGGCCATTGGCCAAGTTGGCTGGTCACGCAATGGTATGCAGCCATATCTTGGACAAGGCTTGGCCATTGGCCAAGCTGGCTGGTCACGCAATGGTATGCAGCCATATCTTGGACAAGGCTTGGCCATTGGCCAAGCTGGCTGGTCACACCATAGTACACAAATATGCCTTGGATAAATTTTGGTTATCCGCCATTGAACAAGCTAGTTGGCATGCCATGGTGCGCAACCATGCCTTAGTTAAGGCTTGGTCATTGGCTAATTTGGTTGGTCACGCCATGGTAAGCGACCAAGCTTTGGACAAGGCTTGGACATGAGGCCAGGTTGGGCTACGCTAGGCTACATAATTAATCAATGACTAAGTTGGGCTACACTTGGGCATTTGCCCAAGTGAGGGTCATTCATATTTAAGTTGAGAATACGAGGATAAAGTCTTAAATTATTAATTAGTTTTATTGGTTCTCTGCCTAGATGATATCTTATGTCGTATCAGTAACTCTCTTAACTTATTTTATTGCGTGTAAGTAATTAGAGTGATCCAGTCTTGATATCTCAAGGTTCTATGTTTGGTGGCCCTTAACCTCTAAGCTGAGATCACAATGTGTATGGGATTTGCGAGGTGAGAGGTTCTTGAGTGAGCCTCAAAAATCGTTTTTTTTTTCATTTTTGTTGACTTCGTGAGACTGAGTCGACGTTGAGCTGAGGTCGGGTGATGCTAGGCTGATGTCGAGTTGAGGCCAAGTTTATGTCGACTTGAGGCTGAGCGAGAGTAAGTTGAGGGAATTTTAAATACTCAGTTAAGTCACTTAAAACCTTTTAACTTGGTTAAATTAGAACATTTTTTAAGGAAGGGCTTCTGAATGATCCTCATTTTCTTTGAAAATACATTTATCTACCTTTGTTGAACAAAGGGCTCCTGAGTGAGGTTGAGCTGAGCTTGAGCGAGGGTGGGCTGATCTGATATCGCGTTGCAATCGAGTGAGGCTAAGTTGATGCTGACCAAGGTTAGGTTGACTGTATGTCTTGTTCAAACCAAGTGAGGCTAAGTTGATGCTGAGTGAAGTCAAGTTAGGTAATTTCTCATTCTCTGTCTAGGTGAGTTTTAAGAGATCTTAAGTAACCTCTCTTAAACTAAGAGATCTTTCATGACCTCTCTTAAACTTAGAGATCTTTCATGAACTCTCTTGGGTATATTTTCCTCTAATTATCTTGTTGCCCAACTTTTGTTGCAATTATTTAAAAGAAGTTACGTAAATGATTGTTTGATTCTTAGTTTATGATGTATGGTGGTTATATATCATTGATACGTACCCACTCCCTCTAGCTTATCCTAAATCGTAGCAATAAATATTTTTATGTCGTCAGCTTGAGAAATATTCTTTTAGATTTCATGAGTGCGGACTAGAGTGAACTAGATCAAGCTAGTCATAAACTATTGTGTAAGTTTTCCTCTGTTCTATAAATTTGCCAATTTATGTATAAACAACTTATTGATCTAGCGTATATTGTTTCCAATACAAGAGGTTGGTACGTAAACTTATGTAATATAAGACGTTGTATATAGTTTTTAACATAATAATAAAATGAGTTGAGCTTCAACATATATAATAAATGAGTTATAACGATAGCGGATAAAGATGGGGTTATACTACAATACCACTTGAAATTTTTGATATAAGATAAGAAAAGAAATATTTTCGACGGGTGTCCATTGCATCCTTCTATAGGCCAACATTCTAAATTGGTAGAATTGGGTTTGTTGAAGTGGTATTTGAACCATCATGTCAGCCGACGAGTGTCTATTGCATCATTCGATGGGACCGATTGTTTTCTTGAGAGCTTCCCACATACCCTTTTTTGTATGGATTTTGGCTTTATCGTATTATTCTTATCTTGTGGTTATGCTCCCTTAACTTCTCATTGTGCTTTTGACGCACTTTTTGTTGGATTTTTATAACTTATGACTGCCTTATAGCGCATAAATACGCAACCTAAGCTCAAGCAAGCTAGACTACATCGAATAATATTATACTTCCCATATCTAACTTTCTAACCGCCTTGAATTTGAACCTAATAGTCTTGGACTTCATCATTCAGCTCACGTGTAGCTTGTTTTCAGTTGTGATTTAGTGCACCGTGTACGTGTAATTACAATAATAACCTATATTGTCACTTAGCTCGTTTCATTGTGTCGAAGCTTCCTTAATGTATGGTATATTTCCCAATCCTTCTTGAATATTGACGTTTTATCTCTCAGCTTCTATGAATGTTATTGTTTCTTATTTAGACTTCATTTAGCCCAATAATATCACATTTCTTAGTGTTTATTCCTTGTTTTGGCTCATACTACGTACCACCTTCATTTTTCCATCACCAATTTTTTTGTTATCTTCGTTCTTCTCCATCATTTATATTTTTATCTGAATTCTAAACGATCCTCTAGAAAAGAGGGAACTAGTTTGAGTGAATCTTTTTCCAGAGTTTTTCGTGTATGGTAAAATAAGAAACTATAATTCTTTATCATGTTTTTCCTTCAAGTTGGATACTTTTGCATGACTGATGGTGGTGGTGCCAACACTTAGTCTAAGTGTTCTGCGGTTATTTATTATCTTTGTTATTCAATACTGATGGTGTGAGGCTTATCTTCTTTCAATGCATATTAAAATCTCCAATATTGTTTTTTTACGGGTATAATGACATTCTCGTTGTGTCCCACAATGGGATTCTACACAGAGCGGATTGTGATATTGAAAGAGAATCGATATTTAGTAAAGAGGAAGAATATTGTTGTTGCCGCCTTCTGATCCACAGAAATCTCCTCCTCCTATTTTGCGTCATTCTACCTTGGCTATTATTAACAACACATTTCATTGATGGTTGACTATGCCTTTCAATTCTTTATCTGTGAAATAAATGCGTGGTATTTTGTATCTTCTTGTGCATGTCTACACTATATCTCTTTTAGGGAAATATTTTGGTGGCTTATCATCATCCACGCCATTTTTCTGTGAATTGTTATCTCCTCGTGTTGTGTCATGCAGAACCATAGGATGGCATCATGTCATGATCCTTTGACAAGATGTTGAACCTGATATTGGATTTATCTCATATTGTCTCGATAGTTGGTTATGATATATGGTTGTGCTCATTCTCAACACCGGAACCAAAATAGTGAGATAACAACTCAGTTAACAAATGGAACCTTAAATATGAAATATAGACAATTACAATTACAATGACTTTTTATTTTTACTATCCATTTTTTATGTCTAACTTTTACCATCATTCCAAATGATTCATATACCCTTTATATAGTGGTCTTGATTTTGAGGAGTCATATATAAATGCTTCCCCATTTATGCAACCTTATCTGGCCTTTTAGGTACTTTATCATAATAGCGTACGTCCTTATGATTGCAGCATAGTATGATGTCAGATATTTTATCTGTACAGTTCTCGACACGACTTCCGTACTTATCAGGCGTGTCATTTATACTATAAGAGGTGATGAAGAAATATGGACTAATCTAACAATACCCCGAAAGGGATTGGCTTAATGAGGGATCCTTGTGGCTAAGCTTTGCCACTGGTGCGCGACCAGGTCACTTGGCTAGTGTTTGGCCATGGCGTGTGACCATGCCTTGGAAAAGCTGGTTGGTCGCACCATGACGTGCAACCATGCCTTGGTCAAGTTGGATTGCATTTGGGCATTTGGCCAAGTCAGGGTCA
Source organism: Limnanthes douglasii subsp. nivea (assembly GCA_036936605.1). NCBI lineage: Eukaryota > Viridiplantae > Streptophyta > Magnoliopsida > Brassicales > Limnanthaceae > Limnanthes > Limnanthes douglasii. The sequence goes on from JAUPFV010000002.1 coordinate 45,317,545, forward strand.
TTCTTGTTTAAATGAAGCATACGAGGCTAGAGTCATAGATCCTTACTTAGTTTGATTTGTTCTTTACGTTGATGATATCTTGTGCCTTATGCCCAACTATTCAAATAAAATAATATTGGTTACATTCATATTATGAAGATTGTTAATAATTTTGTATGGTCGCATGGTGGTCTCATGACATATTTAAACATAACCATTCAACACTAAAGTTCAGTTTTGAATCAGTATGTAGTGTGTGAACGCAACAATGACATCATGTAAACGTTTGCTCACCCTTAAACAAATAAGTGCATATTCTTCCTGTAGAACGACTTATGCTTACAACTATAATTTCTATCATGAACGAACAAACCCTTCTTCTATAAGATTCACATAAATAAAGGACACTTAGGTGACATGAATAGTCTACTTTATAACTCTAATGTATAGACATATGAAAAAGCCATGTGTTATTCATACAAAACACCAATCTTTTATGAAATAGACTAACTGATGATTCTAATATGGATAGACTTACATTGATATATTATGGGATGAAACCTTCCCTTAGAATGCTCAAATATCTGAAGAGATAAATGAATTTAAATTTAATAACCTAAAACAAACAATTCATGTTCACAGAGGACATAATCACATGCGTTCCGATATTCAACAGTTGTAGGATATTACTCCTGCATCTCAAAGGCCAAATATTCTTGTCAACACTAACATGTTTCTTAAAACACATATAGTATATTCTCGATAACTGTAATTCCCATAACAAAGTAAATACATATTGATATACGCATCACAACTAAATTTGCAAATCTATACGTTCATTAAGCATGTACACTTGTACAATAACGCTACATTATTAAAGTCTAAATGTTCTATGACATAACAAAAGGGTTATATGTGCAAAACAATAACTATACACAAATAAAAAATATATTATGAACTGTATTGATGTCGATGTGACAAAATCAAAGCTTACATAATAAATTATATAGTCATTGTGGTGCAACATCAGCTTGCTAAAGTGACGAGAAATAGTAAAATAACACCACATTGAGGTACTTATTCGTTGTTGCGCATGTATCAATGCACTTGATGCACTATCACGATTCTTCGACCATCACAATGATCCAAACAAACTCTATTTTTAAAAATATTTATTTTGTTAATCTGAATGAGAATTTTTAGAAATCATTGGAGCCTGAATATGAAACTGTGGACATGTATCAAATATAAAAATCAAATCATAAAACATACTTTATTCAAATAAAATTAATCTAAATCCAAATCTGGAATCCATACTTAAAAATCCATTCAAAGTATCCTCAAGACTCAAATAGAAATGAGAGTTGAGTAACGATTCGTAAATGGCTTCTTATATATACATGTTTTGTTATATACCATTTGTTAGGTATTACAAATACCCTAATATGAATTCGACATCAAATATATTAAACTCGATGATTAGAAATCAAAATATTACAAAAAAATATGCATTCATCTTTCAGTTTGTAAACAAATTGTATTTGGCTTAGAGACCGTCGATTTTTTTGAGATACATGAGTAGTTGTTTTTATTTTTTGTGAGACGGATAATGAGTTTTAATTGATTCCATCACCTAAGGATACACAAACTTGTGTATTGAAAAGAAATGAAAATGTGAATAAATGAACAATGTCTATTTTTTATAAGGTTTTTTTAAATTTTAATATCAATACCAATATGAGTTTTAAAAACTTTAGAACTTTAAGTAAAACCACATTTTTTTATAAAAAAGAATTATGTGTCTCATCATTCATAATTTTATCTACTCAATCTCGAATAGTACAATCTAATGAACTCGTATTGTCAAAATCATAATTTTATTGAATTTTATGAACCTGATAACTCGAACATTTTAAACTAAAAATATTTCGGAACTCATTCTCAACTAATTAATTTTATTATATTATTATTTATAAGTATATTTTAAATAATATTTTTAATATTTTTTTCCATAAATTTTATTGCTTTATTAAAATTAATTGAAAGTTCAAGGACCTAAAAATAAGTTTTAGAAGAGAGGAAGGACTATGTTACAATTTGACAAAATTTTAAATTGCTAACGCCGATTTGAGGTAGAATAAAGAAAGTTTAGGTTAAGGGATTTGCTGAAATCGATTCGTAATTAGAGAGGAGAAATACCTTCATTGAGAAACCAAAAAAACTGATTGAAGAACAACGATTGAATAACTATAATGGATTCAATCTTAGATACCCGATTCCAAGACTCTCAAGCAGAGTAACGGCTCTCAAAGGATTCGGTGAATCATCATGGTTAAAATTCATCGAGCTTCTACCTATAAGAGTTTGCTTAGCGGTCCAGTCAGCAACAGTGTTCTGTTCTCTATATATGTGGTTGATTGTCATCGAAGAAGAGATAAGCTTTCTGCAATAGTTGATTAGGGGATCTAAATACCAAGTTACCTTCCCATAAAGAAAGAGCTCAACCAAACTTTTGGAGTCAGTTTCAATGTCTAGGTTTGTTATATTCATCATTCTGCAGATAAGGAGTCCATAGAGCCCTGCACTCAGCAATGATTGGGAGATTCTTCCCATAGAGTCTACCAAATCCTAGAATAGTGTTGCCATCATGGTTTCTAACAATGCCACCTTCGTTGGATTCTCCATAATTGTCACAAAGTCCGTCGGTATATAGTTTAAATCGATTTGCCATGGGATTTTTCCACTTGAGAAACAAAAGAACTCTGATGTTTTTAAGATGGTTTACACATCCCAAACTTTAAGAAAATTTAAGGTTTCTACCCCATTGAGAGCTCTTGATAATTTTGGCATTATCAAGACCAGAAAGGATGTAAAGGACGTGGTTAATTATGGTAGACGTGCTGACTTTTTTATTATTGTGCTTCATTTTATTGCGTGCAGTCCATATTACCCGCACTATGATTGAGGGCAGGATCGTTCGAATGTTGTATTTATTTGAGCTAGACCAATACCATGAACGGATGAGATAGGCAGATTCATATTTGGGAAGATGTGGAGCTTAAAGAAAAAGCTGAAGAAGACCCAAACTGCCCAAGTATGAGAACACTAGATAAGAATATGACGAGTTGTTTCTTCACTATTACAGAATTGCCACTTAGGGACCAATTGGAATTATTTTCTTTGGATAACTGAGTCAAGAAGAATCCAGTTGAATAGAGATCTCAATAGAGGCAAGGAGTATTTCCTTGGAGTGACAGTGTTCCATGTCTTTTGAAATAGATTGGAAGTATTGCCTTTCTTTTTTAATAGCTTTCTAGATTTCTTTAAAACTAAATGAGCCATCTAAAGAGAGAGACCAATAAATTGTGTCCAAATTGTCAGTCAACGTGATTTTCTTTATCTTATCAATTTCAATATAAGTACTACTGTATCTTAGCCTATCAATGTTCCAGACTCCATCAGTCCAGTAGCTCTTTACAGTATCTCTATTTACATCCCACGGCCAGCTTCTATCATCAGTGTCATTGAAGTGAATAATAAAAGGGTTTTTAGAGCAGCATCGATCTAACCAAAAGTTCATATTCCCATGTTCAGGATTCCAGTAGATTTACTTCTTAGTAGTGTCTCTAATCTTCTAGATTCTTGTCCATACTTTAGATGAGATTAATGGGGTTGGGGCTAAGATTGGGTGGATGTTGTTATAGTAAATGGATGAAGTGAGCTTGGCCCATAAGTTGTTTTGACCTCTGAATATGAACCAAAGCTTCAAGGAAAAGACTGACTGCATTTCTTCAAGCTTCCTTAGGTTCAAACCTCCCTCTTCATAAGGTTTGCATAGTTTATCCCATTTGGTCCATGTAATTGTGTGGTAATTGTCTTTATTTCCCCATAAGAACTTATTGTAAAGTCTTTTAATATTCCTGATTATATAGATGGGAAGAGTCTTGTGCTGAATCAAGTAAATGGGAATGGCAGAGAACTTGGATTGGATCAGTGTCAATCTATCAACAAAAGAAAGCGAAGCCTTGTCCCAATCAGAAATTTTGTTCCTTATCTTTGAGACCATGTCCTCAAAGTCGCTAATACTGATTGAAGAGCTGATAGTTGAGCCCAGATATTTGAAAGGTAAATTTGTATGTTTAAATCCCAGAATCTTCTCTACTGTATGAATTCTCTGCATAGTCATGTTAGAAGGAAGAATGATCTTTGACTTGCTGTTGTTGATGAACTGACCCGAGACTCTTTGATATTGATTAATAAACTACTTTTTATGATTAATAAAGGAGACAAAACCATTGCTAAAGACCATAAAATCATCAACAAAAACTAGACAGTCAACGTGTAGATTCCTTCTGGCTTTATATCTTGAGTTTGGATTGTCCCCAAAAATCTTCTTAATTCCTCTAATTAAGTATTCTTCAGCCAAAATAAAGAGCCTCGGGGAGAGAGGATCTCCCTGTCTCAGACGCTGAGTGTTGTTAAAGTACTTTTTCATTTCCCCGTTGATGATGATTGATGAATGAGCATTTGATATGCACTTATTCACCAAAGACAAAACATTAGAGTTAAATCCAAATGAAGAGAGAATGTAAGTAGAAACCTGAGATTAAGATTGTTAAATGCTTTGGCTATGCGCCTCTTGAGTATCACATTGTTTCCCCTGACTTTTGAATTGAGATCATGGCTAAGCTCTTGAGCTATCAATATGGTCTCATGAATACTTCTGCCTTTCACGAAAGCTCCTTGTTCTTATGAGATTAGATTAGGCAGGATGTTACCAAGTCTATTATTGATTGTTTTAGCAATAATTCTGCTCAACATTGTAGTAAGACTGATAGGCCTGTACTCTTGCCAAGTGTTAGGATGATCGGTCTTAGGAATTAAACAAACAACAGTGGCTTGAATGCCTTATGACAGGGGGCAGCCCTTGAAGAAGTACTGAATTGCATCACACAAATCTTTGGAGATGATGGGCCAGCAAACTTTATACAATTCACAATTAAAACCATTTGAACCTACTGCAGAAACAGAGCTAAGAGAGTTAATGATACCTTGAATTTCATTCTTATCAGGAATAGCTAGCAAATTTGAATTATCATCATCTGTGGCTTAGGAATTAAATCATTTATAACATTTGATATCATTATCATTCTTATTATCAAGTATAACTATCAAATTTGAATTAATATTAGTAATATATATAATTCAGTGTATTTATTATTATTATTATTATTATGAAAATTTATAAATTAATTTTACAAAACAAGAACTCTTTTTAAAGAAATTATAAAATGGTTAGTTATTAATATTAGAAATATATTGACCGTCCAACACTTGTTTGACGAACTACCAAAAATATACGAAGCCCGGTATAAACAAAATTTATTAAATAAAAATTATTTAGTATTATAGGCACATATAATTTGTAATTTTTTATCGATAAGTTACTAATATTAATCTTATTTTTTAATGTTATCCAAAACAACTTGATAAAATCTAGGGTGGCTCCTATATAGGTCCTAATATTTGTTCAAAATCAATATTTAATACCAAATAAGATCCCTATCAATATTTGGTACCAAGCACTAGACAAAATACTCTAATATCCTTGGTTTTTAATATTCTACAGTATCTTGTAAACAAAAAAATGGGTTTTTTTCTTAAAATATCCGTATTTTTGTAAATATAATTCAAAAAAAAATCTGAAACCATGGTTGTGTTTCTTTTCTCGAGACGAATTAAACAAGTGTTGCAAATGATATGTTTTGAGAACTTTTTTAAAAATATTAAAAAAATCTTCTTTAGCAGTTTTAAAGCTGCTAAAAACTAAAACTGTTAAAACATAATTGAACTATATAAAACCGTTAAAACTGCTAATTAACAGTATTAGAGAACTTAAAACTACTAATTAGCAGTTTTAAATTTTTAACAGTGTTAGTTTTTTTTTAGCAGTTATAATTTTTTGCTCGAAACATATCATATAGACCACTTGTTTGATTCGTCTCGTAAATATAAACACAGTGGTGCTTTAAAAAAGGAAAAAAGAAAACTTGTATTTTGTTAGAAGTTACTGTATTATAATACAAACAAAAAAACTTATATTTTGTTAGAAGTTACTAGATTATAATACAAACAAGGGTTAAGGGTTAGTAAAGCAGTAAGGATAAAATAGGTATTTTTGAAATGTTTGGTATTAAAATGACTTAAAAGACTTTTTTATGCCATAAAAGGAAATAGGCATTTTAGGATGGACTAAAATTGGATTAGGAACTTATTTTGGTATTACAATGGAAATAACCCTAAAATCTATTACAATTATCTTTCTAATATGAAATTAGAAAGATTAAAAACTCTTAAATATTTCCACTTCGTGACATTTTTGCACAAATATCTCAAAATAAAAATTTATGTAACAAAAAAATTTCAACGTAAATCAATTATTAAATTATTTTTTTATAAATATATAATCTTATTTCGTTTTTAATTTTACAATTGGTGTGTTGGAAGTTATTTTTTACCTTCAGATTATCTTTCAAACTCTAATTCAAAAAAAATATCTAAAAACACGTATATTTTTGTTTTTTAAAGTGAACAAAATAAAATCCATGATTTTGGAGAATTTTATCTTTTTTTATTTATTTTTGCAACCAAAATTACTCTTAATTACATATTTCATTTTCAAGACCAGATGCAGTAACAAAAAACTTTCATGGATCTAGTTTTTTTTCTTAAAAAACACAAAACCAATGGTATTTTCATATTTTTGGAGTTATGCTTTGAAATATATGACAATTAAAAAAAAATTAACACATTTTTTTTCACAACCAAAGTCTTATTTACGCAACTTTTTTATTCGCAATTACTCAACTTGATTACTCATATTTTCGAAACCAAATGCAGTAAAAAAAGTTTTATAAGATATTTTTAATAAATCTAGTTTTGTTCGTCTTAAAAAACAAAAGGAATTGTACTTTCAGATTCTTTGGAGTTATAATTTGAAAGATATCATATTTTAATAAAAAACTCTTACACAATTGCTTTTTCACAACCAAAGTATTATTTAAGAAACTTTTTTCTTCTTAATTACGCACCCAGATTACTCATATTTTCGAAACGAAATACAATAAAAATATATATATTCAATGGATCTACTTTTGTTCATCTAAAAAAATAAAATCAAAGGTATTCGGGTGTCTTAATAGAGCTATAGTTTGAAAGATTTGACATTCTAAAAAAAACTCTAAGACAATTGTTTTTCACAACAATATATTATTTTCGCAACTCTTTTCTTCTTAATTACGCAACCAGTTACTCTTATTTTCGCAAGCAAATGTAATCAAAAAGTTTATCTTTAATGCATCTAGTTTTGTTTATCTTAAAAAAACAAAAATAATGTTATTTTCGAATTTTTTTGGAGATATGATTTGAAAGATGTAGCATTTAAAACAAAAACTGTAACACACTTGCCTTTTCACCACCAAAACCGTATATATGCAACTTTTTTTTCTTAATTTCGTAACCCGAGTATTTCTATTCCCGCAAATGCAGTAAAATTTATTTATTTTTTAAAAAGAAAAAATAAACAAAATTTTAAAGCACAAAAATACATTTATTTTAACAACTACAAAAACGTTAGTTGTTTCGCACCCAATTAACACTTATTTTCACAAAAACAATTTGTATTTCGTTTTTTTACATAACGAGATTTATTTCAAAACTCCGTTACACGTAATTACGCAATTAAAAAAAGTAAAAAAAATATTTTACGGATTAAAATATATATTAGTATCCAGACTCTCGATTGGTATGGATAAATTATTTTAATTTTGGATAATCATAAATTACCTTTCTTATAATATAAATTTGAAATTTAAGTTACACCCGACCAACATAAATCATTTAATCAAGGGAAATGACATATTAAGTACCTTTTGGCCAAACCTATTGCTATCTAGTACCCAAAAATGGGTTAATGCTCACTTAATACCCATCTCATTAAACATATCCACTTCTAATACCTTTTTTTAATACCATAATTACCCTCAACCTAGTACATAAGGGTTATTTTGTGAAAAATGGTGCCTTTTGGCTACAGTACCTTCTTTATTACTTTTGAATTTTGAATTTATTAGCCCCCCTCTCTCTCCTCTCTCCTAACCTAACAAACAACCCATTTTTCAAGAACGTCTGTTCGTTTCAAAAAAACGGCGACCTGATCACACTCTTTCCGGCGACACTATCTAACCACCAGCGAATCATCGTATCCACCAGCGAACTATACAAACACCGTCGACCAGCGTTCCGATCACCGACGAAGCCAGATACTTCGACGAACTCTGCAATTTCAGCTTCGACATTTCCAGAGTCAGTCGAGTCAGTCTCCTAGCTCCATCATTTTCCATCGACTCAGCCTCCTAGCTCCACCGGTGCACCGTTAAAGTCCGTCGACCTCACCGTTGAAAGCATCTCTGACGTCACAACAGTAAGGTCATTATCGGACGACCATTCTCAGCTGTAAAATCATTTTCCATTTTCGATTTTGATAATAGAATCGTATCTAATGTACGTTAATGGCAGGAAACCTATTACTATCTGTTTCTGGTCGATTCAAAGCATCGATACCGGCTCCGATAACATTCCGGTAAGAAATTTCAGTTTTCCACCTCTGTTATATAGGTTTCGATTTTTGTTTTGATATGATATGTTAGATGTTGCGATTTGTGGGAATAGTTTGCTGCTTGTTATTGCTTGATTGGTATAGTATTGACTGTGGCTCTGTTTTTGTGTGTCGTTGCGATTTTAGCTAGGACTGACATATATTCGTTGCGATTTATGCATATAATCTATGGTTTCTAGATGAGAGTGTAGACATTGCGATTTACTTGCATTGATTGATAGATTAGGTTACATGTCCTGCTATTTTAGTTAAGATAGATTTCTAGATGTCTAGGTACACATACCATTTCGACATGTACTTATCTCTGTAACACCTACAATTCAGGGTACACAATGTCGAAACCAAAGGTTTGCATTTTCAAATTTGGTCATGAAACCGCTATTGTTCCGTTGTCCGAATTCGAAAATTTCGAGTCTTTTCAACAGTACGTTGAGGAAACATGGCATGGTCTTGTTAGAGGCAACTACAACATTACCTACTCTTGTGGTAATCAGAATAATTGTAAGTTTAATAAGGAGACCGATTTTATTGGGTTGGAATGTTACCTTGATGTTGAGCGTCTGAAGAGTGTTAGTTTTCTTATCGAAGAACATGTTGCTGATAAAGGCTCCGCCATTAAACGTAAACAACCTGTTCAACTGTTCGAAGAATCCTCGCATATGCAACGAACTAGCGGTGAAAGCAGTAGCGGTTTGGCCATTTCAACCCCCCAAAAATGCATCTAGCTACAACTGGATGGGCAGAAGCTATCATCGGCTTTGGACAGTCTTTTCCAGATGGTGCTCCAAGTCTAAGGTTATCCTTATCCCGTTATGCATTAGAGAACAGTTTTGCGTTTAGGTACATGCACAATACATTTAGCAAGATCATCGTTTATTGTGTAAACAAAGATTCGGACGGCTGCAAATGGAGGCTTTATGCTTCTGTTGATTCTAAGACCGGTTTGATGACAATAAAAAGATTCGTCAGTACCCATACGTGCAGTCCCGTATTCACAAAGAAGAAGAGCAGGCATCTGTCGTCCGATTTGATTGCTGATGAAATTCACGATTATGTTAGGAACTGCCAATCTGTAACAACTAAGACTATACAGTCCTCTATCAAGCAAGACTACGGTTTAGATATTTCATATCGTCTATCTTGGAATGCGTTAGAGACGGCCCAGCGTGTTGTATTTGGAGAAAGAAATACTTCTTTCGGATTGCTAAAATCATACTTCAAGAGACTAAAGAGTCGTGACATCAATACGGACTGCCATCTGGATTTGGCTCCCGGCAATGTTTTCCGTCGCTGTTTTATAGCGTTTGGGGCGTGTATTCAGGGTTTCCATTCGTGCCGCCCTCTACTGTACGTTGACGGAACCCACCTAACAGGGAAGCATGGTGGCGTGTTGCTTTCAGCAGTGGCAAAAGATGGAAACAACGGTCAGTCCATGTTTCACTACACTTTTGGTCTGCAAAAGTGATTTTGTTTTTGAAATGTTTATCATGAGCTTATGTTGATAGATTGGTTAGTTTTACATTGCGATTTGAACATGCACGCTAGATAGGTAGACCTAGTTTGCTAAATTGGTTGTTTTGATGTCATTGCCTTATTCTGATAGACAGGTTCTATATACATTGCGAGTTCAGTCCACTCACCCAGCCAATGTCTATCATATGCTATGATTTCTAGCTTAGTTATGTTTACACTGCGAGTTCATTACTCAACCTAGACACATAGCATTCGGTTGCTAGTTTGTTTGTTTTGATGTGATTGCGATTTAAGCCTATTCACCCCTGTCAATGTAGTACTGTTGTTCACCGGTATCTTTTTCGTTTCAGGTCTATTCCTCGTACCTTTTGGTATATTTGGTAGTGAAGACTCAGAAAACTGGTTTTGGTTTTTGGAAAGTTTAAAACCTCATTTGAGGTCGCCAAATAACTTTCATTTCAGACCGTCATGCTGGTATTATTAGCGCTGTCGCAACTCTTTATCCTAATAACTACCACGCGTATTGTATCTTTCATCTGATACAGAACTTGACTAAAGCTCTTGAACAAATTAACAGAGTCTACAAAAACAATATGCTAGTGATGTTTAAGAGTTGTGCTTATGCACCGACTGTGGACATTTTTAATGAACGTTTTGGTCAGTTTGCGCGCCAAGGGGGTGATTGTATTGGCGAATTTCTAAGCAATTTGCCACCAGAAAAATGGGCTCAGACATAAATTAAAGGCAAACGGTATGGGGTGATGGCATCAACAGTTGTTGAATTGTTCAATTCCCAGATTAAAAAGTTGTGCCATCTGCCTATAGTGGAATTGGTCGACCGGATCAGAGTTCTTCTGATGACTCAAATGTCTCGACGTTTGGGAGAGGGCCTAAGTTGGAACACTCATTTATGCCCCGAGTTTGATAAGATGTTCAAAGAGAATGTACAATGCAGTCGGACGTGGTTAGTTCACAAGTTTTCTGCCGCTTTTTTTGAGGTTTTATCAGAACCAGTCATGGTGGTCAACATATTGGATTTCAAATCCACATGTGGCTCTTGGCAGCAAGAATGTTTCCCATACGCTCATGCATTGGCTGCAATTGCATCTCTAAAAGAAGATCCGATGACATTAGTAGAGCCGTTTTTCAGTGTTGCAAATTACCGGTCCAGCTATTCTTTTAACATACCGGCTATAACAGAGTTCGATGAATCTTGTACCGATAATGATGATGGAGAGCCAGGGGTTAATCCCCCCGAACATTAAACGACAATCTGGGCGGCCGAGGAAAAAGCGTATTCCATCAAGAGGCGAGGTTACCAGCAGCCAGTCCCGTTATGGTTGATGTTTCAATCGGGCCATAATAGGAGGTCATGTGATGCTCCGTTCTAAACTTTTGTTCCCGATTTTTTAGTAACATTTTGATTTTCATAGATAAGCACTCCTTATCTTTCGACTTATATTTTTTAATACTTTTAACATTGATATGTACCATGTCTGTTTGATACGATTATTCTTCTCGGTGTTAATTTCTACATTGCTAGATACGCTGCGATTACAATGCTAGATTGTCGTTAACTTTTTTCAATACATTGCTAGATATTTGGTAACAACTCTGATAGATACGAGATATCTGCATTAATATATACTTTAGTATAGATCTGATATAGATTGCTAGATACGTGAGTAATAGTCTGATAGACACGTTATGTAATATTGATAGATCCTGGAATATATGTCTGATAGATACATCAATTTATGTATTCGATTTTAGTCCACATCCATCTCATACCTTACTTAAATTTGTTCAAGAGGTCCTTTAAATATCCCCTTTATGATTCATCTCATGATTTAAAAGAGGATGCTATTCACGGCCAATATATCCTGATAGATTGAATATATATGTATATGACATCGATATTGATAGATACGTTGTGTAGTGGTTTCGATTGGCATTGATTTATTTTAAGCGTTAGGTTTGACCTACATTCCAGTTAATGGAAGTTCCTATCATCCATACCCAACATTGATAGATACAACCATTTTTAACCGCGATTTTAAGTTCAAATTACTTCTGATAGATTAGGTATATCTAAAATGCGATTGTGGATTATAACTGCTATTAAAACTGCTTCACTCAACTGCTTCATATCAATGTTAACTTGTTGCGTTCAAAACTTAACACAAAATTTTAAGATACAGAACACAAAATGCAATAAAACCTTAACATTACTAGAAAATCAGTCAATGCTACACATCTTCCAAATACACCAACCCTGTCAAAAAATAAAACTGCTGCACAGGGTTGGTGAAAGTTACAGTCCAACAAAGCATAAACAAAACATTAGAAACAACAAAATAGAAAGATAATGAAAGGAAACTGCATGAACTTGTTTAAACCTAATCAGAATCCTCTTCATCAGATCCCTCCTCCTCTTCTTCTTCTTCTTCTTCCACTTCTTCGTCTTCTTCGTCTTTAGACTTCTCATCGTCTGCTTCCTCCGAATCATCATCCTCTCCTTTCTCCGACTCCCAACGGTTCCTGCGTCTCTTCTTTTTTTGAAGTGTTTCACTGTCAGACTCATAACTGTCGTCAAACGACCATGAGTCCCATGAAACGTAGGGGTCTTCGTGGTCCTCAAACCAAACAGACCAGTCGTTTTCCTCATCGGAGGAGTACTCCGATGTTGTAGTTCTCTTGTAAGCCTTGTTGTCTACGTAGTAGTCAGTTGACCATCCGTCGTCGCTGGAGTTCATTGGTGAGAATGGTGAGGAAGGTGCCATTATCAATGGTGGTTTGGTTTCAACTTAGGCTAGAGTGTCTGGTGGTTTGCTTGTTGGTTTTTTTCTTTGCAGAGAAGTGTGAGATGAATAGGTTCAACTATCAGCGTCTATTTATAGCAAAACACAATGACCAAGGCTAAGTCCCATCTAGCAACCATAATTACTTTCACAAATTTAATGGCACACATCTATTTAATGCATGTAATGATTCAATTCCATCTACCTTTGTATTTTCAACTTTCAAGCTAGCCAATAAGATTAAAACATTTACTTCTAATCAGTGATAGGTGTAGTTAACAGTCATTTCGAAAAATTTAATTTACTCGTCTACCAATAAACCTATCCTCTAGTCCAATAATATAGTTGGTCCAGCATTAATATGGTATTCGCGATTATGCCTGAAATACACTGCTAGATATACAATATATGAATTTAAAATACACAACTATATGAATTTTTGCTACATAAAACATGTAACGGGGCTGTTATACTGGGCTTATGAATTTTTTAGACATGACGCATATAATCATCGATATATCCATTATCTTAACATTGGTAGATGCATCACGTTTTAGTCACCAAATACAACATATCGACTTTGATAGGCACTATAGTTTAACCCTGATAGATAGGGACTTTTTTCATTGATAGATAAAACACTTCTTGGTTGATAGATAACACATATACATATTAATAGATTCTTTAGTGGGAGTCTGATAGATTTGAATCATAGGCATTGCTAGTTAACTAATTATAAGTATGATAGATTCGAGACATATAATTGCCAGTTACTAGTCTGATATATACGACACATATACATTGCTATATGTGGAACTATATAATTGCTAGATGTAGCACTATATAGTTGCTAGATACGTTCGTATAAGTCTGATAGACTTGACATACATCCATTTCTATATCCGTTCAATAGTAGTCTGATAGATACGACATATAACATTACTACATACTTTAGTACACGTCTGATAGGTATTCATAAAGACATTGCGATTTACTTGAAATTACTCTGATAGATACAACATATACAAATTACTTGATTGCAGCTTTCAAAAATGTAACAGTGATGTGAAAACTATTCATACAATAAAAAGAGGATCTTACAATGTAGTTTATAAAAACATTTCCTTTGGTTAAAATACTATTAAAATTGCTAATGAAACCAAAGTTTGCTAATAAGTTCAGATTAATTGTCTAATACACCTATCATTTTCTAACTGAATCATACATCCTGCTCCAAAAAAATGAATTACATACTACCAACGTTTGTTTGTGTTTATATCATTCATGAAATGCTTAAATATTTCAGCTCTTGTTTCGGCGGTCATTTCCTTTCCATATTCCCGCGGAACATACCCTCTCTGAATTATGTCCTTTGCGTACTTACAAACAAAAACACCGCCGTCGAGACTATCCTTCTCCTCCTGTGGGATATTTCTCACAGTCTTTAATTTGTATCCACCTTTTACATAAGGTATGTATTTTTTCTTCATGCAATAGGCCAGCTGAAAAATCAAGTAATCAATTATTACATTGCGATTTACGATGGATGTCATTGCTATGTACTACTATGGTCATTGATAGATACAGTATGCGACATTGCTAAATAGGCAAACCAAGACCTTAGGAGCAAATTCGATAAGATGTTGCTAGATACGTTACTGTGGGGTTCCTAGATATGGCCGGATACACTTTCAATATATTATTAGCATTAAATTTTATACCAGAGCATCGGCTGTGTTTTTCATCTTATCTGGAATGTGTTTGCTCCACGACAATAGTGGGTTGTAGCTACTGGCAGTCCCATTTTCCATATCTATTACCAGGAGCGTCCAGTGGTTCACGCCGGACGTGTTAACGGTGCAAAGAGGAACAAGGGCAACGTATGTGTCTGGTTTCATTGTTTCAAAAACCTTATCCACAATGTCAGACAAATCTTCCTTGATAGCCAGTGTTCCCTACAAGTTTGTTTCATTACTATAGGAACCAGATGTTTCCAATATAACACAAATAATTTATCGTGAACTTACAGTTGCGATTCCAGTTATTTGAATGGCGCTGACCATATATGAATAAGTTCCATGTAGGCATGTCATCAACGGGGACCTATAATAAAGCATCAAATTAAACTGTTAACATCACTTTTTGAAGGTTTACTGATAATACAACAGATCTACTTACTTCAATGTTTGTTTGTTCTTCCTCGATGGAGTCCAGTGTATGTCTCTTCTCGTTTGAATGTTCAACAGCCTTGTCAACTTCTGCGTAAAATGATTGAGTGCAGTGTACAAAGCTATCGTCAGCCAAAGGTGTAACCGATCTGACAATGAGATCGTTAGATGCTGTTTTATCTTGTACTGGGGTTGCATACGTAGATGGCTCGACCTGTGACACTTTTTCAATCTTGGCTGCGGATTGCTCTTCTCCGTTGATAATTGGAATTACCTTTAATGGAGAGACAGCTTGCGATAGTTGTTCGCACTTGGCTGATTCTCCAATCCCAGTGTACGCCAACGTCTTCACATTAGACTGTCGCGTGTCTTCAGGCGCCCCTGTTTCCACTTTCTAATAACAGAACAAAACAGAATATAACTATATCATCAAACCTACATTGTGATTCTACTACCCTTTAAACGATAGACTAGCTATCAATCGAGCTACGGGATTTACGCCTATTATACATTGCGATTTGTATAGTAGGAAAACTGTATTCTTAAAATGATGTATCTATCAGGCTACATACATTTTGTGTTTGCGATTTGTAACTCATGGAAATCAGACTGATTCGTAAACTACATACATAATATCTATTAGACTACATACATATTGTATCTACTAATTCTCATTGAGACAATCATTGAAATCAATTCTTAAACTACACATATACTGTCAAATCAACATTTTCATACAAAAAACAACCCATCTTAAATATTATCGAACCTAGAGTTTGAACATTTCAAAACCAGCCAAAACATAATTACTAAATATTTATGAATCTTAACGATTTTAAGATCCACTTCCATCTTCAGCCATATTCTCCACCACATTCTCAGAGACAGGTTCTGGGCCCAGGAGTTCTGTGGCTGCGTTCTCCACCCCAGTAGGTGCTTCTTCAGTCTCTTTGGTTGTATCTGCCTGCTTGTCAGCTTCTTCCTTCTCATGATTTGTCTTCGCATTGTGTCCTTCCCCTAAGGCTTTTTCTGTGTTCTCCAACTGTTGTTTATTTGTTTTCTTTCCTTCGTTGCACCCTTTGTCCAAGGAATCTATTCTGTCCATCATCAGCTCTTGTCCTTCAACCTCATTGTTTCCAACTCTGTGTCCCTTTTCAGCTACAAAAGCTTCATTTTGCGCACCGGCAGCATGAGTTAGGGGTGATAAGTCTGCTCTCGCATCCCATTTCTCATTACCAGCGTCACAACAAAGTAAAGTAATCCCTTTCTGCTTCCCAGCGACATCAACAGCAATAGCTTCCAGTGTAGTAGTTTCTCTCATTGGTTCAACAGGTGTTTCGGATTGAACACACCCTTCATCTCCTTCTAACTTATCCTCCTCAGATACTTCACTTTCTTTTGCCTCAGCTGTCTCAAGCTCCTCTTCTTCTGCTGTGGACTCAACCTCAACATCCTCTTCTTCTATTGCTTTTTCGGTATCAGAAACTTGTTGGTTCCTCTTGGGAACAAATCTATGCCTCCGAGATTTGTAAACCAAAGTTTTCTTAACCACCTTCTCAGTAATATTGGCATCCACAGTTTCAACATCGACCTCATCTTCGCGGCAAAATGGCATTGATAAGGTGTGCAGCAGATCTTCATCCTCACCATCCACTCTTTCCTCTTCGACCTCGAGCTTCTGTTTCAGCTCATTTAAGTCTTTTTTCAATTTTTCAACCTAAATCAAACGAGCATATGAAATAGTTTAGACAACATCCATTGCGGGATACATCGTATTTACATTGCTAGATACATTATTTTTACATTGATAGATTAGGCAGATTAACGTTGATAGACAACTTATAATTATGTTTGCTACAACCCTTACAATGATGTTGCTAGCAAACAACATCTAAACATTTCCTATATACAGTCACCAACTTATATAATGATCCGTTATAAAGCTTATTAGTCCTTAAAAAATATGTGGATACTCACTTGTTCATTTCTCTCCTCAAGCGATGTTTTCAGCCTTTTGTTTTTAGCTTTCAACCGTTGCAACCGCCTTCGTTTTTTCAGCTTCTTGTTGTCACGCAGCACAGACTGTGACAGCCCTCCAAAATTTGGAATACTAGACCTACAATTGCTTTTCTTTTTCAACCTTTCCCCTTTTATTGTACCAACTCTCGACTTCTTCTCCCCAATGAATTCGTCCAATGTAACATCGTCATCTACTTCAGTGTTGTCTTCAACCTCAGTCATCTACCTGTTTCAGCTCCGTCATCTACCTGTTTCAGCTTCCTTCTTATACTTCTGTTCGCAACAGATTTCTTTCTTTTCCTACTCCTCGGTTCACTTGTTTCCCAGCAGCTTCACACTTCCTCCGCGAATCAATTTCTCCATAAGCAAAACATCCAGCCGCAGTCAACAGTAACTCATCGGTAATATACATTCAGCAAAACAATATAAGAATCATTACTACGAATTTCAAACAATTATGATTCATAGACATGTTCATGTTACGGTGTTATGCTGCATTGGATGCGATTTGTTTGATTTTTTGATTGATAGATAGGTTGATTGATTTTTTAACTGTAATATTGATGGCTGCACTTTCGTTGTTGGATTCATGGGTATGAGATTTGTTTGATTTTACAATTTGGACATTGATATATGTGTTAAATACCTGGTCGTCCCTGAGCTGACTGACCATCTGGATCATTTCGAATGTCGACTATTTGCCCTCTAGTCCCCACCACTTATAACATCTAGGGATTATGTTTGGCCTTGGTATTTCGACGTTTATCGAAATATGCTCCATCAGAAATGGTTGCACATAATATAACTCAATATTATAAAAACGGTTTCGAAACAAACTTGCTGATCATAACCCATTGTACTTACAAATAGCAGAGCAACGCATCTAGTGACTCTTGCAGGCTTCCCTGTCTTAATACATTTGTCCAGTGATTTATGTAGCTTCTCCAAGATGGCTCCAGACCAGTCATAGTCGTTTATTTTTTCAAAATTCTCCACGTAGAATATTGCTGTCCACCCGACGACATCGCCTGACACTGAAAAGAACAGTGTCGAGCATATGAAAAGTATCAGCAGCCAAGCAACATCATTCGCTTCATCCTCCCCTCATTTCCTTATTGCTTTCTTGATCGCTTCCTACAAAATGAACAACGTCATACCAAGAATACAGCAATAACAAATTAAAGCAGTTACCCCTACTACAACATTGATAGATATGAACCAAGGCACTGCTAGATGCATATTCCCAAACACCAACATACTATTATACTGCTACCACACTACTAGATATAGTATACTACATTGCTAGATACCTGCATACACATGCTGATTTTGGTATCATCCTCGTATGCATGCAGCATAAACTAAAAACAAATACATTTTAACAGACTAGATTTACCTTTATCAACGCATTTGATACTGATTTGTCGTTTGTTGGCCCGCTCCTCCTCGTCCGTGGGCTGAAAAAATATTTCTGCATTAGAATGGAATCTAACTCGGCTCCATCAGCGTACCGAGCGATAAATGCGCCTGATTTGCTCGTTAGCATCTCTTCGTTACCGTGTTTCAGACCAAATATCGCCTTCACATCTTTCCTCGTCAGCCTTACATGCTTACGTCCTATATGGAAATACTTCCATCTCACATCGTAAAAACCACAAATCGCCTCGATCAAGTAGTTGAACTTTTTAAGCTTCAGAACCTCGTTCCTTACGTCGAACGAGGTTTTCAGGAACGTATAGAACGGTGTTCCTCTAGCAGCCTCTATGTGTTCGGATTTAATTATATTCCGTCTTAGTAGGTTGATTATGCTAACCAACCCAGACCTGTAGAATACTCCGGTTTTAGTCATTTTTCCCTGTTAACATTCCCATTCCAAACTAGTAATCCCATAGTAACTAAAACAATAAAAAAATAAAGCTAAGCAGCCAGTATATACATTAACTCTTGAAGGCAGCACTGGTCCAACTTACTCCACAACATCGTATAACTCACTGCATAGCAACAGTGCTAGACGTGACCAAATTCATCTACTACTTCGCTAGACGTGAAGTGTTGACAGTAAACTAGTTGCTGACAGTGCTAGATACGGCCTAACTACATTGCTAGATCATTAACAAATCTACGTATACTAACAAACATCAACCTCAACTTTGTAAGTCTGATAGACGACGCTAAACATTGCGACTTCAACCAGGACAGGTTCAAAACAGTTTGTTGTCGATTTCGTCGGATGACACTATCAACATAACTAACACCTAACATCGACCCATGTCTGTGTTAACACCATCGACTACACTGTGTTAACACCATCGGTGGATGAACACTACGAACTACACGTACTGTGTTAACACCATCGACTTAAACTGTTAAAGTAAGGATTAACATTACTCCGGCGACGCTTATAAGTCGAACCGTACAACACACAGAGAGACAGTGTCGAGAAAAAAACGTACCTGTTCCACTGTGTTCGACAGAGTAGGATGCAGTAGAGGAAGACGGTGTTCGCCGGTTAGATGGACTGATCGGAATCGCCTCGACAGTTACGGTCGACGGTTGAGTCGTTCTCGTTTGGGTTCCAAATCGTCTTTTGAGTTCGCTCTCGTTTTACGTGTTTCTCTCTCTTCAAATTTGAAAATGTAAAAGTGGAGGGAATTGGAACCCAAAAGACAGATTAGAAGGTGAAAAAAGTGGGTTTCAACCAAAAAACCCTCTTTTATACTCTAGAGGGTATTTTTGTCCACAATATGACTTTAAATATTTTATGAAATTTGTCTAAAAGCGTATACCATTTTAATATTTGATAGTTGACTAGGTATTTATGGATAGTTTAATTAAAATTGTTTTTTTGGAAGTTTAGATAGAAGCTATTGAATGACACACATAATCATTGTGCTGATCCAAAAACATTACCACTTCTTTTTCTAGGTCATCCTAATGTAGTAATGTACACACATATCATGTCTTTATACATCTGTTCTTCTTCTCTAAATCAATCACCATGATGAGCTGGTTAACTTAGTAAAAGATGGAGTAAAAACAGATTGACCATTGGCTAAAACATGTTTAGGGTCAAACATCATCTTCTTATCTTTAAACCGACCCCACTTATCATCACCACCAAAGTGGGCCACCCACTCTTGTCCTGTTCTGTAATGAGGCAAGTACTGTTTCACTTTGATCCTTTCTGCTTCACAGAATCTTAAGATCTCACGGTTCTGATTCGTTAGGTACTCTATACTGCTGTTTTCACCACCCTCCGATACGGTTGCTGATCTTAGTAATGCCACCAAGTAAAACACTTCCTCTTCTGGTGTCACAGCTGAGCTCTTGTGGTCCCACCTGCATTCCATTGTTTAACACCCTGCCATGTCAGCAAACATAACCACGTTTCTTCTATTTTTTTTTGGTGTGATATTTAGATTATTATTTGTTGATGGTACTTTGAGTTCTTAATGGTTTTTTAGAATAAGAAGTTGGAAATCATACAGAAACCAAACCTGTAAAAATTAAATCGAAAATTGAATTAATTTTAATGATTTGGTTTATAGTTTTGTTTTAAGAATTGAAGCCAATAAAATTACACTTGTAAAATTGGTTTGGAATCAAAAATGTTAAAATGATAAATCAAAGCGGATTTGGAATCGAACCATTATATTATATTGCTAAATCTGATAAAAATAAAGGTATTCTGAAATTATTAGGTGAGAATCAATAAAAATAAAAAGTCAAATTTAATCTTAAAATTTTAACTTTCATATTATTTATTGGAATAAAAAGTATAAAATTAAATTAAAATCAAATTAAATTTTTGTTTAAAATTTTTATGAACCAAATCCAATCGAAACCCGACCAAAATAAAAAAGACTGAGATCGAATCAAAACCTAAGCCAAACCGAACCCAAAAACGCCATAATAGTCTCAAACAAATAATTATGCATAATAACAAATGATAGATGAAGATTTGAAAAAAAAAAAATTGGTATTGAAAATTCATTAGATTTTGTTTCTTGATTATTTATTTATTGTATAAAACAACTTAAATATACCGGAAAAAAGTACAAAGTTAAATTAGTACTAAGTATTTTTTAAGATGTTTAATTATTCTCGACATATTTTTTGAAAAACATTTAGCTTATTTTTTTGGATATTTCCAAAATATCTATATATACTTTAATTTATTGAAATAGATTAGGAAATATCTATATATACCTGATTTATGAAAAAACATTTAAAACACAATTTATTTCATAAGAAAGATTAGTTGGAGTATTATATATTACTTGTACTAAACTTCCATGCATGCATGCATACAACAAAACAAACAAAAATAGAGTAATATTGATTTTATGTACTCACTTGTTTCTGTTCATCGGGTAAATGAGAATAGGTCCACTTGATTTATTTCCCAAAATGCCCTTGAAAACTCCTATATCAAAATCATGAATTCTTGATTTCGGGACAAAAAGGTTGAGCCAAGGGTGTGGCACTTCCCATAAACCCTTGGACCGGAGCTTTAACTCGGCCTTGTGAACCCGGTCCAAGAAATCAAAATAAGGTACATCGCTTGTAAAAACCGATGTAGCTATAAAATTAAGATCCTCCAATAAACATTCAACCTCCTGATATTAAAAATAAAATAAATTACTACACCCTTAGACTTGTAGTTTTAGCCGATATCTAGATAGTAATTTATAAATGTATTAAAATAGAATAGCACAATGTTAGATTACCTTATCGATGAAATCCGCATTCGAGTCGAAATAATACTTTGCAATTTCCAAGCAATATAACACACCACCGGCATCCGAAGCAATAGAAGTGAGTTTAACCGGATTATACGAAGAAACGAACGATGATCTCCAGTTATTAATAAACCCGTTGTCTAATATGACAAATCCTTCAACATAGTCGAATTTTGACTGATTTCCGTCTAATGATATAAGATATTCTTGATCGTGTGTAAATGCCGAAAAATTTGAGTATAATACTCTAATCCATCGAACCTGGAAGTATCAGTCAAAGCTTGTTAAGTTATTTAAACCGAGCAACATTTACTTGATTTATTTGTAACAATTTGTTCAGTGATTTGATTGAACCATTCTATATCGGTCACGTTATGGAATTTTTTCCGCAGTGCTCATATATCTAGCTTCGATTATGATTCTATATTAAATCCAACGCAGATATATCTATCTGTCTGAAATATATATATATATATATATATATATATATATATATATATGAAAATATGTTGGAGTTGGTGGCGGTAAAATCACGAATATAGGTAAGAATGTAAAAAAAAAATTAGTTGGTCGATATTAATTGTTTTGTAAAGGTTGCGAGAAAGAAACTGTGAGTTTATATTTGATATTTAGTATCTTTAATAGTGTTTGTTAAGGTATTTATAGTATTTTTTTTCTAATTCATAGACCGTATGGATGGAAGTTTATAGTTATCTCATTCATATGAACCCATATGCAAAAAATAACGGTAAATTACTGATTCATTGTTCCACTTAAGCTACTATTCATTCATTGTTTTTTATTATCTTTGTCCGAAATATTTTTCGAATATTATCAAAATTATTAGAGATATGTTTCCCGTAACAACCGAACTCACAAAAAATAGATTAATATATAAAATTAATCGAACTCGGATATTTTAACTATAGGTGGTTTAGAATTATAATTAATATTTTGGTTCATATGATAATTAATCTAACGGACAAGAAATTGAACAAGGTATTTCAACGAGATTGGCAGCATTAGAAAAATATTGTAATACGAAGGTTCTTTATTATTCTTTGGCATTTAGGGTTCCGCATTCAACCAATACTAGGAAGATTGGCATTGTTCATATGGTCCACCAATCAAAACAAAACAAAGAACTATTGCCTGTTTCACCAATCATAGCACCTATTTTAAACGTTTTGGCCGTCACTAAAACCGTAAAACACATGTTGCAACATGATTGGTTGAAAAAATATTGTAAGAATAAAAAAAGGTATATTTCTCTCAATCATACATTTGTTTCTTGACATTATGTGGATTTGTTTGTCTTTGTTGGTTTTTTAAACAATATAATAATAGGGGGTGTTGGTATTTGGATATTTAAATTTAGATTGGATCAATAGATTTGTGACTAAACATGCTTTTCTAAAACTTAAGAACACCAAATGTTATAGAGAGACAGAGAAAGTACCCTTTGCGGAGAATGTTCGAGGGCAATTCTAGCTCTAGTGATGATTCCAAATTGTCCTAACCCACCAAGAACAGCATTAAACAGCTCCGGATTTTCTTCTTTTGAGCATCTTAACAATTCACCTTTGCCTGTTAACACAACCCGATAAAGATATAGATTTTCTTGCAATTGACATCTTGGGTAACATTTATCAATAATACAAAAAGTACTATAGATTTTGAAAGAATAAAAAATTTAATTAGTAAAATTAATAATTTGGCTAAAAGATTAACTATTTTATTGGTTGAAAGTGGAATATATATATATTCAAAATAGTGGGAAATGATGGAAAATGAGAACCATTTATATTATGAAACAAAAAATTCTTCAAAAAATACTTATATCCGGAACAGAGGAAGAGGGAGTATCTGTTTAGGTTTGTGTATAACGACATCAACAAGAATAGAGTTTGATATAAAAGTAATACATATAGCTTTTTATATATATATGATCAATTCTATGGCTAATCATTGACATAGTCAAAACTATAATTGTACTTAGGCAATGCTAAACATAACAAAAGTTCATACTAACCCAATCCCACCAAAAACAGTCCCCTAGATTGGTTCACTTTTAGTTTTAATTCATAAAAAAAAATCAAAATCAATAAGGAAGAGTTACCTGTAACAACGTCGAGTTCGTAAACATTACTAATCTGAGGACCATGGTCGAAAGCTTGTCCACTAATCCCGCCATTAGATAAAGTACCACCAACCGATAAATACAAATAATCGGTCCATGATTTCGGAGCCAGTCCATAGACTAAACTACACCTCAACACATCCACCCACAACTCCCCACCCCAAACATCCACGTACATTTCCTCCACCCAAACCCTCGGCTTTACCCCCGGCCTCCACCTCCTCAACCCGCCGCTCATTTCCACCACCACGTCCCCTCTACCCGCCATCGCCTGCCCGTTCACCGAGTGACCGTGACCTCTAGCCGATACTTTAAACCCAAGAGGGGAATTGTAAGCGGACTTGATTAGCCGAACAACGTCTTCAGCTGAAGCTGGGTGGAGTACAGCCATTGGCTCGGCTCTGCTTAGAAGTCCAAAGTCTCGGGACGCGGATTGTAGGTCTGTCGGGTCAATGCTGAGTTGACCGTCGAATCTTAACCGGAGAAAGTTAATGGGGTCGATGTTTAATCCAACGGTGAACATTAGTTTGCATATTGCGAATGCGATTAAAAGAAACCTAGTAGCCATTTTTCACAAGTAAAAAAGAAAGCCTTTCTTAAATAAGTAATATTTTGAAAAACTAGGTTTTTGTATATATAAAAAGATATTCTTGAACAAGAAACATCAAGAAAACAAGATATTGCAAAGCAAAAATTATTATTTTTTCTTGAGATTTTTTTTTTAAAAACTATAAAAACTTAAAAGTGAGTTCTTGAAAGAAGAATGGTTGTAAAGAAAGTAAAAAAAGAAAACAGAAACTACCAAATCTTTATGTTGCAGTGTTGTTTTGTGGAGTTAACGTAAGCTGGGATTACACTTTAAAGATTTCGTACGTAGCGACATGCAGAGTACTTATATTTATAAATATAATAAAATACAGTATATCGTTTTAATATTTATACTACATTATAAGTACAAGGTAGTGTTAGTATTTATAAGACATACGAAACTAATCAAAGGACATGGATGAGACATGTGGCAAGTCACGTGCGAAAAACTTAGGAGACACGCGTGAAGTGTGTCGGACCCACTTCGGGATACAGAGAATCGTGGTGGGGTCACGGTAGCTAGAGAGAGGTTCACATGGGTGCTGTGCTGATGTTATGTTGCTTCTTTGCAGCCAATAGGATTACTACAGCATTCTAAGTTTCGAAAACGATTGAAAGCTTAGTTTTTTAGAGAGTTGCATGTTACTTAACTGTGTCCGTGATATTAATTTATAAAAAAATTCAATCGGATAAAATCATAAAGATCTTTATCGAACACGTAAAATGAAAATATTGTACATCATTTTTTTTAACAGAATATAATCTATTTTGACCAATACAATCGGTTTGGCAGTTAAGGTAGTTAGGGTCTATAAATTAAAACAAGAATTAAATTTTGAATGAAAATGGTGTTCAAATTTGAATTTTGAATAGACGTTCAGTTTTTAAAGTTTGAAATTTTGTTGATTTGCAAGCGTGCACTCTGCACTCTACGACTTGCTCGACAATGTATCATGATTAAATTGGTCGACTAGTCGTTCCAATTACACTAAAGTGTCTAACAAAGGGTTCATTAGGTGTAGAAATCAAGAAGAGCTGGAAAACAAATTCAATTTTGTGTGACGCAAAATTTAACTTTTCATTTCCCACCTTAATCTTTTGGCAGAGCTTAGAGAGAGGTTCATGTGACTTATGGCGAGTCTTTGCATTATTTGAGCAAGTCATTTTCTTTTAGCTTGAAATAGGCAGAATTATATGTCCACAGAGACTTTCCAAATTAATGAGCATAGAGTTTTGGTATTTCTTGTTTTTTACTTCTATCAACGAGGTGAATCAGCAGAGGTAGAATTTTCAGTGTTTTTCAGGTTCCATGTTCTGAGATTTGAGACTTCATCATATTAACGCAATTATTGCTAAGATATTCCTTGTTTCATGTTTATTCTCAAGCAACAAAGTGTTCGGGAGATTCTGTGTGGAATCAGAACTGCTGCAAATCCAGATAGTGTTGAACATTGGAGAAAATCTGCAAAAAAATTGTGTCAGGTATTACTACATACAGTAAAGATTATTATAGGCAATGGATTTAGTATATTGGATATTTCTTAAAGTAAATAACATTACAAGGATAGTAAAAAAAAGATATCCAGCAATTGTTAGGAAATATCTCTGATATTTCCTCCGAAGATAGCCAACGACTCGAAAAGAGCACACAGGTCATTCACCTTCCCTCTTGTGATAATCTCCTCCGCCATGTTCACGTTATTTCTCCCTTCCTTGGGATCGAGATACTCTTGTTCAATATCGAAAACATCAACCTCTTCGGAAATCACCAATTATGTGTCAGCAATCTTTGGGACAGCCTTTACCGTAGCGTTTTTCTGGGAGTGCTTTTTCATAAACTCTAACAACATTCCATTCTCAATCAAAGCTTGCACTTGTTTTTTCAAGTCAATGCATTCTTTACTATCATGTCCAATGTCCTCATGGTACTTACAGAACCTGTTAGCACTTCTAATTTCCCGCGGAGTTTGAATCGGAAAAGGTTTTCTAAACGCACCGTTGATCTTGCCTTATTAAATATCGTAGCCACATTTTCCGTTAACTCCGCAAAATAGTCCGGTCGAATCCATTTGTTCGAAATTGGCCTCGTGCCTTGGTTATAGTTTTGTTGGTTACTGTAATTCGTTCTCGGCCTCGGAGGATATTGACCCGTACTCTTAGCTGGAACACCAGTACGCGGCCCCGGATTATTAGAGTCAGCCCTTTGAAATTGGTTCTGCTCCAACTGATCGTTTGATCCTTTCTCGGATGCCTGAGTCTCCTCCACTAAAATCCTCTTCTCAACTTGATCCAATAGTGCCCCAAAAGTCATTGCCTGACTTTCTGCTACCGTGTCCTTTAATAATCTGGGGAGAAGCCCCATCCTGAATGCTGCGAGTGCCAGAGAATCTTTACAGTACTCCATGTCTGTTTTTGCTTTGACAAATCGATTGGTGTAATGCTTCAAACTCTCCCCCACTTTTTGCCTACAATAGATTATCGTGTCTCCATTAGCTCGAAACTTCTTGCTCCCCACAAAGTGTTGTCTAAAGATATTCCAGAACATGTCAAAATTCTTTATCGAGCCCTGCGGAAGCCGGTTATACCACTTGGAAGCCACCCCTTTGAAAGTCTGAGAAAACGCCCTGCACAACAATTTATCATCGTCATCGAAATTAATCATGAAATTCTTGAATTTCTCGATGTGATTATCAGGATCCTGCGTCCCATCAAACTTTTCTAAATTGGATATATCAAAGTCTTTTGGGAGGTTGCCAGCTAAAATTTCTGAGGACAAAGGAGAAGCTCTCCAATTATGACCCGTCCTATAAACGTTTGCTCTCAAATGTTCATGGCTCGGAAAATAGAGTCCTTCCTCAGATGGAAAAGTGTATTGATGTTGCTATTCCGAATTCCGCTGGTTGGCATGCTGGTTCCCTGAGGGAAAATTCATCTGGTCATAGCCCTGCTCATTAGCACGAGCGTGATAGGTCTTTTCCCCCGGAGATTTTCTCTCCGAACTTCTTCCCCTCCGGTGTTCCCCATGCCTTCGACCATATCTTTTCTTTCTGTGATTCCTCATAGGAGACGATTCTGGTGAACTGTAACAAGAATAGTCGCTTGAATCGGAAGATTCCAGGTGGTGTTTTTATTTTCTCCTCGAAGAACGTTGCTCATGACCTCTATATTTATCGTCTCTATCTCTAGGACGAAAGTCGGTCGCACACTCTTCTTTTCCACTGTCAAGCTCCCTACTCACCTCGGAACGAAGATTTTCCTGAACAATTTCTTTTTTTACCCTAAATCTTTCAATCTCCAGTAATAGCTCATTCCTTCGAGCCAGCAAATACGAGTCATCAATTTCTCCGACGCGCTGGCCTCCATGCGCCTCGCATTCCATGTCATTCCGATAAGTATTTCCCACAAGATTCTCCTCACAGTCGCTAACAAAATCATCCCCTTGTTGTTCCATGATTCCGCTCGGAGCATGAATAATTCCCAGAAAGAGATTGTCATCAGAACAATCTTCGTTTCCCACAGACGGCGCCACTGATGAATTAAGAAGTAGCTCATGAGTAATTTTGCGTTAGGCGAATATACGGGGGACCGAATTGTATTAAGTATTTTGTTAAGGAGTCTTTTTAGAGAGAGAAAGTGAGAGTTAGACTAAGTAGAGAGAGAAAGTAATATTATATTAATCCATCCCATTATCCACTCGTGTGTGATCCTTTTATAGTATAATAATGGGCTCCACACACAACTTAATTCCTACCTTATTACACATTTAGTCCCCATATTTCCTTACTTATTCATAATAACTACTTTTATTGTTCTTTTTTACAATACTTCCCCAATAAAAATACTTCCTTACAATTTTCCCATACATCTTTTTTCTCCCTCATTAATATGGATGTATTTTGGGAACTTAATTAAAGTCAAGATTGAAAGACATATGACAATGACTCATATTATCAGAAACTGGTTTTGGTTTTCTGATAAAAAGGTCCATATAACTCATATGATGCCTCCCATTATATGCTGAGTTATTTGGAAAAATAGAAATAAAGCAAAATTCAAAGGTATTATAAACTCTTATTGGTCTTCAATCAACTATATTGAGCATCTAGTTAACTATTTAGATAACTCTAATCTTATTAAGTATATTCGTTGGTCTAAGGCTAAGAATGCAGGAATGAAGATAGGCTGCTTATCTAGTTTTTGCAGACACAAAAAGACTTTCGACCTAAGATGGAATGCACCTAAAGATGGCAGAGTAAAAATGAATATTGATGCACCATGTTCCAAAAATAGAGAGCAAGTGGTGCAATAATCATCAGAAACTGTAAAGGTGAAATTTTGCATTGTTTAGGTAACTTGTATGGTAAGCTAACTCATTTGATGGCATAATCCAGAGCTTTGATGGAAGGTCTTCTTATCTGTTAAACCAAAAAGGGGTCAATGTTGACATTGACACTGATTCTGAAATTTTAGTTAAGCTATTAATTTCAGGCATCTTTCCATGGTATCTATCTCATTTGCTAAATATATGTAGAAATATAATAACTTCTGTTATGATTATTCAACATACATCTAGAGTCCAAAATCAGGCCGCTGTCTGGCTTACAAAATAGACTATACAGTGTAAGATGAAATAAAATTATACAAATTTACAATTGCCAAAATATTTGTTTTCCATAACATTTCTGGAAAGCTTAAGGCTTGGATATATATTGACTGAAACTGATTAAAGATTAATCTTATACTAGTAATAAGTTTTTTGTGTCTAGATTTAAGCAAAATTAAGAATCCTTCTCTAAGTGTCAGTAATTGTGACATCTTTTTAAATGGTACTCACCTAAGAATTGATGAGTTCCTGCAGATGGCTTCCTTTTAAGGTACTTTTGCTATATCCTTGTCAATTTGTGCAATTCCTAAAGTTTTCATGCAAAATAATGTAATAATGTCACTAACCCAAAGTAGGAATAGCCTGACTTAAAATTTTTATTACAGCTATCGAAAGAATTGTCTTACCAAGATACATAATGCCACTGGAATGAAGGTTGGATGCTAGGTATAGCAATGAGAACATGTATTAGGAGCAACCATTCCAGTTCCAGACCTTCAAAAGCCCATTTCATACTCGAATCAACTAAATAATCAGAAGCCTTGGAAGGGTACTTTGAATGTGCCTCCAACAGTTCCGGCTCTTTGATGGCTGTTTGAAATCGAGAGCAATTAGGTTGGTTCTAATCCTTCATTAGCCATGAATAAGGATCTAAGGATGATTACTTTGAAGTGCCTCCTCCGATTTTGAAATTGTTGAGCTATTGTAAATGGCTTCCTCCGAGGGATTTTCACTATATCCTTGTCAAATTGTGCAACTCATAAAGTTTTTTCCTGCAAAATAATGAAATAACGTTACTAACCCAAAGCAAGAATAACATGACTTTAAAATTATTTCAGGTATTGAAGAAATTGTTTAACCAATCTATACAATGTTGCTGGAATGAATATTGGAGACAAGATCGAGTAATCAGCCAAAGTATTGGGAGAAAATGGTCCAGTTCCAGACCTTCCAGATCCCTTTCATACTCGTATCAACCAAATAATCAGAAGCCTTGTAAAGGTAGTTTGAACGTGCCTCTACCAATGCTGGTCCTTCAATGGTTGTACTACTGAGCACCATCTTTGAAATTGAGAGCTATCAGTCCAGTTCCAAACCTTCCTTAGCCAAGAATCTGGATCTAAGGAAGGGTTCTTTGATTGTGCCTCCACTGACTCCAAAGATCTCAATAGGTTTCTCTCCATCGAAGCTCATTAAATATCATGGAAAGCAAGCTTGAGCTACGAAATGTGGTTATATGTGTAAATGGATATAAGTAGATGATTGTTACTTTTCGATTTAGGGTTCAATGTAAGGTGGATTTCCTAAGTCGGGTCTACTACCTAGAGTCAGTTGTACTTTATGATGCTTATAAGGCCCATTCTTACCTTATTGAATAAAGTATTTTTCCAAAAAAAAAGAGGTCCATGGTTTGATAAGTCGTAAACAACTTCTAATTGAAATTATTTTTTGGGTTCTCCAAAAAATATAATTGGATAAAATCATAGAGATCTTTATCCAACAGATAAAATGAAATATTGTATGTCATCTTTTTTTTCAATAGAATCCAATCTTTAAGTATTTCGACCAATAAAATCGTTTTGGCAGTTAGGGTAGTTAGGGTATATAAACTATAACGGGAATTAAATTTTGAATGAACTTTCAAATTTGAAATTTGAATAAACATTCAAATTTCAAAGTTTGAAATTTTATTCACTTGCAAGCGTGCACTGTGCACGCTACGACTTATTCGATAATGTATCATGATTAAATTTGTTGGCTACTCGATCTAATTACACTAAAATATCTAACAAAGGGTTCAGATATTATTGAGCTAAGATTTTAATATTAGCGCTAGCAATCAAGAAGAGATGGCAAATAAAAATTGTGGGACGCCAAATTTAACTTTTCATTCCCCACCTGAATCTTTTGGCAGAGCTTAGAAAGAGGTTCATGGGACTTATGGTGAGTCTTTGTATTATCTGAGAAAATCATCATTATTTTAGCTTGAAATAAGCATAATTATATGTCCATGGAGACTTTCCAAATTAGTGAGCATATATTTTTGGTATTTCTTGATTTTTACTTCTATCAACGAGGTGAACAAACAGAGGTAGAATTTTCATTGTTTTCAAGTTCCATGTTCTGAGATTTGAGAATTCAACATATTGATGCAATTATTGCTAAGATATTTCTTGTTTCATGTTTATTCTCAAGCAACTAAGTGTTCTGGAGGTTCTGTGTGGAGCTGGAACTGCTGCAAATCCAGATAGTGGTGAGCATTGGAGAAAATTCGCAAAATTTTGTGTCAGGTATTACTACATGCAATAAAGATTATTATTAGCAAGGGATTTATTATATTGGATATTCTTAAAGTAAATAGCATTAAATGATAGTAAAAATAGATATTGTGTAATTGTTAGGAAATATATTTGATGAAGCCAACTTCTAGACTATCTAGGAGGGCAATAACTTCGAATTGATTAGGAATTTAGTCAGCGTTTAGATCTTCCTTGATTTTATATTTGTGAGTCCACTTTGCTAGAGAATCTGTAACAGTGTTTTGTTCCCGGTAAATTTGAGATATAAGCATGCTTCAAGCTAGTAATTTTATGTAGTATTTTAATAAAGATGATAAAAACCATGAAGATTTGTGATTTAGTAGCGTTGTTAAAAGGATATTAGAGTCAGTTTTTTTGTCAAGGTTATAAATTTTCATTTTACAACAAAGAGTGAGTCTATCAATGAGGGTTCTGCATTCAGATATGATAGAAGTCTGTTTACATATCCTACCAATAGCGACAATAATTTCCCCATTGTAGTTCCCAATATTAGCACCTCCATTTGCTTTTCCAGTTAATGAGCAATAGTCGTCGATGTTGAGCTTAAGTTTTGACATGATAAGAGGTTTCTAGTTGATAGAAATGATGTTTCTAGGCTGATTTAGATGATTGAAGCAGCCCAATTAATAGGCAGTATCAGTGTCATTTATCCAACGGTCTCTTTTGATAAGATTAACAAGATCTAGATTAAGGAGTATGTTCTTGATATGATGAATGATAGTATTGGCAGAGGTATATTTATTCTCATGCTTAAATTTGTTTCTAGATAACCAAAGAACCCAACATATGATGGGAGGGATGATGGTATGAATATAAACTTATTTAGTAGTGGACCAGTCTCAACTTCTTATGATATGTTTTAGAGTTATGTGTCATGCGATGCTTAGGTTAAATTACTGCCAAACTTCCCATGAATAATTTCATTGAACAAAAAGATGATAAAGAGTCTCAGTGTTGTCACGTTATTGGCATTTAGAAGCTAGATAAATATTTTTGTATTGAAAAACCGAATCAACAGAGATCTAGTTGTTCATTAGCCTCCAAAGAAGGAAAGAGCACTTCTTTGGAGTGATATTGTTCCAGATTCTCTTAAAAAGCTTTAATGTATTAACTTTCATCCAGATATGGTTCCATGTTTCTTTAGTTTTGAAGTTCCCATGTTTAGATATAATCCATTGAATTGTGTCTTCTTATGCTTAATTTATGGAAAAGTGTTTGATTCTTTCCATGTCTGAAAAGGCATGACAACGTGTAGGAGCTTGTCAGTATTCTGATGACCCTGGTACCATTTGTCTTTTACTTATTCTTGCACATAACAAGAGTTTCTCTCTTCATCACTAAGAGAGATAATAGGTTACTTGTTGCACCATTTATCTAACCAAGACTCAATGTCTCATTTGCCAAAAAGTTTCAATATATAAAATCTTATGTTATATGTCACACCTATATTAATCTTTTCCAAAATTTTTAACTTTCAATTATTAGTTGGACTTGCATAGGATAGTAGGTAGAGCACTACGTATAATGCATATAATTGGACCAAATATCTTTGTTTTCTCTAAATTTTTGCCAGATCTTGCAATAGGATGTTTGTGGAAGCTCTTCAAGACTTCTGATGTTAAGGCCCCATTATTCATAAGGTTTACAAAGATTCCTCCCATTGGTACATGCTATAACTTTATGGTTATCAGTAGTGCCCCAAATAAATCTGTTATATGTCATTTATTTTCTAGTGACCACAGATCTATGGAGGGAAATACTTTGAAGATAATAAGCTGAGATAACTAGAAGAACATATTATATAAGGGTTAGTCTGCCTCCAACTGAGAGGAGTTTGTTGTCCCATTCTTGAGTCCTCATCCTGATTTTAGTAACTAAGTTTTTAAAGTGCGTAGATTTGTTTCTAGGATGTACAATAATTCATAAAAATTTCATAGGTAAGTAGCCTGGCTAAAAACTAGTTGGAAGCTTTATAGAGTTGATTCTTGCAAGGGGTATTTTTTTTTGAAATAATGAATGTTATGGGAAAACTAACAAAAGAAATGCCAAGTAGTAAACTTTTATTTATTAGAGAAGAGAAGTTACACTGTACTTCATTCAACTATCTATTTATACATCATTTAGCAGTTACACATAATCCCTAAATCATCTCCCCATTAACTATGCGCGTTATCTTTACATTTATATCTTGGAGCCTAATTTTATGGCCATAATTGTAGTGGTTTGATTGATTAATCAATGTGGCTTTAACCGTTTTTCTATATGTACCCCTCGATTGTTCTTATTCACGCTATTGACCGAGCTAAGCCTCTCGCTCTTCTTTCTTGCTTGGTTATGCCCTGTGGTCGGTCGCCACTTTCATTCGCCTCGCTGGAGGTCTGATCGCTTTTCTTTGTCCTTATCTTTGTTGTTTGATGCTCGATGAGCCGTCAGCTCTCCCTGATATAGTTTTCTAGGTTTACCAACCTCGTATAGTCTTCTATTAAAGGTCTTCTCTTATTGGATAGACTTCGAGGATGCTATTATCATTATCACGCTCGCTCTCTTTCTTAGTCTTTTTTCTAATTAGCTCGGTTTCAATTTCGATTAGATCTTCCTTTTATTCCCTCTGCTCGACTATCCTCTGACTTACTAGCCGGTGGATACCCATTCATCAATGAATATGGTATTTTCCTTATTAATTGCTTGACCATAAATTTCTTGATATTCTTACAAGAACTTGTAGATAATGTTGATACTAGAGGCAGAGTCATTAGAAAATATGACAATGTCATCAACGCATGCTAAATAAGGTACCATAACCGAGTTAGCAACCTTGTTTCTGATGTCCCTATTGTCTTGGATTAGATTTTTAAGACTTTTAATGAGGAATTCCTCAGCTAGATAAAGAGACTAGGGGATACGACATCCTCGTGTCTAACTCCTTTGGTTGAATCGAAGTAACCTCTTATTCACCATCGATGATGACCGAAAAGCATACATCATTAATATAACACCTTCTTCTGTCAATAAAGCATCTGTCAAAACCAAAAACATATAGGATTTTTAATATGAATGAGAATGATAGTTTGTCGAAGGCTTTAGCCATATCTATTTTAATTAAAATATTTCCCCACATGGTCTTCCCATTTAGGCTATTGAAAACCTTTTGAGTCAATATTATGTTATCATGTATATTTTTCCCTTTTGAAAAGCCAAATTATTCCTAAGAATTGAGCTTAGGAAGCAGTTTTGGGGTTCTGTCATTAAGAATACTTGAAAGGATCCCGTTGAAGATAGTGCATAATGTTAAGGGAAATAACAAAGAATTTTCAAAAATAGAGAAATTATTATTGTCAGAAAAGAGAAGTTACATTCGTTTAGGGTATCTCCCCTATCTATATCTCATTCCCGTTTATGGGCAGTTACAAGGGCCTTTATCCGCACTTACTACATTCATTATTCCACTTACATCATGAAACCTATATTTATGGCTGAAGTCACCTAGTGGTTTGACTAATACTTATAGTATCATTAAGTCATAATTCAAATTATTTCTCTTTTAGACCGCACTGGGTTTGCCTCGGGCGCGTGATTGTCCGAACATGAGTTAATAACGTTTTTGCTTAGTTTTACCACTCGGTTTGAGAAATAGAATGGCCCGAGCTACACTTGTTCATTTAACATTGTTTAGCTCTTCCTCAATTCATTCAGTCTTCATCTCTTCCTCAACTCGATCGGTATGCCAACATGCTCGTTCGATTTGACCGTTCTTACATTTCTTTATTGATTTTAACTCTATTCTTTACACTGGTCGTCTACTTCCTCAGTGTATCTCTGCATTTCTTTCTAGCTCGGGCTCGTCATGCGTCCTTGCACCAGATTTATCTGCTCGACATTTTGGGTTCCGCTCGTCCAGGGAATACCCCCTCATCAGGGCACCCTCTAGTTTATGGAATTAACGTTTAGCTAAATAATGAATTGATAAATTTGAAATCTATGTAACTGTAAATCAATTGGTGTCACATTGGAACGTGGGACCAAGTTACTAACGGTGTTTACTTTCTAACATTTGTTCTGCTTGGACGACACGTGGATGGATTTGTAACTGGACGATTCTGACATGGTTGTTTTTAGGAATTAGCGCATGGTGCTTGGGTTCTGAAGAAGCGTGCAAATTATTGTAATGATTGCCCAACTTGTTATACGTGTGCATCTGGTAAATTACTATTACCTTGAACACTAATCATAGTATCCATTAAACGCTTACTTTTGGTGTGTATTTGTTAGGGGTGAGATTCGGTCGGTTCGGTCGGTTTTTTATAAATTTTTAAACAGAACCGAAATAATTCGGTTTGTATATTATTAAACCGATTTAGTAATAAAAAAATCGGTTTTTTTCGGTTTCGGTTTTTTCGGTTTCGGTCGGTTTTTCGGTTTTAACAGAGGTGCGGTTCGATCCGTTCGGTCGGTGCGGTTCGGTGCGGTTCGGTCGGTTTAGTTCGGTTCGGTCGGTGCGGTTCGATCCGAGTTTTTTCGAATTACTTTTTTAGCTGAAGAATTTAAAAAGAAAATTGCAAAAAAAAATATAATGTTAACTAATTATTAATTTTTTATATTTATAGTTATAATTTTAATATAATAAATACTATAATAATATTGCTATTTAAGTGTAACAAATAAAAAATATATGGCATAAAGAAATACAAATAAAAAGTAAACGGACTTGGAACCATGGGGAAGTTAAATAATGAAAGAAGTTAAATAATTAAATAATGAAAGTCACCTAGGGGGAAGTTAAATAATGAAAGTTATACAGAACACTAATAATCTGCCATATGGAAACAATCTTTAAAGTTACAAACACAGTGGAAATTGATTGGAGATAAATACAATAAGGCATCTCTAACATTGTAGTAATGCGCTCAACACATCCATATACTATACATTGTTTAAAATTTTAAGGTGTACTGAATATTACAAGAACATTCATTAAAAAGAATTTTATCAACCGGAAGAGGAACTTCCTTTTTAGGACGACGCGACCTGTTCGCAGGCATTCGCAGCCGCGAAAGCATCACCCAACACTAACTCATGCCTACCTATTAAAGTTACAAGAAAGTATTTATGTGAATTTCCAGTAGCACGAGCAACTTATAAGGATAAGACTGCAGTTAGAAACGAAATTGATTTTAGATCCTAAGTCCTAAGATACATAAAGTAAGGTTCCTAAGTCCTAAGATACATAAAGTAATGTTGAACCTGAGACTATATATAAAAAGATATGCCACAAGTACTTTTTTATATTCAGATGGGACCACTAGGACAGAAGATTAATTAGTTGTAGAATTGGTGTAAAACTATATATAACTTCGGTCGGTTTCGGTTATATTCGGTTCCACTTTCCGAAAAACCGAAAACCGACCGAATTTATTTCGGTTTGAAATTTTAAAACCGAAACCGAATATTATTATTTTTAGACCGACCAAACCGACAAATTTCGGTTTGGTTTGGTCGGTCGGTTCGATTTTTTCGGTTTTTGCTCACCCCTAGTATTTGTGAAGTCCATAGTTTTCATCTGCTTTCAAAATATGTCTGTTAATTTTCAATCTGCAACCCAAGTACACTTTTGTTTTGCTTGACTCTTGCACACATGTAGTGTTTAGTAGTTGTTAAAACCCTAGATGTTGGAGTAGTGATGTTGCGATTATGGCGACAACCAAAAGAAACTCGTATACACTAGGTGTCGAACCAATCGCCAACCATCTGCTTTAATCATGCTTATTCGTGGTGTTAACTCATTGCAGTCCAAGTAGAAACAATGGCACCAAAAAGGGCAACGAAGAAGAAATCAGAGAAACCTTCAGTATCTGAATTTGAAGGCCCCTTATTACTAGAGAGCTACTTTTCCCAAATAGCTCACAAATATGGATATCTAGATGATGTCGGGTTACTCAGTTTTAGGGAGAGGTATGTAATACTGGAGGATGTGGTAGTGAGGGTTCCTTTGGTCGGCAAGCACCCATATCAGGCCCGAAAAATGGAGACCTACTTGTTTACGACTGTGTTTGACTGGAGACTGCGCATTCTATTGACCATGCTAATTCGCAATTGTTTTAGCGTGATAGGCATTTATCCCACCCAGATGTCTACTAACGAGTGGAGGATGCTGCTTAGTATAGTACTTAACTAATGTTTGCTAGGGATTACGATATGTTTGGCCGATTTACTATTAACTATTGATGTAACAAAACTCGCCAAGTCTCCTTTCTTCTATACCCAGCTAAAAGAAATAAAAAAGATTGTTGAACTTCCCTCGTCAGATAAAAATTGGAAGAACTCATTCATGTTTATGTCGGGTAATAGGGAATATGAGAAACCGATAATGAATCTCCAATTAGATAAGAGATGGAGAGTGAAGTGTAAGCATTAATAGCAAAATCCATAGACTGAATTAATTTGTAATTAAATGTTGGGTACTGAACTAGTCTGTAACTTGCTATGCATGTGAAGGACCCAATCAATAGTGGTGGAAATAAGGATTATCAAAAGGGTACGTAAATCCTTTGATTGAGTTCGAAAATCTTGCCATCTCCACTTGGTTACAAGAGCCTAACCTACTCTTCACAGAGTTCAGTTATTTTAGATTGGTTTGTAGCCAAAACCAGAGTTGGCGGTAAAAAAAGAATGGAAGAGTAATAATGTTAGATGGTGCAGAAGCCACCATGGATATTATCCGAGAATTGATGGAACAAAGGTATCGAGAGAAGAATAATACTGGGATTTGGATCTGAGTGCCTCAGACCCGCAAAGGAAAAGATCCAAGAGGTCATCCTCAGTTCCATGTCAACAGGATAGGAAAGGTGGAACACTGGCCATTCAGGGTTTCACTAAGGTGAACCAAATGGAGAGGAATATCGCTGAAGGGTAAGGAAATACTGATGGTAACCGAGTCCGATATGAACGAGATGATGCTGAAGATAATAAAAATTCTACCTCTTTAGTAAAACGCTAGAATAAGAAACAAAAATTGATACTGGATGTCGTTCCTCTTGCGACAAAGAAACTTCAACTGAGAGATGAAAAGAGCGGTATTGGGGAAGCTGCGCAGGAAAAATCATCTGATGCTCCAATTTCCCCTCCATGAGTTCAAGGACGAGGTAAAGGGCCTAAGATCGCTGCTGTCTTCACCGATCTAATGGAGGACAGTGAAGAAGAGGGAATGGCCCCAAAAAGGTGATTCTAGCAGAACTGATGAATAATTTTATAAAGTCATCCATTATTCACCCCTCAGCCGCCATAGGGCGCGAAATGAGCTCATTACCCTCATCGGGAAACATGGTGGGGCATGTGGTAGCTGTATTAGGGAATTCCCCGCCCCTTGATACTTATATTCGAACAACTTAAGTGTATTCGTGAGTTGTCATACTATGATGGGATGCCATGAGCGATATTCTACAACGGCAAGTTGAACTCGCCATTGAGGTAATAACCAATTGTGTTGAATCAAATTACCAAAGAAAATACTTCAGTGTAATTAATCTTATGTGCTTGGAAATTATACTTTCCTATCAGCGGATGTCTGCGGCCGACCTGGAGGTAATGGAGATATGGAAACCAGAGCCGATGTTGTTCAGATTGGCCAAATCATCAGCTGCAGAGGTTGTGCGCTTAAGGCATGCCTATAGGTCTGCCAAAGCTTCCAAAGACAAAGTTCCTGAGGCTAGTGAGAAACTTCAAACCAAGATGGAGATGCCAAAGGAAGCCTTGATTTTCAGCGACAAAAAGTTTGAAGCACTGTCCACTGGTCACACTACTCTACTGACTCAAAATAACACATTAATTCAAAATAACGAAAAGCTCATTGCACATAGATCAAGATTACTTGATCAAAACATGGCGCAAGCCAAAAGGGTTGAGGAACAGGAGGAATATTTAGATGAGATGTCCTCAGAAAAGGCTCATCTGACCGCAAAGATGGAAAATTTGTAGAGGGAGTTCGAGCGTGAAAGACTATAATGGGAGAAAAGCTTAAAAGCATATCTGGAGGAGCAGGAGCATTGCAATGGACATGATAGTTTGGGAGAAGAAAGAAGCTTTGGATGAGTTGTTGTTATTAAATCTTGGGATGAAGGTCGGGTCATTGAGTCACTTGGTTGAGGTTCATGTGCATCCTAAAAATGCCCCACCCACATTGGTGCCTGAGTTGATCAATTTTCTGGGCGTGAAAGATCCTTTAGATGACATTGCTACCGTTGCAACCGATCTAGTAAGTGCCACAGAAAATGAGGCTCAGACAGACCCGATTGAGCTCTCCCCCTCTACAGACGTTTGATTATATTGTATACTTCTGTTAGAAGACTGTAAACCTAGAATTTGGCTTTTGTCGTGACCCTTATTTTTCTTAATTGAATTGTTGTGGTAATTTATCTTTTATTATATTGGAATTTTGGGGGCGCCCCTTGAATGATGAATAGACTCATGATGATATATGTTATATGAGATGTGTTTATTACTTAGTATAGTTGTATAGGGTGATCCTTACTAAATCGAGATCAGGAGGGCTCATTGCATAGCTTAAGAAGAAGTGTGTCTTTCTAGCTGAGTCGCGACAAGGTCGTAAATATACCAAATACAAGGTATGAGGCACAGTATGGCCTTTAAGTAGCCAGTAGGTGTGCCAATTAGTACGATCGTGTTTATAGACACTTATTTTGGACTTAGTGTTGTCCCTTGCTTAACATCTTAGGCATGTTCAGTAACCAAATCACTAACTGTAAGGATGTATAACTCGTAATAAACACATGGTGGCGAAAGCATAAATCATGTTAAGAAGAAAAACAATTCTTTAGATGCCTCATTAAAAAACCTCTCCACGCCATCAGGGAGGAGAAAGAGCACATCATTAAATTCTACACAGATTGGCGATATAATTTAAGATGATTTACATTCCATGGGTGTTTGAGGGCACAACCTTCTCCATTGGCTAGTCGATAGGCTACGCTA
This sequence comes from Limnanthes douglasii subsp. nivea, assembly GCA_036936605.1. Lineage (NCBI taxonomy): Eukaryota > Viridiplantae > Streptophyta > Magnoliopsida > Brassicales > Limnanthaceae > Limnanthes > Limnanthes douglasii. Next base: position 45,358,041 of record JAUPFV010000002.1, read on the forward strand.
TGCCCGGTGGAAATTACTGTGTAGGGCCCCTTCGAGTTAGGGAATAACTTATCCTAGCTCGGCTTCCTAATCCTTGGAACATCTTCTTCATCACTAAGTCTCCTACCTTGAAAATTTACAGAGTCTTCTGTAATACTCTGCTCAGGCACGTGCTTGGTCGCGCCGCTCTTCTAAGAGGTCGATGCTCACCGCTCTAGCAACCAAGTTTGTTTCTTCCTCCTAGCTCTCTACACGGTGGCTTGGTATGATGATTTCTGTTGGTATGATAGCTTCACTGCCATAGACAAGAGGAAAAGATGTATCCCCGATTGTTGCTCGAGGTGTAGTTCTGTATACCCATAAGACTTCAGCTAATTTTTCTGGCCATTTTCCCTTGGCTCCTTCAAGTTTTTTCTTAATTCCTTCGATTATAGATTTGTTAGTTACTTTCACCTGACCATTATCTTGGGGGTAATATGGCGTGGAGAAATGTTTTGTAATCCCATATCTCTTGCAGAAGGTGGTGAGCACTGAATTCTGGAACTGTAGGCCGTTATCTGTCATCATGATTCGTGGGATGCCATACCGAGCCAAAATTTGATTATGAAGGAAGTCACGGAACTCCTACGTTGGGTTTAGAATAAAGGTACTGCCTCTACCCATTTGGAGAGGTAGTCGACTACAACAATCAAGAATTATCTCTTTCGAGTTGCCATTGGCAGAGGTCCAACCAAGTCGATCCCCCATTTATCAAAATGGCAAGGAACAAGAACAAGTTGCATAGGTTTGCTTGGCCTATGTTGCGTGTTAGCATATTGTTGAGATTGATGACACTGCTGTACTAGATTTTCCGCATCAGCTGCTAATTCCGACCAATAGTATCTGACCAACAGAAACCTTCGAATTAGACTACGGTGCCCACAATGAGCGCATGCTTCTCCTGAATGCAAATCGTGTAGGATTGAACTTTCCTCCACTCAATCAAGGCATCAAACTAAGGGTGGGGTGGAATTTTTTTTGTAGATAATATTGTTTAAAACACAATATTTTGCCGCCTTAAGTTGCAGGGCTCTAGCGTCGCCCGGATTAACTGAAAATACAATTGAGGTCAAGTATTGTAGATAAGGTTGTCGCCAATCGGTAGGACTATGGATTGTGTGGATGGCATCCTCTTTAATGATCAGTTCTATTGTTGGTAACTCCTAAAGGAGGACTGAAGGATTCTCCCACGAGGCTGGTGTTTTAGCTAACAAATCTGCTGCATAATTCTATAAGCATGGAACCTGCTTATATGAAACGTCGGCGAATTTGGATTCGTATTCCTTTAGTATAACAAGGTAGCTCCGGATTCCTTCCTGTCTAGCAAACATGTCTAGAGATTGGTTAACAAGTAACTAAGAATCCGATTTAATCCTAACATTGCGCACCCACATATCAAGGCTAACTTCATGCCACACAGAACAACCTCGTATTGTGCAACTTTATCTATGACCGAGAAATTGAACCTGCTTGCTTGCTTAAGCTCATCTTCATTTGGCAAGCGCAACACAATGCCACCCTCTAGGCGTGATGTGCTAGATGTGCCATCAAACTCAATAACCCATTCACTATGGTCTGTCGCGATAGTCTGTTCCTCTTTGTTGGGTACGTGCTTAGAGAAAACAAGGAAATCGGCTATAACTTGGCCTTTGATAGACGTCTACGACTTGAAGCGTATGTCATATTCATCGAGCCTGAGGCTCCACTTAGTTAGATGCTCTGATGCATCCGGCTTTTACAAGACCGCACGCAAGGGAAAAGTCATTCGTACACTTATTACATTCCCTTGGAAGTATGAGCGCATTCTTCGCGCATAAGTGACTAATCCCAAGGCGAGTTTTTTGAGGTTGAGGTATCTGGTTTCGGCGTCTATCAATATTTTACTGGTATAATATACCGGTCGTTATACTCGATTGGCCTCACGAATCAAAACTGAACTAACAGAGAATGGCGACACCGAAAGGTATAAATTTTTTGTCTCGCCGGCCACTAGTGTAGATAACATTTTGGGTGAAGTGATATATATCTTGAGTTCGACAAAGGCCTTGTCACAGTCTTCCGTCCAAGTGAACTTTTTTGCTCCTCTTAAGATTTCAAAAAATGGGTGACTTTTATCTGATGTCCGAGAATGAAACGTGATAGAGTTGCGAGGTGCCCCGTAAGGCACTGTAGTTCCTTCATAGTCTTTGGGGGTTCAATTTGTAAAATCGCGTTTAACTAGACAGGGTCAGCCTCTATGCCACATCGACTCACCACATAACCGAGTAATTAACCACTAACGACCCCAAATGAACAATTAACCGGGTTAAGCTTAAGATTGAACTAACGGAGTAAATCAAATACGATCTATAACATTTCTAATTGTTGCTCTTCAGTATGGGTTTTAATAATCATGTAGTCGATATACGCCTCTAAATGCTTTCCCAAATGATCCTGGAAAATATGGTTTATCAACCGCTGGTACGTGGATCCCGCATTCTTCAAACCAAAAGGCATGACTGTGTAGCAATATAAGCCTCTCTCAGTCTGAAAAACAGTGTGCTCTTGATCTGACGGACGAAGTCTGTTTGGTCAAATAATATAACTAAGCTCGTGTGTAGTTTATTTTATCTAAACATGTTACCTTCCTCATTTTAGATGAAAAAACAATGAAGCTGGCGATGATGAAAAGGACAGTGAAGATGATGCAAGTGCTAAACACATTAAAGAGACCTGGAGTGAATTTAAAAAGACAGTATAATTTAAGGAGTCATAAATTACACATTACTGTAAACATTATTTCTTCATTATGTTTCGGTCACTACAAAAAAAAAACCAAAAGCTAAGGTTTTTTATGTATGCATCGAAAATGGCAGAGTCACTGTGTCTTTGAAATAAAATCGATCTGCAGCAGGTCTGGAGACGTAAGCATAATTTGTTGAGCTCCGTTAACAATTGTGTGTTTGATTTCACTTTTGTTTTGTGTTTCTCTTCTTTTCTTTTGATTTGATTGCAGGAAAATTGTGTATTTTTCCAAAACCCCTTTTTACCTCAAGCCAATTTAGAAGTGTTTTACCGGGAAATTAACATATTTCCCTTACAACTGGTATCAGATCCAGGTTGGTAGCGATCCAAAGGAGGTCAAATTTTAGTGGGAGCAATGGCTACAGACAAAGGAAATGTGAGACTCGAAAAATTCGATGGTGTAGATTTTAGGTTCTGGAAGATGCATATTAAAGATTATCTATACTAGAAAAAGCTTTATCAACCTTTTTCAGAAAAGAAACCAGAGAGTGTGAAAGATGAAAAAATGGACCCTTCTTGACAGACAAGCTCTTGGAGTCATCCGATTGACGTTATCCCGCAATGTTGCTTTTAACATTGTAAAGGAAACAACCACGACGGGTCTTATGAAGGCTCTCTCAAGTATGTATGAGAAGCCATCAGCGTCTAACAAATTTTACTTTATGAGGCATTTATTCAATTTGCAAATGTCGGAAGGCGCGTCGGTAGCTCAACACCTCAATGAACTCAATACAATCACAACCCAGTTGAGTTCAGTTGAAATTGATTTTGATGAAGAAATACGAGCATTGATAATGTTGTCTTCACTACCACATAGTTGGAATGCTATTGTCACAGCGGTGAGTAGCTCATCAGGAAGCGATAAGTTGAAATTTGATGATGTTCGTGACCTACTTCTCAGTGAAGAGATTCGAAGGAGAAAATCAGGTGAGTGATAAATATCCTCAGTCTTACATACAGAGTCGAGAAGAAGAAATTCAACAAGAGGATATGGATGCGGTAAATCGAACTACCGAGGCAAACCAAGAGACTGGAGGTCCAAGTCTAGGAATCCTAAAAATTCCCAGGGGTTGAGAAACATCGAGTGTTGGAATTGTGGGAAGACCGGGCACTACAAATTTCAGTGCAAGAATGAACCAAAGGACCAGGAGAAGAAGACAGAGGCAAATATCACTTCAGAAGGAGACGATGCATTAATATGCTCCTTAGAAAGCAGGGAAGAGTCTTGGGTGTTAGACTCTGGAGCATCATTTCACGCGACTTCGAATAAAGAATTCTTCGAGAGGTATGTCCCTGGTAACCTTGGAAAAGTATATCTTGGTAATGATGAACCTTGTGATATTATTGGTAAAGATACTGTGAAGATTAAGTTGGATGGGTCTGTATGGGAACTGAAAGATGTCAGACATATCCCCGATCTAAGAAAGAACTTAATCTCATTAGGGCAGTTAGCTAGCGAAGGCTACAATACGATCTCCCATGGTGACAATTGGAAGATTTCAAAGGGAGCAATGACGGTTGCTCGCGGAAAGAAGAGTGGTACTCTTTACAAGATAACAGAGACGAGCTGTTCAATTGCAATAGCAGCAGGAAATGAAAATCCAAATGTTTGGCACCAGAGGCTTGGCCACATGAGTGTGAAGGGTATGAAAATTATGTACTTGAAAGGGAAGCTTCTAGGTCTTAAGTCACTCGATATAGACATGTGTGAAGATTTCATACTTAAAAAACAGAAAAGGGTCAGTTTTCAGACGAGTGACAAAACCCAAGAGAAAGAAAGAAAAGCTGGAGCTTGTTCACTCTGATGTTTGGGGGCCAACAACCGTTTCATCTATAGGATAGAAACACTATTTCGTGACCTTTATCGGTGATCATTCTCAAAAGGTATGGGTTTATTTTCTGAAGCATAAATCTGAAGTGTTTGATGTTTTTAGGAGATTAAAATCTATGGTTGAGAATGAGACAGGTTTGAAGATTAAAAACCTGAGAACCGATAATAGTGGTGAATATGAGGACACCAAATTCAAGAAGTTTTGCTATGAGCATGTGATCAGGATGGAGAGAACTGTGCGAGGTACGCCTCAACATAATGGTATTGTCGAACGTATGAACATAACATTGAGAGAAAGATCTAGAAGAATTCGTATATAATCTAGTTTACCGAAGCAGTTCTGGGCAGAAGCGATCAACACATCGGCTTACCTGGTTAACTGAGGCCCATCAGTTCCCTTAGAACATAAAATACAGAATACCCGAGGAAGTATGAAGTGGTAAGGATATAAAATTATCACATCTAAGAGTTTTTTGGTGTACAATACATGTCCATATAAGTGATCAAGGCATGAACAAGCTTGATCCAAAATCGAAGAAATGTCATCTGATCGGCTATGGCAAAGATGAGTTCGGTTATAATGTTTGGGATGAGCAAAACAGGAAGATGATACGAAGTAGAGATGTGATCTTCAATAAAACAGTGATGCATAAAGAGAAACATAAAACCAAAGAAAATGACTCAAAACCGTACGAATCAGTATTTGTAGATATCGGGGGAGTCCCAGATAGTCAAGAAATAGAGCCGATCAGATTAACCCCTCAGCAAGGATAGTTAATTGGTAAGACCGATCGACAGCAGTCTGACACCCTACAGCCGACCAAGGCAGTTTCTGTTTTGAGAAGATCTTCCTGACCCCATGTTTCCAACAGGAGATACCTGAACTATCTGCTACTTACCAATGGAGGGGAACCTGAAAGCTATGATGAAGCTTGTCAGGCTAGTTATGCTAGTAAGTGGGAGCTTTCCGTGAAAAATGAGATGAAGTCTTTAATCTGAAATGATACATGGGACCTAGCTGAGTTACCAATGGGTAAGAAGACACTTCTTAACAAATAGGTGTATCGGGTGAAAGATGAGCATGATGGATCTAAGACATACAAAGCACAACTAGTTGTGAAAGGGTTCCAGCTAAAGGAAGAAATTGATTACACCGATAATTTTGCTCCAGTTGTGAAGCTCAATACTATTAGATCAGTGTTGGGTATTGTTGCCATTGAACACCTTTATTTTGAACAGTTAGATGTGAAGACTGCATTTCTTCATGGGGATTTGGATGAGGAGATATGCATGTATCAACCAGAAGGATTCTTAAAAGAAGGGAAAAAACATGGTATGCAGACTTAAGAAAAGTTTGTACGGTCTAAAACAAGCTCCAAGACAGTGGTACAAGAAAATTGATGGTTTTATGCACAAAGAGAGTTGTCAGAAGTGTAATGCGGACCACTACTGCTATTTTAAAAGATATAAGTCCAGTTATATCATTTTGCTACTCTATGTTGATGATATGCTAGTAACAGGTTCAGATATAGATGATATTAGAAGATTAAAGCAACAATTGTTATAAAAATTGACATGAAGGACTTAGGTCCGACAAATAAGATTCTTGGAATGCAAATCACAAAAGATAAGCATAGAAACGTTTTGCAGTTATCTCAGTTAGAGTACATCGATTGCGTTTTGAAGAAATTTAACATGTGTGCTGCTAAGCCAGTTACTATGCCATTGCAGGTAACTTTTGTTTATCCAATGATCAATCCCCTAAGACGGATGAAGAAAAAGACTCCATGGCTAAGGTTCCTTACACCTCAGCTATTGGAAGTTTGATGTATGCAATGGTCTGTACGAGACCAGACATTAGTCATGCAGTGGGAGTTGTGAGTAGGTTTCTATCAAACCCGGGGAAAATTCATTGTAAAGATGTCAAATGGATTTTGAGGTACCTACTAGGTACCATAGAAAAGTGTTTGTACTTTTGTAAGGGTGATTTAAAGGTACAAGGCTACGTAGATGCAGATTTTGGAGGTGAATTTGATCACCGGAAAAACACCACCGATTATATATTTACTGTCAGAACTACAGTTGTTAGTTGGATGTCAAAGTTTCAGAAAATTATCATTCTATCAACTACACAAGTTGAGTATGTAGCAGTGACCGAAGCCACTAAAGAGATGATATGGCTTCAAGGTTTGTTAACTGAGTTGGGATTCAAACAGAAGAACAACGTTCTGCATAGTGATAGTCAGAGCGCAATTCAATTGGCGAAGAATTCAACATTTCATTCGAGAAGCAAGCACATCAGTCTTCATTATCATTTCCTTAGATCTTTATTGGAAGATGATGTGCGAATACTGGATAGATCCAAGCAAGCGAGAATCCAGCTGATATGTTGACAAAGACAGTAGCTATTGAAAAACTGAAGTTTTGTTCAGCTTCAGTTGGTCTGCAAGAGTAACAAGACCAGAAAGATCTGCTACATAGATTAAGGTGTGAAGACAGGTTGAAACCAGTCTTCAAGTGGATATTGTTAGGTAAAATAATATAACTAAGCTCGCGTGTATTTTATTTTATCTAAACATGTTACCTTCCTCATGTTTGATGAAAAGACAGTGAAGCTAGCGATGATGAAAAGGACAGTGAAGATGATGCAAGTTCTAAACACATTAAAGAGACCTGAAGTGAATTTAAAAAGGCAGTGTAATTTACAGAGTCATAAATTACACATTACTGTAAACGTTTTTTCTTCCTTGTGTTTGAGTCATTACAAAAAAAACAAAAAGCTAAGGTTTTTTATATATGCATCGAAAACGTCAGAGTCACTGTATCTTTCAAATAAAATCGATCTACATCAGGTCCGGAGACGTAGGCATAATTTGCTGAACTCCGTTAACAATTGTGTGTTTGATTTCACTTTTGTTTGTGTTTCTTTTCTTTTCTTTTCTTTTGATCTGATTGCAGGAAAATTGTGTATTTTCCGAAAACCCCTTTTTACCTCAAGCCAATTTAGAAGTGATTTGCAGAGAAATTAACATATTTCTCTTACAATTAATCTCACGGGTGAATTCGAATTTGATTGTACCCCGAATAGGCGTCCATGAACGATATGTATTTACAGCTAGATGTTGAATCGACAAGTTGATCGATATGAGGCAGGGGAAACGCATCAGTGGGATATGCTTGGTTTAGATCGGTTAAATCGATGCACATCCGTCATTGACCTCCTTTCGTTTTTACTAATACCGGGTTGGCAATCCAAACAGGGTACCTCACTTTTATGATGTGGCCGAGGCGAGATAATTTTGCTACCTCCTCCAGAATGACCTCTTGTTTTTCCAGGAAGAAAGATCGTCGCTTCTGGTGCACTAGCTTAGCACATGAGTTGATTGCCAGTTCGTTCGTGATATATGATAGAAATATTAACCCCTGAAACGTCACTTGCTTCCCATGCAAACACATCCAAACTTACCCCCCATCCAAAATAGACGCCTTACAGCTATTGGCTCCTATATTGCTTCTGAAATTGCATTAACTGATTGATCCAGCTCACGCGAGTCATCAACCGGGTCAGGCAAGGGTGGTGCTGGGATTTCCACTCGCGGAGCCCCCTTGTCGCGTGATTGCTATCGGGGGAGGGTGTTTGGATGGGTCCACTGTGACCGCGTAGCAAGTTCGGCGCTATTCGTTGGCTCTCTCGAATGATACCTACGGAGTTTCCCACCGTATACTTCACGCACTACCTGAACGTACACGAAGTCACCTCCATTCTGTGAAGCCACGTTCTCCCAACAATTGCATGGTATGGGCTAGCCACATCAGAAATTATGAACAACATTTTGAGCTCTTTCTTTGTTGCTCCGTGCCCAACTTTTACTAACAGTTCTACTTCCCCCCACACATTGTGAAGTTCTTCCTCATAGCCGACCAGTGTGCGTTGAGTGGGCTTGTATGGTGGCACATTTAGCATGCAGTCGAAACTATCTTATAAAATTATATTAGTTGAACGGGCCCCATCTACTAAAGTGCGGGTTACCATAACACCCCCGATATCCATATGAATTGTCAATTCATCTTCATGGGGCATGCTAACGCCTTTGAGATTGTCGTTATTAAAGGTGAGTTCGGCCATGGGTCCCTGTAGTTGCGGTAGGAATTGGCGTCAATTTCGTATACATCAAATTTGGTTCTTTATCGCTTGTTAGAGGTGGTTCCTTGGGACACCGCAGGATTTCCTCCGGCTATGGTAAAAAGGAATGGGGTTGTATTGTGATTGAATTTAAAGTTATCGGTGGCATCAACCTCCTTAATATTATTATTGTTGCGCGCCGGCGCCTCTGTTGCATCTAATACTCCCGAATGTCCTCCTGAATTTTTAAGTAGCCATTGTTGTTTACTTGTATATCCCTCTCCCTCATTTTTGGGCTTGTCGTCAATAGGTGAACGAGCATCTTCTCGACGATCATGATGCGAGCGCTGCTTGTGTTTCTTGATGAACTGCACCAGGTCCTTGTTGTCAATGAGTCTCCTGATTTCCTCCCGAAGTTGCCAATACTCGTCCATTGGATGTCCATGTTCGTTGTGGTAAGCAAAAAAATACCGGTTAGATCACTTGAACCCATGGGCACTCATCACAAGCGGCGTGTGGTACTTATTTCTCCCCCTCGTTCGATCGTATATAACTTAAATGGCCTCAGTTAAAGAATTGAACCATCTATAAGGATTTTTAAAGTGCTGAGGATGTCAGCTGGTTTCTCTCCGGGGCTGTCCTTCAATCTGCTTCCGTTCCGACCCCCTTCCTTGAAATCCGACCCATGCTTGTCTGGTGAGCCTCCGCTTCGGGCATCATTAACTCTGATGAAAGTTTCCTCTCGGGCCAGTTGGTCCCCCATGTTTTCTGTTGAGAATTTGATGAGATTCGCTAGAGATCCCTCTTTCGGTAAGACCCCCGTTTGAGCGAGGCCACCTTCATGGTTTCCGTTAAATTTGGCAAGGAATTCATAGCATGAATAAAACGTCTAACATAAATTTTAAGGGACTCACCTCGTCGTTGGTAAAGATCCATGATCGAATTCGCTCACACTTGAGCTCTTTGTTTCCAATGAACCTTTCATTAAATGCTTACAAGAGACCAAAGAAATCATGTGAAACATGATCACCATTAAAGAAGACTCTAACTACATCACAAATTTCCTTAGCTATTATAACCCATCAATGGTGTAAAAATATGGCGTTGAAACCATCTACCCTTGCTACACTAGAGGAGTTCAAAGCTTTTGCAGAGGTGTGTATTTCTTCATCAGAAGAATGGATCATTAGGTTTTTTTAATATTTATTTGTAATAATATTAGGGATAATATTATGTAGTTCACGTATCTCTTTAATAATAGGGTTCTCAGTTCGAAGGTTTTGAAGTGCTGTATATTTAAAGAGCCAATCTCTTGTTGATCTTCAATGCAATGAATGTCATCCATGATTTTGAGGATTTTTCTCTTTCTTATTTTTCTCTTTACGTAGTTATAAAATGCAATAGTTTTTTTTGTTATCATTTTTTATCCAATCAACATTGAATTTTTGTTATCAAAAGGACTCTTCTCTAGCGAAGAGATGAAGATGAGTGGCTTGAGCTTTTGTCAGCTTGATTTTGTCTTCTGATCTTTTGGTTTCTTCAAAGTGATTTTCAATTTTTTTACTTATTCCTCAGATTGAGAAATTGCATTGAAAATATTTCTGAAGGTATATTTGTTCCAAGTCTTGAGGTTTTTCTTGAGTCTTTCAATTTTTTACCAAAATACTTGTAGAGGGAGACCTGTCATTTCTTCATTCCAACTTTTCTCAACTATATTTGAGAATTCACATGTTTATGAACTTGAAAGATGATTTAATCTTGTTTGAGGAGTCTGAGATAATGATGCATAGAGAGGTGTGGTCAGATCATGTTCTGGCCAGGTGGTTAATTATGGTATTTTTAAAGTTGTTTGACCGAACATTGTTGTATAGCACCTCATCCAACAAATTCCATTTGTGAGAGTTGTTCCAAATGTATTTGGAGCCAGAGAATCCAATACCAGATAGGTTTCAATCATTTATAGTAATATTGAAATCATCTATGCTCCTTGGGAAGAGAGAAGAGCAAGATAACCACTCAGAGGGATTAGTGATGACATTAAAATCCCTCATCACTATACATTCCATAGTAGAGTCTGTAACACTTCTTAGGTTATTCCATAAAATAAGCCTTTGATCCCTAACACATTTTGCATAAACAATTGAAACAAGAAATTCCTTGTTAAGGGTAATGCGATTGACCTTTATATAGAAAAGCTTATCAAAATTTTCACGAGTTTGAATCCCAAACTCTTCCCTCTAGAAGAGCCAAATCTTATTGTATGTATTAGCAATACAATTATGATAGCCAAGGATTTTTGCAATCTTAGGTAGATAAATATGAGTAATCATGGGTTCCTGAATAGTAAGAAAATCAATATTTTTTTATCTAATAATAAATTTAAACTTGCACATAGTATCCTTATTGCCAATGCATCTGACATTCCAACATAGTATTTTCATTTTCATTTCGAGGAGCCAATGTGAGACCTGACAGACCCTTTGAAATGAATTTATTTGGCAGTGTTTAACTTTCTCGGTGGTTTTATTAAACCTTTTTTTATTTTTCTATTTAGATTTTTTTTTTTAATTTCATACTTTCTTGGGTTGTGACAATAAGGGTTGAGGGAAGGTTGCTAGTGTTTTGAAATTTTGGGGAAGAAAAATCAAATTTTTGGGACTCCATGTATTTGTTTCCTGTAAGCATGATACTTGTATCAATGGAACGTAATTTTCCAATTATCTCATCATCTTTGATATGAGGTATGTGAATATTTGTTACAGTGTGGTTACTGTGATTCAATGTTAGTGGCTCAATAATGATGGTTGATATCGAGAGATAAATGGTTAGGATTCAGGCTATTGAGGGAATTTTAGTGTTCACTTGGGCCATGAGCTTGATTATTACCTTTATTGCTCTGCATTTATTTGCATTTGTTTTTTTGTGTGTATTGATATTATCTGCCTTTTTTACTGTTATTGATTCTAACTTTGGCAGCCATTTTTCAGTTGGCTTAGGTTGTTTGGTATTAGGTATAGTTTGTGGCTTTTGGTTGGTTATTTCTTGAGATGTATTGTCTTGAGAAATTTTATGTAAAACTATATCTTATGTGTTATATTATGTAAAACTATATTTTGTTTGTGTTAGGTTTAGTAGTAGACATGTATGTAAATAAGAAAATAAAGTAAAATTATAGTATGTAATATGTTTAAGAATATATGTAAAAGATATGTTGATCATAGAAAATATAATTCTTATAAGAATAATTAAAATCTAAATTTACAAATTTCATAGTTCTTGTTGTACATTGCTACGCCTATAAGGTGTCGATAATGGATAGCAACACACCCAAAGACTTGTAACAACTATAAAAATACATCGTCTAGTATAATTTATTTATTAAAATAAGTGTAAGTTTGTGGTTGAAATCATCACACGCATGATAATAATAATTATCACGTAAATACTCAATTTTGATTAATGTAACAAATATTTCTCTAGCATGTCAAAGTTTCCATTATGACATATTTTGTTGAAAGATTTTTAAAAAATGAGATTTGATTATCAATATATTATCTTTTAAAATTAACTAAAATTAGTATTCATAAAATCTCCACATTTATATGTTCTAAATCTTTTAGCAAACACATAGAAATGATTTTATATAAAAAAACATGAAATCTTGAGACTGTTAAGAACTTCATTTTTTTGTTTGATTATAAATTATCATAGTAACTTCCTAAACATACAAAACACATTACTTATATCCATCAAAGTGAAAGAATAGAGGGTTAGAGCACATACATTAGAATGAATTATTTAATAAATAATAATAAAATGATAATTTATGAGTATTATAAATAAACAAAAAGGTTAAAAATAACTAAAGTATCATTTATACTAGTTTGAGTGTTAAGTATGTTCAATAGTTTAGGAATGATTAAGTTTAACATATTCTTAAACATTTTATTTCATACGAAGTTTCCCACTAAGTTTCCAAAAAATTTAATAATTTTTCACATGAATAATTACTACTAAACATATGAAGAGGTTAAATGCACAAACCATATATTTTATTTTTTATACATAATTTTACCATGAATATTTGTTTGTATAACACGTAAAATTTTATTAAACCAAAAAACTTAGTTATTATGTTTAAACAATTGGAATATTGACAAATTATTAGCAATATTATCAGAAATTAATAGACCATTACCTAACTTTAATAAATCTACTAATATATTAACCATAAAATGATATTTAGTTTCTATCATGGACAAACTATTGAAAAAAGTTTCAATTCAATGATCATATAATCTTTTGTATCCAAATATGCCACCAAAAAATCGGATTTTTATAATTACCTTTTAAACTATAACTTATAAATTTGAAGTTGCGGACTGAATTTTTTTTATTGTGTATAATGATTAATAGTCATAAGAATTTTTTATATATAAATAACAACTCGATAACCATAAAGAGAACCCCAAGAAATACTATTATATGTTATTTACATAAAGAATAACCAAATTGATTATAAATTATTGTTGAGTTGATATTCAGAGATAACTGCAAAAATTAGTGATAGTTGTTGAAAAACTACCAAAACCTCGTATTCGACTATTATGCAATCTAATTTTCTACAATGATCACATCATGTTCTTGGTTCAGACATATATATATATATATATATATATATATTGTATGTATTTTAGCACCAGACCCATTCTTACTCATAATTGTTATTAAAGAAATATTAAAAACATGTCATTTATTTTGAACTAGAAAACTGTAGATAGATTAAACCATTGCTAACCTCTTCCATTATATAAAAAAAACTTTATCATCAATATTTTTCATTATAGAGCTTTTAATACATAAAATAATTTATTACTATATTACAACCATTCGCCTAACAATGAAACATGTTCACATTTTCAGATATAATAGCAATTCATATCATCAACATTTTCCATTATATAGATTTTGATATATAAAATAATTTATTACTATATTTCTACCACTAGGCTAACTATAAAACATGTTCATATTTTGAGATACAATAGGAAATAAATGAGACACTTTAACATGACTATATCATTCAATCAAATGTTAACAAAAACTTACGATAATTCCTAAAACAAGTATTTGACTTATCACGTATTATAATCTTATTATAAGATTCGAAGATGAACCTTCTAATAGTATATTTGTATTAGATCTTTACCATCTTTCGCGACTTCAAATATTGCTACAAATTAATTTTGAACCTTAATGTTGTATATATAACACTTGAAAATAATTATTCTCTTTTTATTAGGGAAATAAACAATATAAGAATAAATTATAAATCATACCTAATAAGAATCACTCGTGCCGAAACTTAGCCACTATCAGCAGAAGCAATGGCCGAAGTTGGTGAACATCTGACGAGAGGTTGTAGAAGGTAAATAGAGCTTCAACTCCTTATGTTTTCAAGCATAAAGTTAACTATAAGGAAATTAAAATGAATCAATCACATTAAAAGAGATTTAACATGGTTCGGATCGTGAAATGTCCTACATACCCGTGACACAATTCATAAAAGAAGGTTAAAAGAGAACTCTTCAAACACTAAACATTCAACCATTCATCTTCTATTAAAAAGAACTTACATACTAAAATAAAAATTGTACATCTTAGAGTATTTATTAAACTATTAACATTCTAACTTACATCTCTGTCTAAGACACAAGACAAGCCTAAGTCTTTCTCTCATTATAATTTATTTGCGTCTTATAGTCATGTCACATAACTTCAATATTTTCTTTCTTATTATATATAGTCAATGACGTATGACATAGGACACCAGGCTCACAATAGTGCTTCGGAAGTTACAGACTTTTCCAAACCTAAATGACGAAATATCTCAACTCACTCTAACATAATTACGGTTTTCGTGTAGTGACAACATTTCTTGACACAGACTGTCAGCTAGAGCATGATTCTATTATTTGTCTTCTCTCTTAATGTAACCTCCAGATTAATCATCTTAATCATTGACATATATCTCCCATCCAATTCAGAATCTTCTCATACAAGTGATCATGTTCCTTTTATAAACATATAATCATATTCACAAGTCTTTTCCCAACCAGTTACTACACCTTCGGTCCAACAGGAGTCTAACCTACATATTTGATTCCAATAGTAAATAAATACGCTTATCTTTGGATATCCTCTACTTTTAGGTTTTAGTAGGCTTCTCTAAACCTAAGTTCAGGTGAGTGTCTAACCACATAGAGAGTAAAATTCCAACTCCTTAAGTTTTGATTTACTTATATCTTCGGCTCTTAAGTTCTTGTTGAACTGCACAAATTACATTACTCACGTTTTAAAACATAGTTTTACCATTCGGTAACTAGTTCTAGCTTCAAAACTTAGTTCCAACTTCAGCCCTTAGTTCCACCATTTGGCACTTAGTCATAACTTCAACATACAACTTCAAATATAAGTTACAGCCTTCAGAACTAAGTTACGGCTTCAATGTCAAGTTACACTTTCAGCACCAAATTACAACCTTTGGCAAAATATTACAGGCTTCAGAAGTGATTTTGCCATAGTCACTTTGATCCTATACTTGATAATTATCCACCTAAGCCTAAAGTGACTCTAGGATTTGTTACCGCGAAGCTTCAATTAGTCATCACACTTGCATATTCATGATGATCAATTCCCATACATTATGGGAACTCTACTGCAAAATCCTCCCCAAAAGACCAATCTCTTGACCTCCTACATCCAAGAAGCTAGTGGTAACTTCCACCCGACCTATCTCAAGATCTGATCAAGAAACACTTGATAACCTACTATCAAGGCCTAGTTGTTTCTTCTCAGTTTTAACATACAAAACCTTTGACCCGTCAAACTTATGATAAATACCCAAAACTTATCATGGTTGAACTTCCTTTGTAAAGGCCAAACCTTATCTCACCTTGAAAATATCTTTGAAAAAAGCACCCTCGTCTTCACCCATATGTTCAAAATGCATCTCAACTCCAACTCCATATTGGACACTTATATATGCAGTGCTAGAATCTATGCACAACAAACTATACCCTTTTATATCTTTTCGATAATTAAAAGTCTAAAGGATCTTATTGATGATGATTCCAGTTGTCCCAACATCTCCTTCACCCAATCTCTTGCTAAGTCAACTTTAGAGGCATACCATTTACTTATTGAAGTAACATCTGACTTATCTTCTCAGTTATTCCATGTATTGGAGTACTTCTCAATTTTTTTAGTCTAAACATACCAAGTTTAGAATAATAGGTAATAAATGGTTCGTTCATTAATACCATGTGATTGTAGTTATAAAACTCATTATGTACTTCATAGATTAGATATTCACTTGCTTCGACACGTCCTTAAAGGCCTCGATCCATATCTTAAGAAAAACATTCCTAACATTAGACGCATATTCCATTACGGACGCATTCATAACTACAATATCATCAGTTTTTCTAGTCTCCATAGCAACACGTGAGCCTTGCATGATCCTGAGTCTTCCATTTATACTTAAACTCGTCCTCATCTAACATTTATATATACATAAGGTTACGCTTAAGTTCAGTGACATACCTCACATATTTAATGCTTTCTTTAATGGACAACTTGAATCTAATACTCCTCATTCCCCGAATATTACATCCCTCAATATTCCCAAACACGATCTTACCACCTTCAAACATTCTCAGGTCTATACAAAATGTTTATTGGAAGTCATATGAAATTATGTTTTGGAATTGAGAATCCAATAGTCATTGTACCTGCAGGAAGAGACCACTAAACCATCAACATATTCATAGTCATCCTAAACCATTTCAATAACCAACCAACACAAATTAGAGAAGATATTACAAAAAGACTTCTTACCACTAATATTTTGTTACAAAGATTAAATACTAGGCTTTTATCACTCATTTTTGTTAAAAATAACTCACAACTAACAAAAATAATTATGGATCTTAGTGTATCCATTCAAGTGCTAATCTGTTACCTTACTACTCTCGCTGTAATATAAAAAAGCCAAATAAATTTCCATCACTAAAAAACTCTTCAAGTCTTAAAGTCACGTCACATAGCTTCAATCTTCTTTTTCACATTACATAGATTCAAATATATGGTGGCACACTGACATATGTACGATTTTCGGGTAGTTGTAATAGTTCTTGACATAAGTTGTCGGCTAAAGTAAACCAATATTATTTTTCGTATCTTCAAATAAAATATAAAAAAATTAATTCTCTTAATCAACGATATAGAACTTTCACCCGATTCAGAATATTATGATGATCATGTTTTATTTATGAACATAGAAGTATATTCAGTAGTCTTCGTCCAACCAGTTACTACACTTTCAGACCAACACGAGTCTAACATGCAATTTCAGTTCCAGCAACAGAATACAGTTTTATTTGGATATGCTTAACTCTTAAATTAAAGTAGACTTCACTACATCTAAGTCCGGTTGAGCATCTAACCATATAAATACTCACTAGTTTCAGCTTCTTAAGTTTATGCTTACTCACATATTTGGCCCTTAAAATTCGGTTAAACTACACCAATAACATTTTTCCAGCTTCCACATTTAGTTCCAGCCTTCGGTATCTACTTCTTGCTTTGGTAACTAGTTCCAGCTTCAACCTTTAGTTCCAGCTTCAGGCATTAGTTCAAGCTTGAACATACAACTTCAGCTATAATATAGAGTTTTCACACGAAGTTACAACATTGGGCACAAAATTGCAGCTTTTATAGATAATATTGTCGTAAATACTATATATATAAACAAAGAAAAGAGATTTTATTAAATAGAAATATAATATTATCGAGAGTTTTAGTCATTAATTATACATAAAACATATGAGCTAATGGACTATAGGACTAACATCTATAAAACCCTTCCTCAAACCCATAATGCAGTAGTAATAAACATTGAAAGTTTGTCATAAATAAAATAAAACCACAATGTCAACTGAGCATTTGTGAAAATATTACCAACCTGCAAAGAGGATGGAACATATAGAAGCGAGATGGTGTCCAACTGAAGAATATGACTAGGTAAAGTGACAATCATTTTTAATTTGTCTCATCCTCTCATGAAAAACAAAATTATTTATAATCTACATGGTGTTTTTATTATCACAATGTATTGAAATGGGCTTAGTAATGTTAACGCCAATATCTGCAAGAAGTCATTGTAACCAAACAATCTCACATGTAGTCAATTTCATAACATAATACTCAGTCTCAATAGACTATCTAGAAAAAATCATAATATTTCTTTCTTCTCCATAAGAATAATGAATCTCTAAGGAAAATAAAGAAACCAATAATAGATTTATGGTCATGCGGATCATTATCCCAATCAGCATTACTATAGGCACATAATTTAGGTGAAAACGTCGATAAAAATAAAATACTCTCGAACCGAGTGCCACTAAGATATCTCAATAATCAAAAACCAACTCACTAGTGAACAAAAATAAGAATAGTAACAAACTAACTAACCACGTGAATAGCATGAGCTATATTCGACCGACTAACTATAAGCTAAATCAAGCTACTCACGAGAGTACGATATGGAGTGGGGTCTAATAAATGAACATCATTAGCTGGAAAGTACCGATCATTGATTTCAAAAGGGGTGTCTGTCATCTGGTTATCAGAAATTCACACTCGCGCAAATAAATCACATATTTTTCCTATATATATATATATTATATGAGAAATGGTATACCTTTATTAGACATAGCCACCTCAATACCTAAGAAATAATGTAACAATCCCAAGTCATTTATCGTAAACTCATTAGCCAAATCATGTTTCAGTGCCTCAATTTCATCAATATCATCACATATAATGATCTTATCATCTACATATAAGTATAAAATAATTCTCATGCAATCGTACATTTAATAAATCAGGTTGAATCATGGTTACTAGCATAAAAACCAAGCGAAGAAATAACTATAGAGAATTTCTCAAACCAAGCACGAGGCGCTTATTTGAGACTATATAAAGCTTTGTTAAGTCGATAACATGGTTGGTGAGCAACACCCAATAAAATATTCATGTAAACCTCCTTATGAATATCATCATTTAAAAACATATTTTGACATACAGTCGAAAGATCTTCCATTGGAAAACGGATGCAACCACAATAGGAGTACGAACTGTCGTCATTTTATTACAATGGGGAAAATTTATCCTCATAATATATACCATACTTCTAAATATACCATTTGCTACAAGATAAGTCTTATATTAACGGACCCATCAGGCTTCATTTCGATTACAAAAACCCAACGATAACCAATTATATGTTTACCAGGTGGAGGTTTAACCATATCTCATGTATGAGTTTGATAAAGAGTAGTAAGCTCTTCGGTCATATCATGTTGCCAACAATGATCATAAAAAACTTATTTAAACGCGTAAGGTTTATAAAAGTCATGTATGTTTTATATAACATAAGCAAATAGAGTTGAGTAAGAAGAATAAGAAAAATCTTGTAGTTTGGTAGAATTACTTGTATGATTAGATCTCTTGAGAGGTGGAAAATCTGTTATTTCAAAAGAGGAACGAGAGTCAAGCCTTGTTGGAGCATAAGTAGTATTAATTTCTGTATATGCCTCATGAAATGGTATATCAATATCAACGGATGTATCACTGTCAGTTCCAAAAAAATGAATAGCCTAAAGTTATTCCTTTGTTACATCATGTGATTTTACCAAAATTGAATAAAATGCTATATAATCAAGAAATATAACATGTCGAGATACATATAACTTCAGACTGGTAGGATCAAAATGATAACCTTTCTATCGAACACCCTAACTTAGAAAACTACATAGAACCGACCCACTTTGTTGCGTTCAAAATGAGGACGAAAGATAAAACATGTGCATTCAAATACTCGTAAGGAAGAATAATCTAGAGGTTATCCATATAAATTCTAAAAGGAAGATAACCCTGGATAATGTGTAGTGGGAATTCAATTAAACACTTGTGCAACAGTCAGAATTAATTCTCCCCGAAAGAGTATGAAATTTAGCAGATAAAAACAAAGAATGAGTAGTCTGAACAAGGTGAAGATGTTTTCTTTATGCAACACCATTCTGTCGAGGGGTGTCTATACAAGATGATTGATGTATTTTACCATCGAATACAAGTAATTTATAAAATCATTAGAGTTATATTGACCTCCTAAGTTACACCTGAAGCATTTGATCACATCATAATGTTGAGTCTTAACAAGTGCTCTAGATTATTTATAAATTCCAAAACAGATCCAACCTTTATTTCATAAGAGTATCAAATATAATCATAAATAAAAGATATATAATAGGGCGAGCCACCTATTGTGGAAATAAGAGACGGACCACAAAATCAGAATGAACAATATCAAAAGAAAAATAGAAGAAAAGGCACTTTGATTAAACAATAAAGTATAAAATTTTACTAGTTTACAACCAACTACAATCAGAAATATTACAAGTGTTTAGCTAACCTACGGAACTTATAGAGAATAAAAACTTTAAACATGATGCAGATATATGTCTCAAATAGAAATACCAAAGATAAAATTTAGACGACAAATGACTCAAACGAAAAGAAGAAAAATCAGCATTAGAATCAACAACATTAATGACTTTGATTTTATTAAAAAACATATAGTTCTCTTAGTTTATGGTGTATTCCAATCACTTTGTGAGTATGTTAATCTTTTATAATATAAACATAATCAGAAAAGAAGACCCAATGACGAAATTTACACAATTTTCTTGTCGAAACAAGATTCAAGACAAGGTTTGGAATGTAATAAAATAGCAGTCACCAATATATGCGAGGTAGTAATAGAACAAACACCATCTACTCACATTGATGTAGCACTAGTAGACAAAACGTATATGAGTGAGATATGAGATAATGAAACAAAGTATGATATGTAAGGTGACATATGACGAGATGCACCATAATCTGAAATCCATAAAAGAAGAATAAATACTTAAAGTAGAAGATGACGAGATACCTGTGTGAAAGATTGACGTAGACATGAGGATTAAAATAAGAAATTGACTAAACAATTCCATGGTCTGGGGGTCCAATACAAAGCGTAGCATGATGCTGTCAGTATCTCTCAGTGATGCAACAACACTAAAATATAAGGAATGAAAGGAGGATAAAATTGTAGAGGATGATGGAACGATTGTTGTTGAAACGATTTTTGCTGAGGGGGTCGCTGCTAAAATACTTGTTGTTGTTGAAGGGCTTGTAGTTTTTTTGCTTTCAACAATAGGCATTGAGACTTCTAATGATTCTTTTGTTTGCATAGAGAACACCTAACGAAAGCTAACTTTTCTCAAACAGGTGTTTGTCTAGACTGATTTGGAGTATGAAGTCGTTATGGGACACAACACACAGTAGGAACATAAGCCACTTTGGACCTCTTGTCAACCTGCGATTTGATTCGAGTCTTCTCTGCAATAAGCTCACGAACTACCAAATCAACAGTGGGAAGAGAGGATAAATGAAGAATGGTTACATGCACTCTTTCAATTATTAACGTAAGGTCATCAAAAACTGTACCAATCTTTGTTATTCTGTTCTAGCAACAAAGGTTTGAATGCCTTCGAATATGCAAATTTTGTAAGAGCTAATTGATCCCACAAATTAAACATGACAACACAAAAATCTGAAATACTCATATTATTATATTGTAAATGAGGGATATTATACTCTAACTGGTATTGCATAGCGAAGTTGGACTGAGTATACAATCTTTACACATGATCTCAAACCTCTTTTGTTGTTTCATATGTAGCTAACTAAGTACCAATCGAATGAGTTATAGAGTTATTAATCCAAGTGATAACCTTAGCATTATCAGTTCCCACGTATCAAACAACATAGCATAGTTCTCAGCATTAGTTTTATCAGTAAATGTAAGTTTTGTACCTGAAATATGTATCCATACATATATGCTTGCAACAAAAAAAAAACATTCTTGTCATAGCTCCAATATGTAAAAATTTCCCCATTAAGTAGGGTATTAATAGATTGCTGAGAATCATATATTTTTGTCATATTAGCGATAATAATTCACAACCACTAACCGAATAGAATAAACAAATCTAGTAATATCAAATCAAAATCAAAATCAAAATTAGAACCAATTCGAAAAATCAATTTCCAATTGAAAATCAATTATCCAATATAAGCAAACAGTTTATAACGAACAGAATTAAAATAAATACTTAATCCAAAACAAACAACCAAACCGAACACAAATCTCAATCACAAAACAAATATTCAATCAAAAACAACCATCTAAAATGAACATAATACATAAAAGAGCTACGTTTTTCAAATAATTAATCCAATGGCCGAACAACGTTCTCATACCGTACCATGTAAAAAGAAGAATTCTTGAACTAACGAACCATGGACCAATATATCCCTAAATAATCCATTATTGGTTATATACACATCTTTTGTGTTAATGGATTAGTCCAAACGTTTGCACATAATTCAGTTTTAGAAA
Source organism: Limnanthes douglasii subsp. nivea (assembly GCA_036936605.1). Classification (NCBI taxonomy): domain Eukaryota; kingdom Viridiplantae; phylum Streptophyta; class Magnoliopsida; order Brassicales; family Limnanthaceae; genus Limnanthes; species Limnanthes douglasii. Next base: position 45,380,367 of record JAUPFV010000002.1, read on the forward strand.
AGTAAGAAAGAAAAAGGACGGTAGTTTTTGTGAATACGAATCTGAAAATTTTCATAATTTAGTTAGAAGAAATGGTGAGAAAGAAGGACTGTCGTTTTTGTAAATACCGATCTTACAGAATTCAAAGTGCGAACAAATTGCCCCCAAGGGTAGACGAGTTGGTTGAGGATGACATTCTTATGACCAAAATGTCATGAGTTCGAGTCCCCTTACATACGTTTTCTCGGCTGAATCTATCATCTTGTGTGGTTTACCTTCTGGCGTTGGTTTGCAGGCTATCGCGTCAGACTGAGGATTTATCCGGCGAGTGCCCTCCAGAAAAAAAAAAAAAAAAGTGTGAACAAATTATTATGTGACGACACGATGAAGAAAAAAACGTGTCTACTTGTCTAAAGCAATAACTATTTTTCTCTGTGTGGGTTGTATTAGTTAATGACAACGTCGTAGTCGCTTAGACTATAGCATAAGAGTCTTAATAAATTTTAGGTTGAAAATAGGTATATTTCCATAGATTGAGTGAATCTAAGTGCTGTTGTTGACTTTCGTATATTATATGTTAACTAAATAAGTGTTAGCTCTATTATACACTTTAATACAAATAAACTTCGAAGTAAAATTTAGGTTAGAAAGTGTGTCAAATCATTGGTGTTTGATCCTGTTGTATTTGTATCATTAAAAGTTTTTTTTCGTAAAATGAGTCACTGATTTTTTTAAATATTGCATTTTGAATTAGAGACGCGTATATAGCCAACGGAAACTCACACGTGTATTCAAATATACTTTTTATAGTTTTTTAAGTTTTTATTTAACTTTAGTAGTACGAATGCAACATGTATCAAACATGGATGATTTGACACGATTTTTAACCTAAATATTTATATGTAAAAAAAGTAAAAATACTATCTTAATTTTAATATTAAAAAAGTATAATTAAACTTTTACAAAATATTTTTAATCATTTATATCAAACTCAATTTAATCTAGTTATTCAGTCGACTTAATCAATATTACGTGTTTTTAAATTATTATTTTTTGGAAATAGATATTGAAGAAGTGATTGATATATACAATTTTTTTTAAATTACCGGTAATTATATAGGTTTTGAAGTTCATCAAAAATCACATGCAATACAAATATTTGAAATAATAACTCTAAACATAAAATACTTACACTTTTAATAGGTAGTTATTTTTAAATTTTCAAAATTTTATTTTTTCAAATTCTAATTTAATTTTTTTTAAACATATTTTTTTTAAAACGAATAAAACGAAATCCATTAGTGATATTTTTGGAGAATTTTTATTTTTTCCTATTTTTTCTACCAAATTACGTGTAATTACACAAGTAGAACATAATTATTTTTTAGCAACCAAATTACACGTAATTCCGGAAATGGAACACAATTATTTATTCTAGAATTATTTCACAACCAAAGTCCTAATTACGCAACTATTTTCTTGTTATTTACGTAATTCATTTGCACTTAATTTTACAACTAGACAGAGTTATTTTTGTGCAACCAAAATCCCATTTTTTCCACTATTTTATTCTTATTTATCCAATTTCTTTGCACGTAATTCTGTGACTGTAACACAATTTATTTTCACAACCTTATTGCACGTAATTTCGTAACTGGAACGCATTTGAGTTTTCAAAGTACTAGGTAAGGCCGGCCTTAGACAAGACAAGCTCTCTGTAAAATATTCGTGTGTACGAGGGCATACCTACGCCAAAATCGTAAAATATCTCCAAAAAAAGGCCCTCCAATGCTACCATATCAAGAAACGGGTTTGGATCACTTTGATAAAAAAAACTACATTGGGACTTAAGTTTGGCTTAATTAAGTTGTATCAAATATGTGGGCAACCAATTCGTCTTTATTTTATCTAGATATAGAAAGAAGTATAGTATCCCCACACCCTGTATATTAGCGCAAAACAAAGGTAAAAACGAATTAGAAATCCAATCATTGTTGCTTTGCTTGTCGTGTACAACAACATCAACCGTACAAGACAAACCTGGTTGGGCCTACCTCCATCCCTAGAGGAGCCGTATGAGGCGGAAGCTCATCGAGCCTTTTTTAAAAATGGGGCTTAGGGACCGATATAAAAATAGTTGCATGTGTGGCTGCTGCACCAACTAGGAGTATTTCGGACTACCATGTGGTTATCAATACTTTTAATTCAAAATCATGTGGGTATCCGTACTTAATCAAATGTTGGGTGATTATTGATAAATAATTTTGATGATGGATGGTTATTCGTATATTATCCATAAATATAATAGGTTTTGTTGATATTATTTCATCGATGGTAAAGTATATGGTTTTATATTTATATTAGATTAGAAATCTTTGTATAAAGAAAATGAAATTGTCGTAACAAAAACTATAAGAAAATGAGAAATTTTAAAGATATATTTTTTTTAATAATTTGAAAGACACAACTGATAAAAATAGAAATCGAGTTTTATATGTTTGTCACGACAAATTTCATCTTTATAATTTCAATAGACATCCAGTTTCATATGTCACCATGAACCTTCTCATCACCAAGACGATAGTTTGAAAATTATAGACGATTGAGACGAGCAATCTCATAGCCGGAACAACCTTTAATATTTTATATTTGGATTCAGTGTCTAGATCACCGTAAAAAGTTATTCTCTTTTTCACAAAACAAGATTTTTTTTGGTCTTTTTGTCTTGGATAACCACATACACCTCTACCATTTTGTTCATCTGATCCTTGGTTATTTACAATGGTTCACACTCATATCTTGATCAATTTTTATCACCTCATTTAATTGATATTTTATCTATTTTCACTTGAAAAAGACATCTCTCATCTTTTCATTAGGATAACTTTTGCGCATAAACTAAAATATTTTTGGATTAAAATTTTAATTTAGTGTAAAGACAACCATGTTTTGACTGAATCTTTGGTAGTCGTAATTTTTAACAAATGTCTCGTGTGGCCTAATCAACGATCTTATATACACAATTTCTTTACCAATATGTGTATATATAGAATCAATTAACAATATTTTATACAAGAAACATAACTTGGGAGGATCTTATTCTCTCAATAAAAGTGATATTATTCCTAGATTATTAAGGTACAATTCTTATAATGTTTTTATTATCTTTAGAAACACATGTTATATATAAACTAAATCGTATTAGATTTTTTAAACTTATTTCTCTATGATAATTACTAGCATATGTCACATGTCAAAGATCGAACTTAATTTTATATTACGAAACCTTTCAAATATAACGTTTTATTACCCATTTAAATTTTTATGTCTAGGTTTCCTATAGTCGAATTGAGGTTATATTATTTTCAGAATATAAATTTAAAAGTTTTAATCACAGCCATGTAGATGGTGAGTTTACCAATTCTTGAGTCAATTGATAAACGGATTTGGTAGTTTTCACTAGAAAGCATGTACGAGGCCGATGCGATTCCACTTTAAATCAAGTGTATAATGTACTCATATCTTAGTTAAACAACTACTAGTAAATAATTATTTAACTATCATAGTGTATTTGGATTGTCATGTTGCCCTTTAAAGTGAATGATATTTTTAGAAATTGGTCTCTCAACTATTCAACCTCCCGCGTGGTTGTGGCTATCGTTATGAAATCAGAATTTATAGTTGAATGAGCTATACATGTTTGCTTATTGAATCCCTGAAAAATAAAACCTAGTCTAAAAGTGAGCACCCACCTTGTACTTGATTTTTTATCGCCTATACTAATTATCCAACTTGCATATGTGTATTACTCAAGTACCTTAGAAAAATTAAACATGTTATTTTTTATTTCTTCTTCAAGTATCCACGAACCATTCCACTTACATTCCAATGTTACATACTTATATTACTAGTAAGTTGACTTTATTACTCATCAGGTACGACATATCTATCATAGTGCACAGAGTTGAATATATGAGACTACCTATAACATTACCCTATTCTAATTGGGCCATTGCTAGTCTCTTAGTTTTTCCAAGTTTTTAACTATAATCAAAATATGAATGTGCCTCTTTGAAGTTCATATGTTTAAATTTATCAAGTTTTTTGTTTAAAATTAGAAGACGTAAACCTCCTTGTTTAAATAATAATTTTCACGTCATTATTTAATATAAATAAAGCATTTACATATAAACACACAATAAACATCTTGTCATCGCGAACATTAGTGTAGAAACACTTATCTATTGTATCATATGTAAACTCATCACATACAATATCATGATTAAACATTACATGTTGAAGGTGTTTGTTTTTTTACCATACAATGATTTAACAAGCCTACACACTTTCAATTCATTTCTCAGAAGTAAAAACCTTTGAGATGTTTGTTGATGATCTTTTTACCGGGATCTTCATTCAAAAATTATGTTTTCACATTCATTTGATGAATTTTCAGTTTATCTACCAATCTCGCTTTGAATGCTTGAACGGTACCATACGCGTGATATTTCTTTCTATAACTTACTTTCTATCAATTGGCTTTGAAACTGAAGTAAATCAACAAATTACCAAGTACAGTTTAAATAAATTCATTTATTCATTTATAGTTTCTGACCAAAATGAAAATCTTGAGATAATATAGCTCTCTTATAAGATTTAGGTGCCTTTCAAAGAAAGTACCACACGTATCATTTGTGTGATTTATTAATAACTTTTGTTTCTACAAAATAAAAAAGAAATATTTTGAGAATATATATCGGCGGATCCTATCCTTTTATTATTTTGTTTTTCCTTTTGACTTCTTTGAGTTCAACAATGTTGCTCCACAATCAAATATGTTTTTGTGAAGTTGTTTTCTTGATCATATATCGGTTTAAGCCCTATTATCGAGAAATAACTTAGATTCAAATTTGGCCTTCTTTAGATTCAAATACAACATTAGACGCGAATTCCATTGACATATAAGTTTTTCTATTGATTGTGTACCTAATAAGCACACATCTTATACCTTTTAGATTTAATCTTATCTTTTTTGAAAGTGTGTTGTTGTAAGTAACTAAGAACCCCCCACGCTTGAAAATATCTAATAGTTGGTTCCTTTCATTTTTTAACTCATATGAAGAGATTCTAGTTTTCTAAAAAGGAATACGATTAACAATATGACGTTGTGCCGAAATGGCTTCACCTGAAAAATGTATATGCAACCTAGAGTTAATTAGAAGGAAATTGGTAATCTTAATTAATGTTCTATTTCTACGTCCAGTCAATCCATTTTATTGAGGCGTATAACACGTAGAACATTTAGGGATTTTATCGCGATCTTCACAAAACCTAGCTCTTGAGAGATTCTCCACCTCTATCATTACGTAATACTTTAATCTTAGTGTCAAATTGATTTTTAATTTTTACTTTGAATATCTTAAGTACACTAAAAGTCTCATCTTTTTGTTTAAACAAATAGACATAAGTAGATATAGAGTAGTCATCTATATAAGTTATAATATGTATTTTATCCTTACGTGTCAATTCCATTGACTTCATACATATCTTTATATATCTATAAGGATTTTTAATCATATTTTATTTTACATACAATTCATATTTTCCGTTGGACTCTGTATCAAAATTTATAAATTGTGTTTTAACAATTCAATTAGTGGTTCAATGATCTATATGTGCAAGTCTACCATGCCATGATAAATAATCATTATGAAAAAATATTAAAGAGTTTTTTTTCTTAATTAATAATTGAGACATCAATACATATTTTCACCATGGTGTTACAATAGTATCAAAAAATTGTACAATTCCTGGACCAAACGAAGTTACCGGATATTTACATTGACTGAATTTTAATTTTAGCGAATAGATCATACGAACTAAATTTTGTTAATTTCTTGAACATACAATCATTTGCACCGTGGACTTATTGGTATTTCCTATATATACCTCTTTTGTCTTATTGCTTTCTTCTATTTTTTAATAAAGATTTGTCATGCGAAACATGAACCAATGCGCATGTATCAAACCACCATCCATAATTCATATACTCAATTGAATTGACTTTAGCCACCATTACGATAATACATTCCTCCGTTTAACTTATGCTCTCATCCTTCTTTTTATGGTTGAAATCATGAGCCATTGGACCCGTTTTGCCATAACAAAATAATTTTTCATTTTATCTTAAAGACAATCTTGTTCTTTGTGTCAAGTCAGTTTTGCATAACTTTTTATTATTTTTGTTTAGGATTTATTACATTCACACTCCTCACAAGGTCCTGTTTTAGATTCTAATGTGAGATAGCCTCATCTAAAAAATATCAATAATCAAATAGACTAGGAAACTCAAGACTTAAAGGAAATAAGATCAACCGTTATCAGCCGTGAGTATTCTTGGTATCCCATAACGACTCATAGTGTCGGTCTATAAAGGTTCACAAAAATATTTGAATCAATTTTATTCTACTCATTTAGTAAATTAAATTCAAATATTATCAGAGACAACATTCTTCATATTACTATTAGTAATGGTCTTACCAAGTCAATTCTCCATCTTTCGAATGAGCGTGAAGACAAATTTGAACCCATAATTTCACTTGGTAAATGACTCGTATTAGAAAAAACCATTGATAATGATCACAATTTTGTACCATGGTTTTTGTGTCGACTATTAATTTAGGTCAATAATATATTATTAGAAGAAGACATTAAATTAATATTTTTTATAAACATAGTGAACTCTTATAACTCCCTCGTGTATATCCCTCAAAATAACCAATGTTTCTTCTTTGCCTAAACACCTTGGAATAGTAGTGTATAAATTTTTATGTAGAGTACCTCATCAAAATCATATATTTATCGCTCGTAAACATAATAATCGTTCATGCACTTTATCATGTGGTAGCACTTAGTGTTTTAAAAAAAATACTTTTGATGTCAATCTTCCTTCTCGTCAACGGATAATACTTCTAAAGTTTCAACCTCAACTTCAACTAATGTAGTATCTTGAACAAGTTTTAAAGGATTTTCTTCTAATTATCCAAACTTAGCAACAAATATGCATTTTCATTTTTTGGACGATGTGTTTGTTCATATATGACATTATCAAACGACATTGACATTTCATCTAAACTTTCTAAATATCCTAGCAGGTTTGTTTTTATTTTCTTTCAAATATTACTTGAGCCTCACCAATTAACAATTGAGAATATGAAATCAACCTAATTGTTTGTGCACTACAAATATGAGTTATAAGCATTTTTGCTAAAACCTTCTCAAATTCAGATTTGTTATTTATAGTTACAAATGTGAACTTAATAGATTTTCGAGTTCTTCTTTACATAGAGTAGCCAGAATAAACACATCTCCACAACCATTTGAACTAGAATCTTCATTTGCTTGTACAACCCATTTTTTGTTCTTTAAATGAAATTTCATCTAAATTGTCACTTTCATCATTAGGTTGTTCTTCTTAAAATTAATTGATGAAATCCATAACTGTATGTGTCTTTATTGATATATGAAGCTCAAATTGAATTTCATATTCACCACGCTCAATAAGTCAATGTGTTAAACGACATGATACGTCTGATTGTTGTAATACACTTATAAAAAGAAAATATGTACACAATATAGTAACATGACCTTGAAAATGTGATTGTGTATTTTGTGAATCCATCACCAAAGCAAGAGCTAACTTCTCAAAATTAAGGTACCTCTTATCAACATCAACTAAACTTTTACTCACATCGTATATTGGTCGTTGAATCCCGATATCTTCACACACAAGAACGACAGTAGCTACTAAACTCGATACTAAAAAATAAAAAAAAAACAGTGTTATCCTTTCTTTGGTATATATATAGTTCTAGTGAAGTAAAATATTTATTTAGATCGTAAAAAAGCATATATGTCATCCTAACTTAACATTTTTTTCTTTTTAAAATCTCAAATAATACATGACTTATACTTGAGACTTTATATATAAATCTTGATAAACTTGCCGAATATCATGTTAATTTTTGTACCTTTTTTCTAATCATATATGCCAAAACATTTCTAGCTCATACACCGAAAGATCATTTCAATCGATTCAGGGTTCAAATTGAATTTTCTAAGGTTATTAAACATTTTAGTTAATACCAAAACATGTATCTCAACATTAATTTTCAATAATGATTCAACCATGTCATTAATGTATGCTTATATATATCTTCCCCAAATGCTTAGGGAAAATATGGTTAATGATTTGTTGATAAGTTTCTCCTAAAATTTTAAACCCAAATGACATCCCCTATAATAATAGAAACATCGTTCTTTTGTAAGAGTTATACTTTCTTCATCACTTTGACTCATCATAATCTGATTATCCATAAATTACAATAACTCATGTCAGGTGGTAGCATCCACTAACTAGTCAATACGGGGTAAATAGAAAATATTCATTGGACAAACACGATTTAGAGTAGTAAAATAATTGTATATCATCCATTGTTTTATTTTAGAAAAACACTAGATTAACCACTAATGTTGGAAATTTAGATTCTCCTATACGATCTGTTTTAACTAATATTTCTATATTTTCCACAGTTACTTAAAATTTTGGTAGAGAAAAATATATTTGTGTATGTCGTATTGGCTTAAAATTTATATCAATACCATATTCATGACAAATAGTTGAATTAACAACTCTTTATAAGGATCGAATTATTTGACCCGCAAGTCGGACACATAAGCAGTGGACTAGAATTTGTTTTGTTGTATTAATGTAATAAATATGTATTCCATGTAATAAAAAATAGTTATGGGCTTCTGTTATATGAGCGTGGATTATCCAAATAGGCCATTAACCATATAAGCCCATTTGGGCACAAAATCCTTATATAAAGCCTATTTTAGGCTTTAGGATAATTAAGAAAACATTTACTCTCCAATAACTTCTTACCGTTTTTCCCTCTATATAGTTAATTTATAAACAACTCAATCATCTCTCTAAACACTCTTCTACGTTTATTTATTGTCTGTTGTATGTAAATATCCTTTCATAGTTTTTGGGAACATCAGTGGCGACTATAGTGGGAGCCTAAATAGGTTCCAAGATACAAATGTCTGAAACCTTAGATATTTCAAGTTTGTCTTCGAAATCTACTGAGGTATGGATTCTAAGATACATGTAGATCATGTAGTAGTTACCAAAGGAGTCACGGTCGGAGAAGGGTCTGAACACTTGCCTAAGGTAGCTAAACAACATAATATAAAGTAAAAGAAAAGCATAAAAAATTGATATTGGAATATCATAATGATCGATTGCGAAGTAATAGTCGATGCGTTGAAATCACAAAATGAAATAATGATGATTCAACCAAGAAAGGTCGGTTCGAGAGTTCAAAATATTGGGGAAGAAAAAAGCTCTAAGGGAGAAGCTCTTGAGTACAATTTTGTAAAACCGTAAAACATTCTGAAGAGTATTATTGAACAGAAGCTATAATTCCTTGCAAAATGAACGAAATGCAAGGTATCACTACTATCCTTCAGAGTTTAGTGAGTATTCTATATCCGATTTTGAAAGATTTTCTACTTTTCTGAATATGGTGGTAAGAATTATTATAAGAGATAGAGTGGTAGCAAGAGTAAAAAAATGACATGACTACTCGGATAAACATGAACCTTTAAATAGAAAAGATAGAGTGGTAGCTGAGGGAAGGGTTAGACTACAGCCAACCATGGTACTGATTCGGCAACGTCCAACTTTATTATAGTGAGCTCGAGGAACCAGAGTTTTGATTACCAAAAAAAGAGTCAATTTGAAAATTAGTCCAAACATGGATTTTAATAATGGCCACTAGGGACATAATTGGAGACAATCTTCCCTACATGTAGGAATTCTCTCCGGGCATCTACCGATGCGGTTTAATATGTCCAAAATTAAAACGTTCGATGAGAAAAAAGACCGAGATAACCATCTAGATCAGTTTTAAAACTCTATGATTAATTACGACAACGATGATAAGTTGTTGTGTCAAGATTTATCTCAAACTTTTAAAGATAGTGCTATGAAGTGGTACAATCGACTTCTGTACGGTTGTATCAATTTTTTTGATATGTTATGAACATCATTTAGATTTTAGTTTTTGGGAAGTAAGAGGATACAAGGGAACGGAGAAACAGAAATCTAATACCTCCAATTGGTTGGGGAGAGTTTGAAAGATTACACTAAACACTTCGTTCTTACGAAAATAATGTGGATGATTGTTATGAACAATTTATTGTTGCGTCTTTCAGACAAGGGCTTCTCCCCAGAGACATAGTTGATGACGTAACAAAACAAATCTTTACATTTGGGGATCTATTAGCTCAGGTTAAGAAGCAAATGAAAATATAGGATTCGAAAAGATTGAAACTGATCCATTTGCAAAGATATGCTCCACAGTTTTCTACCTTAGTTTATCAACACCAACCGATCCAAAACGTTCAGCTTCAGGCAGTTACTATTTTCCGTCCAAAGGGAAAAACATTAAACATTACCTCCACCAGTGAGAAAATCACTTCCAATTCAGTGTATGAGGGAACTAAGACATAACCAGTCTCGCAAGTATCATAACAGTATAAGCCATGACACAAGAGATTGCATAACTTTGAAGCAGGAAATCCCAACCTTAATTGAGAATATGAAGCTGACCACTTTTGTTAAAGTATAATCTGGGGGGGTCGGTAGTTGGCACCAGTGAGAAATCAGTCAGTCCAAAGGAAGGAAATCAATGTTTTACCCAAACAGGAAAATGCAATGGTCTTAGTCAAACCTTACAATGAGTTTGATATGGATTTCGAGTATCTGGACCTTGATAATAACCGAATGAGTATTATGGTGATTAATGAACCCAAGAATGAGGGAAGGGTTAAGAGTTCGTATGAATTTTTTGAATCAATAATTATTTTATGAGGAGATACTGTATTGGGGCTTATGGTTATTCGCGTAAGAGGCGTTTTGTAAGTTTGGCAAGTCAGTTAGAAGGGAGAATTTCAACCCACCTTTACTAAGATCTGATTCCACTTATTATTTTTTATGATGATGATTTAAGAGATGTTGGTGGACCTCATGATGATATTGTGGTGATCAGAGTAGATATTGAAGGAACAAAAATTTGAAGAGTCTTGATTGATACGGGCAGTTCAACAAATATTATGTCCATTTCCACTTATAAGATAATTTAAACCCTCTTATCATACTTCAATTGGATAGAACAGTAGTAGGATTTACTAGGATCACTACCAACGTAATCAGAACATTTAAATGGGATGTGTTATTAGGTTGGGGACCCTTTTTAATAAAATGGTAAGAGTACTTTTATAGTGCTGGATGAACCAACCTCATACAACGTAATATTTGACAGGCCATGATTGTCAAGAATGCATGTTGTTGCCTCAATTTTCCATCAATGTTTAAAATATACTACCAATGGTCATGTATGAGTTGTTTGCGTCAACAAGAAAATAACTAGATAATGCTACATTACTACTCTGGCTCCTAAGACAATAAGAAAATGTTGAAACAAAGAAAAAATAGCAGTTATTGGAGTCCAATTTACAGTCATATGTTGTAGATGATCCAATAGAGACTTCCAGTTCGATAACACTTAACGATGATATTGAAGTTTATACATTCGAGAGCAAAAAACGTTTAAAAATCTGAGCTCGATTACCATCAATTTTAAGGATACAACTGCTATCCGATATACGTCCTATTATTCATAAAAAAGATTTCTCTGTTGAAACATCTGAAGCCATTGTGACAGAAGTAGATTGATTAATAAAATTTTAGCATATCCAAAAATCTCAATAACCGTTGTGAAACTTGGTGCTCGTAAAGAAGAAGAATGGGAAATGGCACATATGCGTTGACTATACAGATTAAAATAGGGCATGTCCGAAGGATAATTTCCATGTCCCTAGAATTGACCAGTTGATAGACTTAACCTCGGGTAATAAACTCTTATCATTTATGGATTATTTTGTTGGGTATAACCACATATAGATGCATCCGAGAGTAGGGGGTTGCATTACTACAAAGTGGTATTGTTTGTGTTATGGATACTTATAAACGTCTACTAAATAAATCATTTTTAGCCAAATTATAAGGAATGTTGAAGTTTACATTGATGACATGTTAGTAAAAAGCACGAGTCCAATCTAGATGAAACTTTTTATAATCTGAAGGACATTAATCTGAAATTGAATCCAAAAAAATGTAGGTATAAATTTTAATTAGAAGGTTAATGACCTTAAACATTTTTACATCAAAATCTTCGGATAAGAGTGCACTATTTTTTCAAGTACTTAAAAAGGAAAATAGATTTAATTGGACTCCAGAATAAGATGAATCCTTCACAAATATAAACAAACAGTTATCCTTTATAGAAATTTTGACCAGACCTGCTGTGGGAGAGAAGTTATTACTCTACATAGTTGTGTCGGCTTATGTAGCAAGTATGCTTTTTGTCAGAAAAGTTTAAAATTATTCATGATGTGTTTTTATGCAAGTAAAAGCCTATTGGAAGCTGAAATAATATATTTTAAGCTAGAAAAAATAGCATTGGATCTAATAGTGGTAGCATGATAAATAAGGTCATATTTCCAAGCTCATTTTGTTATGTTTCGAACCTCTTTTCCACTTAGGAATGTGTTGCATAAGCCAGATGTATCGAGTCAGATAACTAAATGGTAAGTGAAATTAGGAGACTAAGAAATCCATTTTAAAACTCAAATGACAATTAAACCTTAGGTTTTGGCATACTTTGTAGTTGAGTTTCATTTTGAACGAGCTGAGCCTAGGCCAAATATTGATGAGCCTCGGGAGGAGTGGCTAATTCGAACCAATGGGGGATCCAGTATTTTAGATTTTGGAGTAGGGGTTCAGTTGATGTCTCAATCCAGAGATTCAATGTACCAAACAATATGCTTTGATATCAAAGCGTCAAACAACAAGGGAGAATACGAAGTAGTCGTGGTAGAACTGTGGCTTACGTAAATCTGTGGTGCCAATAAAGTTTTTCTAATAAGTCATTCCCACCTTATTATTAACCATGCCTCGGTTTAGGTCGAAGCAAGAAAATACTATTTGGTAAAATATATAAAATCATTGAAAGAGTTAGCAACATTTTTTGAGTGCATCAAGTACGAACATATTCATCAGAACCAATATTTGTCGGTTTATTCCTTTGCTACTATTTTATATGCGAAAATATATCCATAGATATTGGAACAAAAACACCCTTTAATAATATCAATTTCTGAGAAAACAATAGGCACCACAAAAGTATTTCAAATTTCGACGAGCTTGGAAAAAGATGAGAGATATGAGTTCAAAGAATTTATAATCAAAAGGTCTCTTTTCAGTTGATAAAGAATTGGGAAAAAATGATAAGGTTCAAGACACACGGTTTCATATTTTTTAGAGATAATTTAGTAGATTAAAATCTACAAACCTGTTAAGGTGTAAATTCGTTCGGAGGTTATTTAGGTAATTGTCCAACTAATGTATTAAATTCATGGTAGGAGGTAGAGAGATAATTGAGTTGATATATGCAATGTTTATAGAGATAAAGTTTAACCACCCCCTTAAATATTATTCCTCATAGCATATATTGGATGACTTTGGGTTATGGGCCATATGGGTTAGGTCATGGATATAACATGAACCCCTTGTAAGCTCGTTAACCATTATTTATTTATGCACATGTTAAAAATAATGAGTAAAGAGGTAGCAGACACACAGAAGAGTCAAAAGGTGAACGTGTAGTGTGAGTATAACATTTATCTTATGTCTAAATTTTTCCCTCGAATAAATCTGATCATATCATTTTTACCACACTCAATGATTTCCTGACATTTTGAGAAGGCAAACTAATATATATCCAAATCGTACTGGTTTATCCTTTCTAACCTGACTTTTCAGTATTTCTTAAACCTAATAGTGAATTTATTCGAATCGCATCTGATGGCGTAGTTCGAAGATGGTAACTACTCAAAAGTCACAGTTTATAACCAATTATTTTTCATGACACATGTCACTTCTTGATTGAAGCCACAAATTGTTTTTACCCATGGTAAAGCTAACCAATCAACATGAGACATTTCCACTTCTCCATAACTCAGTATTCGTCACTAGCCTTTCGATTTCCCAAGTAGGGTATTCGAGAGTTTTTTACAACTCCTATATATAAACACTACACTCTAGATAGAGAAAATAGTTTGTTCTTATTTGATATTTAGCTTATTACCAGTTATTTTTTATTTCTTGCCACCGTGTTTACCACCGTGAATCCATTCTTTAGTAGCATCGTAGAGTTTGTATGTTCACCTCTGGAAACACATTAACCGAAGGTGGTTGGTTAACCTTGTCTAAATTAGACGAAGAAAATAAAAAGGCAAGCGCTGCTGGGTTACCTACCTCCTCGGGCACTGTTGTGGTAAATCAATCTACCGATTTCGGAGGAGTCTATCCATACAATAGACATAATATTATTTCCAAACCCTCTTCAAGTATCTAGCCGTTCACTTATCATAGTTGTTCTCCTAAGTCATCACAATCACAAGGCACCACTAGACGAATTATCCATTCCTCGATGGAAGACGCAATCCTTTTAATCAATAGTTTGTGGAAGAATGGAAAGAAAATCAACTCCCATGGTAACTAGAGCCAGTTTACCAGATATTGGAAGAATACATGCATGTCTGCTTGAAATTATATTTGACCTTCTATTTTTCCCTCTAAGTATTTTACAACTTATCCCTAATTTATTTCTTGTACGATCCATTTTGAAGCACTATCTACACCATCTGGTTAAAGCGAATGTCACTTTTAAGAGATTGAATCAGTGGGCATAAGCAAAGTAGTCTAATGGCTTCCATTAGTGCGTCACTCCTGCCAACTTCGTTCAAAGTCACCTTTGGATGACTAATCCCGAACGAGAGCTTACAAGGGAGAAGTTTAGCACTCCTCCTTGTACTTCCATCATTCCAAAAAAAACTGAAGTCGCTGAAGGCAAACTATATCTTTTGACCAAGAATAGAGCCCCCAACCATCGGACAAATGATAAGAAAAACAAGAATGGCTTATCATAAATTGTTGCTAGAGTTGGAATCGAAGAGAAGTGTGATAAGATCGATCAAGGCTTGTTAGTTGCGGTTACTGCCACTGTCGATGGAGGTGATGTGCCCGCAAAACCTCCTCGGTCTAAGAAAAATAAAACACTCAAGATGGGCAAGCAAGATAGTGATAAAAGAGACAAGAAGACAATAAAAATCTCGACTCGTTCGGAGATCGTACTTCGTTCAGAAGTTACTCCTCCAACAATCCATTCCGTTGAACTTCCACCAACTGCAATATATGGTCCTCCTTCTCCGTTACTCCCCACATCTGCGAGATATAAATTTGATGATGTTAATCCAATATAAGGTATTGGCACATTTGACTTTGATTCTTTTGAAACTAAATTTCCAAAATCTACAAGCAACGCCACCGTTGTAGTGTTCGAAGGGGTTCCCTTTGAATTGTCGAAGGCGAATTATGTATTGGGGTATTCAATGTTGAGCTATGTAAGTCCAATCATTGAGTTGGAGAGAGAGGTTAGATCCTAGAATAAAACCATCGATTATGTTCAAGAGGAGAGCAAGAATTAGAAGGCTTCTAACAAAGAGGAAAAAACTAAAGTTGATTGTTTATCCGAAGATGTCAAATCAACCAAGAAGAGCTGGTCACATCAAGGTCTGATCAAGAAAATCTGCAGTTTGATTGAGAAAAACTGCAATCATCCGGCTCAGAAATAATTGCTTTATTGAAGAACCAGTAAAATGTTGATTGAGAAACCATTGAGCGTTTATCCGGTGAGAAAAGTACTCAAGAGGCTCTTATAAAAAATCTGGAAGATGAAATAGCCTCTCTCACGGAGAAATCCACACAAGAGGCGGATGAAGCTATAGATGCATATTCCGATTGGGTCATAGATTCCTTACACAAGCGGGATGCATCAACTAAATCAGACATGATGCTGGAGTTATATAAGAAGTTCCCTACACTGGTCGTTGGGTCTTTGTGGGAATTGTTCCTAGATATGGTGTTTCCCCCCGATATGCCCATAGTCCAGCATCCTCATATTTCTGAGGATTCACCCAATGATGGTTCTGACGATTGCAATAAAGAATATTCTGGAAGTGGAAGCTCTGAATAAGAGAAAGAAGAAGATACCAATGAGAAATAGCCCAAAGTTTAATATATTCAAATGTTATTGTATTATGCAAGTTTTTTTTGTACACAAGGAATTTTTGTTATAGTAGGCCAGAAGTTTTTGGATAAGACTTTGGTAATACTAGAGTATTTTGTTGTTTTTTAAATTCGGATTTTATCGAGGCTTTGGGGTTTCTGAGGAATTTTGTATTAGTTATCATCTCATCATCTTATCAACTTCACTTATTTCTGTATATATTTTTATCTCCATTTTGTAGTCCGGTTTATTCAAAAATAATTGATATTTAAACAAAAACCATTCGAGGGTAACCCATCCGAAAGCACACAAGGTTAATTAAGAAGTCATTTGAAGGTAATTCATTCGAAGGCAACCAAAATTAATGCACAAGCTATTCAAAGATAATCCATTCGAAGGAAAAAAAATTAATACACAAGCCACTCGAAGGTAATCCATTTGAAGGAAAACAAAATTTATACACAAGTCATTCGAAGGTAATTCATTCGAAGGAAAATAAAACTAATACACAAGCCATTTAAAGGTAATCCATTCGAAGACAAACAAAATTAATACACAATTCATTCAAAGGTAATCCATCTGGATGCAAATAAAATATATACACAAGACATACTTATAAACAAATTTTAAAAGTAAAAATGATAGATTGCTAATTATTGAGATATGTTATTTAAACCTCACTGAGCCACCATGGTAGGAAAGATTATGCCCCAGATATTTACATTGAACAAAAACAAAATAATATTTACAATACATATTTACTCGAGATATAATCTTAAGTGTTCGATGTTCCACAAGTGTCTCAAATGACTGCCTTCTTGGTCAACTAATCGATACGTTCCTTGATTAACCGTTTCAGACACAATGTATGGTCCTTCCCAGTTCGGCGCTAACTTTCCAAATTTCTTGTCTTTGGTGTGTAAAAATAGTTTTCTTAAAACCTTATCCCATACTTGGAATTCTCTTCTTTGTACCTTAGATGTGTTAAGTATGAATCTTGTTTCTTAAGATAGAAAGTAAAGAAATTATTTAGTTGTAGAAAGAGAAAGCAAAAGAGAGAATAATCTCTGTCTAATCAGAAAATGTTCCCTTTATTCATCGACCTCAGCCTTTATTTATAGGCGATTTAGTCTTAGTATAACATAATCTGTTATACAAAAGGGTTAATTACATTACAGCCCCCCATATTTACAAATAGTCTAAAAGTCATCTAAAAAGTATACAATTTATTATATACGACCTTCGTTCTATTATATTTAGGCCCTAAATATTTAGTATCCTTATCAGTAGCCCACTAGTTCTTATGAAAGACACTGAATATTAATTAATGATCATTGGAAATCATGGTAGACGAAAACTATTCTTCGCCAAAACTCAATGTGCTTCGAATTAAATCTCCTCCTCTCCTTGTTAAAATGATTTATTGCAAATTCTGTTGTCTTCGAATATATATATATATATATATATATCCAAATTCTGCCTCAAATATAAATCTTTTATCAACTGATTTAAGAATGTCAGATCATATTCTTATCCTCCAAGAATGAACTCGTACACATGTTTACCTCGAAACCAGTTTGACTTTTTGTTTGCGCTTCAAATATTCACATGTAGAATCATGAGTTGACCTTCCCATAACGGTTAGAAACGTTTAAAATAGTCTAGAACACGCGTGATGACCCACTAGGCAGGTTATTAGGTCTGACACCTAACAGGTGTCACATTACTTTTGTACAAACAACCGTTTCATATTCCATCTTTTTACCCAATAACCATCACCACCTCTTCCTCTTATCCGACCATTGTCTCTCTCTCTCTCTCTCTCTCTCTTTCTCTATCTCTCTTTCTTCCTTTATAAATACTTCCCTCACCTGTTATTTGTGTTCCACAAACACTTTCTAGTGAGAGAGAGCAACTTTCTTCCTGAGAAAATCCTTAGCTACTTTCATTGGAGAACCTAATTTCTTGGCTACCTTCACTAAAAACTCATATTTCCTAGCCAACCTTCAAATTTTATTAACTAATTTGAAGATTCCTCTTTATCTTAGTTTGTGAAAAGATCCCCAACTACTAAAAAAGCAATTTAGGGGGCTTACGATTATTTATATATTAGTGAGAGGACTGTTGAATACAAGGCAGCAGGTGTAATAGACAACTCTCCTCAGTTCTCAACTCAAACCATGTTTTACGATAATTTTAATCCTAATCAAAGTTCTCTTGGGCTTCAAAGTTCATCCAACCCAGAAAATAATCATTTACTAAAGTTTCCTCAACAGTTATCATCACCACCTAAATTATCACCTCGAAATATTTCACCAGCACCTTGTAGATCCTCAACTGTATCTTGTCAAAAGAATCGTAAAGTAACTTAAAGAATATCTACTCTGAGAAAATAAAATAAAAAAATTCATCATCCATCAACTCTGATCCACCTCGACCATTACGCAAAGAGACTCCTCGGATCCAGTCAAAATCTCATATTTCCCAAAGTCTTCTCGTTAAAAAGAAAGCGTTCATAGCTATGGGAGATCTCGAGGCTGACAAGACTTCAAAAAACAGTGCAAGTAACCATACACCACCATATCCTCCCCCGAGGGAGATTGTTGAGACCATCACAAAGTCTCAACAAACTTCCTTGAACACTCAAGAGGAAAATATAATCTCAACTTAAAATCATCCTCAACTAATAGACGGGGCGTCTGAGGAAGAAGTTGATTCAGAAGCGACTCATTCAATGAGGCCAAGGAAAGTGGTGTTGCATCTGACACGGAAGATGATCCATCGAAACAAGGAGCACCAACGAAAAAAGAAAAGGAAAATAAAGCTCAAGTTTGCAATCCCGATGATGTTCCTGCCTCGATGAGTGTAAAATTGAAACCACTCATCAACGAATAAATCATGGCGCTAAAAAACGTGTCATATATTTATTATAACAAACTTGAAGCTGATCGTTTGAAGAAGAAATAAGGAATGACAGATAGCATTACACTTCAAATACCAAAAAAAGGGAGACTCCATTGGATTGCGGAGCAGATTAATTGGTGGTCTATCATAAGATTATCAATTGGGATCTTCGATTCCCATTAGATCTGATGGTATTGGAGTACTTCGAACTCATGGATCTATTCCTTACACAAGCAACACCAAATGTTTGGTTCACACTTCTCTCAGTAATTATGGCTTCTTGAATAAGCCAAATCCCACTCTTTATTAAATACTTCATTGCCATGACTAGGCTTTCGAAGGGACCGGATTTCCCTTCTATTATCTGACACTAGTGGATGATATCCGAGGAGAATCCTTCAAAACTCAACCACGTATGGAGAAGCAACGGTAAGGTCTTTATCTTTTCATCTTTTCATTTACTCTATATAACGTATACTTAATTTCTCATGTGTACTGTTACTATACTCAGAAATTTCGAACAAGTACAATAGTCGCAAGAAAGATGTGAAAGATACTTTTGCCAAGTTGACCACTTGGGCAGAAAAAAGAATAGGGCAATGGGTTCCACTCAGCTTTTATGCCTATAAACTTTATCAACAACCATTTGTGGAGGATCACCTTGGATGGTGACCTCCCCGAAAATTTAATGGAGCCACCAAATCCAAACTTGGTTGTGAAGAGATTGGTAGCAACGGATGGTAAGGTCACTCTACCTATTCGAAACAGATCTGAAATCCATCTGTCCACAAAAAAGAAAAAGAAAAAAGAAAAAAAAAAGCTAGTACATTTGGTGTTATCCTTTCAGACAATCTGAAGTCGCAGAAGAAGATAAAAAGGAAGATAACTGACATCAACCTTCATATAATTGAAGAAGGATTCGAGGTTGAACCTTATTCAAAGATAAAGAAAACTATTATCTCACAGAAGAAAAATCGAACTTCGAAAACTTCACATGCTAAAATGGCATAAAAGCATTGTAAATAAGCTGTCTTAGAAGCTCCTCATGTCGAGGCTGGAGAAATTGAAATTGAAGGTCATAGAGGAGAAACTGTAGTGGAAAATAATCAAGGAGATATTCCTGATAATCCTATTGGTGAAGAGGAGCTTCAAGCTCTTAACAAATATATGGATCTGAAGGTCCAACATATCCAGGAACAGCTTCAACAAATTGGCCATCATGAAACTGCTCCTCTTTTATATGAACTTCTGAATTTAAATACTCCATTGTCTTCCTCAGATGCTCCCCTGGATTCCTCATATGCTCTTATACCTTACAATAATAAAAGATTCATCCCTGTCCAAGAGACATCCGAAGAACTTTACTTGCAATGCAACCTTTTTCTAACCTTGAAGAAGCAGGAAAAATTATTGTGCACATAAGTAAATTCTTATTCAATACACTTAGAAAACATGGCTAAAGAGATGGTCCAATATAAAAACGATGCTGCTGCAGAAAAAAGGATGAAATAAATATTTGACAGACAAATTGAGGAACAATTTCATGTATTCCAAATTTAAAGGTCGCAATATATTCAAGGAGTCATCCAGCTTAAACGTCATTTACACTTTGTGCATGATCAACAAATAACAGAGCTCAAGACTTTTCATCAAGCTGAGATAGATGATCTTAAGACCAAGCATGCCAAAGAATTATCCAAGGAGAAAGAAAAGTATTCTATTCTTCAAGAATCATTAAATAAAAGTGAAGAAGAAAATAAGAATAAAATAAGAAGCTCACGAATGATATGGTTGCTCTCAAGACGACACTCGAAGAAGAAAAAGAAGTTGTTGTGGAAACTACTAAGACTCATTTTGGAGTAGACACACTTGCTGTAACCAAAAAGTATCGAGGAGCAGCAAACAATTAATTTTCTCTCTGAAATCCACGGAATGTTCCCAAAATAAAATTTGTCAAGCTTTTGGGAATTAATCCTTATGGATAATCGTCCCGGTGAAGCCTTCGATCCTATCCCCACTAATTCTTCCAAAGAGACAGAGTCAGGAGAAAATTTTACTAAACAAGGAGATTCATCTGAACATAACTCCAAAGAGATAATTAATTATAGTTTCCTTGTTTGTTCAAGTTAAGTCATCAGATGTTATATGGTGACTTATTTTTTTGTGGTAATCAAAACATCTTTTGTAAGATCAGATTCTAACTTCAATGAATAAGTACCCTTCATTTTTCCACATTTGTTTTCCTTGTTAATAATACTTTTAATCTTATAAATGAGTTAGTCTCACTGCGAATTCCAACATATGTCACAGATAAATTTATAGTTTGTCAAATAAAAATAGTGCTCTTAATAGCACTTCGAATATAATTAGTCCATTTAGAGAACGTATCACCTCGAATAAAATGAGTGCCTTTAGAGAACGTACCACTTCGAATAAAATAAGTGTGTTTAGAAAACGTAGCGCTTCGAATAAAATAAATGCATTTAGAGAACATAGCACTTCGAACGATCATGAGTGTGTTTAAAATACATAACACCTTCAATATGGTTGTTTCTTTGAACAATGATTTTAACAAACGTATAGCACTTCGAATCAAAACAATTACTCTTGGTCAACAACTTTAAAGATGATCAGTTTTTGACCAATTACCAAAATTACATAAATATTTATATTTAAAACAATCGTTGGCCAAATAAGAATTTTATTAATAACCTCGAATATATATATATATATATATATATATATAACACCTCATTAAAACCTCTTTAGGCCAACATGGTAGGAAAGAGTGTGTCGATTATTCAAAAAACTCTAAAAAATACAAAATACTTCCCAATATAGTTTTAGATGTTCTATATTCCAAGGATGTTGAAGTATCCTTCCCAGCTCATCACAAAGGCGATACATACCCGACTTATTTTTCTTCATCACCATATAGAGACCTTCCCAATTCGTGTACATCTTTCCAAGTCGTTTGTCTTTTTTAGGAAGGAATAATTTCCTTAATAATTTGTCACCCACTTTAAAATCTCTCATTCTCACATTTAAATTATATCAACTCCTCATTAAAGTCTGATAATGAGTCATATTCAAATGAGCTCTAACTCTTTTTTCTTCGATCAAGTCTAGTTCTGTTCTTTTTGCCTATTCATTCACCATTTCATAATATTGAAGTACTTTATAAGAAGGTAAAGTATACTATGTAGGACTAATAACATCCATGCCTTACACCAAGGAAAAATATGTTTCTTGAGTATCCTCTCTAGGAGTTGTACGATAAGCCCATAATACCTCTTGCAAATAATTAGGTCATTTCCCTGCAACACCTGTTAAATTCTTCTTCAAACCATCCAAAATAGATCCATTAGTCATTTCTACTTGACCATTTTCTTGAGGATGAAAAGGTGTAGAAAAACACTGTGGTATTACCCTCGAAGCATAAAAAGAAGTCATTTGTCTGTTATTGAATTGATGACGATTATCTATGGTGATATTCTGAGGCACTCCAAAGCGACAACAAATATTATTCACAATAAACTTAATAACATCCTTGGATTTTGTACAAGATAATGGTTCAGACCCACTTTGAAAAGTAATCAACCGCTACTATAATCATCTGACGCAATCCAGAAACCATAGGCAATGGTCTTACCAAATCTATTCCCCATATATCAAAAAGAATAACTTCGGATATGGAAATAAGCGGTACTGTAGGTTTGTGAATAAAATTGGCAAAGTGTTGACAAGTATCACAGCCTCGAACTAAGACCTTAACTTCATTCATAATTGAATACCATAATAACCTGCCAACAAAACCCAACGCGTCAAAGACTTGAAACCACAATGAGCTTAACCTTCACCATCATGCAGCTACAATAAAATTTATGAAGATTATTTCTTTTTCGAACAACGTAACAATAGTCTACTTAAGGATTTTTTGTATAACACTTCATACAATATAACATAACCATGGGCTCTACATCTTAACTTTTTAGCTAGCTGTGCATATTGAGCTAACATACCTCTTAGTAAAACAATTAAGAATATCAGACCTCAAATCACTTCAAATTATATCTAGAGTGACAAATACTTCCTCAACATACTTACATTGCTCTGAAGAACTCTTTTTTTCAGAGGGAACCCGCAGCTACTACTTACAGTGCAATGAGTGCGCACATGGTAAACCCTCAGTCTGACGCAATAGCCTGCAAACCAATGCCAGAAGGTAAACCACACAAGGTGACAGACTCAGCCGAGAAAGCGTATGTAGAGGGACTCGAACTCATGACCTTTGGTCACAAGCATGTCTTACTCAACCAACTCGGCTACCCCCTTGGGGCTGCTCTGAAGAACTCTCTTGTAATAGTATCATGGATATTCTTCTGTATAAGCAATTTTTTCATAAAGAATAAACAACTATATTATCCCCTCGGTTAATATGCTCTACAACAATATTGTCAAACATAATAGTCAAATTTCGAAGCTCCCGTGGATACAAAATTAACTGGTCTTTCTTTGCCTCGGATACACCTACCATGTGATTTGCCACTAGTTGCGAGTCTGTTTCTAAACAAATTATTGTTGCTTCACATATATTTGCAAGCCTTAACCCAGACAAGGCAACCTCATATTCAACCTCATTATTCGATGGGTGAAAACCAAATCGAATAACCTCACACATTGCCTCTCCAGAAGGAGCAACTAATTGTACCCATGCACTGCACCCCAATATGTTAGACCCACCATTTGTTTGAATCACCAACATCAAATTTTTTGGCAAGATCTCTTTATATGTCTACTCATCTGATTGGATCGAATGAAATTTGACCAAAAAATCATCTAAAGCTTGAGCTTTAATAGTTGTTCGAGGAGAAAAAATGATGTCAATATCTCCCGATTATACTGACCATTTAGTCATTCTACCATATATATCCAGTCATTGTAACACATTATTTAGGAGGAAATAAGTTTGAACCACAATGGTATGAGCTTGAAAATAAGAGCGTATTTTTTTATCAGTCACAGCTAAAGCCAAAGCCAACTTTTGAAGTTTCAAATACCTTTTTCTTTGCATATCAAAACAACGCTTACAACAAAATCAGACACTGCTATATATAAGAACAACTGCTCTCCAATTTGAGGCTTACAACAATTTCTTTAATCTTTGAAAAAATTGCTTCACAATCTGGTGTCCAATCAAAATCTTTGGGTCTTCGTAATGCTTGGAAAAAAAGGAAAACCCTTGTAAGAAAACCTTGAAATAAAATGATTAACGGCAGCTAACCTTAGTGTCAAGATTTGCACTTCTTTTGTAGTTCGAGGCGATGTAATTGAAACCAACGCCTTCAATTGTTTAGGATTTGATTTTATCCTTTTTTCCCTAATATTATACCCTAAATATTTTCTTGATTGGACACCAAAAGTACATTTCTTTGGATTCAATTTCAAACGAATGGATTTCAAATTTAGAAAAGTCTCCTCTAAATCTTTGTGTTGTTCACCATCTGTGAAACTCTTAACCAACATACCATCAATATATACCTACATATTCCTTCTGATTTGAGGAGCAAAAGACTTATTCACCAACCTTTAATATGTTGCTCCAGCATTCTCTAACCGAAATGGCATGACCCTATAACAATGTAGTCCTCGGTCAGTGATGAATGTAGTACTATCCTGATCTCTTGGATCCATTTGAATATGATTATACCCTGCAAAAGCATCCATAAAAGAAAGAGTTTTATTCCTTGATATAGAATCAACCAGTTGATCTATTTGAAGGACATGGAATGGATTTCTAGGGCATCCTCGATTCAAATATGTGAAGTCAACACACATTCTCCATTTTCCGTTCTTCTTTTTTACTAATACTAGGTTGGTTATCTTGCCTCCCTTATATGTCTGACCCTGGAGAGGTGATCCACCACTTGAACTATAGCCTTTGACTTTTCCACAAAAAACACTCGCCTCTTCTGAATAAAAGGTTTTATCCTTGAATTTATAGCTAAGTTGTGACATATTGTTTCAGATGGAACTCTTATCACATCTTTTGTTTCCTAAGGGAAAATTCAGATTATCAAACAAAAATTATAGCAACTGATCACGCAAAGTAAATGACAACAATCTTCTTATTCTTAAAGTCTTCCCATTAGAGAAAATGTGTTCTTCAATATCCTCTTTCATTGTTAAAAAAACCCGACATTTCCCTTGAATCATCTACTCTCTCTCATTCTGAGGTAAACCGCCTTGGTTTCTATTCAGTCATCTGATCCTCAGAATTAGAACCTCGAACCATGAGTGTTGTTGCATAACATTTCATGGCCACCTTTTTGTCACTTCGAACCACACCCAAACGATCTCCAATGACATATTCCAAGCATTGGTGAGCATTAGACACTACATCATACATTCCTTGAAAGCCAAAATCTTCCAAACATAGCATTGTAACTGGTTGGACATTCAACCACCATGAACAAGACTTGAACTTTCTTTTTAAACAGACCTTTTCCCAAACACACTTCACCTTCGAACTCCCCAATCACCTGAGCTGTTACACCTATAAAAACCAATTATAGTACGATAAGATCGACAAATTCAAGGCGAATTACGAATCCTATCATATGTAGATTTGAATAATACATTCGCAGAACTCCCTGTATCCATCAGAACACGTCAAATTTGCAAAAAAACACATATTTATGCCCTTATGACTATTGCATCCTCGTGACGCCCAGCTATTCCCCTAAAATCATCTCCATCGAACAAAATAAAGGGAGTATCACGTTTTCCATATAAATGCGTAGAAATTCTTCTGCCTGAGTTGCTAAACTGATAACATGCCTTTTCCTCGAAATATTAGTGTTACCAGTCATAGAATCTCCACCAAATATTACCAAGGACTCAAAATAATCACATAAGCTTTGAACTCGTCCTTACTCTACCGGGTCATCCACAACTATAAATATTATTGATGTGGATCTTTGTGCAAATATTATGAGGCTGCATTAAACTCATCGCACTTAGAGTCTAGAATCATTAGTGCACCTTCTTCCTTCGAGTTTAGATTTGCAGCTTGTTGAGTCTATGCGCTCTGAACTTTTGATCCACTATTTTTCCCATTAGCAAAAGCAACTAACTTACTATTTTCTATTAAGACCTGTATCTCCTTCTTTAAAGTTATACAATCTATTGTATCATGCCCAATATCATTATGATACTTGCAAAATCTGTTGTTGCGCTCTTCTCTTGGTCTGTTTATTGGAGTTGGGTTTTTAATGCTTACACAACCTTTCGATTTTTTTGTAAATAACTGCAACATTCTCAGTTAGATCAACATAATATTCGGGCATGATCCACTGGTTTGGCCTTGGTCTTTGAAACTGATAACTTGTAGCTTGAGTTGGATACCCTCCACTTTGATGAGGAATTTTTTTGTTATTACTTAAACGAGGTGGCTGATAATTCGAAGAGTGTTCTTGATTATTTGACACATGTCCTGAATTATTTTTGGCTAGGTCTAACCACTCATTGAACCTAGTTGATTCTTCCATTTTTATTTTTTCCTCGACTTGAGCCATCAGTGCTCCAAAAGTCAAGACTTTTTTTTTGCTATTTCATTTGCTAAATCACTTGGTAATACACATTGTCGAAATGCAGCCGTAGCGACCAGTCTTCACGATTATCCAATCCTGCTTTTAACAACACAAAATGCCTCGTATAGTCTTTCAATTTCTCTCCCGCAGCCTGCTTGTACTATATTATCGTGTTACCATTTTCTCGAATCTCTTTGTTTCCCATAAACTGATGTCGGAAATCTGTATAGATTTCTCTAAAATTGTTAATAGATCCCTTTGAAATCCTATTATACCACTTCAATGATGTGCCCTTGAATGTATGAGAACAGAGTTTGCACACCAGCATGCCATCATCTTCGAAATTCATCATACAGTTCTTGAATTGTTTGATGTGATCATCATGATCTTGCATCTCATCGAATTTCTCAACCTTAGAAATGTCAAAATGCTTTAGAAGAGTAATAGACCTTATCCCAACTGTTAAAGATCAATTTCTCTAGTCTACTTCTTGTACGTACTGGTCATCTCCTCATGTTCCCATAAGAGCATACAAATTCTGATCAACCACTCATGTGTATTGGTCTGTTGTATTCCCTTCAGACCATTCAGTTTCCCTCTAATAATAAGGCACATTTTCTCTTTTTGGTTTATATTCTTTACACGATTTTCGAGGTCGACCTCTTTCTCCTTTTGAAGATCCCGTAAAGCTCTTTTGTTTAGATGATCATTCCTCATATTCTGAACTATCAAATTCGACATCACTAGATATAATACACATGTATTTGTCTTTCTTTTCCTTTCATGAGGTATAATGCTCCTAATCAGATTCAAAATATGTTTTATTCTGATCACTTCGAATCCGATGAGCTGAAAATGATCGATCAGATTGATTTTCTAGCTCACATTTCTCTTCAAATTATTGTACCTCATAATTGAACATATTTTTCATTCGATTCTATTATTTTGTCTAACAATTGACTAATTCAAACCTCGATATCTGAATGACCTTGTTGCACCGGAGCTTGATCATCTTCTCCACTTTCTTTGTTGTGCAGAACAGATCTCAAAGTTTCAATTTCTTTTCGAACCGTCAGATCAAAGTCGTTTCCTAGTTCTATATCGATCTAGAGTGATACAATTGAGCAAGAATTCTATAATTTCTGGTTTTCGAGGTGAAATCAGGGTACCAATCGAATAGAAATCCCAATGTGTTTGCCAATTTATTAGGTATGAATCTGGTTTCTTAAGAGAGAAAGTAAAGAAAGTGTTTAGTTATAGAGGGAGAAACTAAAATAGAGAATAATCTTTGTCTAATCAGAAAATGTTCTCTTTATTCATCGACCTCAGCCTTTATTTTATAAGCGATTTAGTCTTAGTATAACAGAATCAGTTATACAAAAAATTTAATTGCGTTACAGCCCCCCCCCCCAATAGTTACAACAGTCTAAAAGTCATCTAACAAGTATACAATTTATTCTATGTAACCTTAGTTCTATTACATTTATGCCCTTAATATTAAATATCCTTACCGAGATGCATACTTGTTTCTCCTTAAACCTTGATAATTCACCATTCTTAAATGAGCTATTACTCTCTTTTCTTCAATCAAGTCTAGTTGAGCTTTTACTGCGATCTCGTTATCTTATTCTGAATAATTTTGGACTCTAAAAGAAAAAAGATTATATTCCATTGGTGTTATTGTATCCATCCCATAGACCAAGGTAAAAGGTTATTCTTGTGTAGCAGTATGTGGAGTAGTTCGATAGGTCCACAATACTTCTTGTAGGTAATTTGGCCATCTGTTTGTTGTCCCTTCTAAAATATTTTTGAGACCTAATAAAATAGTTATGTTTACAACCTTTATTTTTCCATTAGCTTGGGAATGAAAAGGTGAAGAAAAACAATGGTGAATTCCTCTTGATGTACAGAAAATATCCATGTCCCTTTGAAGTTGCAAAGGAGAATGATGTACTTGGTATTCGGTGCTGAGCTATGTGAGGCCAATCATCGAGTTAGAGAGAGAGGTGAGTTCCTAGAATGAAACCATCGCTTCTCTTCAAGTGGATAACAAGAATTAGAAGGCTTCTACCGAAGAGGAAAAAACTAAAATGGATCGTTTATCCAAAGAGGTCAAATCAACCAAAGAAGAGATTGTCAAACCAAAGTCTGATCAAGAAACGTTACAGTCTGATTATGAAAAATTATAATCATCCATCTCTGAGAAGATCACTTTATTGAAGAACCAGTAAACTACTGATAGAGAAACCATTGAGCATTTATCGGGTGAGAAAAGTACTCAAGAGGCTCTTATAAAAAAGTTGGAAGATAAATAGCCTCTCTCAAACGCGAAATCCACACAAGAGGTGGCTGATGTTATGGATACATATGCTTATGGGGACATAGATTCTCTCACGCGGTCAAAACCTACTAGGAAATGTTTCTACTTGTGCGGTCTAAAGTTTCGATTTTAGTCAACCTTCCCACACTAAGATCAACAAATAATCTGTTTTTGAGGAGATTATCTAATCGACCAGAAACACGCTTAAGAAAACTTTGGGACAACCACTTCGGTGGTACTTATATTAATAAGCGCATATGGGTTATACCTTGCACTAGAAAGTTTAGAGAATCATACACTAACTCTCTATAGAAACTCTCTCAAGACTACTCTCCAAACAGCCTTATACAATGGCTGAGCTTACATATTTATAGGCTACAAAACGTAATCTCTAAGTGGAAAACCACCCACTAAAAACATGCTTGGTGTGTTGGCGGAATCTTGGCCGTTTGATTTGGCTAGGAAAAAATGCTCTAACTAATGTGAAAATTCTCCATTAACCTCCTCTGCAGTTGTACTAGAGGTGGTTAAAATTTGGCTCGAGCAAAATCCAAGTTTCCCAGAGATCCCAAAATTAGTGCGGTGATGGCCACCCAATATGTGCCATCTGTGGGCGAGAATCAGTTACTCCCTTGATATTTCTCTCCACACGCAACTTTTCTCGGGCCGCCTTCTAGTAGTAACTACTTGTACGTGATATGCATCTAACCACCAAAAATCGCTTCAATTGGATCATTAGGATATGCTCTACTCACTTATGGGCTTGGATCTTCCTTATTGGAGACCTCATACTTCCCGTACTCATTTGGCCCTCTACTTTGGCCTAGTAGCTCCAAATAATCATAGAATCCATTAAGGATACTTTGGCCTACGAAATTTTTACTTTAATAAGGTATTTTTTTCTCTTTATGGCTTGTTTTCTAGACCATTGGCCATATTATGGCCCAGTCTGTATGTACATGGCCATATTCTGGCCCAATTTGGCCGGCCAGTGGCTGCACACTATCTGACCAATGGCGCCACTCTTCGTATCAGCAATCCCATTTGACTACAACACCCTGCCAACTCATCATTTCTACGTGTCATTATTTTTCTTTCACCTTCTATAATACCATACTACCCCTAGCACCCAAATTAGCCTCTTATAGCCCACCATAGCTTGACGGAACACGCACTTGACTCTCGTTTTCTACCATTGAGTTTGCCTTCGTTTGGAGTTACCTTACACTAGGCCTTCTCTACGCCAACCTTCCTTGTCTTGACACTCAGCTTCTGGAATTATCAAGGTTTCTCACTTGTCTCCACTTTAGCACACACGACCGAGCTCGTTCCATGTCATATGCCTATTCTATATGCTAATCCACCTTTGTCCGTACCACACTAATTTTCTCCTGCGTCTTTCTCGGTTTCCTACACACTTGTGCCTTCCCCCATATATTCAACCCATTTTTAGTGTCTTTAACCCATTATCTCGATGTCCCTTTAGTAGGGTCTTATAGATTCCTTAAATAAGCAGGATGCCTCAACCAAATCATACATGGTGCTGGATTTTATAAGTTCCTTACACTGCCTGTTGTGTCTTTGTGGGGGACTGGTCCTAGATAACTCGTTTCACCCCGACATGCCCATAGTCGATCATCCTGGTATGTTTGAGAATTCACCCAACGATGATTCCAACGATAGCGATAAAAGAGATTCTGGAAGTTAGAGCTCAATATAAGAGGAGGACGAAGAAACCAATGAGAAATAGCCCAAAGGTTAATAGATTTAATTGTTGTTGTATTTTACAAGTCCTTAGTATACACGATAAATTTTTGTTGTAGTAGGTCAGAAGTTTTTGGATAAGTCTTTGGAATGCTAATGTATTTTTTTAATATGGATTTTATCGAGTCCTCGGGGTTTCCAAGGAATTTTGTATTAGTTATCATCTCATCATCTTATCAACTTAACTTATTTCTTTATATATATATATATTTATCTTCATTTCTTGGTCCACTTTATCCGATGGTAATTGATATTTAAACAAAAACCATTTGAGGGTAACCCATTCAAAGGCACAAAAGGTTAATACACAAGTCATTCGAAGATAATTCATTCGAAGGAAAATAAAATTAATACACAAACTATTTGAAGGTAATTCATTCGAAGGTAAACAAAATTAATACACAAGATAATCGAAGGTAATTCATTCAATGGAAAAATTAATACAAAATCCATTCGAAGGTAAACGCAATTAATACACGAGCCATTTGAAGATAATCTATTCTAAGGCAAACAAAAGTAATACTCAATCAGTTCGAAGGTAATCCATTTGAAGGCAAACAAAATTAATACACAAGCCAGTCAAAGAAAATCCATTTGAACGCAACCAAAATTAATACACAAGACATTCGAAGGCAAACAAAAGTAATACTCAGTCAGTTCAAAGATAATCCATTTGAAGGCAAACAAAATTAATACACAAGCCATTCGAAGAAAATCCATTTAAAAGCAACCAAAATTAATACATAAGACATTCGAAGGCAAACAAATTTAATACACAAGAAACACCTATAAAAAAATTTAAGGTAAAGATGGTAGATTGATAATGATTCGGAAACCTCATTAAAACCTCACTGAGCCACCAGTTTAGGAAGGTGTATGCCCAAATATTTACATTGAACAAAAACAAAAGTAAATATTTACAGTAGATATTTACTCGAGATATAACTTTAAGTGTTTGATTTTACACGAGTGTCTCAAAAGAATGCCTTTTTGGTCAGCTAATCCATATGTTCAATGTTTAATCTTTTCAGACACAATGTATGGTACTTCCCAATTTGGTGCTAACTTTTCGAATTTCTTGTCTTTTGTGTGTAAAATAATTTTCTTAAAACCTTATCCCCCAATTGGAATTATCTTCTTCGTACCTTAGATGCATACATGTTTCTCATTAAACCCTAATAATGTATCGTTCCTAAATGAGTTTTGACTCTCTTTTTTCAATCAAGTCTAGTTGAGCTCTTACTACAGTCTCATTATCCTTTTCGAATTAATTTTGGACTGTAAAAGAAGAAAAAATATATTCTATTGGTGTTATTGCTTCCATCCTATAGACCAAGGAAGAATAATATTCTTGTCTAACAGTATGTGGAGTAGTTCGACATGCTCACAATACTTTTTGTAGATAATTTGGCCATCCTCCTACTCTATCTTCTAAATTATTTTTTAGACCCATTAAAATTGTTCTATTTACAACCTCTATTTATCTCTTAGCTTGGGGACGAAAAGATAAAGAGAAACAATGGTGAATTCATCCTGATGTATATAAAATTTCCATGTCCTTGTTTTCAAATTTATGGTCATTATATGTCGTAATTTTCCTAGGATTCATGAATCTGCAACATATGCTGGAAAGGATAAACTTGATTATTGCTTTTGAGGTAGTTCCGGAGAGTGGCGCAACTTCTATCCATTTCGAAAAATAATAAATTGTTAGAATAATAGTTCAAAATCCTCTATAAGCCATTGGAAAAGGTCCAACCAATTCAATCCCCCATCTATCAAAAAGTACCGCTTCAGAAATTGACTCCATATGAACTGCAGGTACATATATTGTATTTTCAAATCTCTGACAGGGTTAACATATTTTAACTATCTTTTTAGCATTCGTCATGATAGAGGGGCAATAATATCCTGCTAACAAAACCTTTCTAGTCAAAGATCTATAACCACAATGAGGAGACCCTTCCCCATCATGAAATTCAGATAGAATTATTTGGGACTCATCGGATCTGAAGCAGTCAATAGAGGCTTGCTAAAATATTTCTTGTAGAGGGCCCCTCTTAAAACTAAAAACGTTTGTGCTTTAAATTTTAATTTCTTAGATATGATTTTTTCTTCGGGAACGCTTCATTTAGTAATGAATTCTTGGATCCCATACCTTCAGTCTTGGTTGTTTATCGCAGATATTTGAGGACTTTCCTCAATTTAAAATTCCATTTCTAGAGTCGTTCTTATGGAAGGGCATTTTTATACCAAAATCCAAGGATATGCCTCGGAATATGCTATAGTGGCTAAAACTTCAGCCATTGAATTTTCAGATCTTGTAATATGATTATACTTCACACATTTAAAATCGACATAAACTTCTCTTAATACTAGCAAATACTTCACCAAATTTTCTTTCCTTGTTTCAAATTCTCCATGTGCTTGATGTATGACAAACTATGAATCACTTATCAATCAGATTCTTTGGGCACCACATATTTGAGCAAGTTTTAAACCATCTATTGTTGCTTCGTACTCAGCTTCATTGTTCGATGTCTTGAAACAAAAACGCACGGCTTAATACATTGAGTCTTTAAATGGAGAGAGTAAACAAAATCCTGCCCTACAAACCATCATACTAGATCATTCATTTGTCCGAATTACCCATTCTTTCACAGGCTTATTGATAGAAGATTCTGCATAAGGTCTTTTCGAATAGAAATCAACCAAGAAGTCTGCTACAACTTGTTCTTTGATTGTTGTTCGAGGAGAAATATCCATGTCGTAATGACCACTTGGTCATTCGATCTAATACATCCGGGTTTTGCAACATGCTTTTAAGGGGAAAATAAGTTCAAATTATGATGGAGTGCTCTTGAAAATAAGGCTTCATTTTTCCGTCTGCTATCACCAAGGCTAAATCCAATATTTCCAATTTTTGGTATATTTTCATAATCTAGAAAACTCTTACTAATGTAATAAACCGGGCGAGGGTAATTGTCAACCTCCTAAACTAATATTGCACTCACAACATGATAGGATACTATTAGGTATACATAGAGTATCTCTTTGATGACCGTATGGACAGAGATTTAGGCAAAGGTAAATGTCTCTCGATTTTAGAAACGCATTATCATAGTTTGGGGACCAATTGAATTCATTGGCATTTCCCAACAAGAATTGTTCACATTTATCTAATGACCTCGAAATATACCTGTTAAAAGCTGCCAACCTTCCAATTAAGACTTGAACTTCTTTTGTGGATCGTGGAGAGTTCATAGCCAGCAATGCATCTACTTGCGTTGGGTCAACGTGGATTTCTGTCTCATTATTCATATACCCCAAAAAAATTTCTAAATCGCACTCCAAAAGTGCATTTCTCTGGATTTAGCTTTAAATTGATATCTTCCAAATTAGAGACAGTGGTCAAGTAGATGATATTCTTCCCTTAAAATATTTATCATCATCTCATCAATATAAACTTCTACATTTCTTCCAACATGACTGGAAAATTATTTTTTGACTAAGCGCTAGTAAGTAGCCCCAACATTATTTAAAATGAATAGAATTACCTTGTAACAGTGCACCCTTCTGCCAGTGATAAATGTGGTATGATCATGGTCCTTCAAATTAATTTGTATCTGATTGTAACCAGAAAAGGCATCCATAAAATATAACAATTTATTTCCTGATGTGAAATCCACCAACTAATCTATTTGAGGAACATGGAAAGGATAATGGGGACATGTCCTGTTGATATCTATGAGATCAATACACATTGTCCATTTAACATTTTTCTTTTTTACGAGCACTGGGTTTCCTGTCTATAATAGATATGGAGATTCCCAAATATGCCCCACCTTTGTTAATGTGTCTACCTCTTGAAAAATAGCTTCAGATTTCTCTTTTGAAAGCTCTTTTTCTTTGTATTACTGGGATCGCCTTGGATCACACAGCTAGCTTGTGACTAATGATTCCAGCTAGTATGCCTGCCACGTCTGTATTACACCATGCGAACATATGCAAATTCTTAGATAAGAAATATTATTACTCCTTTTCAATTCTGATGGAAATTTAGCCCCAATTCTGGCACCATTTCCATCCACTAAGCTATGTACCTCAACATCTTTGATATGGATCACTACATTAAACATCTCTCTTGAATCAGCTATCTTGTTCGGATCAAAAGAGGACTCAAGTAATTGTTATTCCTTTTGAGTTTTCATATTCTCCAAAGACTTTAGAGCAAGAGCATTGATATAATATTCCCTAGCAACTTTCTGTATGCTTCAAACTACCCTTACTTGGCCTCCAACTGCGAATTTCAAACATTGATGAACCATTGATGCAACAACATATATCCTAGATAGCCAAGATCTGCCAACAATGGAATTATAAGGGGTCAAACAATCTACCACCACAATTAAGACTCTTACTATATTCTTAAATGGTCATTTGCCAAGAATTACCTCTGTTTCGAACTCCCCAATAACATCCGCAAAGTTTCTTGTAAACTCTACTATGATTCTGTTTGATCGGAGAATAATAGATGTGTTCTTTATTTGTTTATAGGTGACAAAAATAATATATTGGTTGAGCTACCAATGTCGATCAAGATTCATCGGATTTATGCTCCCTTAATAGATGTCCATATTAACAAAGCAAGCTTATGTGGTACCAGAACATTTCTTAAATCATCTTCATCGAAAATTATGAAGGGGCATGGTTTTGGTATAGATCAGAAGATATATTCCCTCTTAATTGAGTGGTCAAGCGATCCATATTCCTTTTCCTAGAATAGCTTGAAGGCGATGTCATCATGTATCCTCCGAATATAGTTAACAATTTAAAGAATTAACACATCTTGGAAACCCTTCCATTATTCCTAGTTACCGCATTCACTCGACCCTGATTCAGATAATGATCTAAGTATTTTGAATCCACATCAAATTGTTCACTAATTACCATTATAATTTCTTGTTAGGAGATTTTGTAGCTTGCCATTGGACACTATGTGAAGCTACATGAGCCCTACTTGTGCTTAGATGTGATATGTTGCTCACTTGTGTGTTACCCACATGTTATTTAACAGAGGTGGTTAATTTCTAATTTTTAATTAATGATTGTATCTCCTGCTTTAAGGCAATACAATCCTCAGTATCATGTCCTACATCATTATGGTACTTACATAATCGTGTGTTTCAATTTTTCCTTGGAATCTGGATAGGTACATGCCTTCAGAGATTCACACGTGTTTTTGACTAGTCAGAAATGCTTGTAACATTTTCAATCAGCTTTGTAAAATAACTAGGCTAGCTCGTTGGTTCCCTCTTGGCCTAGATTGTTTCCCTGGATTTGACTAGCTCGATCTTATGAGAACCATGTCTGGAGTCCCTCGTATGATTGCTAACTGTAGCTTACGATAGGATACTTTCTCGTGGAAGAGAGGTTGAAGATGCACGTCTATATTGACGAGGTTATCTAGATATTTTAGTTTCCGCCACTGTGATTTGTTTTCCAACTGGGTTCAAAAAACCACCCAAGTCATTGATTTTTTACGGGTCATTGAATCAACCAACTCACCAGCTAAAAGCCTTGTCTGAGTGAAACTGTAGCCACATATTCGAAGTAGTCTGCCAACCTAGCTTTGGTGTTCACAAAATGCCATGTATAATCTTTTAAATATTCATTAGGGTATTGCTAACAATGGATTCTTGTGTTTCCATTCCTCTGTAAGTTCTTTACTTCCCACAAATTACCTTTGGAATACCATCCAAAACATGTTGAAGTTCTTGATCGATCCATACGGTAATATCTTATACCACTTCAAGGCACTATCCTTGAAAGTTTTAGAAAAAGCTCTACACAACAGCTTGTCATCATCATCAAAACTCATCATGAAATTCTTAAATTGCTCGAGATGGTTATCTGGATCTTGGCTCCCATCATATTTTTCCATTTTTTAGATTTCAAAACGCCTAGGTAAATGTCCGGAGATGATTTTCAAAGACAAAGGCGACTACATCCAATAATGTCATTAACTAAACATGTGATCCTCATTAGAAGTAGAAAAAATCCCAGGAACGGATTGCACGACCAATTGATTACTCAACAAGCGACCTATGCTATAGTCATCTTTAGCACTCAACAAGTGATGGAATAGTGTTTAGTTTGATGCTCATCTGTAGATTCTTGGTGGGCTTTGGGGGGACTGGTCATCTTGACCTTGCTTCGTACTATGTTGGAGATTATTATCCAGCTCATCAGATTTTGGATACTCTGATGGAATATTTGCCCCCAAATCCTTCTCAGCCTGACTCTAGGTTCTCAATACTTCAATTTCTTCTCGTAATTAATTACGCTCCTCTTGCATGAAAATCCTTTCTTCAATATTATTATGCATATAAGATGTGTGTATCTTCTCTTCTTTGACTATAACCTCTTCATTTCCAAGAGGTCTATCTGCATGTCATGATCCATGATCCATATAACAATGAAGGTAAAGTTTGAACGTTAGGTTTTGGATATTGCTATCCATGTATCTTGCTTGACTCTCCCACTGCGCTCGCCAATCTGTTAATGTGTAAATTCGTTCAAAGGTTATTTAGGTAATTGTCTGAGTAATGTATTAAATTCAAGGTATGAGGTAGAGAGATAGTTGAGTTATCATATTCAATGTTTAGAGAGGTAAAGTTTAACCACCCCCTTAAATATTATTTATCAGAGAATTTGTAGGTTGACTTTGGGTTAATGTGCAACATGGGTCGGGTCATAGATTTGAGCCAAACCCAAAGACCAGTTAAGCCCATTAACCATTATTTATTTATACATATGTAAACATAATGAGTAAAGAAGTAGCACACATACAGATGAGTCAAAATATCAAAGTGTAGTGTCAATATATCATTTATCTTAGGTCTAAATTGCCCCATCGAATAAATTCGAACCTATCAGTATTTAACACACTCAACGATTTCTGACCCCATCAAAGCCGGCCAGTTTTGCAGTGCCTCGTAGCTAACGAAACACAAATGATATTATATGAATTGCATGATGAGGACTGATCTATCTAGTGTGTCGACAAAACATTAGCAATAATGGTTTTATATGCCGATTATTACTGGTCTTTTATCATGGCAGATGCCAAAGACTTGGTCCGAGAATGGGATACATGCCAACGATTTACGAATATAATACATGTGTAGGTTGTGCCATTTCACTCAGTCTCCGAGGCATTGCCTTTTGACATATGGGTTTGGACGTAGCTGGATATTTGTATATGACCTCCAGGATACTTCAACCCATCATAGTAGTTGTTGATTATTTCTCCAACTTGGTTGAAGCTGCACCTATATGCAGAAGTAAGGCAAACGATTTTATCAAATTTATTCTATCCAACATGTGCTGCAGATTTGGAATTCCAAAAACAATCAACATATATAATGGCCTTAATTTGAAAAAAGAAGAAGATATGGAAGCGTTTTGTTCTTTCCGGGTTATTCAACATTGCTTTTCATAACCTTTTCATCATCAGGCTAACGGGAAAGTAGAGGTTACAAATAGAACTATCATCGATGTATTGAGAAATAATTTGGAAGGAACTGCAGGAATTTGGCCAAATTATTTTCAAGAAATATTATGGGCTTACCGAACTACACCTTACACATCAACACAAGAATCTCATTTTTATTGGCTTATGGGATGGAGGTGGTAAACCCAACAAAGGCCACCTACCTATTTTTCCAAATAATAAATTACTCTAAAGTATGTAACAATGAGGGTTGTAGAGTTGAACTAGGTTTAATTAAGGAAATAAAAAAAACAAGGGCACATCTAAGATCCTTTCATTATCAAACTCAGATAGAGAGAAGTTGGAATGGGTGATGAACTTCTAGAAAAGGTCCTCCTACACACTAGAGATAAACGATTAAGGAAGTTAAGACCAAAATGGGAATTGCCTTATTTAGTTATTGAAACTGTTAAGCCTCAAATTCATCGACTACCAAATCAAATAGAAACTCCCTCTTATCTAGGGAGCTTAGATATTTTTCAGCGTATGCATCGACTGTATTATCATGGTCTTTTATAGCATGTTTTTTTAATGTAGCTAGATCATCCCCGAATTTCTTAGTAGTTTCCTTCTCTTCATCTAACATCTTCTGCATGAGGTCTATTTGAAGCTCACATTCAAGATTGTTCACCCAATATGACTCGGTTCTTTAGATTGTCAGTATTATTTTTTAGCTCATCGGTAGTTTTCTTATGAAGCTCACATTTTTCCCAAAGGGATGCAATGGTCTTATTATGATTTGCTACTTCTCTTTCCAATTTGGAAACTTTCTTGACGATATTTTACCAAAATAAGAGCATGGGTGTCATCTTTCTCAAGTGGATTCTCTCTAGGATTTAGTAGGCGTATCTCCACCTCCTTTGATATTTCCCAATGTGCTCGAAGATCAGTTTCTTCCTCCTCCGGATAGTAGTTATAAATAATCTCGAACAGTGAGATCAAGTATTTTTTCTTCACATTTTGGAAGTTGGGCCGACTGCCTCGTCTATCGAAGGAGACAACTCCACTTATGCTCATTTGTTTTTACATTATTTTGCAATTGCTATCTTCTTAGTCTATCCTTTAATACTTCTTCATCCCTTTCACCATCATCTCTTGATTGGCCTGACACACCAACTGTTGATCACACATCAGTCCACTTCTCATCCTCATCAACCAACCGCATCAGGTTCCCTCCAACATTGCCCCTAACCGATTTCTCCAGAGGTGTATCTAGGGTTTTTAGAGCATCATTTGGTAGTTACAACTTATTTACATGGAGATTGGAAGAATGTTTTTTTTTGTCCAAAACGGTTACCTATTTCCTCACTGGAGAATTTCCTTCATTGTCCAAAGACCCAATTGAGATGAAACGCAATCGACATATATAACAAGTGGCTCATTGGGATTGGATTGGCCTAGAACGATGAGATTTTTACTTCAAATGATGAGCGTTAGGTTGGGGTTCAGCTGGTATGAAATTCCTATTATAGGGAAACTATCCTCTGTAGTTAAATGCTTGTAAAATAAGTTGGGCCCTTTGTCTTCTGGAAGCCAGTAATTATTCTAAAAAATTTCTTTGCTTTGGCTTTATATGAGAGACACAACCAACCGTCTAAGACGTTATCGATACAAAACATACAACTCTAAAGAGGATATATATCATCAGGAAGAGGAAAAGGCTCAGACTGTCATTGGAAAAATTATTTATGGTAGCTATCAGATTGAAAGCTAAGGATTATCGTGGCTAAGATTAGGTGTTTCTCTCTCTATCTCTATAAATTGTTAAGAATTGAATCAGTACCAACATGGGAGAAGTAAATTTATAAATAAATTATTAGATCACAATAGTCGCTTCTCATAAGCCCAATGGATGTAAGATTTGAGAAGTGGAAAGGTATCCCCCAACGGATATTTACGTAGGAAAGTGGACCCATTTCGAAGAATATACCACACTTAGCCACTCAAAGAGCAGGTCATGGGTCGAATGCATATATGATATGTGTACAAGATCAGAACTGCACATAGTAATTTATGGATTAGTGTAAGCAAGATTACCCAACCCTAAATTGCTAGGACAAACTAGTGTTGGCTAAAATATGAAGCACGTGAGCAGTTACAGCCAAAAGAAACTCCATAATCAGTCAGGGCTATCAAAACTAGAGTTGTTCGAATCGACTAGTGGTAGCGAAACTACGAAGTGTTTGTATGATTTAATATGAAACAGTACCAGAGTTAGTCCACTTGAAGAACCTTCGCAACGACTAGGGGGCTACTAATAAGGACTGAATTATTCGAATGGACCCATAAATCGCTACGTGTACAAGAGTAGAACTACACGTAACTAAAGATTAGCTATACATAATTATTGGATTGGGTTACAAAAGCCTGAATTATCCAAATGGACCTATTAACCATGTAAACCCACTTGGACCCAAATCTTTATATAAAGTTTTCTTTAAGCTTTAGGATAATTAAGATATCATTTACTCTCTAACAACTTCTGACCAACCTTTAATCTCTACAATTAATTTCTAAACATTATCCTAATTTTATTTTTTGTCTCTTTTTTGTAAGAAACACCCGAACGTTATTAGAAACATCAAATCTAATAACATAAAAAATAGTCCAAGCAAAAACACTAACATTCAGTATTAAAACTCGAAAACTTATCTTTAACTTTATGACTTAGCAAACTTCTTATTTTCACCACTTTCCCATCATCCAAAACCAACTCTATTTTGTTATCCAAATGCTCAATTAAACATTGTATTTCACAAATATCATCAATGTACCCTTCTTTAAAGTATATTAGCGTTTCATTTCCTTCCAAAATATGTGAATTCCTTAATGGGTTCTTTGATTTTTATAAGCATAAAGTTTTTGAACTAAAGCACATAGAATAACAATCCATCAATACTCTTTGGTTTCTCCTTATAAATCCAACTTGAGCTCATACTAAGTAGTTTAAACACTGGTGGTAAATGATGCAACAACTTCCATTTTACTAACCATAGACAACCTAACATTTCATTATAGGAAATTGGTGCTTCAACAATTGCGAACAAGGCATCAATTTTTTTCAATGAGATTGTATCCAATAATTACTTATATTTTACTTCACCTACACAATCAGTTAACCGTCTAACAGAACTTACCAAATTTTAATATGTCTTTTGATACAAAGTTACACCAATCATCTATTCAGAACCATTTTGATACATAACATTAGTTGAAGTAACTATGTCAATCATAACTATCTTGTTGATAACCGTATTAATTTTAAGAGTAAACGAGAGCATTTTTGTGAGGAGTAGTTATATCTTTTAACTCATTAATGACTCATCTATAAGATGTAATTCAAAATCTTTCATGTGTCTTTCCCTTGATGTTTGGGATGTTTTAGCTAAATTATCCTTCCCCCCCCCCCCCCTCCCTCCCAGAGATGGTACAAATGACGTGTTTATTAGTTTTTTGTTTTTTTGAACTATTTCTATTATCCAGTTTTTCTTGTCTTTCCATTCCTTTGTTCTTGAAAAAATCAACCAACTTGTCAAAATCAAGTAACCTTTGAATTTCATCACTTAAATAAAAATAATCATCATATACATGACTATGGTCACAAATGAAAGTATATTAAAATCTTCTAGAACCTTCTTTCGTAAGCGCATGCATAGGTCATGGTGTTTGCTAATTAAACATTTCCTTCATCTTATCATAGATTGTTATTATACTCATCATAAGAAGAACACTGAGGTTGGCTAAATTTTCTTTGACGACCTCCACATATCTTTGTTCTTCACCATGTTTCATGTCCGATCTTTCTCTTCTTCTTTTTATACCACCGTTGATATAATGATCCCCCCTTATCTTGTCTAATCACCTATGATAAATATTTTAACCGTCTCAATAAATACCTCATAATGTCACCAGCAAACTTAATAAAATCCTCAAGTAATTTACTCTCAATTAGTAGTCTATTTTTTAAATTAGCCAAAGCTACATCTTCTTAATATACTTCCACTTTATTCATCTTTTGAAGGAACCTCTGAACATAACTCCTTCACAAATCTTCTAGTTTTTTTATACAATATCATAATATCATCTTAATTTGATTGTATAATATTATTTTACAATCCTTAAAACTATTTATCGATCTCGATAGAAGATTACTAAACCAAGCCAAAACATTTATTCTAAACGTGATGGAAAATGCTCTACAAGAGAGTGTATCATCTGGACTAAAACCAAGTATAATATTATGAAACTACTCTAAATGATGCTCCGAGTCTTCAGTTGCACCATACTTATTCATCCTATGTGGATCAAACGTTTTAGGCAATTATCCTCCAAGAGCTCTTTGAGATAATGAAG
This sequence comes from Limnanthes douglasii subsp. nivea, assembly GCA_036936605.1. Taxonomy (NCBI): domain Eukaryota; kingdom Viridiplantae; phylum Streptophyta; class Magnoliopsida; order Brassicales; family Limnanthaceae; genus Limnanthes; species Limnanthes douglasii. The sequence goes on from JAUPFV010000002.1 coordinate 45,423,096, forward strand.
ACTAGGCCAAAGTATATAATAATAATTTATATATTTTAAAGGTTAATTAGCCTATATTTACCAGTTATTCTTTACCTTATTATATCTTTCTTTTTCCCTTCCTCATAAATAGAACGTTCATCATTATTATTTTGCATGTCCTCTTGGCTCATTTGGCTTAGTCTAAATTATACCATTTTTAGCACATAAATCATCGTGATTCAAATCATCGTGACTTAGTCTCGTTAAAGGAAATAAGATAAATTTTATAAAGAGATATGCTAAACTGAGACCCATTTTATAAAACGAGACCCCATTTATAATGAGACCTCAAAATATGTACCAAAAACTTGAAAATACCATTTTACCCCTCGTAATATGTTTTTATATGTGATGGTAGAATAGTTTTTTCAAGTTTTTAGACAAAAATTCAAATTTTTGGAGTCTCATTATAAGGAATATGAGTCTTAATATAGTCGTGCTCTTTTATAAATTCTATCTGTAAAAGTATTATTCCCCTCAAATGAATACATTTATCCTTATTTATAGTGTAATGAAGCCTAAAATATATTGATGAAAAATATGTGTTAATATGGATATGTGACATTTATTTGTTACAAATATTATCAAGTTTTTTACTAACTGCTTAGGAGAGTCATAAAATATCACATAAGGACCAAAGTTTCTTGAATGTTATTTTAGCCGTGCAGACATTCTTCATATTTAAATATGTTCTGTTCTGTTTTGTCTAGTTTGTTCTTTTTCAAGGTTTTTCAGGTTCATGTCTTCGAGCTCGTCAAGCTTGTGATGTACTATTTTACTTAGTCCATAAATTTTGTTAATATATCTAATTCATCTAGCATACGCGTTGTTCTTAGCTCGTCATCTTTAACTCATCAAACTTGTTCTTCTAGCTTGTCAAACTTGTCATTATCCTTAGCTCATTTAGCTTGTTGTTTTTTGGTTCATCAACTTCAATTCGTCCGGTTCATTAACTAAAAATCTTCTAGCCACCTATTTAACTCTTCATAAAATTTATATCATATTATTATTATGAATTATTGTCTCTTGCAATATCAACCTTCTAGAGAGATTTGCATTTTATCAGATTCTTTTTCTGCATCTCAAAATTTATGTATATTTGGATATGCTCTAATTTATGTTATTTCAATTTGTGAAGTATGTTTTTCCAATAATCTTCTAAGAGGGGATAAGTATGTAATAATTGTTTATACGTTGAAAATTTTCAAAACTTTTATTCCTAGTGACGGAGCTTTATTAACTATGATTTGTAACACATGTATTTGGAGGAGATATGTTTTTTCATCAATAGATTTATAATCCAATATATATAAAGAATTTCTTTGTACATTATTCTTAGACTTTGTATATCTCCATGATAGTGTTTCATATTTTTAATGTCAAAATTTCGTTGGCATATAGATAAAAAACAATGTGAAAATACATTCAAATTATGTCCTCAACATATGAGATCATCTTATTCTAGTTTGAAACTCTACTCATGGATCTCTTTGGTATCATTATGAGTGAGATCCATAAAATTTTCCAATTTGGGTTAAAGATCTAGTGAATTTTCAAAGTAGCCATGACTAACGTCAACTTGTCTTGTCAGCGGGTGTAATTTTTCCGATTGGAATGATCCAAATAAACGAAGTCTTGGTTCATTACCTCAATAATGGTCATTAATAAAAAAATTCAATATAACATAACCAAAATTTACAAAAATGTGATTTGAAAATTGTTGGAAAGTTGATAAAATTTCCAAAAAATGTAAAACTTAAAAAATGTATTTGTAGATTTGCTTTTTCAAATAAACATATTTTCTCCATCGCCGCGTTAGTAAACATGGTTGGTGGCAATGGAAGAATGGTTAATAATGGTCTTATCAACCAATTTTATATACAATTGAATTTTGACCACTCAAATTCTGGTAAATGTATTTGTCACCTGTGACGAGCTTTTTCATCGTCGCGACAACCGCCTAAAATTTAGAAATACCCTAACTACAATTTCATTATAAGATGACGAATTTTTAATTTTAAACTTTTGAGTATCGTATTCACACGATGAACTTTCACCTTTCTCCAACCGTGACTATTTTTTTTAGATATTTTCTGTGAGATATAATCAGCCTCTTTTATATGCATTTAGGTTGTATTTTTATAATCAAATAAAAAATATTAAAATACTAAAGAAAAACAAATAATAATTCAAATATAAGTACCTCCAAATAAGAATTTAAACTAATCTTACTTACGTGTTAATGACTTAAATGCGACAGATGGTCGGTATTTTGGTTTGACTAAAAAACAAGTTCATAAATTCTCGTAGCATGCGTGATGCGTATGCGCTGATAGGGATATATAAGAAGACAAAATCGTCGAGAAAACACGTGGGCTCAATATGGTTTAGGAAATTAATGTTAACTAAAATTGGTTGATATACTTGTTAAAAGAAAAATAATGGTTCACTTTAAAAATAAATTCATATTTCTTCTGACGTATACGTCAAAATAAATTCATACTTCTTGTAATTTATATGCAAAGTATACAAATATTATAAAAAGGCTAAATAATAACAATAATAAGGATAGAACTTTAATTTTATGTCAAAACAATTATGGTACACGGTGCATATTCAAAGACATAAAAACAATAGAGAAATGTAAAAAGGAAATATTACATAACCTACTACAGTATATTAAGTTAAAAGTTCATACAAATGTACAAAGCATATTTTCAGGGAGACAATATAGAAATTTCAAAAAATTAAAATTACATAACCTAAAAACATGAGTTAACTAGGATAATAAAATATAGTACTCACAACAATATTTCCGATAATGAATGAACAGTAAATAAAAAAACAGCCAACGAAAACGAAATGAACATGAGGAAAGTGTCTACAATAACGAATATCGATTAAAACTTAACATGCAGAGTGATAGGAATCTGCCAATATATAAAATAAAACGTACAAGAAAACAGATTTTATAGAGGAATTATCCAGTGTAGCCAATTTTGGTGCCATGAAATCTGAACCAAAAATCCCAAAAAAATACAGTATGATATCCATAAGGTAAGGACGGGAGGGGAACAACAAATTCTTGCATTCATCTCCCGCCATACGTAGTATATAATTGTGTCAAAACAATAACGCCATAAATGACGGTTTCGAGAAGAAGACTAATTTGACGTTTTCCAAACCCAGGAGTGCTAGTTGGGGATATTAAACGAGAAGTCGAGTTTGGTACTTGCAAAGACACATAGACTCAGAGTGAAGCTACAATCATAGAGGATATGATCATTAGTTTCAGAGTCTGAATTGCATAAGACACAGTCTGGTGGGGCGTTTAAACCCCAACTCAGAAGCTTATCCCGAGTAGATAATTTGTCATAGATTTCAAGCCAAAAGATGAAAGAAAGACGAAAAATATTAAACTTAGTCCATACTAACCTTACTCACCCTACACTTGGAATGCGTCTGCGGATGACATTGTAGGTGTTCTTGATTGTGAAATTAAAATTTCAACTTTTCGCAATCCCATAGTGAACATCATTAAAATTGATATTTGGAGGATGTAAAAAGGGAATAAGATTTTTAATCTCCTCAAGATTAATGAGAATCCTGACACTCGTCGATTTGATATTTGATGGCCAGTTTTGTTGTGATATCAGAGACATTGAGATTCTTTCCAAGTCTTAAATATTTAATGATATTTACCCTATATTGATTTACTAGAGGGGTAAGAATGAGCTAAGGATCGCACTAGAAAGAAGTGTCCAATCTATTGGCAATCGCCACCATGTACAATTTACTTGTAAAATGTAAACATATCCTCCAAATCCAAGCAGGAGAAGAACCAAAGTTTAAATCTCATAAATTATTATTTTAATTTTTTTTGGATTTGATCAAATCGCACCAGATAGAGTTTGTATTATTACTAATTAAGTACCATGAATATTTTAGGACACTCGTCTGATTCTATATTTTAGGTCACAAATACCAAAGATATTTTAGGATACTATTTGCTGCCTAAGGTTTGAGGTTAATAAAACTATTATTATTGCCGATTAAGTTTCTCTTATACTTGGGTTTCTTTGGCCTTAATGCTTTATTGATCCTCTAGGGCTTGGCTTTCATACCAAACATAATCCTAAAGATTAGGCATCTCTAGTCTTGTAAACTTTTCCACCTCTAACAAGAAATTAAAGGCATAAAAAATATTATGCACAAACACGGCAGGTGATTATACTTACAATATAACATAAAAATACATAATTAACAAGTACATTTATTCGACATACTTTGAGCCTAAAGTTCACGTGTTGGGCAATGATATTGATAACGAGTTTCTCTTATCTTGTGATATTGTCCTTAAAATACTTCATCATGTGGGAGACGATATAGCTCCTCTATGTAGGTACCGGTGGATCCATAAATGTTTGGACAGAAATAAGAGTTTTTTATTAGGCTCGAGTACGTGAGGGTAAGCACGGTAAGCAGTAAGAATGCCTAAAGTCTTCCTAACATCCTTACGCTTTTCTAATTCGTGTCTTTTGTTGGTTGAACTACTTCATACATATCCCCATTTCTTTTCTAGTTGGGTAATTCGTCTTTAGGACAATAGAGTTTGATCATTCTCAAAATATGTCTCTTTCGCATAGGATTTTCACTCTTCTTTACGATGATGTGACCTGGCCTCGTGACTTTTTTTTATTTTTCCCTTCGAACACAGTTGGTCTCCGCATTGTGTCACTTTCACAACGAATAATCCTTTTCGTTGGGGTAGTATTCTTCGAACCACCCAATTTTGAGATAATCATCTGAAGGGGTGATCCTTCATTCCCCATTCCAGCCTTTGGCAAAATAACAACCCCGCCCATTTAGTATACTCATTCATAGTATTTTGACTCTTAATAATTCATACTTATAAAGTTTATACTCAAATGATCTAAAATATATTGGGAAAAACAAGGCAAAAGGATTTGTGACAACCTTTCTCAGTAATTTATCCCAAATATATGAACTTTGTATTGCTTATCAAGGCATGCTCATGAAACACACGTCGGACCTCTGCTAAAAAAACCAATAAAATGTTATGCCCTATTGTTTAAAACTACACAATCAAGAGAAATAATTGAAAATCTTAACCAAAATTTAGTCTCATACTATCAGTTCTTTTTTAACCTACAATCTTGAATGGTTTGGCCATGGACATGTAATAAACTGGAAAATGGTTTGAACAACTTATTTGGGAGATCGTCAAAAGCTCTAGCACAATTAATGGGTAAGTTACATCATTCATAGCCATGATTAAGGCGGTCAATAATATCCAACCATTTGGCCCCGTTTGACTGAAATAACATCCCACCAGCTGAAATAAGTCGTACAATACCAAATACATGGGTAATGAAACCCCTAACTCAAAACAGTTATATAAAACATCTTCTCATACTCAAAATAGTCTACGGGAGTCTCACCCTTTAGATGGAGTGGAATCACCATAGATTCCAAAAGTTCTATTTATTATTTCTCCCCATCATATTTAAATTTTATTTGAGGGCTCGATTCTCTCGTGATTTGCGTTCAATGGCTTGGACAAATCCAAAATACTAGTAGGAATTTTTTTTAAAAAAGAATTTGGTTAATAGTACTCATGTTGTTTTCACTTTGAAATACTAGAGAAAAGCGTAACAATTACCTATTGCAGTCTACCACCTATTTATGTACTCTTTTGCCTCCGGTCAAATTAATTTTTTTCCTCAATGAAGGTTTTGGTCGCCAAACGATTTTGAACAACATAAAAAAGGGTAAACACCAAACTGAGCTCGTCGGAGTCATAAAGGTTTGGCTAGAGGTAATTGGGCACGTTAGAGGGCAAAATCAGCAAAGAGTAAACATTATTGTAAAGTAAAGGCTCTTAATACTGATCAATATGTTCATAAGATTCAAAATTTAGAAGATCATCTTCTCACCAAAACCAGACCATCAAGGTCGGTCATATCTTACTCAAATTTTAGACATAATCATTCAGTCAAACCATTAACCAATATGTTTTAGTTTTGACAAAGATAAAATATAAACAATTATTTAGCTTCACATGGACTATTGGGTTTTTATTTTTACTCCTCTTTCAATTAGTTTGTAAATATCGGTTAGAAAAAAAATCAAAATAAATAGTTTTTAAAATAGTTTTGTTTAAATATCAACTCTTTTCTTTGATCATGTCTACAAAAATTGTAGGCTGAATAACTACTTTATTTTATTCTCCATGTATTTTCCTTAGAATTTTCCCTTTGATCCTTTTTTTTCTTTGTTGTAAAGTTTCTATAATTGATAAGTTCTTATATGGGTTTGACTAAATTTATGGAGGTTGAGTTCATGTTTTTTTGTCGTTTCCATGTCCATGAGTCTTTTTCTTGAGCTTTTTTCTATACTTTTTTCATTTAATTATTTCTTATTTGTTTTGTGCTCTCCTCTTCTTCATACTAAATTTGTATTTCTTTTATCCGGTGTTGTAATGATTTATCCTCTAGTCTTCCTATCTAAAATAACCAATTTCTATTTATTCTAGAAATTTGATAGCACTAAGATTTGTTGGAATCATTCCTTTGTTAAAGTCTAATCTCTTAGATTTCTTAAGAGGTTATTTTTCTAGCTAGTCAGCAACTTGATTTTATTCTTTAAATATGTGCCGATAGTCATTCCAGCTTTTAGCAATTTTCTGCAACTGATTATTAAAGAGGATATAAACCAATGAGCTTTACTGCTAGCTTTCTTTAGAAGTGATGTTATTTCATAATCTAAAAACAGTGTATTTGGCTCACTTTTATTTCTTATTTCTAGCCAAGTTTTCTTAATATTGAAATCTCTATTGTTGGAAAGAGTCAATTGGATTTTATCAACTACTTCTGGTTGTAGTTTAATTTTGGAGATCTTGCCAATATCTAAAGATAGAAAAAAAGTTCTAAGTTTGTTAATATCCCATCTTCCATCATTCCAATACTTATCAATTTTTTCCTCAAGGTTTTGTAATGATGAGGATAAAAGGTTGCTTATAACACTATATTCTCAATCAAAAGTCAATATTACCTCTACCAACTTTCCAAGATATGAAGTTTTTTGTTGTCTCACTGATTTTTACTAATCTTCTTCATATATTATTGATGTTGTTTGGTAATTGGGCTAATTGAGGGAGAACATTGGAATAATAAATAGAAAGCATAAATTTAGCTCATAATGGGGATTATTCTATAAATTTGAACCAAACTTTACAAAAAGAAACATTATGTAAATTCTTTAGACTTTTGATGTCGAGTTCACCTTCCTTATATGATTTGCACAAAGAACTCTATTTTGACCAATTCCATGCAACATTATCCTCTGTAGAATCCTAGAGAAACCTATTGCATATCTTTCCTATTCTAAATAATAACTATCTTGTAAGGAGACAACTTTGTAGATGATATATTGGAGTAGTCATTAACACAGTTTAAATCAAGATGAACCTCCAACCAAAAGATAAATGTTTACCATCCTATTGATGAGTTGTTGATATAATCTTGGACACTAGTTGATCATAGTTGTGGACCTTGTTATTTTAATGTATAGTGATCCCAACATAATTAAACGATAGTTTCCCTTGTCAAAACCAATCAGTCTTATTATAATATTAACTGTTGATTACATCATTTTGGATAGAGTTATAAGAATAGATTTCTCATTATTAATCTTCCGAGCAGAGCAAGTTTTGTAATGTTTCAAGAAAATTACAGATTTTACTAAAGTTATTTGAAGAGTCGTTAATAGAGATGAGAAAGTCATCAGTAAATAAAAGGCAAGGTATGGTCATGTTACGCCCTGATTTATAGTGTAAGCTAGTTTCATTATCATAAATATTTTTTAAGCCTCTCATTATGTATTCTTCAGCTATAATGAATAGGTTATGAGATATAGGATCCCCTTGCCTAACTCCATCTGTAGATTTGAAATATCCATTTAGTTCTCCATTAACTATTATTCAAAATCCAATTGAGCTGGTGCAATTTTTAATCCAACCTATCGATCTTTTATCAAAACCAAAAGCCTATAAGATATAAAAGATAAATTTGAATGAGAGTTTGTCAAAAAGAATTAGACATATATATATTAACCATAACATTATCCCCTCTGGATTTTTTTATTAATATTGTTGGCAAGTTCTTAAGTTAATAAGATTTTATCATGAATGTTTCTTCATTTAACAAACCCACCATGCTCTTCTGAAATTTCTTTAGGAAGAATAGTTTCTAATCTGTCACTTAGAATATTTGATAAAATTATGTTGAAATAATACATAAGCTTAATAGTTTATATTCTCCCCAAATTTTAATTAAATTCATTTTTGGAATTAAGAAAATGGAAATTGAAAGGATTTCTTGAGGGATTTGGTGGTCTTGGAAGAAGGATGATAATGCATCAAAAAGTTATTGAAAATTATTGACCAACAATATCAATAGAATTTTATGTTGAATCCATCAACGCCAGCAACATTATTAGAGTTCAGGATTTTCACTAAGGTAAGTATTTCTTCCTCTCAAAGTCATTTCTAAAATCTTATCTTTTCCTAGTCAATTACCAGTTTAGGAATTATATTTTGAAGATTTTCTAACTCCCTCAGTTGTGGTTGAGCATTTAGAAGTAGTTTGAAGTGGTTCTTTGCCGATTTTCCAAGAGTATAATAATTTGTGATCTATATATCCTCTTCCGAAATTCTCTGAATTTTATTTCTTTTTATTCTTTTTAACATAGTTGTCGAAGCAGCTTAAGTTTATGTCGCTATCATTTTTCCAATTCACTCTATTTTTTGTTCCCAATATGTTTCTTCTCTAGTGAGAAATTGAAAGTGTATAGCTTTAGCTTTAGATTATTGTATTTTATCTTCTATGTTTTTGCTTGCTTCAAAACGTTTTTCAAAATATTGTACTTCTTCTTCTGATTTAGCTATTGCATCAAATATATTCCCAAATATGTTCCAATTCCAAGCTTTTAGTCGCTGTTTGAGTCTCTTGAGTTTATTCCGTAACACAAAGATTGGAGAACCAAATATTTTTCCTTTCCAATTTTGTTCAACAGCATATAAAAATTCATGGTTTTGAGTCCACATGTCTAGAATTTTAAAGGAGGGTTGGAGTTACTTTTTTCTACTGAGATATAGATGCATAGTAAAAAGTGATCTTATCCAGTCCTAACTAGGTGTTTGAATTTAGTAGTTTCAAAATAACTGAGCCATGATGAGTTATACAAAACTATATCCAATCTCTTTTATTTTTTTTATTATTTACCAGGTATATCTAGAACATGTGAAGCATGTATCTCCTAGAAATCATTATAGATTGCATTGTTGAAATTATCCATGATTATCAAACATAGTTTAGAGCACGCTCGTTGTTCATTTGAATTTTTAATAGTATTGAATTCTCACATAACTATCCATGGCTTAGAGTGGTAAGGTATTTAGAGTGTCGGCTAAAAGAGATTTCAGAATATCATATACGAAGAATATTTGCAATGACGGTTGAAAGACAAAAATACGTGGAAACAAATTAAGGTAAATTAACATGAAAGAGTTATATCTTGTAGACGACATTTTGGATACAATTAAAGGATGCAAATGAAAACAGATTATGTATGAGATAAATACTAAACAAAGATTACATTAAATAGTGACTTCAAGGATAAGAAAATGAATGAAAGTACATAAAAGTTGATTGAATGAGTGAGGAAGATGCTAGAAAGTTTTAGAAAATACAATTTATTTAATAAATTACCCATAATAGCTAAATGGTAAAATTATAATTATTATAACATATGGATTACATATGACATAAGATACATGTGTCACCAATCCCAAATAATTAGGATCTAAAAGTACTATAAGTATATGATGTTATCATTATAAAAGACGATTGACTAATTGATTGAATATTTAGATAATATACTTCTTTCTATAAACTCTTGATTTTATCAATCCCTTGGATTTATTTGATGAAGGATTTTGCTTCATCATGTTTGGCTCTGTCAGTGAGAAACTCATTTGAATAGAGAATTTGATAACCAAATGGTAATGAATAGATCATGATTTGTTAGATGATTTCCTATATATCCCGTATGTGGATCTCCAACAATAATTTCAAAGAATATTGCTTCGCCGGCTTACGAGAACAACAATACGCAAGGAGTTTTGTCAAATTTACCTGGAATGTCCAGGATAAGATCTCTAGCTCATGATGTTAATGTTGTTAACAAAGGTTTAGCTAATGTCATGATGAACCTAACGGTTACATTTGTACCACAACAGGTTGAGGCAGCATATATAAGTTATTAATAATTATTACCGACGGGAGCTAATGGAAAGTTATTTGGTTTGCACTTTGGAATTACATATGAATAAGCTACGTTCTTAAAAATCTAAATTCGATATGTTACAAAACCAACAAGATGAGAAAACCATAACTGACTTGAGATAGTGAATAAAACACTACAACTGATACCTGAGAAACATACGTGAGGAGGAAATGTAAATTTGAATGGGAATGTTAGTCAATGTGAGTTAATTCATGATAGTAAAGTTGTCCCAAATAAGTGTGAGGATGATAGCAAGATAGATAAATATTTAAACAAAGTTTCGTTTAAGGAAAGAAATGATAATGGAAAAGCTAAAACAATTGATGAAGATCAAAATGAAGTTAAAAAGACCATATATGGCATGGTATACATTATAAAAATCTCCATTTACTCAGAGGATTCTGGAAGGGAAGTTACCAAAAAAAATTGACTCGTACATCATGGAAAAATATAATGGTACTACAAACCCTAAGCATCACCTTAGAAAATTTCGTAACATCATGTTATGTTTCAATTTGAATGATACTTGAGATTTCACTATGAATTTCAAAAGAAGTGCTTTGGCTTGGTTCAACCTTCTGTCGGGTTATGTTCACAGTTTTGAAGATTTATGAAAGTCATTTAGGAATAAGTTTATTGGTCACAAGGATTTATAACGTGAAGGATATTATATCATGACTTTGTTTCAGAAGATTGATGAATCTTTAAGGAACTACGTCTAATGGTTTGTTCATGAAATAAATATGCTAGAAGGTTACATAGAAGATGTGGCTTTAACGGCGTTTAAAATAAGATTACTATTGGAAAGTAGTCTGTTGGAAGATCCAATGAAGCTTCTAGCGGATTGTATGAGAGATATTTTAGCAAGAACAAAGATTTATAATAAGGTGGAAGACACAAAAATAGGAGGAGTAGTACAAGGTAATGCATCCGAGAAAATATCAGATACGTTGAAAAATAAAATAAGCTAAAGTGAATCGATCTTGTTTTTACAATTATGATAATCTGAACTGAAGGTTTACCTCATTGAATGCGCCCATTATTATGGCTTAAGATAATATAAGAGATAGGTTAAACTATCGGGCTCCAAAAACGATGATCACATCAGTTAATGAGAGAAATAAAATGTATTAATGTGCATATCATACTGATCATAGACGTTCGACAGGGGGTTGTGTACAATTAAAGAATGAAATTCATAGATTGATTGATATTAGTGAACTAGTAAAATTTGTGAGATTAAGAGAAAATAAAATATGGAAAGACTATGGGAGATTATCTAAATCAACAAAAGAATAATAAACAACAAGAGTTATGTATGATTTATGGAGGAGATACATTACTGGGTATGACGCATTTACTGAGAAAAAATATAAAAAGAGAGTTGGAAGTCCACCTTATAGACGAGTCATCTATGCATCTGCATAGAGATCCTACTTTGTCGTTGTCTTTCACTAACGACAATTTAAGAGGATTGGTGACTCTTCATGAGGATGCGTTGTTGGTAACTTTAGATATTTTTGGGATAATTGCAATAGGGTATGACCAACTGATTGGTGTTATGCCATTAAAAGACCGACATAAATCTGGTAAGCTTGACTGACGATCAACTAACTGTCTTGGAATAAGTAAAATAGAGAAGGCGGTTACCATGTTGTTTATCATTATTGATGGTCTACACTCTTAAAATATGATCATATCATGACCTTGGTTATATATAATGGAAGCGGTAGCATCATTTTAATCAATGCTTCAAGTATATTATAAGAAATAAGATTGGGGTAATTCAATGGAGTCAAAGGACACTTACGTATTGCTACTCTTTATTGCTGGCTCCAAAAAATATCGTCTCATAGCAACCACGTGAAATATTAGGAGTTGTACCGATGGCTGAAATTTATTACCTTTGATAAATTAAATAAATATGAGATATATGATCCACGAGAGGGGCTAAATAAACAAGAGTTCTGAAGGAAATAAAAGATTGTGTTTTGATCGACTGTAAGGTAGTTAAGATTAGATGACAGATTGAAGAAAGTTTTAAAATAAATTTAGTCGCTTGTTTTAAAAAAAATATGGATGTTTTTACTTGGAATATTAGTGACGTAACTGGCATTAGTAGACTAATTATTTGTAATGAATTGGTTATTGATAGAATATTGAGGGCAATTCGTCAAAAAAGAAGGTAATTTTTAGTAGATTAGTCTGAGGCTATAGTAAATGAGACTTATAAATGCTAAATTGGGAAATATTCAAAAGTTGAAGTAGCCGACTTGGTTGGCAAAATTGATGTTTTTTAAAAATAAAAATGGTCAGTGGAGAATGTGTATCGATTATAGTGACCTCAGTCGTGCTTGCCCGAAATATGTTTTTCCTGTACTAAGAATTGATCAAATTGTAGTTGTAATAGGTGGACATGAATATTTATATTTTATGTATGCTTATGCAGGGTACAATCATATTAAAAAGAATTCGAATGATGAAGAAAGTACAACATTTACGATAGAAAAAATGTGATACGGTTACAAAGTAATACCATTTGGTTTGAAAAATGTTGAAGCGACGTAACATAGGCTTGTGAATCATATATTTTCTAAGAAATTGGATAAATATATGAAGGCTTATATAAATGAAATGATATTGAAAGCAATGAAGCAAGTGATCATGTAGCAGCATTGTTTGAACTTTTTGGAAATTTGATGAAATATACTCTAAATTGAATCAACTAAAGTGTTCGCTCAGGGTTAAATCCATAAAGTATCTTGGTTTTGTGATAAGCAAGAGGGGTTTGAAGCTGATCTAACTCAGTTAAAACAATTGTTTGCAATATCTCTACCAAATTCAATTATAAAAGTTGAAAAATTAACGGGGCAATTGATAACTTTGTCAAGATTTATCTTCAGAGCTTCAGCTAAATGTCATATGTCCTTAACGTTTTGAAAGGGGCTAGAATGTTTCCCTGGGATGATAAGTGTACTGCATTGTTCAATGAATTGAAATAGTATTTAACTTCACCTGAAATTTTGACGACACCAAAAGATATAGAGCCTCTATATTTGTATCTAGGAGTTTCGAGTTTCATCATTAGTGTTTTTCTTGTGAGGGAAGACGATTGAGTTCATTACAGAATATATGATTTGAATAAGAAGTTAGTTAATATAGAAACAAGATACTTAAACTTAGAAAATAGCTCTTAGTTTAGTTGTATCTATAAAAACAACGTGACCTTATTTTCAAGTTTGCGTAATTATTATGCGAACGTGTTTTCCTTTAAAAAATGTTCTTTTAAAAACATATATTTGTGGAAGTTTAACAAGGTCTTCTATCAAGTTGAATAAATATGAGATACAATTTGAGCCCAGAACAACAATGAAAGCACAAGCCGTGATGTATTTTATTAATGAGTTTTAAGAGAAACGAATTGAGATTGAAGAGGATAAGCCGGTAAGATTCGAGTTAACTAATCAAGAATTGATTATTTGACTCGATGGTGCTTCAAGTGTAAATGGTAGTAGTGCTAGTATTATACTAGTAGTTTCAGGGGAATATGAAATCAAACAAGCTATGAAATTCAAATCATTGATACCAATAACAAAACAGAGTATAAAGAAGTGTTGGTTGTAATGAGATTTGTTCATATATGAGGAGCAAAGATCTTTCGCTTGTTGTTGGATTGTCAGTTATTCATTGGATATTTTCAGGGTAATTTTGAAACAAAGCAAGAAAAAATGAGAAGGTATTTGGAGGCAGTAAAACAAATAGAAATATGTTTTGAGAAAGTTACGTATAAATAAGTTTGAAAATAAAGAAACATATATGTTGGCAAAATTTGGTTGTAGAGAAGATAATCTTTTGATAATAATCCAGGAACTATCATTGATTTTAGGAAATATTGAAAATTGAGAGGCGTTGTATGTTGAGGATGGTAGTGATTGGCGTAAGTAATATCTATTTTTCTTGAGTGATGAAGTTGTGTTGTCGAATAAATCATAAGCTCGTGCTTTGCAACTACGTGTTGGGAAGTATGTTATCATTGATGGAAATTTGTATCAGAAAATTTTTACATGACCATTGTTGAGACATCTTAGTAAAAAAAATTCTTAATAGATTTACGTGAGGGAGTGCAATGGTACATTGTGGGTATCGGGGGTTGATATGGCGCTTTCTCTTAGAAAGATTATATTTGCCGACATTTTCGTTTGATGCAAAAAAGATGGTTGAACATTGTGATTTTTGTCAACTTTTTGTCAACACGAGTTATATTCATAGTGAAGCAGTAGGACCAAATCCTTTTGTATGTCCTTCTGATAGATGGGTTAATGATTTGGTAGGAGCATTACCAATGAATACAGATATAAGGTATTTTCTAATATTAGTCGTTGACTATTTCACTAAATGGGTTAAAGAAAAAGTGTTGGTACAAACAAGATATTAAGAAGTTTGTGAGTATCTACAGTCTAGTAATTTAAGTCATTTTAGAATTATGAGGGTGTGAATAACAGATAAAGGGTGTGAATAGCGGATATAAAGAAGTGTTTCTTTATGACGACCGTTGTACCTTGTACAAACAATGTCTCTTTTTTCCTTATGCCCCTCATCTTACATGTGTCTTATACTTTCATTAGTCTCTCATATGTTCTTAACCCATCATTATAAAGATATATGACATATTTAAAGATATAACCTTATGTCTATCGTCTTACCTTGTACAACCAATTCTCAATCTGACATGGGACCACCTTCTCTTGTATCAATTAATCTCCATCATTAATAATATCTCATCAGCTTCATTTTGTCCCAATATAGGGAAATATAACAACATTAAAGTGACTCATATCCTTCAAAGACAATATGAACTTAACTTAGAGTTTTTTTTACCATATGTTTCCTTTTATCTTTATTTATTTTTTATAAATACCTTTGTTCATCCATTTTTATTTTTGTTCTTTAAAGTATCCACAACTCAGTGACACTTGCTAACTTGAAAATGACTCTGGTATATTTCAATGGATTGACCAACTTCCAAAGTGAACCTATTATATTTGAGTTTAAAAAAATCAAAGATGATCTAAAATATTTTTTAAAAAGGGTTTTAGTCTTAAAAACAATATCACGAAAAATTGAAAAAGGTCAAACTCGAAGCTAACGATTCTATTGTTAATTTTTATGCTGAAAAAGATGTTTATAACGACTCAAAACACTCAATTGACTTCTCAAAACTCAACTTTAATTGAATTCTCATAATATTGACCTCATTTCTTAAAATATCACCCTATCGAATCAGAACAATACTTTGACTACCCAAATCTAAACATTTACTATCTAATAAAGCTTCTCATGTTGGCAAGGAATATATTTAAGGAAAATTGGTGAGGTTATTACCAAAGAAACTCATCCATCTGAACAATCAAAGAAAAAGTTGACGAGGTGGCTACATACATTTTTTCTAATATTTTCAAGTACTTTGGAAATTTATCTGTATTTCATGTTTCAAATTTTTATCCCAACAATGGACAACTTCTTTGTTCCTCTCTTTGTAAACATATTTATCTATAATGAATATTTTGACTTTATTTCTCTTTATGGGGCCGGTATATATGATTAACTTTTAAGTCAAGGCTCAGTTTGACCAATTGCGCAACCTTATATTTTTCAACCTTAAGCTTGGTTTATTAACCATTTTTGTGACTTTGATATATTAGTCAGGGTTCAGTATGACAAATTGCATAACCTTTCAACCTCATATTTGGTTTATTAACCATTTTGGTGACTTTGACATATTAGTTAGGGCTTAGTATGGCCAGTTGCATAACTTTATGTTTTTTCCACCTCAGACTTGGTTTATTAACCATTTTCGTGACTTTAACAAGTTAGTCAAGGCTCAGTATGGCCAACTGCGTAATCTTATGGTTTTTCAACCTTAGGCTTTGTTTATTAAACATTTTTGCTTAGTTATAATTATATATGATTCCATTTATGTGACTTCTTTACTTGCTTTATCGAAATTCATAATTCAAATATCTATCTTTATCTAGTTCTTCGTTTCGAATTCAAATATATATCTTTCGAATTCAAATATATATATATATATATATATATATATATATATATATATATATATATATATATATATATATATTAATCATTGGGTTCTTTAATTAAAGTTTAAATACTTATCTCTTGAATTCAAATATCTATTTTTATTCAATGGTTCTTCTTTTCAGACTCGAATATATATATATATCTTTCTGATTCAAATATCTATCTTTATCATCACGCTCTTTTTCTCGAATTCAAATATCTATCTTTATCTTCTGCTTCTTATTTCCAAATATTCTTAATAATAATTTTTTTCAAAGGGAAACACTTTTTATTAACGAACTGGCTTAAAATGTGCCTCATTAAAATACATTATGTGCTACGATAAGGGAAAAATAGTGCACAACCACACTAAGAACTCCTCTTATATATCTTTAAATGCTGAATATTTCAACGATACTTCAACATGTTTCCGTTTATATCTTCGAGTCTATACCCCCATGATGACATTGGAAATTACTTTATACAGTCTGTCCCAATTT
The DNA here is from genome assembly GCA_036936605.1 of Limnanthes douglasii subsp. nivea. Lineage (NCBI taxonomy): Eukaryota > Viridiplantae > Streptophyta > Magnoliopsida > Brassicales > Limnanthaceae > Limnanthes > Limnanthes douglasii. The sequence continues at coordinate 45,440,066 of JAUPFV010000002.1, forward strand.
GAAGCTAGTTTTTATGCATTCTTATTTTTTATATTTGGAAGATTTTATTTATAATTAAATATTATTCTTTGAAAACGTTTGGATTTATATTTGAATCGAATATGCTCTTCATTAACCTCTGATAATGCTCTCGCCTGACTTCAGCCTGATTTCGACGCTCTTCTATCAAATCAATAAAACAATTTGTGTAATTTATGGTTGCCCTCTTCTGAATAATATTGTGTTTTGTGATTAAGAAAGACTATCTTTGCTTGAATTGCATCTTACATCCCGTATACCAAAGGCAGTAGAATATTTTCTATATAGGTCATATGGGTCGACATGTATGCCCATAATACTTTTGACAATTTATCTACCCATTTTCCTTTAGTCCTTTTAATCTTCTTCTTGATTTCATACAAAAGGGTTATATTCATCACCTCTGCCTTCCCATTTGCTTGTGTATAATAAGGCTTCGAAAATTGATGCTTAACCTCATATCTTTTGCAAAATATTTTCATCATATCATTCTAAAACTACGGCCGATTATGTGTCATTAAGATTTTTGGAACCCCGTATCTTGATAAAATCTCACTTTACAAGAAATTACAAATTTCATGAGTCCTCGTCTTGTATAAGTATTTTTCTTCAACCCATCTTGCAAAGTAGTCAACAACCACTACTAAAGACTACATTTTCCATATGGTCGTCGGCAAAGGTCTCACCAAGTTGATCCCCTATTTTTCAAATTGACAAGGCACTGAGACTATACTCATTGATTCACTTGGCAAGTGGCTCATATCGGCATAATTTTTACAGGTGTCACATTTTTGCACTATCTCTTTAGCATATATAACTAACTTTCGCCAATAAAAAACTGCGAGGAGGAAACGTCTTATCAAAATTATATATCCACAATAAGCCACAACAACCTTCCACGCAAATATCTAAGAAGGAAATAATGCTTCATCTTTGTTTAAACATCACAACGTTGGTCTCGTAGTATTCTTTCGATATAATACTTCGTCAATAATTGCATATTGTGTTGCTCATATTCTTAGTGCTCGAGCCTTGCTTTTTCCTTTTAGGAGTATCTGATCTTTCAAAAAAATAGATATTCATGCATTTAAACTTTAGTCATTTTTATTACCAATACTTTGACTTCTTAATCCTTATCTTTTTAGATAGCCTCTCTTGAGTTAGAATGAATGGATTATGTCCCGAAATATGTATCTTTACTAAATAATTTACAATCGAATTAATAGGACGAGGTACTTGTTCGTATTCCACCTTTTTGAATTTATTCTTCAATGCTTTTAGTGTCTCTAAGTACCCCACCCTCTCATATTTTCTTGTTGTCCCTCATACAAAACTTTATCTTGACTTATAACCAATTGTGAATCTGATCTTATCTGAATAATATTTTCCCCGCAAATACGAGCCAATTTCATTTCTCCCAAACAAATCTTGTATTTTTACTCATTATTAGTAACGTCGAACCAGAATATCAACTGTTTACTTTCTTCATTGAATGGTGCTTTTAAGATAATTCTAGCTCCCCATCCATTTAGACTTGAAGCCCTTTCAACCTCATATATCCATCTGCATATCATCATCATCGGTCTTTTTCTAATGAACTCGTTTATAAAATCCACAACTGCTTGAGTTTTGATGGTAGTATGAGGTTCATATAAAATCTTGTATTCACCTAACTTTAGAGATCATTGCATGAGTCTTTTTGAAAGATCTGACTTTTACAGCACACTCTTCAGAGGAAAATAAACTCATGGAATGATGATATGACTCTAAAAGTAAGGTCTCATCTTCTAGAAGCTACCACTAAGCCCAAATCTTTTTTTTTCTAAGTTTAAATATATTTTCAACATAAATTAAACTTTTACTTACGTAATAAATTGGCCTTTGGACTCCTTCATCTTCTTTTACTAGACTTTTACAGCACACTCTTAAAAGGAAAAGAAACTCACGGAATGATGGTATGACTCTTCAAGTAAGGTCTCATCTTCTAGAAGCTACCACTAAGCCCAAATCTTTTTTTTTTCTAAGTTTAAATATATTTTCAACATAAATTACACTTTCACTTACGTAATAAATTGGCCTTTGGACTCCTTCATCTTATTTTACTAGAAAAATGCTCACAATTTTATTTGACACAGACAAGTAAAGGTACAAAGGTTCGTCTTTTATAGAAGTTGAAAGGATTTTCACCTAATTTATTACTATTTTAATGCCTAAAACACCTCGTCACACTATTCTTTCCAAGTGAATTTTTTTTTTACCTTTTTGAAACCTCAAAGAAAAGATGACCTTGATAATGTCGACAGATGACCCATTACATTTGTACTTCTTTAATAGATCTTGGTGTTTTATATTTTAAAAAAATCTTTGAGTTTATCTAAGTCGGCTTCTATTCCTTTTTTACTGGATATATATTGGAGAAATTTTCCGCTATATACTCCAAATGAACAATTTAAAGGGTTCAGCTTGAGGTTAAAGTTTCTCAAATATTTCAGATAAAAATTCAAACTTCTGAACTTCACTGCCGCTCTTCACAATCATATCATCGATATATGCCTCCATATATTTTCCCAATTGCTTCTCAAAAAAACCGATTGACGAGCCTTTGATGAGTTGATTTTGCGCTTTTCAGTCCAAAATGCATGATTTTATAACAATAAAGACTTTTTTCATTTGAAGTGTATTATCATCCTCGCCATCTGGATGCATACTTATCTGGTTGGAAACATAGAATATGCGTGTATAAACAACAATAATTCATGACCCGAAGCTACGTTTACCAACTGATCAATATGAGGCAAAGGGAAAGCATCTTTTGGACACGCTTGGTCGAGATCAGTGAGATATATGTGCGTCATCCAATGTGCATTCTTCTTATTAACCAATATTGGATTAGCCACCCAATTTGGATATCTTGATTCCCTTATATACAACAGTCTGAGCAACTTATCTATTTTTTATGATGGATTCTGGCTTTTCGGGTGAGAAATCCCTTTTTTGATGATTTGGCCTCAACCTTTTATTGATCAATAACTCATGAAAAATGACACACGAGCTGATCCTGGAAACATTGTCAGTACTTGAAGCAAAATATCTAAGTTTCTCTTTAGTGCCTCCACTAGTTTAGACTTGAACCTTTAATTAAGTTGATTCCTAATTCTGACCACCCTTCAACTCGCTAGATCTTCTTCAATTACATATCCCAACGACTCGTCACATTTATGTCCTCTAGGTTCGTCAACTTTATTTTTAAAATCCTCGTTTCCAGCAAGTTCTCGACCTTCTCCTGAACTCTGCAGTTACTATGGAGCCAATTTCTCATAACATAAGAAACCCGAATAACAGTCCCTAACTGCTCTTTGGTAAGTATTCGATAATCGATTTTGTTAAAACAATTGGGAGGATTCACGGTATTGTCTTCTCATATTTATCATTATTCTTGAGCATCGACGGTACAAAATCTTTGTATCGTCGGTGTTATTGTAACTTCCAGTAATGATTTCTGGATTTTGTTGTTGTTGGACACCGAGGGTATGCACATATTGTACCATCACTATTACTCAATGGCACCGCGGTGTCAGAATAGCTTTAGCATCGGTGGTGAAAAAAAAAAGTTAATTTATTATTATGTGACAAGTGAAACACGTTAAATAAGTAAATTTCAAAATATTTTATGGCTAATTAAATATATTTTTTAATTTTTTTTAATTCATTAAATAGTTAAATGTTAAAATATTTTATGACTAATCAAATAAATTTGTTAAAATTTTATAAAAAATTAACTGCCATTATTTATTATTATGGTAGAAGTAATTCAACTCGATGAATTATCTATCTATATTGAAATTATTACGTAATTAATGATGTTAAAATTACTTGAATGATATTTTGTGAACCATTAAATTAATAAATAATCAACTAATATATTTTATTGGAAATAACCTAATATAAAACAATATTAAAATTATGTGAATGATGCTTCAAAAATATATAGATTAATCAATTAATGTATTTATTATTAATTTAATAAGTATAATAGTAAATTGTTTATACTAGTATACCTAATCTATACCGCAAGTATTATATATAAAGGGCACGTGACAAAATTATCTATTGTGTCATTCAACAATGGTGGTACCATATCGGGGGTGTCCCGTCAGTTTAACCCCTAAAAGAATATTGAAAACATATATCAATTTATTAAAAAAAAGTTATCAATGAGTTTCACTTGAATAACTATTTTGTTTGAAGCATTATTTTCATGAATGAAGTTGGTTTTTTGTTTAATATTTTTAAGGGTTGAGTTAGATTTTTTTTAACGATATGAAAGTTTTAAAAAAAAAATTATAATTTTAAAAAAAAAAGTTGGTTAGAACGTTGTTGTTTTGGATGATTTTGATCAAAATTGTATGTTTGTTTTAAAATAACAATTTAGCTTACAAAAAACTTTTAAACAAAAGTTTAAAAATAAATAAAAAACCTCACAAAAAATTAAAAATATATATAAATTAATAAAAGATAAAGTAACCACATCCATAAAGGAAAGAACACTAAAGATTAAATAAAAAAATGATTTGACAACTAGAATGTGGTATGTTTCCCTTCTATGCAACAACTGAATGATAGGCCATAAGAATAAAATCTAACTCCATATCTTTTAGTAGTAGTTTCTAAAATTGTAAGTCAACAAAAAAAAAAAGACAAAACCTTAAATATTTATATCCTTATGAAATTAGACCTCCTAAATTAATTTATAATATGTTGTTAGACTTTGGCAGATGATTATAAGGGAATGCACATGGTTTTGCTACCAAATACTGTATATATTAAATTAATTAAGTAATTTTCCTTTGGTCTGGATATACTATTTTCAACTGTAAACCGAATAGTCGTTGGAAGTCTTCAGCTAAAAAATACATATCAGGCCAAACCCCAATGTAAATTAGTAATTAAACCGACGAAACACAAATCTCCATATAGAAACACGTACACCATGACTTAGAAAAATAAGAACTTCAATAAGTAAACTTTAAACACAAATTATTTCAACACTCGTAGATATAATAACATGAAAACCACAAGGATTCTTAGTACCTTCGACATACAGTAACCAAAAAAGTTACTATTTTTATTAACCGAAAGCGAAAATAGAGTAAAATTTTACCGAGCCGACTAGAAAAACTTAAATCCAGACTTGATGGGTTTGTGATTTCCAAGCCAATGTTGCATATGAACTCCAATGGCATCTAAGTACAAGCTACTCCTCCCATGGAAACCAACTACTTTGCCTTCTGTTGTAGTTGATGCGAAATAAGTTCCTATTTCTTCACCAAATGGACCATATTTTCCTCTACTTGTATAAAATGTTAAAGATTTCACTGCTTTCGATCTCTCGTCTTTGTTTATAGGACCATAGTACCCAGATATGCAAGTCAGTACTTCATGTGGGTAATCCAATTTCACCTGTAAAATTCATGTCTTTTAAGCATATGCGTATAAAGATTCAGATTCCAGTAACAAACATAAAACTCCAGCCCCCCTCGAACTCTTCGTGTATTAACTTGTTTTGTCACATCACTCCTCAGTGGAGTTTAGTTCCAGCGAAGCAGAGCGGAATAAGCTGGGTTCGTGAGCAAAACGAAGTATTTGAGGATGAACTCAGTTTCATTTCTTAGGCTCGGTTTGATAATCCTTCAAGTGCCCAAATTCAAGCCTAGCCGGTTTATTAAAAAATGATTTTGAGGTTTTAAATACTTTGATACTAAATAATCATTTAATTTGTCTTATTTTAATATTATCAGGCCAAACTCCAACCTAGCTGCTACAAGCTCGAGCACAATATAACTTTTGAGCCACTCGCAAGTCGCAAGCACTATAGCTCGTGCTCCGCTTGTTAAAATATTCAAGCCTGTGTAAGAGTTCGAACTCGCAAATGATCATATCGAGCTCGGCTTGCTAAAATGTTCAGGCCTGTGTAAGAGTTTGAACTCGAAAATGATCAAATCGAGCGGAGCCTGAGCTGAACGCGAACTATTTGTTCGTTTCCCAACCCTAGTCCTCCAACTAACTTTTTCTAATCACCCTTAATAACCTAATGGATAAGATGACAAGGTTGTGAAAAGATCATATTGAAAAAACAGTTGGGCATAATAAAGTTAAGAACTTCATGAAATTTCAGATTGCGTACCCTATGTGTAGTAACTCCTCCACCCCCGCCATGTTTGACAGACCAAACGCCTTGTCCATTTCGGTCGTACTCAAATTGTACAGAGGATATAGCTTCTCCCCTGGTTACGAATATCTGTCTAATTCCAGAAAATACTCCATCGTCCCACTGTCTTCCACCATCTCCTCCCCAGGGACCTGGCCCACACGGTGCTGGCCCTTTGACCACTCCACAAGCAACCTACAAAGAATGGGAAAATTAGTTTGACGCTGCATGTAAGATTAATATTCAGGTGCAGATGGTGATTATAAACTGAAGAGTCACTTCCAAAGATTAGCCTCAAACATATTGATTGAAAATTTTGAACAACTCAGTTGTTTTTTCTATCATACATAAAGTTGACCTGGAACTGTGATTGGATATCATACTAAAAGGCTTGTTTGCTTAAAATAAGCAAATATATATAGCTGGCTTTTCAAAAACATACATTAGTTTGATTGGTACCAAAATTAAAGCCCAGTTTTTAATCTGAAAAATGACCGCATGAGATAAGACGATATAGAAAAAATACAAACATTTAATTAAAAATCATGTCTAGGGAAAAATGACGTGAGAAGATAAAATCCAAGGTAAAATTTAATCTGTAGCTTTTAGGTTTAGTTTTTTTCTTCCTATATTAAGCAAAAAAAAACGATCTATTAAGTTTAAAGACTATAAAGCTAGACCAAACAAACAAACGACCCCAATGTTACTCTCCGCGCTTAACCTTATGTATAATAATAGTAAAATTACCTCCTCTGTTACCCCTCGGGTTTTGGCTGCAACTAGTTTATTAGACCATGGCGAATTATCTATTTCAGCTACATGTGAGTTGTATGGTATAATTGCATTGTTAAATGTGGTCATTGCCCCTTCCTTAACATAAACGCCTATAGCATCGACGAAAAGACCACCACGCCCGTGGAATCCAATGATTTTGCCTTCGTTAATCTTGCTTGTAAAAGAAGGACCCTGTTCTTCCCCAAAAGGTCCATGCCTACCTTTGTTTGTGTGGAATGTTAGCGATCTGATCGCATTAGGCCCCATGTACATCAATGCACTGTATGTTCCTGTTATGTGTGTTAAAATCTCCGAAGGATAGTCGAATACTATCTGCCAAAATGCATATTGACAAAGATAGTTAGTGATATAAATAGAGAAAATGAGGGTTACACATCATTTTAGTATTCTATGTTTTACTTCATTCTCATTTCGTCCTTAATGTTTTTTTGAGTTCGATTCCGTTCTTCATGCTTATTTTAGTTTCCACTTCTATCCTTTTGACCACCAAACATTTAGTTCTTCACTGAAGATCATTATATTTTGACATATTTTGACATTTGGATACCACTTCAGCTTGTGATTCGTCAAAATTTAGAAGAAAAATACGAGTTAGTTAAAATTACATAGACGCCATGTCAACTCAATTACTACATGGCATCCACGAGTCAACGTATTTTCATTTTAAGTTTACTTCTAAAATTTCAATGAGTCATAAGTTGCCACGTTCCATCGATGTGTCAAAATATTTTCGAAACAACTATGTTCGGTGAAAAACTATTTGTTAGTCAAAACTCAAAAGAGGTTATAAGAAAAATAAAGACATAGTTGAGCAAAACCAAACACTAAGGACGAAAAGTAAGAAAAGAGTGAAACATCAATGACGAAAAATTGTGTTTAACCCGGAATAAAACAACCGAGCTAATGAAACGAATTAAAAAGAACAAGTCAGATAAACTTACTTTGTCGTGTTTAAATCCTCCCGTCCCACCGTTTTTGCTTCCCCAGTGTGGCTTTCCATCAAGGTCATAACAGACTTTTATTGATACGATTCCTACGTTACGAGACAATTTGATTTCTCTTATTCCGGTAAAGGTTTCATCATCGAAAATACTTCCACCTGTACCGCCCCAGGGACCATATGTTATTATATCCCTATGTTTTTTGAGTATCTTCTCCGTGGTTATCGCCTGAAATAAATGTTTTGCATTTCAAGATTCAAACTCGCGCAACTGAAGCAATTATATACGGTGCAAGACTTGGAGCATATAAATTATTTAATATTTTAGAATCAAAAAAATAAAAGCCAAAAAACTACGAAAAAAGTTAGCTTCTAGCTAGTTATGTCTTTTGCTCTTATCTTAAGGCAAAAAACTGAAAAGGTTTGCAATTATTAGCCTTAAACCTAAACCAAACAACAACATTTTTGCATATAATCCTAAAAGCTAAGAGAAGCTATGGACGCCAAACGACCTCTAAATCTTGTACCGGAGGTTCTGCAGCTTTACACTGAGCAGGCTAAATCGGACACAATTTCCACTAACATATATACAATAAACTTTAGATCTATAGTATAAAATTAGTACCTTATCCTTAGCTCCTAAGTCGCTAGATTCTCGTGATCCAGTAGATGGTACTAGTTTGGATCCAGGAGATGGTACTGGAATGGATCCAGTAGATGGCACTTGAGTGGATCCAGTAGATGCTACTGTAGAAACTAACACACCTGGTCCAGTCTTTCCAGAATTACTTTTCTGCATCATAGCCGGGGTTGATTGTGTTGTTACCTTAGCGCCAGGTGCAGTCTTTCCTAAATCATTTTTCTGTGTTATAGCAGGGGCTGATCCATTAGTTACCACTGGACCATGTCTAGTGTTTCCAAATCTATCTTGATTTGTCAACACTGAACCAAGTCCAGTTTCTCCATAAACATCCTTCTGTCTAAAAGCAACAACTATATCGTAGTTTTGGCCCACACTCCCTTGTATCACCGAATACCCAAGTTTCTCGCTCCCATGAGCCATATTGTATTGTGAACGAACAACAGTATGTGGAGCGGCAGTATTTTTTTGAATAGGATGTAAGTAAACACCAATTGAATCCACATACCAACCACACTTGCCATGGAATCCGACAATCTTTGAACCATTCATTGGTAGTGAGAAACTTGTTCCTGATTCAACTCCAAACGGTCCGTACGTTTTTTTGTTACTCTCAAAAGTAAGTGACCGAACACATACAGTTCCCCACTGATTCATACTACCATAAGTTCCATGTACTGAAATTAGATACTCTTTTGGGTGCCCAAGCTTGATCTACAAAAAGATTATGGAATAGATTTTAGATCATTTTTTTATTGCTGACTGGATTTGGTTACTGCGAGGTTTATGGCCCCATGAACACCTAGAACAGTCTGAAGGAAAAAGACACAATGAAATTTGTCTCAAAAGATCATTTTCGACTGTACATGCTTTACTAGCATGCTGATACCTTAAGTTTCTCATCTAAAGAAGATGATTATTCAACTTACAATTGCATGAGGTTTTGAAAATTTTGAAGGTCAAAGTTCATGACAAACTATTTTCAATAGCTAAATTCATTGTCTTCAACTTTGTATATAAAATTAATCTCGGATGAGAATTACTAATATGACATTAAAAAGATTGTTCAAGATAAACAAATAAGTATTTCACACAAAAACTAGGATTCTAGGATATAGACGTCTCATATAGAGTTCAAGCCATGTCATTTGTGAATTAAATATCTCTTCGTCACCAATTTAAAGTCTCTATAGTTATTTACACCCCCTTTTATATATCATATTTTCTTACGACTTCATCTTTATTATAGTTGTGCTAAAACCAACCATTGCCAAATTGTGCCATTGAATATGAAAAGTAAAGCGATATGGACTAACCTTGTCAATTTTATTACTTCCATTTCCCCCATGCTTCTCTGACCAAACCGAACTACCTTTCTTGTCGTATTCAATTTGTATAGCGTCAATGCATGACCCATGTGCTATCACTAGCTGTCTCACACCAGAGTGAACTCCATCGTCCCAACGAGAACCACCTTGACTTCCCCACGGCCCAACCGATATTGGCTTCTTCACTAACTCTTCAAGACTCTGCAGATAAATCATGTTAAGTCAATTTAGCTTAACACATGAAGAAACTTGTATGACTCAGAGAGAAATATACACAAGCTGAATAAAGCTAGAAAAAACTACATTACCATTTTCAAATAAAGATATAATCCTGAAAGACCAGACAGAGGGTAGTAAAGCAAGAAAATCCGGTTATGTATTGCCCTGAGTGAATTGAGATGTGCGAAATAGGATTTATAAGAGCAAAAATTCTGAAATGAGTATTGTTCTGAATGATGCAGAAGAACCCGGTTCTGGTTTCCACCAAGAAGGGAGGTTATTCATTTTGGAGAAGAATCATATCTTACAAAGCATCAAAGAAATGCTCAAGACAAAAAGAGCTTTATCTTTCACTAACAAATAAATAAAAAGATTATCTAACTGAGGGGAAAAGGCTTACACCTTTATTCCATTCGAACATTGCAGTTATATTAATATATCAAGGGAAAACAATTGACCGACAAAGAGAATACTTCAGAAGAAAATTAATTCCCAACATCACCTATTAGAAAATCCGCACAAACAAATATGACACTATCTGATTCTCAGGGTAAGCATTCTGGAAAAGTCTTCACCGATATACAATCAAATCTAATCAAATAGATTGGATTCTTCTTTCGGGTTAAAATTTTATTCCACGTGATTATTGAACACTCGAGTATCTTTATAGCTGCTTTTCATTCACGCATTACGAAATGTGCACAAAATTTCATCTAAAGAGACAAGTTTAGATCGCATTTTCTCTCTTTTGATGCTATTCAATTCTACTAATATAATCTTTTAAATTATAATGCTGAAACAGTTCCATCTGCAGCAAATGACTAGATGAAAGCGTCAACAGACCTTTCTTTCTATGGCTGAAGAATACAGTTTCTGTGTATAATCTGAAATCTGTATCATTTCTAATTAAGACTAGAATTTGTTTTCAGCTTCCTGTTCATGAGGAGACTTCATGGTGGACAAAAGCTGGTTGCTCATACCGGAGTCGACAACACTCTAATTAGGGACTACTGAAGGACAAACCTATGGGGCAGTTCTACACCTATTTCATTTTATGCAATATTTATATAATCATAATGTTGTATGCTCAAGCATCATATACCACTTAGTTAGCTAATAGAAGTGCATATTTGATGCATGCTTAAGAAACCTAGAAAAAATAAGCGCTAGCTTAAAGAGAGCAGACTCATTGTTCAGTCCTAAGACAAAAACTAAAAAGCTAAGCTGAATGAGTCCAACAGATATAAGCTAAAATATTGAAAAATGAAAGACAATAAGCCAACCTTTTGGGTTTGCTGCCTCAGCCTCAGTTCTTTAGGGCACATGATAAAAATAAGAAATCTGATTCCATCAGCTTAGAGACCTAAAAAATCTTGTTTATAAAAGGAACAAAGTTTATTTTCCATCTGATAAATTGTTATTCTTCTAAGTTCTAACCATACAATATACGCTATCTTCCGATATTAGCAATTACAATATTAATAGCTGACAATGTAAATAATATATCACTATACAAATAACAAAATAGCACCCCTAATCTAACTGTCAGTAACTGAGAATTCAATACCTTGCGATCCAACTCTTCATAACAATACTCATGCCCATCAGTATATCATTTCTCAAACCGCCGACTTCCAATCATTCACAAAAAAAGTTTTGAATAATCATAAAAGGTGAATGCTTTCAGAAACCACATTCTCTGTTTTATTTAATCAGCTACCAGTAATCCCTGCAAGAACAACTCCCGTTCTTGAAATGGTGCAAGCACTTCGGGTCACTCAAGTATATCTCGCACCCAAAAGACCTCGAGATGTACTTTGCAGTCATATGACAATCTCTGCACATTCTTATGTTTTTTACAATCCTAACAGTCTTGGGCGCAGGTCTTGATGAGCCAATCAGTGCAAAAGCAAGAGCAAGTTTTTCACTATGGAAGCCACAGATTTCTTCCTTTTCTTCGTCTTCTTCAATGTAAAACCTATCACGATGATGGACATCATCATTTGTAGGCATGCTTTGAAGCCAAGGATACAAAATATCGGAAGACAATTTTGTTTGATCACCTGTAACAAACGTATGCACCATGTTGTTAACTTCAACCCAACTCTTGCCGATAGGGGTCTTTGAGTATCCTCCTTTTTCAAACTTCAAATTCTTTAAGGATTCCTCTGACGTTCCGAAGAAAGCGTAAATCTGTAGCCTTAAACGCTGAGCCATAGAATTTTCTGGATCCAAGTCAAGAAGCAACTCCACTGCATGAGCAGCCAAGCTGATATTGCCATGAATTTTACATGCAGTTAGCATTGCAGCCCAGATAGATGGTTCTGGTTCAACAGGCATATCTTCAATAAACTTCATTGCTTCCAGAAGCCAGCCAGCACGGCCATATAGTTCTATCATAGCTGAATAATGTTCTAAAGCAGGTACAATACCATAGTCATTGGTGATGCTGGAGAAAACTTGTTTTCCCTCGTCCACCAAGCCTGCGAGACTGTATGCAAGGATGATACTGGCGAAAGTACCCCTGTTTGGTTTAAACCCCAATTTTCTCATTTGATCAAAGTGATCAAGCGCCTCAGAATAACAGCCATGAAAAACATAGCCTCCAATCATCGCATTCCATGTTATAATATCTTTGGTTACAATTCTCTCAAATATTTTTTCTGAGTAAGCTAAATTCCCTGACTTGGCATAAGTGTCTATTAGTGAATTTGGTACGGCAAGTACATACTCAAAATTTCTACGCAAGACACAACCGTGTATCTCCTTTACCTTTTTGGCTGCAAGTACATTAGCACAAGCAGGTAATACACTAAGTATCGTAACCGAATTGAGACCAACTGAACTCATTCGCTGAAGAACCCCTATGGCCTTGTTAATTTCCCCAATGTGAAGGTAACCGGCAATAAGTGAATTCCAAGAAGCTGCATCCCTCTTAACTTTGCCTTCCTTTTCCATTTTCTGAAAGAGATCTATTGCCTCATCCTCTTGTCCACTCTGCATATACCCAGATATCATTGAATTCCATGTAATAACATTAGGTTTCACATTTGAGTCCTGCATCTTAGCGAATATTTGATAGGCCATTCCGCAAAATCCAGCTTGGCAGTATCCTGCAATCATTGAATTCCAAGTATAAACATCTCTTACCTCCATTTCATCGAAAACTTTGTGAGCAGCTTCTAATTCACCACACTTTGAATACATATCAATGAGAGAATTGCAAACAAGTACATCACCCATTAAACCCAATTTCACGGCGAAAGAGTGAATTTCAAACCCAATACTTAATGATTTTGAAGAAGCACAAGCTGAAAGTACACTTGTAATTGTAACCCCGTTTGGCACAACTCCTACTGATACCATTTCACTGAAAAGTTCCAGCGCTTCACTCGTCTTTCCGTTTTGAGCTAACCCTGAAAGAATAGTAGTCCAAGTAAACACATCAGTGGCTATCCCCAGGCCCTCCATTTTCCTCATCAACTTCATTGCAGCATCACATTGGCCTATTTGATTGTACCCACTAATCAAAATGTTCCAAGTAACCAAACCCGGTTTGGTTCCATATTTTAACATCTCATCAACTAATCTATGAGCTTCTTCATTATCACCCTTTTGACAGTATCCTAATATCACCAAATTCCAAGCAATCTCATCTCTCTCATCCATGCTATTAAAAAACTTTCTCCCTGAGCTCAAATCACCACATTTCGCGTAGACAGCCAAAATCGAATTACTTATACGCGTGTAAGAACTCATTCCTAATTTAATTACCATACAATGAATCAACTTACCAATCTCCAAATTACTGCAATTTCCGCAACCCTGCAAAATCTTAGGAAGCAAGAAATCATCAGGCAAAACTCCATCACCCACCATCTTAACGAAAAGCTCAACAACATCCCTCCACCTTTGCTCTCTCGAACAAGCACCAATCATCGCAGACCACGTATACAAATTCCTCTCAAGCATTTTATCGAATACCTCCCGTGCATCACTCAAACACCCACATTTAGCGTACATACTAACCAGCTTAGTCTCCACAAAAGTGTCAACTTCAGTCACGAGGCCAATCCGGGCATGAACGATCCGACCCAGATGGATATAGCCCGTATCAATGCAGGCCTGTAACAAATTTATGTAAGTTCCAGGTTTCACCTTGCAACCACCATATGTGGCAAGCGAATCAAGAGCTGTCACTGCTTCGATCAATCGTCCGTTTCTACACAAGTAATTCAGATGTGCGTCGGTTTTAGTGTACAAAAGTGATCTGGGTGAACTTTTGGGAGGAAATCCGTGTAAATTTTCAAGCTTTATTGGAATCGTCAATGGAGGTTTTGCTATACTAGGTATCAGTAGATTCTCCATCGCTTTGATAACGACTCTACTTCTAAATTTATATTTGCAATTTTTATATTTGCGGTGTTAGTGTTTCACATCACGATGAGCCATGAACCATTTACCATGACGCCTGAAGTGACTCGAAATTTGCATGAGGAGAACTGTGTGGAAGAGAAAACACTGCAAAAATCAGTGTTACGATAGCGTTATCCTACGTGGATACAGAAACTTATCATCAATAACATCACATAATAGATTTGCCACGTTGGTTCCGTGTCTCTCGCCCGGAAAATGTGGACCGATTAAACCAATAAAAAACTGATTATTGCTCTTCTTCAATATATATAATTTGAATTTTTTAAAAAAAAACATAAATAAAAAAAAATGTTATCTAGGATGTATTTCGAAGAGATACAATCGACATAAGGAGGTCGATAAATAGGACTGCTAAATCAAACACGATAGAATGGTAGAACAACATAGATAAATTATAATAATTTAAACAACGCAACAAGGGTCAATCAAGCCGACATATAGTGCTCCGAAGAAGTCCGAGGAAATAGAGTCAACAAACTAGAGCGAAGAGGAGAGAACCTGCGGATAAAGTAGAAGAATAAATAATAATACAAGCAGATACATAGGTCAGCAAATCTTGGTGTCGTGAAACCTGAATCGAAGATCATAGAAGATTCGGTGAGAAACCAGAGAGGCATTAGTCGGAAGAACCAAAATTATTGAGTTCCTCTCCTTCCAGACGTGGTAAAAAACCGCGCTAAAGCAAGAGCGCCAAATGTGACGTTTTGAGAGTGAGACCAGTTTGACATCTCGCAGACCCAAGACTGCCAGCATGAAGTGGAGTAAAGGAAATCTAGTTTTGTACTAGTATAGGTCTAAATACTCTGAATGAAACTACAGTCAAAGAGGAGATGAACAATAGTTTCAGAAGCAGAATTGCATAAGGCACAATCAGGTGGGGTATTGATACCCAGCTCAGAAGCTTATGATTTCGAGTTTGGTGTTTGCCCATAGAGTATGTGGTTAAATCAAATCGAATAAGTCTTGGATAAACATATGAAATTTAAAATAGTTCTAAAGAATATAACATTCATATATAATTAAAATAAAAACATAAACATAATAGTTTAATAGCTAATACGATGGACGTTATCGATTTTTAGTATGAGAGATAATTTTATACGTATTTTTTTTTCAACTTCTGTTTAGCTTCGTTAGAAGCTTGAAGTTTCTCTTCGACAATATTTAAACTAATACCGCTAAGCTACTCTCATGTAGTTTTTTCATTCAGATGTAGCAAGCATTGCTTCAATGTCATTTCACGCGAAGCAATGTCATTTCACGCTCTTCAAAGGTGAGGTCGAACACCTAAAAAGTGTAAATATTCTCAAGATATCCCACATATCACAATTTTAATCACGGTTGCGCGATAACGACAGTTGGATTACTTGATTTTTTCCGGAAGTTTCGTATATTTTACATACTATAACATCATATTTTATTTTACCAAAGTCATTTCTCTTGGCCACCACATTATCGATGACCATTGTCAAACATTCATCTTCATTGGTATGACAAAATATTTCGTAAATCTAAGATTTGGTGTTATTGTCATGTATGGATAATGAAAGATGAGCAACGAATCAATTGTTAACACGTGCTAGATATCGTGATATACAGTGCCAAATAATATATCAACATGAGGTGTATAATTGCATACCACAATTTATGTTGGTCACCAATTATGTGTCGACATGTGTTTTTTGTATTTGGTTATGATTTTTTTTTCTGATTTTAAATTTAATGTTTGAAAATTATTTTTGATGTCATCGTTGAATTAAATCGATAATACATAATAATTAAAAAATATCGGTTTTAAAATAGTTATAATAAAGAATACATTACAATGATAATTAGCTCCAATGTTGGTTAAACGTAAATAAATAAACGAATTCAGCTAAATCGACCATTTTAGGGCTTGTTGCCTCCAATATCTGTCGCAATTGGTAGTCTCCTTAGCATCTGGGCTCCACAATGTGATATAACAAAATATAAATAAAAACAAACTTGGAGCCATGATGCTACGGTATACACCATATAAATCGGTAGGGCAAAGTCTTCTTAG
Source organism: Limnanthes douglasii subsp. nivea (assembly GCA_036936605.1). Classification (NCBI taxonomy): domain Eukaryota; kingdom Viridiplantae; phylum Streptophyta; class Magnoliopsida; order Brassicales; family Limnanthaceae; genus Limnanthes; species Limnanthes douglasii. The sequence continues at coordinate 45,456,695 of JAUPFV010000002.1, forward strand.
CTGTAATTAAGCCAATTACAATTCTTTATTTTACCCATATTTTAAGATTTATAACTTGAAAAATAATCTTCAATTATCGATATTTTCATCTTTAGAGACAAATCAAGTATGTTGTTTTATAAATATTTTCTAGCACCTTTTACAGATAGTTTATTTAAATACATAGTAAAAACATGTTTGATAAGTAAATTTTTTTTTACAAGTAAATACACACGTTAAATAACTAAAAAAAATTATTTGACATTTAAATGTTTTTATTTGAAAATTATATGTTTTAAGATATATATGTATAACAACTAAATGTTGTGATTTGAAAGTTAATTTGTTATAAAAACTAAACATTTTTCATGTAAATATTATAACTATTTTTATTTTGACGGAGAAAAAACAAATAAATATAAATTATATAGAAGAGAACAAAAAACTAAAGAACTCAATAAGATCTAATTGAATATGACAATAAAAAATTATAAGAGCTAATTCAAAAATATAACTGTTTCCAATAGTTAACTTAACATGAAAGTAAACGTTTTGAAAAATTGATAGCCAAACAACTAAATATTTCTAAGAACTAAGTTAACATGACACCTGTATAATGTTTATTTATTCAAACAGTTAAATGTTTACTTTTTCTTGAAACAAGATTTTGAAAGGCAAAATCCATTTCTATTCTATTAAGATTTAAAATTTGATTATTTTTAAGACAATCGATATATTCATTTGTCAAAGATAAATCAAATAAATTATTTCCAATAATTTTTTTAACATTTTTGATGAAGTTTTTTCAAACATCGTAAAAATATATTTGACTCATCATGTTTTTACTTTCCATATAAATATTTTAAAACCATAATAATGTTCGTCGATTAAATGTATATATATGACACCAAGCTGTTTGTAAAACTTACACGTATGGCAACTATATTTTTTTTACTTGGTAGCTAAATGGTTAAAAAATCTAAATATTATTAATTTAAATATTTAGCTTTTATTATTTTGAAGGAGGAAACCCAAACAAAAATAAATTACATAAGATAAAAAAACTTGTTAATTAAAAGGTAATTCAACCTGACATTAAATATCTTCAATAACTAATTTATGATCATAGCTAAAAGTTCCTAGAAACTAATTTAATATGACGTCTAAGTATCGTAAAAATATTTTAACCAAAAAACTAAATATTTATAAGATCTATTTTAATCAAACAACTAAATACTTTTAGTATCTAAGTTAATCATGATGGGGTCGGATTTCTTTGAGTGCAATAGTCAGCAATAATGTGATATTTCTTCGAGGGGGCAATTTAGACCCAAAATAAATATCATATTGTTTCAGCATTTTTACCTTTTGACTCAATTGTATGTTAGCTATATCTTTAATTGTGAAATATGTATAATTAATAATGGTCAATGGACTTTGAGGCTTATGGGTTTGACCCATATTCATGGACACAAAGGTAGCCTGTAAAGACTCAAAAGAATAGTGTTTTAAGAGGATTGTGACTTTATATCACTAATGATTAAGTAAAGCAACTCGATTATCTATATACCTTCCACCTCATATTTAATACATTACCTAGACACTTACTTAAATATCCTCCAAACTAGTTTTATCTATATGAGATTGGCGACCATAGAGGGAGCATAGAGGAAGGTACACTGATAGAGATATTTGAAACCTAAGTTTACCTTTGGAGTTTTTTGGAACATGGATCATGATATGCAGATAGGTCCCCTCTTGAAAATGACGAGGTTAGCTTCGAAGAGGATCATATGCACACGTTTCATATGTGATATGCAAATAGATTTTTAAGTACTAAATTGTAAATAATGTAAATTTAAGGATTTAATTGTAATTAATGTAAGTTTTGTCCTTAATTCGTGACTAATGTAAGTTTTAGAGGATATTTGTAACTATGTATAATTAGTAAGGACTAAACATCAATTAGTCCACTTTTTGTAACAGATTCAGTTTGAGACTAAGCATTGGCTCCTCTATATAAAGGACCAGACTACTCCAATAAAGAAGTTGAACACTTTTTTACTTTGAAACTCATTTGTACTTGTGTTTTCTCTCTCTAAAAACTCTCTAACACTTTTTCTCTCTAGAATACACTCTTGACAATTTACTAAGGCAAAACAATAACTCATCAATGTGAATAATTATATTGAAAAAATACTTTGCATACAAGAGGAGCGTGACCGATTATGAGAAAAAATTAAAGCATTGAGAGCCCAAAAGCGGGCTGAGAAGGATTTGGGAGGGGGGGAAATAATCCGTCAGAATATCCTAAATCTAACGAGCCAGATAATAATCCCCATCATGATCCGAAACAAGGTCATAATGTCCAGTCTCCTAAATCCCACCAAGAATTTAAAAAGGAACATCGAGCTAAGCACTGCTCACGCACTTCGAAGTCTGCTGAGGGTTCAAGAATAGAGTCAGAAGCAGAAGTGTCATCTTCTTCTTCAAGTAGTGATCATTATCATAAGAAGAATATTGGAAAGCTAGCTAAAAAACATTCAAAAAAAAACTTCATAGATCACGTAAGCAAGATTTTTAGGGGAAGAAAATGGGCCGAAAGAGTAAAGGAAAAAAAGGAAAGGTCGAGAGAAGATTTTCAAAGACAAAGTTGACTGCCTCCAATTATGTCATTGACTAAACATGGGGTCCTCATTAGAAATGAAAAATATCTCAGGCTCGGATTGCACGACAAACTGATCACTTAGCAATCGATATATGTTATGGTTAGCTGATACTTTCACTTTTCCTTAATAACCATCTCGAACAATTTAAGAATTCCATGATGAGTTTTGAAGATGACGATAAGCTGTTATGCAGATATTTTTCTCAAACATTCAAGGATAGAATTTTAAAGTGGTATAATAGATTACCATAGGGATCGATCAAGAATTTAGATATGTTTTTTTATGGAATTCCGAAGATAATTTGTGGGAAGTAAAGAACTTAGGGGAAATGAAGATACAATAATCTATTGTTGGCAACATGCTTATAAATATTTAAAAATATTATACTCAACAATTGGTGAATATCAAATATGGGTTGGCATATTGCTTCAAACAGGTAGTTATAGTTGCACTCGGAAAAGGTTGTTAGCTTGTGAGTTGGTTGATTCACTGAACTACCAAAAGACCATGACTTGGGGTTCTTTATTAAACAGGTTGGGAAGCAAATCATTATGGAGGAAACTAAAAAATTAAGGCAACCCCATCATTATAAACCTACAATTTCCAATCATATTCCACAAGCTAGTACCAAGTCGCAAGCAACGGTTAACAATCGCCCGAGGGATTTGTGACAAAGATCTCATCGTCCTAGATTGAGCCAATCTAATCAAGGGAAAAAATCTAGGCCAAGAGGCAGTCAGTGGGTTCAACCCGATTATTTTGTTGAACTAATTGAGAATATAGCAAGTATTTACGATATGAAAAATAATATTTTGTAATTTCGAAGGCATGCGCCTATCCAGATCCTAAGGAAAAGTCAAAATACACGATTATGCAGGTATCACAATGATATAGGACATGACATTAAGGATTGTATTGCTATAAAGCATGAGATACAATCATTAATCAAGAAAGGAAAATTAACTGCATTTGTTAAGCCACAAGTGAGTAATGGGCAAGTGAGTAACATATCACAGCCAAGTACGAGTGGGATTCAATCTGCTTCACATGTCGTTTGAAGGAAAAATACAGAAGCTCCTAAATAAGATAGTACAATTTTGATTATTGAACAATTCGATGTGCATTTAAAATACTTGGAACCTGATCCAGATCGGGGTCGAGTGAATATGATGGGTGAAAAAACTAGAAAGGTTAACAAGTTATGTTATTTTTTTCGAATCATTAACTATTTTTAGAGGAGATACGATGACAACACCTTCGATTTGCTCCAAAAAAGGCATGTTGTTAGTTTGACCATACAATTGGAAGGGAAAATGTCTCCACATTTGTACTAGAACCCTGCTCCCTTCATAGTTTTGATGAATATGACTTAAGAAATATCGTAGTCTCACATGAGGATTTTGTAGTTTTGACCACGCACATCTGTACCAGAACCATGCTCCCTTCGAGTTGCTCAAATTTTGATTGACACTGGTAGCTCAGCTAATATCTTATTTTTGTCTACCTATAAGCAGATGAGAAACCCATATGTCATACTCTGATCGAACAAAACCATAGTAGGTTTTACATATAACTCAGTTGATGGTATTGGGGAATTTGAAAATAAGGAGATTATTAGCAAAATACCATTTAAGAAAATGGTCAGAGTATTGTTTTTGGTGGTGGGCTATCCGAACTCTTATAACACCATCTTAGGTAGATCTTGGCTATCAAATATGTATACAGTCGTGTCAACAGTTCATCAATGTTTGAAATGCGCAGTCAGAGGTCAAGTATGGGTGATTTGGAGCAGTTAAAAACTGGTCAGGGTATGTTATGTTACTTATTTTACTCCAAAATCCCTGGAGATTGCAACTAAGAAAGAATAGAAATTACTTTAGTCCTCTTCGGATCCGATCAAGATAGATGATCCAAGGAAGACTCATAGTATTGTTATCCTAATTAAAGAGGTTGAAGTGCACAATGAAGCAGATGGAGAAATGTTAGAATATGAGATAAATTGACATCGAAATTTAAAAAGAAATTACTATCATTTTTATCTAAAAATTTGCATGTCTTCACCTGGTGCAATGAAGATGTGGCTGGTGTACCAGCTAGTGTCATTTGTCATAGATTATCTGTGAGATCCGATGCAGGCCCAATAATCCAAAAGAGGAGGATTTTTTCCAAAGAAATATCTCAAACCATTTTTAAATAGGTAGACAGATTGACCAAAGCGCGACATATTCGGGAATCGCAGTATCCATTATGGACGTAGCTCTTATTGATTATGCCAGTGATCTTGTTGACCATACCACCGGTCTTCTTGTCCATGTCATTTATCGTGTAGACCATGTCACTGCTCATGTTTACCATACCACTGCTCTTGTTGATAATTCCATTGCGGTTGAAGACCATGCCACTACACATGCTGATTATGCGACCACTCAATATACTGCATCTATTAACTATGCGCCCACGCAGAATATTGGCGATTTGAAAGTCTTTATTGTTGTTGTTTTTATTGAGAAGAACTACTCGCAGCCATGGTAGCGGTTGGTAATTGTAGTTCTTTTTTAGGGTATCTATGAGTTGGATTAGGTGGTTTGGTAACATCGTTTAGTTTCCATATATCCAACAAAGATTCGAAATAATTGTTCCATGCCTGTCATTTCGACAGCAACTCCCTCCCAATAATATATCGCTTGCAATCTTAAAAGTGCTTACTTGTAATACAACTTTTCATAACCTTAGTTAGAGTGTACATACTCACATCCAACCTTTTTTTTAATAAGAAAATGACTTAATATCATCCAATAAGGTAAATTGACCTCTAGCTTTGAAATCTATATGTCGAATGATCAATTTAACCAAATTAAGTCTTCCCTCCTTTGGCCAAATCGGTACTCGTTAAAAACAATGGTAAATGACGAATGTTATTGATTTCACAAATTTCAATAGGGCATGTCCCAAGGATCCTTTCCCATTTCCTCGAATAGAGAAGTTGGTGGATTGCAGTTTGGGAAATAAGTTTATATCTTTTATGGATGCATTTTCTGGGTACAATCAGATACAAATGGATCTGAAGGAACAAGATCATACTATGTTTATCACTAACTTGGGGCTGCACTGTTACAAGATAATTCCATTTGGCTTAAAACATGTTGGGGCTACTTACCAACATCTAGTTAATAAAGTATTTTCTAGTCAAATTGGGAGGAATGTAGAAGTTTATATTGATAACATGATGGTAGAAAATCTAAGGGAGGAAGATCATTTACTTGAACTCAAAGAAATTTTCTCTAATTTGGAGACCATTCATCTAAAGTTGAATCCAGAAACGTGTACTTTTGGATTACAATCTGTAACATTTATGGGCTACATCATCAATGAAAAAAGGATCCAGGCTAACCCAACAAAATCAGATGCATTGTTAACTATGGATCATCATCGGTCCATCAAAGAAGTTCAAGTGATGAATGGAAGGCTGAAACCTTTAAATAGGTTTATTTCAAGGTCATCGGATAAATGTGCACATTTTTTCCAAGTATTGAGAAACCCCAAATAATTTAATTGGTGTCCTTGAAATCAAAATATATTTATCTTCACCCAAAACTCTATTCAAACCCGTCATCTCGGAAAGACTCTACACATATCTAGCGGTATCGGATTATGATATAAGTGTAGTGCTAGTTCAGAAGATTTATAGTTACCCTTACCCAGTTTATTACATTAGCAATAGTTTACTGAATGCTGAGAAAATTATCATTAACATGAATTTCAAAATTATCAAGAGTAATCCTGATTATTCTTGGTTCCCGAAGGCATAAGACACATCACCTATAAATTTCAAAATTAATATCATTAACATAAATTTCAAATGGCATAGAATATTTCATTATAACTTATGGTAATTAATACATCAAGTAGCTCTAAATCTGAATCCACTCCCATTAAATCAATGAAATTCTATAATATTATACTAAGTTAATCTTAAAACCAAAAGAGATTAAAACTTTGATAGATTATGATATAACTAATGGGATAATTAAACTTAATATCATAAATGAATTTCTAACTGTTATGGAATGTTGCCTCTGTTAGATCTGAATATGATTGTCACAAAGCTATTAATGTTTTTGTTCACTGATTAACTTTTGCAACTCTTTATTCTTAATTAATAGATTTCTTAAAGTCTGACATATTAGAAATATTTGATCCTAATATTTATTTAATAAATCCTAATTTTATGAAGTGTGAAAATCGTGCGACGATTATCTTAAAAGATTCAATTAAGAAAATTTTAAATTAAATAATCTCTTAAAAATCGAGTCTATTCATATTGAACGAAACCTGTTTGTTGTAAGATCTTCTAAATATCTTTATTGAATTATCTTATATTCATTTATGTTATAAAGTCTAAAACTAAACATTAAAAACATGAATGTGAACATATGGAAGCTTCAAACAACTTACACATTTTCAGCCACTGCCTCGAACTGGTCATACATAATCACATTGCGTTTCAGATACACTTTTCCAGCCACCGCCTCTTAAATCTCCAGGAATGCCTAGATATAAAACACGTAAACTCAATCCATGCATCAATACTGGAGATAGATCGGTAACCATCATGATATTTTGATGGAAAAGTGTCACGAACTTACCATTAATTTATCACTTTTAATAAGTTTCACATCGACGAGAGCGTTCTTGTGTCTGTTAGCAACAACGCCATCAAAATTTACAGACTCCAAAAAACCTTCTAGCTGTTATTCTTGAGAAACAACTTTACTGGTGAAGATGACATAAGAACTCTTCCAATCGGTTTGAGTAGCACCGAATCTATTGGGAAAACTAAAGCAATCAGATCTATTACCGCAATTGACTACAACCGGATATGAGTTAACCCGATCGAGTATTCATGGTGAAATTGGTCAAGCTAACAATTTAGAATCAAATTGATTAAAAGATACAAAAAAATCATATTCTAATTACAAACCATATTTAAAAATAAAATGAGAGAGAAATTACAAAAAAATAATAATTCTGAAAGTATGTTATTTTGTACATATTGGTTTGTAAATTCTTAAATTTATTTTATCAGTTTGATATCTTTTTTTCATATCACATCGAGTTAATAATGACTTTGAAGCTAGGTTTCTAAAGAAACAATAAAGTGAGTTTAAATTTATGGAGAAATGTTGAAGAATAAAAAGATAATTGTTTTAGAAAAGTTGCGCAAAATAAAGCTTTAAAAATTTATGGTACCTACTAGAATAATAAAATATAGAGATTTTCATATTGTTTGGATCCAGTTAACTTTGCACCAAATGTTGTATTTGATTTGAAATCTCATCATACCAGTAGAACAAAACACGGGAAATAAATATAAAGTTTTTTTATAATATTCACCTAAGAATAAACAAAACAAGAATACTTACGGGTTTGTATGTTATTTTCCATATAGTATTCTTTCGTTCCTTTTTGTTCTTCAGTGATCCTGAAGAAAACTTGACAAGTTTGTAGAATGAGTTACAAAAGAAAGGCAAAGTCTTCCAAACACATAAGGAATCAACTAATTTCATATTAGGGTTTAGGATGAATAAATTCTTAAACATAGCTTCTTATTTATAGGTTTTACAATGTGAAGCCCAATGTTGTAAAGCCAATCATATTTTACTTCCTTGTGTTCTGAGACCATAACCCGATAAATTGATAAATCAATTTATACCATGAATTATTAGCTCAAGCTTAAGTATTGAGATTTGGGGCTTCTTATTCATAGTCTCAAATTCAATCTTGTTACCACGCTTGACTTCATACCGTATTTTCACCCATAGGTCAAATTCAGTTGATTGTTTAATTAGTTTGATTACTTTTAATTTAGACTTCTTTAAGACAATGACCAAATATGTTTATTTAGTATGTCGGTCCATAAATATATTAAATAAATATAGTCCAAAAATATCTCACTTGGACCACCACATGCTACTCAAGAATACACATTCAACTTTGATCGGATCTATGTATCAATTTTCGATAGAAAAATGGTACAACCCCATACATGTCTGATAACGATAAAGGACTAAATATATTTTTCTCGTAATCTGAACAATATGATGCAATACATCCCATTGTAGATATACTCTTAAATGGTTCCTACATTTGTAGATCCCGTACAGTACATATATCAATACATATTTCCAAGTATATATATATACCACAATAATGCAAAATATAGCATCATATCATATTACAAACTCCCACTAAAACTAATATTCCATTAAATCAACTACACCCATACTAATGGTGTGTCCTTGGAAAACCTTAAGCAAACCCGCATTTTTAGAGGATCCACTATCACGGAGTTTATTCTGATGTGCTCTATAATTATTTGAACCATCAGTACTCTTTCCTTAATAGACATGAACTTTATGTCTACGTGTTTGGATTTAGACAAGCTCATGTTGCTGTTAGAGTACTACACCGTGGAATTACTACAACACGGAATTGTTATCGCAATACAAACTCATGGGACCTTATATCCTTTTATAATGGGTTAATCCAGTAACAAAATTTTACAGCCATAACGCCTGGTTTGATGCCTCAAAGCACGCAACGAATTCTACTTCCATGGTAGATGATGTAATAAATGTGTACTTTACACTTTTCTAGGATATTGCACCTCCAGGAAATAAGAATATGTTGTCTAATATGTTCTTTAGTATGTATATGCATCCACCAAAATCTAAGTTGAAATACCCAATGATCTTTTGTTTATCCGACTTTATATATGTCTATATGTGCTCTTCAGTTCCTTTCAGATATCGGAGTACCCTTTTAACTGCCTTCAAGTGATCCATGCATGGGTTACCAACATATCTCCCCCAACACATTTACAGTAAAGGCAATGTCCGGACAAGTACAAACTTGACCATATATTAAACTCACAACTGCCGAAGCATAAATGACTGTTTTAATTTCCTCAATCACAAGTTTTATCTTAGGATATTGACCCAAACTAAGTCTGTCACCCTTTGCTATAGGGGTACTTAGGGGTTTGTAATCTTCAATCTGTTATTTTGTAATACACTTTCAATGTATTCATTTTTTGATAATCCAAGAATATCACGAAAGCAATCCCGATGTATACGGATTCCTAATATAAAACTAGTATCACCAAGATCCTTCATATCAAACTTATCTGATAGAAATCTCTTTGTGGAAAACTACCATGGCTAACAAAAATCGAATCGAACTATGCTTCACCACTAGAGAAAACACTTCAATGAAGTCGATTCCTTCCCTTTGAGTAAAACCCTTAGCGACCAGTATTGCCTTGAATCGAGATGCCTCAACCCCTGGATTACCTTATTTTTCACTTGAACACCCATTTACTTCCTACTATATTCTATCCTTTAGGAAAGTTAACAATCTTCCATGTTTAATTCTCATGAATAGATTCAATCTCTTCCCCCATAGCACCAATCCATCGATATTCCTCTGAAATCGCTATAGCTTATCTGTAGCTACTAGGTTCCTGCATCTCAAATTCTTCTACAACTGACAGAGCATATGCAACTAGATTCACGTACCTTTTTAAAAGTCTAATATCTCTTCTTTCTCCGGCCAACGCTATGCTGTAAGGTTGTTGTCTTGGTTTGGGCGCATCATCGTCACTATCATCAGATGCTGACATTTCACCTCCTGATTCTGGATCCACCTCAGAACCACTTGAATTATTAGACCTACTAGGAACTGATTCTACTTCAAGCTCCACCTGTTTACTCACAATCGATCCTGATTCGACTATTTCTCCTATTTATTTATAACTGTCTATCGAAGCAAACTCGTTAAAAGTAACATCCCTAATGATGAGACAACCTGGAGACTTTGGAGAGGTACAACATAACCTATATCCCTTCACTCCAGTAGCATATTCTAGAAATATGCACCTCTTTGCCCTCGACTCAAGCTTACCATCTCTCACATGGGCATATGCAAGACAACCAAACACCCTAAAATGTTCGTAATCAGCCGACGATCCAAACCAAATCTCAAAAGGAGTTTTACAATGAATAGTCGTTGATGAAGACCGATTCACCAAGTAACATTTGTATTGATAGCTTCAGCCCAAAAATCCTTTCCCACACCGGAATGTGAGAGCATACTTCGTGCCTTGTCACAAAGTGTTATGTTCATTCTTTCCGTGACTTCAATCTGTTGTGGTATTTTTGAACAAGTGTGATGGCACACTATTCCCTCAGCTTCGCAGAATTCGTTGAACTCACGACTGCAATATTCTAACCCATTATATGCCCCAAGACGTTTCATTTTTCTTCCTATTTGTTCTCAATCATCGTCTTCCATTTGACAAAGGTTGAATATGCCTCATCTTTCTTTTTCAGAAATTAAACCCACAACGTCCTTGAATAATCATCGATCAAACTCATGTAGTATCTGGCTCCGTTCTTTGATGGAATTCTGTTTGAAACCCAAAGATCTGAGTGAATGTAGTCCACTGTCCTTTTAGTCTTTCTAACAGCCGATTTGCTGAATTTGACTCTAGTTTGTTTACCAAACACACAGTGCTCACTAAATCTCAATGATTATGCTTTATACCCTTTTAACAAATCTCTATTTCCCAAAAAGGTTAATCACGTGTCACTCATGTGACCAAGACAATAATGCCACAACTGATTCTGATCTTGCCTACCTTGGCTATTACTCCCAGATGATGCTACTACACCATCGCCCATAACAACACTTCTTTGAAGAATGTAAAGACTCTTCTGCAAACTATCCTTCATGCATACCATTGAGCCTTTTGTCATTTTAATTACACCATCTTCTACACGGTACTTGTAACCCCGAGAGTCTAGTGTCCCAAGAGAAATCAGGTTTCTCTTTAACCCAGGAATATGCCAGCATGTTAAGATTCTAAGAACCTCGTCAAACATTCTGATTATGACATTACCAATACCACCAATAGTCAACGAATGATTATTCCCTAAATAGACACTTCCATACACTGGCTTGTAAGTATCGAACGACTGCTTGAACTGAAACATGTGATATGTAGCGCCAGTATCGAGTACCCAAGAGTTTTTCCCACAATGTGAAGACACGGAAAATATGTCTCCTCTACCACTATTTTCACTATCGTCGGAATTATTCACACCTTCAACAATGTTTGTTCCATTTTCCTTTTGATTTCCATTCTTACCATTCAGTTTCAGATAATCTCTCCTATAATGACCCTGCTCACCGCATTCATAACAGTTTGAGTTCTTTACCTTTGATTTGGACCTCCACTTCTTCCTTTTTAAAGAACTCGTTTTGCTTTTAGATCTTCCCTTAGTCATAAGGCCTTCTCCTTCAACCTGATTGTCTGGCTGCAACTGTCTCAACTCTTTTGGTTTCAGTGCATATTTATCATCTGCTAGCGACAACTTATCCTTACCATACATAATGGTATCTACGAAGTTTTTATAGGGAGCTAGTACTGATCTTAATACAAACAAATATTGACCCGCATCCTCAATATTGATATCTATGTTCTCCAAGTCCATTATAATTGATTTAAAATTATCTAAGTGCTCATTTATGGACATACCTTCTTTCAATCTGAAATCATACAAACGTTTCTTCAAGTATAATCGGTTTACTACTGATTTATCTGAGTAAAGATCACCTAGCTTCTTCCATGTGTACACAGCAGTCTTCTCACCACTAATCTCACGAAGCACATCGTCTTTCACACTCATTAAAATCCAGCACAAAGCCTTTTCTTGAAGATCTTGTTTCTCCTCTTCTTTCATCTCTTATGGTAACTTATTCCCGACATCCTTCCACGACCCTTGTAGTACCAATGAATATTTTAGTTTAATCTTCCACAATGCAAAGCTGGACCCCCCCATCAAATTTTTAATCATGTATTTATTGTTGTAGACGCCATTGTGAAACCCTAATCACAAAAGCTCTAATTTCACCATGTGGCTCTGGTACCAATTTTGTTATAAATCAATATGCCATTTATCACAAATGGCTCAAACACAGAACACAAATAAAGGACAGAATAAATAGAACACATGATTTAACGTGGTTTGATATCTGTCTACGTCCATGGATGCCGACAGAGAAAAGTGTTTCATTGTGATAAAAAAAAGGATTACAGATTTCAGATTGTGTTTTGTGTAGCCATAGTAGTCAATTTATAGACAATAAATAGAATTTACTAGATAATGGGCCTAATGGTCTCATATCACAAACCTAACAATATACTGTCACAACACTTATTTGTACTAACGAACACAATACACTGTCAAGACACAATAACACTATCACAGAAACAAAATTGTATACCGGACACAGTACACTAGAAAAATATTATTCGACACATTCATAACATATTGATTGAGCATTTGGTAAGCGAAACTTCCATAAAATCGTAAACTTTTTTATCAAGAGATTTTAAAGATGATACTTTGCATTATTGATCAGTTTTTAGTTTGACTTAAAGAGTTCTTTGTTCAAACTTTTTGGATAATTCTCAATTACCCCACTAATAAAGTCAAATATTAAAATATATGATATTTTATTTTATGTTTTTAATAGAATAAATTTTATGTACTAAAATAATTAAGAAACTTTTTCCATTAATTATTTTATATTTTTTACAAGTTAATTTATGTTTGACATATTTTCTTTATTTGGTATTATATTTAAACTTTATTTTAATTTGATTTTTTTTTCACTATGCCAAAGTAGGTACATGTTTACTTTACTTCTAAAACTGTATCTAATCAATTTATCTTTTTTATTTTATAAAGTTTTATTATTTTAGGCACACTTATATTATTTAAGACCTAACCTACATACCTATTTAAGGGATTTTGTACCTAGAATACTTATATATATAAAATTCACTAAATAGTTTTATACATTTACTTTTTTTTATTTAAAATTTTAAAGGTTCATATCTTTTAAACGTAACTCATGAAAAAAGAATCTAAATATACCATTAGTTTTGTTTGTTAAGACGAACAAAACTAGTACCTAGTACCATTCATGATATGTTTTGATTTTTTTAAAAGTTATATTTTACACTGGTTTCTTATTTTATGGTTTCACATATATCATATGCTTGGTTTTTCATATATCATAGTTGGTCTAGTTTAGCATCTATTATACTTGGTCTGGTTTTGCATCTATCATAGTTTATTTTGTTTTGCATCTACTAGTACAAACTTAAAAAAGTTTCGCATCTAGGAAAAAAGGTTTCGCATCTCATGAGTTCGGATTTCATTGATATAGACCATGGCATATATCTGGAGGGTTATTCAAACATATTCAATTCCATGCCCCACAGAACAATATAATTTAGTGGATTATGACTCAAATAGTTGCTAGTCGTTTCACCTCTTGGGCTAATGGGTTTTTAGACTTAACCTAAGCCAATGAACCTACCCGGAAGACCCTTGGATCACCACATTAGTATAAATATCCTAACTACTTTCATTAATGAGGATAACCAGAATTTACTGCTAGCACACACCTTAATTATCTCTTTACATCTTACCTTAAACATTAAATTCCCAAAACTCTTTCCAAAACTACCCTTTCATCAGAAATAATCCACACTAGGATATTCGTCGTAACAGTCATCTTCTTCGTTTACACTCTAATATTAAAAATTTAAAAGTTTGTATCCTTTACACTGTAACTCGAAAAAAAAATCCAAAAATACCATTGTTTTTTTAGACGAACAAAACTAGTCCATTCATCATATGTTTTGATTTTTTTCTTAAAAAGTTATATTTTACACTCGTTTCTCATTATATGGTTTCACGTCTATCATATGACTGGTTGCACATCTATCATAGTTTGCTTACTTTACCATCTATCACAGTTGGTATGGTTTTGCATCTATCGTAGTTGTCTAGTTTCGTAATAGTCGTTTTTTATTTTAGACTATAAAATTAAAATTTTAAAGGTTCGTATCTTTAAAACCGTAACTTTTTATAAAAAAATCCGAAAATACCATTGGTTTTGCTTTTTAAAGACGAACAAAACTAGTATCATTAATGATATATTTTGAGTTTTTTTAAAGTTATGATTTACTCTTTTTCAATTAGTATAAAGAATATACACGTTTCACATCTATCAGTACAAAGAATATCAACGTTTCACATCTATCATTACACAGGTTTTGCATCTATTGGTACAAAGAATAAACATGTTTCACATCTATTGGTACTTAAAGTAAACAGGTTTCACATCTTCCAAACTTCATTTTCTTCGTTTAAACTGTAAACCCTTTTTCGAACCAAATAATCCAAAAAACACAAAAATATACTAAATACAATCAAAATCTTAATGAGAGGCATGTTTGAGCCCATAGATAGATTTTCTCGAACCAAATTCCTTATTGTTCGAGGCAAGCACTATGTTATCCACATATAATATAAGAAATATGAAGTTACTCTCACTAAGCTTGTGATACACGCAATCCTCAATCGAATTGATCTCAAAGTCAAATGACTTTCACCTTAAGGAATTTGTGGTACCATTAATGAGAGGCCTGTTTGAGCCCATAAATGTATTTTCCAAGCCTACAAACCAGATCATTTTAGTTTCTTTCTACAAAGTACGATGGTTGCACCATATAAATCATTTCCTCAATATCACCATTGAGAAAAACAGTCTTAAGATCTATTTGATGGAGCTCAAGTCAAAATGTGCAACTAATGCCATAATTTTTCTAAAGGAATCCTTTTTCGATACCGGAGCGAAGGTTTCTTTAAAATAATTATTTTCACACTGAGTTAACCTTTTACTACAAGATATGCTTTATGTCTTTTCAAACTACCCATATAATTGTGTTTGGTTTTGTAAACCCACTTGCAACCAATTGTCCTTCTCCCTTCAGGTAATGGGACAAGATCCCATACCGCATTGTCCTGCAATGATTTATACTCTTCCTTCATAACATCAATTCACTACCGAGAGTAAGAGCTTTGCATGACTTGTTTTTAAGATGATGGATCATCTACGGTTCCAGCACATAACTCATCATGTTCCTGAAGATATACTTCAAACTTTGGACCTATAGTACTATTATTTTCTCTCATGGATATTCTTAAGGGTACTATTTTCTCTTGCACTTCTTAATGAGGTAAAGTTTGATCAATATGAACGATGTCATTTTGATCTTCTTATGGAAAATTACCTTGGGGTTCATCTTGTTTTTCATGGACCATATATGTATCCTGGTTGGAACCATAAAGTGGAACATCAGTGTTAATTTTAGGATTACATTGTTCTAACATAACCGAATGATTGGCATTATAACCCAATATTCT
Source organism: Limnanthes douglasii subsp. nivea (assembly GCA_036936605.1). Classification (NCBI taxonomy): domain Eukaryota; kingdom Viridiplantae; phylum Streptophyta; class Magnoliopsida; order Brassicales; family Limnanthaceae; genus Limnanthes; species Limnanthes douglasii. The sequence continues at coordinate 45,472,689 of JAUPFV010000002.1, forward strand.
GATAGCTGACTATCCTCGTTAAAACCTTCATGAATCTCTATAGATTCTTGGTCGTGAGAGAATCATAAAACTTAAACCTCTTGAAATATTATACAGTGAGAGAATCATAAAACTTAAACCTCTTGAAATGTTCGGAATAACCTATGAAAAAATAGCTCATTATTTTTTGTCTAGTTTTGTTTCTTGAGGTCTGTAAGGCCTCACCTTAGCTGGACAATGCTTTAAATAGGGTTTACGCTCGTTCAAAAGCTCATATAGGGTCCTAACAATAGCCTTAGTGGGTACTCGGTTGAGTATATAAGAGGTATATTTGATGGCTCCCCCTAGATAGATAATCGTGGAGATGAGTGACTTATCAGACTTCTAACCATATTTTTTAGTGTATGGTTCCGTTCCCGGATACACTATTCATATGGGGTGAACCCGATATTTTGTATTAAGAGACTATGCCACACTTTTCTAGGTACTATACAAAGGATCCTGGACTATATTCATCCGATTCGTCATAGTTTTCATAATATTCACCAGCATGGTCAGATTTGACAGTTCTAATACTCTTACCGAGAGGTTTCTCAACCTCGGCCCTAAAATATATGAACTTGTCCATGGCCTTAGACGTTTCATGAAGAATATAAAAGTACCGAAATGATAGTAATCGTCAATGAATCATATAAAGTATTGTTGCCCGTTCCATGATTTATGTGGAAATGGTTCACATATGTCAGTATGTATCAACTCTAGGACTTCACTCGCTTTATATTCCCCTACCTTTTTAAATTTCGTATGTATCTCTTTAATACACTCGACGAATATAATTAAGTCAAAGTAATCAATGATAAATGGTTCACATATGCCGGTATGTATCAACTCTAAGACTTATTCGCTTTATATTCCCCTACTTTTTTAACTTTCGTATGTCTTTCTTTAATACACTCGAAAAATATAATTAAGTCAAAGTAATCAATGGGACCCAATAAACTTTCAGCAACAAGCGTGTCTATCCTAACTTTGGATATGTGACCAAACTACTTGTGTCCCAGTTTACAGGATCTTTCAGATTCAGTGCTGTTGTTTTTCATATGTTGTGCAGTCATAGAAATATGAAAATTATCAATAGTATGTAATAAATAAAAATTATTATCTTACATTAAACTTATATTCACAATAATATTATTATTAAAAGAGAGTGTAAAATAATTGTTTCTAATTAGACATGAATAACCTTGCAAGTCCAAAACTGGAAAAGATACCAAGCTCCTCCAAAAACTTGGGAACATACATTACATTATCAATAAATAAAACATGTCGAGTAGAAATTTTTAAATGTAAATCGCATAAATCTAAAACGTGACAAGAGCTCCCGTTTGCAATGAAAATGGATTTTTAATCCTCACTTAGCATCTTACTCCTTGACGTACCCTGCAAAGAAATACATACATGAGTTGTTGTAGCCGAATCAACCCACAAAGTATGTTTTTCTCATAAATGATATTACTTTCTGAAACAACCAAAGATGTGGGAGTACCTTTTCTTAAGATGTTAGCCCACAATTTCTCACAATCCTTCGTCAGATGTCATTTCTCTTTGCACAAAAAGCACGAGGACTCGATTCAAAAAGATAACTAAATGTTTCTAATAGTTAATTTAACATGAAAAGTGAACGTTTCCAAAAATTAATTGCCAAACAACTAAATACTTCTAAGAACTAAGTTAATATGACACCCGCATAACGTTTATTTATTCAAATAATTAAATGTTTACTTTTTCTTGAAACAAGATTTTGAAAGGCAAAATCCATTTCTATTCATATTAAGATTTAAAATTTGATTCTTTTTAAGACAATCAATATTTTAATTTTAAAAATCAATCAAATAAGTTGTTTCCAATAATTTTTTAAGCATTTTTTATGAAGTTTTTTCAAACATCGTAAAAACATATTTGACTGATAATATTTTTACTTTCCATGTAAATTTTTTAAAACCATAATAATGTATGTCGATTAAATGTATGTATATGACACCAAGCTGTTAATTAAAAGGTAATTCAACATGACATTAAATATCTTCAAGAATTAATTTATGATGATAGCTAAAAGTTCTTAGGAACTAATTTAAGATGATGTCTAAATATTGTAAAAATATTTTAACCAAAAACTAAATATTTATAAGAGCTATTTGAATCAAACAACTAAATAATTTTATTATCTAAGTTAATCATGATGGGGTCGGATTTCTTTGAGTGCAATAGCCAGCAATAGGGTGAGATTTCTTCGATGGGGAAATTTAGACCCAAAATAAATATCATACTGATTCAGCATTTTTACCTTTTGACTCAACTGTGTGTTAGCTATATCTTTATTTGTGGAGTACGTATAATTAATAATGGTCAATGAGATTTGAGGCTTATAAGTTTGACCCATATTCATGGACACAAAGGTAGCCTATAAAGACTCAAAAGAATAGCGTTTAAGAGGATTGAGACTTTATATCACTGATCATTAAGTAAAGCAACTCGATTATCTATATACCTTCCACCTCATATGTAATATATTACCTAGACACTTACTTAAATATCCTCCAAACTAGTTTTATCCATATGAGATTGGCGACCATAGATGGAGCGTAGAGGAAGGTGCCCGGATAGAAAAATATGAAACCTAAGTTTACCTTCAAAGTTTTTTGGAACATGGATCATCATATGCAGATAGGTCCCCTCTTGAAAATGACGAGGTTAGATTCGAAGAGGAGCATATGCAAACATTTCATGTGAATAACGATATTGAAAAAATACTTTACATGCAAGAGGAGAGTGATCGATTACGAGCAAAACTTAAAGCATTGAGAGCCCAAAAGCGGACTGAGAAGGATTTGGGAGGGGGGAAATAATCCTTCAGAATATCCCAAATCTAACGAGCCAAATAATAATCCCTATCATGATATGAAGCAAGGTCATAATGGCTAGTCTCCTAAATCCCACCAAGAATTCAAAAAGGAACATCGAGCTAAGCATTACTCACGCACTTCGAAGTCTGCTAAGGGTTCAAGAATGAAGTCAGAAGCAAAAAATATCATCTTCTTCTTCTTCAAGTAGTGATCATTTTTATAAGAAAAAGAAAGGAAAGCTAGCTAAGAAAATTCAAAAAAAACTTTATAGATCAAGTAAGCAAGATTCTTCGAGGAATAAAAGGGGCCGAAAGAGTGAAAGAAAAAAGGAAAGGTCGAGAGAGGATTTTCGAAGACAAAGTTGACTACCTCCAATTATGTCATTGACTAAATATGGGGTCCTCATTAGAAGTGGCAAATATCCCAGGCTCGGATTGCACGAAGAACTGATCACTTAGCAATCGATATATGTTATGGTTAGCTGATACTTTCAATTTTCCATAATAACCATCTCGAACAATTTAAGAATTTCATGATGAGTTTTGAAGATGACGATAAGCTGCTATGCAGATATTTTTCTTAAACATTCAAGGTATAATTTTAAAGTGGTATAATATATTACCACAAGGATCGATCAAGAATTTAGACATGTTTTTATGGCCTTCCGAAGAAAATTTATGGGAAGTTGAACTTAGGAAAAATGGAGATGCAATAATCTATTGTTGGCAACATGCTAATAAATCTTTAAAATATTATACTCAACAATTGGTGAATATCAAAGATGGGTTGGCATATTGCTTCAAACAGGTGGTTATAGTTGCACTCTGAAAAAGGTTGTTAGCTGGTGAGTTGGTTGATTCAGTGAACTACAAAAAAACCATGACTTGGGGTGGCTTATTAAAACAGGTTGGGAAACTAAAAAGTTAAGGAAAACCATCAATATAAACCTACGATTTCCAATCATATTCCACAAGCTAGTAGCAAGTCGCAAGCAACAGTTAACAATTTCCTGAGGGACCGTGACAAAGATCTCATTGGCCTAGATTGAGCCAATCTAATCTAGGGAAGCAATCTAGGAAATTAGTGGGTTCAACCTAATTATTTTGTTGAACTAATTTAGAATATAGAAATTATTTACGATATGGAAAATAATATTGTGTAATTTTGAAGGCATGCACCTATCCTGATCCTGAGGAAAATTCAAAACACACGATTATGCAGGTATCAAAACGATATAGGACATGACACTAAGGATTGTGTTGCTATAAAGCATGAGATAAAATCATTAATCAAGAACGGAAAATTAACTACATTTGTCAAATCACAAGTGAGTAATAGGCAAGTGAGTAACAGATCACAGCCAAGTACGAGTGGGACTCAGTCTACTTTACCTGTCGTTCGAAGGAAAAATACACAAGCTCCTAAATAAGATAGTACAATTCTGATTATTGAAAAATTCGATGTGGATTTGAAATAATTGGAACCTCATCCGGATCGGGGTCGAATGAATATGATGGTTGAAAAAATTGGAAAGGTTAACAAGTTATGTCGATTTTTTGAATCATTAACTATTTTTGTAGGAGATACGATGACAACACCTTCGAGTTGCTCCAAGAAAAGGCATGTTGTTAGTTTGATCATGCAATTGGAAGGGAAAATATCTCCACCTTTGTACCAGAACCCTGCTCCCTTCACAGTTTTGATGAAGATGACTTAAGAAATATCGTAGTCTCACATGAGGATTTTGTAGTTTTGACCACACACATCTGTACCAGAACCCTGCTCTCTTCGAGTTGCTCAAATTTTGATTGACACTGGTAGCTCAACTAATGTCTTATTTTTGTCTACCTATAAGCAGATGAAAAACCCATATGTCATACTATGATCGAACAGAACCATAGTAGGTTTTACATGTAAATCAGTTGATGTTATTGGGGAATTTGAAAAGGAGGCGATTATTGGCAAACTACCATTTAAGAAAGTGGTTAGAGTATTGTTTGTGGTGGTGGGCTATCTGAACTCTTATAACACCATATTAGGTAGATCTTGGCTATCAAAGATGTATGCAGTCTTGTCAACAGTTCATCAATGTTTGAAATGCGCAGTCAGAGGTCAAGTATGAGTGATTTGGAGCAGTTAAAAACTGGCCAAAGTATGTTTTGTTACTGCTTTTACTCCAAAATCCCTTGAGAATTGCAACTAAGAAAGAATAGAAATTACTTTAATCCTCTTCATATCCGAGCAATATAAATGATCCAAGAAAGACTCATAGTATTGTTATCCTAATTGAAGAGGTTGAAGTGCACAGTTAAGCTGATGGAGAAATGTTAGAATATGAGATAAATTACCATCGAAATTTAAAAAGAAATTACTATCATTTTTATTTAAAATTTGCATTATTTATCTGGTGTAATAAAGATGTGAATGGTGTACCAACTAATTTTATTTCTCACAAATTATCTGTGAGATCCGATGCAGGCCCAGTAATCCAAAAGAGGAGGATTTTTTCCAAAGAAATATCTCAACCCATTTTTAAATAGGTAGACAGATTGACCAAACTGCGACATATTCGGGAATCGCAGTATCCATTATGGATGTAGCTCTTGTTGATTATATCAGTGCTCTTGTTGACCATACCACTAGTCTTCTTGTCCATGCCATTTCTCGTGTAGACCATGTCATTGCTCGTGTTTACCATACCATTGCTCTTGTTGACAATTCCATTGCGGTTGACGACCATGCCACTACACGGTGCTGATTATGCGACCACTCAATATACTGCATGTATTGACTATGCGCCCACTCAGAATATTGACGATTTGAAAGTCTTTATTGTTGTTGTTTTTATTTAGAAGAACTACCCGCAGCCATGGTTGCGCTTGGTAACTGCAGTTCTTTCTGAGTGTATCTATGAGTTTGATTAGGTAGTTTGGTAACGTCGTTTAGTTTCCATATATTCTACAAAGATTCGAAATAATTGTTTCATGCCTGTCATTTCGACAACAACTCCCTCCCAATAATATATCTCTTGCAATCTTAAAAAGTGCTTACCTGTAACACAACTTTTCATAACTTTAGTTGGAGTGTACATACTCACTTCCACCTTTTTTTTAATAAGAAAATGACTTAATATCATCCCATAAGGTAAATTGACCCCCAGATTTTAAATCCATCTCTCGAATGATCAAACTAGCCAAATTAATTATTCCCTCATTTGGCCAAATCGGTACTCGTTAAAAAAGAATGGTAAATGACGAATGTGTATTGATTTCACAGATTTCAATAGGGCATGTCCCAAGGATCCTTTCCCAATTCCTCTAATAGAACAATTGGTGGATTCCACTTCAGGAAATAAGTTGATATCTTTTATGGATGCCTTTTCAGGTTACAATCAGTTACAAATGGATCTGAAGGAACAAGATCATACTACGTTTATCACTAACATGGGGCTGCATAGTTACAAGATAATGCCATTTGGCTTAAAACATGTTGGGGCTACTTACCAACATCTAGTTAATAAAGTATTCTCTGGTCAAATTGGGAGGAATGTATAAGTTTATATTGATAACATGATGGTAGAAAGTCAAAGGGAGGAAGATCATTTACTTGAACTTAAAGAAATTTTCTCTAATTTGGAGACCATTCATCTAAAGCTGAATCCAGAAACATGTACGTTTGGATTACAATCTGTAAAATTTATGAGGTATATCATCAATGAAAAAAGGATTCATGTTAACCCAACGAAATCAGATGCATTGTTAAATATACATCATACTCGGTCCATCAAAGAAGTTCAAGTGATGACTGGAAGGATGGCAGCTTTAAATAGGTTTATTTTAAGGTCATCGGATAAATGTGCGTAGTTTTTCAAAGTATTAAGAAACCCCAAATAATTTAATTAGTCTCCTTGAAATAAAAATACTTTTATCTTCACCCAAAACTCTATTCAAACCGGTCATCTCAGAAAAACTTTACATATATCTAGTGGTATTGGATTATGATATAAGTGTAGTGCTAGTTCACGAGGTTGATAGTTACCCTCATCCAGTTTATTACATTAGCTATAGTTTGTTGAATGCTGAGAAAATTATCATTAACATGAATTTCAAAATTATCAAGAGTAATCCTGATTATTCTTGGTTCCCGATTACATAAGACACATCACCTATAAATTTCAAACTTAAATTCATTAACATAAATTTCAAATGGCATAGAATATTTCATTATAATTTATGGTAATTAATACATCAAGTAACTCTAAATCTGAATCCACTCCCATTAAATTAACGAAATTCTATAATATTATACTAAGTTAATCTTAAAACCAAAAGAGATTAAAACTTTGATATATTATGATATAACTAATGGGATAATTAAACTTAATATCATAAATGAATTTCTCAGTGTTATAGAATGTTGCCTCTATTAGATCTGAATATGATTGTCACAAACCTATTAATGTCTTTGTGCGCTAATTAACTTTTGCAACTCTTTATTCTTAATTAATAGATTTCTTAAAGTCTGACATATTAGAAATATTTGATCCTAATATTTATTTAATGAATCTTAATTTTATGAAGTGTGAAAATCGTGCGACGATTATCTTAAAAGATTCAATTAAGAGAATTTTAAATTAAATAATCTCTTAAAAGGCCAATCTATTCATATTGAACGAAACCTGTTTGTTGTAAGATCTTCTAAATATCTTTATTGAAATATCTTACATTAATTTATGTTATAAAGTCTAAAACTAAACATTAAAAACCTGAATGTGAACACATGAAAACTTCAGACAACTTACACATTTTCAGCCACTGCCTCGAGCTGGTCATACATAATCACATCACGTTTCAGATACACTTTTCCAGCCATCGCCTCTGAATAATCTCCATGAACGCCTAGATATAAAACACGTAAACTCAGCATCAATAATGGAGATAGATCGGTAACCATTATCAGATTTTGATGGAAAAGTGTCAGGAGCTTCCCATTAATTTATCAATTTTAATAAGTTTTAAATCGACGAGAGCGTTTTTGTGTCCGTCAGCAACAACGCCATCAAAATTTATAGACTCCGAAAAACATTCTAGCTGTTATTCTTGAGAAACAACTTTACTGGTGAAGATGACATAAAAACTCTTCCAATTGGTTTGATTAGCACCGACTCCATTGAAAGAACTAAAGCAATCAGATCTATAACCACAATTGACTACAACTGGATATGAGTTAACCCGATCGAGTATTCATGGTGAAATTGGTCAATCTAACAATTTTGAATCAAATTGATTAAAAGATACAAAGAATTTATACTCTAATTACAAACCATATTTAAAAATAAAATGAGAGAGAAATTACAAATTGTTTTTTTCTCATCTTACGTTATTTTGTACATATTAGTTTTGTAAATTCTTAAATTTATTTTGTTAGTTTGATATCTTATTTTTCATATCGCATTCAATTAATGACTTTGAATCTCGGTTTCCAAAGAAAGAATAAAGTAAGTTTATACTTATATAGAAATATCTAAGAATAAAAAGATAATATTTTTAGAAAAGTTGGCCAAAAGCAAACTTTACAAATTTATGGTAACTACTAGAATAATAGTATATAGATTTTCATATTGTTTGCATCCAGTTAACTTTGTACCAAATGTTGTACTTGATTTGAAATCTCATCATACTAGTATAACAAAACACAGAAAATAAATATAAATCATTTTTCATAATATTCATCTAAGAATAAACAAAACAAGAATACTTACGGGTTTGTATGTTATTTTTGATATAGTATTCTTTTGTTCCTTTTTGTTCTTTAATAATCCTAGAGAAAACTTGACAAGTTTGTCAGAACGAGTTACAAAAGGAAGGAAAAATATTCCAAACACATAAGGAATCTGCTAATTTCATATTAGGGTTTATGATGAATAAATTCTTAAATACAGCCTCTTATTTATAGGTTTTACAATATGAAACCCAACGTTGTAAATCCAATCATATTTTACTTCCTTTTATTCGGAGCCCATAACCCGATAAATTGATAAATCAAATGTGTACCATGAATTATTAGCTCAAGCTTAAGTATTGAGATTTGGGGCTTCTTATTCATAGTCCCAAATTCAACCTTGTTACCACGCTTGACTCCATAATGCATTTTCACCCATATCTCAAATTCTGTTAATTGTTTAATTAGTTTGATTACTTTTAATTTGGACTTCCTTAAGACAATGACCAAATACGTTTATTTAGTATGTTGGTCCATAAATATATTAATTAAATATAGTCCAACAATCTCTCACTTAGACCACCACATGCTACTCAAGAATACATATTCAACTCTAATGGGATCTATGTATCAATCTTCGATTGAAAAATGGTACAACCCAATACATGTCTGATAACGATAAAAAACTAAAGATATTTTTCTTGTAATCTTAACAATATGATGCAATAGATCCCGGTGTGGATTAATTTCAATTGAGGGTAATTTTGTCTGAAGTTTGAGGTATTTCAAGGGTATTTAATGTTTAGTAGATTGTAGTGAGAGATTTGAGCTGCCTGGTTGTATTTAATTTTCATTACCCTCATTAAATGAAAGTGGTTGGGTATTTATACCCTTAATTTTAGGCCATATGGGCTTTCGGGTCATGATTATAAATTCTGGTCGAGTTCAAAAACTCATTAGTTTTTAAGTAGGTAGGTAATTAGCTTAGTCATGAAGTGATTAAGTTTTTAATACATTAGTTCAGTTTAGATGTTTTAGTGGGTGGATCTTGTCCGAATTTCCCCTGTCTGGTCCTCATAATGAGTGGTGACAATCCGGACTCATCAGATCCCATTGTAGATATACTCTTAAATGGTTCCTACATTTGTAGATCCAGTACAGTGCATATATCAATACATATTTCCAAGTATATATATATATAAATAAACCAAAATACTGCAAAATATAACATCATATCATATTACAAACTCCCACTAAAGCTAATAATCCATCAAATCAACTGTACCCATACTAATGGTGTGTCCTTGGAAAACCTTAAGCAAAACCGCATCTTTAGAGGATCCACTATAATGGAGTTTGTTCTGATGTGCTCTATAATTATTTGAACCATCAGTACTATTTCCTTAATATACATGAACTTTATGTCTACGTGTTTGGATTTAGACAAGCTCATGTTGCTGTTAGAGTACTACACCGTGGAATTACTACAACGCAGAATTGTTATCGCAATACAAACTCATGGGACCTTATATCCTTTTATAATGCGTTAATCCAGTAACAAATTTTTACAGCCATAACGCCTGGTTTGATGGCTCAAAGCACGCAACGAATTCTACTTCCATGGTAGATGATGTAATAAATGTGTAATTTACACTTTTCTAGGATATTGCACCTCCAGGCAATAAGAATATGTTGTCTAATATGTTCTTTAGTATGTCTATGCATCCACCAAAATCTGAGTTGAAATACCCAATGATCTTTTGTTTATCCGACTTTATATATGTCTATATGTGCTCTTCAGTTCCTTTTAGATATCGGAGTACCCTTTTAACTGCCTTTAAGTGATCCATGCATGGGTTATTCTTCAAAATCAAAATCTATTCTCTTATTCTTCCCCCAAACTCAATATTTTTGAGAAATTTGGTCGTTTTTGTCTCAAATATTATACAGTGAGAGAATCATAAAACTTAAACCCCTAGAATGTTTGGATTAACCTATGAAGAAGCAGTTCACTATGCAGATGTTTTAAATAGCCTCTACACCCGTTCCAAATCTCATATGGGGTCTTAACAGTAGACTTACTCAATACTCGATTGAGTATATAAACGGTACATTTGATGGCTTTCCCCCTGAGAAATAATAGTAGAGATGAGTGACTTATCATACTTCTAACCATATTTTTTAGTGTCCGGTTCTGTCTCTCGAACACACCATTCATGCGGGGTGAACCTGATATTTTGGATTGATGGAGTATGTCACACTTTTCTAGGTACTATACAAAGGATCATGGACGTTGTCCATCTGATCCGTCATATTTTCCATAGTATTCACCACCACGGTCAGATCTGACAGTCTTAATGCTCTTACCGAGTTGTTTTTCAACCTTAGTCTTAAAATTTATGAAATTATCCCTAGCCCTTGACTTTTCATGAAGAACATAGAGGTACTGAAACAAGAGTAGTCGTCAATGAATGATATAAAGAATTTATGCTCATTCCATGATTCCTGTGGAAACATGGAACATATGTCGGTACTCGCTCTATATTCCCCTAGGATTTTAACTTTTGTTTGTTTCCTTTTGATACACTCGATGCATATAATGAATTCAAAGTAATCAAGGGGACTCAATAAACCTTCAGCAACAAGCTTGTCTATCCTAACTTTGGATATATGACCTAACTACTTGTGCCACAGTTTAAAGGATCTTTTAGATTCAATAATATAATTTTTTATATGCTATACAGTAATAACAATATGAAGTAAATCAATAGTATGTAATAAATACAAATTATCATCTTTCGTTAAACTTCTATTCCCGAAATAATGCTTTCGATATGTTAAATTTTACTCATTTTACTAAATATCTTCTTATAAACTTCGGTTAATAATATATTATTGCACATCTTAACTGTATAGACCCAACAAATTGAGTTATGATATCGTTCTCTAAACTACCACACCTCACTTAAGTGTTAAACACTATGGACAAATATGACAAATTATTTGAACTTGTCAATGAACTCCATCTATATTGAAATGTATGCATAGAGGATCCAAAATATTCATGAACAAAATATCTCATATATAGTTATCTCTAAATAGGAAGGTTTTCTTGTTAACCATCTAATATTGTTCAAAGAGTGTCATTACTTTATACAGATCTATTTTTCTTTATTTGGTATATCCTTATATGTTCATCATATATGAATAGTCATGATAGTTAGGGGGTTGTGAAGCATTTTATCAACTATACTACCCATCTTATTGTGAGAGATATACTGTGAATATTTTTTATAAATGTTTATTCATTTTCTTATTATTTTAATTTATTGTGCCGGATGATACATAAATTTGATATCATCATTGCAAAAGTTTTCAACTACAATCCTGATGGACATCAACTCATATACACTTAATTTGTTTTGCAACTACTATATATACTTTAATCGTCACTATTTGTAAAAATATTTTACCATCGCTTAATTTAGATCCCATGTATCTGTGAATGAATATAAAAAATCTTTATTAAAGATAAAACAACAATAAATCACCATTATTTGTAAAGATCTTTTACTATCATTTCATTGTAAATTACCATTATTTGTAAAGATCATTTACTATCATCTAATTTTGATTTGATGTATAATGAATAAGAAAATCTCAACTAAAAATAAAACAATAATAATCGCCATTATTTGTAAAGATCTAATTTTCAAAATTCAATATATAAAGATCCATAAAACTTAATATAAATTAAATTATTGAATACATATAATTAAAGAAAATATAATCTAATTATCATTATTACTTAATATAAAGATCCATAAAACTTAATATAAATTAAATTATTGAATACATATAATTAATGAAAATATAATCTAATTATCATTATTATTTGATATAAATTTTCTAAATAATGTTAATTTTTAACTCCTTTAGTCAATATTAAATTTTACCAAATTACCGTTTTCTAATTAAAGCTTTTATACTCTTAGTATCATATGCTTAGAATCTAATTTTAAATTTTACCAAATTAGGGCATTCTGTAAGAAAAAAAAACTTTTATAATTTCACTATCATATGCTCAGAATGCAAAGGACTGATACGCTCCTTGAAGCAGAAAACAATTTGGATCTGATTTGTAAATTTCTGATACGTTGTAATGACCACTGAATCTATTATATGAACAATTTGGATCTGATTTGTAAATTTCTGATACGTTGTAATGACCACTGAATCTATTATATGACCCGTCGGCCTCTCCTTCCATTTCACCGAATGAGCTGTTGTAATGACCACTGAATCTATTATATGAACCCGTCGGTCTCTCCTTCCATTTCACCGAATGAGCTGTCGGTCTCTCCGTTTTCCACATGAGCAGATTCATTCCACCGAAAGGATGTAAATTTAATAGTTTTATGAGCTGTCAGGCTCTACCGATGTTTGTTTTATGAGCTGTCGGTCTCTCCATTCATTCCACCGAAAGGATGTAAAATTAATAGTTTCATTGCCTCAACCAAGTTCAATAAGGATGGATTATAGAATATAATGAAAACAGAAGGTACATTTATGTAAAAGATAAATAGTAAGTAACCAATAAACCAAATTAAAGTTCTAAAATTATAATGAAATAAAAGAATTTGGTAATTTACTTTGAATAATATATAATTCACAAAATCTTTTAGTGCAGCCATGATGTTAATAGAGTTGAGAATTACAATTTCAATGTATGAGTAATCATATTTATAAATGCAATCTTTTATCAAACTGAACATAGAAATATTTAGAAACATAATTTATTTATAATCGGCCATAAAGAATACAGCCCAACATAGTCATAAACACAACAACTCCAGAAAAACTTTAGAAAACATAAAGAGTTGGTTTATTAGGGACAAGACACAAACTTATAACACATAAGAAAGGTACACTGGATCACATTAAGTAGAGACTGAACCAACATGCTTAGTAATAGCCTGCTCGAGGGCATCTCTATTCGCACCAAAAACCGTGTCCACCATGTTCCCACCTTTCAGAAGAATGAAGGTCGGCACTAGCCCGACACCAAATTCCTCAGCCGCCATTGTCGTCTCTTAAACGTTGGTCTCTTGGAGTGTTATTTATAAGCTCCAAATGGACAGTGATGCACCAAGGTTTGCTAAATAATTACACTAATACACAATAGACTGGGTACGAACACGTGGAATGTGTTTCTTGCCTGTGTGACACGGCAATGGGAAACAATCTGTAATATTATATTACAGCAGACTAAAAATCATCATGGGTCACCAATGTTTGACACGGCGTAAATTGGACACTAAATTTTTTTTAGTGTCTAAAATTGGTAATTTATGTTTAAAAATGTCGCGTATATGGCTACTGGCGCGTGATAATTAACCAACCATACATAAACGTATGGAATCTAAAATTATATTTTTTTTGTTACAAATACGATAATTAGACATTTCACACTTAAAATATACATGAAACCGATTTATTTCTTTGGATTTAAAATGTTTAGTAACCGTATTTATAATCGCACTAGTATTGATCTACACTCTTTATCATCAAGAATGATTATTTTGGGTATTTATAATAAAAAGAATTATAACTTTCGATGTTATGTATCACCGTATGGTTAATTTGCATGCGACAGTGACCATATAAACAATATTTTAAAACAAAGATGATTTATTTTGAGGTCGAAAAACCTTTAGTGTGCCAAACACAAGTGACCAGTGTTTGACAAGTGTCTAACCTATATTCGCATTAGGCAAAAAAATTTATATTAATTATGAGAGCGGATATTCTGATTTAAAAAGTATATATTTATATTTTTGTAAGAAGGAAGGAGATCGCAATCTAATTAACAATATTATTTACATTTATTTATAAAATAGAAATAGACAATAACCACTTTTACTTATCTATCCCAATAATATTTATTTATTTATCCCAACAATATCTACTCCGTTGATCAGATTTAATTTTAAATTTATTAAAAATGAAGATTAGATTTGTTGATATATTATGGTATTAATTCATTTTTATTTTTCTATTTTTCATGTCATATGTTTTGCTTTTATACATTTATCATTTGACACGTATATTATTAAATGTTAAGTTTACAATGTGTAATTAAAAATCCGTTTTATGTTTTAAATTGAAATTAGTTTAGTTTGAAATATATCTTCAAATAATTTTTTTCTTCAATAAAATATAATTTTATTTTTTTAAGGATCAATACGAGTGTTTGTATCAATTTGAGTGTGAAATTAAAATTACATTTTAAAAAAAAGGTGTCAGATTTAATTTGAATTATTAAATCTTAGTTAATTAGCCATTTTAGGAACAACATCCACCATCTTCATCGAAATTTTACAGTCCTCAATCTTTTTTTTGAGTTTTCCTCTTCTCCGCTTGACTTGGAAACCTAATCTTTTTCATCAAGTGTTCTCCTCTAAAACTCAATCTTTTTCCTTCTACATCTGAAATCGACACTAAGAGAGAAGAAGATTGCTTGAAAGAATTACTCAGAACTGGAATTGATTATCTCAATCTGATACTTCCAAGAAGCACAATCACTAGTAATTTATTTGGAGCATTGAAATGTGAAAAATTAGTTTTTTTTTTGCATTTCAATATCCATTTCGCGAGCCAGTCTGCAGCTTTGTTTTGAACTCTTGATACAAATTATATAGTCATTAAAGGCATAATGAGATTCCTGCAAATCAAAATAAGAGTTTGAAGGTACCAAGGGTTTTTTTCTTTTGCTAAAATGTTGAATAAGTCTGGAAATCTGATTTTATGTCTACTTTAGTCCAGTTATTCTCCTTACAGATTAACAGGCCTTCAAGCAGAGCTCGCATTTCAGCCATTAGCGGGGAAAGCTTGCCAAAGGTTTTTTTGAGGCATTAACAATATCTCATTTACTGTTTCTGATCATCATCCCTCCATTTGATTCTCCATTTTGAAGACAAGCAACGTCAATGTTCAACTTCAGTCTTCCTCTCTCAGGAGCAATCCATTTCAAGAAAATATCTTTCTTGTTTTTGTCTTTTATCGAAAGATAACCAAGAGAGGAGCCTGCATCAATGGCCTTCGATCAAAGTTTTCTTGTTATAATTTTTTATGTGTCCAAGCCAATAATAATTTTATTGATAAAATTGATAGCAGTAGTAGTAGAGACTCTAGTATCTTTAAACTTAGAATCATTTTGACTTTTTCATATCAGCCAACATATAATTCCTGGTAATACACGAGTAACATGAACTTTTTGAGATAAAAACCGGAACCAGTTACGAACAACATGTGTTAAAATCATATATCTTTCTATCCTAATGTTGAATAATTCACTAAAGTGTTTCCATATACTCGAAGCATAAGTGCAGTTCACAAACAGATGATTGATGTTTTCACAATTGGAACAAAACTGACACTTAAATCCAAGATTTAAGTGTCTATTTTACATAATTGGATCAATTGGTAATTGTTAACAAGTTTCCATAAGAGAAAAGAAAACTTCCTTGGTATAATAGTATTCCAAATTTTCTTGTAAAAACTTGATTTGTTGTTATGATGTCTCTTGTTCCAAGTTAGGTTTGTGTTGAAGTCTAAGTCTGGAGATTTCATCCATATCATCTTGTCATCTTTCTTTGTGTCAACTTTATACTAAATAATTTGGTTGATTCTGCTATTTGATAGAAAGTGTTCTATTGTTTCAATATCCCAAACATTATTCTTCCAAAAAGTATTAACTTTGGCTTCCAAAAACCAATTGTTAACATTAGTCTTTTTATGATCAAGAATATGAGGTTGGTTGTGCCAATTCTCTATCCAGAAATCTATTTGACCACTCCCAAGAATCCAGCTTATGTTGTGTTCTGCATTTTCTTTAATACTTACAAGTCATTTCCATGTTAGTGATCTAGGATTTTTGAAACTTGATTTTAATGAGAACATATTTGTTATAGATATCATGCATCATTTTAGACCAAATGTTGTCCTTATTTCTATAGTTAAACCAAAGATTTTGAGAGAAAATGTTCTAAATATTAGTTAGTTTTCTGATATTTAGACCTCCTTCCTGAAAAGGTCTGCAAAGTTTAACCCAAGTAGTCCAGTGAATGTTCTTTTCATTTAATTTAGATCTCCAGATAAATTTATTAAAAGTTTTTTCAAGCCTTTTAATTATATAGTATGTAATTAAGCTATTCTGCATCCAGTAGCAAGGTATAGACATTAAGATAGAA
Source organism: Limnanthes douglasii subsp. nivea (assembly GCA_036936605.1). Classification (NCBI taxonomy): domain Eukaryota; kingdom Viridiplantae; phylum Streptophyta; class Magnoliopsida; order Brassicales; family Limnanthaceae; genus Limnanthes; species Limnanthes douglasii. The sequence continues at coordinate 45,489,544 of JAUPFV010000002.1, forward strand.
GATATTAAAAAAAGTTTTCCCCCATATGATAAAAACTTGTTATCCTATTCTGTGATTCTGGCATTGATCTTATCTATTATTGAGCTGAAATTCCTTTATTTGTTGTTGCGGTTCAGAGTTATTCCCATATAGTTTGTAGGAAGATTGTTTGCTTTGCATCCTATTTGGTTCTCGAGGAAGTTAGGTCTGCTTTGTTGGAGCTTTGTAGAGGTAATAATCTTTGTTTTGTCTTTATTTATTTATTGACCTGAAACATCTTGGTATCTGTCTAGAATTCATCTCAATAGATTGATAGATGAATGTAAACTATTGGTGAACACCAGAATATCATCTGCAAATGCTATGCATGGAACTAAATATTCAGTTCTTGAAGCATACTATATATTTTTGTTTGAACTGAATAGTTTATAAAGCCCTCTTATAAGTACTTCCTCGCCTAATATGAAGAGGCGCGTGAACAAGGGATCACCTTGCTTCAAGCCTCTTTTAGTTTGAAAGTAACCAATTACGTTTCCATTTATCAATAAAGATTTTTATATCCTTAATCAGATTAGTGATCAAGCTAGTAAAGTCCTTAGAAAATCCAAATAATGTAAGAACTTTGATAATGAAAGAAAAAGATATTCCGTCAGATGCTTTTGACATGTCTAACTTAATCATGATATTACCTTTTTAGGCTTTCTATTTAGGTCATAGGCTAGCACTTTTGCAATGAGAATATTCTCATGAATGGACCAGTTTCTAACAAAAGCACCTGAGTGTTTGAAATAATTTTAGGCAGGATTCTAAAGAGCCTAGTGTTTATGAGCTTAGACAAGATTTCTATTTAGCATAGAACACAGACTAATCGGTCTATAATTGTTCCAGTATAAAGGATTAGATGTTTATGTATAAGACAAAGGCTAGTTGAAAACATTCCTTTAGGAAAATTATGACCAGAAATAAAGCAATGTATAAAAATAATCAGGTGAGACTTTATGATTTTCCAACAAGTTTTGTTAAATAGGATATTGTACCCATCAATACCACATACACTTGTTGGGTTCATTGTATTGATGGAATTCCAAACTTCCTCCTCATTTGATCTCTTCATAAGAAAGTCATTGTCAGCTTTAGTAACCAGATTAAGATAGTTTCAAAATTCCATCTCGCATTCTGGTCAGCTCCTCTTCCTTGCTGTTATAAGGATAACTAGTAAAGTAGGTTTTGAAGTAGTCTTCTGCTGATTTATAAATTTCATCACGATCATGGATCTAGTTATTGCCATCTTGGATACCCTTGATAAAGTTTTTACTCCTATTTTTAGAGATATGAGGATGATAATTTTGTGTGTTTCCATATCCATTATTAAGCCAAGAATTGTAACTCTTTTGTTTCCAAGAGTTTTCTTCAATTCTCAGAGCCTGAAGATATAAACTGTTAGCTCTTCTAAGATCATCATTGGTGTCTTGATTATTGTCTCTTGAGTGTAGTAACTCCATATTTTTTATATTATCTTCATCCTTTTTGACTTTACTGAATATGTTACCAAAATGGTTTATATTCCAAGTCTTTAAGCACTTGTTGAGTCTTTTTAGCTTGAACCAGAATATTTCATTTGGAAGGCCACTAATTTGAAGGTTCCAATTCTTCTCAAACACACTTATAAAAGTATCATCATTAGTCCACATGTTTATAAATTTGAAACTTTTATTTTTCTAGTTAGAACTATTAGAAAGAATTAGTGTAAGAAGAGATTAGAAGAAGTGCATGGTGAGAACAAGTTCTGACCATGTGAAGAACCTGAGTAGTGTTGAAGATGTTAGTCCAGTTATTGTTGAACATAGCTCGATCTAATCTTTTCCACTTCATGTTTCTGTTCCAGGTAAAATTGGAGCCAGCAAATCCAACGTTTTCCAGGTGACAATCCCTTATGGCTTCCACAAAATCATCAATGATGTTCTGACACAAGACAGTGCAAACTATATACTCTTCATATGAGGCTATAACATTGTAATCTCCCACTGTAAGTCAACCTTTCTCCGTAGTAGAAATTATTCTTAGCAGATCTCATAACTCAAGTCTTTGTGATCTTTGACATTTTAGCGTAAAACATAGTTAAACAAAAATTGTTAACAAGCCCACTGAAATTCACATCCATGTGCAGACATTGCTCATGATTAACAAGTATGTTAATACAAAGCTCATTAGTCGAGAACACCCAAATCTTATTAGATATATTAGAGGTGTAATTGGTAAAACCAAGCATAGTAGCAATCTAACCTTTCCTTTCAGTCTTAGCCATAGGTTCTTGATTGGCCAGAATTTTGATTTTCTCCTTGTAGATTACAGATTTCAGTCTGCTAACTGTTATTTTGTTGTTTATGCCACGCATATTCCAGTTAAGAATCTTTATCATTATCAGATAATGATTTATATTTTTTTTATTCTCTGCATACTTCAGAGATTTGTTTATCCTTTTGCTTGGGATTTTCAATTGCCTCGCAGATTTGAGTTTCCTGTTCCTAATGTTGTTGAAGTCATGCTCTGGTGAGGTTTCTTTCTTGATCAGAGTATTATGGGTGCTTCTAATGTTTTCTTGTTTTGGGGATTTCCTTCCAGTTAAGAACTTTTCATAGTCTTCTATATCATTTTGTTCGAAGTTCTTGCCTATTTGTTTTATGGCTTTAGTGATCTCTATGTATTCCGATGAGAAATTCTCATGACTGCTGGTTCTTGACAGAGTAGCTACATTGACATCACTTCTTTTTAAAGTCTCTTATCCATTGTAATATTTGTTATTATGTCCCATATGATAGCATATATTTCAGTAAGTAGGAAGGTTTTTGTTGCTAACGGTTAACCACCATGTTCATTCCAAAACCAATCCATATGTTGTTGTGCATTTTCCTTGAAATATCTACCCCGATCAGAGCAAATGCAGAATTTTTGTATGCTCTGTTTATGTTTGGAACTTCTACTCTGTAAGGAGTTCCTAATGTGGAAGTAATATCATATAGGATTTTTGAGTTGTACATAAATTCATAGATTTTCTCAATCCCGACTCAAACAAGAGCAATAGGACTCTAAATCTTTATGTTAAATTATGGTGTCCATCGAAGAATTCTCGTGATTGCATCACCAACCTTCCAAAGACTTCTTGCACATATTCTGCTTACGTCATCTTTGAGATCATATTCCATTATTATGTGACGCGGGTCCCAGGTAATCATGTTATAGTTTCCTTTGAATTTTAAGAAATGTAAGAACTTATCTATAACAGCTTTCTTCGGCAAACCCATCGAGAATTTTCCAACCAGCGTAGTTTTTGTGCTCTGCATGAATTTTTTTTTGACATCTTTGGAGTACTGGACTGAGATATGGTCACTTTTTTATGTATTCCCTCTGGTTTAAACTCCGAGTTGGCTTGATATATTGGTTGTTTTCCAAAGTCTGCATATAATTTCTTTATCTGTTTATCATCAACTTTTCTGATTCTTTTTTCCAGTGGAAGAGCAAATTCATCTTCTTCAAAAATCAAATTGTTGTGTATCTCCGTAAATCATACAATAATATATGGTGATTTATTATTGTATTAGTTTGACAAATCCTTTTCAAATATTAGAAACCAATTCATTTTTTTTGTTTTACCCAAAATTTATCATCCTATAAGAAATATTCTTTCTGAAAACGTAAGATAAGTGGAAAAAAAAGAGAATTTTTTTTTTATTTATCTCGGATAATATTTATTTAATTATCCCTAATAAAATCTACCATTAATTTAAGATCAAATTTACCATCATCTAATTTTGATTCAATGTCTCTCTGAAATCTCAATGAATAAAAAAATCTCAACTAAAGATAAAACAATAATAAATCACCATCTTTTAATTTTCAAAATCAATATATAAAAATCCATAAAATCTCTCTGAAATCTGAATGGATAAAAAATCTCAACTAAAGATAAAACAATAATAAATCACCATCATTTAATTTTCAAAATCAATATATAAAGATCCATAATATTTTATATAAATTAAATTATTGAATACATATAATTAAATAAAATGTAATCTAATTATCATTAGTACTTAATATATATTTTCTAAATAAAATTAATTTTAACTCTTTGGTCAATATTAATTTTACCAAATTACGGTTTTCTAAAAAAAGCTTTTATAATCTTAGTATCATAGGCTTAGAATCTAATTTTAAATTTTACCAAATTAGGGTTTTCTGTAAGAAAAAAAAGGTTTTTATAAAATGGTATCATATGCTCAGAATGTAAAGGACAGATACGCTCCTTGAAGCTAGAAAACAATTTGGATATGGTTTGTATAAATTATTGAGCCAAAATTTCTGAGCCGTCGGTCTCTCCTTCCATTTCACCGAATGAGCCGTCGGTCTCTCCTCCTTAATCTATTATATGAGCCGTTCAATCTCTCCTTCCATTTCACCGAATGAGCTGTCGGTCTCTCCTCCTTCCACCGAACCACTTAATCTGTTATATGGGTCATCGGTCTTCCATTTCACCGAATGAGCTGGCGGTCTCTCCTCCTTCCACCGAATCCTCCCATTTCACCGAATGAGATGGTCTCTCCTCCCATTTCACCGAATGAGCTGTCGGTCTCTTTTCCTTCCACAGAATCTTCCCATTTCACCGAATGAGCTGTCAGTCTCTCCTCCTCCCACCGAACCGATGTTTCATAAGCTGATTCATTTCACCAAAAGGATGTAAAATTAATAGTATCATTTTCCATCAAAATATTAAACCCCGCCTCAACCAAGTTTAATAAGGATGGATTATAGAATAGAATGAAAACAGAAGGTGCATTACTTTGAATAATATATAATTCACAAAATCTGGTAAGGGATTTTGGTAATTTAATGAAATAAAAGTATTTGGTAATTTACTTTGAATAATATATAATTCACAAAATATTTTTAGTTCAGCCATGCAGTTAATAGAGTTCAGAATTACAATTTCAATGGTATGATTACCCACATGGGGTAGCCGCCGAGTTGGTTGAGTATGGCATTCTTATAACCAGAAGGTCATGAGTTCGAGTCCTTCTACCTTGTGTGATTTACCTTCTGGCGTTGGTTTGCAGGCTATCGCGTCAGACTGAGGGTTTACCCTGCGCACTCATTGCACTCTGAGTAGCGACTGCGGGTTCCCTCCCAAAAAAAATATATTTAATAATGCAATCTTATATCAAACTGAACATAGAAAGGTTTAGAAAAAAAATATATTTATAAACGGCCATAAAGCATCATATGTAGCACAATACAGCCCAACATAGTCATAAACACAACAACTCGAGACAAACTTCAGAAAACAGAAAGAGTTGGTTTATTACGGACAAGACACAAACTTATAACACTTAAGAAAGGTACACTGGATCACATTAAGCAGAGACTGAACCAACATGCTTAGTAATAGCCTGCTCGAGGGCATCTTTATTCGCACCAACAACCTTGTCCACCGTGTTCCCACCTTTCAAGGATGGGACTAGCCCGACACCAAATTCCTCAGCAACAGACTACAAATACCAAAGAAAAGCACACAATTACTTCATTGACTATTTATTTAAAAAATAGTGGAAGTTTGGTAGTACTTCAAGGCTTACCTTCAGTTCATCAATATCCACTTTGAAGAATATAGCATCTGATCCAAATGTCTTGGCCAACTCTGCGAAAACTGGGGCAATATGACGGCACGGCCCACACCATGAAACCGTAAAATCTATCACGACATGTAAATTTACAGCAGCTCTGTGAAATTAATTTATAAATAATAATAATAATATAACATATCTGTAAACAGCAAAAATCGGATTAGAAGTACCAATTTTTGAGAGTCGTTAGCCTTCTGGAAGCTCTCCCTCCAAACCTCAACCGACTGGGCACCGATCACCTGTCCCTCTTGAACAGCCGCCATTGTCGTCTCTTAAAACCTTGGTCTCTTGGCGAATTCGTTGACTACTGTATTGGTAGTACCGATGGTCGAGGAAGCTCGAAAGGGCAGTAGATTGAAGAATTCTTTCACTAAGAAAGCATGGAGGTACATAGGTAATGAATTCCATTAAAGAACCGGTTTCAGATGGGATAAGGAACAGCTAAAGACTAGACTTTCGGTTTTGTGTAAGCAATACATTGTGGTTAAAGGGCTTATTGAACACATCGACTTCACTTCGGATGAATCTAAAGGGGATCTTGTTGCCAAAACCGAAGCCTGGGATGCATGTATCAAGGAACATCCGGACGCCGAAGCAATGATAGTATTTGTCTGCAATCCTCGGCTTTGAACATTTGGTTTCTGGATTATGTGTTTCTAGACGCAATAATGGTTTTTTTGAAAAAAGAGATACACATCTTGTGTATAGCGAGAAGAAGGCTTCGCTGATTGAAGTTATAAAGCAGTCGGCAAAAAAAACTGCGGATCTTCACTCTTATATTTCACATCACTATGAGATCCGCATCCACAGGTTTTTTTGCCGACTGCTTTATAACTTCAATCAGCGAAGCCTTCTTCTCGCTACACAAGATGTGTATCTTTTTTTACAAAAAAACCATTATTATTGGGAAACACATAACCCAGAAGCCAAGCCAAATGTTTAAAGCCGAGGATTGCAGACAAATACTATCATTTGAGGAAAGAGGGGTAGCTATGGTAAGAACGTCGCAAGAATCCCAGAGATCAGACTTGTGATCATTCCAATTTGCATACAGAGCCTTAAGCCGGATGCTGAAACTCTCTAAACTAATAGAGTAAGTCCCATCTGTCATTGAAGTAAGTACCTGGAGGAATGGGCGCACGAAACGTACAATGGGAAACTTTAGCACACCAGTTACGGTATTGTACCAAATCACATAAAAAATAATGCACTCAATTTGTGCACAATTGACGCACTACGACTCCACGATTTGAACATGAACTACGCATCCTATGAAATTTTGCACAAATCGCACGAAAATATAACGGACATAAACTATCCATATATGATTCCTCATCTTGGGAAATAAAATCATTAAGTTTACGACTAAAATCATTGATTATGATATTGTTGTTAGTTAGTTCAAGAGTTTATAGACAGTCGATAGGTGGACTGGATTGTAGGATGAATTGTATGTTTTTATGCGAAGATAATTTGTTAATTTGTAAACACAGGAAATTACAGAATAGAAAACTTTAATCGCTAAATTATAGAGAGCTTTACCGAGGCTGAGAGCGACGGCAAGCGGCGACTGAGAGCGGCGACGGAAAGCGGCAGCGGCAAGCGGCGGCTGAGAGGAAATAGGGTTATGAGGACGCCACCATCTTATCTTTCAATGCCCTTGGGGCTAGGGTTTTTATTATATTATATTCTTATTTTATTATACCATCTATTAATTTATTTATTTATTTGGTAAGTAATTACGCTAATACACAATATACTGGATTCGAACACGTAGAATGTGTTTCTTGCATGTGTGACACGACAATTGGCATTATGCCAGTTTTTTTTAATAATTATGAGACCGAATATTTTGATTTAAAAAGTATATATTTGTAAGAAGGAAGGATCGCAATCTACTGAAAATGAAGAGTAAAATTTATAATATTATATATACTTATCTATAAAATAAACATGGACAACAATGATTTTCACTTATTTAATCCAAAAATATTTATTTAGTTATCCCGACAATATCTACTCCGTTCATCAGATTTAGTTTTGAATTTTTTTTAAACAATCCAAAATTTATTGATCAAATTGCAAAAATTACAAAGATAAGGGACTTATAGCAATGAGTATATTTGCTCAAAGAACAATTCCCCAATTTAAGAGCAAAACCCTAGAATCATCGGCACACTTTCACTCACACTCTACTTTTTACACTTTACTTCTTCACGAAGCAACATAAATACACTATGAAAAAGCTTCACAATCCTTTGAAAATCCATTGGGAAGACTGGCAGAAGATCCTTCGATGAGAGACTTGGCTTCAAGACTGCCAAAAGACTCTAACTCATTGCCACCCAGTACATTGATTCGAAAGGTATGGTTTTTCGATTGGCTTGAAATTATCTTATCCTTAGAAAATTTGCGCAGAAAACTTCCTAGTGACATGTGAGGGAGCTACATTGCCCGGAATAAGCTTGAAAACCGAGGCATGCAAGATTTTTGGAGGAATTTAGCTCTCTGAAAGTTAGGGTGAGACTTTCTCCAAGAAACTTGCATGTCTGTGAAAACATGGGCATTTACATAAATTAGAGAGGGTGCGCAAGACAAAGAGATAAAAAAGAGCTAAGGAAACATGCAACAACAGTAAGCCATCATGCGAACTTGAAAAGAGAAAGACTCTCAAGGAAAACTTCAAATTTATACAAATCTTCGATCATAACGACTGGACTCCATAAACCACATATTCTTTTAGATAGATATAAGGTAGATCTAGCTGAAAGAGACAGGATTCAACTCCAGGGACACAGAAGGCCAGCAAGCTCCAATTTGAAAATGATAGTCCACAGCCTGACAAACCAGGCTTCTCCAACAACTTCTACAACTGTCAAGAAACAACTAAGAGTTAATCTGAGTTTAGGTAACCAAGCCCTAAACTCTCAAGAAAAGTAATGGCAATAAGCTGATTTGGGATATCTTGATTCTAAGGTCTTATCTTATTTGAAGAGTTTAGCGTCCATTTGGCTAAGAAATCAGCCGCCTGGTTCTGCGTTCTCGAAATGAATTTGATATTCATAGATGAGGAAATCAACTTCGTGCAGATGTTGATAAGAGGAGAAAGGTACCACGGGGAAGAGCCATCAGCCAGCATGTTAATTAGCAAAAGACAGTCCGATTCAACATTAACTCGACTCCATTTGTTCTTTGCGCACGTTAATAAGCCATCGAGCAACGCTCTGGCTTCAGCAAGCATATGAGACATCTTGCCATACGTGTTGCCAGAACAATGAAGGATGTCACATTTACTGTTGCGAATGACTAAGCCCCCGCTTGATTCTCCATTACTAAGGCAAGCATCGTCCACATTTAACTTTAATATTCCCTCCGCATGAGCAAGACATCTAACATAGACCACCTTGGAGAGCTTAACAGCAGATATACATCCTAGACTGATACCTGCTTTAGCTACCCGAGACCAATGCTTGTGTTTAAGTTTGTTAGAAATATCAAGACCTATAATAATTGAGTCAATTTTGTTGATGAGTTGAGAAACAAATTCCGAGTGACCATTATGTTTGGCATTATTTCTGTTTTTCCAAATCATGTAACAGATTATAGTAGGAATATAGTGAGTTATGCGTACTTTCGCATTAGATAACCATAACCAGGTTCTAATAATGTGAGAAAGTACCATAAATCTCTCTATTTTAACATTAAACAAAATTTTGTAACGAATCCAGACTTTCCAAGAAAACTGACAGTTAACAAATAAATGATTGGAGTCTTCTGAGTTTGAGCAAAACTGGCATTTTGAAGCCAAACTCATATTCCTCCTCTGTAAATTATTGTTAGTAGGAATAAATATTTTTAAGAAGTTTCCAAAGGTGAAAAGAATACTTCATTGGAGTGATACAATTCCATATTTTGCTAAATAGACCTGACTTTGGAAAATCCTGTCTATACTTGTCCCAAGTAAGCTTAGTACTGAAGTTACTATCAGTAGAGATAGTCCAGATGGCCTTGTCCTCCTTACTACTATCAATTTTAATCCTTTGAATGTTGGCAATATTGTCTGCAGGCAAGAAGGACTTAAGCTGCTCAATTTTCCAACCATCAATACTCCAAAAAGAATTAACATTGGCCTCCAAGAACCAGCTGTTCTTGAAATGATAAAAAAAAGGAGACTGATTGTGCCAACTGTCTCTCCAGAAGTCAACATCACCCTTCCCCAAACACCACTTGATAATTTTCTCAGGAATGTCCTTTATGGCATTCATCCTCTTCGAGGTAATAGTAAGATTCTTCTAATTGTTAGGAGCTAAAGGATGCTTATTGTTGCTATAAATGTTGTGAATTACCCTTGACCAAAGATTTTATTTTTTCCTGTAGATGTACCATAGCTTAAGAGAAAAAGTAAACTTCAAATCAGCCAGGGATCTAACATTTAGACCCCCCCTTCATTGAAGGGTCTACAAACCTTCGACCAGGTACACCAGTGAACATTTTTATTTTCAAAATTTAAACGCCAAAGAAACTTATTAAAAATAAGCTCTAATCTCTTGATAATGCTGATAGAAATAACAGAATTTTGAATACAATAGAGAAGGATATTCATGAGCACAGAAGCAAATTTGGTGAGCCTGCCACCAAATGTAAGATTATTTCCATTTCAATCTTTAATTTTTTAGATCACTTTGTCAATAATGTGGTAAAAGTTCCTCGCAAAATTGTTTTTGTTAAAAATAAACCAAGATGAGTAGTAGGAAGAGTATTAGAAGTAAACCCAGTTTTACTCTCCACATTTAGGAAACTATTGAGCTGCATCTTTTTTGACGTAATCAGCTTAGTTTTGAGCTTGTTAATAGCTTGACCAGATACTGCTTGATACCTATCTAGAAAATGACAAAGCTTGTTAATAGAATTAGGTTTACAATTAGTGAAAATTAATACATCGTCTGCAAAAGCCAGACAAGGAATAGAGAGATCATTTCTCGAGTAGTAGTTCATACTTTTATCACTTTCAAAAATCTTTAAGATCCCTCTAGTTAAGACCTCCTCACCCAAGATAAAGAGACTCGAGGACAGTGAATCCCCTTGTCTCAATCCCCTATTGGGTTTAAAATAGTCAAGCACCTCACCATTAATCAAAATAAATATATTGATATTAGTGATAAGAGCTTTTATAAGCTTAATGAATCTGTCAGAAAACCCAAAGAGGGAAAGGACTTTAAGGATAAATTGTTGGTTCATATTATCGAAGGCTTTTGACATATCCAATTGGATAACAACATTCCCAGTTTTAGGTCTTTTATTAATATCATGAAAAAGCTCTCTAGTAATAAGAACATTTTCATGAATAGATCTGCCTTTAACAAAGACAGTATGAAAATAAAAAAAAAATCTTAGGCAACAACACAGAAAGACGATTATTAATTTGCTTGGACAGAATTCTATTTAGCATTGAACATAAACTTATGGGCCTATAGTTGGACCAATTAATAGGATTAGGTACTTTAGGACTGAGACATATCCCAGTGGCAAAAATACCTTGAGGAATATAACAACCATTTAGGTAAGAATTTAAAGCCATACATAGATCACATTTGATAATATCCCAGCAAACCTTGAAAAAAAAGAGGTTATACCCATCAATCTCAGGAGCACTGTCAACACACCTTTTAGCAATAGTAAGCCAAACTTCTCTTTCCTCAATGGCTTGGAGAATCTTATCATTATCATCCTTATTCACACAACAAGGAATGCTTTCGAGAATAGGATCATTCAACAGATTACTCTCATTATCCTTGTCATCGTAAGGCTCCTTTGTTAAGTTCTTTTTAAAGTAATTGATGGCAGAACTCTCAATCTCCTTCTGGTCCAGAAGCCAAACATTGTTCTCTTCAATACCCTGAATTCTGTTCTTTCTTCTTTTCATAGCAACGTAGGCCTGGAAAGCTTTAGTGTTCATATCCTCTTCACTAAGCCATTTATTACAATACTTCTGTCTCCAAAAGGTTTCTTCATTCCTTAAAGCATTGATATATAAACTGTTAGCTTTAACAAGATCATCCTTAGAAGTAGAATCTACCTCAATATACTTTTCCTCCATCTTTCTGACATTCTCAGCAGTCTCATTGACTTTATTAAAGATATTGCCAAAATGAGAGACATTCCACTCTTTTAGACAAGCTTTAAGTCTTTTCAACTTGTACCAGAACACCTGGTTAGGGTAACCTTTGATCCTGAGATTCCAATTCTTTTTAACAATATTTAAAAAGTTAGCATCAGATATCCACATGTTCATAAACTTAAAGTGATTTTTGTTTTTTTTTGAGATTGCTAGTTAACAGTTTAATAAAAATGAGTAAAAGAGCATGTTCAGAACAAGTTCTGACCATGTGAGTGACCTGAATATCATTATAAAATGTCAAACCACTTTTGATTAATCAAAACACGGTCTACACACCCCCATTTGTTTATTTTGTTCCAGGTAAATTTAGATCCCGTGAAGCCAACATCTTCTAATCTGCAGCTAATCATCATATCATTAAACTCTCTAATACCGTTCTGACAAAGAGTGGAACATCCCATCTGTTCATCAGAAGATGCAATGACATTGAAGTCCCCATCAATTAGTGAGGCTTTATCAATAGAAAAGATAGTCTTTAATTCATCCCAAAGATAATGTCTGTTAGCCCTGTTACACTTGACATATATAGCACTAAAAAGAAATTGATTAGTAGAATCAGTAGCAGAAATGTCACAGTGGATACATTGCTCATGATTCTTAAGAATCACAAGATCAATTTCATCCATCCAAGCCACCCAAATTTTAGTTAAACAATTAGAAACAGAATTAGTGAAACCCAGTTGATGAACAATACTTTCTCTACAATCCTCCTTAGCCATAGGCTCCTGAATATATAACATCTAACATCTTAATATTTTCCTTCTTGATAATAGATAACAGTCTATTAATCATAGAACTGTTGTGAATTCCTCTCAGATTCCAACTAAGAATCCTTGTCATCATCCAAAAAATACTTATGATTCTTGTTGATCTCTGAGAACTTCAAAGATTTTATTATAACTTTGCTTGGTTTCTTCTTTTAAACAGTTTTTAGCTTTCTTTTCATGATCAAACTAAAACTTGGATCAATAGATTCAGAATTGTTGACCATGGGAGTTTCAGGGATGCTGCCAATGTTTTCAGGATAAGGAGAAGTAGCAGTGCTCGACTTTTCTTTGTCTTCAGAGGAGTTCTCTTGTTCAAGCATTTGAAGCACACCTATGACATTAGAATCTGTAGGCATAGAGACTTCTTTAGTTTTCCCTTGTATAGTAGAAGAGTTTAATACAACTTTTTCAGAATCATCGGGCATATAAACTTCTTTAGAAGGCTCGTTGATCTGATTAACAACAATAGATTGTAATTTAGGCCTAAAGGCTTTAGTATTATCAGTCTTGCTTTCATTATCCTTAACAACGTTTTTTTCCTGCTGCTATTTTTTACACTTATTACTGCTATGACCCAAATGAAAACAAGTATCACAATAATCAGGAAGATTATTGTACTGAACACTCAACCAACACCCGTCGTTGGCCCCAAAACATATCCAAAATCTGTCATGAAGCCTCTTGGTAACATACAATTCAATAAGAGCCTGCAATCCATTGTACACCCTATTCTTGTCCGGTAAATTTATTTTGTAAACAATACCCAAATAACCAACTATATCTCCAAGAACCTTGTCATTATAAAGATAGTCAGGGAGGTTCTTTATATTGACCCAAGTAAGCATTATAGGACTCTCCTTCTTGGTACTGAACTTTGGCGTCCATCGAAGCAATCTCATAACAGCATTGTCGAAACTTCAGGCCTTCATTTTCCAGAATCTGCACACATCCTCCTTGAGATCAAACTAAAAAAAGACATGTCGCGAGTCCCAAACAACAACGTTACAATTTCCTTTGAATTTTAATAGGAACGGAAAATTATATAGAACTGATCTCTTAGGAATTCCTGACAAAAAATTTCCCACAAACGTAACCTTGGCTTCACGAAACAGATCATCTTTCAACGATTTATCGTATTGAAACGATATGTGATCAGTCTTTTCAAGACAACTAACATGATAAAGATTTTCCTTCGAGCCACAACTGGAGTTAATACTTCTCTATAATATTTGGGTATTCTAGTAGAATCATCACCCTGTTTTACGTTCAAGCAGGGAAACTCCCTTTCCTCAAACAAAGCGTTATCATGAATTTCCATGGAGATAGAGAAGCAAACAAAGATTCTGAGCAGTATCAAAGATTTGAAGATGGAAACAAAAGGCTAGAAGAAATTAAATCGATTAACCAAAGAGAAATCTCTTCAAAGACACATTCTTGAAACAGAGCCTTCTTGGAGAAGATATAAATTCCAATTTTAACATCTTCCAAATCTTATTATTCGAATATCATTTAGAATCGAAATTTTGAATTTATTAATGATTAAGAATAGATTTATTGAAATATTTTCGTATTAATTCCGTTTTATTTTTCTACTTTTATGCGTTGTCATATGTTTGGTTTTTATACGTTTTTAATTTGACACGTATATTATTAAGTGTTAAGTTTCCGATGTATAATAAAAAAATCCAATTTTACTTTTTAAATTGCAATTATATTAGACTGACATGTAGATCTCTTCAAATAATATTTCAGGTATAAGATAAAGGCCAGTTGCAAACATTCCTTTAGGAAAATTATGACCAGAAAGAAAGAAATTTATAGCAATAATAAGGTCACACTTTATGATTTTCCAACAAATTTTGTAGAAAATGATATTGTACCATCAATACCAGTTGCACTTGTTGGGTTCATTGTATTGATGGTATTCCAAACTTCCTCCTCATTTCTCGTCTTCATAAGAAAGTCATTGTCAGATTTAGTAACCAGGTTAAGGATAGTTTCAAAAATTCCATCTTGCATTCTGGCTAGCTCATCTTCCTTGATGTTATGAGGATAACTAGTAAAGTAGGTTTTGAAGTAGTCTTCTACTGATTTACAAATTTCATCAGGATCATAGATCCAGTTATTGCCATCTTTGATACCCTTGATAATATTTTTCCTCCTCTTTTTAGAGACATACGCATGATATATTTTTATGTTTCTATCTCCATTATTAAGCCAAGAATTGTAACATTTTGTTTCAAAAAGTCTTCTTTAATTCTCAAAGCCTGAAGATATAAATTGTTAGCTCTGTTAAGATCAATATTGGTGATTTTATTATAGTCTCTTGAGTGTAGTAATTTTATATTTTTTACATTATCTTCATCCTCTTTAACTTTACTGAATATGTTACCAAAATGGTTGATATCCCAAGTCTTTAAGCACTTTTTGAGTCTCTTTAGCTTGAACTAGAAAGATTTCATTTGGAAGACCACTAATTTGAAGGTTCCAATTCTGTTCAACCACACTAAGAAAAGTATCATCATTACTCCACATGTTTTTTGTAGTTTGAACTATTATAAGGATTAGTATAAGAAGAGATTATAAGAGGTGCATGGTCGGAACAAGTCATGACCATGTGAAGAACCTAAATAGTATTGAAGATGTTAGTCTAGTTATTGTTGAACATAGCTCGATCTAATGTTTTCCACTTCATGTTTCCGTTCCAGGTAAAATTGGAGTCAGCAAATCCAGCGTCTTCCAGGTGACAATCCCTTATGGCTTCCACAAACTCATCAATGATGTTCTGACACAAGGCAGTGCAAACTATATACTCTTCATATGAGGCTATAACATTGTAATCTCCCACTGTAAGTCAACCTTTCTCCGTAGTAGAAATTATTCTTAGCAGATCTCATAACTCAAGTCTTTGTGATCTTTGACATTTTAGCGTAAAACATAGTTAAACAAAAATTGTTAACAAGCCCACTGAAATTCACATCCATGTGCAGACATTGCTCATGATTAACAAGTATGTTAATACAAAGCTCATTAGTCGAGAACACCCAAATCTTATTAGATATATTAGAGGTGTAATTGGTAAAACCAAGCATAGTAGCAATCTAACCTTTCCTTTCAGTCTTAGCCATAGGTTCTTGATTGGCCAGAATTTTGATTTTCTCCTTGTAGATTACAGATTTCAGTCTGCTAACTGTTATTTTGTTGTTTATGCCACGCATATTCCAGTTAAGAATCTTTATCATTATCAGATAATGATTTATATTTTTTTTATTCTCTGCATACTTCAGAGATTTGTTTATCCTTTTGCTTGGGATTTTCAATTGCCTCGCAGATTTGAGTTTCCTGTTCCTAATGTTGTTGAAGTCATGCTCTGGTGAGGTTTCTTTCTTGATCAGAGTATTATGGGTGCTTCTAATGTTTTCTTGTTTTGGGGATTTCCTTCCAGTTAAGAACTTTTCATAGTCTTCTATATCATTTTGTTCGAAGTTCTTGCCTATTTGTTTTATGGCTTTAGTGATCTCTATGTATTCCGATGAGAAATTCTCCTGACTGCTGGTTCTTGACAGAGTAGCTACATTGACATCACTTCTTTTTAAAGTCTCTTATCCATTGTAATATTTGTTATTATGTCCCATATGATAGCATATATTTCAGTAAGTAGGAAGGTTTTTGTTGCTAACGGTTAACCACCATGTTCATTCCAAAACCAATCCATATGTTGTTGTGCATTTTCCTTGAAATATCTACCCCGATCAGAGCAAATGCAGAATTTTTGTATGCTCTGTTTATGTTTGGAACTTCTACTCTGTAAGGAGTTCCTAATGTGGAAGTAATATCATATAGGATTTTTGAGTTGTACATAAATTCATAGATTTTCTCAATCCCGACTCAAACAAGAGCAATAGGACTCTAAATCTTTATGTTAAATTATGGTGTCCATCGAAGAATTCTCGTGATTGCATCACCAACCTTCCAAAGACTTCTTGCACATATTCTGCTTACGTCATCTTTGAGATCATATTCCATTATTATGTGACGCGGGTCCCAGGTAATCATGCTATAGTTTCCTTTGAATTTTAAGAAATGTAAGAACTTATCTATAACAGCTTTCTTCGGCAAACCCATCGAGAATTTTCCAACCAGCGTAGTTTTTGTGCTCTGCATGATTTTTTCTTTGACATCTTTGGAGTACTGGACTGGGATATGGTCACTTTTTTATGTATTCCCTCTGGTTTAAACTCCGAGTTGGCTTGATATATTGGTTGTTTTCCAAAGTCTGCATATAATTTCTTTATCTGTTTATCATCAACTTTTCTGATTCTTTTTTCCAGTGGAAGAGCAAATTCATCTTCTTCAAAAATCAAATTGTTGTGTATCTCCGTAAATCATACAATAATATATGGTGATTTATTATTGTATTAGTTTGACAAATCCTTTTCAAATATTAGAAACCAATTCATTTTTTTTGTTTTACCCAAAATTTATCATCCTATAAGAAATATTCTTTCTGAAAACGTAAGATAAGTGGAAAAAAAAGAGAATTTTTTTTTTATTTATCTCGGATAATATTTATTTAATTATCCCTAATAAAATCTACCATTAATTTAAGATCAAATTTACCATCATCTAATTTTGATTCAATGTCTCTCTGAAATCTCAATGAATAAAAAAATCTCAACTAAAGATAAAACAATAATAAATCACCATCTTTTAATTTTCAAAATCAATATATAAAAATCCATAAAATCTCTCTGAAATCTGAATGGATAAAAAATCTCAACTAAAGATAAAACAATAATAAATCACCATCATTTAATTTTCAAAATCAATATATAAAGATCCATAATATTTTATATAAATTAAATTATTGAATACATATAATTAAATAAAATGTAATCTAATTATCATTAGTACTTAATATATATTTTCTAAATAAAATTAATTTTAACTCTTTGGTCAATATTAATTTTACCAAATTACGGTTTTCTAAAAAAAGCTTTTATAATCTTAGTATCATAGGCTTAGAATCTAATTTTAAATTTTACCAAATTAGGGTTTTCTGTAAGAAAAAAAAGGTTTTTATAAAATGGTATCATATGCTCAGAATGTAAAGGACAGATACGCTCCTTGAAGCTAGAAAACAATTTGGATATGGTTTGTATAAATTATTGAGCCAAAATTTCTGAGCCGTCGGTCTCTCCTTCCATTTCACCGAATGAGCCGTCGGTCTCTCCTCCTTAATCTATTATATGAGCCGTTCAATCTCTCCTTCCATTTCACCGAATGAGCTGTCGGTCTCTCCTCCTTCCACCGAACCACTTAATCTGTTATATGGGTCATCGGTCTTCCATTTCACCGAATGAGCTGGCGGTCTCTCCTCCTTCCACCGAATCCTCCCATTTCACCGAATGAGATGGTCTCTCCTCCCATTTCACCGAATGAGCTGTCGGTCTCTTTTCCTTCCACAGAATCTTCCCATTTCACCGAATGAGCTGTCAGTCTCTCCTCCTCCCACCGAACCGATGTTTCATAAGCTGATTCATTTCACCAAAAGGATGTAAAATTAATAGTATCATTTTCCATCAAAATATTAAACCCCGCCTCAACCAAGTTTAATAAGGATGGATTATAGAATAGAATGAAAACAGAAGGTGCATTACTTTGAATAATATATAATTCACAAAATCTGGTAAGGGATTTTGGTAATTTAATGAAATAAAAGTATTTGGTAATTTACTTTGAATAATATATAATTCACAAAATATTTTTAGTTCAGCCATGCAGTTAATAGAGTTCAGAATTACAATTTCAATGGTATGAGTAATCATATCTGATTACCCACATGGGGTAGCCGCCGAGTTGGTTGAGTATGGCATTCTTATAACCAGAAGGTCATGAGTTCGAGTCCTTCTACCTTGTGTGATTTACCTTCTGGCGTTGGTTTGCAGGCTATCGCGTCAGACTGAGGGTTTACCCTGCGCACTCATTGCACTCTGAGTAGCGACTGCGGGTTCCCTCCCAAAAAAAATATATTTAATAATGCAATCTTATATCAAACTGAACATAGAAAGGTTTAGAAAAAAAATATATTTATAAACGGCCATAAAGCATCATATGTAGCACAATACAGCCCAACATAGTCATAAACACAACAACTCGAGACAAACTTCAGAAAACAGAAAGAGTTGGTTTATTACGGACAAGACACAAACTTATAACACTTAAGAAAGGTACACTGGATCACATTAAGCAGAGACTGAACCAACATGCTTAGTAATAGCCTGCTCGAGGGCATCTTTATTCGCACCAACAACCTTGTCCACCGTGTTCCCACCTTTCAAGGATGGGACTAGCCCGACACCAAATTCCTCAGCAACAGACTACAAATACCAAAGAAAAGCACACAATTACTTCATTGACTATTTATTTAAAAAATAGTGGAAGTTTGGTAGTACTTCAAGGCTTACCTTCAGTTCATCAATATCCACTTTGAAGAATATAGCATCTGATCCAAATGTCTTGGCCAACTCTGCGAAAACTGGGGCAATATGACGGCACGGCCCACACCATGAAACCGTAAAATCTATCACGACATGTAAATTTACAGCAGCTCTGTGAAATTAATTTATAAATAATAATAATAATATAACATATCTGTAAACAGCAAAAATCGGATTAGAAGTACCAATTTTTGAGAGTCGTTAGCCTTCTGGAAGCTCTCCCTCCAAACCTCAACCGACTGGGCACCGATCACCTGTCCCTCTTGAACAGCCGCCATTGTCGTCTCTTAAAACCTTGGTCTCTTGGCGAATTCGTTGACTACTGTATTGGTAGTACCGATGGTCGAGGAAGCTCGAAAGGGCAGTAGATTGAAGAATTCTTTCACTAAGAAAGCATGGAGGTACATAGGTAATGAATTCCATTAAAGAACCGGTTTCAGATGGGATAAGGAACAGCTAAAGACTAGACTTTCGGTTTTGTGTAAGCAATACATTGTGGTTAAAGGGCTTATTGAACACATCGACTTCACTTCGGATGAATCTAAAGGGGATCTTGTTGCCAAAACCGAAGCCTGGGATGCATGTATCAAGGAACATCCGGACGCCGAAGCAATGATAGTATTTGTCTGCAATCCTCGGCTTTGAACATTTGGTTTCTGGATTATGTGTTTCTAGACGCAATAATGGTTTTTTTGAAAAAAGAGATACACATCTTGTGTATAGCGAGAAGAAGGCTTCGCTGATTGAAGTTATAAAGCAGTCGGCAAAAAAAACTGCGGATCTTCACTCTTATATTTCACATCACTATGAGATCCGCATCCACAGGTTTTTTTGCCGACTGCTTTATAACTTCAATCAGCGAAGCCTTCTTCTCGCTACACAAGATGTGTATCTTTTTTTACAAAAAAACCATTATTATTGGGAAACACGTAACCCAGAAGCCAAGCCAAATGTTTAAAGCCGAGGATTGCAGACAAATACTATCATTTGAGGAAAGAGGGGTAGCTATGGTAAGAACGTCGCAAGAATCCCAGAGATCAGACTTGTGATCATTCCAATTTGCATACAGAGCCTTAAGCCGGATGCTGAAACTCTCTAAACTAATAGAGTAAGTCCCATCTGTCATTGAAGTAAGTACCTGGAGGAATGGGCGCACGAAACGTACAATGGGAAACTTTAGCACACCAGTTACGTGGTATTGTACCAAATCACATAAAAAATAATGCACTCAATTTGTGCACAATTGACGCACTACGACTCCACGATTTGAACATGAACTACGCATCCTATGAAATTTTGCACAAATCGCACGAAAATATAACGGACATAAACTATCCATATATGATTCCTCATCTTGGGAAATAAAATCATTAAGTTTACGACTAAAATCATTGATTATGATATTGTTGTTAGTTAGTTCAAGAGTTTATAGACAGTCGATAGGTGGACTGGATTGTAGGATGAATTGTATGTTTTTATGCGAAGATAATTTGTTAATTTGTAAACACAGGAAATTACAGAATAGAAAACTTTAATCGCTAAATTATAGAGAGCTTTACCGAGGCTGAGAGCGACGGCAAGCGGCGACTGAGAGCGGCGACGGAAAGCGGCAGCGGCAAGCGGCGGCTGAGAGGAAATAGGGTTATGAGGACGCCACCATCTTATCTTTCAATGCCCTTGGGGCTAGGGTTTTTATTATATTATATTCTTATTTTATTATACCATCTATTAATTTATTTATTTATTTGGTAAGTAATTACGCTAATACACAATATACTGGATTCGAACACGTAGAATGTGTTTCTTGCATGTGTGACACGACAATTGGCATTATGCCAGTTTTTTTTAATAATTATGAGACCGAATATTTTGATTTAAAAAGTATATATTTGTAAGAAGGAAGGATCGCAATCTACTGAAAATGAAGAGTAAAATTTATAATATTATATATACTTATCTATAAAATAAACATGGACAACAATGATTTTCACTTATTTAATCCAAAAATATTTATTTAGTTATCCCGACAATATCTACTCCGTTCATCAGATTTAGTTTTGAATTTTTTTTAAACAATCCAAAATTTATTGATCAAATTGCAAAAATTACAAAGATAAGGGACTTATAGCAATGAGTATATTTGCTCAAAGAACAATTCCCCAATTTAAGAGCAAAACCCTAGAATCATCGGCACACTTTCACTCACACTCTACTTTTTACACTTTACTTCTTCACGAAGCAACATAAATACACTATGAAAAAGCTTCACAATCCTTTGAAAATCCATTGGGAAGACTGGCAGAAGATCCTTCGATGAGAGACTTGGCTTCAAGACTGCCAAAAGACTCTAACTCATTGCCACCCAGTACATTGATTCGAAAGGTATGGTTTTTCGATTGGCTTGAAATTATCTTATCCTTAGAAAATTTGCGCAGAAAACTTCCTAGTGACATGTGAGGGAGCTACATTGCCCGGAATAAGCTTGAAAACCGAGGCATGCAAGATTTTTGGAGGAATTTAGCTCTCTGAAAGTTAGGGTGAGACTTTCTCCAAGAAACTTGCATGTCTGTGAAAACATGGGCATTTACATAAATTAGAGAGGGTGCGCAAGACAAAGAGATAAAAAAGAGCTAAGGAAACATGCAACAACAGTAAGCCATCATGCGAACTTGAAAAGAGAAAGACTCTCAAGGAAAACTTCAAATTTATACAAATCTTCGATCATAACGACTGGACTCCATAAACCACATATTCTTTTAGATAGATATAAGGTAGATCTAGCTGAAAGAGACAGGATTCAACTCCAGGGACACAGAAGGCCAGCAAGCTCCAATTTGAAAATGATAGTCCACAGCCTGACAAACCAGGCTTCTCCAACAACTTCTACAACTGTCAAGAAACAACTAAGAGTTAATCTGAGTTTAGGTAACCAAGCCCTAAACTCTCAAGAAAAGTAATGGCAATAAGCTGATTTGGGATATCTTGATTCTAAGGTCTTATCTTATTTGAAGAGTTTAGCGTCCATTTGGCTAAGAAATCAGCCGCCTGGTTCTGCGTTCTCGAAATGAATTTGATATTCATAGATGAGGAAATCAACTTCGTGCAAATGTTGATAAGAGGAGAAAGGTACCACGGGGAAGAGCCATCAGCCAGCATGTTAATTAGCAAAAGACAGTCCGATTCAACATTAACTCGACTCCATTTGTTCTTTGCGCACGTTAATAAGCCATCGAGCAACGCTCTGGCTTCAGCAAGCATATGAGACATCTTGCCATACGTGTTGCCAGAACAATGAAGGATGTCACATTTACTGTTGCGAATGACTAAGCCCCCGCTTGATTCTCCATTACTAAGGCAAGCATCGTCCACATTTAACTTTAATATTCCCTCCGCATGAGCAAGACATCTAACATAGACCACCTTGGAGAGCTTAACAACAGATATACATCCTAGACTGATACCTGCTTTAGCTACCCGAGACCAATGCTTGTGTTTAAGTTTGTTAGAAATATCAAGACCTATAATAATTGAGTCAATTTTGTTGATGAGTTGAGAAACAAATTCCGAGTGACCATTATGTTTGGCATTATTTCTGTTTTTCCAAATCATGTAACAGATTATAGTAGGAATATAGTGAGTTATGCGTACTTTCGCATTAGATAACCATAACCAGGTTCTAATAATGTGAGAAAGTACCATAAATCTCTCTATTTTAACATTAAACAAAATTTTGTAACGAATCCAGACTTTCCAAGAAAACTGACAGTTAACAAATAAATGATTGGAGTCTTCTGAGTTTGAGCAAAACTGGCATTTTGAAGCCAAACTCATATTCCTCCTCTGTAAATTATTGTTAGTAGGAATAAATATTTTTAAGAAGTTTCCAAAGGTGAAAAGAATACTTCATTGGAGTGATACAATTCCATATTTTGCTAAATAGACCTGACTTTGGAAAATCCTGTCTATACTTGTCCCAAGTAAGCTTAGTACTGAAGTTACTATCAGTAGAGATAGTCCAGATGGCCTTGTCCTCCTTACTACTATCAATTTTAATCCTTTGAATGTTGGCAATATTGTCTGCAGGCAAGAAGGACTTAAGCTGCTCAATTTTCCAACCATCAATACTCCAAAAAGAATTAACATTGGCCTCCAAGAACCAGCTGTTCTTGAAATGATAAAAAAAAGGAGACTGATTGTGCCAACTGTCTCTCCAGAAGTCAACATCACCCTTCCCCAAACACCACTTGATAATTTTCTCAGGAATGTCCTTTATGGCATTCATCCTCTTCGAGGTAATAGTAAGATTCTTCTAATTGTTAGGAGCTAAAGGATGCTTATTGTTGCTATAAATGTTGTGAATTACCCTTGACCAAAGATTTTATTTTTTCCTGTAGATGTACCATAGCTTAAGAGAAAAAGTAAACTTCAAATCAGCCAGGGATCTAACATTTAGACCCCCCCTTCATTGAAGGGTCTACAAACCTTCGACCAGGTACACCAGTGAACATTTTTATTTTCAAAATTTAAACGCCAAAGAAACTTATTAAAAATAAGCTCTAATCTCTTGATAATGCTGATAGAAATAACAGAATTTTGAATACAATAGAGAAGGATATTCATGAGCACAGAAGCAAATTTGGTGAGCCTGCCACCAAATGTAAGATTATTTCCATTTTAATCTTTAATTTTTTAGATCACTTTGTCAATAATGTGGTAAAAGTTCCTCGCAAAATTGTTTTTGTTAAAAATAAACCAAGATGAGTAGTAGGAAGAGTATTAGAAGTAAACCCAGTTTTACTCTCCACATTTAGGAAACTATTGAGCTGCATCTTTTTTGACGTAATCAGCTTAGTTTTGAGCTTGTTAATAGCTTGACCAGATACTGCTTGATACCTATCTAGAAAATGACAAAGCTTGTTAATAGAATTAGGTTTACAATTAGTGAAAATTAATACATCGTCTGCAAAAGCCAGACAAGGAATAGAGAGATCATTTCTCGAGTAGTAGTTCATACTTTTATCACTTTCAAAAATCTTTAAGATCCCTCTAGTTAAGACCTCCTCACCCAAGATAAAGAGACTCGAGGACAGTGAATCCCCTTATCTCAAACCCCTATTGGGTTTAAAATAGTCAAGCACCTCACCATTAATCAAAATAAATATATTGATATTAGTGATAAGAGCTTTTATAAGCTTAATGAATCTGTCAGAAAACCCAAAGAGGGAAAGGACTTTAAGGATAAATTGTTGGTTCATATTATCGAAGGCTTTCGACATATCCAATTGGATAACAACATTCCCAGTTTTAGGTCTTTTATTAATATCATGAAAAAGCTCTCTAGTAATAAGAACATTTTCATGAATAGATCTGCCTTTAACAAAGACAGTATGAAAAAAAAAAAAAAAATCTTAGGCAACAACACAGAAAGACGATTATTAATTTGCTTGGACAGAATTCTATTTAGCATTGAACATAAACTTATGGGCCTATAGTTGGACCAATTAATAGGATTAGGTACTTTAGGACTGAGACATATCCCAGTGGCAAAAATACCTTGAGGAATATAACAACCATTTAGGTAAGAATTTAAAGCCATACATAGATCACATTTGATAATATCCCAGCAAACCTTGAAAAAAAAGAGGTTATACCCATCAATCTCAGGAGCACTGTCAACACACCTTTTAGCAATAGTAAGCCAAACTTCTCTTTCCTCAATGGCTTGGAGAATCTTATCATTATCATCCTTATTCACACAACAAGGAATGCTTTCGAGAATAGGATCATTCAACAGATTACTCTCATTATCCTTGTCATCGTAAGGCTCCTTTGTTAAGTTCTTTTTAAAGTAATTGATGGCAGAACTCTCAATCTCCTTCTGGTCCAGAAGCCAAACATTGTTCTCTTCAATACCCTGAATTCTGTTCTTTCTTCTTTTCATAGCAACGTAGGCCTGGAAAGCTTTAGTGTTCATATCCTCTTCACTAAGCCATTTATTACAATACTTCTGTCTCCAAAAGGTTTCTTCATTCCTTAAAGCATTGATATATAAACTGTTAGCTTTAACAAGATCATCCTTAGAATTAGAATCTACCTCAATATACTTTTCCTCCATCTTTCTGACATTCTCAGCAGTCTCATTGACTTTATTAAAGATATTGCCAAAATGAGAGACATTCCACTCTTTTAGACAAGCTTTAAGTCTTTTCAACTTGTACCAGAACACCTGGTTAGGGTAACCTTTGATCCTGAGATTCCAATTCTTTTTAACAATATTTAAAAAGTTAGCATCAGATATCCACATGTTCATAAACTTAAAGTGATTTTTGTTTTTTTTTGAGATTGCTAGTTAACAGTTTAATAAAAATGAGTAAAAGAGCATGTTCAGAACAAGTTCTGACCATGCGAGTGACCTGAATATCATTATAAAATGTCAAACCACTTTTGATTAATCAAAACACGGTCTACACACCCCCATTTGTTTATTTTGTTCCAGGTAAATTTAGATCCCGTGAAGCCAACATCTTCTAATCTGCAGCTAATCATCATATCATTAAACTCTCTAATACCGTTCTGACAAAGAGTGGAACATCCCATCTGTTCATCAGAAGATGCAATGACATTGAAGTCCCCATCAATTAGTGAGGCTTTATCAATAGAAAAGATAGTCTTTAATTCATCCCAAAGATAATGTCTGTTAGCCCTGTTACACCTGACATATATAGCACTAAAAAGAAATTGATTAGTAGAATCAGTAGCAGAAATGTCACAGTGGATACATTGCTCATGATTCTTAAGAATCACAAGATCAATTTCATCCATCCAAGCCACCCAAATTTTATTTAAACAATTAGAAACAGAATTAGTGAAACCCAGTTGATGAACAATACTTTCTCTACAATCCTCCTTAGCCATAGGCTCCTGAATATATAACATCTAACATCTTAATATTTTCCTTCTTGATAATAGATAACAGTCTATTAATCATAGAACTGTTGTGAATTCCTCTCAGATTCCAACTAAGAATCCTTGTCATCATCCAAAAAATACTTATGATTCTTGTTGATCTCTGAGAAATTCAAAGATTTTATTATAACTTTGCTTGGTTTCTTCTTTTAAACAGTTTTTAGCTTTCTTTTCATGATCAAACTAAAACTTGGATCAATAGATTCAGAATTGTTGACCATGGGAGTTTCAGGGATGCTGCCAATGTTTTCAGGATAAGGAGAAGTAGCAGTGCTCGACTTTTCTTTGTCTTCAGAGGAGTTCTCTTGTTCAAGCATTTGAAGCACACCTATGACATTAGAATCTGTAGGCATAGAGACTTCTTTAGTTTTCCCTTGTATAGTAGAAGAGTTTAATACAACTTTTTCAGAATCATCGGGCATATAAACTTCTTTAGAAGGCTCGTTGATCTGATTAACAACAATAGATTGTAATTTAGGCCTAAAGGCTTTAGTATTATCAGTCTTGCTTTCATTATCCTTAACAACGTTTTTTTCCTGCTGCTATTTTTTACACTTATTACTGCTATGACCCAAATGAAAACAAGTATCACAATAATCAGGAAGATTATTGTACTGAACACTCAACCAACACCCGTCGTTGGCCCCAAAACATATCCAAAATCTGTCATGAAGCCTCTTGGTAACATACAATTCAATAAGAGCCTGCAATCCATTGTACACCCTATTCTTGTCCGGTAAATTTATTTTGTAAACAATACCCAAATAACCAACTATATCTCCAAGAACCTTGTCATTATAAAGATAGTCAGGGAGGTTCTTTATATTGACCCAAGTAAGCATTATAGGACTCTCCTTCTTGGTACTGAACTTTGGCGTCCATCGAAGCAATCTCATAACAGCATTGTCGAAACTTCAGGCCTTCATTTTCCAGAATCTGCACACATCCTCCTTGAGATCAAACTAAAAAAAGACATGTCGCGAGTCCCAAACAACAACGTTACAATTTCCTTTGAATTTTAATAGGAACGGAAAATTATTTAGAACTGATCTCTTAGGAATTCCTGACAAAAAATTTCCCACAAACGTAACCTTGGCTTCACGAAACAGATCATCTTTCAACGATTTATCGTATTGAAACGATATGTGATCAGTCTTTTCAAGACAACTAACATGATAAAGATTTTCCTTCGAGCCACAACTGGAGTTAATACTTCTCTATAATATTTGGGTATTCTAGTAGAATCATCACCCTGTTTTACGTTCAAGCAGGGAAACTCCCTTTCCTCAAACAAAGCGTTATCATGAATTTCCATGGAGATAGAGAAGCAAACAAAGATTCTGAGCAGTATCAAAGATTTGAAGATGGAAACAAAAGGCTAGAAGAAATTAAATCGATTAACCAAAGAGAAATCTCTTCAAAGACACATTCTTGAAACAGAGCCTTCTTGGAGAAGATATAAATTCCAATTTTAACATCTTCCAAAT
The DNA here is from genome assembly GCA_036936605.1 of Limnanthes douglasii subsp. nivea. Classification (NCBI taxonomy): domain Eukaryota; kingdom Viridiplantae; phylum Streptophyta; class Magnoliopsida; order Brassicales; family Limnanthaceae; genus Limnanthes; species Limnanthes douglasii. The sequence continues at coordinate 45,517,099 of JAUPFV010000002.1, forward strand.
CTTATTATTCGAATATCATTTAGAATCGAAATTTTGAATTTATTAATGATTAAGAATAGATTTATTGAAATATTTTCGTATTAATTCCGTTTTATTTTTCTACTTTTATGCGTTGTCATATGTTTGGTTTTTATACGTTTTTAATTTGACACGTATATTATTAAGTGTTAAGTTTCCGATGTATAATAAAAAAATCCAATTTTACTTTTTAAATTGCAATTATATTAGACTGACATGTAGATCTCTTCAAATAATATTTCAGGTATAAGATAAAGGCCAGTTGCAAACATTCCTTTAGGAAAATTATGACCAGAAAGAAAGAAATTTATAGCAATAATAAGGTCACACTTTATGATTTTCCAACAAATTTTGTAGAAAATGATATTGTACCATCAATACCAGTTGCACTTGTTGGGTTCATTGTATTGATGGTATTCCAAACTTCCTCCTCATTTCTCGTCTTCATAAGAAAGTCATTGTCAGATTTAGTAACCAGGTTAAGGATAGTTTCAAAAATTCCATCTTGCATTCTGGCTAGCTCATCTTCCTTGATGTTATGAGGATAACTAGTAAAGTAGGTTTTGAAGTAGTCTTCTACTGATTTACAAATTTCATCAGGATCATAGATCCAGTTATTGCCATCTTTGATACCCTTGATAATATTTTTCCTCCTCTTTTTAGAGACATACGCATGATATATTTTTATGTTTCTATCTCTATTATTAAGCCAAGAATTGTAACATTTTGTTTCAAAAAGTCTTCTTTAATTCTCAAAGCCTGAAGATATAAATTGTTAGCTCTGTTAAGATCAATATTGGTGATTTTATTATAGTCTCTTGAGTGTAGTAATTTTATATTTTTTACATTATCTTCATCCTCTTTAACTTTACTGAATATGTTACCAAAATGGTTGATATCCCAAGTCTTTAAGCACTTTTTGAGTCTCTTTAGCTTGAACTAGAAAGATTTCATTTGGAAGACCACTAATTTGAAGGTTCCAATTCTGTTCAACCACACTAAGAAAAGTATCATCATTACTCCACATGTTTTTTGTAGTTTGAACTATTATAAGGATTAGTATAAGAAGAGATTATAAGAGGTGCATGGTCGGAACAAGTCATGACCATGTGAAGAACCTAAATAGTATTGAAGATGTTAGTCTAGTTATTGTTGAACATAGCTCGATCTAATGTTTTCCACTTCATGTTTCCGTTCCAGGTAAAATTGGAGTCAGCAAATCCAGCGTCTTCCAGGTGACAATCCCTTATGGCTTCCACAAACTCATCAATGATGTTCTGACACAAGGCAGTGCAAACTATATACTCTTCATATGAGGCTATAACATTGTAATCTCCCACTGTAAGTCAACCTTTCTCCGTAGTAGAAATTATTCTTAGCAGATCTCATAACTCAAGTCTTTGTGATCTTTGACATTTTAGCGTAAAACATAGTTAAACAAAAATTGTTAACAAGCCCACTGAAATTCACATCCATGTGCAGACATTGCTCATGATTAACAAGTATGTTAATACAAAGCTCATTAGTCGAGAACACCCAAATCTTATTAGATATATTAGAGGTGTAATTGGTAAAACCAAGCATAGTAGCAATCTAACCTTTCCTTTCAGTCTTAGCCATAGGTTCTTGATTGGCCAGAATTTTGATTTTCTCCTTGTAGATTACAGATTTCAGTCTGCTAACTGTTATTTTGTTGTTTATGCCACGCATATTCCAGTTAAGAATCTTTATCATTATCAGATAATGATTTATATTTTTTTTATTCTCTGCATACTTCAGAGATTTGTTTATCCTTTTGCTTGGGATTTTCAATTGCCTCGCAGATTTGAGTTTCCTGTTCCTAATGTTGTTGAAGTCATGCTCTGGTGAGGTTTCTTTCTTGATCAGAGTATTATGGGTGCTTCTAATGTTTTCTTGTTTTGGGGATTTCCTTCCAGTTAAGAACTTTTCATAGTCTTCTATATCATTTTGTTCGAAGTTCTTGCCTATTTGTTTTATGGCTTTAGTGATCTCTATGTATTCCGATGAGAAATTCTCATGACTGCTGGTTCTTGACAGAGTAGCTACATTGACATCACTTCTTTTTAAAGTCTCTTATCCATTGTAATATTTGTTATTATGTCCCATATGATAGCATATATTTCAGTAAGTAGGAAGGTTTTTGTTGCTAACGGTTAACCACCATGTTCATTCCAAAACCAATCCATATGTTGTTGTGCATTTTCCTTGAAATATCTACCCCGATCAGAGCAAATGCAGAATTTTTGTATGCTCTGTTTATGTTTGGAACTTCTACTCTGTAAGGAGTTCCTAATGTGGAAGTAATATCATATAGGATTTTTGAGTTGTACATAAATTCATAGATTTTCTCAATCCCGACTCAAACAAGAGCAATAGGACTCTAAATCTTTATGTTAAATTATGGTGTCCATCGAAGAATTCTCGTGATTGCATCACCAACCTTCCAAAGACTTCTTGCACATATTCTGCTTACGTCATCTTTGAGATCATATTCGATTATTATGTGACGCGGGTCCCAGGTAATCATGCTATAGTTTCCTTTGAATTTTAAGAAATGTAAGAACTTATCTATAACAGCTTTCTTCGGCAAACCCATCGAGAATTTTCCAACCAGCGTAGTTTTTGTGCTCTGCATGATTTTTTCTTTGACATCTTTGGAGTACTGGACTGGGATATGGTCACTTTTTTATGTATTCCCTCTGGTTTAAACTCCGAGTTGGCTTGATATATTGGTTGTTTTCCAAAGTCTGCATATAATTTCTTTATCTGTTTATCATCAACTTTTCTGATTCTTTTTTCCAGTGGAAGAGCAAATTCATCTTCTTCAAAAATCAAATTGTTGTGTATCTCCGTAAATCATACAATAATATATGGTGATTTATTATTGTATTAGTTTGACAAATCCTTTTCAAATATTAGAAACCAATTCATTTTTTTTGTTTTACCCAAAATTTATCATCCTATAAGAAATATTCTTTCTGAAAACGTAAGATAAGTGGAAAAAAAAGAGAATTTTTTTTTATTTATCTCGGATAATATTTATTTAATTATCCCTAATAAAATCTACCATTAATTTAAGATCAAATTTACCATCATCTAATTTTGATTCAATGTCTCTCTGAAATCTCAATGAATAAAAAAATCTCAACTAAAGATAAAACAATAATAAATCACCATCTTTTAATTTTCAAAATCAATATATAAAAATCCATAAAATCTCTCTGAAATCTGAATGGATAAAAAATCTCAACTAAAGATAAAACAATAATAAATCACCATCATTTAATTTTCAAAATCAATATATAAAGATCCATAATATTTTATATAAATTAAATTATTGAATACATATAATTAAATAAAATGTAATCTAATTATCATTAGTACTTAATATATATTTTCTAAATAAAATTAATTTTAACTCTTTGGTCAATATTAATTTTACCAAATTACGGTTTTCTAAAAAAAGCTTTTATAATCTTAGTATCATAGGCTTAGAATCTAATTTTAAATTTTACCAAATTAGGGTTTTCTGTAAGAAAAAAAAGGTTTTTATAAAATGGTATCATATGCTCAGAATGTAAAGGACAGATACGCTCCTTGAAGCTAGAAAACAATTTGGATATGGTTTGTATAAATTATTGATCCAAAATTTCTGAGCCGTCGGTCTCTCCTTCCATTTCACCGAATGAGCCGTCGGTCTCTCCTCCTTAATCTATTATATGAGCCGTTCAATCTCTCCTTCCATTTCACCGAATGAGCTGTCGGTCTCTCCTCCTTCCACCGAACCACTTAATCTGTTATATGGGTCATCGGTCTTCCATTTCACCGAATGAGCTGGCGGTCTCTCCTCCTTCCACCGAATCCTCCCATTTCACCGAATGAGATGGTCTCTCCTCCCATTTCACCGAATGAGCTGTCGGTCTCTTCTCCTTCCACAGAATCTTCCCATTTCACCGAATGAGCTGTCAGTCTCTCCTCCTCCCACCGAACCGATGTTTCATAAGCTGATTCATTTCACCAAAAGGATGTAAAATTAATAGTATCATTTTCCATCAAAATATTAAACCCCGCCTCAACCAAGTTTAATAAGGATGGATTATAGAATAGAATGAAAACAGAAGGTGCATTACTTTGAATAATATATAATTCACAAAATCTGGTAAGAGATTTTGGTAATTTAATGAAATAAAAGTATTTGGTAATTTACTTTGAATAATATATAATTCACAAAATATTTTTAGTGCAGCCATGCAGTTAATAGAGTTCAGAATTACAATTTCAATGGTATGAGTAATCATATCTGATTACCCCCATGGGGTAGCCGCCGAGTTGGTTGAGTATGACATTCTTATAACAGAAGGTCATGAGTTCGAGTCCCTCTACCTTGTGTGATTTACCTTCTGGCGTTGGTTTGCAGGCTATCGCGTCAGACTGAGGGTTTATCCTGCGCACTCATTGCACTCTGAGTAGCGACTGCGGGTTCCCTCCCAAAAAAAAATATATATTTAATAATGCAATCTTATATCAAACTGAACATAGAAAGGTTTAGAAAAAAAATATATTTATAAACGGCCATAAAGCATCATATGTAGCACAATACAGCCCAACATAGTCATAAACACAACAACTCGAGACAAACTTCAGAAAACAGAAAGAGTTGGTTTATTACGGACAAGACACAAACTTATAACACTTAAGAAAGGTACACTGGATCACATTAAGCAGAGACTGAACCAACATGCTTAGTAATAGCCTGCTCGAGGGCATCTTTATTCGCACCAACAACCTTGTCCACCGTGTTCCCACCTTTCAAGGATGGGACTAGCCCGACACCAAATTCCTCAGCAACAGACTACAAATACCAAAGAAAAGCACACAATTACTTCATTGACTATTTATTTAAAAAATAGTGGAAGTTTGGTAGTACTTCGAGGCTTACCTTCAGTTCATCAATATCCACTTTGAAGAATATAGCATCTGATCCAAATGTCTTGGCCAACTCTGCGAAAACTGGGGCAATATGACGGCACGGCCCACACCATGAAACCGTAAAATCTATCACGACATGTAAATTTACAGCAGCTCTGTGAAATTAATTTATAAATAATAATAATAATATAACATATCTGTAAACAGCAAAAATCGGATTAGAAGTACCAATTTTTGAGAGTCGTTAGCCTTCTGGAAGCTCTCCCTCCAAACCTCAACCGACTGGGCACCGATCACCTGTCCCTCTTGAACAGCCGCCATTGTCGTCTCTTAAAACCTTGGTCTCTTGGCGAATTCGTTGACTACTGTATTGGTAGTACCGATGGTCGAGGAAGCTCGAAAGGGCAGTAGATTGAAGAATTCTTTCACTAAGAAAGCATGGAGGTACATAGGTAATGAATTCCATTAAAGAACCGGTTTCAGATGGGATAAGGAACAGCTAAAGACTAGACTTTCGGTTTTGTGTAAGCAATACATTGTGGTTAAAGGGCTTATTGAACACATCGACTTCACTTCGGATGAATCTAAAGGGGATCTTGTTGCCAAAACCGAAGCCTGGGATGCATGTATCAAGGAACATCCGGACGCCGAAGCAATGATAGTATTTGTCTGCAATCCTCGGCTTTGAACATTTGGTTTCTGGATTATGTGTTTCTAGACGCAATAATGGTTTTTTTGAAAAAAGAGATACACATCTTGTGTATAGCGAGAAGAAGGCTTCGCTGATTGAAGTTATAAAGCAGTCGGCAAAAAAAACTGCGGATCTTCACTCTTATATTTCACATCACTATGAGATCCGCATCCACAGGTTTTTTTGCCGACTGCTTTATAACTTCAATCAGCGAAGCCTTCTTCTCGCTACACAAGATGTGTATCTTTTTTTACAAAAAAACCATTATTATTGGGAAACACGTAACCCAGAAGCCAAGCCAAATGTTTAAAGCCGAGGATTGCAGACAAATACTATCATTTGAGGAAAGAGGGGTAGCTATGGTAAGAACGTCGCAAGAATCCCAGAGATCAGACTTGTGATCATTCCAATTTGCATACAGAGCCTTAAGCCGGATGCTGAAACTCTCTAAACTAATAGAGTAAGTCCCATCTGTCATTGAAGTAAGTACCTGGAGGAATGGGCGCACGAAACGTACAATGGGAAACTTTAGCACACCAGTTACGTGGTATTGTACCAAATCACATAAAAAATAATGCACTCAATTTGTGCACAATTGACGCACTACGACTCCACGATTTGAACATGAACTACGCATCCTATGAAATTTTGCACAAATCGCACGAAAATATAACGGACATAAACTATCCATATATGATTCCTCATCTTGGGAAATAAAATCATTAAGTTTACGACTAAAATCATTGATTATGATATTGTTGTTAGTTAGTTCAAGAGTTTATAGACAGTCGATAGGTGGACTGGATTGTAGGATGAATTGTATGTTTTTATGCGAAGATAATTTGTTAATTTGTAAACACAGGAAATTACAGAATAGAAAACTTTAATCGCTAAATTATAGAGAGCTTTACCGAGGCTGAGAGCGACGGCAAGCGGCGACTGAGAGCGGCGACGGAAAGCGGCAGCGGCAAGCGGCGGCTGAGAGGAAATAGGGTTATGAGGACGCCACCATCTTATCTTTCAATGCCCTTGGGGCTAGGGTTTTTATTATATTATATTCTTATTTTATTATACCATCTATTAATTTATTTATTTATTTGGTAAGTAATTACGCTAATACACAATATACTGGATTCGAACACGTAGAATGTGTTTCTTGCATGTGTGACACGACAATTGGCATTATGCCAGTTTTTTTTAAGAGAAAAGTACCGGTAAATACCTTCTCAACTATGGTATTACCCGGCGGTACCCGTTTTTTGGATAGTGTAACTGGGTACCTCGAACTGAAATTTGGACAAAAATACCCCCGACTAAAAAAAGGCGCGCGCTGGTAAAAAAAAAAAAAAAAAAAAAAAAAACTGGTACAATTCGCAGGATGCGAATTGCTTGCAAATTCTCAGGATGCGAATTGCTTGCAAATTCTCAGGATGCGAATTGCTTGCAAATTCTGAACGATTCTCATGATAATATGCGAATTGCTTGCAATTTCTGAACGATTCTCATGATAAGATGCGAATTGCTTGCAAAATTCTGAACGATTCTCATGATAAGATGCGAATTGCTTGCAACTCTCAAGATTTCTGAACGATAAAAAAAAAAAAAAAAAAAAAACTGGTACAATTCTCAAGATGCGAATTGCTTGCAAATTCTCAGGATGCGAATTGCTTGCAAATTCTGAACGATTCTCAGGATAAGATGCGAATTGCTTGCAATTTCTGAACGATTCTCATGATAAGATGCGAATTGCTTCCAATTTCTGAACGATTCGCATGATAAGATGCGAATTGCTTGCAAATTTCCGAACGATTCTCATGATAAGATGCGAATTGCTTGCAACTCTCAGGATTTCTGAACGATAAAAAAAAAAAAAAAAAAAAAAAAAAAAAAAAACTGGTACAATTCTCAAGATGCGAATTGCTTGCAAATTCTCAGGATGCGAATTGCTTGCAAATTCTGAACGATTCTCAGGATAAGATGCGAATTGCTTGCAATTTCTGAACGATTCTCATGATAAGATGCGAATTGCTTGCAATTTCTGAATGATTCTCATGATAAGATGCGAATTGCTTGCAAATTTCTGAACGATTCTCATGATAAGATGCGAATTGCTTGCAACTCTCAGGATTTCTGAACGATAAAAAAAAAAAAAAAAAAAAAAAAAAAACTGGTATGAAAAAAAAAACAACTGGTACAATTCTCAAGATGCGAATTGCTTGCAACTGGTGAAATTTTATTTTTAAAAAAAATAAAAAAAAATCATAAATGGATCTAGTTTTGTTCATTTTTAAAAAACAAAAGTAATGGTACTTTCATTTATTTTTTTCGAGCTCCCGTTCGAAAGATACGGATCTTTTAAAAATAAAATTAAAGGAAAAGTAGGAAAGAGAAGGAAAGAGAAGGAAATAAAATTTTTGGTTACGTGGCTGTTCATGAATGGTGAGGGTAGTTAGGGAATTAAAATAAAGTTAGGTTGTAAGTGACAATAAGGTAGTTGAGATGGGTATTAAGTAACAATTGATCAAACCTTGGGTGGTAAGTGACAATTGAATAGTTGAGTAGGTACCTTTGGTACAATTTCCCTTTTTTTAATAATTATGAGACCGAATATTTTGATTTAAAAAGTATATATTTGTAAGAAGGAAGGATCGCAATCTACTGAAAATGAAGAGTAAAATTTATAATATTATATATACTTATCTATAAAATAAACATGGACAACAATGATTTTCACTTATTTAATCCAAAAATATTTATTTAGTTATCCCGACAATATCTACTCCGTTCATCAGATTTAGTTTTGAATTTTTTTTTAAACAATCCAAAATTTATTGATCAAATTGCAAAAATTACAAAGATAAGGGACTTATAGCAATGAGTATATTTGCTCAAAGAACAATTCCCCAATTTAAGAGCAAAACCCTAGAATCATCGGCACACTTTCACTCACACTCTACTTTTTACACTTTACTTCTTCACGAAGCAACATAAATACACTATGAAAAAGCTTCACAATCCTTTGAAAATCCATTGGGAAGACTGGCAGAAGATCCTTCGATGAGAGACTTGGCTTCAAGACTGCCAAAAGACTCTAACTCATTGCCACCCAGTACATTGATTCGAAAGGTATGGTTTTTCGATTGGCTTGAAATTATCTTATCCTTAGAAAATTTGCGCAGAAAACTTCCTAGTGACATGTGAGGGAGCTACATTGCCCGGAATAAGCTTGAAAACCGAGGCATGCAAGATTTTTGGAGGAATTTAGCTCTCTGAAAGTTAGGGTGAGACTTTCTCCAAGAAACTTGCATGTCTCTGAAAACATGGGCATTTACATAAATTAGAGAGGGTGCGCAAGACAAAGAGATAAAAAAGAGCTAAGGAAACATGCAACAACAGTAAGCCATCATGCGAACTTGAAAAGAGAAAGACTCTCAAGGAAAACTTCAAATTTATACAAATCTTCGATTATAACGACTGGACTCCATAAACCACATATTCTTTTAGATAGATATAAGGTAGATCTAGCTGAAAGAGACAGGATTCAACTCCAGGGACACAGAAGGCCAGCAAGCTCCAATTTGAAAATGATAGTCCACAGCCTGACAAACCAGGCTTCTCCAACAACTTCTACAACTGTCAAGAAACAACTAAGAGTTAATCTGAGTTTAGGTAACCAAGCCCTAAACTCTCAAGAAAAGTAATGGCAATAAGCTGATTTGGGATATCTTGATTCTAAGGTCTTATCTTATTTGAAGAGTTTAGCGTCCATTTGGCTAAGAAATCAGCCGCCTGGTTCTGCATTCTCGAAATGAATTTGATATTCATAGATGAGGAAATCAACTTCGTGCAGATGTTGATAAGAGGAGAAAGGTACCACGGGGAAGAGCCATCAGCCAGCATGTTAATTAGCAAAAGACAGTCCGATTCAACATTAACTCGACTCCATTTGTTCTTTGCGCACGTTAATAAGCCATCGAGCAACGCTCTGGCTTCAGCAAGCATATGAGACATCTTGCCATACGTGTTGCCAGAACAATGAAGGATGTCACATTTACTGTTGCGAATGACTAAGCCCCCGCTTGATTCTCCATTACTAAGGCAAGCATCGTCCACATTTAACTTTAATATTCCCTCCGCATGAGCAAGACATCTAACATAGACCACCTTGGAGAGCTTAACAGCAGATATACATCCTAGACTGATACCTGCTTTAGCTACCCGAGACCAATGCTTGTGTTTAAGTTTGTTAGAAATATCAAGACCTATAATAATTGAGTCAATTTTGTTGATGAGTTGAGAAACAAATTCCGAGTGACCATTATGTTTGGCATTATTTCTGTTTTTCCAAATCATGTAACAGATTATAGTAGGAATATAGTGAGTTATGCGTACTTTCGCATTAGATAACCATAACCAGGTTCTAATAATGTGAGAAAGTACCATAAATCTCTCTATTTTAACATTAAACAAAATTTTGTAACGAATCCAGACTTTCCAAGAAAAGTGACAGTTAACAAATAAATGATTGGAGTCTTCTGAGTTTGAGCAAAACTGGCATTTTGAAGCCAAACTCATATTCCTCCTCTGTAAATTATTGTTAGTAGGAATAAATATTTTTAAGAAGTTTCCAAAGGTGAAAAGAATACTTCATTGGAGTGATACAATTCCATATTTTGCTAAATAGACCTGACTTTGGAAAATCCTGTCTATACTTGTCCCAAGTAAGCTTAGTACTGAAGTTACTATCAGTAGAGATAGTCCAGATGGCCTTGTCCTCCTTACTACTATCAATTTTAATCCTTTGAATGTTGGCAATATTGTCTGCAGGCAAGAAGGACTTAAGCTGCTCAATTTTCCAACCATCAATACTCCAAAAAGAATTAACATTGGCCTCCAAGAACCAGCTGTTCTTGAAATGATAAAAAAAAGGAGACTGATTGTGCCAACTGTCTCTCCAGAAGTCAACATCACCCTTCCCCAAACACCACTTGATAATTTTCTCAGGAATGTCCTTTATGGCATTCATCCTCTTCGAGGTAATAGTAAGATTCTTCTAATTGTTAGGAGCTAAAGGATGCTTATTGTTGCTATAAATGTTGTGAATTACCCTTGACCAAAGATTTTATTTTTTCCTGTAGATGTACCATAGCTTAAGAGAAAAAGTAAACTTCAAATCAGCCAGGGATCTAACATTTAGACCCCCCCTTCATTGAAGGGTCTACAAACCTTCGACCAGGTACACCAGTGAACATTTTTATTTTCAAAATTTAAACGCCAAAGAAACTTATTAAAAATAAGCTCTAATCTCTTGATAATGCTGATAGAAATAACAGAATTTTGAATACAATAGAGAAGGATATTCATGAGAACAGAAGCAAATTTGGTGAGCCTGCCACCAAATGTAAGATTATTTCCATTTCAATCTTTAATTTTTTAGATCACTTTGTCAATAATGTGGTAAAAGTTCCTCGCAAATACATCGGTTGCGAGGAACTTTTACCACATTTTTTGTATTCTCTCTGGTTTTAACTTCGATTTGGCTTGATATATCGGTTGCTTTACAGAGTCTTCATATAATTTCTTTATTTGTTTATCATCAACTTTTCTGATTCTGCTTTTAAGTGGAATATCAGGAAATTCATCTTCTTCGAAAATCAAATTATTGTGTATCTCCGTGATAGAGATGAATAGAGATTTCCTCTGAGCCAAATTGTGTTACGATAATTTCTAGTTTTTATTTTAGATATCTTTAAATATTAAAACCAATTTATCTTTATGTTTTATCCAATATTTACCGTCATCTTTAGAAGAAATAATCTCTAGAAAACGTAAGATGAATAAATAAAAAAAGCAAAACTTTTGGATTGATCTTTACAAAGAAGAAGCGGGCAAAAAAAAGGCACAACACAAATATATAAAACTAATAATGGACAATTCAGACACAATACAAATATATAAAGCTAATAATGAACAATTTAGACACAATACAAATATATAAAGCTAATAATGGACAATTCATCCCGGATAATATTTATTTAGTTATCCTCAATAATACTTACCATCAAATTTAAGGTCAAATTTATTAAATGATTAAATTTATTGTATTTATATAAAAAAATTATTACCGTAAAACAAATAACACTCTTTATCGTATAACTAATTAATACTCTTTATCGTATAACTAATTAATACGGTTCTGTTATAATATATAGATTATTTATATACTATTTTTTTTTTCTTTTCAGACATGATTATGATTAAATTTTGAGACATTTCAATTTTCTATTTTTCGTTTTTTTTTAATGTTCTGTCGTCCATTTTGGTTTTATGCATTTTTGGTGTGGCACGTATGTAATTTAGTGTCATGCTAACAATATTAGGTAAAAAGTTTGAATCGAACTATTTGACATGTTACGATTATTATTAACGTTGTTATTGTATTAGTTTGACAATTTTTTTTCAAATAGTAGAAACATTTTTTTTGGTTTTACCCAAAATTTATCATCTTATAAGAAATTCTCTTTCTAAAAATGTAAGATAAGTGGAAAAAAAGTAAGAGATAATATGATGGACAGAGTAAATCTTTTTTTTTACTTATTTATCTCGGATAATATTTATTAAATGATTAGATTTGTTGAAATGTTATTATATTTGTATCAAAATTTATTACAAAAACGGAAGGAAATGTTTTACATATAATTAATCAATAGGTTCAGCCGAGAAAGCGTATGTAGAGGGATTAACTCATGACCTTTTGGTCATAAGAATGTCATACTCAACATGGATTAGCTGATTGCTTTGGGGGCTAATCAATATGGTTCTATTATAATATATAGACTATAAAATAGGGGTGGCAATCTTGGTCCGAGCCGGCCCTAACCGGTCCGAGCCGGTCGGGTTTTGTTCATCCCGAATATTTAATGGGCCCGATCCGGCTTAATCCGGTCGGGCTTTGTCCATCCCGAACATTTAACAGGGCGAGTACGGATATACGAATTGTGATCCGTAAGCGGGTCGGGGCGGGTATGGATTTTTAATTTGTCCGGGCCGGGTAAAAAATAAAAAAATGTATTAAAAAATAATTATAAATTTGTAAAATATAACCAAAAAATATACTTACTAATTATAAAAGACTGACATTTATATGTTTACCAATAATATACTCTCTTTGAATAATTATTATTTTATTTTTAGAGTCAATAATATATTTATTAAACATATTCTTTTTCCATAAACTAATTCCATAAATTATAATTATATTTCTTCAGATCTTTACCAATATATTCTCAACCTTGGTTTAAAAATTTATGTCTTAAACTTTTGTTTTAAATTAAAAATAAGTCAAAGAGTAAAAACAATGTTTGTGGGCAGAATCGGACCGACCAGCGTACATAAACGGGACGGGTTCGGGTTCGAAAATATACCCGGCCCGACCAGCGGAAATAAACGGGACGGGCTCGGATTCGAAAATATTAAACTCGTTGTGGGTCGGGTCGGGTTTGGATTCGAGTAAAAAGGAACGGACCGGAGTCGGTCCAAACCCGGTTGGCCCATGGTCACCCCTAACTATAAATATGTTATTTTCTTTTTTATTAAAGCATAATGGTGATTTTCCATTCTAAACGTATTATTAAGGGTCAAACTTATTATATAGTTTAAAAGTTAAATAGAAGTGTTTGACACAAAACTTTTAAATATTGTTATTGTATTAGTTTGGCACAAATTTTTTTTTGACGAAATACATATTTTTAAAATTTAATTTCTTGTTTAATTATGGATTTTTATTGTTTGGACTTTAATTTTTGTGATTTTGTTAGGATTTTCATTCAAAAATATAGATTAGAATTAAATTTAATTTCAAAAAATATAGATTAGAATTAAATTTAATTTCAAAATTAGATTTAACTTTAAATAACGTAAAAAAAAAGTACTTGCACCGATGGTGCATGCCTATTTTTTAAAAAACATTAATATTTTTTTTAAATCAAATCCTTAATTTTTTTTTAAATTAAGGTCCCAATATTATTAATTTTTTTTTAAAAAATTGTTATTTTACTGTTTATGTATTTAATGGTTATAATAACTTTAATTTAAGTGTTAATTATTTATATAATTTTTATGATTAGACATAGTTTTTTTTTTTATTTTAGGTATTTAGTAAATGCACAAATGACCTATCTGATCAATTCTGAATCTAAAGAGCCCAAAACATTCCTCAACACGAGCATATCTAAAAAAATCCCAATTAAGCAAAAAAAAACCCAATTAGGCACAAAAGAAATCCAGCAATCTATCACCAAAAGAACCAAATCTTTCAATTAAGCTATCCAGAATTTGGGATTTATATATCCGACACCCAAGCTTGCGAGAGGCACGATGGCTAACAATGGAGCTAGTGCACTGAAATACGAGAAAGAAGCTTTCTCTTTGCATTTCAATGTCCACCTTGTTAGCCAATCTGCAGCACTATTCTGAACACGGGAAATGAAAGAAATCGTCTTAGAAGGTAATAACATCTTTATGCAAATTTCAATTACTGACTTGAGATACCAAAGATTCTTTTTTTTTCTATAATATCGACTAAAGGCAAGCAATCTGTCTCAATGTCGATGTTAACACAGTTATTCATTATCCATCGACCATTCTAGTGGTGCTACCAAAATACCAATCAGTATTCCAAAACTAGCAACCAGTATTTTCATATTCGGAGTTTTCTCTCTATCCGTATGGGATTCTAATCATTCTTATTTTGCGTATTCGTGCATAGAATGAACCATTTTGGTAGAATAGTTCAGATGAGTTTTATTTCCCTTAACACGACAAAGACCACGACTGCAACTAGGAGTACCACCACGTATTTTCACCTTTTGTAGGGGTTCGCAAACAAGAGAAGTAGAAGGATCTAAAATTCGTGTCATTTTTTTAAGCTAATGCTTTTGTTCATAAACACCAAGCCCTCATAGTTTTCCATTTAAATTTGTAAATTTAGCTTTGACATATTCTTCCCCGGTTAGTTTAACGCGAAGGACCATCTCTAGTATTCTCTAGTTCTCGTCTACAATTTGGGTGTGAACATACCCATTCGCTCTTCGGATGGGCTCTAATTCATGGGTACACGGTATTCGGTCAACGGTGGTCGATGCGACAACGTCATTCCAACCGGCCAAAACAAATGTTAAACTTTTTTCTATTTTCAAACATTTTTTTTCTTGCTTACATTCTTATTGATATGTCATTCACATAACATATGAATCATGCTTGGAAACAGTTTTTCTATGTTATTCATTAAAGTAAGTTCGCGATTTGTGATTATAACACAATGCAACACACAATCGTTCTCTTCAATAACCATTTTCAAACACCCTAAAGTTCATTCATAGTTGCCTTGCTTCTCTTTCGTATTCAAATGTGAATCTAATGCAAAACAATTGTTAGTTGATGTAACCCCGACTACTTCCAACAAAGGAATCCCATATCTAATCATCTTCTAAGTGTTGTCCATGATTAGCAACCGTCGAAATGTGCATAGTATTTTAATGATTGACAGTCCGATGCCATTGAATGCATTTGTGTTTTGGGAGAAGAAATTCCAGACATCAAAGAACCCTAATTTAATTGAAAATTCTCAAACTATCAAACACAAATTTATTCAAAGTCATAGAAATATATAATCATATATCATGTTTTTCAATCAAATAAATCAAAATCATGTTTTTCACATAATTCCTAAATCCATGCCCTAACCAGTTCAATCAACACATAATCTCAGTGACATGAATTCTTTACAATGAAAAAAAAATGCATCAATACATAAACATACGGTTCGATTATTTTATAGAATCCAAAAATGTTTTTTATTGGCTTTGGTACCAATTGTTACATTTGATTTGAAATCACATAAAATTAATATAACAAAACACGGAAAGTAAATATAAACCTTTTTATAGGATTCACCTAAGAATAAACAAAAAATAAGAGTACCAACGAGTTTGCCAGCATCTATCCATCTAGTATTCTTTTGTTCCTTTCTCTTTTAAGATTTTGCAGATAAACAGACAACTCGATGCGCTAATGATAGATCCTTTGATGTCACAAAAAATCATAGCTCCACTGGGTTCACCACTATTTAAGCAGGAAACTTCGACATTGAGTTTCAACCTGGGAACAAGCCACTTAAAATAAGTGAGATAAACATCCCAAAGTTAAACCTGCATTCTGAACATTAGTCCAATGCTTGCTTAACAAAATATTAGAAATATCAAGCCTACGAATTAATTATGTTTATAGAATTTATAGAAGCAGAAACACTCATATTACCGCCCTTAAATTTGATATTATTCTTGGTAATATTAATATACTTATTAAATCTGTTTTTATTTATTTATTCTTGGTAATATTTATTTAATTATCTCTCATAATATCTATCTTCAAATTAATTAAGTGGTCAAATCTGTGCCATATTTTTTATTTATATATAAAAAATTTATTAGCAGAATACAATGAGACTTTTTAATTAATAAGTTTCTATAATAAAATGTAGATTATAGATATATTAATTGTTTTTTATTTAAATATAATTTTGATTAAAATTTAAAAACTATATTCTTTATTTTATGCGCCGTCTTCAATTCTGTTTCTATAGGTTTTTGTTTGGCACGTATGTTATTAAGTCTTAAGTTTGCGTTAGATCCAAGTGCTCGACACTTTTCCATTTTAGGGTTTTTATTATATTATTTCTCATGTAAATTACTTTTTAACTTGATCTTCTCCAAGTCCAAGTGCTATAAACCTATTATCCAAGAATTAATATCATTAGAAGGAAATAATATTTTTATAACAAAAAAAAAGGAGATGAGTGAAAAAAAAACAAAGCTTTTGTGTTGATATTTTAAGAATATAATAATGAAAATAATCAATCTCGTTGATTTATTTATACCCAATATTGTTTACTTATTAATAATATCTACTATCAAATTTAAAATCAAATTTATTAACTTGTTAAATTTGTTGAGATGTTATTGTATTTATATCATATATTTATTAAAAAGAAACCGATCATAATTTTTTATATATAATTAATTAATATGATTCTATTATAGAATAAGTAGTTTTTTATTTATTTTTTCTTCGGAGGGAACCCGCAGCCGCTACTCAGAGTGCAATGAGTGCGCACAAGGTAAACCCTCAGTCTGACGCGATAGCCTGCAAACCAACGCCAGAAGGTAAACCACACAAGGTGATAGGTTCAGCCGCGAAAGCGTCGAACTCATAACATTTATGTTAATTATGAGACCGGATAATTTGATTTAATATATATAAATAAAAAGAAAGGAAGGATCGTAATCTACTTAAAAATGAAAAGGAGTAAAATTTATAATATTATATATATATATATATATATATTTATTTATAAAATAGGAATGGACAATAACTAGTTTAACTTATCTATTCTTTAATATTTAATTAGTTATCCCAACAATATTTATTCCGACAATGTCTATTATTAAATTTAATTCGAATCTATTAAGAATTAAGAGAGTAGATTTGAGGAATAATAAATTATTTGCTCTGTCCAAATATTATGGTATTAATTTCGTCTTACTGTTTTTAGTTTGGCGCATATGTTATTAAATGTCAAGTTCCGATGTATGATAAAAATCCGTTTTCATTTTTAACATTGACATTATATTAGTTTGCGGGTAGGTCTCTTCAAATATTAAAAATCAATTTTTCTGTTTTACCTCAAATTTTGCCTAGAAGAAATAATCTTTCTAAAATCGTGAAATGAGTGAAAAATAAAATAAAATTTGATCGATCTTTGAAAATAAGAAATGAAACACAAAAAAAAGACATATACAAAGCTAATAATGGACATTGTAATTTTTTTTAACTTATTCACTCCAATAATATTTATTTAATTACCTCAATAATATTTACCATGAGATTTAAGATCAAATTTATCAAATGATTAAATTTGTTGTATTTATATAAAAACATTATTACCATAAAACAAATAATAAGACTTTTTACATATAATTAAATTAATATAGTTCTATTATAATATGTAAATTATTTTTATATTATTATTTTTATTCAAACATAATTTGATTGAATTTTTAAACGTTTTAATTATTTATTTTTTATTATATTTTCTATGTGCCATCCATTTTGGTTTTATACATTTTCACTTTGGTAAGTATGTCATTAAGTGTCAAGCTAACTTTTTCTCTCTAAATCGTAGGATGTGTAAAAGAAAAAAAAATGTTATTCTTTTGTGTTGATCAACAAGTGGAAAGAAAAAAAAACATAAACCAAGTGTTTTGTGAGATAATAGTGAGGAATCACTAAGTCATTATTTTTATTATTTATCCGATAATTTTTATTTAGTTATTCCCAATAATATTTACTATCAATTTAACGAACAAATTAATTAAGTATTAAATTTATTGAAATGTTACTGTCATTGTATCAAAATTTATTATAAAAAAGGAGACTTTTTACATATAATTAATATAGTATATAGATTATAAATATTTAATTCTTTTTAATTTAATGATAATTAAAATTTCACACATTTCAATTTTCTATTATTTAATCGTTTTCATACAATCCATTTCTATACGTTTTTTAGTTGAGACTTAGTAAAGAAGTTACACCAAAATTGTTGACACGCTAATTTTTTAAATATTATTACTGTGTTATTTGAGACGTGGATTACTTTTTTATTTTCGATCATCTAGAAATACTTTAAAAAATAGAAAAAACGATAAAAAAAGTACCGAATACGGGTGTTTGAGAATTTTTTTTTTCTTTTGTGAAATTTGAGAAAGAATTATAATAGAACAGTAAATGTTTTTTTTTTTTTTAAATTATAGTGACTATATATAATAAAAAAAATACAGAACATGTGGACAGTAAATGTTTCTTTAAAGAGAATCAATAAAAAAAAATGTTTTGAGGGAAAATAATAATGGAGTTACTCTTATACTTAATTTTGTTATATGCTCCAAAAATAGTCCATAAAAAATGTCAATACTAATCCAAAATTGATGAATTAGAAACGATTTTATCCATAAATTAGAAAAGGAAAAGGAAAAAATTTATTGAAAATGTTATATATGATTCGATTTTAATCGTATTTTTCTTTTAACTTTCTTATGATACTAATAGATTTTAATTATATTTTTCTTTTTTTTTCTCTCTAAATTAGAATTTGATTGGGGATGATAATTGAAAAATAGCTTCAATAATTTTGGAGTGAAAATTCCACCATGACGAAGGTATAAATGTGTAAACAAAATTAACGATGCTTTTGTTTTTTAAAGTCTGTGCTTTAACTTTATGAGTCTTTTTCTTTATTTTTCTTATTTTTAACTTAAAAACATCAACTTAAAAACCCTTAAAGCTCTAAGATTTTAGAAAACCTTCAAATATGCTATATTAGAGTTGAGTGAATTTTACATTTTTTTTGTTTTTCTAGGAAATAAAGGAATTATCAATGCAAATTCAAGTCTTCAAAAATCTCGTACCTAATAGGGCTCCCTTTTCTAAAGCTCCTCTTAGCTATCTGCTGTTTTAAGTGTTTTCTAGCTAGTGGAGATTGGAAGAGTTTGGCTCATGATTCCTTGGTTATGCTTTCTCTTCTTCTCTAGTAAAGGAGTGAAACAAAAACCAAAATTTCCTGCGCAATTTTATTACTCTAGCTTTTTGTTAAGTCTCGAAATGTGAAGACCGTTGGTCCATTTATCTGCCCATTAATAAAGATCTTTATTAGTTTTAAAAAATAAAAAAAATAATAAAAAATGAAAAAATATTATATCACCTTCTCTTGGATTCAGATTGTATTACGAAATCCCGAAGTCTTGGAAAAGTTGATCAATAAAACTATAGGATTATAATATCAAATCCGAACCTAAAATAATAATAAAGGTCCAAACTTTAATACATTCCGTGAAAAAATATAAAAAATCTCTAAAAACTTGATATAAATTGAATTATAATAGATTTACCTAAGATCTGAAATGAAATTTGATGCAACTTAATTATCATTATTACTTAATATGTTTTTTAAAATAATTTTAATTTTTAACTTTATATTGGGCAATTTTAAATTTCATCAAATTTTTTTTTTTTTTTAAGAAAACCTTTATGAAAGGTTTTTTTATATTGGGCAATTTTAAATTTCATCAAACTTTAAGAAAACCTTTATGAAAGGTTTTTTTTAAAAAAATAAAATTTGTTGAAATTTAAAATTGACCAATAAAAAGAGTTAAAAATTAAAATTATTTAAAAATATATATTAAATAGTAATGATAATTAAGTTGCATCAAACTTCATTTCAGATTTTAGGTGAATCTTTTATAATTCAATTTATATCAAGTTTTTACACATTTTTTATACTTATTCACTAGATATATTAAAGTTTGGAGTTTTATTATTATTTTAGGTTCGGATTTGATATTATAATCCTATAGTTTTATTGATCAACCTTTCCAATCTCAATATCATATGTTCAACGAAGTTTGAGATGACCTTTACTTACTCAAAATCTAAACGACAGATAAACTCCTCGAAGTAGAAAACAATTTGGGTTTTATAAAACGTTATGTAAGGAACGCTACTACAAATAGATATTTTTTCTTTCGACCATATTTAGATTGTTAATACGATATGTAAGGAACGCTACTACAAATAGTAGTACACCCTTGATCGTGAAATATCGATTGCTTGTTGAACCCTGTGAATTGCGTGAAAGTAGGATACTCAAAATTCGAGGGTCCAAGAGTTTTATAAAACGTTCTTGGTGGAAAGAAATGTGAATGAAAGATCCCACTGAATTGAATTGGGTCCGTGAATCTAAGAAATATTGAGAATTCTTGGTCTCTCTTAACATTTCTCTCAGTTCAAAAATTCAAGATTTGAATTGATGCCCTCTCACTGATTCTTCCTAAGTTGCATTGATTTATCCTAAAGATTTCATTTCAATTGGAATTTGGTTATTCATCATGTACGAGGATCCCCACTAAGCATCCATGGCTGAATGGTTAAAGCGCTCAACTCATAATTGACGAATTCGTAGGTAAACAAAATTAATTATGTTTTTTTTTTTTAAATTTGTGCTTTAAATTAATAAGTCTTTTCCTTTATTTTTCTTATTTTGAATTTAAAAACATCAACTTCAAAACCTTCAAAGCTAAGCTAGAAGCAATTAATTTTTAAAAAAACCTTCAAATATTCTATATTAGAGTTAAGTGACTCTTACATTTTTCTGTTCTTTTCAGGAAATAAAGGGATTATCGATGCAAATTCAAGTCTTCAAAAATCTTGTACCTAATAAGGTTCCTTTTTATAAAGCTTTTCTCAGCTATCTGCTGTCTTAAGCGTTTTCTAGCCGGTGAAGATTGGAAGAATTTGGCTCGTGAGTCCTTGGTTATGCTTTCTCTTCTTTTGTAGTAAGTAGTAACGGAGTGGAACAAAAACCAAAATTTCATTTCGGCGCAATTTTATTACTCTAGCTTTTTTTCCAAAGTGTATAAGATTAAGTCTCAAAACGTTAAGGCCGTCCACTTATTTTCCCATTAATAAAAATCTTTATTAACCTTAAAAAAATAAAAAATAAAATCATTTCCGTTTTTTGTTCGAATTCCATTAATAAATCAAAATTAACCAAATGAGAGTATTTTTTCATGATTAATTGTAAAAACTAATAATTTTAAATACTATAAAAATAATATAAAATGAAAAATAAATATCATATGATCACCTTCTCTCCCCAATGTAGAATGTATTACGAAATCTCGAAGTCTCGGAAAAGTTGGTCAATAAAACTATAGGATTATAATATCAAATCCGAACCTAAAATAATAATAAAACTCCAAACTTTAATATATCTAGTGAATAAGTATAAAAAATGTGTAAAAACTTAGATATAAATTGAATTATAATAGATTCACCTAAAATCTGAAATGAAGTTTGATGCAACTTAATTATCATTACTATTTAATATATATTTTTAGATAATTTTAATTTTTAACTCTTTTTATTGGTCAATTTTAAATTTCAACAAATTTTATTTTTAAAAAAAAACCTATCCGATCTCAATATCATATGTTCGACGAGGTTTGAGATGACCTTTACTTGCTCAAAATCTAAACGACAGATAAACTCCTTGAAGTAGAAAACAATTTGGGTTTGGTTTGTATTAATTTTGGACCCAAAATCTTCTGATACGTTGTAATCCCTACTGAATTTATTATATGAGCTGTGCGTCTCTCTTTTCATTCCGTTTCGTCCGTTAAAAACTGTATGTAAATTTAATAGTTTCATTTCTCATAGCCTCAATCAAGTTTAATAAGGATCGATTATAGAATAGAATGAAAACAAAAATAAAATTGATGTAAGAAACAAATAGTAAGTAAGTAATTAATAAAACCAAATTATAGTTCTAAGATTATAATGAAATAGAAGAATCTGTTAATTTACTTTAAATAATATATAATTTTAAAAATCTTTTGAAACCCAGTTCCTAGAATTCCAGAAAGAAACGGACGGAAACGATGTCCCCCTGAAGCGGTTTTTTGAAAGATGGCAAGCCGTGTCACTCGCTCAAGAATACAGAATACATGTAAATCAGTGTGTGTATGGCTAAATGGGTGAATGCGTTGACTACTGTACTGGTAGTACTGATGGTCGAGGAAGCTCAAAAGGGCGGTAGATTGAAGAATTGTTTCACTAAGAAAGCACATCGACTTCACTTGGGATGAATCTCAAGGGGATGTTGTTGCCAAAGCCGAATCCTGGGATGCATATCTCAAGGAACATCCGGATGCCGAAGCAATAAAAGCCAGTGGTGGTCCATTTCATTCACATTTGTATAGTCTTCTCACCTCCCACAGTCATCCTCCGAGTCGGAGGAACTCCATCGCATGGAATTTGAGACAACTCTAGATTCAGTTCATCCCACCACACCAACCACAACCGGTATAGGCGTCGACGACGCCATAGCAGGGGCAATAGCGGAAAATGGCATATGCATCAAAATTGAGGACAGCAATTGAGTTCGAACTACTCGATATCTGATTGTATGAAAGAGTTGGATCTGCTAACAGATGTCAAGGACCATGTTTATTTTGCCATCGTAATGCAATGGAGACGTTCTTGTCGGTAAAGAATGATAAACGCGCAGCATGGCTGCAGTGGAAGTCTAATGCTGTTTCAAGCACACTGAATCCGAGTTTGAGTGAGGAACAATAAATTTTGTTTTATGGTTTCTGTGATTAGCCAAAGCTCGAAGTGTGTTACATTTACTTGTGAACACTTTACAAGTCTGGTTCAGAACTTTATTTATATAGCAGCTGAAAATTCATCCTACAGACACTGCAGTTGAGATAGGTCTAGTTACATTCTTATGTAACAGTCAAATACAATTTTATGAGGACAAAATGTATTCTTCATAACTTCTTTTTTTTAAATCAAGCTAAAATTTGAATGAGATTGGTGTTGAATTTTTTTTTTTATAATTATTAATTGGTCTTTTTATTTAAATAGAATTTTGATGTAAGTTTTAAAATTTCATTTTTCTATTAGGTGTCTTAAGTGTCACATAGAATAACAAGTTTTCATTTTTACCATTGTTATCGTGTCGAACTAGATTTCAGATATTTAAAAGTAAACTTAATTTCAGATATTCAAAACCAATGAATCAATCTGTTTTATCCAAAACTTACCGTACCGACGTTAGAAGAAATAGTTTTCTAGTTCGCAAAAGAACTCGAACTTATGACCTTTGGTCACGAGCATGTTTTACTTTTTCTTTTTTTCGAAGGAAACCCGCAGCCGTTATTCGAATGCGATGAGTGCGCACAGGGTAAATCCTCAGTCTGACGTAATAGCCTGCAAACCAACACCAGAAGGTAAACCACATAAGTTGACAGGCTCAACCGATAAAACGTATGTAGATGGACTCGAACTCATGACATTTGGTCACAAGCATGCCTTACTTTCTTTACGGTATGATTGGATTTTAATAAAAAAAATTATAACTTTATTACTGTATGATTTGATTTTAATCATATTTTCTTTTCTTCTCTCTAAATTAGAATTTGATTGTGTAGTGTTTTGTTTGCGTTTTAATTAGAGTTTTTATTTTCTAGTGATTTAGTACTTGATAGATGGATGATTGAAAAATAAAGAAAACAATTCTACGATCACCAAGGTATAAATGTATAAACTGTTAGAATTTTAAGGTAACTTTTGAAAATTTATATCGGCTAAGTTTCCCTCCAATTTGATTTGGTTTTTATGCGAGAAATTTTTATTTCAGTTTGATTTGATTTTTTATGTGAGAATTCGATTCCATTTATATTGTGTTATAAATTACTATGCAATTTATCACAAATGATTCAAGCACATAACACACATAAAGGAAAGACTGAAAAGAACACAAGATTTAATGTGGTTCGACAATTCTCTACGTCCACGGGCGCCGCCAAAGGAAAGTATTTCACTATGATAGAAAAGGGTTACAAATTTCAAATTGTGTTTTATGTAGTCCTAGTAGTCTATTGATATGGAATAGATAGAACTTACTAGATAATGGGCCTAATGGGATCATATCACAAGACTAACAATATATCATCACAACACTTATATGTACTACCGAACACAATACACTATCAAGGTACAATAACACTATCACAGATACAAAATTGTACTGCCAGACACAGTACACGGTCAAGATACTATTCGACTAATTCACAACAAATCTTCCCCTTGAGCTGAATATCATTTCTTCACTATCAACAAAGAAACTTCTCTTCTTCTGACTCACCAAATTCCCCTAAGGCATCCACTCTATACTACGAACACTAATCCAGTTTAAGCACTCTCTATACTTTCGAACTGATACTATCTTGGTCATTATATCTGCTGAATTATCGTGTGTAGACACTTTCTTCACATCAACAATTGCCTTTGATATTATATCACGAATAAAATGATACCTGACATCTATGTGCTTTGTACGCTCATGGTACATCTGGTTCCCTATAAGGTGTATGGCGCTTTGTTTGTCACAAAATACTTTTGTAGTAGTCATATCCAAGCCCAAATATTTCAACAAACCTTGCAACTATATTGCATCTTTAACTGCTTCTGTTACCGTTATGTACTCTACCTCTGTTGTAGACAAAGCTACAGTAGCTTGCAACTGTGCTTTCGAACTGATCGCACTCCCAGTTAGAGTAAATATATATCCTGTCAGAGATCTTCTTTTATCCATATCACCTGCAAAATCAGAATCAACAAAACCAACCACTGATCTTGTAACATCATTCAACGATCCACCAATATTGGTCTTGTTAAAAGTTAAGCCAACGTTCACAGTATTCTTAAGATACTGAAGTATCAATTTCACTGCCTACTAGTGTTCTTTCCCAGGACATCCCATGTACCTGCTAGCTACACTAACCGAATGTGAAATATCATGACGTGTGCATACCATAACATATATGATACTACCAACTGCACTTGCATATGGAACCTTTGACATTTGTTCCAACTCAGCGTCGTCTTTGGCCGCTCTTGCTGCAGAAAACTTGAAATGAGTAGCAAACGGAATGCTAACTGCCTTAGCATCAAACATGTTGAATGTTGTAACTTAATATAGGTTCGTTGAGATAAGTCTAATGATCCTGCACTTTTGTTCCTGATAATCTCCATACCAAGAATTTTTTTTGCTATACCCTGATCATTCATCTCAAACTCGATACTAAGCTACTTATTTATCTGCACAATGTGTGACATACTACAAGCAACAATAAGCATATCATCCATAGACAACAACAAGTAAATATAAAAATCACTTACTTCTTTTGATAATACACACAACTATCATATGGACTCCTCGTGAACCCTTTTGACACCATAATTGTATCAAAACTTTTGTACCATTGCCTAGGTGACTGTTTCAAACCCTACAGTGAATTTTTCAGCAGACAAAGTTTGTCCTCCATATTAGGTTTATAAATCCCTCTGGTTGTCTCATGTAGATTTTCTCCTCCAATTAGAAACGCAGTCTTCACATCCAACTGATCAAATGCTAAATCTTGCAAAACTACCATGGCTAACAAAACTCGAATCAAACTATGTTTCACCACTGGAGAAAACACTTCAATGAAGTCGATTCCTTCCCTTTGAGTAAAACCTTTAGTGACCAGTATTGCATTGAATCGAGATGCCTCAACCCCTGGATTACCTTCTTTTTTCTTGAACACCCATTTACTGCCTACTATCTTCTATCCTTTAGGAAAGTTAACAAGCTTCCATATTTAATTATTATGAAAAGATTCAATCTCTTCCCCCGTAGCATCAATCCATCGATCTGCCTCTGAAATCGCTATAGCTTATCTGTAGCTACTAGTTTCCTGCATCCCAACATCTTCTGCAACTGACAGAGCATATGCAACTAGATCCGCGTACCTTTTTGGAAGTCTAATATCTCTTCTTTCTCCGCCCAACGCTATGCTATAAGGTTGTTGCTCTGGTTTTGGCGCATCATCGTCACTATCATCAGATGCTGACGTTTCACCTCCTGATTCTGGATCCACCTCAGAACCACTTGAATTATTAGACCTGCTAGGAACTAATTTTACTTCAAGCTCCACCTGTTTACTCACAATCGATCCTGATTCGACTATATCTCATATTTCTTTCTAACTGTCTATCGAAGCAAACTCGTTAAAATTAACGTTCCTAATGATGAGACAACCTGGAGACTTTGGAGAGGTACAACATAACCTATATCCCTTCACTCCAGTAGCATATTCTAGAAATATGCACCTCTTTGCCCTCGGCTCAAGCTTACCATCTCTCACATGAGCATACGCAGGACAACCGAACACCCTCAAATGTTCGTAATCAGCCGACGATCCAAACCAAAGCTCAAAAGGAGTTTTACAATCAATAGTCGTTGATGAAGACCGATTCACCAAGTAATATGTTGTATTTATAGCTTCAGTACAAAAATCATTTCCCACACCGGAACATGAGAGCATACTTCGTGCCTTGTCACAAAATGTTATGTTCATTCTTTCTGTGACTTCATTCTGTTGTGGTGTTTTAGAACAAGTGCGATAGCGCACTATTCCCTTAGCTTCGCAGAACTCGTTAAACTCACGACTACAATATTCTAACCCATTATATGTCCTAAGACGTTTCATTTTTCTTCCTATTTGTTCTCAATCATCGTCTTCCATTTGACAAAGGTTGAATATGCCTCATCTTTCTTTTTCAGAAAGTAAACCCATACCGTCCTTGAATAATCATCGATCAAACTCATGTAGTATATGGCTCTACTCTTTGATGGAATTATGTTTGGACCCCAAAGATATGAGTGAATATAGTCCACTGTCCCTTTAGTCTTTCTAACAGCCGATTTTCTGAATTTGACTCTAGTTTGTTTACCAAACACACAGTGCTCACAAAATCCTAATGATTATGCTTTATACCATTTTAACAAATCTGTCTTTCCCAAAACAGTTAATCATGTGTTACTCATGTGACCAAGACACCAATGCCACAACTGATTCTGATCCTGCCTACCTTGGCTATTACTTCCAGATGACGCTACTACACCATCGCCCATAACAACACTCCCTTGGAGAATGTAAAGACTCTTCTTCAAACTATCATTCAAGCATACCATTGAACTTTTTGTCATTTTAATTACACCGTCTTTTGCACGGTATTTGTAACCCCGAGAGTCTAGTGTCCCAAGAGAAATCAAGTTTCTATTTAACCTAAGAACATGCCAACACGTTAAGATTCTACCAACCCCGTCAAACATTCTGATTATAACGTTACCAATACCACCAATAGTCAACGAATGAATATTCCCTAAATAGACACTTCCCTACACTGGCTTGTAAGTATCGAACGACTGTTTGAACTGACATATGTGATATGTAGCGCCGGTATCGAGTATCCAAGAGTTTTTCCCACAATGTGAAGTCACGGAAAATATGTCTCCTCTACCACTATTTTCACTATCGTCGGAATTATTCACACCTTCAATAATGTTTGTTCCATTTTCCTTTTGATTTCCCTTCTTACCATTCAGTTTCAGATAATCTCTCCTATAATGACCCTACTCACCGCATTCATAGCAGTTTGAGTTATTTACCTTTGATTTGGACCTCTACTTCTTCCTTCTTAAAGAACTCATTTTGCTTCTAGATTTCCCCTAGTCATAAGGCCTTCTCCTTCAACTTGATTGTCTGACTGCAACTGTCTCAACTGTTTTGATTTCAGTGTCTATTTATCATCTGCTAGTGACAACTTATATTTACCATACCTAATGGTATTTATAAAGTTTTCATAGGGAGTTGGTAATGATCTCAATACAAACAAAGCTTGACCCTCATCCTCAATATTGATATATATGTTCTCCAAGTCCATTATAATTGATTTAAAATTATCTAAGTGCTCATTTATGGACATAGCTTCTTTCAATCTGAAATCATACAAACGTTTTTTCAAGTATAATTGGTTTAATACTGATTTATCTGAGTAAAGATCTCCTAGCTTCTTCCATATGGACGCATGAGTCTTCTCACCATTAATCTCGCAAAGCACATTGTCTTCCACACTCATTAAAATCCAGCACAAAGCCCTTTCTTGAAGATCTTGCTTCTCCTCTTCTTTCATCTCTTCTGGTAACTTATTCTCGACATCCTTCAACAGCCCTTGTAGTACCAATGAAGATTTCAATTTAATCTTCCACAATGCAAAGTTGGATCCCCCATCAAATTTTTTAATCATGTATTTTATTGTTGTAGACGCCATTGTGAAACCCTAATCACAAAATCCCTAATTTCACCACGTGGCTCTGATACCAATTTTGTTATAAATCAATATGCAATTTATCACAAATGGCTCAAACATAGAACACAAATAAAGGACAGAATGAATAGAACACATGACTTAACGTGGTTCGACATCTGTCTATGTCCATGGACGCCGCAAGAGAAAAGTGTTTTATTGTGATAAAAAAAAGGATTACAGATTTCATATTGTGTTTTGTGTAGTCCTAGTAGTCAATTTATATGCAACAAATAAAATTTACTAGATAATGGGCCTAATGGTCTCATATCACAAAACTAACAATATACTGTTAATGAGTCCGGATTCCGTCACCACTTCGGACAGGGTCAGTTCAGACAGATCTGCCTAACCGGACAGCGGCAGTTCGGACACCATCATCCATTGGACTGTTCGAATAGAACTAAAGTACTTAAAACCTAATCACTTCTTGACTAAGCTGCCTGCTCTCCTACTTAGAACGTATGGGTCCTTAAACTCGATCCGGGTCCATTAAACACGACCCGAAAGCCCATAAGGCCCAAATATAAGGGTATAAATACCCAACCACCAACATTAAATGAGGGTAATGAAAATTAAATACAACCAGACTGCTTAATTCTCTCTCTACACTCTACCCAAATATTAAATACTCACAAACTTCCACACAACTCTAAACAAGAATTACAAACTTACCCTCAGACAAAAATAAACCTCACCAACTGTCACAACACTTATTTGTACTACCGAACACAATACACTGTCAAGACACAATAACACTATCACAGAAACAAAATTGTACCCGTCGGACACAGTACACTAGCAAAGCATTATTCGACACATTCTGAACATATTAATTGAGCATTTGGAAAGCGAAACTTCCACAAAATCGTAAACTTTTTTATCAAAAGATTTTAAAGATGATACTTTGCATTATTGATCAATTTTTAGTTTGACTAAAAGAGTTATTTATTCAAACTTTTTGAATAATTCTCAATTACCCGTTAATAATATCAAATATTTAAAAATATGATATTTTATTTTATGTTTTCTATAGAATAAATTTTATGTACTAAAATAATTAAGACACTTTTTCCACTAATTATTTTACATTTTTTACAAGTTAAATTATGTTTGACATATTTTCTTTATTTGGTATGATATTTAAACTTTATTTTAGTTTGATTTTTTTTCTATATGCCAAAGTAGGTACATGTTTATTGTACTAAAACTCTATCTAATAAATTTATCCTTTTATTTTATAACTTTTTTTATTTTAGACACACTTATACTATTTAAGACCTAACCTATAAACCTATTTAAGGGATTTTATACCCATAATACTTTTATATACTAAATTCACTAAATAGTTTTATACATTCACTTTTGTTTTACTTTTTTTAATTTAAAATTTTAAAGGTTCATATCTTTTAAACGTAACTCAGGAAAAAAGAATCTAAAAATACCATTAGTTTTGTTTTTTAAGACGAACAAAACTAGTACCTAGTACCATTCATGATATGTTTTGATTTTTTTAAAAGTTATATTTTACATTGGTTTCTCATTTTATGGTTTCGCATATATCATATGCTTGGTTTTTCATATATCATAGTAGGTCTGGTTTAGCATCTATTATATTTCGTTTGGTTTTGCATCTATCATAGTTGTTTTATTTTGCATCTACTAGTACAAACTTAAAAAAGTTTCGCATCTAGGAAAAAAGGTTTCGCATATCATGAGTTTGGATTTTATTGGCATTGACCATGACATATATCTGGAGGGCTATTCAAACATATCTAATTCCATGCCCCACTGAACAGTATAATTTAGTGGATTATGACTCAGCTAGTTGCTAGTCGTTTCACCTCTTGGGTTAAGGGGTTTTTAGACTTAACCTAAGCCAATGAAGCTACCCGGAAGGCCCTTGGATCACCACATTAGTATAAATATCCCAACTATTTTCATTAATGAGCAAACACCTTAATTATCTCTCTACATCTTACCTTAAACATTAAATTCCCAAAACTCTTTCCAAAACTACCTTTTCATCAGAAATAATCCACTAGGATCTTCATCATAACAGTCACCTTCTTCGTTTACACTCTAGTATTGAAAATTTAAAAGTTTGTATCATTTACACTGTAACTCGGAAAAAAAATCCAAAATACCATTGGTTTTTTTAGACGAAAAAAATTAGCCCATTTATCATATGTTTTGATTTTTTTCTTAAAAAGTTATACTTTACACTCGTTTCTCATTATATGATTTCATGTCTATCATATGAATGGTTGCGTATCTATTATAGTTTTCCTATTTTAGCATCTATCACAGTTGGTATGATTTTGAATCTATCATAGTTGTCTAGTTTTGCATCTACCACTACAAACTTAAAAAAGGTTTTGCATCTAGAAAAAGGTTTCGCAATTTTTTTCGTTTTAGTCGTCTTTTATTTTAGACTGTAAAATTTAAATTTTAAAGGTTCGTATCTTTAAAACCGTAACTTTTGAATTTTTTTTCGAAAATACCATTGGTTTTGCTTTTTTAAGACGAACAAAACTAGTATCATTAATGATATGTTTTGAGTTTTTTAAAAGTTATGATTTACGAATTTTCTATTAGTATAAAGAATATACACGTTTCACATCTATCGGTACAAAAAATAAACATGTTTCGCATCTATTGGTAGTGTAGTGCTAGTTCAGGAGGTTCACAGTTACCCTCACCCAGTTTATTACATTAGCAATAGTTTGTTGAATGCTGAGAAAATTATCATTAACATAAATTTCAAAACTATCAAGAGTAATCCTGATTATTCTTGGTTCCCGAGTACATAAGACACATAACCTATAAATTTCAAACTTAAAATCATTAACATAAATTTCAAATGGCATAGAATATTTCATTATAACTTATGGTAATTAATACATCAAGTAGCTCTAAATCTGAATTCACTCCCATTAAATTAAAACCAAAAGAGATTAAAACTTTGATAGATTATGATATAACTAGTGGGATAATTAAACTTAATATCATAAATGAATTTCTAACTGTTATTAGATCTGAATATGATTGTCACAAACCTATTAATGTTTTTGTGCGCTGATTAACTTTTACAACTCTTTATTCTTAATTAATAGATTTCTTAAAGTCTAACATATTAGAAATAATTGATCTTAATATTAATCTAATGAATCTTAATTTTATGAAGTGTGAAAATCGTGCGACGATTATCTTAAAAGATTCAATTAAGAAAATTTTAAATTAAATAATCTCTTAAAATGTCAGTCTATTCATATTGAACGAAACCTGTTTGTTGTAAGATCTTCTAAATATCTTTATTGAAATATCTTACATTCATTTGTGTTGTAAAGTCTAAAACTAAATATTAAAAACCTGAATGTGCACATATGGAAACTTCGGACAACTTACACATTTTCCGCCACTGCCTCGAACTGGTCATACATAATCACATCGCGTTTCAGATACACTTTTCCAGCCATCGCCTCTGAATAATCTCCAGGAACGCCTATATATAAAACACGTAAACTCAATCCATGCATCAATACTGGAGATAGATCGGTAACCATCATCGGATTTTAATGGAAAAGTGTTATGAGCTTACCATTAATTTATCAATTTTAATAAGTCTCAAATCGACAAGAGCGTTCTTGTGCCCGTTAGCAACAATGTCATCAAAATTTACAGACTCCGAAAAACCTTCTAGCTGTTATTTTTTAGAAACAACTTCACTCGTGAAGATGACATAAGAACTCTTCCAATCGGTTTGAGTAGCACCGACTCCATTAGGAGAACTAAAGCAATCAGATTTATAACCGCAATTGACTACAACCGGATATGAGTTACCCCGATCGAGTATTCATGGTGAAATTGGTGAAGCTAACAATTTTGAATCAAAATGATTAAAAGATACAAATAATTTATACTATAATTACAAACCATATTTAAAAATAAAATGAGAGAGAAATTACAAATTGTTTTTTTTCTTATCTTACGTTATTTTGTACATATTGGTTTTGTAAATTCTTAAATTTATTTTGTTAGTTTGATATATTATTTTTCATATCGCATCCAGTTAATAATGACTTTGAAGCTCGATTTCCAAAGAAAGAATAAAGTAAGTTTATAATTATAGAGAAATGTCGAAGAATAAAAAGATAATTTTTTTAGAAAAGTTGGCCAAAAAAAACTTTACAAATTTATGGTACCTACTAGAATAATAGTATAGAGATTTTCATACTGTTTGCATCTAGTTAACTTTGTACCAAATGTTGTACTTGATTTGAAATCTCATCATACCAGTATAACAAAATACGTAAAATAAATATAAAGCCTTCTTTTATAATATTCACCTAAGAATAAACAAAACAAGAATACTTACAGGTTTGTATGTTATTTTCCATATAGCATTCTTTTGTTCCCTTTTGTTCTTCAGTGATCCTAGAGAAAACTTGACAAGTTTGTAGAACGAGTTACAAAAGGAAGGAAAAGTCTTCCAAACACATAAGGTTTCAGCTAATTTCATATTAGGGTTTAGGATGAATAAATTCTTAAACATAGCCTCTTATTTATAGGTTTTACAATGTGAAGCCCAACGTTGTAAAGCCAACCATATTTTACTTCCTTGTGTTCGGAGACCATAACCCGATAAATTGATAAATCAAATGTATACCATGAATTCTTAGCTTAAGCTTAAGTATTGAGATTTGGGGCTTCTTATTCATAGTCCTAAATTTAACATTGTTACCGCGTTTGACTCCATAATGCATTTTCACCCATAGGTCAAATTCTGTTAATTGTTTAATTAGTTTGATTAATTTTAATTTGGACTTCCTTAAGATAATAACCAAATACATTTATTTAGTATGTCGGTCCATAAATATATTAATTAAATATAGTCCAACAATCTCTCACTTAGACCACCACATGCTACTCAAGAATACATATTCAACTCTAATGGGATCTATGTATAAATTTTCGATAAAACAATGGTACAACCCCATACATGTCTTATAACGATAAAAGACTAAAGATATTTTTCTTATAATCTGAACAATATGATGCAATAGCTCCCATTGTAGATATACTCTTAAACGGTTCCTACATTTGTAGATCAAGTACTGTACATATATCACTACATATTTTACAAGTATATATATATATATATATATATAAACTACAATAATGAAAAATATAACATCATATCATATTACAAACTCCCACTAAAACTAATAATCCATCAAATCAACTACACCCATACTAATGGCGTGTCCTTGGAAAACCTTAAGCAAATACACATTTTTAGAGGATCCACTATAATGGAGTTTGTTCCGATGTGCTCTATAATTATTTGAACCATCAGTACTCTTTCCTTAATATATATGAACTTTATGTTTATATGTTTGGATTTAGACAATCTCATGTTGCTGTTAGAGTAATACATCATAGAATTACTACAACACGGAATTGTTATCGCAATACAAACTCATGGGACCTTCTATCATTTTATAATGCGTTAATCCAGTAACAAAATTTTGCAGCCATAACGCCTGGTTTGATGCCTCAAAGCACGTAACGAATTCTACTTCCATGGTAGATGATGCAATAAATGTGTACTTTGGTATGTCTACGCATCCACCAAAACCTGAGTTGAAATACCCAATGATCTCTTGTTTATCCGACTTCATATATGTTTACATGCGCTCTTATGTTCCTTTCAAATATCGGATACCATTTTAACTGCCTCCAAGTGATACATGCATGGGTTACCAACATATCTCCCCCACACATTTATAGTAAAGGCAATGTCCGACCAAGTACAAACCTGACCATATATTAAACTCACAACTGCCGAAGAATAAATGATTGTGTTAATTTCCTCAATCACAAGTTTTATCTTAGGACATTGACCCAGACTAAGTCTATCACCATTTGCTATAAGGGGTACTTATGGGTTTGTAATCTTCAATCTGTAATGTTGCAATACACTTTCAATGTATTCATTTTGTGATAATCCAAGAATATCACGAAAGCGATCCCGATGTATCTAGATTCCTAATATAAAGCTAGTATCACCAAGATCCTCCATATCAAACTTGTGTGATAGAAATCTCTTTGTGCTATGTAAAAAACACTTATAGTTCGAGTCAAGCACTATGTTATCCTCATATAAAATAAAAAATATGATTTTACTCTCACTGAACTTGTGATACACACAATCCCCAACCGAGTTGATCTAAAAGTCATATCTCACTTTCATCTCAAGGAATTTGTGGTACCATTAATGAGAGGCATGTTTGAGCCTATAAATGGATTTCTTAAGCCTACAAAACCAGATCATTTTGAGTTGTTTTCTATAAAGTGTTCTGGTTGCACCATATAGGTCGTTTTTTCAATATCACCATTGAGAAAAGCGGTCTTAACATCCATCTGATGGAGCTCAAGGTCAAAATGTGCAACTAATGCCATGATTTTTCTAAAGGAATCCTTTCTCGATACCGGAGCTAAGGTTTCTTTAAAATAAATTCTTTCACGGTGAGTTAACATTTTGCTATAAGACATGCTTTATGTCTTTCTTCACTATCCATTGAAACGTATTTGGTTTTGTAAACCCACTTACAACTAATTTTTATTCTTCCTTTAGGTAATCAGACAAGATCCCATATTGCATTGTTATGTATCGATTTATAATCTTCCTTTATATCATGAATTAACTATCGAGAGTCAGAGATTTCCATAGCTTATTTATAAGATGGAGGATTGTCTACACTTTTATCATATAACTCATCATTTTCCTGAATATATACTTCAAACTTTAGACCTATAGTACTTTTCTTTTCTCTCGTGGATATTCTGAAGGGAACTATCTCCTTTTGCTACACTTTTTGATGATGCAGAGTTTGATCATTATGAACGATGCCATTTTGATCTTCTTGTGGAAAATTACCTTGGGGTTCCTCTTATTCTTCCTGGACTATATATGTACCCTGGTTAGAACCTTAAAGTGGAACATCAGTGTTAATTTGAGGATTACTCTATTCAAAGAGGATCGAATGATTGGCATTACATCCCAATATTTTGATACTTGAGTATCCTCGCTAAAATGTTTATGAATCTCTATGATTCTTCTACAAAATCAAAATCTATTATCTTATTCTTCCCCCAAACTCAATATTTTCTAGAAATTTGGTCGTTCTTGTCTTAAATATTATACAGTGAGGGAATCATAAAACTTAAACCCCCTGAAATGTTTGGATTAACCTATGAAGAAGCAGTTCACTATGTAGATGTTTTAAATAACCTCTACACCTGTCCCAAAGCTCATATGGGGTCTTAACAGTAGACTTAATGGGTACTCGGTTGAGTATATAAGCGGTACATTTGATGGCTTTCCTCCAAAGATATAATAGTAGAGATGAGTGACTTATCATACTTCTATCCATATTTTTTAGTATCCTGTTCTGTCTCTCGGACACACCATTCATGCAGGGTGAACCTGATATTTTGGATTGAGGGAGTATATCACACTTTTCTAGGTACTGTACAAAGGATCATGGATCTTGTCCATCTGATCCGTCATATTCTCCATAGTATTCACCTCCACGGTAAGATCTGGCAGTCTTAATGCTCTTACCGAGTTGTTTTTCAACCTCAGTCTTAAAATTTATGAACTTATCCATAACCCTTGACGTTTCATGAAGAATATAGAGGTACTGAAACAAGAGTAGTCGTCAATGAATTATATCAAGAATTTATGCTCGTTCAATGATTCCTGTGGAAACATGGAACATATGTCGGTACTCGCTCTATATTCCCCTACCATTTTAACTTTTGTTTGTTTTCTTTTGATACACTCGATGCATATAATGAATTCAAAGTAATCAAAGGACCCAATGAACCTTCATCAACAAGCTTGTCTATCCTAACTTTGGATATATGACCTAACTACTTGTGTCACAGTTTAGAGGATCTTTTAGATTCAATAATATAATTTGTTATATGATGTACAGTCATAAAAATATGAAGTAAATCAATAGCATGTAATAAATATAAATTATCATCTTTCGTTAAAATTCTATCCCCAAAAATAATATTATTAAACGATAGTGTAAAACAATTTTTTCCCATTAGACATGAATAACCTTGCAAGTCCAAAACTAGAAAGGACACTAAGTTCCTCTAAAAAATAAGAACATACATTACATTCTCAATAATTAAAACATGTCCTATATAAAATTTTAAATGTAAATCGCATAAATCTAAAACGTGACAAGAGCTCTTGTCTGTAGTGAAAATGGATTTTTCATCCTCACTTAGCATCATACTCCTTGACGTACCCTGCAAACAAATACAGACATGAGTAGTTGCAGCCGAATCAACCCACCAAGTATTTTTTTTAAATAAACTATATTACTTTATGAAATAAACAAAGATGTGGGAGTGCATTTGCGTAACATGTAAGCCCGAAGTTTCTCACAATCCTTCGTCAAATGTAATTTCTCTTTGCATAAATAGCACGAAGAGTTGATTCTTCATGTTTTTTCTTCTTTATTGAGCCTTGACCCATCCTTATCTATCTATCTTCATCTTAGGTCCAACCTTCTTTGAATATTTAATCACATTAACCTCAGTTGATGCATCTTTAACTGTTTTCTCCTCCTATGCAGCGTGGGAAATCAACTTATTGATATTATATTTTTCTCGCCTGCAGTTATAAGTGGATTAGAAATACTTAAACTGATCTGACAATGACTGAAATGTGAATAAATCATATAAATATTAGATTTCATACGGTTCTTAGATTCATGCCCTAACCAGCTCAATCAGCACATAAACCTAATTTCGTGGATTTTTTACAATGAAAAAACATTCATGATACATAAACATGTTATCGATTATTCTGTTGAATCATAAAAGGGCTTTTATTGGCTCTGATACCAATTGTTGTACTGGATTTAAAACCACATCAATCAGTCCAAATAATAAGCATCGTAATGCTCTTATTGTATTATTTACTGTCGGGACTTCACGTCTATCTTACTAGATATAACCTAAACTCATCGTACCACAATACACTTTAAGCGCCTAAATATGTTCAAGGATGTGATATATCTCATCAAGTGATTAGACATCTGAAATAAGAGATTGTCAATCAAACTCTATGTACCTGGAAACAAAATCCATAAGTGTGCATGCCATTATTTCATCCTTTGTAGAGTCCAAGGGACAACAATAATAGATCACATCCTATGACCATAAATTTACATCACTAAATACTTCTCGATGTGCACAGAATGGAATCACATAACAGTGAACCCCTAAACACATAACAAAACACCTAAACAAGATATTCACTTAATAATCAAATTAGTTGGAAATGTTAGAAATAATGAAAAAATTTAAGTTGGTTTGTTCTTTGAAAGAATCCACCATTGAAGAAACTATAAAGAAAAAACATTGAGGGAAAAAGAAGACTCAGTTGGATTATATCCATTTGGTTGCGGGGAAAGTTATATTTTAAGTAAATGGAATGGGTTGGGTAAATATACTAGGTAAGTAGTTAGAGTAAATTATAAATGGTAACAATTTTATTAATTACTACGTCCACATTGGGCTCTTACGTGAACGTTGACTTGTCTCTCCTAAGGGTATTATTAGGTAAATAAAATTGATGACATCATGAAATGCTATGTTTAAAATATTTTAGAAATATGGAGGATGGGTTTGTTACACAAGTGAATGTTGGGGACCAAAGTGAGACAAGTGGAAAATGTGAATGACTAGTCATATTTTTTTAGCTTGTGATAAAAGCTTAAAACTTGTATTCTATTGTTTCACCATGAAAGATCTTAATGTTCTTGTATAATTTCTTATGGTATTACAAAAGATAAAATTTTATTCTTTAGTTGATTAAAAGAATCTTAATGTTTTTGTTGATATTCTTAAAGACATAATGAAAGTTAAAACTACTATATTAACTTAAGTTTGTACTATTTTTTGAGGATGTTGAGTTTGTCTCGTATGAAAAATTACAAATTCTTAACTCTAAGTGATAATTTAAACATTAACTTCTATAGGGGAATATGGAAATGAATGGAACATAATGATCGTATTCTTATCGTTTGAATATATAAAAAAATAGTGTATGATTCTTCCCTAATATCAAGGTTGTTTATTAAATATCTTCCCTCAACTAAATATCCTCAAAATAATTGTATTGTCTCATATCCAAAATTAGAAAGTGGGTTTCCAAAATAACTATTATATAGTGGAATTAATTCCCGATTGAGATAATTAATTGAATCAGACTCTGGTTCCCAATGCTATGTCTGTAAGATTTTGTTTGTACAAGACGTCCATAAATGTACAAATATCTAAAATAATACTTTCTATATGTTAAATTTTACTCATTTTGCTAAATATCTTCTTATAAACTTCGGTTAATAATATATTATTGCACATCTTAACTGTATAGACCCAAAAAATTGAGTTATGATATCGTTCTCTAAACTACCATACCTCACTTAAGCGTTAAGCACTGTGGACAAATATGACAAATTATTTGAACTTGTCAATGAACTCCATCTATATTGAAATGTATGCATAGAGGATCCAAAATATTCATGAACAAAATATCTCATATATAGTTATCTCTAAATAGGAATGTCTTCTTGTTAACCATCTAATATTGTTCAAAGAGTTCTATTACTTTATACATGTCTATTTTTCTTTATTTGGTATATCCTTATATGTTCATCATATATGAATAGTCATGATAGTTAGGGGTTATGAAGCATTTTATCAACTATAGTATCCATCTTATTGTGAGAGATATACCTAGAATGTTTTTTTTATAAATGTTTATTCATTTTCTTATTTATTTTAATTTATTTTGCCGGATGATACATAAATTGGATATCATCATTGCAAAAGTTGTAGTTATGATATCATCATTACAAAAGTTATTAACTACAATCTTCATGGAGGTCAACTCATATACACTTAATTTTTTTTTGCAACTACTATATATACTTTAATCGTTACTATTTGTAAAAATATTTTACCATCACTTATTTAAATCAAATGCATATTTGAATGAATAAAAAAAATCTTTATTAAAGATAAAACAACAATAAATCACCATTATTTGTAAAGATCTTTTACCATCATTTAATTGTAAATCACCATTATTTGTAAAAATCATTTTACAATCATCTAATATTTATACGATGCAGGGTGGCAATGTTGGTCCAAGCCGGCCCGGCCAAGTCTAATCCGGTCGAGCTTTGTCCAGCCCGAACATTTAACGGGGCAGGTACGGATATACGAATTGTGACCCGTAGGCGGGTCGGGCCGGATATAAACTAATATAAAAAAATAAAAAAAATTATTAAAAAAGTAATTGTAAATTTGTAAAATATAACTAAAAAATATACTTACTAATTACTATGGCATTTATATGTTTACCAATTATATAATGTCTTTGAGTAATTATTATTTTAGTTTTAGAGTCAATAATATATTTATTAATTATATTCTTTTTCTATAAACTAATTCCATAAATTATAAATATATTTCTTTAGATCTTTGTCTATATATATACTCTCAATCCTAGTTTCTAATTTTCCAAGTTCTTTGGATGATTTTCTCTTCCGCTATTGTGTTTTAGGTAAATTAAAAATAAAGTCAAATTTGAGCTGGTTTAATTCGGATCGGACTGGTTCGACCAACCCCAATAGTAAAAACAATGTTTGTGGGCCGGGTCGGGCTGACCCGCGGACATAAACAGAACGGGCTCGAGTTTGAAAATATTAAGTCCGCCAACCCGGCCCATAAACAAGACGGGTTCGGATTCGAAAATATTAAACCCGTTGCGGGTCGGGTCGGGTTTGGATTCGAATAAAAAACAACGCAACGGGCTGAGTTTGGATTCGAGTAAAAAACAACGGGCCCAAACGGATCAGTCCGAACCCGACCCATTGCCATCCTAATCCGATGTTTCTTTGAATGAATAAAAAAATCTCAACTAAAGATAAAACAATAATAAATCACCATTATTTGTAAAGATCTTTTACCATCATTTAATTTTCAAAATTCAGTATATAAAATTATTTGTAAAGATCTTTTACCATCATTTAATTTTTAAAATTCAATATATAAAGATCCATAAAATTTTATATAAATTAAATTATTAAATACATATAATTAAATAAAATGTAATCTAATTATCATTATTATTTAATATTTTTTTTTATAAATAATATTAATTTTAAACTCTTTTGGTCAATATTAAATTTTACCAAATTACGGTTTTCTAAAAAAAACTTATAATCTCAGTATCATATGCTTAGAATCTAATTTTAAATTTTACGAATCTAATTTTAAATTTTACCAAATTAGGATTTTCTGTAAGAAAAAAAAAACTTTTATAATTTCAGTATCATATGCTCATAATGTAAATGACAGATCCGCTCCTTGAAGCAGAAAACAATTTGGATCTGGTTTGTATTAATGATGAGCTGTAGGTCTCTCCTCCTTCCACCGAACCACTGAATCTATTATACGAACCTTCCACCGAAGCATCTATTATATGAGCCGTCGGTCTCTCCTCCTTCCACCGAAGCATCTATTATATGAGCCGTCGGTCTCTCCTCCTTCCACCGAGTCAGTCTCTCCTTCTCTCCTCCTTTCACCCAGTCAGTCTCTCCTTACATTTCACCGAATGAGCTGTCTCTCCTTACATTTCACCGAATGAGCTGTCGGTCTCTCCTTGAATTTCACCGAATGAGCTGTCGGTCTCTCCCTTTTTCCACCGAACCGATGTTTCATGAGCTGATTCATTCCACCGAAAGGAGGTAAAATTAATAGTTTTATGAGTTGTCAGGCTCTACCGATGTTTGTTTTATGAGCTGTCGGTCTCTCCATTCATTCCACCGAAAGGATGTAAAATTAATAGTTTCATTTTCCATTAAAATAT
Organism: Limnanthes douglasii subsp. nivea; assembly: GCA_036936605.1. Lineage (NCBI taxonomy): Eukaryota > Viridiplantae > Streptophyta > Magnoliopsida > Brassicales > Limnanthaceae > Limnanthes > Limnanthes douglasii. The sequence goes on from JAUPFV010000002.1 coordinate 45,558,609, forward strand.
TAAAATATTAAACTCCGCCTCAACCAAGTTTAACAAAGATGGATTATAGAATAGAATGAAGACAAAAGGTAAATTTATGTAAAAGACAAATAGTAAGTAACTAATAAACCAAATTAAAGTTCTAAAATTATAATGAAATAAAAGAATTTGATAATTTACTTTGAATAATATATAATCCACAAAATCTTGCAGCCATGCAGTTAATATAGAAATGTTTAGAAACATAATTTATTTATAAACGGCCATAAAGCATCATATGTAGCACAAATACAGCCCAACATAGTCATAAACACTACAACTCCAGACAAACTTTAGAAAACAGAAAGAGTTGGTTTATTAGGGACAAGACACAAACTTATAACAGCGAGGAAAGGTACACGAGATCACATTAAGCAGAGACTGAACCAACATGCTTAGTAACAGCCTGCTCGAGGGCATCTTTATTCGCACCAACAACCGTGTCCACCGTTTTCCCACCTTTCAGAAGAATGAAGGTTGGCACTTGCCCGACACCAAATTCCTCAGCAACAGACTACAAATACCAAAGAAAAGCACACAATAAGTTCATTGACTATTTATTTTCGCCAAAAATAGTTCATGGACTAAAAAATAAAGGAAGTTTGGTAGTACTTCAAGGCTGTACCTTCAGTTCATCAATATCCACTTTGAAGAATATAGCCTCTGATGCAAATGCCTTGGCCAACTCTGCGAAAAATGGTGCAATATGATAGCACGGCCCACACCATGGAACCGTAAAATCTATCACGACCTGTAAATTTACAGCAGCTCTGTGAAATTAATTTATAAATAATAATAATAATAATATAACATATCTGTAAACAACAAAGATCTGAGGATTAAATTCGTTTAGGACTAGAAGTACCAATTTTTGAGAGTCGTTAGCCTTCTGGAAACTGTCCTTCCAAACTTCAACCGACTGTGCACGGATCACTTGTCCCTCTTGAACAGCCGCCATTGTCGTCTCTTAAAACTTGGTCTCTTGGAGTGTTATTTATAAGACCCTAATGGACAGTGATGCACCAAGGTTTGCTAAATAATTACACTAATACACAATAGACTGGGTTCGAACACGTGGAATGTGTTTCTTGCATGTGTGACACGGCAATGGGAAACAAGTTGTAATATTATATTATAACATGCTAAAAATCACCATGGTTCACGCATATTGTAAATCGGACACTAAGATTTTTTTTTAATCTAAAACTGGTCATTTATGGTCACTGGCGTATGATAATTAATCATACAGAAAGGTATGGAATCCAAAAATTATAATTTGTTTTGTTACGAATACGATTCCGATTTATTTTTTTGGATTTAAAATATTTAGTAACCATATTTGTAATCGCGCTAGTATTAATCTACACTCTGTTTATCATCAAAAATGAGTATTTTAGGTGTGAAATGTCTAGTGAATGTGTTTGTAACAAAATAATTTATAACTTTCGATGTCACGTATTATCGTATGGTTAATTTGCACACGACAATGACCATATATGCAACATTTTAAAACAAAAATGACTTATTTTAAAGACGAAAAAACCTTAAAGACAACAATGTCGCGACGGATGTTTAGCATATATTCATTAGGCAAGTTTTTTATATTAATTATGAGACCGGATTTATATATAAATGATTTACGTAATGGGTCTAAAATTTGCCTCTATTTACCTAATCATACCAATTTCAAAATCAATTCATTCTCTTCAAACTAATTGTATTTAAAATTTAAATCTGGACTAATAGATAAATAAAATCATATTTTAGTAGATATTGGTAAAACTTATTTCACGTAGACTTAGCGATAAATTATATACATTTTTATATCCAATTGGTATAAAGCCCGGTAATAAAACCATGTTAATTAATTGGAGTTTTTTTAGCTAAAGAAACTGGTGTTTAATAGGGAATTATTTTGGTCCAGAAGTTTTAAAAGGGCAGACCAAAGACCCAACACTTATATAAGTTGGACTAAAATCTACCATATACTTAATTAATAAAATATCCCTAATTTATAACGGATTCCGTCTCCCTTTTCACACAAGTTTTATTTCTTTTTCGATCTTCTCATTTCTCAAGGAAAATGATTTTAAATATAAAAGCAAAGAAGGTCACCCTTAGCAATGTAAGATTTTATTTTATTAATATATTATTATAAATAATATAGATATTAATTCATAATATTATTTTATTTTAAGTAATTTTAAATTATTATATCAATTTATTTTATAATTTTTATATCTAAAAATATTATTTTATTTTAATAAAATTTTAAAAACATATTTTATATTGTTTTATCAAATTTAAATACAAATTGAAAAAAAAGTTTCTAAATATTTTTGAAAATCAGATTTATATATTATTTTTAGAAATAAAAATTTAAAAATCAATAGTTTCTAAAATCACTTATTTTTTTATTTTGAAATATATATATATAGTTTTTAAAAAAAAATTAAAACGATAGTTTTCGAATCATTTTTATTTTTAAATTTAAAATAAATATAATTTTTTTTTATAATAATTAGGGATGTCAAGCGGGCCCTAACAGTCCAACACGACCTATTTTAGTCGGGTTTTTGTCCAGACTGAACATATAATGGGATATGGATATACAAATTTTGATTTGTAGACTAATCGAGTGAGATATGGATTTTTAAATTGTCATACCCAATCCAACAATATAAAAAATATTTTTTAAAAAATAGATTAAAAAATAATTGTAAATTTTTGAAACATAATTAAAAGACATATTTACAAACAAGTAACATTTATATAGTTTCTAATAATATATTTTTTTCTTAATTATTATTTTATTTCTAGAGTCTATAATATATTTATTAATTATATTTTATAATATAAATTTAATTCCATAAATTCCACCTATCTTTCTTCGATTCTTTATCTATATTTCCGATCCTAATTTACCGTTATTTAACCTAATATTATGCTTTTGTTTTGATATTCTATTTTATTTTATATTATTTAAAATATATGGTTTTTGGACTGACCCACATATATAAAGCAGACGGATTCGGATTAAAACCTGTTGCGGACCGTGTCGGATTCAAATTCAAATAAAAGAACAACCTACCCAAAGAGATCGGCCAGTCCATTACCATTCCAAATAATAATATTAAACCTAATTTTTTTCAAGCAAAACTTAACTATTTTATTGAGTCATTATCCTTATATAAAAATATACATTAAATTACTTAACGTTCATTCACCCATACGTGTTTTTTTTTCTGGTTTTAGAAAGATACGAATCTCTCTTTGCTTCGATTTTAGGGAGGAATTCGTAAATTTAGTTTGCAGATTCTTTTTTAGACTATTACGGTTGAGTTGTACGGATTTATTTTCTAGAGTATTTCGTGTATAAATACTAATATTTTATTTTTTATTAATATATTATTATATTTAAATTTTATAAAATCAATTTATAATAATAATAATATAAATATTAATTCATTGTATTATTTTATTTTAAATAATTTTAAATTATTAAATCAAATTATTTTATAGATTCTATACCTAAAAAATGTTATTTTATTTTTGAATTAAGAATAAAATTTTAAAAACATATTTTATATCGTTTTATCAAATTTAAATACAAATTGAAAAAAATAGTTTCTAAATATTTTTTAAAAACAGATTTATATATTATTTTTAAAAATAAAAATTTAAAAATCAGTAATTTCTAAAATCACTTTTATTTTTTATTTTGAAATATATATATAGTTTTGTTTTTTAAAATTTTAAAACATAGTTTTCAAATCATTTTTATTTTTAAATTTTAAATAAATATAAGATATTTTGTTATAATAATTAGAGATGTCAAGGAATCAAGTTTTGTCCGGCCCGAACATAAAATATATTAAAAAGTAATTGTAAATTTTTAAAATATAATTAAAAAATATATTTACGAACTAGTAACATTTATATCGTTTCCAATAATATATATATTTTTATTAATTATTATTTTATTTCTAGAGTCCATAATATATTTATTAATTATGTTCTCTTCCTATAAATTTAATTCCATAAATTCTAAATATATATTTTCAATCCTAATTTACCATTATTTAACCTAACATTATGGTTTTGTTTTGATATTTTATTTTATATTATTTAAGATATATTTTATATTGTTTATTTTATTTAAAATTTATGCTTATTTCTTCTAATAATATATAATTATTTATTTAGTTATATTTAATTTGGTTAAAAAAAATCATATCTTAAACTTTTGTTTAAATTAAAACTAATATATCGAAATAGGTCGAACCAGTTCGGACAATCCAAATAGTAAAAATTATGTTAATTGGATTGATCGACGGACATAAACAGAAAGGAATCGGGTCGGACTGATCCACAGACATAAAGCAGACTCGGGTTCAAAAATATTAACCCGTTACGGACCGGATCGGATTCAGAATCGAATAAAAGAACAATATATCCAAATAGATCGAGCCGATCCCGACCCATTACCATCCCAAATAATAATATTAAACTTTAATCTGAATTTTTTTCAAACAAAACTTAACTATTTTATATTGAGTCAAAGGGTAATTATACCCATATAAATAAATATGTATCTTAATCACTATCTTTATATAAAAATATACATTAACTCGTAAAAACAATTACTCAACGGCTACCAAAATCTTAATTAATTAAATATAAAAAGTCTCATATATTCCTATGGTAATAAAATTTTAATATAAATATAATAACATTTCAACAAATTTAACCAGCTTATAAATTTAATTTCAAATATGATAGTAGATACTATTGGAAATAAGGATAACTAAATATTATTAGGGATAAATAAATAAAATTAAGATTTATTCTATCATTATTCTTTCTGGGTGCAGCTATTTCCTCCGTAAGATTTTTTATTTCTCCATATTTCAAAATACATTTTATTTTGTTATTTTCTCTATAAATAAAATTATTAATTTACTCTTATTTTAATTTTACTTCAAACACTAATATTTACCTTCTTCATCTTCAGCAACCATCCAAACACCAAATTTATTTGTTTTAATATTTCAAAAGGATCGAAGTTAAAAAATAGTCTACGTGTCAAACTAATTCGATAACGATGTTTAAAATATTTGTGTCAAACCGATTTAGAATAGAAAATTACTATTATGCATAAATAAAAAACACCATTATTAGGGATAAATAAGTAAAAGTGAGATTTACTCGATTATTGTTCTTTATGAGTTCTTTCTTATTTTTTCTCTTTTATGGTTTTAATATTCTAAAATTATCCAAGTTAAAAAATAATATTTGTGTCAAACTAATAAAATAACAATATTTAAAATATTTGTGTCAAACACTTCTATTTAACTTTTGAACTATATCGTAAGTTTGACCCTCTGAAATCGCTATAGCTTATCTGTAGCTACTAGGTTCCTGCATCCCAACTTCTTCTGCAACTGAAAAGCATATGCAACTAGATTTGCGTACCTTTTTGGAAGTCTAATATCTCTTCTTTCTCCGCCCAACGTTATGCTATAAGGTTGTTGTTCTGGTTCGGGCGCATCATCGTCACTATCATCAGATGCTGACGTTTCACCTCCTGATTCTGGATCCACCTCAGAACCACTTAAATTATTAGACCTGCTAGAAACTGATTCTACATCAAGCTCCACATGTTTACTCACAATCGATCCTGATTCGACTATTTATCATATTTCTTTCTAATTGTATATCGAAGCAAACTCGTTAAAATTAACGTCCCTAATGATGAGATAACCTCGAGACTTTGGAGAGGTACAACATAACCTATATCCCTTTACTCCAATAGCATATTCTAGAAATATGCACCTCTTTGCCCTCGGCTCAAGCTTACCATCTCTCACATGAGCATACGCAGGACAATTGAACACCTTCAAATATTCGTAATCAGCCGACGATCCAAACCAAAGCTCAAAAGAAGTTTTACAATCAATAGTCGTTGATGAAGATCGATTCACCAAGTAACATGTTGTATTGATAGCTTCAGTACAGAAATCCTTTCCCACACCGGAACGTGAGAGCATACTTCGTACCTTGTCACATAATGTTATGTTCATTCTTTCTGTGACTTCATTCTGTTGTGGTGTTTTAGAACAAGTGCGATGGCGCACTATTCCCTTAGCTTCGCAGAACTCGTTGAACTCACGACTGCAATATTCTAACCCATTATATGTCCTAAGACGTTTCATTTTTCTTCCTATTTGTTCCCAGTCATCGTCTTCCATTTGACAAAGGTTGAATATGCCTCATCTTTCTTTTTCAGAAAGTAAACCCATACCTTTCTTAAATAATCATCGATCAAACTCATGTAGTATCTGGCTCCGCTCTTTGATGAAATTATATTTGGACCCCAAAAATCTGAGTGAATGTAGTCCACTATCCCTTTAGTCTTTCTAATAGCCGTTTTGGTGAATTTGACTCTAGTTTGTTTACCAAACACACAGTGCTCACAAAATCTTAATGATTATGCTTTATACCCATTTAACAAATCTCTCTTTTCCAAAACAGTTAATCATGTGTTACTCATGTGACCAAGACGCCAATGCCACAACTGATTCCGATCCTGCCTACCTTGGCTATTACTCCCAGATGATGCTACTACACCATCGCCCATAAAAACACTCCGTTGGAGAATGTAAAGACTCTTCTGCAAATTGTCCTTCATGCATACCATTGAACCTTTTGTCGTTTTAATTACACAGTCTTCTGCATGGTACTTGTAACCCCGAGAGTTTAGTGTCCCAAGAGAAATCAGGTTTCTATTTAACCCAAGAACATGCCAGCACGTTAAGATTCTAACAACCCCGTCAAACATTATGATTATGACGTTACCAATACCACCAATAGTCAACGAATGATTATTCCCTAAATAGACACTTCCCACAATCTGAACTCACGGAAAATATGTCTCCTCTACCACTATTTTCACCATCGTCGGAATCATTCACACCTTCAACAATGTTTGTTTCATTTTCCTTTTGATTTCCCTTCTTACCATTCAGTTTCTAGATAATCTCTCCTATAATGACCCTGCTCACCGCATTCATAACAGTTGGAGTTCTTTACCTTTGATTTTGACCTCCAGTTCTTCCTTATTAAAGAACTCGTTTTGCTTCTAGATCTTCCCCTAGTCATAAGGCCTTCTCTTTTAACTTGATTGTCTGACTGCAACTGTCTCAACTCTTTTGGTTTCAGTGCCTATTTATCATCTGCTAGCAACAACTTATCCTTACCATACCTAATAGTATCTATAAAGTTTTCATAGGGAGCTGGTAATGATCTCAATACAAACAAAGCTTGTACCTCATCCTCAATATTGATACCTATGTTCTCCAAGTCCATTATAATTGATTTAAAATTATCTAAGTACTCATTTATGGACATACCTTTTTTCAATCTGAAATCGTACAAACATTTCTTCAAGTATAATTGGTTTACTACTGATTTATCTGAGTAAAGATCTCCTAGCTTCTTCCATGTGCACGCAGTAGTCTTCTCACCCCTAATCTCGCGAAGCACATTGCCTTCCACACTCATTAAAATCCAACACATATCCCTTTCTTGAAGATATTGCTTCTCCTCTTCTTTCATCTCTTCTGGCAACTTATTCCCGACATCCTTCAACATCCCTTGTAGTACCAATGAAGATTTCAGTTTAATCTTCCACAATACAAAGTTGGATCCCCCATCAAATTTTTTAATCATGTATTTTATTGTTGTAGACGCCATTGTGAAACCCTAATCACAAAATCCCTAATTTCGCCACGTGGCTCTGATATCAATTTTGTTATAAATCAATATGCAATTTATCATAAATGGCTCGATCATAGAACAGAAATAAAGGACATAATGAATAGAACACATGATTTAACGTGGTTCGACATCTGTCTACGTCCATGGACGCCGCAAGAGAAAAGTGTTTCAGTGTGATAAAAAAAGGATTACAGATTTGAGATTGTGTTTTGTGTAGTCCTAGTAGTCAATTTATAGGCAATAAATAGAATTTACTAGATAATGGGCCTAATGGTCTCATATCACAAAACTAACAATATACTGTCACAACACTTATATGTACTGCCGAACACAATACAATGTCAAGACACAATAACACTATCACAGAAACAAAATTGTACCCGTTGGACACAGTACACTAGCAAAGCATTATTCGGCACATTGATAACATATTGATTGAGCATTTAGAAAGAGAAACTTCCATAAAATCGTAAACTTTTTTATCAAAAGATTTTAAAGATGATACTTTGCACTATTGATCAATTTTTAATTTGACTAAAAGAGTTCTTTATTCAAACTTTTTGAATAATTATCAATTACTAGTTAATAAAGTCAAATATTTAAAAATATGATATTTTATTTTATGTTTTCTGTAGAATAATTTTATGTACTAAAATAATTAAGAAACTTTTTCCATTAATTATTTTACATTTTTTACAAATTAATTTATGTTTAACATATTTTCTTTATTTTGTATTATATTTAAACTTTATTTTAGTTTGATTTTTTTTTTCTATATGCCAAAGTAGGTACATGTTTATTGTACTTCTAAATCTGTATCTAATCAATTTATCCTTTTTTTTATAACTTTTTTATTTTATTTTATACACACTTATACTATTTAAGACCTGACCTACAAACCTATTTAAGGGATTTTATACCCAGAATACTTTTATATACAAAATTCACTAAATAGTTTTATACATTCACTTTTGTTTTACTTTTTTTAATTTAAAATTTTAAAGGTTCATATCTGATGAGTCCGAATTCGAAGTGCTCCCCGGAAGGGTAGTCCAAAGTAAATCTCCCCGGAAATTCGGACAGGACTTGTTGATCGGACAGATGATTTCGAACACTGAAAACTTAAGGCAGTTCGAACTATGACTAAAGTACTAAAAAACTTAAACACTATCTGACTAAGCTACCTGCACATCTGCTTAAAACTTATGGGTCTTTAAACATGACTCGGGTCCATTAAACTTGACCCGAAAGCCCATAAGGGCCCAAATTTCACACTATAAATGCCCAACCACCAGCATTAACTATGAGTAAGAAAAATTAACTGCTGCCAGGCTGCTTAATTCTCTCTCCACCCTTGAAACACCCTGAAATACTTTGGAACACCTTTAAACACCACCATACTACCGTGAAACACCCTTACACCGCCTTAAAACTCCACTTAAAATTACCAGCCTATCCTCAGGCTACTTTTATCCTCACCAAATTGGCGACCACAGTGGGAGGCGACGGTGCCTGAATCAAGCATTCAAAACCAAGTAAAGAAATTCTGTCCGAATGAATCCGGATAATCCAGAGCTTCCACCAGCTTTGCTCGAAGTGGTGGAAGAGAACGATGAATATACTGTCCAAGAGCGTGACAGGTTGAAGGTTGAAATAGAAGCTCTGAGGGCTGAAAAGGCCAAGATGGGCATGAAGGAGAAATCAAGGAAGGTTGATGGGTATCCTCACCCAGTGTACTATATCAGCAAAAGCTTGATTGATGCTGAGAAGCGTTACTTGAAACTTGAAAAACTAGCATTGGCCTTGGTGATAGCTGCAAGAAAGATGAGGCCTTATTTTCAGGCTCATCCTATTATTGTCCGGACGTCTTTCCCTTTAAAGAATGTCCTTCAAAAAGCAGATATTTCAAGCAGAATGACAAAGTGGTCAGTAGAGTTGGGGGACTTCGACATAGACTTTGCTCCTCGAACAGCAGTAAAAGCTCAGGCTGTGGCTGACTTTCTGGTCGAATTCCATTCTGATAGGAATTCAGAACAACCTGCTGATTCAAAAGACAAAAAAGTGTGGATTGTCCGAACAGACGGAGGATCCAGTGCCATAGGGTCTGGGGCAGGAATATGTCTCACTTCCCCCTATGGGGACAACATGTTCCAAGCTATTTGTTTTGCTTTCAGGGCATCCAATAATGAGTCCGAATACGAAGCAGCTATAGCTGGGTTGAAATTGGCTTACATCTGTGGAGCAAAAAGGGTCAAGCTACTAAGTGATTCCCAACTACTTGTCCACCATGCCTTGGGCTTATCAGAAGCTAGAAAGGAACAATTGATCAAGTATTTACTACTTTTGAAAAATGAGGCAATAAAGTTTAAAGCTGTTGTCTATGAGCATATTCCCCGGGCAGAGAATGAGCTAGCAGACTCATTGGCAACAATAGCATATACGGAGTCCTATCCATGGATCCATGTGCTTGAAAGCCCTTCTATTCAACTTGATGAAGGTGAAAAAGATGAAGTCTTTGAAATACAAGTAAACCGGCCTCAAGATTGGAGGTCTCCTCTTATGCAATATCTGTCTGATGGCATCGTACCTTTAGATAAACCACAAGCCAGAACGTTAAAACACAGGGCTCGTGGTTTCATCATGATTAGAGAAGTCTTGTACAAGAAATCTTATAGTAAACCTCTCCTACGCTGTTTAGGGGATCATGAGTCACAAATGGTTCTCTCCGAATTGCACGATGGTGAGGGGTCAGCCCATTGTGGGTTTAGAGCATTAACGAGAAGAGTGCTTCTCTCCGGATACTATTGGCCATCAATAATGAAAGATGCTAAGGAGCTGGTAAGAAGATGTGACCCATGACAGAGGTAGAGCAATGAAATTCATGTACCAGCTATTCCTTTGGAATCAATTTCTGAACCCATCCCTTTTGCTCGATGGGGATTGGACTTGGTTGGGCCTCTACCTGTGGCGTCCGGAGGGCGTAAAACCATAATCGTAGCCATTGACTACTTTTCGAAGTGGATAGAAGCAGCCCCCTTGGCAGGGACAACATCAAAGGCTGTTATAAAATTCATTCTATCCAACATATGTTGCAGATTTGGTGTCCCCCAGAGAATAACAACAGATAATGGGCCACAGTTTGACAACAGAGAAATGGAGAGCTTTTGTGCCTCGAGGGGTATTCAGCACTGCTTTTCTTCACCTTTCCACCCACAAGCCAATGGGCAAGTTGAAGTGGCTAACAGAACAATACTGTCCGGTTTAAAGAAAAATTTGGAAGGGGCTGCTGGGAAGTGGCCTAGTTATTTACAAGAAGTCTTGTGGGCCTACCAGACAACACCTGGGGCTGCAACACAAGAATCACCTTTTGCCTTGGTCTATGGGATGGATGCAGTAGCCCCCATAGAGAAGACACTCCCTTCCTTTCGAGTCCACAACTTCTCCGGACAGGCTAATGAAATGGCAGTTAGAAATCAACTTGATTTAATTGAAGAAAGGCGAGTAAAAGCTCATCTTAGAGTGGCACACTATCAGGGCTTGATGAGAAGCAGGTTTGCTTCTAAAGTTAAAAGAAGGGACTTTCAACCAGGAGATAAGGTGTTAAGGAAAGTTTTCTTGCATACCAAGGAAAAGCTCTTCGGAAAACTGGCCCCAACTTGGGAGGGTCCCTATACTGTGGTTGAAAGAATCAAGCCTGGGACATACTGGTTAGAAGACAAAGATGGCAGGGTTTTAACTCACCCTTGGAATATTGAACACCTTCGAATGTACTTAGAATAAAACTTATATAAATATTTACTTGTTTAAAACATCCATGTAAATATTTGGGGGCATACTACTACCTCTCTCCGGCGCCACGGAGAGCTTTAAATGAAACTTGGAGCCTTCTTGAATAATTTTCTAAGTTTTTGCAAAATTCTGTTGATTGTCATACTATCCGGACTGAAAGGTCTAAGGGCTACTTAAATTCTAGCCAGAGAAACTAAACACTCTCACAACACAATAACTCAAGACTACTTAAACTCCAACTATTTAAACAGATTATGAAAGAAGAGAATGGTTGAGCAAAACAAAACATTCATTCAACAACTTAAAATTGCCTTGGCCTTCCAAGGACTTTTTAAACAAGTTTGGGTGCAGAACAAAAATCTGTCCGAATAATTCGGACAACATCACAAAAAAGGTGCCTTGGCCTTCCAAGGACTTTGGTTCAAGTAAAAGATAAACAAAACAGATTATAAATTAAGGAGGAGTCTTTGAAGATGGCTCACCCTCATCTGTTTTCTTGCCCTTGATGTCGCTTTTTTCCTCAATGACCTTCTTGCCTTTGGGGTCAACCTCTTCCTCACCCGGACTCTCTCCGGTTTCCTCTTCATCACCAGACGAGGATATATCAGTGTACCCTTCATCAACCATGGTCTAGTAGGGGAGATCATCGTCATCCACATAACGCCACAAGTCCCCTAGTCTCCTCTTCGGGAACTTCTCGTGAAACAGGAGGACCATGTCAGACTTTACTTTCTCAATCATTAATTCTTCACTCCGTACCATCTCCCTGGCATAAGCGTTGATTTTGGCCTTGATCATGGCCTCTTGGTCCTTCACCAGAGCAGCTTTCTCCTCAATAGCCTGAGTCACTGCATTCTCTAAAGCAAGTTTGTCAGTGGTCAGGTTGGTGACAAGCTTCTCCTGGGCTGCAGTTTCTCCCCTTGAGGCTGTCAAGTCCTTCTCCAATCCGGACAACTTAGCCCGGAGATCTTTTACGGTCTCTTCTAAAGAAGCAACTTTTGTGTTGCTTTCATTTTGACTCTTCTTTAGCTGTTCGTTCGACTCCTTAAGCAGGTCAACCTTAGTAGTAGCAGTCCTGAGGTCATCGGACAACTTCTCCTTCTCAGACTTGAGGTCTTTGATGGTTTCTGCCTGACTCCGGACTTGCCTTTCCAGGGTGAGTACTGGTTGTACGTTGCTAAGGAGGGAATGGGCTATAACATCCCTCTCACTAGAAACCAAGAAAGTCTTACCATTGAAGTTTACTGTGTTAGAGCTACTGGGGGGAACATATGGCCCTGCGAACTCATCTCTAGACAGGCCAAGGAAGTAGTCACCTAGAGGACCCAGACCGGTGACATCCACTTCATCCATGTTAATCTCTCCCCGTTCAATCTCATCAGTGTGGAATTCCCTTGGAATCCCTTCATTAAGATTCCCGGGGATCTCTTCAGCTAATGTTGGATCGGTTGGGAAGATGGGCTCCGGATCCCGGAGAGTGAGCTCTTCACTTTGAGAAGTCTTTTTCTTTTTGACTTCTCTGTCAGCACTGTCGCTCGCTTGTTTGCGAGTCCGTTTAGAAGCCCTTTTGGGTTTTGGGGAGTTCACCCCTTGCTTCTCACTCTCCAATTCTACTACTTGTAGAAGGTTTGCATCAACTTGATCCCGGGCTGGCACCTCTGAGCCTGTGGGAACCTCTTTCTCCGTATCCTCTACCGCTTTCCTGCCTTTCTTCTTCTTGCCCTTCATTTTACTTGGGGCTTTGGCCCGGGCAGGAAGGAAGAGGGTCCCATCCAATTCATGAGACCTTCTCAGCACTACATCTTCATCAGGTGGGGTGGAGAACTCCTCCCAGGTAAGATCCCTTCGACCTGTGGTGTTCCACAGATGGGATCTCGCTAAATTCCCAGGGGTAAAAGCTTTGTGAAACCGGTTCTCCCAGTTCTCTGCGGCCCATGCGTTTATCTTGCCACAGGTGACCTGTCCGGCTTTTAGATAGTCTCCGAACTCCTTTGGCAGCTCTAATAAAACAAGAAAGCGACTGGTTAGCATGAACTAAATGAAAAGAGAAATTCGAACAGAAACTTAAAGTAAAACTTACGATCGCTCCTCCATCTACTTCGAAGAAGGCTAGGATTCTCCCCGGTCTTGATTTTCTTACCATTCTCCCATGAGCCACTTACAAACAAGAACTGGCTCCTCCACTTGCTCTCCGACTCCAGGAGATCATCCACAGCTTTAAGATCGTTCCCCATGTTAAAGTGATAGAAAGGGAACTGATGGTGTTTGCACAAACTAGCTACAGCAGCGAACTCTTCCATTGGAAGAGGAATTCCGGACAACCTAGATGCCATAATGCATGACATCAAGGTATACCATCCGTTAGGGCTTAGCTGTGATGGACATAGCTTGACTAGGTGGAAATAGCACACTATCTCTGGATCCAGTGGGAACCTAAGTCCCCAGTTGAATAGCTCCGTAAAGAAGACTATTTCGTTCCTTTTACAATCCATCGGGGTCTCCAGATCGATGGGAATTCGGATTTTTACGTTTTCAGGGATCCCCCACTTAGTGCGAAACCGTCCCAAATCTCTAGTATGGATAAACGCATACTTGGTCTTTAACAGAGATAAAAGGTACTCGAACTCTACCTTGTGAAAGCAGGGCCCTACTCTCCCTTCGAGGCTCTCCGGCAGATCCGGACGCCTCAGATACAAGTCCTCTTTGCCCTTCTTGGCAACAACTATAGCAGTTTCAGCTTGTCCGGAAGACTCGGACTCAAACCTAACCTCCTCAGTGGAGTCTTCCATCCTCTCCTCCATTACTGTTGGGGGAGCTTCTGCAGAAACAGCCCGGGGAGGGACAAAGCTTGGCACAGCTGATCCTCCGGACTGACGGCTCGTTGTATGTTTTTGAGTTCTCACCTCAGTTTGAGTTTCTAAGGTCGAGGTTTCCTTGGGAGGTAGTGGACTGCTAGCCTCCGGACCAACCGGCCTTTCCCGGAGAGTCCTAACAGTTGCCCCGGACCCTGACTCACTGGTATTTTTTGAAGAGAGTCCCTTAACCAATCTGCTTGGTCTTTTCATGATTAGTTTGTCTGGAGAATGATCGGAGTCGGACCCCATAGCAATGAAAGTGGTTTTCTTCCTGACACTTGTAACAGCGACCCCCGGTTCGACAGTGGGGATTGACTCTTGGACTGATGAGCCAGATACGATGGGGGAGAGTGTTGATTGAAAGAGTTTTCTAGATCTCGTACCTTTCGAAGAAGATGAACCTCTATCAGATTCTTCGATTGAAGGGGCTGGTTTCTCGACAGGCGACGCTGGAAGCCCTGCTGCAAGTCTTTTCTCTTTTTCAACCCTTTGAGCTTTCTCCAACTCTGAGAGATTAAGCCACCCACCCTTGATTAGAGCTGTTCTTGCTGTGAACATAAGACAACTAAGGAAATCTTGAAATTTTAGAGAGATGAAGCTTTGAGTAAAATGGCAGAGTGAAAGTAATAGTGAGACCGTGAAAGATGAATAGAATTTATAGTAAATGTAAAAAAGGGTTTGATTCCTAGGAGAATCCGAAAAGTTGGGCAATGATTAAAAAACGGCGCTGACGTCATCAAAAGCATTTAAAGAGGTAACTTGTTCGAGATAGTGGTACAACTTTCGAGGTGAGAAAACGGCTAAAAGAAACCAACCAAAGTGTGACACGTGTCCCACTAACTCTGACACAGAACCGTTTGGAATTCGAAACGATTGCCTTGTCCGGATCTGTCCTCAACTCTCTCCGAATTGGAAGACCACTTCCTTTAACGGACTGTTTTTCAGTTCTTTGACAAAGACACTTGTTCAAAAACCTAAAAAAGGGGCTCCTGATGAGTCCGAATTCGAAGTGCTCCCCGGAAGGGTAGTCCAAAGTAAATCTCCCCGGAAATTCGGACAGGACTTGTTGACCGGACAGATGATTTCGAACACTGAAAACTTAAGGCAGTTCGAACTATGACTAAAGTACTAAAAAACCTAAACACTATCTGACTAAGCTACCTGCACATCTGCTTAAAACTTATGGGTCTTTAAACATGACCCGGGTCCATTAAACTTGACCCGAAAGCCCATAAGGGCCCAAATTTCACACTATAAATGCCCAACCACCAGCATTAACTATGAGTAAGAAAAATTAACTGCTGCCAGGCTGCTTAATTCTCTCTCCACCCTTGAAACACCCTGAAATACTTTGTAACACCTTTAAACACCACCATACTACCGTGAAACACCCTTATACCGCCTTAAAACTCCACTTAAAATTACCAGCCTACCCTCAGGCTACTTTTATCCTCACCAATATCTTTTAAACGTAATTCAGGAAAAAGAATCTAAAAATACCATTAGTTTTGTTTTTTTAAGACGAACAAAACTAGTACCTAGTACCATTCATGACATGTTTTGATTTTTTTAAAAGTTATATTTTACATTGGTTTCTCATTTTATGGTTTCACATAAATCATATGCTTGGTTTTTCATATATCATAGTAGGTATGGTTTATCATCTATTATATTTCGTTTGGTTTTGTATCTATAATAGTTGTTTTGTTTTGGATCTACTAGTACAAACTTAAAAAAGTTTCGCATCTTAGAAAAAAGGTTTCACATCTCATGAGTTTGGATTTCATTGGCATTGACCATGGCATATATCTGGAGGGCTATTCAAACATATCCAATTCCATGCCCCACCGAACAGTATGATTTAGTGGATTATGACTCAGCTAGTTGCTAGTCGTTTCACCTATTGGGTTAAGGGGTTTTTAGACTTAACCTAAGCCAATGAACCTACCCGGAAGGCCATTGGATCACATATTAGTATAAATATCCTAACTATTTTCATTAATGAGCACACACCTTAATTATCTCTCTATATATTACCTTAAACATTAAATTCCCAAAACTGTTTCCAAAACTACCCTTTCATCAGAAATAATCCACACTCGGATCTTCGTCGTAACAGTCACTTCTTCGTTTACACTATAGTATTAAAATTTTAAAAGTGTGTATCATTTACACTGTAACTTGGAAAAAAAAATCCAAAAATACCATTGGTTTTTTAGACGAACAAAACTAGCCCATTCATCATATGTTTTGATTTTTTTCTTAAAATGTTATATTTTACAATCGTTTCTCATTATATGGTTTCGTGTCTATCATATGACTGGTTGCGCATCTATCATAGTTTTCCTAGTTTAGCATCTATCACAGTTGGTATGGTTTTGCATCTATCATAGTTGTCTAGTTTCGCATCTACCACTACAAACTTAAAAAAGATTTTGCATCTAGAAAAAAGGCTTTGTAATTTTTTTTGTAATAGTCGTTTTTTATTTTAGACTATAAGATTTAATTTTTAAGGGTTCGTATCTTTAAAACCATAAATTTTGAAAAAAAAAATCCGAAAATACCATTGGTTTTGCTTTTTTAAGACGAACAAAACGAGTATCATTAATGATATGTTTTGAGTTTTTTTAAAGTTATGATTTACACTTTTTCAATTAGTATAAAGAATATACACATTTCACATCTATCGGTACAAAGAATAAATATGTTTCGCATCTATTGGTAGTGTAGTGCTAGTTCAGGAGGTTGATAGGTACCCTCACCCAGTTTATTACATCAGCAATAGTTTGTTGAATGCTCAGAAAATTATCATTAACATGAATTTCAAAACTATCAAGAGTAATCCTGATTATTCTTGCTTCCCGAATACATAAGACACATAACCTATAAATTTCAAACTTAAAACCATTAACATAAATTTCAAATGGCATAGAATATTTCATTATAACTTATGGTAATTAATACATCAAGTAGCTCTAAATCTGAATCCACTCTCATTAAATTAATGAAATTCTATAATATTACACTAAGTTAATCTAAAAACCAAAATAGATTAAAACTTTGATAGAATATGATATAACTAATGGGATAATTAAACTTAATATCATAAATGAATTTCTAACTGTTATAGAATGTTTCCTCTATTAGATCTGAATATGATTGTCACAAACCTGTTAATGTTTTTGTGCGTTGATTAACTTTTGCAACTCCTTATTCTTAATTAATAGATTTCTTAAAGTCTAACATATTAGAAATAATTGATCCTAATATTAATCTAATGAATATTAATTTTATGAAGTGTGAAAATCGTGCGAGGATTATCTTAAAAGATTTAATTAAGAAAATTTTAAATTAAATAATCTCTTAAAATGCCAGTCTATTCATATTGAACGAAACCTGTTTGTTGTAAGATCTTCTAAATATCTTTATTGAAATATCTTACATTCATTTGTGTTATAAAGTCTAAAACTAAACATTAAAAACTGGAATGTGCACATATGGAAACTTCAAACAACTTAGACATTTTCCGCCACTGCCTCGAACTGGTCATACATAATCACATCGCGTTTCAGATACACTTTTCCAGCCAGTCGCCTC
Source organism: Limnanthes douglasii subsp. nivea (assembly GCA_036936605.1). NCBI lineage: Eukaryota > Viridiplantae > Streptophyta > Magnoliopsida > Brassicales > Limnanthaceae > Limnanthes > Limnanthes douglasii. The sequence goes on from JAUPFV010000002.1 coordinate 45,576,647, forward strand.
TGAATAATCTCCAGGAACGCCTAGATATAAAACACGTAAACTCAATCCATGCATCAATACTGGAGATAGATCGGTAACCATCATCGGATTTTGATGGAAAAGTGTTAGGAGCTTACCATTAATTTATCAATTTTAATAAGTTTCAAATCAACGAGAGCGTTCTTGTGTCCGTTAACAACGCCATCAAAATTTACAGACTCCGAAAAACCTTCTACCTGTTATTCTTGAGAAATAAATTTACTGGTGAATAGGACATAAGAAATCTTCCAATCGGTTTGAGTAGCACCGACTCTATTAGGAGAACTAAAGCAATCAGATCTATAACCGCAATTGATTACAACCAGATATAAGTTAGCCCGATCGAGTATTCATGGTGAAATTGGTGAAGCTAACAATTTTGAATCAAATTGATTAAAAGATGCAAAGAATTTATACTCTAATTACAAACCATATTTAAAAATAAAGTGAGAGAGAAATTACAAATTGTTTTTTTTTCTCATCTTACGTTATTTTGTACATATTGGTTTTGTAAATTCTTAAATTTATTTTGTTAGTTTGATATTTTATTTTTCATATTGCATCCAGTTAATAATGACTTTGAAGCTCGGTTTCCAAAGAAAGAATAAAGTAAGTTTATAATTATAGAGAAATGTCGAAGAATAAAAAGATAATTTTTTTAGAAAAGCGGGCCAAAAAAAAACTTTGCAAATTTATGATACCTACTAGAATAATAGTATAGAGATTTTCATACTGTTTGCATCCATTTAACTTTGTACCAAATGTTGTACTTGATTTGAAATATCATCATACTAGTATAACAAAACACGGAAAATAAATATAATGCCATTTTATAATATTCACCTAAGAATAAACAAAACAAGAATACTTACGAGTTTGTATGTTATTTTCCATATAGTATTCTTTTGTTCCTTTTTGTTCTTCAGTGATCCTAGAGAAAACTTGACAAGTTTGTAGAACGAGTTACAAAAGGAAGGAAAAGTCTTCCAAACACATAAGGTTTTGCTAATTTCATATTAGGGTTTAGGATGAATAAATTCTTAAACATAGCCTATTATTTATAGGTTTTACAATGTGAAGCCCAACGTTGTAAAACCAGTCATATTTACTTCCTTGTGTTCGGAGACCATAACCCGATAAATTGATAAATCAAATGTATACCATAAAATTATTAGCTTAAGCTTAAGTATTGAGATTTGGGGCTTCTTATTCATAGTCCCAAATTCAACCTTGTTACCACGCTTGACTCCATAATGCATTTTCACCCATAGGTCAAATTCTGTTAATTGTTTAATTAGTTTGATTACTTTTAATTTGGACTTCCTTAAGACAATAACCAAATACGTTTATTTAGTATGTCGGTCCATAAATATATTAATTAAATATAGTCCAACAATCTTTCACTTAGACCACCACATGCTACTCAAGAATACATATTCAACTCTGATGGGATCTATGTACCAATTTTCGATAAAAAAAATGGTACAACCCCATACATGGCTGATAACGATAAAAGACTAAAGATATTTTTCTTGTAATCTGAACAATATGATGAAATAGCTTCCATTGTAGATATACTCTTAAATGGTTCCTATATTTGTAGATCAAGTACTATACATATATCACTACATATTTTACAAGTATATATATATATTTAAATAAACCACAATACTGCAAAATATAACATCATATCATATTACAAAATCCCACTAAATCTAATAATCCATCAAATCAACTGCACCCATACTAATGGTGTGTCCTTGGAAAACCTTAAGCAAAACCGCATTTTTAGAGGATCCACTATAATGGAGTTTTTTCCGATGTTCTCTTTAATATACATGAACTTTTATGTTTATGTGTTTGGATTTAGACAAGCTCATGTTGTTGTTAGAGTAATACATCATGGAATTACTACAACGCGGAATTGTTATCGCAATACAAACTCATGGGACCTTCTATCATTTTATAATGCGTTAATCCAGTAACAAAATTTTGCAGCCATAACGCCTGGTTTGATGCCTCAAAGCACGCAATGAATTCTACTTCCATGGTAGATGATGCAATAAATGTGTACTTTACACTTTTCTAGGATATTGCACCTCCAGGAAATAAGAATAATGTTATCTGATATGCTCTTTATTATGTCTACGCATCCACCAAAATCTGAGTTGAAATACCCAATGATCTTTTTTTTTATCCGACTTCATATATGTTTACATGTGCTCTTCTGTTCCTTTCAAATATCGGAGTACCCTTTTAACTGCCTTCAAGTGATACATGCATGGATTACCAACATATCTCCCCAACACATTTACAGTAAAGGCAATGTCCGACCAAGTACAAACTTGACCATATATTAAACTCACAACTGCCGAAGCATAAATGACTGTTTCAATTTCCTCAATCACAAGTTTTATCTTAGGACATTGACCCAGACTAAGTCTGTCACCCTTTGCCATAGGGGGTACTTATGGGTTTGTAATCTTCAGTCTGTAATGTTGTAATACACTTTCAATGTATTCATTTTGTGATAATCCAAGAATATCACGGAAGCGATCCCGATGTATCTAGATTCATAATATAAAGTTAGTATCACCAAGATCCTTCATATCAAACTTGTGTGATAGAAATCTTTTTGTGCTATGTAAAAAACACTTATAGTTCGAGTCAAGCACTATGTTATCCTCATATAAAATAAAAAATATGATTTTACTCTCACTGAACTTGTGATACACGCAATCCTCAACCGAGTTGATCTAAAAGTCATATATGACTTTCACCTCAAGGAATTTGTGGTACCATTAATGAAAGGCATGTTCGAGCCTATAAATGGATTTCTTAAGCCTACAATACCAAATCATTTTGAGTTATTTTCTATAAAGTGTTATGGTTTCACCATATAGGTCGTTTCTTCAATATCACCATTGAGAAAAGCGGTCTTAACATCCATCTGATGGAGCTCAAGGTCAAAATGTGCAACTAATGCCATGATTTTTTAAAAGGAATCCTTTCTTGATACCGGAGCTAAGGTTTCATTAAAATAAATCCTTTCACGGTGAGTTAACCTTTTGCGACAAGACATGTTTTATGTCTTTCTTCATTATCCATTGAAACGCATTTGGTTTTGTAAACCCACTTACAACCAATTTTCATTCTTTCTTTAGGTAATCAAACAAGATCCCATACTGCATTGTTATCTATCGATTTATAATCTTCCTTTATATCATGAATTCACTACCGAGAGTCAAAAATTTCCATAGCTTATTTATAATATGGAGGCTTATCTACATTTTTATCATATAACTTATCATTTTCCTGACTATATACTTCAAACTTTAGACCTATAGTACTCTTCTTTTCTCTCGTGGATATTCTTAAGGGAACTATCTCCTTTTGCTACACTTCTTGATGATGTAGAGTTTGATCATTATGAACGATGCCATTTTGATCTTCTTGTGGAAAATTACCTTGGGGGTTCCTCTTATTCTTCCTGGACTATATATGTACCCTGGTTAGAACCTTAAATTGGAACATCAGTGCTAATTTGAGGTTACATCCCAATCTTTTGATACTTGAGTATCCTCGCTATAACATTTATGAATCTCTATAGATTCGTCTGCAAAATCAAAATCTATTATCATATTCTTCCCCCAAACTCAATATTTTCTGGAAATTTGGTCGTTTTTGTCTTAAATATTATACAGTAAGAGAATCATAAAACTTAAACCCCCTGGAATGTTTGGATTAACCTATGAAGAAGCAGTTCACTATGTAGATATTTTAAATAGCCTTCACACCTGTTCCAAAGCTCATATGGGGTCTTAACAATAGACTTATTGGGTACTCGGTTGAGTATATAAGTGGTACATTTGATGGCTTTCCCCGAGAGATATAATAGTAGAGATGAGTGACTTATCATACTTCTAACCATATTTTTTAGTATCCGGTTCGGTCTCTCGGACACACCATTCATGCAGGGTGAACCTGATATTTTAGATTGAGGGAGTATGTCACACTTTTCTAGGTAGTGTACAAAGGATTATGGACGTTGTCCATCTGATCCGTCATATTCTCCATAGTATTCACCTCCACGGTCAGATCTGGCAGTCTTAATGCTCTTACCGAATTGTTTTTCAACCTCAGTTTTAAAATTTATGAACTTATCCATAACCTTTGATGTTTCATGAAGAATATAGAGGTACTGAAACAAGAGTAGTCGTCAATGAATTAAATAAAGAATTTATGCCCGTTCCATGATTCCTGTTGAAACATGGAATATATGTCGGTACTCGCTCTATATTCCCCTACCATTTTAACTTTTGTTTGTTTTCTTTTGATACACTCGATGCATATAATGAATTTAAAGTAATCAAGGGACCCAATAAACCTTCAGCAACAAGCTTGTCTATCCTAACTTTGGATATATGATCTAACTACTTGTGCCACAATTTAGAGGATCTTTTAGATTCAATAATATAATTTGTTATATGATGTACAATCATATAAATATAAAGTAAATCAATAGTATGTAATAAATAAAAAGTATCATCTTTCGTTAAACTTATATTCCCAAAAATAATATTATTAAACGACAGTGTAAAACAATTTTTTTTCCATTAGACATGAATAACCTTGCAAGTCCAAAACTAGAAAGGACACTAGTTTCTTTAAAAACTAAGAACATACATTATATTCTCAATAATTAAAACATGTCCTATATAAATTTTTAAATGTAAATCGCATAAATCTAAAACGTGACAAGAGCTCTCGTCTGTAGTGAAAATGGATTTTTCATCCTCACTTAGCATCATACTCCTTGACTTACCCTGCAAAGAAATACAACCATGAGTTGTTTCAGCCGAATCAACCCACCAAGTATATTTCTTAAATAAACTATATTACTTTATGGAATAAACAAAGATGTGGGAGTGCATTTGCGTAACATGTAAGCCCGAAGTTTCTCACAATCCTTCTTCAAATGTAATTTATCTTTGCATAAATAGCATGAAGAGTTGATTCTTCATGTTTTTTCTTATTTATTGGGCCTTGACCCATCCTTTTCTATCTATCTTCATTTTAGGTTCAACCTTCTTTGAAGATGTAATCACATTAACCTCAGTTGATGCATCTTTAAGTGTTTTCTTCTCCTGTGCAGCGTGGGAAATCAACTTATTAATATTACATTTTTCTCGCCTGCAGTTATAGGTGGATTAGAAATACTTAAACTGATCCGACAATGACTAAAATGTGAATAAATCATATAAATATTAGTTTTCATACGGTTCTTAGATTCATGCCCTAACCAGCTCAATCAGCACATAAACCTAATGTCATGGATTTTTTACAATGAAAAAACATTCATGATACATAAGCATGTTACCGAGTATTCTGTTGAATCATAAAAGGGCTTTTATTGGCTCTGATACCAGTTGTTGTACTGGATTTGAAACCACATCAATCAGTCCAAATAATAAGCATCTTAATGCTCTTATTGTATTATTTACTGCCGGGACTTCACGTATATCTTACTAGATATAACCTAAACTCATCGTACCACAATACACTTTAAGCGCCTAAATATGTTTAAGGATGTGATATATCTCATCAAGTGATTAGATATCTGAAATAAAAGATTGTCAATCAAACTCTATGTACTTGGAAACAAAATCCATAAGTATGCATGCCATTATTTCATCTTTTGTAGAGTCCAAGGGACAACAATAATAGATCACATCCTATGACCATAAATTTACATCGCTAAATGCTTCTCGTTATGCACAGAATAGAATCACATAACAGTGAACCCCTAAACACATAGCAAAACACCTAAAAAAGATATTCACTTAATAATCAAATGAGTTGGAAATGTTAGAAATAATGAAAAAATTTAAGTTGGTTTGTTCTTTGAAAGAATCCACCATTGAAGAAACTATAAAGAAAAAACATTGAGGGAAAAAGAAGACTCAGTTGGATTATATCCATTTGGTTGCGGGGAAAGTTATATTTTAAGTAAATGGGATGGGTTGGGTAAATATACTAGGTAAGTAGTTAGAGTAAATTATAAATTGTAACAATTTTATTAATTACTATGTCCACATTGGGCTCTTACGTGGACGTTGACTTGTCTATCCTAAGGGTATTATTAGGTAAAAAAATTGATGACATCATGAAATACTATGTTTAAAATATTTTAGAAAGATGGAAGATGGGTTTGTTACACAAGTGAATGTGGGGGACCAAAGTGAGACAAGTGGAAAATGTGAATGACTAGACATATTTTTTTAGCTTGTGATAAAAGCTTAAAACTTGTATTCTATTGTTTCACCATGAAAGATCTTAATGTTCTTGTATAATTTCTTATGATATTACAAAAGATACAATTTTATTTTTGAGTTGATAAAAAGAATCTTAATGTTTTTGTTGATATTCTTAAAGACACAATGAAAGTTAAAACTATTATATTAACTTAAGTTTGTACTATTTTTTTAGGATGCTGAGTTTGTCTCGTATGAACAATTACAAATTCTTAACTCTAAGTGATAATTTAAACAGTGACTTCTATAGGGGAATATGGAAATGAATGGAACATAATGATCAAATTCTTATCGTTTGAATAATAAAAAAATCGTATATGATTCTTCCCTAATATCAAGGTTGTTTACTAAATATCTTCCCTCAAACTAAATATCCTCAAAATAATTGTATTGTCTCATATCCAAAATTAGATAGTGGGTTTCCAATATAACTATTATATAGTGGAATTAATTCTCGATTGAGATAATTATTATTGAATCAGACTCTGGTTCCCAATGCTATGTCTGTAAGATTTTGCTTGTACAAGACGTCCATAGATGTACAAATATCTTAAATAATACTTTATATATGTTAAAGTTTACTCATTTTACTAAATATTTTCTTATAAACTTGAGTTAATAATATATTATTGCACATCTTAACTGTATAGACCCAAAAAATTGAGTTATGATATCGTTCTCTAAACTACCATACCTCACTTAAGCGTTAAACACTATGGACAAATATGACAAATTATTTGAACTTGTCAATGAACTCCATCTATATTGAAATGTATGCATAGAGGATCCAAAATATTCATGAACAAAATATCTCATATATAGTTATCTCTAAATAGGAAGGTCTTCTTGTTAACCATCTAATATTGTTCAAAGAGTTCTATTACTTTATACATGTCTATTTTTCTTTATTTGGTATATCCTTATATGTTCATCATATATGAATAGTCATGATAGTTAGGGGTTCTGAAACATTTTATCAACTATAGTATCCATCTTATTGTGAGAGATATATACCTAGAATGTTTTTTTATAAATGTTTATTCATTTTCTTAATTATACATAAATTGGATATCATCATTGCAAAAGTTGTAGTTATGATATCATCATTGCAAAAGTTATTAACTACGATCCTGACCTCAACTCATATACACTTAATTTGTTTTGCAACTACTATATATACTTTAATCGTCACTATTTGTAAAAATATTTTACCATCATTTAATTTAGATCCAATGCATCTTTGAATGAATATAAAAAATCTTTATTAAAGATAAAACAACAATAAATCACCATTATTTATAAAGATCTTTTACCATCATGTAATTGTAAATCACCATTGTAAAAATCATTTTACAATCATCTAATTTTTATCCGATGAAGGGGTGGCAATGTTGGTCCGAGCCGGCCCGACCCAGTCTGATCCGGTCGGGCTTTGTCCAGCCCGAACATATAACGGGGCGGGTACGGATATACGAATTGTTATCCGTAGGCGGGCCGGGTATGGATTTTTAATTTGTCCAACCCAGACACGCAAATATAAACTATATATAAAAAATAAAAATTTATTAAAAAAGTAATTGTAAATTTATAAAATATAACTAAAAAATATACTTACTAATTACTAGAAGCCTGACATTTATATGTTTACCAATAATATAATGTCTTTGAGTAATTATTATTTTACTTTTAGAGTCAATAATATATTTATTAATTATATTCTTTTTCCATAAACTAATCCATAAATTATAAATATATTTCTTTAGATTTTTGTCTATATATACTCCCAATATTTTCGAAGTTCTTTGGATGTTTTTCTCTTTTGCTAATGTGTTTTAGGTAAATTAAATATAAAGTCAAATTTGAGCTGGTTTGGATCGGATCAGACTGGTTCGACCAACCCCGACCCGTGGACATAAACAGGACGGGCTCGGATTCGTAAATATTAAACCCGACGATCCGGTCCATAAACAGGACGGGATCAGGTTCGAAAATATTAAACCCGCTGCAGGTCTACCCGGGTTTGGGTTCGAGTAAAAAACAACGGACCCAAACGGATCCGAACCCGACCCATTGCCATCCTAATCCAATGTCTCTTTGAATGAATAAAAAAATCTCAACTAAAAATAAAACAATAATAAATCAATGTAAAAATCTTTTACCATCATTTAATTTTTAAAATTCAATATATAAAGATCCATAAAACTTAATATAAATTAAATTATTGAATACATATAATTAAAGAAAATATAATCTAATTATCATTATTACTTAATATATATTTTCTAAACAATGTTAATTTTTAACTCTATTAAATTTTACCAAATTACGGTTTTCTAATTAAAGCTTTTATAATTTCAATATCATATGCTTAGAATCTAATTTTAAATTTTACCAAATTAGGGCATTCTCTAAGAAAAAAAACTTCTATAATTTCAGTATCATATGCTCAGAATGTAATGGACAGATACGCTTCTTGAAGCAGAAAACAATTTGGATCTGGTTTGTATTAATTATGGATCCAAAATTCCTGAGCCGTCGGTCTCTCCTTCCATTTCACCGAATGAGCTGTCGGTCTTTCCTCTTTCTCGGTCTCTCCTCCTTCCACCGAAGGACTGAATCCCGAATCACTGAATCTATTATATGAGTCTCTCTTTCCATTTCACCGAATGAGCTGTCGGTCGCTCCTCCTTCCACCGAACCACTGACTCTATTATATGAGTCCTCGGTCTCTTCTTCCATTTCACCGAATGAGCTGTCGGTCTCTCCTCCTTCCACCGAATCAGTCTCTCCTTCTATCCTCCTGGTCTCTCATGAGCTGATTCATTCCACCGAAATGATTTAAAATTAATAGTTGTATGAGCTGTCAGGCTCTACCGATGTTTGTTTTATGAGTCTGTCAGGCTTTAAAATTAATAATTTACTTTGAATAATAATAGAGTTCAGAATTACAATTTCAATGTTATGAGTAATCATATTTTAGAAATGTTTAGAAACATAATATATTTATAAACAGCCATAAAGCATCATATGTAGCACAATACAGCCCAACATAGTCTAAACACTACAACTCCAGACAAACTTTAGAAAACAGAAAGAGTTGGTTTCTTAAAGTAAGACACAAACTTATAACACATACGAAAGGTACACTGGATCACATTAAGCAGAGACTGAACCAACATGCTTAGTAATAGCCTGCTCGAGGGTATCTTTATTTGCACCAACAACCTTGTCCACCGTGTTCCCACCTTTCAGAAGAATGAAGGTTGGCACTAGCCCGACACCAAATTCCTCAGCAACAGACTACAAATACCAAAGAAAATCACACAATTACTTCATTGACTATTTATTTTCGAGATAAATAGTTCTTGGACTAAAAAATAGAGGAAGTTTGGTAGTACTTCAAGGCTGTACCTTCAGTTCATCAATATCTACTTTGAAGAATATAGCATCTTATGCAAATGTCTTGGCCAACTCTGCCAAAACTGGTGCAATATGATAGCACGGCCCACACCATGGAACCGTAAAATCTATCACGACCTTTAAATTTACAGCAGCTCTGTGAAATTAATTTATAAATAATAATAATATAACATATCTGTAAACAACAAAGATCCAAGTATTAAATTCGTTTAGGACTAGAAGTACCAATTTTTGAGAAATAGACTTGGTTCGAACACGTGGAATGTGTTTCTTGCATCTGTGACACGGCAATTGGCATTATGCCAGTTCTTTTTAATAATTATGAGACTGAATATTTTGATTTAAAAGGTACAGTATATGTATTTGTAAGAAGGGAGGATCACAATCTACTGAAAATGAAAAGGAGTAAAAATGAGCTCCCAAGATAGCCGAGTTGGTTGAGTATGATATTCTTGTGATCAAAGGTCATGAGTTCAAGTCTCAGGCTATCGCGTCAGACTGAAAGTTTACTCTGTGTGCATTCATTGCATTCTGAGTACTGCGGCTTCCTTCTGAAAAAAAAGAGAATAAAATTTATAATATTATATATATTTATTTATAAAATAGATATGGAGAATAAAATTTATAATATTATATATATTTATTTATAAAATAGATATGGAGAACAACCATTTTCGCTTATTTATCCCAACAATATTTATTTAGTTATCCGAGTAATATCTATTCATTTAATTTTGAATTTAGTAATGATTAAGATTAGATTTGTTAAAATATTATCGTATTAATCCGTCTTATTTTTCTATTTTTATGCCTTATCATATGTTTTTGGCTTTTATATGTTTTTTATTTGACAAGTATATTATTAAGTGTTATGTTTCTGATGGATAATTAAGAATCCGTTTTTATTTTTTGAATTGGAAGTATATTAGATTGACATGTATTTTTAAATATATTTATTTCAGTAATTTTTTTTATTTCTTTAAGGATCAATATGAGTATTTGTACAAATTTGAGTGTGAATATTAAATTTTACATTTAAAAAAAAAAAAAGGTGTCAGATCTAATTTGAATTATTAAACCTTAGTTAATTAGCCCTTCTAGGAACAACATCCACCATCTTCATCGAAATTTTACAGTCCCCAATCTCTTCTTTTTTCCGGGTTTCCTCTTCTCCGCTTGACTTGGAAACCTAATCTCTTTCATCAAGTCTTCTCCTCCGAAACTCAATCCTTTTCTTTTTTACATCTGCATTCAAACTTAAATCGACAGTAACAGAAGAAGATTGCTTGAAAGAATTACTCAGAACTGGAATTGATTATCTTAGTCTGATACTTTCAAGAAGCACAATAGCAAGTAATTGATTTGGAGCATTGAAATGTGAAAATTTAGCTTTTTTTTGCATTTCAATATCCACTTCGCGATCCAGTCTGCAGATCTATTTTGAATCCTGGAGACAAATTTTATAGTCATTGAAGGCATAATCAGATTCCTGCAAATCAAAATAAGAGTTTGAAGTTACCAAGGGTTTTTTCCTTTTGCTAAAAGGTTGAATACAGTCCGGCAATCCGATTCTATGTCTACTTAAGTCCAGTTATTCTCATTGCAGATTAACAGGCCTTCAAGCAGAGCTCGCGTTTCAGCAGTTAGCGAGGAAAACTTGCCAAAGGTTTTGTTTGAGCCATTAACAATATCTCATTTATTGTTTCTGATCATCATCCCTCCATTTAATTCTCCATTTTGAAGACAAGCAACATCAATGTTCAATTTCAGTCTTCCTCTCTCAGGAGCAATCCATTTCATGCAAATATCTTTCTTGTTTTTGTCCTTTATCGAATGAGAACCAAGAGAGGAGCCTGCATCAATGACCTTCAACTAAAGTTTTTTTGTTAGAATTTTTGATGTGTCCAAGCCAATAATAATTTTATTGATAGAATTAATAGTAGTAGTAGTAGTAGTAGAGACTCTAGTATCTTTAAACTTAGAATCATTTTGACTTTTCCATATTACCCAACATATAATTGTTGGCAATACACGAGTAACATGAACTTTTTGAAATAAAAAACAGAACCAGTTATGAACAACATGTGTTAAAATCATATATCTTTCTATCCTAATGTTGAATAATTCACTAAAGTGTTTCCAAGTACTCCAAGCATAAGTGCATTTCACAAATAGATGATTGATGTCTTCACAATTGGAACAAAACTGACACTTAAATGCAAGATTTAAGTATCTATTTTGTATAATTGGATCAATTGGTAATTTTTTTAGCAAGTTTTCATAAGAGAAAAGAAAACTTCCTTGGTGTAATAGTAGTCCAATTTTTCTTGTAAAAACTTGATTTGTTGTTATGATTTTTGTTGTTCCAAGTTAGGTTTGTGTTGAAGTCTAAGTCTGGAGATTTTATCCATATCATCTTGTCATCTTTCCTTGTGTCAACTTTATACTAAATAATTTGGTTGATTCTGCTATTTGTTTATTGTTTTAATATCCCAACCATTATTCTTCAAAAAAGTATTAACTTTGGATTCCAAAAACTAATTGTTAACATTAGTCTTTTTATGATCAAGAATATGAGGTTGGTTGTGCCAATTCTCCATCCAGAAATCTATTTGACCACTCCCCAAAATCCAGCTTATGTTTTCTTTCGCGACTTCTTTTATACCTACAAGTCGTTTCCATGTTAGTGATCCAGGCTTTTTAAAACTTGATTTTAATGGATGACCATTTTTTTTGGTCATGCATCATTTTAGACCACATGTTGTCCTTCTTTCTATAGTTAAACCAAAGCTTTTGAGAGAAAATGTTCTAAATATCAGTTAGTTTTCTGATATTTAGACCTCCTTCTTCAAAAAGTCTGCAAAGTTTAACCCAAATGGTCCAGTGAATGTTATTTTCATTTATTTTAGATCTCCAGAGATATTTGTTAAAAGTTTTTTCAAGCCTTTTAATTATACAGTATGGAATTAAGCTATTCTGCATCCAGTAGTAAGGTATAGACATTAAGATAGAAGAGATTAAAGAAAGTCTTCCCCCATATGATAAAAACTTGTTGTCCCATTCTGTGATTTTGACATTTATCTTATCTATCATTGAGCTGAAGTTCCTTGATTTGTTGTTGCGGTTCAGAGATATTCCTAGATAATTTGTTGGAAGATTCTTTGCTTTAAATCCTGTTTGGTTCTTCAGGAAGTTAGGTCTGCTTTGTTAGAGCTTTGTAGAGGTATAATCTTCGTTTTGTCTTTCTTTATTGATTGACCTGAAACATCATGGTATCTGTCTAGAAAGTATCTCAATAGATTGATAGATGAATGTAAACTATTGGTGAACACCATAATATCATCTCCAAATGCTATGTGTCGAACTAAATATTCAGTTCTTGAAGCATACTGCATATTTTTGTTTGAACTGAATATTTTATAAAGCCCTCTTATAAGTATTTCCTCACCTTGCTTCAAGCCTCTTTTAGTTTGAAAGTAACCAGTTACGTTTCCGTTTATCAATAAAGATGTTTATATCCTTAATCAAATTAGTGATCAAGCTAGTAAAGTCCTTAGAAAAGCCATATAATGTAAGAACTTTGATAATGAAAGAAAAAGATATTCCGTCAAATGTTTTTGACATATCTAACTTAATCATGATATTACCTTTTTTAGGGTTTTTATTCGGGTCATAGGCTGGTGCTTTTGCAATGAGAATGTTCTCATTGATGGACCGGTTTCTAACAAAAGCACCTTGGGTGTTTGAAATAATTTTAGGCAGGATTCTAAAGAGCATAGTATTTATCAGCCTAGGCAGAATTTTATTTAGCATAGAACACAAACTAATCGGTCTATAATTGTTCCAGTATAAAGGATTAGATGTTTTAAGTATAAGACAAAGGCTAGTTGCAAACATTTCTTTAGGAAAATTATGACCAGAAAGAAAGCAATGTATAACAATAATCAGGTGAGACTTTATGATTTTCCAACAAGTTTTGTTAAATAGGATATTGTACCCATCAATACCAGATGCACTTGTTGGGCTTATTGTATTGATGGTATTCCAAACTTCCTGGCTAAAAAACACTTTTAGTCCCCCATGTTTACCACTTGTATCAACATAGTCCTTTTCGTTCACTTATGCATAAAACTCATCCTCTTTGTTTTAAACATTTGCACGATTAGTCCCTCCGCATATTTTGGGGGACCAAAAATGATACAAAACATGGGATTTTGGGACAAAAAATGATACAATACTTAGAATTTAAGTGTCACGTGTCAGTTTTTAAATGGTTTATATGTGCGTGGGACTATATTTGTAAATTTTTAATACGAAGGGGGTGAGTTTTATGCAGAAGTGAACGAAAGGAACTATGTTGATACAAGTGGTAAACATGGGGGACTAACAGTGTTTTTACCCAAAATTTTTCTCCTCATTTGTTGTCTTCATAAGAAAGTTATTGTCCGCTTTAGTAACTAGATTATGGATAGTTTCAAAAATTTCATCTTGCATTCTGGCCAGCTCATCTTCCTTGCTGTTATAAGGATAACTAGTAAAGTAGGTTTTGAAGTAGTCTTCTGCTGATTCACAAATTTCATCACGATCATGGATCCAGTTATTGCCATCTTGGATATCCTTAAAAATGTTTTCCTCCTCTTTCTGCTCATTGTTTGTGTTTCTATATCCATTATTAAGCCAAGAATTGTAACTCTTTTGTTTCCAAGAGTCTTCTTCAATTCCCAGAGCCTAAAGATATAAACTGTTAGCTATGTTAAGATCACCATTGGTGTCTTGATTATTTCCTCTTGAGTGTAGTAACTCTATATTTTTTTATATTATCTTCAACCTCTTTGACTTTACTGAATATGTTACCAAAATGGTTTATATTCCAAGTCTTTAAGCACTTTTTGAGTCTCTTTAGCTTGAACCAGAACATTTTATTTGGAAGACCACTAATTTGAAGTTTCCCATGCTGCTCAAATACACTTATAAAAGTATCATAATTAGTCCACGTGTTTGTAAATTTGAAACTTTTATTTTCGTAGTTAGAACTATTAGAATGATTAGTGTAAGAAGATATTAGAAGAGGTGCATGGTCAGAACAAGTTCTGACCATGTGAAGAACCTGAGTAGTGTTGAAGATGTTAGTCCAGTTATTATTGAACATAGCTCGATCTAATCTTTTCCACTTCATGTTTCTGTTCCAGGTAAAATTGGAGCCAGCTAATCCAGCGTCTTCCAGGTGACAATCCCTTACGGATTCCACAAAATCATCAATGATGTTCTGATACAAGGCAGTGCAAAATATTTACTCTTCAGATGAGGCTATAACATTGTAATCTCCCACTGTAAGCCAACCTTTCTCTATAGTAGAAATCATTCTTAGCAGATCCCATAAAAGCCAGTGGTGGTCCATTTCATTCACATTTGCATAGTCTTCTCACCTCCCACGGTCATCTTCCGAGTCGGAGGAACTCCATCACATAGAATTTAAGACAACCCTATATTCAGTTCATCTCACCTCACCAACCACAACGGGTATCCGAAAAAGAGGCCAGAAAGGCGTCGACGACGCCATAGCAGGGGCAATAGCGGAAGATGGCATATGCAATAGCCAAATCTTGAAGTGTGCTATATTTTCTTGTGAACACTTTACAAGTCTGGTTCAGAACTTTATTTATATAGTAGCTGAAAATTCATCCTACAGACAGTGAAGTTGCGATAAGTCTAATTCTTATGTAACAGTCAAATACAATTTTATGAGGAAAAAATATATTCTTCATAGCTTCTTTTTGTAAAATCAAGCTAAATTTGAATGAAATTGGTGTTGAACTTTTTTTATAATTATTAATGGTTTTTTTTAAACATAATTTTGATATAAGTTTTAAAGTTTCATTTTTCTATTAGGTATCTTAGCTTGACACGTATGTTATGAAGTGTCACTTAGAATAATAGGTTTGCATTTTTACCATTTTATTGTGTCAAACTAGATTTCAAATATTTAAAATTAAAAGATATTCAAAACCAATCCATCTATGTGTTTTATCCATTATTTACCATACCATAGTTAGAAAAAATAGTTTCCTGGTTCGCAAAAGAACTCGTACTTATGACTTTTGGTCACGAGTATGCCTTGTTTATTTTAAGGGAACCTGCAACCGCTACTCGAATGCAATGAATGCGCACAGGATAAACTATGAGTCTGACGCAATAGCCTACAAATCAACGCTAGAAGGTAAACCACACAAGGTGACAGACTCAGCCGAAAAAACGTATGTAGAGGGACTCGAACTCATGACCTTTGGTCACAAACATGTCTTACTTCTTTGGGTATGATTGGATTTAAAAAAAAAATAACTTTCTTACAGTATGATTTGATTATTTTAATCATATTTTTATTTTATTCTCTCTAAATTAGAAATTGATTTTGTGGGGTTTTGTTTGTGTTTTAATTGGAGTTTTTCTTTTCTAGTGATTTAGTACTTAATAGAAGGATGATTGAAAAATAAAGAAAACAACTCTACGATCACGAAGTTACAAATGTATAAATTGACTTCCATAATAAACAAACTTGATGATGATTCTTTTAAGTATATACTTCTAAATTTATGAGTCTTTTATTTTATTTTGAACGTAAATTCATCAACATCAAATTGTTTATTGTGGAAGTCAATTTATACATTTATTTATTTATTTATTTTCCACTTACGCCTAAAAAACTTGTTGTTATTAGTGGTAATGAAGTTTTTGAATTTTTATAAATTCATGTTAGCAAAATTTTAAATATAAACAATATTATATAGGGGAGAATTTTGAAAAAAAGTACTATAAATTCTTGAAGAATAGGTTATCATTGAATTTTAAAGTAACTTTTGAAAATTTATATCGGCTAAGTTTCCTTCCAATTTGATTTGGTTTTTATGCGAGAAATTTTTATTTCAGTTTGATTTGATTTTTGATGTGAGGATTTGATTCTATTTATATTGTGTTATAAATCACTATGCAATTTATCACAAATGACTCAAGCACAAAACACAAATAAAGGACAGACTAAAAAGAACACAGAATTTAATGTGGTTCGACAATTGTCTATGTCCACGAGCGCCGCCAGAGAAAAGTATTTCACTATGATAGAAAAGGGTTACAAATTTCAAATTGTGTTTTGTGTAGTCATAGTAGTCTATTTATATGGAATAAATAGAACTTACTAGATATTGGGTCTAATTGGCTCATATCACAAGACTAACAATATACTGTCACACCACTTATATGTATTGCTGAACATAATACACTGTCAAGGCACAACAACACTATCACAGATACAAAATTGTACTGCCGGATATTTTACACGGTCAAGGCACTGTTCGACTCATTCGCAACAAATTTTCCCATTGAGTTGAATATCATTTCTTCACTATCAACAAAAAAACTTCTCTTCTTCTGACTATCCAAATGCCCTTAAGTCATCCACTCTATACTACGAACACTAATCTAGCTTAGGCACTCCCTAAACTTTCGAATTGATACTGCCTTCGTCATTATATCTGCTGAATTATAGTGTGTAGACACAATCTTCACATCAACAATTGGCTTTGATATTATATCACGAATAAAATGATATCTAACATATATGTGCTTTGTATGCTCATGGTACATTTGGTTCCCTATAAGGTGTATGGCGCTTTGTTGTCACAAAACACTTTTTAAAAAGTCACATCCAAGCCCAAATCTTTCAACAAACCTTGCAACCATATTTTATCTTTAACTGCTTCTATTACCGTTATGTACTCTACCTCTGTTGTAGACAAAGATACAGTAGCTTGTAACTGTGCTTTCGAATTGATCGCACTCCGAGCTAGAGTAAATATATATCATGTCAAAGATCTCTTTTATCCATATCACCTGCAAAATCAGAATCAACAAAACCAACCACTGATCTTGTAACATCATTCTGCGATCCACCAATATCGGTCTTGTTAAAAGTTAAGCCAACGTTCACAGTATTCTTAAAATATTGAAGTATCAATTTCACTGCCTACTAGTGTTCTTTCCCAGGACATCCCATGTACCTGCTAACTACACTAACCGCATGTGAAATATCAGGACGTGTGCGTACCATACCATATATGATACTACCAACTGCACTTGCATATGGAACCTTCGATATTTGTTCTAACTCAGCATCGTCTTTGGCCGCTCTTGCTGCAGACAACTTGAAATGAGTAGCAAGTGGAATGCTAACTGCCTTAGCATCAAACATGTTGAATATTGTAACACTTTCTCAATATAACTTCGTTGAGAAAAGTCTAATGATCCTACACTTCTGTTCCAGATAATCTCCATACCAAGAATCTTCTTTGCTCTACCCAGATCATTCATCTCAAACTCGACACTAAGCTACTTATTTATCTGCACAAGCTGTGACATACTACAGGCAGTAATAAACATATCATCTACAGACAACAACATGTAAATATAAGAATCACTGACTTCTTTTGATAATACACACAACTATCATATGAACTCCTCGCGCACCCTTTTGACACCATGAATGTATCAAAATGTTTGTACCATTTCCTAGGTGAATGTTTCAAACCCTACAGTGAATTTTTCAGCAGACAAAGTTTGTCCTCCATATTAGGTTTATAAATCCCTCTGTCTGTCTATGTAGATTTTCTCCTCCAATTATAAACGCAATCTTCACATCCAATTGCTCAAACGTTAAATCTTGCAAAAGTACCATGGCTAACAAAACTCGAATCGAACTATGCTTCACCACTGGAGAAAACACTTCAATGAAGTCGATTTCTTCCCTTTGAGTAAAACCCTTAGCACCAGTATTCCTTGAATCGAGATGCCTCAACCCCTGGATTACCTTCTTTTTTTTTAACACCCATTTACTGCCTACTATCTTCTATCCTTTAGGCAAGTTTACAAGCTTCCATTTTTAATTCTAATTAAGAGATTCAATCTCTTCCCCCATAGCACCAATCCATCGATCTGTCTCTGAACTCGCTATAGCTTATCTGTAGCTACTAGGTTCCTGCATCCCAACTTCTTCTGCAACTGACAAGGCATATGCAACTAGATTCGCATACCTTTTTCCAAGTGTAATATCTCTTCTTTCTCCGCCCAACGCTATGCTATAAGGTTTTTGTTCTGGTTCGGGCGCATCATCGTCACTATCATCAGATGCTGACATTTCACCTCCTGATTCTGGATCCACCTCAGAACCAATTGAATTATTAGACCTGCTAGGAACTGATTCTACTTCAAGCTCTACCTGTTTACTCACAATCGATCCTGATTCGACTATTTCTTCTTCTTTTTTCTAACTGTCTATCGAACCAAACTCGTTAAAAGTAACGTCTCTAATGATGAGACAACCTGGAGACTTTGGAGAGGTACAACATAACATATATCCCTTCACTCTAGTAGTATATTCTAGAAATATGCACCTCTTTTCCCTCGGCTCAAGCTTACCATCTCTCACATGAGCATACGCAGGACAACCGAACACCCTCGAATGTTCATAATCAGCCGACGATCCAAACCAAATCTCAAAAGGAGTTTTACAATCAATAGTCATTGATGAAGACCGATTCACCACGTAACATGATGTATTGATAAATTCAGCCCAAAAATCCTTTCCCAAACCGGAATGTGAGAGCATACTTCGTGGCTTGACACAAAGTGTTATGTTTATTCTTTCTGTGACTTCATTCTGTTATGGTGTTTGAGAACAAGTGCGATGGCGCACTATTCCCTTAACTTCGCAGAACTCGTTGAGCTCATGACTGCAATATTCTAACTCATTATCTGTCCTAAGACGTTTCATTTTTCTTCCTATTTGTTCTCAATCACTGTCTTCCATTTGACAAAGGTTGAATATGCCTCATCTTTCTTTTTCAGAAATTAAACCCACATCGTCCTTGAATAATCATCGATCAAACTCATGTAATCTCTGGTTCCGCTCTTTGATGGATTTCTGTTTGGACCCCAAAGATCTGAGTGAATGTAGTCCACTGTCCCTTTAGTCTTTCTAATGGCCGATTTGCTGAATTTGACTCTAGTTTGTTTACCAAACACAGTGCTCACAAAATTCCAATGATTTTGCTTTATACCCTTTTAAAAAATCTCTCTTTCCCAAAACAGTTAATCATGTGTCATTCATGTGACCAAGACGCCAATGCCACCTGATTTTGATCCTGCCTACCTGGCTATTACTCCTAGATGATGCTACTACACCATCGCCCATAACAGCACTCATTTGAAGAATGTAAAGACTCTTCTGCAAACTGTTCTTCATGCATACCATTAAGCCTTTTGTCATTTTAATTACACCGTCTTCTGCACGATACTTGTAACCCCAAGATTCTAGTGTCCCAATAGAAATCATGTTTCTCTTTAACCCAGGAACATGCCAGCATGTTAAGATTCTAACAACCTCGTCAAACATTAGGATTATGACGTTACAACTACCACCAATAGTCAACAAATGATTATTCCCTAAATAGACACTTCCCTATACTGGCTTGTAAGCATCGAACGACTGCTTGAACTGACACATGTGATATGTAGCGCTAGTATCGAATACCGAAGAGTTTTGCCCACAATCTGAACTCACGGACAATACGTCTCCTCTACCACTATTTTCACTATCGTCGGAATCATTCACACCTTCAACAATGTTTGTTGCATTTTCCTTTTGATTTTCCTTCTTACCATTCATTTTCAGATAATCTCTTCTATAATGACCCTGCTCACCGTATTCATAACAGCTTGAGTTATTTACCTTTAATTTGGACCTCCAGTTCTTCCTTCTTAAAGAACTTGTTTTGCTTTTAGATCATCCCTTAGTCATAAGGCATTCTCCTTCAACCTGATTGTCTGGCTGCAACCGTCTCAACTCTTTTGGTTTCAGTGCCTATTTATCATCTGCTAGCGACAACAATCCTTACCATACATAATGGTATCTACGAAGTTTTCATAGGGATCTGGTAATGATTTCAATACAAACAAAGCTTGACCATCATCCTCAATATTGATATATATGTTCTTCAAGTCCATTATAATTGATTTAAAATTATCTAAGCGCTCATTTATGGACATACCTTCTTTCAACCTGAAATCCTACAAATGTTTCTTCAAGTATAATCGGTTTACTACTGATTTATCTGAGTAAAGATCTCCTAGTTTCTTCCATGTGCACCCATCAGTCTTCTCATCACTAATTTCTCAAAGCACATTGTCTTTCACACTCTTTAAAATCCAGCACAAAGCCCTTTCTTGAAGATCTTGCTTCTCCTCTTCTTTCACCTCTTCTGGTAACTTATTCCCCACATCCTTCTACAGCCCTTGTAGTACCAATGAAGATTTCAGTTTAATCTTCCACAATGCAAAGCTGGATCCCCCATCAAATTTTGTAATCATGTATTTTATTGTCGTAGACGTCATTGTGAAACTCTAATCACTAAAGCCCTAATTGCACCACGTGGCTCTGATACCAATTTTGTAATAAATCAATATGCAATTTATCACAAATGGCTCAAGGAAAGAACACAAATAAAGCACAGAATGAATAAAACACATGATTTAACGTGGTTCGACATCTGTCTACGTCCATGGACGCCGCCAGAGAAAAGTGTTTCACTGTGATAAAAAAAAGGATTATAGATTTTAGATAGTGTTTTGTGTAGTCCTAGTAGTCAATTTATAGGCAATAAATATAATTTCCTAGATGATGGGCCTAATGGTGTCATATCACAAAACTAACAATATACTGTCACAACACTTATTTGTACTGTCGACCACAATACACTATCAAGACATAACAAAACTATCACGTAAACAAAATTTTACTAGCCGGACAGAGTAGACTAGCAAGGCATTATTCTATTTGGAAAGCGAAACTTCCATAAAATCGTAAAGTTTTTTATCAAGAGATTTTAAAGATGATACTTTACATTATTGATCAATTTTTAGTTTGACTAAAAGAATTCTTTATTCAAACTTTTTGGATAATTCTCAATTACCACATTAATAAAGTCAAATATTTAAATATATGATATTTTATTTTATGTTTTCTATAAAACAAATTTTATGTACTAAAATAATTAAGAAAATTTTTTCATTAATTATTTTATATTTTTTACCAGTTAATTTATGTTTGACATATTTTCTTTATATGGTATTATATTTAAACTTTATTTTAGTTTGATTTTTTTCTATATGCCAAAGCAGGTACATGTTTATTGTACTTCTAAAACTGTATCTAATAAATTTATCTTTTTATTTATAAAGTTTTCTTATTTTAGGCACACTTATACTATTTAAGACCTAACCTACAAACCTATTTAAGGGATTTTTTACCCAAAATACTGTAATATATAAAATTCACTAAATAGTTTTATATATTCACTTTTTTTAATTTAAAATTTTAAAGGTTCATATATTTTAAACGTAACTCAGGAAATAAAATTAAAAATATCATTAGTTCTGGTTTTTTTAAGACGAACAAAACTAGTACCTAGTACCATTCATGAAATGTTTTGATTTTTTTTAAAGTTATATTTTATATTGGTTTCTCATATTATGGTTTCGCTTATATCATATGCTTGGTTTTTCATATATCATAGTTGGTCTGGTTTAGCATCTGTTACAGTTGGTATGGTTTCGCATCTATCATAGTTGTTTTGTTTTGCATCTACTAGTACAAACTTAAAAAGGTTTCGCATCTAGGAAAAAAAGTTTTGCATCCATGAGTTCGGATTTCATTGACATAGACTATGGAATATATTTAGAGGGATATTCGAACATATCCAATTCCATGCCCCACCGAACAGTATAATTTAGTGGATTATGACTCAGCTAGTTGTTAGTCGTTTCACCTCTTGGGCTAATGGGTTTTTAGACTTAACCTAAGCCAATGAACCTACCTTGAAGGCCCTTGGATCACCACATTAGTATAAATACCCTAACTACTTTCATTAATGAGGGTAACCAGAATTTACTGCTAGTCCACACCTTAATTATCTCTCTACATCTTACCTTAAACATTAAATTCCCAAAACTCTTTCCAAAACTACCCTTTCATCAGAAATAATCCACACTAGGATCTTCGTCGTAACAATCATCTTCTTCGTTTACACTCTAATATTACAAATTTAAAAGTTTATATCATTTACATTGTAACTCGGAAAAAAAATCCAAAATACCATTGGTTTTTTTAGACGAAAAAAACTAGTCCATTCATCATATGCTTTGATTTTTTTCTTAAAAAGTTATATTTTACACTCGTTTCTCATTATATGGTTTCGCGTCTATCATATGACTCGTTGTGCATCTATCATAGTTTTCCTAGTTTAGCATCTATCACAGTTGGTATGGTTTTGCATCTATCATAGTTGTCTAGTTTCGCATCTACCTGTACAAATTTAAAAAAGGTTTTGCATATAGAAAAAAAGGTTTCGCAATTTTTTTCGTAATAGTCGTTTTTTATGTTAGACTATAAAATTAAAATTTTAAAGGTTCGTATCTTTAAAACCGTAACTTTAAAAAAAATCCAAAAATACCATTGGTTTTTCTTTTTTAAGACGAACAAAACTAGTATCATTAATGATATGTTTTGAGTTTTTTTAAGTTATGATTTACACTTTTTTCTATTAGTATAAAGAATATACACGTTTCACATCTATCAGTACAAAGAATATCAATGTTTCGCATCTATCATTACACAGGTTTTGCATCTAACGATACAAAGAATAAACATGTTTCATATCTATTAATACTTAAAGTAAACAGGTTTCACATCTTCCAAACTTCATTTTATTCGTTTAAACTGTAAACCCTTTCTCAAACCAAATAATCCGAAAACATAAAATATACTAAATATAGTCAAAATTTTAATGAATGGCATGTTTGAGCCCATATATAGATTTTCTCGAACCAAATTCCTTATTGTTCGAGGCAAGCACTATGTTATCCACATATAATATAAGAAATATGAAGTTACTCTCACTAAACTTGTGATACACGCAATCCTCAATCGAGTTGATCTCAAAGTCAACTCACTTTCACCTCGAGGAATTTGTGGTACCATTAATGAGAGGTCTGTTTAAGCCCATAATGTATTTTCCAAGCCTACAAACCAGATAATTTTAGTTTCTTTGTGAAAAGTACTATGGTTGCACCATATAAATCATTTCCTCAATATCACCATTGAGAAAAACAGTCTTAACATCCCTTTGATGGAGCTCAAGTCAAAATGTGCAACTAATGCCATAATCTTTCTAAAGGAATCCTTCGTCGATACCAGAGCGAAGGTTTCTTTAAAATAATTCTTTTCACACTCAGTTAACCTTTTACTACAAGACATGCTTTATGTCTTTTCAAACTACCCATGTAATTGCGTTTGATTTTGTAAACCCACTTACAACCAATTTTCCTTCTCCCTTCAGGTAGTGGGACAAGATCTCATACCGCATTGTCCTGCAATGATTTATACTCTTCCTTCATAACATCAATTCACTACCGAGGGTAAGAGTTTGCCATGAATTTTTTATAAGATGAGGGATCATCTACGGTTCCATCACATAACTCATCATGTTCCTGAAGATATACTTCAAACTTTGGAACTATAGTACTATTCTTTTCTCTCGTGGATATTCTAAAGGGTACTATTTCCTCTTGTGCACTTTTTGATGAGGTAAAGTTTGATCAATATGAACGATGTCATTTTGATCTTCTTATGGAAAATTATCTTGGGGTTCATCTTATTTTTCATGGACCATATATGTATCATGGTTGGAACAATAAAGTGGAACATCAATGTTAATTTTAGGATTAAATTGTTAAAACATAACCGAATGATTGGCATTATAACCCAATCTTCTGATAGCTGACTATCCTCGTTAAAACCTTTATGAATCTTTATAGATTCTTCCTTAAAATTAAAATAAATTCACTTATTCTTCCCCTCGAACTCAACATCTTATAGAAACTTGGTCGTTCTTATCTTAAATATTATACAGTGAGATAATCATAAAACTTAAACCTCTTGAAATGTTCAGAATAACCTATGAAAAAACAGCTCATTGTTTTTTGTCTAGTTTCGTTTCTTGAGTTCTGTAAGGCCCCACCTCAGGTGGACAATGCTTTAAATAGGGTCTACGCCAGTTCCAAAGCTCATATGGGGTCCTAACAGTAGCCTTAGTGGGTACTCGGTTGAGTATATAAGTGGTACATTTGATGGCTCCCCCTAGATAGATAATAGTAGAGATGAGTGACTTATCAGACTTCTAACCATATTTTTTAGTGTATGGTTTCGTCTCCCGGATACACTATTCATATGGGGTGAAACCAATATTTTATATTGAGATACTATGCCACACTTTTTTACGTACTATACAAAGGATCCTGGACTCTATTCATCTGATTCGTCATAGCTGTCATAATATTCACAAGCATGGTCAGATCTGACGGTGCTAATGCTCTTACCGAGAGGTTTCTCAACCTCGGCCCTAAAATATATGAACTTGTCCATGGCCCTAAACGTTTCGTGAAGAATATAGAAGTACCAAAATGAGAGTAATCGTCAATGAATGATATAAAGTATTGTTGCCCGTTCCATGATTTATGTGGAAATGGTTCACATATGTCAGTATGTATCAACTCTAGGACTTCACTCACTTTATATTCCCCTACCTTTTTAAATTTCATATGTATCTCTTTAATACACTCGACGAATATAATTAAGTCAAAGTAATCAATGATAAATGGTTCACATATGACGGTATGTATCAACTCTAAGACTCACTCGCTTTATATTCCCCTACTTCTTAAACTTGTGTATGTCCCTCTTTAATACACTCGACGAATATAATTAAGTTAAAGTAATCAATGGGAGCCAATAAACTTTCAGCAAGAAGCTTGTCTATCTTAACTTTGGATATGTGACCAAACTACTTGTGTCACAATTTACAGGATCTTTGAGATTCAATAATGTTGTTTGTCATATGTTGTGCAGTCATGGATATATGAAGATTATTAGTATTATATAATAAATACAAATTATCATCTTACATTAAACTTATATTCACAATAATATTATTATTATTAAAAGAGAGTGTAAAACAATTGTTTCTAATTAGATATGAATAACCTTGCAAGTCCAAAACTGGAAAAGATACCAAGCTCCTCCGAAAACTTGGAACATACATTACATTATCAATAAATAAAACATGTCGAGTAGAAATTTTTAAATGTAAATCGCATAAATCTAAAACGTGACAAGAGCTCCCGTCTGCAATGTAAAGGGATTTTTCATCCTCACTTAGCGTCTTACTTCTTGACGTACCCTGCAAAGAAATACATACATGAGTTGTTGTAGCCGAATCAACCCACAAAGTATTTTTTTCACATAAACGATATTACTTTCTGAAACAACTAAAGATGTGGGAGTACCTTGGCTTAACATGTAAGCCCGAAATTTCTCACAATCCTTCGTCAGATGTCATTTCTCTTTGCACAAAAAGCATGAGGACTCGATTCAAAAAGATAACTAAATGTTTCTAATAGTTAATTTAACATGAAAAGTAAACGCTTCCAAAAATTAATAGCCAAACAACTAAATATTTCTAAGAACTAAGTTAATACGACACTCGCATAATGTTTATTTATTCAAACAATTAAATGTTTACTTTTTCTTGAAACAAGATTTTGAAAGGCAAAATCCATTTCTATTCATATTAAGGTTTAAAATTTGATTCTTTTTAAGACAATCGATATATTCATTTTAAAAAGATCAATCAAATAAATTGTTCCAATAATTTTTTTAGCATTTTTGATGAAGTGTTTTCAAACATCGTAAAATTATATTTGACTCATAATGTTTTTACTTTCCATGTAAATATTTTAGAACCATAATAATGACCGTCGATTAAATGTATGTATATGAAACCAAGCTGTTTGTAAAACTTACACGTATGACAACTATATGTTTTTTACTTGGTAGCTAAATGGTTAAAAAAATCTAAATATTATTGCCATTTAAATATTTAGCTTTTATTATTTTGACGTAGGAAACCCAAACAAAAATAAATTCTATAAGGTAAAAAAAAACTTGTAATTAAAAGGTAATTCAACATGACATTAAATATCTTCAAGAACTAATTTATGATGATAGCTAAAAGTTTTTAGAAACTAATTTAATATGACGTATAAATATTGTAAAAACATTTTAACAAAAAAACTAAATATTTATAAGATCATTTTAATCAAACAAATAAATAATTTTAGTATCTAAGTTAATCATGATGGGGTCAGATTTCTTTGAGTGCAATAGCCAGCAATAAGGTGAGATTTCTTCGAGGGGCAATTTAAACCCAAAATAAATATCATACTGATTCAACATTTTTACCTTTTGACTCAACTTTGTTTCAGCTATATTTTTAATTGTGGAATATGTATAATTAATAATGGTCAATGGGCTTTTAGGCTTATGGGTTTGACCCATATTCATGCACACAAAGGTAGCCTATAAAGACTCAAAAGAATAGCGTTTAAGAGGATTGAGACTTTATATCACTAATCATTAAGTAAAGCAACTCGATTATCGATATACCTTGCAGATCATATTTAATACATTACCTAGACACTTACTTAAATATCCTTCAAACTAGTTTTATCTATATGATATTGGCGACCATAGAGGGAGCGTAGAGGAAGGTGTCCGAATAGAAATATCTGAAAATGATGAGGTTAGATTCGAAAATTAGCATATGCACACATTTCATGTGAATAATGATATTGAAGAAAAAACTTTACATGCAAGAGGAGCGTGATCGATTACCAGCAAAACCTAAAGTATTGAGAACCCAAAAGCGGGCTGAAAAGGATTTGGGAGGGGGGAAATAATCCGTCAGAATATCCCAAATCTAACGAGCCAAATAATAATCCATATCATGATATGAAGCAAGGTTATAATGGTTAGTATCCTAAATCCCGCCAAGAATTTGAAAAGGAACATCGAGCTAAGCATTGCTCATGCACTTCGAAGTTTGCGGAGGGTTCAAGAAACGGTTAAAATAGGTTGGGAAGCAAATCATTGTGGAGGAAACTACAAATTTAAGGCAACCCCATCAATATAAACCTACCATTTCCAATCATATTCCACAAGCTAGTAGCAAGTCGCAAGCAACGGTTAACAATTGCCCGAGGGATTCGTGACAAAGATCTCATCAGCCTAGATTGAGCCAATCTAATCAAGGGCAGCAATCTAGGCAATCAGTGGGTACAACCTGATTATTTTGTTGAACTAATTAAGAATATAGCAACTATTTACGATATGGAAAATAATATTGTGCAATTTCGAAGGCATGCGCCTATCCGGATCCTGAGGAAAAGTCAAAACACACGATTATGCAGGTATCACAATGATATGAGACATGACACTAAGGATTGTATTGGTATAAATCATGAGATACAATCATTAATCAAGAACATAAAATTAACTACATTTGTCGAGTTGAGTAATAGGCAAATGAGTAACAGATCACAGCCAAGTACGAGTGGGACTCAGTCTGCTTCACCCTTCGTTCGAAGGAAAAATGAAAAAGCTTCTAAATAGGATAGTACAATTTTTATTATTGAACAATTAAATGTGGATTTGAAATAATTGAAACCTGATCCGGATCAGGGTTGAATGAATATGATGGATGAAAAAATTGGAAAGGTTAACAAGTTATGTCGCTTTTTTGAATCATTAACTATTTTTGAAGGAGATACGATGACAACACCTTTGAGTTGCTCCAAGAAAAGGCATGTTGTTAGTTTGACCATGCAATTTGAAGGGAAAATTTGTCCACATTTGTACCAGAACCCTACTCCCATCATAGTTTTGATGAAGATGACTTAAGAAATATCGTAGTCTCACATGATGATTTTGTAGTTTTGACCACGCACATCTGTACCAGAACCCTGCTCTCTTTGAGTTGCTCAGCTGGTAGCTAAGCTAATATCTTATTTTTGTCAACCTATAAGTAGATGAAAAACCCATATGTCATACTCCGATCGAACAAAACCATGGTAGGTTTTACATGTAACTCAGTTGATGGTATTGGGGAATTTGAACAGGAGGCAATTATTTACAAAATACCATTTAAGAAAATGGTCAGAGTATTGTTTGTGGTGGTAGGCTATCTTAACTCTTATAACACCATATTAAGTAGATCTTGGCTATCAAAGATGTATGAAATCGCGTCAACAGTTCATCAATGATTGAAATGCGCAGTCAGAGGTCAAGTATGGATGATTTGGAGCAGTTAAAAACTGGCCAGGGTATGTTATGTTACTGTTTTTACTCCAAAGTCCCTGGAGAATTGCAACTAAGAAAGAATAGAAATTTCTTTAGTCCTCTTCGGATTTGAGCAAGATAGATGATCCAAGAAAGACTCATAGTATTGTCATCCTAATTGAAGAGGTTGAAGTGCACAGTTAAGCAGATGGAGAAATGTTAGAATAAGAGATAAATTACAACCGAAATTTAAAGAGAAATTACTATCATTTTTATCTAAAAATTTGCATGTGTTCACTTGGTGCAATGAAGATGTGACTGGTGTACTAGCTAGTGTCATTTTTCAGTGATTATCTGTGAGATCCAATGCAGGCCCGATAATCCAAAAGAGGATGATTTTGTCCAAAGAAATATCTCAAACCATTTTTAAATAGGTAGACAGATTGACCAATGTGCAACATATTTGGGAATCGCAGTATCCATTATAGACGTAGCTCTTGTTGATTATACTAGTGCTCTTGTTGACCATACCACTGGTCTTCTTGTCCATGCCATTGCTCGTGTAGACCATGCCACTGCTCGTGTTTACCATACCACTACTCTTGTTGACAATTCCATTGCGGTTGAAGACCATGCCACTACACGGTGTTGATTATGCGACCACTCAATATACTCCATGTATTGACTATGCGCTCACTCAGAATATTGGCGATTTGAGAGTCTTTATTGTTGTTGTTTTTATTGAGAAAAACTACCCAGAACCATGGTAGTCGTTGGTAACTGCAGTTCTTTCTGAGGATATCTTTTAGTTGGATTAGGTGGTTTGGTAACGTCGTTTAGTTTCCATATATCCTACAAAGATTTGAAAATTGTTTCATGCCTGTCATTTCGACTGCAACTCCCTCCCAATAATATATCTCTTGCAATCTTAAAAAGTGCTTGCATGTAACATAACTTTTCAAAACCTTAGTTGGAGTGTACATACTCACTTCTACCTTTTTTTAAATAAGAAAATGACTTAATATCATCCCATAAGGTAAATTGACCCCCAAATTTGAAATCCATATTTCGAATGATCAAACTAGCCAAATTAATTCTTCCCTCATTTGGCCAAATCGGTACTCGTTAAAAGAGCATGTTAAATGACGAATGTGTATTGATTTCACAAATTTCAATAGGGCATGTCCCAAGGATCCTTTCTTAGTTCCTCGAATAGAGCAGTTGGTGGATTCCACTTTGGGAAATAAGTTTATATCTTCTATGGATGCCTTTTTTGGGTACAATCAGATACAAATGGATCTGAAGGAACAAGATCATACTACGTTCATCACTAACATGGGGCTGCACTGTTACAAGATAATGCCATTTGGCTTAAAACATGTTGGGGATATTTACCAACATCTAGTTAATGAAGTATTCTCTGGTCAAATTGGGAGGAATGTAGAAGTTTATATTGATAACATGATGGTAAAAAGTCTAAGGGAGGAAGATCATTTACTTGAACTCAAATAAATTTTCTCTAATTTGGAGACCATTCATCTAAACCTGAATCCATAAACGTGTACTTTTGGATTACAATCTGTAACATTTATGGGGTACATCATCAATGAAAAAAGGATCCAGGCTAACCCAACGAAATCAGATGCATTGTTAACTATGGATCATCCTCGGTCCATCAAATAATTTCAAGTGATGACTGGAAGGCTGACAACTTCAATTAGGTTTATTTTAAGGTTATCAGATAAATGTGCACAGTTTTTCCAAGTATTGAGAAACCCTAAATAATTTAATTGGTCTCCTTGAAATCAAAATACATTTATCTTCGCCCAGAACTTTATTCAAACCGGTCATCTCGGAAAGAATCTACATATATCTAGTGGTATCGGATTATGATATAAGTGTAATGCTAGTTCGGAAGGTTTATAGTTACCCATACCCAGTTTATTACATTAGCAATCGGTTTGTTGAATACTGAGAAAATTATCATTAACATGAATTTCAAAATTATTAAGAGTAATCCTGATTATTCTTGGGTCCCGAATACATAAGACACATCACCTATAAATTTCAAACTTAATACCATTAACATAAATTTCAAATGGCATAGAATATTTCATTATAACTTATGGTAATTAATACATCAAGTAGCTCTAAACTGAATCCGCTCCCATTAAATTAATGAAATTCTATAATATTATACTAAGTTAATCTCAAAACCAAAAGAGATTGAAACTTTGATAGATTATGATATAACTAATGGGATAATTAAGCTTAATATCATAAATGAATTTCTAACTGTTATAGAATGTTTCCTCTATTAGATCTGAATATGATTGTCACAAACGTGTTAATGTTTTTGTTCGCTGATTAACTTTTGCAAGTCTTTATTCTTAGTTAATAGATCTCTTAAAGTCTAACATATTAGAAATATTTGATCCTAATATTTATTTAATGAATCCTGATTTTATGAAGTGTGAAAATCGTGCGATGCTTATCTTAAAAGATTCAATTAAGAATATTTTGAATTAAATAATTTCTTAAAAGGTAGTCTATTCATATTCAACGCAACCTGTTTGTCGTACGATCTTCTAAATATCTTTATTGAATTATCTTACATTCATTTGTGTTATAAAGTCTAAAACTAAACATTAAAAACTTGAATGTGAACATATGGAAGCTTCAAAAAACTTACACATTTTCAGCCACTGCCTCGAATTGGTCATACATAATCGCATCGCATTTCAGATACACTTTTCTAGCCATCGCCTCTTAAATCTCCAGGAACGCCTAGATATAAAACACATAAACTTAATCCATGCATCAATACTGGAGATAGATTGATAATCATCATCAGATTTTGATGGAAAAATGTCAGGAGCTTACCATTAATTTATCAATTTTAATAAGTTTCAAATCGACGAGAGCGTTCTTGTGTCTGTTAGCAACAACGCCATCAAAAATCAAAATTTACAGACTCCAAAAAACCTTCTAGCTGTTATTCTTGAGAAATAACTCTACTGGTGAAGATGCCATATAAAATCTTCCAATCGGCTTGAGTAGCACCGACTCTATTGGAAAAACTAAAGCAATCAAATCTATAACCGCAATTGACTACAACCGGATATGAGTTAATCCGATCGAGTATTCATGGTGAAACTGGTCAAGATAACAATTTAGAATCAAATTGATTAAAAGATACAAAAAAATTATACTCTAATTACAAACTATATTTAAAAATAAAATGAGAGAGAAATTACAAATTGTTTTTTTTCTCATCTTATGTTATTTTGTACATATTGGTTTTGTAAATTCTAGAATTTATTTTGTTAGTTTGATATCTTTTTTTTCATATCACATCCAATACTTTGAAGCTAGGTTTCCAAAGAAAGAATAAAGTAAGTTTATACTTATGGAGAAATGTAGAAGAATAAAAAGATAATTGTTTTAGAAAAGTTGTGCAAAAGAAAATTTTAAAAATTTATGGTACCTACTCGAATAATAGTATATAGATTTTCATACTGTATGGATCCAGTTAAATTTGTACCAAATATTGCACTTAAGGTTGTTAGCTGGTAAGTTGGTTGATTCAGTGAACTACCAAAAGACCATGACTTGGGGTGCTTTATTAAAACAGGTTGGGAAGCAGATCATTGTGGATGAAAGTAAAAAATTAAGGCAACCCCATCAATATAAACCTACCATTTCCAATCATATTCCACAATCTAGTAGCAAGTCGCAAGCAACAATCGCCGGAGGGATTTGTGACAAAGATCTCATCGGCCTAGATTGAGCCAATCTAATCAAGGGCAACAATCTAGGCTAAGAGGCAGTCAGTGGGTTCAACCCGATTATTTTGTTGAACTAATTGAGAATATAGCAACTATTTACGATATGGAAAATAATATTGTGTAATTTCGAAGGCATGCGCCTATCCAGATCTTGAGGAAAAGTCAAAACACACGATTATGCAAGTATCACAATGATATGGAACATGACACTAAGGATTTTATTGCTATAAAGCATGAGATACAATCATTAATCAAGAACAAAAAATTAACTACATTTGTTAAGTCACAAGTGAGTAATAGGCAAGTGAGTAATAGATCACAACCAAGGATGAGTGGGACTCAATCTGCTTCACCTGTCGTTCGAAGGAAAAATACAGAAGCTCCTAAATAAGATAGTACA
The DNA here is from genome assembly GCA_036936605.1 of Limnanthes douglasii subsp. nivea. NCBI lineage: Eukaryota > Viridiplantae > Streptophyta > Magnoliopsida > Brassicales > Limnanthaceae > Limnanthes > Limnanthes douglasii. Next base: position 45,609,863 of record JAUPFV010000002.1, read on the forward strand.
ATTTTGATTATTGAACAATTTGATTTGCTCCAAAAAAGGCATGTTAGTTTGACCATGCAATTGGAAGGAAAATATCTCCACATTTGTACCAGAACCCTGCTCCTTTCATAGTTTTGATGAATATGACTTACGAAATATCGTAGTCTCACATGAGGATTTTGTAGTTTTGACCACGCACATCTGTACCAGAACCATGCTCCCTTCGAGTTGCTCAAATTTTGATTGACACTGGTAGCTCAACTAATATCTTATTTTTGTCTACCTATAAGCAGATGAAAAACCCATATGTCATACTTCGATCGAACAAAAACATAGTAGGTTTTACATGTAACTTAGTTGATGGTATTGAGGAATTTGAAAAGGAGGCGATTATTGGCAAACTACCATTTAAGAAAATGGTTAGAGTATTGTTTGTAGTGGTGGGCTATCTGAACTCTTATAACATCATCTTAGGTAGATCTTGGCTATCAAATATGTATTCAATCGTGTCAACAGTTCATCAATGTTTGAAATGCGCAGTCAGAGGTCAAGTATGGGTGATTTGGAGCAGCTGAAAACTGGCCAGGGTATGTTATGTTACTGTTTTTACTCCAAAACACCCGGAGAATTGCAACTAAGAAAGAATAGAAATAAATTTAGTCATCTTCGAATCCGAGCAAGATAGATGATCCAAGAAAGACTCATAGTATTGTTATCCTAATTGAAGACGTTGAAGTGGACATTTAAGCAGATGGAGAAATATTCGAATATTCGATAAATTGCCATCGAAATTTAAAGAGAAATTACTATCATTTTTATCCAAAATTTGCATGTGTTCACCTGGTGCAATAAAGATGTGACTGGTGTACCAGCTAGTGTCATTTGTCACAAATTATCCGTGAGATCCGATGCAGACCCAGTAATCAAAAATAGGAGGATTTTTTCCAAAGAAATATCTCAAGCCATTTTTAAATAGGTAGACAGATTGACCAAAGTGCGACATATTCTGAAATCGTGGTATCCATTATGGATGTAGATCTTGTTGATTATATCTGAAGAGTTAAAAGTTGGTCCAAGGGTGATTTTGTTATGCGAAGATTTGTTGATAGAGGATTTTGTGATAAAGAAATGTTTCAGTGTCAGATCTAGAGAGAGAAAGTGTTACTTGCTAAACAACGTAGAGAGAGAAAGTCTCGTACTATTCATCTCGGGATTTGTGAAGCGTGTGTGGTCCTTTTATAGTACAATTGCGGACCCCACACGCTTTAATATGGTCTAATTACATCTTTTGGTCCCTGCTTTTTGCTTTCTTCCTATTTTGGCTATGTCTTTATAATATATACATTTTTGCCCTTATACATTTATTTCTATACATTTTCCTCCTATCATACTTTTCCCTTGCTATTTTCTCCTATCAAGTTTCTTCTTTATAATTTGGCCCTTGTCTTTTATTCTTCCTCATCAGTAGCCCCCCAGTCTTAGTAAAAATCGTTTTGCTAAGACTGAATAATTCTCCTGACAGGCCAAAATCGTTTCTTCTCCGAACTTCATGAGTCCTTCCTCGAAAGGTCGCTTCACAAAACCCTTCGGACTGTCAAGGCCATAAACCACTTCTTCGAATTCTTCGAATATCTACAAGCCTCTTCGACTGATTTGTAAACCTCCTTGAAGATCTACAAGGCCTCTTCGAACTTCTGTTATTAACCGAGTAACCCCCTCAATCCTTGCAATGTTTTAAGCAAAATGATCTTCGGATAATTGCATACTTAGGCGAAAAAAGGGTGCTAGGATTGATGACGTCATTGCATAAACACCGGTGTCAGCATACTTCTTAAGAAACGTTACCAATTCTTCTGACATTTTTGTCAGAAAACTCTTCCCCTTCCCCTGACAATCTCTGACACAAAACTCTTCACCTTCTTCTATAGCTAGTTGGCAGAACAATGTCCACCTATGTGGACCATCGTACCCCTAGGCAAACATCATGAAAATGTCCCCAGGCTTCACTTGGCAAAAAAGCCCACTAGTCTCTATAAATACCAAGGATCTTTCTTCATTAATGCAACTTTTGTTCAATTATTTCTAGAGAGATAAAGCTGGCGAACAAGCCCCGTCGAATTCCTGAGTGGTTGCTGATTAGTAAACGGTTCGAAGAGAGGGTTGCCGCTGGTGAAGACGTAAGGCCTCATCCCCCACCATCGACGACAACCTTTTTTGGTCCCTGGCCTCCTTTGAACAACTCGACTGCCATTATTCCCCGCGAAATAGCTCGACAAAGCTTGCTCAGCGAATCGAACCCCCCAGAGAAATGGGTAAAGAGAGATCACACAAACATTCGTCAGGTTCAAAGAGGAAGAAATCCCACAGAGACAGAAAAGGCTCTCACAAGGGAAAACGGGCCAGGGAAGCTCCCCTAATTATTCGAGAACCAACTGTCCCAACCGATGTTGAAAACCTCCCCCAAAGATCTGCAAGTCCTCAAAGGACTTCGAGGAGCCCTCCTCGAAACTCTGTTATCCCTCCTCGAAACTCTGGTAGTCCTCCTCGAAAATCTGGTAGTCCTCCTCGAAACCTAGACCCTCAACGTACTTCTGGTAGTCCTCCTCGAAGACAAGGAACAGATGTGTCTAGTCTGCCTTCCACTCCATCCATGACCATTCATGGAACCCAGTTCTCCCCCTCGAGGACGCTTATTACCGAGGAAGACATGCGTATTAGACATGAGGAAACTTTAGACCCCAAAGTCACAAGGCCTCTCAACAAGCCCCTCGAACAAAGATTGCCAATCACCTCTTCCTCGGGTCCTGCGAATGCTGCAACGTCTTCTTCCACGACAATATCCGAGGAGCAAGCTCGCCGGATTGCTCCAAAATCGAAGGGGGATATTGTGCTACCCTTGGAATTAGACAACATTGCCGGCAATAATATTCGGGGCATTGAAAATAAACACATGGTGGCCCTTGCCAATATTAGGTATAAGTACTTCTCGAGGGAGGAGGAGACGATGATGAGGGCTCGATGGGGCATCCCTACTTATATCAATATCAGATTTCCTGCCGAGGGAGAGACACCCTTATCTGTGAGGGACAACGAGGTGGTGGTCTACACAGAGATCATGAACTGGGGGTTAAGGTATCCCTTAGACCCCTTCTTTATTGAATATTTCTCGAAGATAGATCTTTGCCCCTCACAGGTTGGGCCCAATATGTGGTTTACCTTAATGGCCTGCATAATGGCCTCGAGGCTCTCAGGTCAAGAGTTCTTGCTAGAGCAACTCATTGGTCTTGTTGGCTTGGCTCGAAATCCATACTTTCCCTTTTACTCGCTGACATTCAATCGAGGGAAAAAGGTATTGAAAGATTTACTTGAAGCTGATAAAAAGTGGAGGCAGCAGTTTCTCTTCTTCTCTGGTTGCTGGGAGACCGGATCAGAAGCCACTCCTTCAAATCCTCACAAACTTTCTTTGAAGTGGACCATGAAATGTAAGTGTTGGCTCTACTTTTTACTCCGCGAATTTTATAGTCCCCGAACAATATGTTCCCTCGAATTGTAAACTTGCTTCGAAATTTATATTTCTCTAAGTAGATTGCTTCTTCGAAAGCATAATTGTCTTCGAACAAAATGCTCCCTCGAATTCACACTTGTCTTCGAATAATATTCTTCCCTAAAACAAACTTGTCGTTGAATAACATGCTCGTTGTAAACATGCTAAAACTTAGTTATTTGTTGCAGCTGTGACGGGCATATCCAAACCTTATAGTGATTATGCCGAGGGAGCTACGACTGTGTTCACCAATCTTCGCCTGTGGGCAAAGGAGCAGTGGGATAACCGGTTTCGTCTTTGCTTTACCGATGAAAATCTGGCGAGGAGTCGACTATGGAGGCTGAGTCCCCTCGATCGTATTAGCATGAGAGAATTAATGACTCCGCCTTCGGAACGGGAAGTGTTGGAGCGGTGTAGCCAAAAGGATGTCACCATCTATCTGCCCAAGCGCTCCCGTTCGCAAAGTCACTTGGGGGGACCTCCAGAATATGAAGTAGTGCCAACCCAACCACTGAATCCCAAGATGCCCACTAACACTCAAAGGCCTCACTCCTCGGACAATGCGGGGACGTCGAACTCTGAAGCCCCTCCACCAAGTATTGTTGCTCAAAGAAATTGCATTCCTCCTCCCCCTGCTCCCATCCTCCCTCCGAGGAAAGATGGCAAGAAAAAATATTTGAAGGGGAAGGGCATTCTTCTTGAGCCCATCGAAGAACAATCCGAGGGAGGGGAAACCCCTAACAACAATGAAGAGACTAATCTTGAAAGAGAAGTCCATGGGAGTGCAAATGATGCTGAAAATAGGGGTGGCCAGTCGCCCAGGGAAACTTCCTATCAATCCTTGCACTCTCCTCTCACTGAGGCTTCTCACCCAGCTTCCCTCGAAGACAGCCCAAGACTAGCTCATATCCCTGCTCCTCGAACCAACCCTCCACTACTCATTCATCCAGATGTTGCTTGTGGTAACTTTTCCGAATTTGATTCTACGGAGAAAGATGCGGCATCTTGAAAAACGCAAAAATTATTACAAGTTCAAGGCATCACTAGCTGCCTCTCAGCTCGAGGAGGCCAAGAAGGAATATGCAGTGATCGAGGGCCAAGCTGACGCCTTGTACGAGCGTCTTTCTGCCTCTGAGAGTTATGTGATAATGCTGGAGAACTGTTGTCAAAAGGAGAGGGATTTGTACAAGGAGAAGACTGATTCCCAGGAGCTAATGATAGCTGAATACAAAAAAGGGCATCGTTTGGCTTGCTATGGATTCAACCAATGTACTGAAGCTCTTGGAAAGGTAGTTGCAGAGCGTGATCAGTTGGAGAGACAGATCAAAGGTTTCCCTGTAGAGGTCGAGGAGGCGAAGGAAAAGGCTGTGGATGCTTATGCAGCAACATGTTCGAAGAACTTACAGGCCCGTGATGCTGCTACTCGAGCTGGCTTGTTGACCCAGATATATGCTGAGCACCCTGAATATAACCTGGGGCCTTTTTGGAAGCTTGTCCCCCCAGAACTTTGCCCTCCCCAAATAGTCGTTAGTGAGAGTGAAGACTCAGATGGTGAGGGGAGTGACTCCTCGAAAAATGCAGATTGAGTCAGTTTGTTTTTTGTGCATGGCCCAATAGGGCCTCTTTTTGTAATGACCTGAACATGTTGTATTGTTCCATTTATGTGAGATAGGGTAAGTTTTGTAAGAGCAATGAATATTCACTTCCATATATATTATGTTTGGAACAAGGTCTGCCAACATCCAACTGTGTTGTCCTTCGAAAGATTATTAATTAGTTAATATTCACACATATTACGAAATAAGGCCTTCGAACTCCAATTTCATTGGCCTTCGAACAATATTGACTTTGATATATTCATTAGTATTATGTTTGCAATAAAGCCTCCGAGTTCCAATTTCCTTGGCCTTCGAACAATTTTTACTTAGATAAATTCATCAGGTTTTATGTTTGTAATGAGGCCTTCGAATCCCAATTTCCTTGGTCTTCGAACAATTTTTACTTGGATAAATTCATCGGGTTTTATGTTTGTAATGAGGCCTTCGAATCCCAATTTCCTTGGTCTTCGAACAATTTTTACTTGGATAAATTGACAAATATTATTCTTGCAATGAGGCCTTCGAATCCCAATTTGATTGGTCTTCGAACGATTTTTACTTGGACAAGTTCACAAGTATTACGCTTGCAATGAGGCCTTCGAATCCCAATGGCACTGGCCTGCAAACAACTATAGGTTCTCCGAAAAATTTCAGGAGATGATATTTTGATTCACAACCGAGAGTGGATTCGAGGCACAGTATCATATGATCCGAAGGATATTTTGAAGGTCCCAAAACATCGAGGCACACTGTAATGTGATCCGAAGAATAGTTTGAAGGTCCCAAAACATCGAGGCACACCTTAATGTGACCCGAAGAATAGTTCAAAGGTCCCAAAACATCGAGGCACACCTTAATGTGACCCGAAAAATAAATTGAGTAACAATAAAAGTGGAGGCATACGTTATTGCGACCTCAAGGGATAATTCGAAGAGACAACTAATCGAGGCACATTTTACTGTGACCCAAAAAATAGTGCGAGGGACAACAATTCGAGGCACATATTACTGTGACTCAAAAAATAGTTCGAAGGGACAATAATTCGAGGCACGTGTTACTGTGACTCAAAAAATAGTTCGAAGGGACAATAATTCGAGGCACGTGTTACTGTGACTCAAAAAATAGTTAAGGCAAAGAAACTTTGTATTTAAGGGGATCATCGAAACACCTCATTAAAACCTTCCTGTGCCTAACAGGGTAGGAAAGAGTGTGTCCTCACCAAAATTTGTTCCAAGGGATACATAGAAAGCGAAAAGAAATACAATGCTATCTGGTTACAACTTTAAATGCTCAATATTCCAAGGTAAACGGAGATAGCGCCCGTCTTTATCTTTCAACCGATATGTGCCTGGCTTTATCCTTTCGGTGACCTCATAAGGGCCTTCCCAGCTAGGTCCAAACTTCCCCAAACTCTTGTCTTTAGTGTACAAGAAAAATTTCCGTAGGACCTTGTCTCCCACCTGAAAGTCTCTATGTTTTACTTTGGATGCATATCGACTCCTCATAAGAGTTTGATAGTGGAGGGAAGTCAGCTGTGCCCGCTATCTCTTTTCCTCAACCAAGTCTAAAGCCAATGCTCTGCTCTGGTCATTTGTGTCTGAGTCATAAGTTGCTATTCGATGTGAAGGGAAAAGGATCTCCGGAGGGACCACGGCATCCATCCCATAGACTAAGGCAAATTGAGACACAACGGTGGCCGTTCAGGGGGTCGTTCGGTATGCCCACAACACCTCTTGTAAATAGTCGGGCCATTTCCCCGCTTTGCCTTCCAAATTCTTTTTCAAACCGTCGAGGATAGTACGATTAGTTACTTCCACCTGCCCATTTGCCTGAGGGTGAAATGGTGCCAAAAAACATTGTCGTATGCCCCTTGATACACAGAAGCTCTGGAATTCTTTGTTATCAAATTGAGGCCCGTTGTCCGTGGTAATCTGCAATGGTACACCAAAACGACAACAAATATTAGATAGAACAAATTTGATTACGTCTTTGGCCTTTGTTCCCGTGAGCGGCTCAGCTTCCACCCACTTAGAAAGATAGTCGACGGCCACAATTATTGTCTGCGTACCCTCAGAAGCCATGGGTAGAGGCCCAACCAAATCAATGCCCCACCTGTCAAACGGGACTGCCTCCGATATGATTTCCATCAATACCCCAGGTTTGTGAATTACATTGGCATAGCGTTGGCACGTGTCGCAACGTTTGACCAAATCTTTTGCGTCGGCCGTGATAGTTGGCCAATAATAGCCTGCCAAGAATACCCTACGGATTAAAGCCTTATATCCACAATGAGCAGACCCTTCACCATCGTGTAACTCGGAGAGGATAATTTGTGATTCAAAGCAACTCAAACACCTTAATAAGGGCCGACTCAGATATCTTTTATACAATAATCCTCCCAACAAAATATAACCGTGAGATTTGAATTTAACTTTTTTGGCTTCATGTTTGTCGACGGGCAAAATGTTATGGGCTAAAAAATCAATGAGAGCGGCTCTCCAATCAGGCGTAATCACATGGCTTTCCTCCAAGATATTCACTGCATGCTCTTCGCCAATCGAGATCAAAGGGCATGCCTGAACCAACACCCACGGATATCCTTCTGTTCGTGAAACGGAGGCGAGAGAATCCGGGACGATATTTAATTCTCGTCGAACATGTTCGAACTTAACTCCTTCAAATTCAGATGCCAAATCTTTCATCAGCTTCAATACTGTATCAGCGATTCCTTCCTGGCCTCGGACTCCCGGGAAGCTTGATTTATCACCAACTGAGAGTCACTGATCAATTTTACTCGTAGAGCACCACATATTTGAGCCCACCGTAAGCCCGCTAAAGCAGCTTCGTACTCAGCTTCATTATTCGTAGCCTTGAAACCGAAACGAATGGCTTGGAACATAGCTACCCCTTGTGGGGATATCAACTGGACGCCTGCCCCACTGCCTGAAATATTTGACCCGCCATCCGTCCGTATTACCCATTCATCTTCGACAACCGCGTCATGTTCCTCCTGCTCTTCTCTGTCCGAATGGAACTCAACCAGAAAATCCGCTAAAACTTGTGCCTTTATCGCCGTTCTAGGCTCAAACGTTATGTCGAAGTCTCCCAGCTCCACGGACCACTTAGTCATCCTACTAGAGATGTCTGGCCTCTGTAATAGACTCTTCAAAGGAAAAGTCGTCCGAACAACAATTGGATGAGCTTGGAAATAAGGCCTCATCTTTCGTGCTGCCGTCACCAATGCTAAAGCTACCTTCTCCAAAGTAAGATATCGCTTCTTAGCGTCCAGCAAACTCTTACTGACATAATAAATTGGCCTTAGAAGAGAATCGTCTTCGCGGAGGAGAATGGCACTGACGGCACATTCGGATACTGCCACATAGACAATTAACGTCTCCCATACCACAGGTTTAGTTAAGATTTCCGGAGAGGCCAGATACTCTTGAATTTTTCGAAAAGCGGTCGAACATTCTTCAGTCCAACAAAAATGCTTCGCATTCCGTAATACTTTAAAGAACGGGGCACACTTATCCGACGAGCGGGAAATGAATCGATTCAGAGCAACCAATCGTCCTGTCAGAATTTGGACTTCTTTAATATTTCAGGGGAGGGGGGGTCATGGAGATCAGGGCTTTTAGCTGCTCGGGGTCAGCCTCGATGCCTTTTTCGCTGATCATGTATCCGAGGAATTTTCCTGACCTTACCCCAAAAATGCACTTCTCCGGATTGAGTTTGAGATTGACCCTGCTTAAATTGTGGAATGTCTCTGCTAAGTCAGCAAAATGATCTTCGTCTCGCTCACTTTTGACTAACATATCGTCGATATAGGCTTCCATGTTTTGCCCAATCTGTCCTTCGAAAGTTTTATTAACCAGGCGCTGATAAGTTGCCCCCGCGTTTTTCAACCCAAACGGCATGACCTTATAGCAATATAAACCTCTTCCAGTAATAAAAGAAGTGCTTTCCTCATCGTTGGCAGCCAGTCGAATTTGGTTGTATCCCGAATAAGCGTCCATAAAAGATAACAATCGATTTCCGGAGGTAGAGTCCACTAATTGATCAATGCGAGGCACAGGAAACGGATCCTTAGGGCAAGCTCTGTTCAAATCTGTAAAGTCAATACACATTCTCCACTTCCCATTTTTCTTTCTCACCAACACCGGATTCGACACCCATACGGGATAATGCGACTCGCGAATATGACCTATGCTCAACAGCCGTTCGACCTCCAACAAAATCGCTGAGGCCTTTTCCGGAGAGACAGGCCTTCTCTTCTGGACTGTTGGTCGGACATCTAATCGTATCGCGAGTTTGTGACATATGATTTCCGCTGGCACACCAGTGACATCCTGTGCACACCAAGCAAACATATCAAGTTTATCAGATAAGAAAGCAATTAACTTCTCTTTAAATTCCAAAGAAAGGTGGACCCCTATTTTCAGAACTTTGCCAGTCTCAAATTCGTGTGTCGCAGAGTCGTCCTCTGGGACCTGAAATCTGGGGGCCTCCCTCGGATCATCACATGGGATGACCTCGGGGAGGGCCCCCTTTAATTTATATGCTGGGTCAAATAGCCCCCCTCGAACTCCCTTAGAGGATAGGGCGACCTGGTAACATTCTCGTGCCATCTTCTGGCTACTTCGGACTGTCCCAATATTGTTTCCGATCACGTATTTTAGGCATTGATGCACCGTAGAGATTACGCCGTGCATCCGGGATAACCAAGAGCGACCCAAGATAGCATTATAGGAGGTCGGCGCGTCAACCACAATAAAGAGTACCTCTACCTCCTTTTTGAACGGTCCACGTCCCAGCTCTACCATACACTGAAATTCTCCCACTACAACTACTGTGGCACCAGTAAAGCCCACTATTTTCCGGTCGGACCTTCGGATAACCGGTGGGTCAGAGATGCGGCGGTAAGTACTCATAAACAAGATGTTCGTCGAGCTCCCAGTATCGATGAGTATTTTCTGAATCTGATCCCCCGCGATACCCGTCGCGATCACTACAGCGTCCTCGTGAGGGCCTACAACATTCCTCATGTCATCATCATCGAAACAAATAATTGGAGAAGGCGTGCGATGCATTTGCGCGGAGACTCCCGCTTCAATCTGGGTGGTCAAGTTGACCATGTGCCTTTTGCGAGAACTGTTAGAATTTCCCGCGATAGTGTCTCCCCCGAAAATTGCCAGAGAATCAAAAAATGCACACAGACTGTCCACTCTTCCCTTCGGAATTTCTTCCTCTACCAGGTTGACATTATTCCTCCCCACTTTAGGGTCCAAATATTCTTGCTCGATGTCGAAATCGTCGACGCCCTCGGAAATTACCATGGCAGTGTCATTATTCTTTGAGACAGCTTTTACCACGGCATTTTTCTGGGAGTGCTTTTTGACGTACTCCAACAGCATTCCATTCTCAATCAGGGCTTGCACCTCCTTCTTCAAAGCTATGCAATCTTTGGTGTCATGCCCTACATCCTCATGATACTTGTAATATTTGTTAACGCTTCTGCTTTCCCTCGGCGTCTGTACGGGAAATGGCTTTCTGAACGTGACCGACGATTTAGCTTTATCAAATATTGCAGCAACATTCTCTGTCAACTCCGCAAAATAATCTGGTCGAACCCATTTGTTCGACATGAATCTTCCTCCTTGGTTGTAGTTTTGTTGATTGCCATAGTACTGTTGGTTCGACTTTTGCCTCGGAGGGTACTGACCCGTGTTTTTAGCTTGAACATTCGACCGAGGGCCCTGGGCGCTTGGCTCAGTCCTTTGGAATTGGTTATGGTCCAGCTGCTCTCCTGACCCCTTCTCCGAGGCCTGGGTTTCTTCCACCAAGATTCTCTTCTCAACTTGATCTAATAATGCTCCGAAGGTCATCGCCTGACTTTCTGCCACTGTATCTTTTAACAACCCGGGGAGCAAACCCATCCTGAACGCTGCAAGCGCCACCGAGTCCTTACAGTACTCCATATCCGTTTTGGTCTTGACAAAGCGATTGGTATAATTTTTTAGGCTCTCCCCCACTTTTTGTCGACAGTAGATTATGGTGTCTCCGTTGGCCCGGAACTTCTTGCTCCCCACGAAGTGTTGTCTGAAGATGTTCCAGGACATGTCAAAGTTTTTAATAGAGCCCTGAGGTAGCCTGTTGTACCACTTAGATGCCACTCCCTTGAAGGTCTGAGAAAATACTCTGCAGAGAAGCTTATCATCGTCGTCGAAATTGATCATAAAATTCTTAAACTGCTCGATGTGATTGTCCGGGTCCTGTGTCCCATCGAACTTTTCTAGCTTCGAAATGTCAAAATGCTTTGGGAGGTTCCCCACTAGAATCTCCGAGGAGAGCGGAGAAGCTCTCCAATTGTGTCCCGTACGATAAATGTTGGATATCAGATTGTTTTGAGAAGTACAACCCCTCCTCGGAGGGCAAAGTATATTGCTGCTGCCACTCTGAATTTTGAGGGCCCATGTCATTCTTTCCAGGGCCATTTGCTTGTTCATGAGACCGATCACCAGCTCGATCGTGGCGACTTTTTTCCCGCGAGGATTTCCTCTCCGAACTCCTTCCCCGTCGGAGATCAGTTTGCCTATGATCACGCTTTTTCCTCCTGTGGTATCTCCGAGGAGATGACTCAGAAGTGCTGTATCGTGAGTAGTCGCTTGAAGTAGCCGAGTTCAAACGGTATTTCTCTCTCCTCCTCGGAGACCGTCGCTCACGCCTCCGATATCTGTCGTCTCTCTTTCTGGGACGAATTTCAACGCCGCGCTCCTCCCTTTCATCGACGGGTTCTCTCCTTATCTCAGATCGAACATTTTTCTCTCCGGCTTCCTTCTCCGCCTTCAACCTTTCGATTTCCAACAGCAACTCATTCCTCTGAGCCAAGAGGGCGGAGTCATCGAAAATGTTCTCGACTCGCCGACCTCCTTCTCCTTCGGATTCCAAGTCGTTCTGAAAATCATCCGCCTCCATGTTTTCCTCGCAATGATTGATCAAATCATCCCCTCGACCTTCCATGGTTCTCCTCGGAACAGGAATTATTTCCAGGAAGCGATTATCGACAGAGCGATTTTCGTTTCCCACAGACGGCGCCACTGAAGAGTTAAAAGGTGGTCCAAGGGTGATTTTGTTATGCGAAGATTTGTTAATAGAGGATTTTGTGATAGAGAAATGTTTCAGTGTCAGATCTGGAGAGAGAAAGTGTTACTTGCTAAACAACGTAGAGAGAGAAAGTCTCGTACTATTCATCTCGGGATTTGTGAAGCGTGTGTGGTCCTTTTATAGTACAATTGCGGACCCCACACGCTTTAATATGGTCTAATTACATCTTTTGGTCCCCGCTTTTTGCTTTCTTCCTATTTTGGCTATGTCTTTATAATATATACATTTTTTCCCTTATACATTTATTTCTATACATTTTCCTCCTATCATAATTTTCCCTTGCTATTTTCTCCTATCAAGTTTCTTCTTTACAATTTGGCCCTTGTCTTTTATTCTTCCTCATCAATATCACTGCTCTTGTTGATCATACCACTAGTCTTCTTGTCCATGCCATTGCTCGTGTAGACCATGTTACTGCTCGTGTTTACCATACCATTGCTCTTGTTGACAATTCCATTGCGGTTGAAGTCGATGCCACTACACGGTGCTGATTATGCGACCACTCAATATACTGCATGTATTGACTATGCACTCACTCAGAATATTGGCGATTTGAGAGTCTTTATTGTTGTTGTTTTTATTAGGAAGAACTACACGTAACCATGGTAGCGGTTGGTAACTGAAGTGCTTTCTAAGGGTATATATGAGTTGGATTAGGTGGTTTGGTAACTCCATTTAGTTTCCATATATCCTACAAAGGTTCGAAATAATTGTTACATGCCTGCCATTTCGACAACAACTCCCTCCCAATAATATATCTCTTGCAATCTTAAAAAGTACTTACGTGTAACACAACTTTTCATAACATTAGTTGGAGTGTACATACTCACTTGCACCCTTTTTAATAAGAAAATGACTTAATATCATCCCATAAGGTAAATTGACCCCCAGCTTTGAAATCCATATGTCGAATGATCAAACTAACCAAATTAATTCTTCCTTTATTTGGCCAAATCGGTACTCGTTAAAAAAGAATGGTAAATGACAAATGTGTATTGAATTCACAGATTTCAATAGGGTATGTCCCAAGGATCCTTTCCCAGTTCCTCGAATAGAGAAGTTGGTGGATTCCATTTTGGGAAATAAGTTGATATCTTTTATGGATGCCTTTTCTGGTTACAATCCGATACAAATGTATCTGAAGGAACTAGATCATACTACGTTTATCACTAATATGGGGCTGCATTGTTACAAGATAATGCCATTTGGCTTAAAACATGTTGGGGCTACTTACCAACATCTAGTTAATAAAGTATTCTCTAGTCAAATTGGGAGGAATGTAGAAGTTTATATTGATAACATGATGGTAGATAGTCTAAGGGAGGAAGATCATTTACTTGAACTCAAAGAAATTTTCTCTAATTTGGAGACCATTCATCTAAAGATGAATCCAGAAACGTGTACTTTTGGATTAAAATCTGTATAATTTATGGGGTATATCATCAATGAAAAAAGGATACAGGCTAACACAACGAAATCAGATGCATTGTTAACTATGGATCATCCTCGGTCCATCAAAGAAGTTCAAGTGATGACTGGAAGGCTGGCAACTTTAAATAGGTTTATTTCAAGGTCATCGGATATATGTGCACAGTTTTTCCAAGTATTGAGAAACCCTAAATAATTTAATTGGTCTCCTTGAAATCAAAGTACATTTATCTTCGCCCAAAACTTTATTCAAACCGGTCATCTCGGAAAGACTCTACATATATCTAGCGGTATCGGATTATGATATAAGTGTAGTGCTAGTTCGGAAGGTTTATACTTACCCTTACCCAGTTTATTACATTAGCAATAGTTTGTTGAATGCTGAGAAAATTATCATTACCATGAATTTCAAAATTATCAAGAGTAATCTTGATTACTCTTGGTTCTCGAATACATAAGGCATATCACCTATAAATTTGAAACTTAATACCATTAACATAAATTTCAAATGGCATAGAATATTTCATTATAACTTATGGTAATTAATACATCAAGTAACTCTAAATCTGAATCCACTCCCATTAAATTAATGAAATTCTATAATATTATACTAAGTTAATCTCAAAACCAAAATAGATTAACACTTTGATAGATTATGATATAACTAATGGGATAATTAAACTTATAGAATGTTACCTTATTAGATATGAATATGATTATCACAAACGTGTTAATGTTTTTGTGCGCCGATTAACTTTTACAACTCTTTATTCTTAATTAATAGATTTCTTAAAGTCTAACATATTAGAAATATTTGATCCTAATATTTATTTAATGAATCCTAATTTTATTAAGTGTGAAAATCGTGCGACGATTATCTTAAAAGATTCAATTAAGAAAATTTTAAATTAAATAATCTCTTAAAATGCCAGTCTATTCATATTGAATGAAACCTGTTTGTTGCAAGATATTCTAAATATATTTATTGAAATATCTTACATTCATTTGTGTTATAAAGTCTAAAACTAAACATTAAAAACATGAATGTGAACATATGGAAACTTCAGACAACTTAAACATTTTCAGCCACTGCCTCGAACTAGTCATACATAATCACATCGCGTTTCAGATACACTTTTCTAGCCATCGCCTCTGAATAATCTCCAGATACACGTAAACTCAATCCATGCATCAATACTGGAGATAGATCGGTAACCATCATCAGATTTTGATGGAAAAGTGTGAGGAGCTTACCATTAATTTATCAGTTTTAATAAGTTTTAAATCGACGAGAGCGTTCTTGTGTCAGTTAGCAACAATGGCATCAAAATTTACAGACTCCAAAAAACCTTCTAGCTGTTATTGTTGAGAAAAAAACTTTACTGGTGAAGATGATATAAGAACTCTTCTAATCGGTATGAGTACCACCGATTCCATTGGGAGAACTAAAGCAATCAGATTTTAAATTAGTCTGGCTAACAATTTTGAATCAAATTGATTAAAAGATACGAAGAATTTATACTCTAATTACAAACCATGTTTAAAAATAAAATGAGAGAGAAATTACAAATTGTTTTTTTTCTCTTCTTACGTTATTATTTACATATTGGTTTGTAAATTCTTTCATTTATTTTGTTAGTTTGATATCTTCTTTTTCATATCACATCCAGTTAATAATGACTTTGAAGCTGGGTTTCTAAAGAAAGAATAAAGTAAATTTATACTTATAGAGAAATGTCGAAGAATAAAAAGATAATGTTTTTAGAAAAGTTAGCCAAAAGAAAACTTTACAAATTTATGGTACCTACTAAAATAATAGTATAGAGATTTTCATACTGTTTGCATCCATTTAAATTTGTACCAAATGTTGTACTTGATTTGAAATATTATCATACGAGTATACCAAAACACGGAAAATAAATATAAAGCCTTTTTATAATACTGGTTTGAGGCATCAAATGAGGCATTATGGCTGCAAAAATTTGTTACTGGATTAACGCATTATAAAATGATAAGTTTGTTACACGGAAAACAAGAATACTTACGTGTTTGTATGTTATTTTCCATATACTATTCCTTCGTTCCTTTTTGTTCTTCGGTGATCCTAGAGAAAACTTGACAAGTTTGTAGAACGAGTTACAAAAGGAAGGAAAATTCTTCCAAACACATAAGGAATCAGCTAATTTCATATTATGGTTTAGGATGAATAAATTCTTAAACATAGCATCTTATTTATAGGTTTTACAATGTGAAGCCCAACATTGTAAAGCCAATTATATTTTACTTCCTTGTGTTCGGAGACCATAACTAGATAAATTGATAAATCAAATATATACCATGAATTATTAGCTCAAGCTTAAGTATTGAGATTTGGGGCTTCTTATTCATAGTCCCAAATTCAACCTTGTTACCACGCTTGACTCCATAATGCATTTTCACCCATAGTTCAAATTCTGTTAATTGTTTAATTAGTTTGATTACTTTTAATTTAGACTTCCTTAAGACAATGACCAAATACGTTTATTTAGTATGTCGGTCCATATATTAATTAAATATAGTCCAACAATCTCTCAGTTAGACCACCACATGCTACTCAAGAATACATATTCAACTCTGATGGGATCTATGTATCAATTTTCGATAGAAAAATGGTACAACCCCTTACATGTCTGATAACGATAAAAGACTAAAGATATTTTTCTTGTAATCTGAACAATATGATGCAATAGATCCCATTGTAGATATACTCTTAAATGGTTCTTACATTTGTAGATCCAGTACAATACATATATCAATACATATTTCCAAGTATATATATACATATATTTAAATCAACCACAATACTGCAAAATATAACATCATATCATATTACCAACTCCCACTAAAACTAATAATCCATCAAATCAATTGCACCCATGCATGTATCACTTGAAGGCAATTGTGAGTTTAATATATGGTCAAGTTTGTACTTGGTCGGACATTGGGAGAGACATCTACATCTGACCCCATGGCGATAAATGGGGAAGGCCTCTTGAAACTGGTTTATTGGGAGAGACATCTACATCTGACCCCATGAAATACTATGTTTAAAATATTTTAGAAAGATGGAGAACGGGTTTGTTACACAAGTGAATGTGGGGGACCAAAGTGAGACAAGTGGCAAATGTGAAGGACTAGTCATATTTTTTTAGCTTGTGATAGAAGCTTAAAACTTGTATTATATTGTTTGACCGTGAAAGATCTTAATATTTTTGTATAATTTATTATGATATTAATAGTTTGTCTACGCATCCACCAAAACCTGAGTTAAAATACCCAATGATCTCCTGTTTATCCGACTTTATATATGTCTACATGTGCTCTTCTGTTCCTTTCAAATATTGGAGTAATCTTTTAACTGCCTTCAAGTGATACATGCATGGGTTACCAACATATCTCCCTAACACATTTACAGTAAAGGCAATGTCCGACCAAGTACAAACTTGACCATATATTAAACTCACAATTGTCGAAGCATAAATGACTGGATGTCTTCTCCGATCAACTAGTTTATTGGGAGAGACATCTGCATCTAACCCCATGGCGATAAATGGCGAAGTCCTCTTGAAACTGGTAACTGCTTGCCCCGGTTCAACAGTGGGCTCTGATTCTTGAACCGACGAACCTGAAACAATAGGAGAAAGGTTGGTTTGAAATAATCTCCTCGGTTTAACACTTCTCGTTGAAGAAGAGCCCTGACCAGGCTCTGTGTTTGGGATTTCTGGTTTGTCGACAGGGGAAGTAGGTAGGCCTGCAGCAATACGCCTTTCCCGTTCAACTTTTTGTGCCTTTTCTAACTCTGATAGATTAAGCCACCCGCCTTTGATTAAAGCGTTCCTAGTTGTGAACATAAACTTACACCGAAAAGAAGTGTTTGTTTTTTTGAGAGAGCTCTGAAATTTAGCAAAGTAAGAATGGAGAAGATAATAAAACAGTAAAGGAGTAACTAATTTACAGTAAATGTGCAAAAAGTGCTTTGATACCTAGGAGAATTCGAAAGGATTGCAATGATTTAAAGACGAAGATGATGCCATCTTCATTAAATGAAGAGGTTACTTTTTGAAGAAGGTGGGAGCGCCATTCTAGGTGAAAAAACGGCTGATGTGACGAACCAGAGAGAGACACGTGTCCCACGAACTTTGGCAAGAAACCGTTTAGTTTTCAAGAACTTTTTCAGTTCATATAAAGTTATAACACAGTTCGAAGGACCTGTCCGGATGTAACTGTCACCCGCAACAGACTGTTTTTTAGGTCTTACCAAAGGTTTTTGAACACCACCTAAAAAAGGGGCTACTGATGAGTCCGGATTCTATCACCACACTTTATGGGAACCGGACAGGATCAATTCGGACAATGTCCACCTCACCGGACAGGGGCAGTACGGACAACTATCATCCACTGAACTATCCGAACAGAACTAAAGTGCCTAAAACCTAATCACTTTTTGACTAAGCTGCATATTTACTTACTTAGAACTAATGGGTCTTTAAACTCGACCCGAATCCATTAAAACACGACCCGAAAGCCCATGAGGCCCAAATATAAGGGTATAAATACCCAACCACCAACATTAAATGCGGGTAATGAAAATTAAATACAACCAGGCAACTCAATTCTCCCTCTACATTCTAATCAAACATTAAATACTCTCAAAATTCCACAAAACTCTAGACAAAAGTTACAAACTTACCCTCATACAAAAATAAACCACACGAGTGATAAGTAGCTTGAGGAAAAGATAGCCTAAATTCTCCAATAGAAGAGAAATACAAGACTAAAGATGTAAAAGAACAATAATGTAATTAGGAGAACCAATATGGTAAGATAAGGGCCCACCTCAATGACTATATAAGGAAAGCCCCATTTTTTAAGGAAGGGGGAACAATATATAATAATTTTTTTCTCTATCTACTTTCTCTCTCTACGTTTCCACATGTCAACACATACTTATTAACAAACTAAATTAGGCTCTGAACATTTGCGGAACCATCAGCTGCGACAAGAGGAAAGTTAGGAAAAAAGAAGAAGTTCTAAGGTATTAGATGGTATTGGTATTGTAACACCAAGATTTAAACAACTCTCATTTCATCGATGTGATGTACACAACTCACAATGTTAAAAACATAAACAACTTTCAAGATCGAATTTAATATACAAAAAATAATTACTTTTATCAGTTTACAAAGAACTCTCAGTTCCTCAGTGTAATATAAACAACTCACATTTCCTGGATTTGATGTACCTCAATGTAAACAACTCGCAGTTCCTCAATATAATGTAAACAACTATCATTTCCTCAGTGTAATGTAAATAATTTGCAATATTTATAGTAAACAACTCCCATGATTGCATTTAATATACATATAACACTCATGATAAGAAATATACAAACAACTCTCATCTCCTGAGTGTAATTTAAACAACTCGCCGTGTTTATTGTGAACAACTTTCAGGATAAAGTTTAATATACAAAGAACACTTATGGAAAGAATATTCAAACAACTCTCATTTCATCAATGAGATATACACAACTCAGAATCTTAAAAACGTAAACAACTCTTAAAATCGAATTTGATATTAAAAAAAACAAATATTTTATCAGTTTACAAAGAACTCTCAGTTCCTCAATGTAATGTAAACAACTCTCATTTCTTGGATTTGATATACATAAATATAAACAACTCCTAGTTCTCAATGTAATGTAAACAACTCTCATTTCCTCAGTGTAATGTAAACAACTTGCAATGTTTATAGTAAACAACTCTCAGGATCATATTTAATATACAAATAACACTCATGAGAAGAAATATACAAACAACTCGCATCTTCTACGCTTTAAAACCCCAAACAATTCACATTCTTTTCCAAACAACTCGCATCCTCTATCACGCATGCCTGGACAACAATAATGTCGAATCTATATATTGTTTCAAGCCCAAAAATACTTATGGTACACTAAAAACAGTTTATGATTGATTAAACAACGATTACATTATTGAATTTCCATGAAATACTATGTTTAAAATATTTTAGAAAGATGGAGGACGGGTTTGTTACACAAGTGAATGTGGGGGACCAAAGTGAGACAAGTGGCAAATGTGAAGGACTAGTCATATTCTTTTAGCTTGTGATAGAAGCTTAAAACTTGTATTATATTGTTTGACCGTGAAAGATCTTAATGTTTTTGTATAATTTATTATGATAGTAATAGTTTGTCTACGCATCCACCAAAACCTGAGTTGAAATACCCATGATCTCTTGTTTATCCGACTTCATATATGTCTACATGTGCTCTTCTGTTCCTTTCAAATATTGGAGTAATCTTTAACTGCCTTCAAGTGATACATGCATGGGTTACCAACATATCTCCCCAACACATTTACAGTAAAGGCAATGTCCGACCAAGTACAAACTTGACCATATATTAAACTCACAATTTTCGAAGCATAAATGACTGTTTTAATTTCCTCAATCCCAAGTTTTATCGAAGCATAATGTTGAATAATTCACTAAATTGTTTCCAAATACTCCAAGCATAAGTGCAGTTCACAAATAGATGATTGATGTTTTCACAATTGGAACAAAACTGATATTTAAATGCAAGATTTAAGTGTCTAATTTGCATAATTGGATCAATTGGTAATTGTTAACAAGTTTCCATAAGAGAAAAGAAAAATTCATGGGTGTAATAGTATTCCAAATTTTCTTGTAAAAACTTGATTTGTTGTTATGATGTCTGTTGTTCCAAGTTAGGTTTGTGTTGAAGTCTAAGTCTGGAGATTTCATTCATATCATCTTGTCATCTTTCCTCGTGTCAACTTTATACTAAATAATTTGGTTGATTATGCTATTTGATAGAAAGCCTTTTATTGTTTCAATATCAGAACCATTATTCTTCCAAAAAGTATTAACTTTGGCTTCCAAAAACCAATTGTTAACATTAGTCTTTTTATGATCAAGAATATGAGGTTGGTTGTGCCAATTCTCCATCCAGAAATCTATTTGACCACTCCCAAGAATCCAGCTTATGTTGTGTTCTACATCTTCTTTAATACCTACAAGTCATTTCCATGTTTGTGATCTAGGATTTTTGAAACTTGATTTTAATGAGAACATTTTTGTTGTAGATATCATGCATCATTTTAGACCAAAGATTGTCCTTATTTCTATAGTTAAACCAAAGCTTTTGAGAGAAAATGTTCAAAATATCAGTTAGTTTTCTGATATTTAGACCTCCTTCCTGAAAAGGTCTGTAAAGTTTAACCCAAGTGGTCCAGTGAATGTTCTTTTCACTTAATTTAGATCTCCGGAGAAATTTATTAAAAGTTTGTTTAAGCCTTTTAATTATACAGTATGTAATTAAGCTATTATGCATCCAGTAGCAAGGTATAGACATTAAGATAGAAGATATTAAAGAAAGTTTTCCCCCATATAATAAAAACTTGTTATCCCATTCTGTGATTTTGGCATTGATCTTATCTATTATTGAGCTGAAATTCCTTGATTTTTTGTTACGGTTCAGAGTTATTACCAGATAGTTTGTTGGAAGATTGTTTGCTTTGAATCATATTTGGTTCTCCAGGAAGTTAGGTCTGCTTTGTTGGAGCTTTGTAGAGGTAATAATCTTCGTTCTGTATTTATTTATTGATTGACCTGAAACATCTTGGTATCTATCTAGAAAGCATCTCAATATATTGATATATCAATGTAAACTATTGGTGAACACCAGAATATCATCTGCAAATGCTATGCATGGAACTAAATATTGAGTTCTTGAAGCATACTACATATTTTTGTTTGAACTGAATAGTTTATAAAGCCCTCTTATAAGTACTTCCTCATTTATTATGAAGAGGCGTGGGGACAAGGGATCGCCTTACTTCAAGCCTCTTTTAGTTTGAAAGTAACCAATTACGTTTCCATTTATCAATAAAGATGTTTATATCCTTAATCAGATTAGTGATCAAGCTAGTAAAGTCCTTAGAAAAGCCAAATAGTGTAAGAACTTTGATAATGAAAGAAAAAGATATTCCGTCAAATGATTTTGGCATGTCTAACTTAATCATGATATTAACTTTTTAGGCTTTCTATTCAGGTCACAGGCTAGCGCTTTTGCAATGAGAATATTCTCATGGATGGACCGGTTTCTAACAAAAGCACCTTGGGTGTTTGAAATAATTTTAGGCAGGATTCTAAAGAGCCTAGTGTTTATCAGCCTAGACAAGATTTCTATTTAGCATAGAACACAGACTAATTGGTCTATAATTGTTCAAGTATAAAGGATTAGATGTTTTAGGTATAAGACAAAGGCTAGTTGCAAACATTCCTTTAGGATTATGACCAGAAAGAAAGCAATTTATAACAATAATCAGGTGAGACTTTATGATTTTCCAACAAGTTTTGTTAAATAGGATATTGTACCCATCATACCACATGCACTTGTTGGGTTCATTGTATTGATGATATTCCAAACTTCCTCCTCATTTGATCTCTTCATAAGAAAGTCATTGTCAGCTTTAGCAACCAGATTAAGATAGTTTCAAAAATTCCATCTTGCATTCTGGCCAACTCCTCTTCCTTGCTGTTATAAGGATAACTAGTAAAGTAGGTTTTGAAGTAGTCTTCTGCTGATTTACAAATTTCATCACGATCATGGATCCAGTTATTGCCATCTTGGATACCCTTAATAAGGTTTTTCCTCCTCTTTTTAGAGATATGAGCATGATAATTTTGTGTGCTTCCATATCCATTATTAAGCCAAGAATTGAAACTCTTTTGTTTCCAAGAGTCTTCTTCAATTCTCACAGCCTGAAGATATAAACTGTTAGCTCTGTTAAGATCATCATTGGTGTCTTGATTATTGTCTCTTGAGTGTAGTAACTCCATATTTTTTTATATCATCTTCAGCCTTTTTGACTTTACTGAATATGTTACCAAAATGGTTTATATTCCAAGTCTTTAAGCACTTGTTGAGTCTCTTTAGCTTGAACCAGAACATTTTATTTGGAAGACCACTAATTTGAAGGTTCCAATTATTCTCAAACACACTTATAAAAGTATAATCATTAGTCCACATGTTTATAAATTTAAAACTTTTATTTTTGTAGTTAGAACTATTAGAAGGATTAGTGTAAGAAGATATTAGAATAAGTGCATGGTCAGAACAAGTTCTCACCATGTGAAGAACCTGAGTAGTGTTGAAGATGTTAGTCCAGTTATCATTGAACATAGCTCGATCTAATCTTTTCCACTTCATGTTTCTGTTCCAGGTAAATTGGAGCCAGCAAATCTAACGTTTTCCAGGTGACAATCCCTTACGGCTTCCACACAATCATCAATGATGTTCTGACACAAGGCAGTGCAAACTATTTACTCTTTGCAAACTATTTACTCTTCAGATGAGGCTATAACATTGTAATCTCCCACTGTAAGCTAACCTTTCTCCGTAGTAGAAATCATTCTTAGCAGATCTCATAACTTAAGTATTTGTGATTTTTGACATTTTAGCGTAAACCACAGTTAAACAAAAACTGTTAACAAGCCCAGTGAAATTAACATCCATGTGCAGACATTGCTCATGATTAACAAGTATGTTAATACAAAGCTCATCAGTCGAGAACACCCAAATCTTATTAGATATATTAGAGGTGTAATTGGTAAAACCAAGCATAGTAGCAATCTAACTTTTGCTTTCAGTCTTAGCCATAGGTTCTTGATTGGCCAGAATTTTGATTTTCTCTTTGTAGATTATAGCTTTCAGTCTGCTAACTGTTATTTTGTTGTTTATGCCACGCATATTCCAGTTACGAATCTTTATCATTATCAGATAATGATTTGTATTTTGTTTATTCTCTGTATACTTCATAGATTTGATTATCCTTTTGCTTGGATTTCTCAATTGTCTCGCAGATTTGAGTTTCATGTTCAGAATGTTGTTGAAGTCATGTTCTGGTGAGGTTTCTTTCTTGATCGGAGTATTCTGGGTGCTTCTAATGTTTTCTTGTTTTGGGGAGTTCCTTCTAGTGAAGAACTTTTCATAGTCTTGTATATCATTTTGTTCGAAGTTCTTGCCTATCTGTGTTATGGCTTCAATGATCTCTATGTATTCCGGTGAGGAATTCTCCTAACTGCTGGTTCTTGACAGAGTAGCTACATTGACATCACTTCTTTTTAAAGTCTCTTCTCCATTTTAATATTTGTTATTATGTCCCATATGATAGCATATATTGCAGTAAGTAGGAAGGTTTTTGTAGCTAACGGTTAACCACCATGTTCATTCCAAAACCAATCCATATGTTGTTGTGCATTTTCCTTGAAAGATCTACCCCGATCAGAGCAAATGCAGAATTTTTGTATGCTCTGTTTATGTTTGGAACTTCTATTCTGTAAAGAGTTCCTAATGTGGAAGTAATATCATATAGGATTTTTGAGTTGTACATAAATTCATGGATTTTCTCAATCCTGACCCAAACAAGAGCAATAGGACTCTCAATCTTTATGTTAAATTCTTGTGTCGATCGAAGAATTCTCGTGATTGCATCACCAACCTTCCAAAGACTTCTTGCACATATTCTGCTAACGTCATCTTTGAGATCAAATTCCATTATTATGTGGCGCAAGTCCCAGGTAATCATGCTATAGTTTCCTTTGAATTTTAAGAAATACAATAACTTATCTCTAACAGCTTTCTTCGGCAAACCCATCGAGAATTTTCCAACCAGCGTAGTTTTTGTGCTCTGTATTAAGTTTTCTTTGACATTTTTGGAGTACTGGACTGAGATATGGTCACTTTTTTATGTATTCTCTCTGGTTTAAACTTCGAGTTGGCTTGATATATTGGTTGTTTTCCAAAGTCTGCATATAATTTCTTTATCTGTTTATCATCAACTTTTCTGATTCTATTTTCCAGTGGAAGAGCAAGAAATTCATCTTCTTCGAAAATCAAATTGTTGTGTATCTCCGTAATAGAGATGAACAAAGATTTCCCCCGAACCGAATTGTATTACGATAATTTTTAGTTTTTAATTTAGATCTCTTTAAATATTAAAACCAATTTAATTTTATGTTTTATTCAATATTTACAGTCATCGATAATCTCTAAAAAAAATTGAGATGAATAAATAAAAAAACAAAACTTTTGAATTGTTCTTTAAAAAAAAAAAGTGGAAAAAAATCACAACACAAATATATAGAACTACTTATGGACAATTCAGACCCAATACAAATATATATAGAGATAGAGCTAATAATGGACAATCCATTCGGATAATATTTATTTAGTTATTCTTAATAATATTTACCATCAGATTTAAGGTCAAATTTACTAAATGATCAAATTTATTGTATTTATATAAAAAAAGTTATTACAGAAAACAAATAACACTATTTACGTATAACTAATTAATATGGTTCTGTTATAATATATAGATTATTTATATATTAATTGTTTTTTTTCTTTCAGATATGATTATAATTAAATTTTCAAACATTTTAATTTTCTATTTTTTCATTCTTTTTTTTATGTGTCCATATTCATTTTATACATTTTTGGTTTGGGATGCATGTCCTTTAATGTCACGCTAACAATATACGGTAAAAAAATTGAATCGAATTGTTTAACCGTGTTAATGTTATTATTGTATTAGTTTGACAAATCATTTGCAAATATTAGAAACCAATTCATTTTTTTTGTTTTACCCAAAATTTATCATCTTATAAAAAATACTCTCTCTGAAAACGTAAGATAAATAATAAAAAAATAAGAGATAAAGAAAAATATTTTCTAAGAAAAGACAGATTTTTTTTTACTTATTTATCTCCGATAATATTTATTTAATTATCCCTAATAAAATCTATCATCAATTTAAGATCAAATTTACAATTATCTAATTTTGATTGGATGTCTCTCTGAAATCTGAATGAATAAAAAAATCTCAACTAAAAATGAAACAATAATAAATCACCATTATTTGTAAAGATCTTTACCATCATTTAATTTTCAAAATTTATTATATAAAAATCCATAAAATTTTATATAAATTAAATTATTGAATACATATAATTAAATAAAATGTAATCTAATTATCATTAGTACTTAATATATATTTTCTAAATAAAATTAATTTTTAACTCCTTTGGTCAATATTAATTTTACCAAATTACGGTTTTCTAAAAAAAGATGACAAGTACGCTCCTTGAAGCAATTTAAGCTTAGAATCCAATTTTAAAATTGGATTCTAAGCTTATGATACTGTGGGTCAGTCCAATCTGAATCGGTTATGTTTATGTAAGTGAATCAGTCCGATCAACATTATTTTTACTATTCGGATGGTATGTTGGATCCCTTCCGATATATTATTTTTAATTTAAATAAAAGTTTAAGATATAATTTTGTAACGAAATCAAATATAACTAAATAATTAATTAAATATTATTAGAAGAAATAAACATAAATTTTAAATAAAATAAGCAATATAAAATATATTTTAAATAATATAATTAAAATATCAAAACAAAACGATAATGTTAGGTTTAATAATGGTAAATTAGGATCGGAAATATATACAAAGAACCAAAGAAAGATATTTAGAATTTATGGAATTAAATTTATAGGAAATGATATAATTAATAAATATATTATAGATTCTAAAAATAAAATAATAATTAGAATTTATGGAATTAAATTTACGGAGACTTACGTAATGGGTCTAAAATTTATCTCTATTTATCCAAGCATACTCCAACAGATCCATTTTACAAATAGATCCAACACATTTAAAAACAGACTCAATTATATAGGGTTAAACTTTTAGATCCAAGTGCTCGACACTCATGTAAATTACTTTTTAACTTCAATCTTCTCCAAAAGCTATAAACCTGTTCATCTTCTGTTTTACCAAAAATTTATTATCATTAGACAGAAATGGTACTTCTATAAAAAAAAAAAAAAAGGAGATGGGTGAAAAAAAAAACAAAGCTTTTGTGTTGATATTTTGAGAGTGTAATAATGAAAATAATCCATCTTGTTTATTTATTTATCCCCTTAGTTATTAATAATATATACCATCAAATTTATTTAT
Source organism: Limnanthes douglasii subsp. nivea (assembly GCA_036936605.1). NCBI lineage: Eukaryota > Viridiplantae > Streptophyta > Magnoliopsida > Brassicales > Limnanthaceae > Limnanthes > Limnanthes douglasii. The sequence goes on from JAUPFV010000002.1 coordinate 45,636,694, forward strand.
ATAGATATTTATTGAAAAGAATTAGATCATATTTTTTTATATAATTAATTAATATGATTCTATAATAAAATAAATGATTCGCATTATACCAGTTTTTTATGTTAATTATGAGACTGGATAATTTGATTTAAAAAGTATATATATATATATATATATATATATATATATATATATATATATATATATATATAGGAAAGATCGCAATCTACTTAAAAATGAAAAGGAGTAAAATTTATAATATTATATATATTTATTTATAAAATAGAAATGGACAATAACTACTTTCATTTATCTATCCCTTAATATTTATTTAGTTGTCGCAGCAATATTTACTCGACCATGTCTATTATTATATTTAATTCGCATTTATTAAAGATTAAGAGATTAAATTTGTCGAAATATTATGGTATTAATTTTGTTTTTAATGTTTTTAGTTTGGCACATGTTATTAAATGTCAAGTTTTTCATGTAATTTTTAACGTTGAAATTATATAGATTGCTGGTAGGTTTCTTCAAATATTAAAAATCAAATTTTCTGTTTGACCATCCTTGGAAGAAATAATCTTTCTAAAACCATGAGATGAGTGAAAAATAAAATAAAAATAAAATTTGATCGATTTTTAAAAATAAGAAATGAAAGCAAAAAAACATCTACATGACTAATAATGGACATTGTAAAAAAAAATTAACTTATTCATTCCAATAATATTTATTTAATTATCGCATGAGATTCAAGATCAAATTTATCAAATGATTAAATTTGTTGTATTTATATAAAAAATTATAACCAGAAAACAAATACTAAGACTTTTTACATATAATTAATTAATATAGTTCTATTATAATATGTAAATTATTATATATTAATTGTTTTTCTTATTCAAACATAATTTTGATTGAATTTTTAAACGTTTTAATTATCTATTTTTTATTGTATTTTTTATGTGTCATTCATTTTGTTTTTATACTTTTTTTAGTTTGGTATCTCATTAAGTGTCAAGCTAACAATATAATATATGGTAAAAAAATTGAATCGAACTGTTTGACACAGTTCTATAGTTGTTATGTATTAGTTTGACACGTGAATTATTTTTAATTTTGATTCTTTTCAAATATTAAAAACCACATCTTCGGAAGAAATACTCTCCCTAAAAATATAGGATGCGTAAAATAAAAAAGTATTTCTTTTGTGTTGATCAACAAGTGGAAAGAGAAAAGAGAAAAAAAAATCAAGTGTTTTGTGAGATAATAGCGAGGACTCATTAAATCATTTTTTTATTTATTTATCTCCGATAACATTTATTTAATTATCCCCAATAATATTTACCATCAAGTTAACACCAAATTAATTAAGTATTAAATTTGTTGAAATGTTACCGTATTTATATCAAAATTTATTATAAAAAACAAAAGGGACGTTTTACGTATAATTATTTAATATATAGATTATAAATATATTAATTCTTTTTAATTTAAGAATAATGGTGATTAAAATTTCACACATTTAAAATTTAATATTATTTAATCGATGTCATTCCATCCATTTCTATACGTCCTTAGTTGAGACGTAGTAAAAAAGTTAAATCAAAGTGGTTGACACACTAACATTTTAATTTTTTTTTGAGGTAACGATTATTTATTAAACTCAAAGCAACCCAATATAGGCAAAATAACAATAGAATGACCAAATGATTGGTAAAAATGATTAACTATTTAACTTAGTTTCCCTCTTAAATTTAAGCTTAAAATCAACTCCCGCTCTAAATTTCAAGAGGCACAAGACTAGCAAGAACCATCAAAGCAATCTTCATCATTCTTTAACTATCAACACAGGGTATGACCAGCATCGAGCTTCCTCTCCAATCTTTCTCTCCTTCAATCTACTCTTTCCGAGGACCTAAAAACGACAATGAAACAACAAAATAGATGTCAAGCCAAAGCTTGCTTCCTAGAGGTTAGAATGATAATAGAACTAATAGGTGAAGTACCCTAAATTGCTGCTTAGTAATAGCCTTTAACGGAAAAGGAGCATTCAAGCTACTAAAATCATCTCTCATTTTTCATTTCAAGCTCCATCTTGCAAGCCAATCAGCCGCTTATTTCGGACCCTTGAAATATGAGAGAGAGTTATGAAGGGTGTCATAAGATTTATGCAGCAGGTGCGAGTTTGACGAAGAAAAGTAGGGTACTTACCATCAGCTAACATATGAAGCAGTTGCAAGGAGTCAACTTCGATTTCAACATTTCTAAATCCTAGCTTGTTGCAGAGAATGAGGCCATCAAGGAGGGCGTGTGATTCAGCCATGATAGAATACATTTTGTTGTAGAGATTAGAACCACAATTAACAATGCAACCATTCTGATCTCGAAGCAAGAAACCACACGATACATTTCCATTAGAATGACAGGAAGCATAACAATTGAGCTTGCGGTAATTTTCTTTAGGATTTTTCCATTTAATGTAGCCATGATTCTTCATGGTATTGATATGGCCAATGCAACCCAACTCTTTGGCTGCGTGAAGGTCTTTAAGCCAGTGTTTGGCTTTCAAACAGTTAGCTAGATCAAGACTACTAATTATGTTGTTAATATACCTTATTGATGCATCCAAGTTGAACACCTTCTTGTTGAATTTCATGTTGCCCCTGGCTTTCCAAATGAACCACATGATAATAATAGGAATAATAGTACGAATATGAATGAAACTGTTAGTAGACCATAACCATACATGAAGCATATGAGTAATGATCATAAACCTATCAACCTTAACCTTGAACAACAGACTATAATGTAACCAAAGCTTCCACCCAAAGTCAAAAGAGATAAAAAGGTGAATCAGAGATTCAACATTACAGCACCATTGACACTTAGAAACCAAAGAAATGTTCTTTTTTTTGCATTATTGTATCAACAGGAATATAGTTAAGGATTAGTTTCCAAACAAGAAACGAAAAAAATTTAGGCACAACTGAATTTCAAAGCTTGCCAAAGAGATCAGACTTGTTATGCTTAGTCCTAACATGGTTCCAAGTTTTCTTGGTATTAAACCTATAGTCATTCGACAGGGTCCAAACTATAATGTTCTTTTTCTGAAAATTTATAGAAGTTTTATGAATGAGATCAATCTTATCTTGAGTTAAAAGCATGCCAAGTCTGTAATCATCCCACATGTTATTTTTCTAATATTCAAAAACATATTGAGCTATGTATACAGAGTTAATTCTGCTATTATTAAGAGTTAAGATAGGATTAGAGCCACACCAATTCTCAAGCCATAATTCAATGGTTCCTTCACCAAGAATCCATTTGATTTAGACTCAGCAGTGTTTTTGATTCTGCACAACCTTTACCAAACACTCGATCCAGTTTTATTGTATGAAACTTGAAGAGGGTGAAGATGGTTGCAGTAAATGTCATTCATAATATTAGCCAAAAGACTTTTATTGCTTCTGAAATTCCACCAAAGCTTACAGTCATATGTTATTTGAAGATCAGATATCTTACGAATGTTTAGACCTCCTTCCTCGTGATTTTTGCAAAGCTTCTCTCAGTTAGACCAGTGCAACCTTTTGTCAGAAACATTAGATCCAATAAGAACTTGTTGAAACTAGCGTTAAATTTGTTGATTGTAGATTTATGAATAAAGCAACTTTGACACCATTATATAGGTATAGCCATTAACACATTGTTGATGAGAATAATAATTCCACCGAAAGAGAGCTTCTTGTCTTCCCACTCTCTGATTTTCTCACAGATTTTGTTAACCATAGAGAGATAATTGTTGCACTTATTGTTAGAGTTAAGAGTAATGCAAAGATACATTGTAGACGGAGTATTCAAATTGAAACCTGAAATGTTAGTGATAACATAAATTCTAGTATAATTAATTTTAGAAGAAATTAAAACTTTTGTTTTATCTTTGTTGATTAGCTGACCAGACACCCTTTGATAAATATCTAAAAACTCACTAAGCATGTTAATAGTTTTGTCTGAACTATTAGAGAAATCAGGATATCATCAGCAAAAAGGAGACAAGGAATAAGGAGATTACTTCTAGTTTTAAATTGCCATAATGAAAAGGCTAGGGGACAAGGGGTCCCATTGCTTTATTCCTCTTCTAGTTTTTAAAAAGTCAAATACATGACCATTAATAAGGATGGAGGTAAACACATTACATATAAATTTTTTGATTAACAATATGAAGCTTTCAGAAAAGACAAACTTTACTATAACCTTTATAATAAAACTGTGAGACAGCTTATCATATGCTTTAGTCATGTTAACTTGCAGCATCATATTATTACTATTATTCCTTCTGCTTAAATCATAAATGAACTCTTTGGAAATAAGAATATTGTCATGAATAAATGAGTTATGAATGTAAGCTCTTTGGACATTGGAGATGATTTAAGGCAATATAAGAATTAACATGTTGTTCACAATTTTGGACATGATTTTGTTAAGAAAACTACACAGAATTATAAGTCTGAAGTCTTTCCACTGAGTGGGGTTACAAGAGTTTGGCACCACACGGAAAGAATACCTTTAGGCAGCCTTTTACCGTTGATGAACTCAAAAATGGCAGATCAAAGGTCATCTTTGATAACTCTCCAACAAGTTTTGAAGAAGCACCCGTTAAACCCATCCATACCTGAGGCACTAAATGACTTAAGGTTAGAGACAATGTTAAGAATATCCTTTTCAGTAGGACTAGCAAGCAAAGTAATATTATCATTATCAGTAATTAGCTTAGGAATGCAATAAAAAATGTTATTGTTCAATATGTTATCTTCTTCATTTTGATTAGAATAAGGAGGTTGAGTGAGTAAATACTTAAATAAATTAACAGCAGATTGTCCAATCTCGTTATCATCTGTGAGCCACTGTCCATTGTCATTAATACTGTTAATTTTATTTATTTTCCTTTTCTTTTTCACATAGTTGTGAAACATTTTGGTATTTCTCTCTTCCTCAGCTATCCATGATGCATAGCATTTCTGACTCCAAAAATTCTCCTCCATTTTCAGGGCAAGCAGATGAGAAGTTGTAGCTTTAGAAAGGTTGACTTTAGCTTCATGATTATTATGCAACTGAAGCTGCTCCTGCCAGTGATTTACTTGGGCCTCATCCTCATGCACTTTTCAAAATACATTACCAAAGTAAGTTTTATTCCACTTAGTGAGATCCATTTTAAGCATGGTTAGTTTGAACAAAAACTTGAAAATAGGAGACCCATCCAAGTTGATTTCCCAACTGTTTTTAACAAAACAAAGAAAGTTGGGATCAAGGGTCCACATATCCAAAAATTTAAATGTTTTCCTAGAAAGATTTTGATTATTACTTATGGTGACGCATAAAGGACTATGATCTGAACAATTCCTTGTTAAATGCATCACCTTAGTAATATTGAAGTGATTGGACCAGATAGGATTTGTGAAAACCCTATCAAGTCTCTTACATTTACAGTTTTTATTCCAAGTGAACTTTGGTCCACAATACCCCATATCTATCAGATTACAAGCATTAATCATATCATTGAATTCCTCGACATTTTCAAGGGAATAAGTCAGACATGAAATTTGATCATCAAGAGAACACACAACATTAAAGTGACCAATTATGATCCAGTTGGAATTGTTGACCATCTCAGAAATGAGCTTGAGATCATTCCACAGGATTCTTCAGTTCTTGCTTTGACACTTAGCAAAAACACTAGTTAGAAAGAATTTAACATTCTTGTTAGTAGAAATGTCTAAATGCAAAAGTTTATCCTTATTAGAAATAATTTGAATAACATAGTCATTTTTCCACATCACCCAGACTTTGTTACTATGATTAGAAGCATAGTTATCGAAACCAAGCATACTGAATTTTTTGCGAGACGTCCAATTCAACAAGGGCAAGACATGAGTTGTGATAGGCTATATTCTTGATCGGGACTTTGATCTTTAATGGTGAGCCTAAAGAACTGGCCAGAGAATAAATAATCTTGTCGTTGAACATGAACTCAGGCAACTTTTCAAATTTAACCCACACATGATATATCGGACACTCAATTTTTTACATTGAACTCCGGCGTCCATTTCAGAAGTCTCATAGAAGCATTACCAATTGTTCAGCTCCTTTTCGACCAAACTTTACACATATTTTTCTTTGAACTTGATGAGTCCAGAATTTATTGCCACTCTTTATGAGAACCGGACAGGGCAAATTCGGACAACATCCACCTACTGAACCATCCGAACTGAACTAATGTACTAAAAACTTAATCACTTCATGACTAAGCTAATTGCCTACCTTCTTGAAACTAGCGGGTATTTGAACTCGACCCGAATCCATAAGTCAACCCGAAAGCCCATGTGGCCCACAATTAAGGGTATAAATACCCAACCACTTTCATTTAATGAGGGTACTGAAAATTAAATACAACCAGGTAGCTCAAGTTTCTCACTACAATCTATCCAAACATTAAATACCTTTGAAACAGCACAAAACTCTGGACAAAATTACCCTCAACCAAAAATAAACCTCACCAAATTGGTGACCACAGTGGGAGAAGAAGGTGCCCGAATCTAGCATTCAAAACCATCTAGAAAAACCAGTTCGGATGAATCCAGACGTGCAAGAAATACCATCATCTTTGGCAGAAGTGGTGGGTAAAAATGATGAATATACGATTGAGGAGCGAGATAAATTAAAAGTTAAAATAGAGGCTCTGAGGGCTGCCAAGAGGGCAGAGATGGGCATAAAAGAAAAATCAAAGGCGTCAGTTGCTCATCATACTGACAACCCAAGAGAACATGAGCCCTCAAAAACCCATATGAGTACGAAAAAGACTCATGCTAGCTCAAAAAAGTCTCACCGTTCTAGACCGGTGGAGAGCTCTGATTCAGACTCAGAATCTTCCAGTAGCTCCTCAGGTGAAGATGGAGTCGAAGAATCCTTGTCATCCAGCAGTGATGAAGGCCGTTCTAAAAAGAAACAAAAGTTAGTCAAAAAGTACTCAAGAAAAAGGGATAGACATGGAAGGTTAAAGAGGCATATATGCAAAGGATCGTCTCATAGCCAGAGACACGTAGATCGGATGGTGATGGATCCTTTTGCCTTTTATGATGAACCATGTATCTTTCCAACTCCTAACGAAGATATGGTTTTTAGTCGTGGCCGAAATTGGAGAAAATCTCCATTGTCCTCCAAAATATTGTCCGGAAATCTTCCTAAGAGGTTCGACAGTACGGAAATGGAAAAATATGATGATAGCAAATACCCGGATAAACACTTAAAACAATTCAAAAAAATTATGATGAATTATGACGATGACGACAAATTACTTTGTAGGGCATTCTCCCAATTTTTTACGGGGAGTGCTCTGAAATGGTATAATAGCTTACCACAGGGCTGCATCAGGAATTTTGACACTTTTTGGGTAGCCTTTCGGAGGCAGTTTGTTGGAAGTAAGGAAGTGAAGGGCAATAGAGACACGATTATCGATTGTGCCCAAGAACCAAACGAATCCTTAAAAGAATACATAAGTCGTTTTGTGAATACCAAAAATGGATTGGCTTATTGCTTCGAGCAAGTAGCAATAGCTTCTCTGAGGCAGGGCTTAAACCCTGGAAACTTGGCTGATTCATTAACCAGAAAAAAGGCCATGACATGGGGAGGTCTGCTGAATCAGGTCGGAAAGCAGATTAATGTAGATGAAACAAAGAAAACTAGGGTGCACAGGCAGGTGAGGTCTGCTTCGGCTGCACCAAATCCAAACCAAAACCAGTCCGGGAACAAGGCTAGGGAGGCCGGGCAGGGTCATAACAGAGCCAAAGCTCAGTCTCAGCCAGCTGCACCAGCCTAGAGTCAACAATCTAGAAATAAACGAGGGCCTTGGGTTCAACCGGAGAGGTTTGCTAAGTTGAAAGAAAATGTAGCCACCATTTACGACAAAACAAAAGACGAAGTACACTACATAAGGCCGATTGCATTACACTCTCCTAGGGAGAGCCGTAATAATTGTTTTTGCCAGTATCACCATGATACTGGTCATACCACTGAAAATTGTATTGCGTTGAAACAAGAAGTGCGGAACTTGATTGAAAGAGGAAAGTTGGGGGAATATGTTAAAAGAAGAGGTGGAAATAGGCCTGATAGTGCTCATCGGGCTGGTCCAAATAATGCAGACACATCGGCTTTGAATGGGGCTATGGTGATAATCGAGAGGTTCGATGTAGAGTCAGAATACTTGGACCCTGATCCGACCCGGAATAAAGTGGGTGTTATCGTGGAACGTTGCAAGACGGTGTCCGGACTTATTAACTTTTTTGAATCACTTACAATATTCGGAGGGGACACCATGACTGCACCAACTGCTTCTTCAAGAAAGAGGTACGTTCATACTCTAGCTACCCAGCTTGAAGGAGGCATGACCTCCTATCAATCGCAAATTCCTTTTCCTTTTATTGTTTTTGACGAGGATGATCTGAGGGATATTTCCGGTCCACATGAAGATGTTGTGGTCATAGGAGCATCCATTGGAGGCAATGATATAAGGCAAATTTTGGTGGATACCGGAAGTTCAGCCAATATTCTCTTTTTAACTTCCTATAAAAAAAATGAAGAATCCAGCAGTGATTCAGCGTCCGAACAGATCAATTGTGGGTTTCACTGGAAGCTCAGCAGATGTGATCGGGGAGTTCGAGAAGGAGGTGTTGTTGGGCAAAGGCCCTTTTAAAAAGATGGTTAGAATATTATTCGTTGTGGTGGATTGTCCCACTTGTTATAACGCTATTCTAGGGAGATCTTGGATCTCTAGGATGCATGTTGTGGCCTCAATAGTCCACCAGTTCTTGAAGTATGTTGTGCAAGGACAAGTGGGAGTTTTTCGGAGCAGCCAAAAGGTAGCAAGAGAATGTTATGCAACTGCACTGGCTCCTCGGGCGTTGGGGGCAGTTCGGATCAATGAGGAATATCAGTTTGGCCCTCTGGGGGATAGGGTGAAATAGATGACCCTAGAGAGACCCCTGGTGTTTTAATACCAATTGAAGAAGTTGAAACTCACTATCTGTCTGAAGGAAAAAGTGTCAAGATAGGATCCAAGATGACATCGGAATTAAAAGGTAAAAAGTTCAAATTCTTGAAAGACCATCAGCAGATATTATATCACACCAATTGTCCATCCGAAGAGACATAGCACTTGTGGTACGGAAGAGAAGAGCCTTTTCTAAGGAAAAGGCTGATGTCATAGTTCAAGAGGTCGACCGGCTTACTAAAATGGGGCACATAAAGGAATCTTAATACCCTTTATGGACGGCCAACCCGGTATTGGTAAAAAAGAAAAATGGCAAATGGCGTATGTGCATCGATTTCACAGAGCTCAACAGAGCTTGCCCAAAGGATTTATACCCGCCCCCCCGAATTGATCAGTCGGTGGACTCTACATCTGGAAACAAGTTGTTATCCTTTATGGATGCTTTCTCTGGGTATAATCAGATTCAAATGGATCCAAAGGATCAAGAACATACTAAATTTTTTACTGATAGGGGCCTTCATTGTTACAAGGTGATGCCATTTGGGTTTAAAATGCTGGGGCTACTTATCAGAGGTTGGTAAACAAGGCTTTTGCTGATCAAATTGGAAGAAACATGGAGGTTTACATCGACGACATGATGGTGAAAAGTGTGGACGAAGAGTTACACTTGGCAGATCTCCAAGAAACTTTTACTAACTTAGTAAAAGTAAATTTGAAATTAAACCCAGAAAAGTGGGTCTTTGGAGTGCAGTCCGGGAAATACTTAGGATATGTGATAAGTGAGCAAGGGATACAGCCTGATACGGACCACCTTAATGTTTTACTATAAATGGAGCCTCCTCAGAATATTAAAGAAGTACAACGATTGACTGGGAGGCTGGCTGCACTAAACCATTTCATTTCAAGGTCTTCGGACAGGTGTGCCCCGTTTTTCAGAATTTGAAAGGTACAAAGGACTTTGATTGGTCCTCACGGTGTGATGAGGCTTTCGATGAAATCAAGAAGCATTTGTCCTCCCCCAAGACTTTGTTTAAACCTGTTGATGGAGAGACTCTTTTCGTATACTTGGCAGTCTCTAGTTGTGCCATAAGTGCAGTGTTGGTAAGAGAAATAGATAATTATCCTCGTCCGGTGTATTGCATTAGCAAGAGCTTGATTGATGCAGAAAAATGCTATTTGAAACTTGAAAAATTAGCACTAGCCCTAGTGATTGCTGCGAGGAAGATGAGACCTTATTTTCAGGCTCATCCCATTATTGTCCGGACGTCTTTTCCCTTGAAAAACGTTCTCCAAAATACCGAAATTTCAAGTAGAATGACCAAGTGGTCAGTGGAATTGGGAGACTACGATATTGATTTTACTCCTCGGACAGCAGTCAAAGCCCAAGCGGTGGCAGATTTCTTAGTTGAATTCCACTCAGATAGAGATACTAAACAATCAACTGGAGTAAAAGATAAAAAAAGTATGGATTATCCAGACTGACGGTGGATCAAGCACCATAGGTTGTGGTGCTGGGATATGTTTAACCTCTCCGTACGGTGACAGAATGTACCAGGCTATATGTTTTGCATTCAGGGCTTCCAATAATGAGTCAGGATATGAGGCTGCTATAGCTGGTTTAAAGTTGGCTCTCATTTGTTGAGCCAAAAGAGTCAGGTTAATGAGCGACTCCCAGCTTCTTATCATCATGCACAAGGTCAGTCCGAAGCTAAGAAAGAATAGCTGATTAAATATTTATTCATCCTCAAAGAAGTGGCACTCAATTCCAAAAGCGTCACTTATGATCACATACCTCGAACAGAAAATACACTAGCAGACTCCTTGGCAACCATAGCCTACTCTGAGTCCTACCCTTGGATACATTTTCAAGAATGCCCATAAATTCAAATCAATCCCGATAAGGAAGAAGAAAGTTTGAATATACAGATAAAGCAGCCTCATGATTGGAGATTTCCTCTCCTTCAATATCTCTCAGATGGCATCTTGCCTCCGGAAAAAGCAATAGCAAGAAAAGTAAAGTACAAGGCTCGTGGTTTTGTCATCCTAAGAGATATTCTTTATAATAAGTCTTATAGTAAACCCCTCTTACGATGTTTGGGGGTCGATGAGTCTCAAATAGTGCTCTCCGAGTTACATGATGGTGAGGGATCAGCTTACTGCGGATTCAGGGCCCTAACAAGAAGAGTTTTGTTAGCTGGGTACTACTGGCCCTCCATAATGCAAGATGCTAAGGAGTTGGTAAAAAAGTGTGACCCATGCCAGAGATATAGCAATGAAATTCATACCCCAGCTATCCATTTAGAGTCAATTTATGAGCCAATACCTTTTGCTCGGTGGGGGTTGGATTTGGTTGGGCCTCTACCTATGGCATCCGGAGGGTGTAGAACTATAATCGTTGTTATTGATTACTTCTCTAAATGGATAGAAGCAACTTCATTGGCAGGTACAACATCAAAAGCTGTTATAAAATTCATCTTATCCAATATCTGTTGCAGATTTGGAATTCCACAAAAAATAACCACAGACAATGGGCCACAGTTCGACAATAAAGAAATGGAGAATTTTTGTGCCTCTAGAGGCATACAACATTGCTTCTCTTCTCCTTTCCACCCACAAGAAAATGGTCAGGTCGAAGTGGCCAACAGGACAAAATTGTCCGGTCTGAAGAAGAATTTAGAAGGGGCTGTTGGAAAATAGCCAAGTTACTTGCAAGAAGTTTTGTGGGCTTACTGGACCACTCCCGGGGCTGCAACACAAGAGTCTCCCTTTTCCTTAGTATATGGGATGGATGCCATAGCTCCCATAGAAGCTACTCTCCCTTCATTTCGAGTTCATAATTTTTCCGAACACGCTAACGAAGTGGCAATCAGAGGCCAGCTTGACTTAATAGAAGAAAGAAGAGTTAAGGCTCACCTTAGAGCTGCACATTATCAAGGTTTGATGAGAAGCAAGTTTGTTTCTAAAGTTAAGAGAAGGGATTTTCAACCAGGGGATAAGGTATTGAGAAAAGTTTTCCTACATACTAAAGAGAAGCAGTTCGGTAAGTTGGCTCCAACTTGGGAAGGACCCTATGTGGTCATTGAAAAGCTTAAGCCTGGGACATACCGGCTCCAAGACAAAGATGGAAGGATTTTGAATCACCCCTGGAACATCGAGCACCTCCGTTTGTACTTGGAGTAAAAACTATGTAAATATTTACTTGTTTGAAAATTCATGTAAATTTTGGGGGGCATAATGTTTCCTCCATGGTGGCTCGGGGAGGTTTTAATGAGGTGTCCAATCTTTTTTATAAAATATGATGCCTTCTTAAAGTATTCGGAGTATTTTCAGTTAGTAGTTTTCGTTGAAATTTTTTATTAAATAGACCGGATTAAATTGGAGGAATGATGACTACTTAAACATTTGTCATCGGAGAATTTAAACACTCTCACTTTAAAATACTTGTGAAATAACTAAGGGATGTTTAAACATTAGCCATCAAAGTTGAAAAATTATGAAAGAATGCAAGAGTTGTGCAGAATGAAACTACCCATTAAAACATACGAAATGCCTTGGCCATCTAAGGACTTTGAATTGTCAAAACAAGAAAGGTTTATCCGGACAAGGACCGGACATGGTCACAAAAAATGCCTTGGCCATCCAAGGAATTTGTTTCAATCACGAGAAAATTAAAAAAGATAATTGATACTCTAAGACTGAGCTTTTGTAGATGGCTCAGCCTCACTTGGCTTTTTCTTCTTTAAGTCATCATCTGGACTCTCCCCAGTCTCTTCTTTTTTATCAGTGGTGTCATCACTGGAGTAGTTGTACTTATCACCAACAGACATGGTATGATGAGGAATGTCTTCGTACTTCACAAATCACCATAAATCTCCCAAGTTCTTCTTCGGAAATTTTTCATGAAAGAGGAGAACCATATCTGACCTGACCTCAGCATACCTTGCCTCCTGAGAATCTATCACCTCCTTGGTATAAGCATCCATCCTAGTCTGGATTGTTTTCTCCTGCTCCCTTAACAAGTCAGCCTTTTCTTGCTCAGCCTTGGACACACTATTCTCAAGAGAGATCTTGTCATTAGTTAAGACATGAATGGTGCTATCTTTGGCCTTCACCTCCTCTTTTGATGGAAGGAGGTCTCTTTCCAGGACGAATTGCTTTAATTGGAGTTCTTTGACAACTCCTTCCGAAGTGGCTAACATGTTGGCCAAGTCCTCCTGACATTTCTTCAACTCCTCATTCTCTTTCCTCAATGCCTTAGTATTTTGGTTGGCGCTAAGAAGGTCGCTAGACAGTTTCTCCTTGTCAAAATTGAGGGTATTGATGATGGCTGTTTGATTGCGTACTTGCTTCTCCAAGATAAGCAATGGCTGAACATTGCTCAATAAAGAGTGAGCAATGACGTCTCTTTCACTTGAGACGGAAAAAGACCTACCATTGAATGTGATAAGGTTCTAAGAACTTGGAGGGAGGTAGGGCCCAGCAAAATCATATTTGGGGAGATTTCGAAGTAAAGACCAATCCCCTCAAGCCCGCTGATATCGACATCATCGATGCTGATATCCCCTCCTGCACCCCCTCCGGTTTGAAAGTCACCACGGATCTCTTCGGCTTGAGTGGGGTCAGTAGGGTCAACAGGAGGTAGTGGCTCCGGAGCCCGGAGAGAAACCTCATCCCCCATAGAGGTTTTCTTTTTCTTGGCATCCCGGTCTCCATCTTCTGCTCCCCGTTTTCTGACCATTTTGGAGACCTTTTGAGATTTTGGAGACCCAGCTGCTTCCTTGGTGCTCTCGTGCTCCACCACTTGTAATAAGGAATCATCAATCTGCCCTTGATCTTGTCCCTCTAGGTTTGTTGGGACAGCTTCCTCCACCTCGGTAGGGTTAGCCTCTACCACACCTTGTTTTGGCCTTAACTTTTTTGTCTTTCATCTTGCTAGGGGCTTTATCTCTGCCCGACAAGGACAATTTCCCATCTTTCCCTTCTGTCTTCCAGAGAATCACTCCGGGAGGGGGTGGAGTGGTTAATTCCTCCCAAGACAGATCCCTCCGGTCGGTGGTATTTCAAAGATAGGATCTGGTTAGATTGCCTCCGGTAAAGCAGTTGTGGAAGTGGTTTCCCCAGGTTTTAGCAGTCCAAGCATTTAGCTTGGCACCGGTAGTCTGCCCAGCCTCTAAGTGATCGTTGAAATCCTTGGGTAGCACTACCAAAAAGCAAAAGAAAAAAGAATTAGATAAAAAGGTTTTTATAAGTAAAAGTAGAAGTATCTGGTGAGATTGTTACCATCACTTCGCCATCTGCTGGTAAGCATGCTTGGGTTGACACCAGCTTTAATTTTCTTCCCATTCTCCCAAGCACCGCTGACGAACAGAAATTGATTCTTTCAGCCTTTCTCCAACTCGAGTAAGTCATCCACTACCTTGTAGTTGTCACCCACATTGAAGTGATAGAAAGGGATGACATGATTTCTACAGAGGCTTGCTACAGCAGTAAATTGCTCCATCAGAAGAGGAATTCCGGAGAGCCTTGAAGCCATGATACATGCCATGAGGGTGAACCATTCATTAAGGCTTAGCTGGCTTGGGAAAAGCTTTATCAGATGGAAATATCTGACTATTTCTGGGTCCAAGGAAAACCTAAGTCCATATTTAAATAACTCAGTATAGAAGACAATCTCGTTAAGATTACAGTCCATGGGCGTCTCCGGATCGATTGGAATCCTTACTTTAACATTCTCTGGAATTCCTCACTTCGTCCTCATCCGACCAAGTTCAGCTGTGTGAATGAAAGCGTAATTGATTTTCTGCATGGCCAGCAAATATTTAACACTTACTTTGTGGAAACAAGGCCTCACCTTTCCCACAAGGCACTCCGGCAGGTCCGGATATTTCAAACATACTTTTTCCTTGCCTTTGCTCTTCCTAGTAGTGGCAGTCTCGCTTGTTTGCCCAGAGACGTCAGTCTCAAAAGGGGCTTCTTCGATGTTGTCCTCCATTACATCCTCCATTACCATGGAGGGATTGTCAGCTATTTTAGGAAGAGAAGAGCTAGTAGCTGGCTCAGTAGGCCCTCCGGATTGTTGAGCATCATTTACCTCTTGTGGTCTAGAGTCCGGCTGGGGCTCGGACCCGGAGGTCTCTTTTCGAAGACTTGAGCTAGTTGTCTCCGGACCGGATAGCTTGTCCTTGGCAATTTTGATGGGTGCTTCTGACCCTCTGGTTTTACTTTTTGCCCCGGATTTCGAAGGCGTGGATTGTGGTTTAGGCTGTGTGCCAACAACCTGCCCTTTTACCAGACGACCCCTTCGTCTATCTACCAGTTTCTCCAGGGAAATATCAGCATCTGACCCCATAACGATGAATGGGGAAGGTTTTCTAAGGCTTGTAACCACCTGTTCTGGTTCAACGACAGGCTCTGACTCTTGAACCGATGAGCCCGAGACGATTGGAGAAAGAATGGGATGAAATAACCTTCTGGGTGTAGAACTCTTGGCAGAAGATGAACCCCGATCAGGCTCTAAGCTTGGTGTATTAGGCTTGTCAACAGGAGAAACATGGAGGCCTGCAGCAATGCGCTTTTCTCTCTCGGCTTTTTGAGCTTTTTCTAACTCCGATAAATTGAGCCACCCACCTTTTACTAAAGCATTTTTTGTTGTGAACATAAACTCACACCAAAAGAAAAAAAAAATTAAGAGATGAAAGCTTTGAAGTTTAACAGAGTAGAGATAATGAAGATGATAAAATAGTGAAAAGTGAACTGATTTATACTAATGAGATAAACGATGCTTTGATACCTAGGAGAAGACGAAAAGATGGGTATAATGATTAAAGATGACGCTGATGTCACCAACATTAATTAAAAGGTTACTTTTTCGAAACAAGTGGAAGCGCTTTTCTAGGAGGAAAACGACCGGTGAGGCGAATCAGAGGAGGACACCTGTCCCACTATCTCTGGCAAAACTGCTCAGCTTCTAAGAGTTTTAGTCTGTCTACACTTGCAATATTTTTTAGGTCTTGCCAAAGGCCTTCGAACACAACCTAAAAAAGGGCTACTGATGAGTCCGTAATTTATTGTAACTCTTTATGAGAACTGGACAGGGGCAATTCGGACAACATCCACCCACTGAACCATCCGAACTGAACTAATGTACTAAAAACTTAATCACTTCATGACTAAGCTAATTACCTACCTTCTTGAAACTAATGGGTCTTTGAACTCGACCCGAATCCATAAGTCAACCCGAAAGCCCATGTGGCCCACAATTAAGGGTATAAATACCCAACCACTTTCATTTAATGAGGGTAATGAAAATTAAATACAACCAGGCAGCTCAAGTCTCTTACTACAATCTATCCAAACATTTAATACCTTTGAAACACCACAAAACTCTGGACAAAAGTACCCTCAACCAAAAATAAACCTCACCAGAACTGAATTCCAACAACAAATGCCTAGTATCCCAGATACTAATGCTGAACTACATCGATAATTTCATCTTATTGAAGAATTCTTCAATGACTTGTTTTTTCGGAATTCCAAGACTGAATTTACCTATTAATGTGAACTTTTTTGCGTCATTAATGATTCTTTAACACTTAAGAGAAACTGCACCGATATATGATCAGTTTTGTAAGAACAAAACATAGAAAACTTTTCAATTTCTTTCTTCTTGCTGTTACATGTCTCGGCATAGGATTTCTTAAATCTTGAATTGTTTTCATCATGCTCTTTAAATTTGGAGGAGTTGATACCCAGCGATTGACGAAGATCAGGAAAATCTTCATCCATTTCAACGAAAAATAGAGTAACCAAAATTAACCCAGAAATCACAGAAGATAGGCAGATAATCAAGGCAATGAAAAGGAAGAAAGGAAGGATTAATCAACAAGGAGTTGATTAAACACTTTCATAGAGAACGAAGGGACTCTGTTTCTTGAAGTTTTCTTCATCCTCGGGTTAACCACTATCTTTTGACTTTATTCTTAATCACTAACATTTTAAATATTATTGCAGTGTTATTTGACACGTGGATTACTTTTTTAAATAACACTTGGATTACTTTTTTAACTTCGATCATCTAGAAATACTTTATAAAATAGAAAAAATGATAAAAAAAAAGTACCGGAACACACGTGTTTGAGAAAGAACTATAATGGAACAGTGAATCTCTTTTTTTTATCCACAATAATATTTATTTAGTTTCCGAGTAATATCTACTAACATACTTAAGGTGAAATTTATGAAGTGGTTAGATTTGTTGAAATGTTATTGTATTTATATCAAAAATTTATTACAAGAAAATTAATTAATATGTTTTTATTATAATATATAGATCTAAATATATAAAAAAAAATTCTTATTTAAACATAATTTTGATTAACATTTTAGTCTGCAAACCAACGCCATAAGATAAACCATACAAGGTGACAGGCTCAGCCGAGAAAGCGTATGTAGAGGGACTCGAACTCATTACTCAAGCAACTCGGCTACCCTCTTGAGGTTAAACGTTTTATGTGTTGTTATCCATTTTATTAAATATGTTTTTAGTTTGGTACTTATATCATTAAATCTATAATATAGGTCAAAAAATTGGATTAGAGTGTTTGAGATGTTTCCATTTTTAACGCGGTTATTGTATTAGTTTGACACATATATTACTTTAACTTTTAACTTTGATCATATTGAAATATTAAAAACTTTCTGTTTTATCCAAAATTTAGAAATATTCTCTCTAAATATGTGATATATGGTGAAGAAAAAAATTAATTTTTTTTTGGCATAGTAAAAAAAGAAAAAAAAAGGCATAAAACAAATATTTTGTGAGAGAATAATAATGGACTCAGTAAATCCTTCTTTTACTTATTTATCCATGATAATATTTATTTAGTTATGTCTAATAATATCTACCGTCAAATTTATTAAATGGTTAGATCAATTGATATGTTACCCTGCTCCATTTTTAACATTTTTATTGTATTGATTTTACATGTAAATTGCTATTTAACTTCGATCCTCTCCATATGTTATAAATACGTTCATCTTTCTCTTTTACACAAAATCTATTATCATTAGGAAGAAATAATACTTCTATAAACCAGAAAAAAAAAATCGTGGTTTGAGAGAACAATAATCAAAACAATCGATCTATGTAAACTCTATTTATCCCCAATATTATTTATTCAGTTAAGTATCTACCATCAAATTTAAGATCAAATTTATTAACTCGCTAGATTTGTTAAAATGTTATTGTATTTATTTCAAATATTTTAATTAACTAATATGATTCCATTATAGAATATATAGATTATAAATATATTAGCAAACTTAAAACCCAATTCCTAGAATTCCAAAAAAAACGGACGCAAACGAAGCCCTGTCACTCGCTCGTGTTGGGAATATGGGAGTTGTGAATATGGGCTCGTGGGAATATGGGAGTTGTGAATATGGGCTCGTGTTGGGAATATGGGAGTTGTGAATATGGGGATCCACATATTCCGCTTCCGTATATAAGTACGGGTTTCGACCGGTATGATATTGTCCGCTTTGGCACCCGAAGGCCCTCACGGCTTTGCATTTGGCCCACTACCAAAAGGCCTCATACGTATTGAGGTATGTTCTTACTTATATACCACTGATCTTTCCATGTTTAACCGATGTGGGATATGGGACTTTGGTCGCCATCCTAACAAATCCTCCTCTCGAACAAAGTACCACTTTAGCCTCCTCTCAATTGACATTCATCCGCTCACTCTAATCAGGTTGGGGCTGCCTGATCTCTAGAGCCTTTACAGCGGATCTATCTGATCTCGACCATCCTGCCTTGTTCCTTAGCGCCACTCCAAACAAGTATCACCGTCTTGATACACTCCAATCAAGTCACACTGCTTGATGAGCAACGGGCACTCCAAACGAGGATCTCTCCAATCAAGCCACAATGCTTGATGAACCTCAAATCAAGCCACACTGCTTGATAAGCCACGGGCACTCCAAACAAGGATCTTGAGAATGGCTACTAATTCATCATGTTCGACTAATGAGAATTTCACCCACATCACCCACCACACGCGTACTGTCTGGGCCTGGAGCTCTGATACCACATGTTGGGAATATGGGGTCCGGTCCGCATATTCCTCCTCCGTATATAAGTTAGAACATATCTCAACTAGTATGAGGCCTTTTGGTAGTGGACCAAATGCAAAACCGTGAGGGCCTTCGGATGCCAAAGCGGACAATATCATACTAGTGTTGAGATCAGTTGTGTTCTTACTTATATACGGAGGAGGAATATGCGGACCGGACCCCATATTCCCAACAGCTCGATAATACAGGTAGATCAGTGTATGGCTAAATGGGCGAATTCGTTGACAACTGTACTGGTAGTACTGATTGCCGAGGAAGCTTCGAAAGGGCAGTAGATTGAAGAATTCTTTCACTAGGAAAACATGAAAGTACATAGGTAATGAATTCCATAAAAGAACCGGCTTCAGATGGGATAAGGAACAGCTAAAGAATAGATTTTCGGTTTTGGGTAAGCAGTAAAACTCAGTGGTTAAACGCTTATTGAACCCATCGATTTCACCCGATTTCTGCTGAAACCAAATTAAATTAAGCTAGAACATTAATATATTGTTCAAATATTTAATAATATATTGTTGAGGTAAAAATATTATTTATGTTTTTTTAAAATTTTAATTTTGTATTTCATAAAAAATATTTTATTAATCAAAACATTAGTATGTCATAAACAGAATAATATACTAATATAAATATAGAATGTACAATGCGTTTGAAAAACAACATAAAAAAAACTTTAATAAAAGTTTATTCTTTTTTATCTCTATCCATATATTTTTTATATTCTGCGACCTGGGATGCATATATCAAAGAACATCCGGATGCTGGAACAATACAAACTAATAGTCGTCATTTCGTTCGCAGCTTTGCTTAGTCTTCACTGAAAAACATGACTAAAAAACATGACAACTAAGATGATCTAGATTCCGAGATTTCTTATCTGGAATCTTTGAACTTTGCTCACCTTCCATGTTTCCTCCCATGTTTATTTTCTAGCGTTGGGACTTTTTAGTCATCGGAATACAAGGACCGGAATACAAGGGAGACGTTCTAGTCGTTAAAGAAGCGCAGCATGGCTGCAATGGAAGTCTAATGTTGTTCCGAACACATTGACTCCGAGTTTGAATGTAGCGCAATAAGTTTTGTTTTCTGAGTTTCTGTGATTAGCCAAAGCTTGAAGTGTGATAGATTAGCTTGTGAATATTTTACAAGTCTGGTTCAGCACTTTACTCATATAACAACTGAATATTCATCCTACAAACAATGCAGTGAGATAGGTCTAATTCTTATGTAATAGTAAAGCTTACAGTTATCAAATACAGTTTTATAAGTGAAAAAAATTCATTCTTGATAGCTTCTTCTTGTTGAATCAACCTAAAATTTGAATGAAATAGATGGTGTAAAAAATTATAATTATATTAATTGGTTTTTTATTTGTACATAATTTTGATTTAAGTTTCAAAATTGTATTTTTCTATTTTGTAACATCAATTTCTTTTTTATACGTTATTAGTTTGGCACTTAAATTATTAAGTGTCACTTGAAATGACCCGTTTTCATTATCAAGATTGTTAACGTATCAAACTAGATTTCTGATATTTAAAACCGACTTAGAGATATATAAAAGAAACTCAGCTTTATGTTTTACCCGATATTTACCATACCATCGTTAGAAGAAATAGGTTTTTTTTTAAATAGTGTAAGATGAGTGAAATAAAAAATGCTAAGTTTTTTGTGTTGATCTTTAAAGAGAATCAGTCTGAAAAATGACAAAACACAAGTATTTTGAGCAAAAATATTAATGGTGTTATTTTTATACTTAATTTTGTTATATATTTCAAAAATCATGTACAAGTCTATGAAAAATGTTAGGATCTAATTTTTCAAAACTAACCAAAATTGATGAATTAGAAGCGATTTTATCCATAAATTAGGGGAAAAAAGAAAAAAAAAAGGATTGAAAATCTTAGATAACGTTTTTATAATATGATTGAATTTTAATCGTATATTTCTTTTAACTTTCTTATGATACGATTGAATTTTAATCATATTTTCTTTTTTTTTCTCTCTAGATTAGAATGAGAATGATATTTGAAAAATAGCTTTAATGATTTTGGAGCGAACATTCCACCATGACAAGGTATAAATATGTAAATTGACTTATGTGGTAAATAAATGATGTCTTGTTTTTTAAGCCTTTGCTTTAAGTTTACGAGTTTTTATTTTATTTTTTTTATTTTAAATTTAAAAATATCAACTTCAAAACTTCAAAGCTCATTCTCGGCTTGAAACAATTATTTTTAAAAAAAAACTTTCATATATGCTATATTATAGTTAAGTGACTTTTACATTTTTTTTTTGTTCTTTTTAGAAAATAAAAGGATCATCAAAGATCTTGTATCTAATAGGGCCCCTTTTCTACCTCTCTGCTATTTGCTGCCTTAAGCGTTTTCTAACTAGTGAAGATTGGAAGAGTTTGGCACGTGAATCTTTGGCTATGCTTTCTCTTCTTCTGTAGTTCAAATTCAAAGGAGTAAAACGAAAAGCGCAACTTTATTACTCTAGCTTTTTCCCCCAATTTTATTACTAAAGAACTTGGTTTATTAAAGCCCGAAACGCTAAGGCTGTTGGGCCACTTCTCTGCCCATTAATAAAAGTCTTTATTAGCCTTAGAAAAATAAAAATAAACTCATATTCGTTTATTTTTGTTATTTTTTTCCTCTCACTCCATCAATAAATTAAAATTAACTAAATCATAGTATTTTTTTATGATTAATTTAAAAACTAATAATTTTAAATACAATAAAAATAATATAAAATGAAAAATAAATATCATATGATCACCTTCTCTACCATAGAATGTATTACGAAATCTCAAAATCTCGGAAAAGTTGGTCAATAAAACTATAGGATTATGATGTCAAATTCGAACCTGAAATAATAATAATAATGGTCCAAACTTTAATATATCTCGTGAATATATATAAAAAATCTCTAAAAACTTTATATAAATTGAATTATAACAAATTTATCTAAGATCTGAAATTTGATGCAACGTAATTATTATTGTTACTTAATATATGTTTTTAAACAATTTTAACTATTGGTCAATTTCAAATTTCATCAAATTATTAAAAAAAATTGAAAAAACCTTTATGATCTCAGTACCTTTACTTATTCATAATCTGTATGAGATGACCTTTACTTATTCATAATCTAAACACAGATAAGCTCTTTAAGGAGAAAACAATTTGGATTTGGTTTGTATTAATTTTGGACCAAAATCTTCTGATATCGTCGTAATTACCACTGAATTTATTATATGAGCTGTGGGTCTCTCTTTTAATTCCACCGAAAAGACATCGTCCGTTAAAACTGGTTGTGAAATTAATAGTTTCATTTTCCATCAAAATATTTAACGGCCTTTAAAACTTTATGTAAATTTAATAGTTCTATTTAGTTTCATTTTAGAATGAGTTGGTTTCTTAACGATAAGACACAAACTTATAACACAGAAAAAAGTACACGATATCACATTAAGCAGAGACCGCACCAACATGCTGAGTAATAGCCTGCTCGAGGGCATCTTTCTTCGCACCAACAACCTTGTCTTCCCACCTTTCAAAAGAATGAAGGTTGGCACTGGCCCGACACCCACCAAATTCCTCAGCAACAGACTACAATGCCAAAGAAAAGCACACATATGTTCTCAAAATTTAGTGTTTTAGTGTTTGGTTTTGGTTGCATGCAGAAAGTTTTGAACTAATTAGTTCATTGACTATTTATTTTCTTGATACAATTCATTCGACTAAAAAATAGAGGAAGTTTGGTACTACTAAGACTGTACTTTCAATTCATCAATATCCACTTTGAATAGCATCTGATGCAAATGTCTTGGCCAACTCTGCGAAAACTGGTGTAATATTACGGCATGGCCCACACCATGAAGCCGTAAAATCTATCATGACCTGTAAACTTACAGGAGCTCTATGAAATTAATATATAAATAATAATAATATAACATATTCGATTAGGATTAGATGTACCAATTTTTTAGACTCGTTAGCCTTCTTGAAACTCTCCCTCCATACCTCGACCGACTGGGCACCGATCACCTGTCCCTCTTGAACAGCTGCCATTGTCGTCTCTTAAAACCTTGGTCTCTTGGCGAATTCGTTGACTACTGTATTGGTAGTACCGATGGTCGAGGAAGCTCGAAAGGACAGTAGATTGAAAAATTCTTTCAGTAAGAAAGCATGGAGGTACATAGGTAATGAATTCCATTAAAGAACCGGTTTCAGATGGGATAAGGAACAGCTAAAGACTAGACTTTCGGTTTTGTGTAAGCAATACATTGTGGTTAAAGGGCTTATTGAACACATCGACTTCACTTTGGATTAATCTCAAGGGGATCTTGTTGCCAAAACCGAAGCCTGGGATGCATGTATCAAGGAACATCCGGACGCCGAAGCAATGCAGGGGAGACAGTCTTGTCGTTAAAGAATGATAAACGCGCGGCATGGCTGCAATTGAAGTCTAATGCTGTTCCAAACACACTGATTCCGAGTTTGAGTAAAGAGAAGTAAGTTTTTATTTTTGGTTTCTGTGATTAGCCAAAGCTTGAAGTGTGCTACATTTTGCTTGTTTGTGAATACTTTACAAGTCTGGTTCAGAACTTTACTTATATAACTAACTCAAAATTCATCCTACAGACGAAGCATGTCTGATTCTTATGTAAGAGTAAAGCTTAATGTTATCAAATACAATTTTATGAGGAGAAATGTATTCTTGATAGCTTCTTTTTGTTGAATCAAGCTAAAATTTAAAGAATTTGATGTTGAAAATAAAAAGATTATACATATATTGATTGTTTTTCTTATTTAAACATAATTTTGATTTAAATTTCAAACGTTTTAATTATCTATTCTATATATCCTAACTATTTCACTTATTTATTTATTTTTAATGAAGGACTATACTGAAAATTAAAAGAAAGCCAAGCCTAACAAGGCAATTGTACAAAAATTTAAATCCAAACCCTAACAAAAAACCGGGAAGTCATCTTCTTCCCCAAAAAACCCTAATTCACAACATTGAACCCTAATCAACCATTCTCAGGTAGCCCAAATTGAGGCTCTCTAAGAAGGCAATAGCCTTTAGCTTCGAAGGAGCCTCATTGTTGTTGAAATCAAGCTCAGATTGAGTCTTCAGAGTCTCCTTGGCCACCCAATCTGCTCCATAGTTCTGCTCCCGGAAAACATACTTCACCACCATCTCCGATTTGATAAGTCTCCTACAGCAACTCAACAAAGAATCAAGATACCAAGGAGACTTACCAAAGGACAAAAGACGGACCAGAACCTGTGAATCAACTTCAACATCGACTTTCTCAAGCCCCATATCACTGCACAGCTTCAAACCATCTAACAAGGCTCGACACTCAGCAATCAATGGAGTCCATTTGCCGTACAGCCTACCACAACCTCTGACGATGCCACCATTCCAGTCGCGAATCCGAATACCACCAGCAGCTTCATGAGCAAAGGTACAGGCTCCATCCACGTTAACTTTATATCTACCATACTTAGGATTTTTCCATTTCAGAAATAAAGGCTTGTTTAAACCTGTAGATTGATTCACACAACCAATGCTGATACCATCCTTAGCATAGATTCCCCAGTGCTTTGCTTTTAGAACTTTCGAGTTGTCTAGACTGGTTAGAATAAAGATAATCTGCTTAATGATAGTACTAGCATTTGTGTTTTCATTCCCTAACTTCTTTTTATTTCTTCCAGACCATATGGACCAAGCAATAATGGCTGGAAGAATGGTAAAAATATCGCAGTTACTATGTGCAGACCAGTACCATCTCATCAAGATATGCGAGAATGTCATGTGAGATTGCACCTGAACCTTTAGAATAGAGCTGAAGTGAAGCCAAACAGCCCAGGCTTGAGGACACTGCACAAAGACATGGTTAGTAGTTTCTACCTCATTACAATGAATACATTTAGAAGCCATTTGTATATTTCTTGATTGCATAACATCATCTGTAGAAACCCACTTGTGAAGCACTCTCCATAACAAAAAAGAGCACTTTTTTGGAGTCAGAGCATTCCAAGATTTGGTATAAATGCTAGTGACAGTGCCTTTATTTCTGATATGATTGTAGGTGTCCTTTGAATTCAACTTACCATCCTTTGACAAAGACCACAACATAGTATCCTGACTGTTAGATAGAGTTATTTCCCTGATCTTGTCAATCTCAGTAGCAGTTACTCTAGTACTGAGCCTATCAAAGTTCCAAGATCCATCAGACCAAAAGTCTTTAACCAGATCATTAGTAGAGTCCCATAGTAACCTTCTATCATTGTCACTAGTGACTTTGATAAATGGACTGTCTGAGCACCATCTGTCATACCAAAAACTCATACTCCCCTGACCAGGAAGCCAAAAAACAAATTCCTCAGCCTTCTCTCTTGCAGAGATAACACGATTCCAAGCCTTAGACTTGAGATGAGGAGAAACAGCCAAGACGGGATGAATATTAGCCCTGCAATAAATTGACAACAAATAAGTATCCCAAAAAGAGTTATGCATCCTGAAGTTAAACCATAGCTTCATTGAGTAGACCAACTGAACATCCCTAAGCTGCTTGATGTTAAGACCTCCTTCATTGATAGGCTTGCACAACTTTTCCCACCTGGCCCAACTAACAGCTCTTTTATCACTTTTACTTCCCCACAGGAACATGTTCATCAGGATTTCAAGCCTACTGATAATGCTAGCAGGCAGAATAGAATGTTGAAGATGATAAACTGGGAAAGCAACCAGCACAGTTTGGATCAACAACAGCCTTCCAGCAAACGATAAGTGCAACTTATCCCAGTCCATGATTCTACTTCTAACCTTGTGAATCAAGTCTTCAAAATGAGCAACTCTTGTACTAATGGCAATAGTAGAGCCAAGATATTTAAAAGGGAGAAATGTATGATGAATGCTCCATAAATCTTCAATGATATTAATCTGATGATGAGGCATTTTGTTAGATACAATTAACTTTGATTTAGCAGTGTTTATTTCCTGACCAGAAACATTTTGATAATGCTCTAAAACACTCTTAACAGCTTCCATTGTCTCCAATTTACCATTAGCAAATACCATGAAATCGTCTGCAAAAGCAAGACATGCAATATTATGATCACTTCTGGTCTTGTACCTGAACAAGTTATTGTCATTAGAGATAAACTTTATAGCACGAATCAGGTATTCTTCAGCCAGAATAAATAGACTTGGGGAAAGTGGATCCCCTTGTCCAAGGCCTTGAGTATTGGCAAAGTACCCCACATGCTCACCATTCACCAAAATAGAAGAACAAACTCTGTTAATGCAGCTGCCAATAAGACCAGAAACATTAGTGTCAAAACCAAAAAGCCTCAAAACTTTAAAGAGGAACACATGATTCAGCTTATCAAAAGCTTTAGTCATGTCAGTTTTAACAATAACATTGCCAAACTTTCTATTTCTATTAATATCGAAGCTCAACTCCTGAGCCAAAAGAATAGATTCATGGATACACCTCCCCTTTACAAAGCCACCTTGCTCCACAGAAATAAGCTTAGGTAATATCTCAGCCATCCTGTTATTAATGATCTTTCCCACCACTCTAGAAAACATAGTAGTTAAACTAATAGGTCGAAAGTCTCTCCATCTATTAGGATTGTCAATATTTGGTATTAAACAGATCAAAGTTTCCTTCACACCCTTAGGAAGAGGAAAACCATTGAAGACACCCTTAACAGCATCACACAAGTCATTACCCACCACAGTCCAACATTTCTTATAGAACTCACCATTGTAGCCATCAGGACCAGCAGCAGAATCTGAGCTTAAAGACTTAATAACATCAAAGATCTCATCAGTTGTAGGGACTCTAGAAATATTATAGTTATCATCAGCAGAAACCAAAGTAGGGATCATATCCATTAAGACAGAATCAGACACTTCATTATCAGATGGAGCTAGCAAAGACTTGAAATAATCAACAGCTGAGCTACCAATGTCTTCCTTAGAAGAAATCCACTGATCACCAACCTTTATTCTGTGAATTCTATTCCTTTTAATCCTCTTCCTCACAAAGCTATGATAAGATTTAGTGTTCCTATCAGAATCCTTCAGCCAGGACACATGAGCCTTCTGCTTCCAGAAACTCTCCTCCCTATCAAGAAGCACAAGATGATTCTGTCTAGCCTCATCCAAAGTAGTTTTATTTTCATCATTAAAGACACTTTGAAGAAGAATTTCCTTTGCAATGATATTTTCTTCAGACCTCTTGAGAGCATCAAAAACATTCCCAAAAGTAATCCTATTCCAAGCCCTTAATACACCCTTTAACCTCTACTGCTTAATCCAAAAAACCATGACAGGATTCCTCACATCACCATTAATGTTAATGGACCAGCTATCTTTAACAGTCTTCATGAAATCAGGGTGAGAAACCCACATATTTAAAAACCTAAAAGAAGCTTTAGGCCTTTCAAAACTAGAGGCTACCTTAATAATCAAAGGACAGTGATCAGAACAGCTTCTAGCAAAGTGAGACACTGCAGTACAGTCAAAGAACTCCAACCAAGAAGAGTTATATAGAACTCGATCTAGCCTCTTCCACTTATGTCCATTAGACCAGGTATAAGGACACCCAGAAAAACCAGCATCAATGAACCCACAATCCATAATCAAGCTGTTGAAATCATCCATCCCTCTCTGATTAATGGTAGAGCAAGACAACTGCTCCTAAATATTAGAGATAATATTGAAATCACCAAACATTATCCATTCACAACTACCAACATCAAGGCTTCTAATCGAATCCCAAAGCAACAACCTCTGATCCCTTCTACACTTTGCATATACCACAGAAACATAAAACTCTTTACTCATTGAAGCATGACTAACCTTTAAATGAAACAGTTGCTCATTATACAAAACTACATCAACCTTATAATCCTGATGCCAGAAAACCCAAATCTTGTTATTCTCATTACTACTGAACCCAGTTAACTTCAACTTCCTGGCAACAATATTCATTTTATCAACCCTCACAAAAGGTTCCTGAACAGCAACAAAACTAGCTTTTTCAGAAATAACCAAAGACTTTAATCTTTGCATTGTCTCCTTATTAGCAAGCCCTCTTGCGTTCCAGTTGATCATAGTGATGGTCATTGATCAGGAGGCAGCCTATGGGCTCTTTTGAGCTTCATAATTTTAGATGAAACCGGTCCCTTAGAACTCCAGATCTTGGACACTTTTTTGGGTTTCTGAATATCATGTCTTCTAACCTTTTCTTTATCAATCTTGTCCCTAACAGGAGAAGAAACAAGGCTACCATCATGCTTCGGGGAACTATGAACATCATCACTCAGAACTTCGAACATATTCTTTCTCTCTAAGGTCTTCAACGCATCAATCATATCTTCCTCATTAACAGGAGATCCACTGTTCTCTCCATTAACAACTTTTCTAAGAGTGAAATTATCAGACTCCATATCAAAAGAATCAGCAACCTTGTCTACAACTATAGACTTTAACATACGACTATTAATGTTTTCATTACCAACCCCAGTGTGAACCACCTGATCCACATTAGAATCTTGAATATTCACACCATCCTTGTGAGAACAAGACACCTGATCAGAAGCCTTCCCCCTATCCTGAACATTCTTCACCAACTCATCAGCAGACACCAACTTCTTACAATTGTCATTCGAATGCCCAATGTGAGCACAATCGCTACAATACATCGGGATACTGTCATAAACCAGATTGATCCAGTAACCATCAGAAACTCCAAATTTTAATTGCATCTTTCGAATCAAAGGCTTTGAAATATCCACTTCAACCCACAGCCGACAACAATTCTGCCTTGCCCTATTTATAGAAGGAACCCAAACCTTTAATGGAGTTCCCAAAACCTTCCCAACTTCATTAATCGTAGACTTATTAAACAAGAACTCAGGCAGACCAGGAAGAGAAATCCAAACCGGAGTGAATGGACATTCGAGATTAGGATCAAACTCAGGAGTCCACTTTAACAATCTCATGGTCTTGTTTCCCAAGACCCACACGTTTCTTGACCATAGCCTCATGAAATCATCAAACTCATTAAACTCTACGAAGATGTGCCTGTAATCCCAGACCGAGACACTGTACCTTCCAACAAATTTAAACTTCGACAAAAATTTCCTAAAAGATTCCATTGGTGGCTTACCAGTTGCGAATTTAGCAACTAAAGTATGTTTAGAAATCCTTAGCAATCTTTTTTTGTCTTCAGCATCAAACATAATCACAGGGAATTCCTCTTGGAGCGAAACAGAAACCTTCGAGTGTTCAAAATCAGTGTTCTTATCTTTCAAAGTATCCGCATAAGAACCCTTCTTGATTTCATGAATCTGATCTTTATCACCTTCTTCATAAATTGGATTCGAAATAATCTTACATTCATCAACCAAAACCTATGTTTCTTTCACACTCTGTTTACCATCTTGAGATCGATCAGCTTTCCTCAGCGAAAGAAATTCAACAGATGACCCAAACTCTAGATTAACAGCCATGAACAAAGCCCAGGAACGATCTTGATCAGAAATCAAAAACAAAGAAGGAATTTGATTAACGAAAAAAACTCTGTTCTTTGTTAAGAACAGAGCGTTTCCAAGAAGACGTTTTCATCGCCCCCGAGGATAATCAATGTTAATCCTACCTCCTAACTATTTCACTTATGTTATTAAATGTGAAGCTTTTATTTATATATATATATAGGTCAAACTAGATTTCGTATATTTAAAACTAATTTGTATTATTCAAGATTTATTATTATTTTTTATGTAAAAAAAATTAAATTAAATAAAATATTCATACAAATATCTGAGACATACTCCGAAAGAGATATAAAACTACTTACCAAACAAAAAGATTATAGCATGCAATATAAATCGAAAGATTATGGCATGCAATATAAGTCGAAATACAAAATCAGTAACATGCAATCATGACCGGGAAGCTAAGAAAAGACTCTAATGCAGCTAAGCAGAGATAACCACTTTCCAGCCCGGTCGGAGATTTACCGTACCTTTGTTCGAAGAAATAGTCTCGGAGATGAGTGAAGGAAAAAAAACTAAAGTTCCTTTTTATTTAAATATAATGTTGATTAAAATTTTAAACGTTTATTTTGTTTTTATATGGTTTTAGTTTGGCACCTGTTATTAAAAGTCGTGTCAACTATTTGGATTGAAGTGTTTGGGACGTTTCGATTTTTAAGAGTTGTTCTTGTATTAGTTTGCCACGCATATAATTTTTTAATTTCGATCATCTTCAAATTAAAAAAATCAATTATTTATTTCTTTTATCCAAATTTTAGAAATATTTTCTTTCTAAAAAAATGTGATAAATGAAAGAAAAAAATCAAATTTTTTGTATGAGACCTTAATACGATGAAGTGAAAAGAGAAAGAGGCACAAAATAAATATTTTGTGAGAGATGCTAAGGATAAAGGTATTTTGGATATGTCTTCCGACAGGTTCATCGTCTAAAGCGCCGTAAGTCTTCTGATTTATGAATATTGCTTCTTGAAATGTTAGGGGATTAAATGACCCTGTTAGACAAACAGATGTTACTGATTTTATTATTAGTAATAGTATCTCCTTATTAATTCTACTGTTAGGAAAATGGCTCCTTTTTGCATGTCTTTACAAATCACTCTTCTCACCATCTAGGTAGAATTTGGATTATTTGGAACCCTAGTGTCATCACTATAACTAGAGAGTCCCAATCCTCTCAGTATATTTATTATTTAGCTCAACGTCACAATTTTAATGCTTCTTTCAGATTTACTGCGATTTATGGTTTCAATGAAGCTGTGGATAGAATTCCCCTTTGGAATGACTTGTCTACCATTTCCATGGTAGACAAGCACATTCATTGGGTTTTTCTTGGGGATTTCAACGTCATTCGTCACCCTAATGAGCGTATTGGTTCCTTCGATAATTGGACATCTGCGATAGATGACTTTAATAATTTATGCTTCCATCGTGAGCTCAGTGATCTCCGATCTACTGGCTTTCATTTCACATGGATTAATAAACATCATGATCATCCGATTCTATCCAAGATTGATAGAGTCCTTGTCAACCCTGTTTGGGATGATCTCTTCCCAATGTAATATGCTCACTTTGGTTTTCTTCGATTTTCTGACCATACAATTGTTACACTTAACCTCGAGTTCCCTCGTCTTAAGCGTAAAAATCCTTTCAAATTCTTCAACATATGGCAATCTCACCCGCTTTTCAAAGACATAGTTAATAAGAGTTGGAATAGCCTTATTGCTTCTTCTGGGATGAGTCTGGTCACAAAAAAACTTCGTAGGCTGCAGCCCGTGCTTGTGGGACTCAACCGTAAAGATTTTAGTGACATTAGCTCCAGAGTTGTAAGTGCCCAAAAAAGACTATTTCAAGCTCAATCCAACCTCGCTTGTGATCCGCTCAATCCTACTTTTGTTTCGGAAGAATGCGAAGTGTCATCAGCTTTTATCTTACTAAGTAGAGCCGAAGAATCCTTTCTTAAACAAAAATCTAGAGAAAACTGGATCAAGCTTGGTGACAAAAACACTAAATTTTATCATAATAGTATTAAGGCTCGACTTTTCCGTAATAAGATCAATTGTATCACTAATGAGAGCAGAGTTACTGTCTCTACTCCTGCTAGTGTTTTAAAGGTTTTTGTGAAATACTTTGAAAACTCTCTCGGTTCGAGACATCCTGCCGGTTATCCAGGCCTCGAAACTGTCGCCTCTCTTCTAGCCTCTAAAGTTACCAATACGGATAAGGAATCTATGATTCGTGAGATTTCTTGAGATGAGATAAAATCCGCTCTGTTCAGTATTAACAGTAACAAAGCTTCTGATCCTTATGGTTTCAACTCTTGCTTTAAAACTAATTGGAGAATTGTTGGACTAGACATATGTAATGGTGTCTTTGACTTCTTTCATTCTGAATCTTTGGAGGCCTCTTGGAGCTCCACCTCTATGGCTCTCATCCCTAAAATGGAATCTCATTATGGGTCTGCCGACTTTAGACCCATTGCTCTTTGTAATGTTAGTTACAAGATCATATCTAAGATCTTAGCTAATAGAATTAAAGATTCATTTCCTTATCCTATTGATAATTCCCAGTCGGCGTTCGTAAAAGGAAGGAATATCTTTGATAATATCCTTTTATCTCAAGAAATTTTGCGGGGGTACCACTCTAATCGTAAAGACAAAACTGTTGCTCTCAAAATTGATTTAATGAAAGCCTTTGATAATGTCAGATGGCACCTCATCCTTGATATCCTTGTTGCGATTCATTTCTGTGATAAAATGATCACATGGATAATCAAATGCATTTATTCTCCTTCGTACTCCATCAATATTAATGGAGATCACCATGGCAACTTCAAAGAACGAAAAGGTCTGAAGCAAGGAGAGCCGCTCTCCCCCTTCCTCATTGTCCTTGTCATGCAGGTTCTTTCTAGTATTCTTAAGGAGAAGAGTCGGGATAAGAAGTTCCGATTTCATTGGAAATGTCAAAAGCTCAAAATTATTAATTTATGCTTTGCAGACGATCTAAATATCTTTTGTCATTGAGACGTTAATTCTCTAATTCTTATCAAAGAGGCTCTAGATGAATTCTATACTCTTTCAGGACTAAAAGTCAACCCCTCAAAAAGTCATATCTTCTTTTCGGGTATTGATGAGTCCCTCCGGTTGGATCTTAGCACCATCATGGGATATCTGGAAGGATATCAACCAGTTAAATATTTGGGTGTGCCCCTTCTTACATCTAGAATTGACTCTTGGACCTCTAAGCATCTTTCTTATACAGGTAGACTTCAGTTTTTTAAGTTTGTCTTATTCGCTGGTCAGGTCTACTGGTCATCTATTTTTATCCTTCCCTTAACGATTATCAAAGAATTGTCTCAATATCTCGGTAGTTTTCTATGGTCGGGCTCGGCTATGAAAATCCATGGTGCCAAAATAGCATGGGCTACGGTCACCTCGCCCACTATAGAGGGCGGCCTTGGGATTCTTGACCTAAAAATCTGGAATCAGACGGCTGTCCTCAAGCATCTATGGTCTATCATAAGTAATAACAATCACTCCATTTGGAGTGACTGGATTAAGATGGAAAAAATTAAAAATAATAAATTTTGGAACCTCTCGATGGGATCCTCGCCGTTTTGGATCTGGAGGAAAAAATTTCGTCTCCGTCCTTTGGCTTGTAAAATGTGCATGGTGGTAATTGGAAATGGTTCAAGCACCTCCTTCTGGTACGATCCATGGCTCATATCTTCTTCTCTTTCTTCCCACTATGGCGAAAGTACCATCAATGACTCTAAACTTGGGAAAAACCTCAATGTCTCGGATATCATTCTCAACGGGAATTGGAACTGGCCATCCAATATTAGATAAGCAAATGCTCGAACTCGCGCTAACCTGTTGGAGATCCACATTATTATTCTCTCCCTCCCTCCTCCTAACATCTTCTCCAATGATATTCCCTTCTAGAAGGCGAAAGAATGATGCACCTCCTTCTCCATCAAGGACACGTACCGAGCCATTCGGTTGCCCAACCCTAAAGTAGGGTGGGCCGGGTTAGTTTGGAATAAATCCTATGTTCCTCGTCATTCCTTTATCTTATGGCTCGCTATATTGGGCAAGCTTGCTACCAAAGACAAGCTTCTCAGTTGGGATTATAACATCCCATCTGATTGTGCTTTGTGCAACTCTGACAATGAGACTATCTCTCATCTATTTTTTTATTGTAGCTTCACTCAGAGTATTAAGACTCATGCTGGTACTAAACTAGGATTCCCATATACCGCCTCCTATTGGCAGTCTTGGGTTTGTGAAGCGTCAAATTGGTCTCAATCTCGAAACCATACTATTGAGCATTCTTGCTTCGCCGCGATAATTTACCACGTCTAGAAGGAGAGGAACCTAAGAACTTTTGGATCCCTCCCGCCATCGCCTCTCTGGTTTCCCACCGAATCTTTTCAGATCTTCGGTTTAGATTCCAAGGCACCAAGACTGGCTAGCCATTCCAAAATTAATATTTATTACTCCTCTTTCTTGATGTGCAGGATATCCTTGGTGAGTGCAGTTCGTGATCTATCACTTCTTTGATCGCTTGGAGGATTACAGATGATGTCTCTGATGTCCCGCTTGGAGGATTGCAGATGTTGTCTCTGATGTCCATGTGTTTGCTCCGTATTTTAGATTACTTATATTGGATGAATTTTATCTATATAGTATGATTTGATCATTTTACTGTTTTGTTTTGCAATCGACGTTCCTTAGTCGATTGTTGATGTATTTCTTAGGGTATGCCCCAGATTCTTGTATGAACCTTATTTCAATTTATTTAATGCTTTATACACGAAACAAAAATGTGAGAGAATAATAATAATAGACTTAAGAAATCTTCGTTTACTTATTTATCATAATAATATTTATTTAGTTATCTCCAACAAAATCTCTTTCGAACATTTCAATATTCTGTTAGCTTCTTCTTGTTGAATCAAGCTAACATTTAATGAAATTGATGTTGAAAAAAATATTATAAACACACTAATTGTACTTTTTATTTAAACATAATTTTGACTTAAATTTCAAACGTTTAAATTTTTTATTCTGTATATCATAACTATTTCACATATATCATTAATTGTGAAGCTTACATATGTAGTCAAACTAGATTTCAGATATTTAAATTCAAACTAGATTTCAGATATTTAAAATCAATTCATCTTCCTGATTTATCCAAGATTTACCATACCATCGTTAAAAGAAATGTTGGGAATATAGTTTAGAGATTTCCGGATAAACTCTGAAGTCTTGTTTTAACAATTTTAGATCGAAATTATTTTGATGGTTCTCCAAAATTTTCAACTGGATAAAATCAGAGCTTGTCTTTTCAACAATCAGAATCTATATATTTATTGTGATTCTTTTTTTCATAGAACCATACTAATTTATTCAACCAAAATACGCAAACTGTAAAACAGTTTTATGTCCAAAAACGGTTAAAATTTCAAATGATAAAACCGACCAAAAATTCAAATTCAAATTCGAATTAATTTTCTAAATTCGAATTCCTATGAATTTTTATAATAGCCTCATCATTCAAATAAATTTAACCACAGCCACGCACCGTCCCCCTTGGACCTACTAATCATAATATATTCTAACAAACGTGTACACCACACTCTCCAACTTGTTCGATAATATATTACGACTACATTGGTCGACTAGTCAATCCAATTACACTAAAATATCCAACAATATTCCCCCATTTTAGTGCAATTCATGATTAAATAAAACTAAATCACAACAAATAACAAATTTATGCATAAATAAAATATCGTGATGATTGAATTTCATATTATTATATTACACATTTGAAATATTCAAATATCAATGTATCACTAAGGATTGAATCTTTACTATCCATAATGAATACTCAAAGATAATATACACATAAATTTATATTCTCAAATGTTCTCACTTGACACTATCTTTTACTAGCCTTGTGTCATTATCCTTCTTAAGCATATCAAAGCCAAGTCCTAGATTCTCGAAGCGGCTAAACTTCATGCTTAAATAAGTAGATATTTTACTATTGCACATGCATATGCAATTTTTAAAAAGAACTATGAAGAAGATAAACTTCAACCTCCGCAACTTGCATGTCTGAACACATACTTTGGGATAATACTACTAATGTGTTCCAATCTCTAGATGTTAAGCTTTCCATATTGAATTCAGCACCTAATGTCATATTAGATGGGAATTTTTGAGATATTTTAAATGGACTTTAATCTCATCCCAATAGTCGATTTGTGAGAAAAATCTCTATTTAACCCTTTGGTTAAATGATCGGCTAAATTATATTGAGTTCTCACAAAATCTACTGAAATAACATCATGTGTGATGCGCACATGAATCATATTGTATCTAACATCTAAGTGTCTAGACCTGCCTTTTAAAACTTGTCTATAGACATTAGCCAATGCAGCTTCATTATCACATTCGATAGATATAAGTGATATCGGTTTGGGCCACAATTAAATTTCATACATCAAATTTCTTAGCCACACAGCTTCTTTACTAGCTGTTGCTAATGCCACAAACTCTTATTCATCATTGAATCAGTAATTCGACTTTTTTTCTTAGATGCCCAAGAGATAGCAAGTCCTCAAGTAGAAATACACACCCACTTGTGAAAGAGTGGACTTCCATATTTGAAATATAACTCGCATCTGAATATCCTACTAAGCTTTCCAACAACAAATCCAATATCTGGCCTAGTGCTAGTCATGACATACATATACCAAGAAGTTTCTCAGTTTCCTCCAAATTTTTCATCTCAAAACTAGATGATAAGAATCTATTTATTTCATCAACTTTATTTGGTCGATCCCAAAAATCAACATGTCACTCACGTATAAACTGATCATAACCCATTTATGAATAACACCAAAATTTTAGTAAAATCGTAAATTATATTATATATCTATATAACATCACAAATTTACCAAATTTGTAAATTTTATTATATCCGATTAAATAAATTAATTATATATAACAATTTTCACCTGCATACGATATCTCTATTATTTTATAAATTCTCTTTTTATTTATCTATTTATAATATAATTTGTGCAAGTATATATGATTTTACACTCCATCCATGCAGAAACAATTTAATAAATGTGCTACGTCATGGACTTTACAATAAATGTATGCAGCCAAAGACTTTAGATGCATGACATAATCATGCATTTAACAATCATTTAACACTGTATTAATTATTTAATTAAAATTGCACTATAGAGTTTAATAACAAACTGTTTCTGTTTAGGTGCAGTTTATTTCCTTGTCTTGGCTCAACCTCACGCAATAGAGTTTATAGCTACTGCTTATAGATTTCACTGAACCAGGGTAAAGATAACCATTGCCTTCCTCTCTTTCATGAGCGACAAACAAGATTGAGACATCAAAATTGCCAACAACTTTGAAAACCGGTACCTACAAGATAACGTCTTTCTAGATTCCTAAAGGACACCACTCCTGTGAAATTATCCGGTAGCCAACAACAGAAACAAAACCAAGAAATACATATACTAAGTTACCAAGCTCATCATTCTGGTTAACCCAAATCCATGTCAACACCCTAACGGACAAGAAATCTACAAAGCCTTTTGTAGGAAGAAACACCGTTTCACCATTCAATAAGGTCTCAATATGGCACAAGTTCTACCATCTCACATTGAGTGAGCCAAACTTTTCCAGGGGCCACAAATGTACCAAGGGATCTACTACATAGGCTGAGATTACATAAATCCTTTGGCGAGAGGGATCGAGAAACAACGAAAAATACATCATCGGAGAGAGAGTACGAGAATACTAAATCAAAAACCATTCTAGTTTCCACTTTTGATCCAATAAAACTAATATTTTTAGAAAAAAAACTCTTATAATTACTTGATACATATACTCAAATCTCGAGCCGAATACCGCAAGTATCATATTTATGTAACCTGGCATCGTCTTCCTAATAAGATCACGATAACATATTTACACGTGGAATTCATATCCTGGTTCAGATTCTTTGTTTTCTGGTTCAGCCTCAGATTATTTAAAAAATCAAATACTACGTGTTAGATAATTACCAAGCATCAGTTGCACTGTCAGGCGTGTTTTACTCTTTTTCTACGTTTCTTTACACTTAAATGCATTGCATGTTCCTATATTAATATATAATTGCAAAAGTCGTTCAAGTGTAAACACAAATCCATATATTAATACATAAACTTAATTTATACAAAAAATATAGTAATGACCGCATATAGAACAGTAAACGTGGTTCTAGTGTAAACACAAATAATACCATTATTGCATATGTTGTCTGATTCCTTTTTGAAATGTTATTTTCATGTAAAATTAAACAATACTTACATGTATAACCATAGAAGCAGTTATTAAACAAATAACTCCTTCATTTTTGAAATAGTTTCGAGCAATTAAGATCACATGCAATTATAAACACAGGTTATCACCATTTTTATAATCTAAAAACTCATAACAAACAAAGAAACTTACAATACGATGATACTATAATTCCTTTCGTGTTTTAATACTTGATTATGGATTCTTCGATGCCAATAAAAAATTTCTTTTAAGTTATCCGAAATGAGAAGTCATCTTATACAAATCTCGTCATTTCAATCTTCACAAAACAAGAAAATATAATTTCAATAATTTATTGGGAATATAGTGTAGAGATTTCCAGATAAACTCTGAAGTCTTGTTTTAACAATTTCATATTAAAATTATTTTGGTGTTTTTCCAAAATTTTCAACCGGATAAAATCAAAGCTTTTCTTTTGAACAATCAAAATATATATATTTATTGTGATTCCTTTTTTCACAAAACCATACTAATTTATTCAACCAAAATACTCAAACTGTAAAACACTTTTATGTCCAAAAATGGTTAAAATTTCAAATGATAAATCATAATATATTCTAACAAACGTGTACTCCACACTATCTGACTTGTTCGTTAATATATTATGACTACATTGGTCGAATATTCAATCCAATTACACTAAAATATCCAACAGGAAACCATGATGAATTAGAAATGATTTTATTAATAAATTAGAAACAAAAAAAGAAAGAAATATGGAAGATCTTAGATAAGTTCTTTATGGTATGATCGGATTGTAATCATATTTTTCTTTTAACTTTCTTATGGTATAATTGGATTTTAATCATGTTTTTATTTTCTTCTCTTTAGATTAGAATTTGATTTTCACGGGTTTTGATTGTATTTTGATTATTGTTTTTCTTTTTGTAGTGATTCAGTAACTGAGAGAAGGATGATTAGAAAATAGCTATGAATCAATGATTTTGGAGTGAAAATTCCACAATGTTAAAGGTATAAATGTGTAAATTGGCTTCCCTAATAAACAAAATTGATGATGATTTTAAGTCTATGTTTCTAAACTTATGAGTCTTTTTCTTTAGTTTTTTATTTTGAATTTAAAAACATCACATTAAATTGTTTTGGATACTAATATATTTAATTATTTTTCATTTACCATTAAAAAAATTGTTGTTATTAGTGGTAATTAAGCTTTGGAATTTTTTTTAAATTCATGTTAGCAAAAGTTTAGATATAAACGATATTATATATGAGGAAATTTTCAAAAAAAGTAATATAAATTTTTAAAGAATAAGTTATCTTTGAATTCTAAGGTAACTCTTGAGTATTTATATCGAATAAGTTTTTCTTATTCCAATTTGATTTGGTTTTTTAAGCGATAGATTTTTATTTCAATTTGATTTGGTTTTTAATGTGAGGATTTGATTATATTTCTATTGATTGAGAATTTGGAAAACTAAACTTCTATAAAAGTTAAAAACAATTCTCAAGAGATTTTTAAAATGGTATTTCCTCTAGGAGAAGAATTGTTTTGTCTCATTATAAATGTCGTTCTCATATTTCAATGTAGTATTGGTTACGTATATTCCACTTTCAACGAATAAAATATTTAGTCTTCTGCACAAGTTATTAACTCCACGAATCAAATTTACTTTTTTTTCAAAGTCATTATTACTTTCCTTAATATTGATGAAAAAACCTTAAACAAATGTCTAAAAAAACATTAGTACTCTAATTGCAAAATTACGTGTAATTTGGTTAATAAAAAATAATTGTGTTCAAGTTACATAATTATGTGCAAATGTGTTGCGTAAAAGAAAATAATTACGAAAATGTGAGTTTGGTTGCTAAATAAGTTTTGATTGTGTGAAAAAATAAAATACAACCTATTTTTGTGAAAATAAATATAATTTGGTGTAAACAACAAACTTTCTTGTAGTTGGAAAAATATGTATTTTGTGTTGAATTTTTATTTGAAAAAAAATATCCTATATTCTAGTTGCAGAAGTACATATAATTTGGTTGCTATAAAAAAATTATGTTTCAGTTACGAAATTACGTGCAAATATATTGCAAAAATAATCACGAAGATAAGACTTTGGTTGCGAAATAAGTTTAAATGTGAGGAATAAAATGCAAACTTGTCATAATATTTTTTGAATTAGAATTTTAAAAAATAAAGTTTTGAAAATTAAAGATGACTAATTATTAGGTCCTACGTGCTTGTGTGTTTCAGTGATATTAATAAAAAAATATGGTATAAATTGTTTTTGATAAATTTCAAAACACAAATAATTATAAGTAATCTAAATGGTTATTATTTCACGGACAATATATAACACCCTTTAATAATTCGTAAAAAATCTCAAAGAAATTTGACGGAAGAATGAAGAATTTGAAAAGTGAGGATTTTAGAAATGGATGAAGACACACAAACACTTACCGAAATTCGAACTCCAAAAAAAATATTGTTTTATAGAGGACATGTTCTTCTATATGTTTCACTTTGTGTCAAGCTCGGTATAGATGATTCAAAAAAATTAAACCAAACCACTTAAAAATGAATCTTTATATTCTTTTGTTCTGGCACTCGGATATGAAAAATAGACATAAAAACTCATTAAAATGCTTGAAGCTCTCTAATTTTCTTAAGCAAAATTATAAAAAATAAAAAAACCTAAACATAGGTATCATCAGATTTTAAGCATAGAAACATCTAGGAAAAAAGTGTTTCAAAACATTCAAATGGCAATCGAAATAAAAGCACCGTGCCTAATTTTGTTTTTAAGCTACCAATAAATTGGGCCAATTTTAAATCCAAACTTAATAACGTTAACCCGAAACCTATTTAAGACTAATATTGTTTTGCATCAGTAAAATTGTTTGTAAAGAAGATAAATTAAAATAAAATAGTTATTAACCCGAAACTATGAAAGAAAAGATTAGACAAGCACCGACGTAAACGGAACGGAGATCTAGCGGCACACGCCTTAAGGTTATTTTCAGAAAACCAAGGAAACAAACAAAACGGTCGCTCAACGCCGTTTTCTTTCTTCAAACGTAACATATTGATATTGCCTAACGACCCATGCTCTATCATTAATTGCAGTCTATTATTCTAAATAAATCAAGGTCAGGTGGGGGTCCGTGGCTCCTTAACAGCATTAGGACTATGTTAAGGATAAAATTCAAAATTATTAAAATGGTCGTATGTTTGTTTTTCTAATTTTATTTTGTTTAGAAAGTAAAGTTATATTTATTAATGAATTTTTTTAATTTTAACTATTTATTTAATAGTTCAATACTAATAAAATTGATAAAATAAATAGAACTTAATTGAATTGAATGTATTTTAAAACGAAAAACAAACGGTAAAAAATGATACGTGTATTCATTATGAAAAATTACGCCACTATAATATATGTAATTAATAATTATTTTTTTTAGTAAAGGACTATATTGAAAATTAAAAGAAAACCAAGCTCTAAAAGGTAATTGTACAAGATGATGTTTTGTTGAAGAGATGGCTTTTCTTCAAGAAACTTTGTTCTTCAAGAACAGAGTAAAAATTTTCTGATTCGATTAAGCTGTTCTTCCATGATTCTTCTCTTTGCTTGGGAGAATGATCAATAATCTCGATATCTTAAAGGAAGACTTTCCTATACTTAGGAATCCGTCCGTTGCGATTTCAGGTGGAAATGGTGACAAGAACAGAGTTCAAGTGAATGAGAAAAATGATTCTGTTTGTAACCTGATCTCCAATCCTATTTACGAAGAAGTAATTAAAGATAAGAACTTGGATATTCAGATCAACCAAAAAGATTCGTATGCAAATATGTTGAAGCAGAATAAAACGGAGTTTGTTCACTCCTCTGTTTCTATTTCTCGAAGCAGTGATTTTCCTGTAATCACTTTCAACGTTGAAGACAAAGATCATCTCTTAAAGATCTCCAAACACACTTTGGTTGCAAAATTTGCATCTGGAAAACCATCTATGGAAAGCTTGAGAAAGTTTCTATCAAGATTCAATTTTAAAGGGAGTTTCAGTCTCTCCATCTGGGATTTTAGGCACGTCTTTGTGGAATTCGCTGATCTTGAGGATTTTAAAACGTTATGGTCTAGAAACGTGTGGGTTTTGGGTGATAAAACAATGAGACTTTTAAAATGGTCTCCTGGCTTTGATCCAAGTCTTGAATCACCATATACGCCGGTTTGGATTTCTCTGCCAAACTTACCTGAGTTCTTGTTTAATCGGTCAACAATCACAGAGATAGCGAAGATATTGGGAACTCCTTTAAAGGTTTGGGTTCCTTCAATAAATAGGGCTAAGCAGAATTGTTGCAGGTTCTGGGTGGAGATTGATGTTTCGAAACCTCTGGTTCACAAGGTTCAAGTCAAGTTTGGGGATTCTGAAAATTATTGGCTTCAACTGGATTATGATAAGGTTCCTCTGTATTGTACTCACTGTGCCCACATTGGTCACTCTGTTGATCAATGTAAGAAAATATTGTTAGTTCAAGAAAAGGTTGCTGCAAACGTTGTGAATGATTGTTCTGAAATCCCTGACCAAATTTCTTGTTCTTTAAAGGAAAATCAGGTGATTCATAATGGTAATCTTCTGGATAGGAGTGGTTCTTGTGATCAACAGCCTCAGGAGATTAATGATCTTCCACATGAAGATGGAAGGCTTGGAAAAACATTAAAGTCTATTGTTGTTAATAAAATATCTTCTGTTGTGGATCAAGATATTAGAAATGTTGAGGAATCTGATAAATTTCAAGATGAGGATTCTGTTCGATGTGTTTTGGCTGATGATGGTTCTACTGAATTAGTTGATGAGAATGAATTAATAGACGCTTTGAGAACCTTGGAAAGAAGAAATGTTTTTGAGACTCTTAATGAAGAAATACATGATTCGCCTACTCATGATGGAAGTCTTAACAACTCTCCTGTGAAGGGAAGTTTAGTTGAGAATAAACAGAAGAGACAGGATTCTAAAAAAGGGAAAAAGACTTTGAATGTTTGGAATACTAAAGGTCCTGTATCTTCAAAGATATTGAAGATGAAAAGGGCTCAGAAATCATGTTTTAATACATGACCATTTCGATTTTATGTTGGAATGCAAGAGGTATCGCAAACAAAGAAACCATACAAAGATTGAAGTCTATTGTTATTTCGTCAAAAGTTAGTTTTGTTGCTGTGCAGGAACCATTTGTGAATTCTGATAAGTTGGATTGGTTAGCAAAGAAGCTGAAGATGTCTGGTTTTTGTTGTAACATGAATAATAAGATCTGGGTTTGCTGGAAGCAGGATTATAGAGTTGATATGATGTTTGATAGTGATCAGCTCTTACATCTTAAAGTGGCTCATCCTACTTTGAATAAAGTCTTTTATGTTTCCATCATTTATGCAAAGTGTAAAACTGATCTGAGAACTGCTCTTTGGAATGATATTAGAGATCTTAATGTTTCTGCTCAAGAATGGATTTTGCTGGGTGACTTTAACATTATTGCTAGTATTCAAGAGC
The DNA here is from genome assembly GCA_036936605.1 of Limnanthes douglasii subsp. nivea. Classification (NCBI taxonomy): domain Eukaryota; kingdom Viridiplantae; phylum Streptophyta; class Magnoliopsida; order Brassicales; family Limnanthaceae; genus Limnanthes; species Limnanthes douglasii. The sequence continues at coordinate 45,680,353 of JAUPFV010000002.1, forward strand.
AGATTGGTTGTTCTACTATTAATCAGAAGGGGATGGATGATTTCAATGGTTGTATCATGGACTGTGGCTTGATGGATGGGGGTTTTACGGGTTCTGCTTTTACATGGTCCAATGGTAGAAAATGGAAGAGGTTGGATCGAGTATTGTATAACTCTGCCTGGCTTGAATATTTTGATTGTACTTCTGTCTCTCACATGGCTAGAAGTTGTTCCGATCATTGCCCTATCCTTATCAATGTTGCTTCTAATCTAGAAAAGTCGAAATCTTCTTTTAGATTTTTGAACATGTGGGCTTCTCACCCTGAATTCTTGAAGATGGTAAAGGATAGTTGGAATGATAATGCTGCTTCTGAGGTTGGTAATCCTATCAAATCTTTTTGGCTTAAGCAGCTTCGTTTGAAATCTGATTTAAAAAGATGGAATAAGTGTGTTTTTGGTAACATTTTCGATTCCATTAAGCTTTCTGAAGAATCAATCATTAATAAAGAAGCTTTGCTTATTAATGAGTTCAATGAGGAGAATAAGTTGGAATTGGATTTAGCTAGACAGCATCATTTAACTTTGCTTAGTAGGGAGGAGTCTTATTGGAAACAGAAGTCTCATACTAGTTGGTTGAAAGATTCTGATAAAAATACTGCTGCATATCATAGCTTTGTTAGGAAAAGAATTAAGAGAAACAGGATTGATAGAATTAAAAGTGGTGAAATTTGGTTGAATGATAAGAAGGAGATTGGTGAGTCTGCTGTTGAGTTTTTTAAAGAGCTTCTTTCTCCTAGTCCTAGTGTTGTGTTGGAGGATGATTTGTTGAATGTTATTCCTTCTATTGTATCTGAGGAGGACAACAACATTTTGACTAGGATTCCTGATGATATTGAAATCTACAATGTGGTTAAAGGTTTGAAATCCGATTCTGCTTCTGGGCCGGATGGGTTTAATGCTGAATTTTACAAGCTTTGTTGGAATATTGTGGGTTTGTGCAAGGCTATCAAGGGTTTCTTTCATGGTTATAGGCTTCCTAAAGGGGTGAAGGCCACTGTAATTTGCCTGATTCCCAAGGTTGATAATCCTAACAAATGGAAGGATTTTAGACCGATTAGCTTAACAACTATTTTTACAAGGATCTTGGGGAAGATTATTAATAATAGATTGGCTCTGTTACTTCCTAATCTGATATCTGAGGAGCAGGGTGGCTTTGTCAAGGGCAGGAATATTCAAAATTCAATCATGCTTGTTCAAGAATTGTGTTATGATATTGATAGAAACAAGAGAAGTGGTAATGTGATTCTTAAGACTGATATGACTAAGGCTTTTGATAAGCTTAATCATAGTTTTCTCCTTCATGTTCTTAAGGCTTTTGGTTTCAATCAATCGTTTGTTGGTCTGATTCACAGTTGTATAAAAGATGTTTTCTTTTCTATCCTGGTCAATGGGGAGGTTACTGGTTTCTTTCCTAGTTCTCAGGGTCTTAGACAAGGGGATCCACTCTCCCCTAGTCTTTTTATATTGGCTGAAGAGTATCTTATTAGGTGTATTAAGATTAAAGCTTCTGAGCAGTCTATGATTAGATATAGAACAAGGAGTGATATGTTTATTGATTGCTTAGCATTTGCTGACGATTTCATGCTCTTTACAACTGCTGATCCTGATACAATGAGAGTGGTTAAAGGCATTATGGATCACTATCAATCTGTTTCTGGCCAACAGATTAACAATATAAAGTCTAAGTTCATTGTTTCTACAAAGATTGATACTCAGAAAATCAGATTCATTGAAGATATGTGGGGGATCAACCATTCATGTTTACCCTTTAGTTATTTGGGTTCTACAATATCAAATAATACTAGAATTGCTAACTTTGAATCTATTATTTGTAAAGCTAGAAGCAGACTCCTGGATTGGGACAAGCTTCATTTGTCTTTTGCTGGTCGTCTGATGCTCATTCAATCAGTTTTGATGGCTTTTCCTGTCTACCATTTGCAGCACACTGTTCTTCCTGCTAGTGTGGTTAACAGATTGGAAGTGCTTTTCAACAAATTTCTGTGGGGCTGCAAAGAAGATAAAAGAAGCATAAGTTGGGCTAGTTGGAAAAGACTTTGCAAACCTTTCAAAGAAGGAGGGCTTAATGTTAACAACCTGATTGATATGCAGCATGTGTATGCAATGAAAAACTGGTATAATTTCAGAAAGCAGTGTTCTCTTTGGTCTAAGTTTATGTTATCTATCTATTGCAGAGATGCTATTCATCCCACTATGGCCATCTCTTCATATAGAAGATCTAAAACATGGGCTACAATTATGAATGTTAGGGATGAAACTGAGAAGTTAATGTTCTGGTTACCTGGTCATGGGCATCTAAGTTTCTGGTATGATAGGTGGTGCTCAGAGAGACCATTTATTAGTACTACCAATGATAATCAAAGAAGAACTTTATGGGATTGTTCTGATGATCAGGTTAGTCAATTCTGGATAAATGGTAGGTGGGATCTGGATAGACTTCATTTTTTGGTCACTTCAACTGAGGTTGCCAAGATCAAAGACATTACATTATCTAACAAGAAAGATGAGTTGATGTGGTCTTTATCTCAGAATGGTTTATTCAATACAAGGGACACATTAAACTACATCAGGTCTAAAGGCAGTATAACAAAGCTTTATGATAAGACTTGGAATTCTGTCTCCCCTAAGAAATGCTCTTTTCTGTTATGGAGGGCTCTTCATAACTGGATTCCAACAGATGAAGTGATGCAGTCTAGGAATTTTCAGTTGGTCTCAAAATGTGTCCATTGTGAAAGTACTGAATCGACTCACCATGCGTTGGTTCATTGTCAGGAGGCCTGGTCTGTATGGAGACATTTTAGTGGTATTTTTAAAGTTCAGATACATTCTTATATGACTATTTCTCATGTGACAATGAAATGGTACTGGGCTGCTCAGAAGAATTGTGATATCTTCACAATCTTACCAGCTATCATAACTTGGTGTATATGGTCAGCCAGAAACAAGAAAAAGATGCAAGGTGAGTTTACTAATTCTGCTACTATTATCAAGCATGTATTGTACATTCTTGCCAGTCTAGATCAGAGTAATGTTCTGAACAAAAAGCACTGGGGAAGTTTTAGTCGTGAAGCATTGAAGCTGGGATGCGTTAATCAGGTAAATAAAGGTTTTAAAGCTCTTCACCCAAAATGGAAGAACCCTAAACAGGGGAGATATAAGATAAATGTTGATGGTGCTTGTACCTTAAACGGTGAATCGGCTGGAGGAGTGTTGATTCGTAATAGCAATGGTGACATTGTTGCTGGCATGGGTTGTCTCTTTGGTAAAAGCTCCTCTTTGATTGCTGAATGCAGAGCCATGTTTGAAGGTTTGAAGCTGTGTAATAGGCTTCAAATTACCAATGTGGATGTAGAAATCGACTCCTCAATCTTAATCAGTTTGTTGTTGTATGGTGATGCTCCATGGTATCTTGAACCAATGCTGCGATGCTGTAGGAAGCTTCTTTATTCAACAATGGTGGTAAATCAGATTTATAGAGAACAAAACTTGGGGGCAGATTGGATTGCCAAGTCTGTTCTTGAAACTAAGTTGGGTTTGGAATTTCGAGGGAATGATGCACCATTAAAGTTGAAAGCAATTGCTTTTCTTGAGAGCATTAATATGGGGTATTTGAGATTTCGAAACTAGGGTTGGATTTGGGGTTTTGGCTGAATGTTGAAGATGAAGAGGAGGGCGCGAATCTGTTTGGTTTTTAATTTTGTGTAATTTGGCCTTTTGAGGCCTGTACTTTTCTATTTTCTCAATAAAAGCCCTTTTGATAAAAAAAATAAAAGGTAATTGTACAAAAATTCAAAACAAAACCCTAATCAAAAGCGGGAAGTCATCTAATTTTTATATATTATTTGTATTTATAAATATAAGGTAGTAATATGTAATATAATAATATTATATTTTTTTATATCAAAATATTATATCAAACTAATTTATAATTAAAGTTTAAACTAGTAATATTCAAAATATATCATACTAAATAGACGTCGTTTATAGAGAACGACTGGTTATTCTGAAGAAATTTTTAAATTTGAAACAACAACTAAAAGCTTGTCGAGAACTTAAATAGAAATATTGATGCAATCTTTGACGAAGGTGTAGGTTTAGAGGTTGTAAGCCTTTGAATAACGACTCGGACAGTCACACCAGCTCTGAGCCTGCAACAACTTTTGCAATGGATATTCGACGGCTAGCGTAGAACTTGCACGAGTACCATTTTAATAATTTCAATTTTTTTTAAAGTTAAGTGAAAATTGGATTCGTAAATGAAATCGATGATATAACATCTGAAGGGCCATGAAGAGGAGGAATGTGATTATGCTACAAGCCCTATGATAAGGAAGGGTCACCATATAGCAACTAACAGATGCAAGAACCACTCCTTAAGGCCAAGATCTAAACACAACAAGGAAAATTTTGGACAAGGATCATTTGGTCATAGTGGCAGATGACGACACAAGAAGAATGACAAGCGAATTAACAATAACCCCCGATCACGGGCTATATGAAAAGCGTTGTCTAATGAAACTCGATAAATTTTGTTCTCATTCATAAAAAAGAAATTCAAAAATCTAAAATGAAAGATATCAAATGTGCTTGAAAATGCAGATTTATTAGTTGATGAGGAGATCGAGATATAGTTACCACTAAATAAACAAGCAAACCCTTATTTAGTTAAAGTCATATCAAGCAAGAAAGACGTGGAGATGCTACAACAAGGTGAGATCGACCGTCTAGCTCACCAGTTGAGAAACAAACAAACGAGTTATTTATGCACTTATGAGAGCAATATCTATCACAAGCTCACATACTTATGTTTTTTATCTGAATATTTAATACGGAAGATCCAGACGAATGAGATGATGCTACCTCGAGAATGTTGCAGGATAGGTATGAAGCAGAAGCTCCGGAAAATGAGAAGGAAAATAGGGGATCACGAGAAGGCAAAAACAAAAAATTCAGATCGAAGATCTAATGATAGAGATCGGAGGCAACAAAATTTCAGCAGGGACAAAAAGAGGATCATGACTCCGACATCCAAATACATTATAAGGGGAATGAGAAAATCGAAACCAATGATGGAACAGAAAAAAAAGATCCGATCATCCAATAGGTCAAAGATACCAGAATACTATCAACCACGGGAGTAGTGTCGGGATATACACCACTACCAAAAACATTTATGCCTCCACAAGGTTATCTTTCATCCTCAAACTATTTACAATTTAATTATCCAGATCAAAGCACAAAGGATTCCAACCGGGATATCCATCGTATCTTGCCCAAATGCAATAAAAATAATATGGACATGAATGGAAACATGGCGCTCCATCATATCAACCAGGATATGTACAACCAATCTCATACAACTATAGAGGCGGGCTAAAGGATAAAACTAAATCAAATGGTGCAAAATGGAAAGGGCCAGGTTTCTAAAAGGTTTACTCGTTTGTAGATGGTACAAATGACATCTATGAGGATGAAGAACCTCAAGAAGATGATGAGTCCCCACTAACCCTACATTACGATAACTACAAAATGGATAAGCATGATGGAAAAAGATATTTGGAACACAATATTGAATAATTTGACAATGAGATGTTGCAACATAGAGGGGATGATGTGATCAAGTGTCGAGCTTTTGTCAGCAGTGGTCTACTAGGTTGTATAAAGAACTAAAAAATATTTCACACAATATTTAAAACCCAATTTGTAAGTTAGAAAAGAAATCAAAGAAGATGGGAACTACATAGTCCGCTTTAAGAAGATAGACGATGGAAGTCTAAAGGACTACACCAAAAGTTTCGTTGAAACAAAATCTAAGTTATAGGATTGCCATGATCTGGTGGTAGTAACATATTTGAGACAATGAGTCAAAGAAAGTATCTTATTTAAAGTAATCATGAAAAATAAATCATTAAATTTTGGAACTTCGTTGGTCCAAGTGGAGTGGTTCACCAAAATGGATGAAGTATCCAAAGTAAAGAAAATGAGAAATACTAACAGTCCAAGTAAAACCTCATCGGTAAGCACAATATAAATATTATGGCACCAATAAACACAAATAACAAAGAACCAAATAGTAAATACACTCCAGCTTTTATCAGACCGAAATCAAATCAAAATCAAGAGGCAAATCCAAAAGATATTTACAATGTAGGAAACGCCACATGGATAGATCGACCACCAAGAGAACGGAGTCACTTGCAGCAATATATGAGAAAATAAAAACCTTTCTCAAGTACAATAAACTTATAAAGTTATTCAGACTAAACAAAAACATAGATTAAACCAAATAATGTAAGTTTCATATTGATATAAGTCGCTTCACTAAAGATTTTTTGTCTTTGCATGATAAAGTCCAAGTCTTGGTAGACGTAAGAAAAGTGCACGAGTTTGTAAAAAACAAACCAATGGATGAGCAACAGGGTTCAGGTAATGCTCGAGAAAAATATCATAACCGAAGAAAAGCAAGTAAAAGAAGATGATTACCTGGACCGTGATCCAAACAGACAAAAAAAGAGTAACTGTGGGGGAGATCCGTACTCCGAAATAACAAAAAGATCAATGAAGTGGTACGTCGGATGGTGAAATCGAGATAGTATGTCAATATAAAATATCCCCGCACTTTTACAGAATTGCATACCCAGAATTTTCCTTTACAAATGATGATCTAAGGGAAGTAGCTTCTCCTTATAGTGATGCAATACTTATAACAGTACAATTCACCAATATAAAAATCATGAGAGTGATGATTGATAGGGGAGCTGAACGAATATCTTATATCGAGAAACATATGAAAGAATAAGAAGAGCACTAACAGTAATCCAAATTCAAAGAGTCCTAACAGGTTTTACAGGTTATAATTCCGCAATCCAATGAGAATTAACATTGGACATTGTATTGAGAGAACAAGAATTCCATAAAAAGATAACATGTCTTTTCTGGTAGTAGATGGGTCATCCCCATATAACATAATTTAGATTGGTCATGGCTAGAACACTGGGTGTTTTAGTATCTAGAATACGTTAATGTATAAGGTATCATATAAATAGTAGACTGGTCATAATAAGAGGAAACCAAACAACAAGCAGGGAATGTGATGTAAAATTCCTATCTCTCAAAGCATAACAATCAGAAATGAATGGATCGTCTTGGAAAAAGTAGATAACGCCAGAAAGGGCCCTCGTTTAGTTCAATTGGGAGAAGAAACAGAAGAAGTTTTTATGGAATAAGGAAAAACCTTGAAGATCGACAGAAGCATACCAACTGATCTCATGTATAAAACTTTGAATTTTCTAAAGAATAACCTAGATATGTTTGCGTGAAGTATAAAAATAGGAGTCCATGCTGAGGTCATATTTCACCAGTTAAATATCAATAATAATTTCATATCGATACTATAAAAAATAGGGTTTATTCTCAACAAAAAAATGAGGCGGTTATCACCTAGATAGACTGACTGACGTTTGTATAACATATAAGATAGTCCCTTTATCTAATGTGGACAGTAAATCAAGTTTTGGTCCAAAAGAAAAATGAGAAGTGGAGAATGTGCATGAAATTGATAGACTTAAATAAAACATACCTGAAAGACCTCATTTCACTACCAAGAATTGACCAGCTTGTAGATGCAACATCATTTAACAAAATGCTATCATTTATGGATATTGTCGTATGATGCAATCAAATCTAGATAAAATAAGAAGATCAAGAACACACAACGTTCATCACCAAAAGAGGGATATATTGCTACAAAAGAACACATTTTGAATTAAAAATAATAATGAAGCAACCTATTAAAGCCTATATGAAGAATACCATCTAACAGACCTTGTCGAAACATTTAGCAACCTAGGAATGTAATAGAAGTCAAAATCTTAATAAGAAGATTAACTGCCTTAAATAGGTTTATTTTAAAATCCTTAGACAAGTGTCGCCCCTTTTTCCAAGTGCTAAAAATGATGAGGAAATTTCTAACGGACTCCAGAGTACGAGGATCATTCTGTAACATCAAAAAAAAATCTTAGTATCACTAGAGGTATTAACGAATCCTGAGCGAGGAGAAAACTTGTACATGTGTTTGGCCGTATCTTTCATTGTAGTTTAATGAGTATTTTAAGACTCTGATATCGAACCCAAAGGAATAAATCTACTTTTTTCAATCTATAATTGAATATAACAATTATACTAACTAATAACCAAAAAATAAAGTTCAAAATTTTTAATTCAATATATATGTGTGATTTATAGTATAAAAAATAAAATTAAAATTGAAATTGAAATAAATCAATATTAATACTGTTAAGGGGATACCAAATATGTATCAACAATTTATTGTATTTTATATAATCAAATTACCCAAAAAAATTTAATTATATTTTAATATCGGGTTCTTTTCCGAGTGTTATGATCATCTATTGATCTAACATAGATAACATTCTTGTATGACTAGTTATATCTCTAGTCCCCTACCTCATACAATTAGGTCATAAATTCTAAGAACATAGTTAACACTTCATTTGGTCATGGCCGTAATAAACTACTCATTCAAACCAGTGGCATTGATATAGTTTAGAAGTAGCTATTACCTCTCGGTCTCAACCTAAATCTATGATCAATTGATTAATCACATAGGAAATTGAAAGCATTATGATTAATATCACTACTAAAGAGTAAAAGAAAAACTAAATTAATAAACAAAATATAATACGTAATAGATATTTAACAATCCCCGACCAAAAAAATTTAGCTCATAGTGAGCATAATCTTGTTACAAAAACATAAAAGAAAAAGTAAAAGAGACAATGCTTGATTTTTTTTACCTTTAGAATCTTCCGTTGTTTGAGGTATTATAGTTTTATACATAGGAAGAGTTATGGGTTTTTTTATTGAACTTTAATCTCGTACAAATACTGCGCATCTTCAAAATGATATAATTATAGTTCTTATTAAATAACTTAAAATAATAAGTTATTCTCTAAAATTAAATAATAAGATATTATAATTTATTATAGAAGACCAAATGTTTCTTCTTTTCTTAGGAATAAAATTACAATTCTCATCAAATAAAATAAAAAAATATTTTATTTTATTTTTAAATTAAATAATGATATATTATAATTTGTTCTTAGTAGACTAAAATATTCACATCTTGATCTTCAATTAATTCTTTATCTTTTCTCTTTATTCCTTTATTTTGTATTTAGTTATCTTCAAATCCTTTACTTTTATCTTCTTCTTTAATTGTAGCTTCTATTTGCATTTTAATTCATTTTTGTTCCTTTTTGCTCTCACTTCACTATTAAATAAAAAATAACCAAATTAGAATATTTTTATTCATAATTAATTAAAAACTAACAATTCAATTAGTATAAAAGTAATATAAAATCAAAGATGAATATCATATGATCACCTCATCCCCCTTATAGAATGTAATGCAAAATCTTGAGGTCTCAGAAAGTTTGGCCAAGTGGTGAATAAAAATCTAGGAGATTATGATATCAAATATGAACCTAGACTAACAATAAAGGCCTCAACGTTAGTTGACTTCATGACAAATTTCAATCCAAAAGACTAATTGTCATAAAAGATGATTTATAAAATACACGGAGAGTCAAACCCGATGGAGGAAGTAATAGTCAAGGCTCGAATGCGGGGATATAACTCGTTTCCCCATATGGAAATACTCAAAACGAATCCATTCAGTTCAGATTCATAACATCAGATAATCAAGTAGAATATGAGGTTGGAATTGCAAGATTTTGGTTGGCAAAACCGGCGAAGAAAAATATGTCAATGCTTCTAACTGACTCTCAACTATTAGTTATTCGAATGACAAGTCACGTCAAAGCATAGAAGGATAACATTATCCAATACTTAAAAGAGCTACAACACTTTACCTTCCAGTATATTAAATACAAACAAGTCCCAAGGGCACTCTAATTTTAAACTCTGATTCTAGATAGAGAAAAACACCATAATCTCTCAACTTTTCCTAGTTATTCTATTTTTCTCTTAAATTTGTATATTCACGGCAAGAACTTTCTTAATCAAAGGAGGTTGGCTCAACCTTTCGGAGTTAGAGGAAGAGAAAAGGAAAGCTAGAATCATTGTCGGACTACCTGCTTCACCTGGTGGACTGATTGTTCAACATATTACAGAACCATATAGGATTTCATCATCTCACATACCTTTTACGTTTTCCAGAAATACACCATTTTTCTCAACCTTTTAAAATTCTATATCTACCTACGTAGTCGATTGAGATATTATTTACCAAGACCAAAGCCGTTAGTAGTCGCAAACCTCATTCTTCTTTTATAGCTATGGGTCGAACGTAAGAGAAACAACACCTCAAAGAATCACCAGGCTTTCCAAAGAAAAGATCACAACATCATCTATCAAAGAGACATAAAATATATTGAAGGTCCCACAATAGTAGAGTTTCCTTCATTGACCACTTCGGATCCAGTCACATCAGTTTTATCCATCGAGCCTCCTCATGTTAAAAAATGGATATTTGATCTAAACTTGCTGACCAACAACCACATATAATTGAGAAAAAGATGTATGACAGTAGAGAGGACACTCCATTGGATACATTCGGTCAAACCGTCGATACTAGTGCATCTTGATAAAAGCAGAAAAAGGTCAGACTGCGAGACTCCGAACCGCTTCCGGAGTGCCTTGTTGGGCAATTTGGGCCTAAATTTTCCAAGTTCAGCGTTAAATAGTTGATGTCTCTTCAAAAACAAATCCTATGTATATACCCATACAGTCGAATTGGACAAGATTAGGAAAAATGGGGTTTTCTAGAGTCCATCAAGGTGAGAACTCCCATCCCTGATGAGACTCGATGGATAGCAAGGCTGTAGAGCTAGGGGTATATATCGAAGTGCTTAATAGGGGCCTTGGGTTCCCTTTGAACCCAGAGATATTCATATATTTCCATTTGGTGAGGTTATGCCCAAGTCAATTAAGTCTCAATGCCTGGTATACACTATTAGCCAGCATCATAGCATCACAGATGTCTAAGATTCCAATGCCTATGGAACAGTTTGCTGATATGACTAGCTTATTTAGAAACCATGATATCCCCTCTATTATTTTAACACGGAGAATGATTACAAAGTTGTTGACGATTTGCTGGAGGCTGACAAGCCTTGGAGGACCCAATTCCTCTACATTAGCGGGGCTTGGGAAATTGGAAAGAAGATTACTTCTAAGGAAAATCCAAGCCTACTAACTAGATTTTGGAAAAGTTCAAGTAAACACTTTACAAATTACTTTCATTAAATTTCACATCGGATGTTGGCATTAAATTTTATGTCGGATTTAGCTTTCAGTATTTTCCAAGATGTTCTCAGAATATTTGGAAGAGGGAAAAACCATTTTTACAAAGCTACATTAGTGGGCCACAGAGAATTGGGGGACTACTTTCCATAATTTTTTTTTATCTCAACCAACATGGTGAGGGCCCATTTATGGAGAACAAGCTCAACCACGTAGCTCTCGTAGGAAAAATTACCAGCCCTCTTGGAGCTGCTGATATCTTCAAAAAGACTGAGGAAACGGATGGTAAGATTTTTCTACTGGTCAGGATTAATGCTCCTAGCCATCTTGACAAGAAAAAAAAAAAAAAGAAGACAGATGATCCATCTTAAGAGTTTCCCGATGTGGGTGGTTCGGGACCTCTAGATGAAATTGGCGTTGCTTTGTTAGATGTCGTTGTTGTTATGGTGGGCGAGGCTAAAGGGCCACTGAACTCCCCAGTTGTTAAGAAGAAGAAATAGCAGAAAAGGAGTAAAGAGGACAGTGATAGGAGAGCAGGGAAAAAGAAGAAAACTACCACCGGTTTGGAGATCATACTCCGATATGAAGCCCTTCCCTCTAGTTTTCCTATCAAAGCTCCTACCCAAGAAAAGGTACATGTCGATCATCCTTCACCAATGTTTCCTGTTGTTGGCCAACCTTCTATTGAAGGTGATGTTAATTTGGATGACATAGGAAATCTGTATTTTAGTGAATTCGTTAAAGAAGACTTTGACAAGGCTTTCCCCCAATCTACCATAATTGCCAATGTTGTAATACATGATGGTGAGTTTTTCGAAGTGTCTAGCGAGTATGATACACTAGGTTATGCAGTTTTAGGCTATGTCAGGCCAATAGTTTACTTGGAGAAGCAAGTTAGATCTCAAGTCAAAGACATCGTTTCCCTCCGAACTGAGAATCAAGACATAAAAAGTTTTCTTAAAACAAAACAAGAAAAGGTTGAGATTTTGGTTTAAGAAAAGAAAAACTCAATGATGATTTGGATCTAGCTAAGTCCAATCATGTGAAGTTGCAAACTATTCATACCGAATTACAGTCTACCACTTCCAAATAAATTAGTTCCTTAAAGGAACAACTGGCGAAGAATGGAAGCGCCATCAACCAACTGTCCGATGAGATAAAAGGCTTACAAGATCTCTTTAAGGAAAAATAAGAAGAGATTTCTCTTCTAAAAAAGAACAAAGATCAAGGCATAACTGCTGGAGTGGACGTATATGTTGAGGGGGTGTTAAAGTCTATGGATCGAAGAGAAGCATCCGCTAAATTGGATATGGTCATATTGTTCCATCAGACTTTTCCCAAATTGTCTCTTGGGAAATTATTGGAATTCGTACCTTATGAGGAAATCCTTTTGCACACTATGGCACAGAGTGATAAACTGGGTGTTTCCTCAGATGATTCAGAGTCTGATGATGAGCCTGAGGAAAATTTAAATGATAATGAAGAAGATAAATCCCTTTTACTGTGTTTATGTTTTGAATCAAAGTCCTTGGAGCATGCAAAGAGTTTTGTTGTTTTCAGATCGGATTTTCTAGAAACTCTATTCGTACAAGTCCTTGGGGTTTACAATACATTTTTGTAACGTGGATCATATTCCTTTTATAATCCTATTAATATTTTATGACATCTTTACTTTTATTCACTTTGTATGTTTTTTTATCTTCTTTTATACTTCTATGAATATCCGATCGTACTTAAATATGATAATATTATATCAATATATTAAATCCGATCAATCCATAAAAGAATAAATGATTTCTTTAAAGGAATTAAACCCTTAATCATGCTTATATTTATCTTATCCACTCAAAGATAATCCATTTGAGGACAACAAGTATTTAATAAGTCTATAATTCATCCGAACCACTCAATATTAATCCATTTGAGGAAAACAAGTGTTTAATAAGTTTTTAATTCATCTGAACCACTCAAAGATAATCCATTTGAGGGCAGCAAGTGTTTAATAATTCTTTAATTTATATGAGCCACTCAAAGATAATCCATTTGAGGGCAACAAGTGTTTAATAAATCTTTAATTCATCAGAACCACTCAAAGATAATCCATTTGAGGGCAGCAAGTGTTTAATAAGTCTTTAATTCATCCGAGTCACTCAAAGATAATCCATTTGAGGGCAACAAGTGTTTAATAAGTCTTTAATTCATCCAAGCCACTCAAAGATAACTCATTTGAGGGCAACAAATGTTTAATATGTTATTAATTCATCATATCATACCTGGTGAGTACAGATATTAAGAATGTAGTCTTAGGAAAATGTTATAGGTGAATCTTAAAAGAAAAAAAAAGAGAGAGTTTTTAGAGAGAGAGAGTGTGAGTACAATTCAGTAAAATAGAAAAAGTGTTCAACCCCTTTATTAGGTTAGGCTTGCCCTTTATGTAGAGGCGCCAAGACTTAGTCTTATACTGAAATCGGTTACAAAAGAGGGTAAATTACCCTTAGTCCTTAATAATGTTACATAGTTATAATTGTTCTCATAAACTTACATTATTCACATTTTAGTCCTTAAATTCCTACTTCCATATCAGTAGCCCCCTATTTCTCATGTCAATAAATGAATGAAAACTAAAATATCTTCGAATTCTTCCATATGCCACAGAACTGAAATATCTTCGAATTCTTCCATATGTTTCATAACCATCAAACTCAAACCGAATAAAGGCAAGCTCCGAATTTCATTAAAATTTTACACAAATGTAACCATTTCAAATGACCGTTCAAATCCATCATCAATATCTAGCTACTAGATTCATAGCTAGCTAGCTAGTCTGACAGATGTCGAACTCCTATGTTATTCACCATTCTGAATTCTACCCTATCACCACAAAGTCATTTCCATATCACACGCCTTTCTATCTTTCTATAAATTCATCAATAGCCTCATTTTAACTTTCACAATACAATTTACTTGAGAGAAAATTCAAACCCTTGGCTACCTTCAACGTGTTCTTCATCTTTCTCAGTACTTTCATCAGAAAACTCAAACTTTCCGATCAAAACCTGTATTCTCTGATCAACTCCATCCATTTTATGAGAAAAAACTAAAAAAACCAAGGCTACTTTTGCATTACCGAAAAAGCAGAGGAGTACAAAGCTGCCAGATTAATCTGCAACGCTCCTGTTGGAATTACCACCAAAACAACTTACTATGGTAACTTCGATCCAACTAAAGTACCTGCATTTTCACCTTCTCCTATAATCGAAGAACGTTCTTTTTTCTAAATTTCAAACGCCTAAGACACCTCAGGCCTCTTCTTCTCAAATCAAAGTTTCTTCTCTAATTAGTGAAGAATCAAACACATCTTCTTCAAAACAAATATCTAATACTCCCTCCTCGGCTTATCCTCTACCAACTAAAAAGAGAAAAACCTTTATAGCCATGAGAGACGATGCACACATTATTCCAACTCCTCCCTCTTCGAATCCAGTTACTCAGTCTCCTCCTCGGAGAGAGATAATCGACGAGGTTCCATCCCAAGAAAATTTATCCAAAAATCCTCCCCAAACAAAGGATCATTCACCAGATGCTAATGTTTCATTGCCTTAATAAAATCCTTCTCAAACTAGAGATAAATTATCAGGACAATAAAACTGATTCTGAAGCTACCATAACTGATAATGAAGTTGAGTCCGATGAAGGGAATTCAGCTGCTATTGGTAGAAATTTGAGAGGTCTTGATGCTGACTATATTATCGAACTGAAAAAGGTTCTATATATATTACCAAGAGAGTCAAGCATCGGACTTAAAGAAGCAGTAGGGAATAGGAGAAAACATCACTGTTTGACTGCCTAAGAAAAAAGAAACTCCCTTAGACTGCAAAGACGATGAATTAGTGTTCTACCCTGAAATAATTAATTGGGGTCTTCGGTTCCCATTGGATCCTATGATCGGGGAATAATTTGAACTTCTTAACCTATACCATACTCAAGTGACACTGAATCAATGGTTCACTTTTATGCCTGTAATTATGGCATCTTGATTGTCCAAGATCCCTATCAGTATCAAAGACTTCATCTCTCTGACCAAACTATCAAAAGGTCTGAAGCTCCCCGTCTACTACCTTACTTTAGTGGATGATATGAAAATCATCGATGACCTCTTGGATGCCTATAAACTTTGGAAGTAGAAGTTTATCTTCATCTCAGGAGCATGGGAGAATACAAAAGAGATATCTGATGTCAACCCATTAAAGCTAAATCTCATCTAGAGAAGCAATCGTAAGTACTTTAAAAATTATTCATTTTAAGATATCATCTGTGGTCTTCCTTATTAATTATTTATTCGTATTATTTTTTCAAAAATTATTGAGGCGATATGTTATACATCGATCAACAGCTAATAATATTTTCAAAAAACTTGCCGCATGGGCTGAGAAAGAGTGAAATAACGCTTTTCACACTACCTTTTGTCCAATCAATTTCCTTAATAGTCATCTTTTTTTTCGATCACGGAGGGAGCACTGCCACCTCAGAATCTGATGGAAGAACCAAATCCTCATCTTGCCTGCAAAAGGTTAATTCATTATGATTGCAAAGTATTCCTTCCTATCCGCAACAGGTTAGAAAGTCATCTGCCAAAGAAGAAAAAAGAAAAGGCTCAAAAGGAAAAGAAAATTAGAAAGGCAGCTAGCACATCTGGTGCTAGCCCTTCAACACCATCAAAGCCTAAACCTCGAAAAATAAAAGCAGGAGAGCAAACCCTTTCACCAATCGAAGAGGGAAAATATCAAGAAACCTCCTCGAAGAAAAATAAAGCTTCCTCCAGTTCTCATGGAAAGAAAAAAAAAACACAATCCAAAATCACTGAATACACATTAGCCGATGAGGAAAAAATCACAACTGTTGAAAATCAACAAAACCCTCCTCTCGAAGAACAAACGACCAACAATGAAGCTTTAATTATCATCGAAGACAATGCTGATGATGGGAATCAAAACACTGACCATTTCGACCCTGACAACTTTGTCAATTTTAATGAATCATAAGAACTTGCTGGAGAAGACGATCTTGTTCTCCAAGACATTCAGATTCATATGCACCACTTCAGGAGAACAACGACTGTCGAAGCGTCTCCAAAAATTATATGTCCCTCTGCTCCAACTAAAACTTTGGATATGATCCATTGTCCTAGTTCAACAGATATTCCTCCTCCTCCACCTAACCCTGAAATTTTCGCTGCACTTCAACCTTTTGCCGATCTCAATGCTGCAGCAAAAGCACTTACTTCCCAAGTCGAATCTTCTCAAGATCATTTGAAGCAATTGGCCAAAGATATGGTCCGCTACAAAGGACTTGCTGAAGCTTGAAAAGAAACTAAGGGAAAATTTCCAAAGTAAGGTGGTCGAGCAATTCCATATGTGCGAATAGCAAGGTCTGAACTTATTCGAGGCACCCTCTTCATGAAACGTCATCTGCGAACAACACATCTTGCTGAAAAAGAAAAGTTGATTGCTTCACATCAAATTGAGATGGATAAACTCGAAGCTAATCATGCTGATGAGCTAATCATGCTGATGAGCTAACTGCTGAAAATTCCAAATTCGAAGGTCTCCAAACTTCTCTTACTTCCAACGAAGTAAAAAATAAAAAGTTGATCGATGACATAACCAAATTGAAGAGGGATTTTGATAAGGAAAAAAAAGTTGTCGTTGCTGCTGCAGAAGCTGAATTTTCGAAAGATATGTTGGCTACCATTAACAATGACAAAAAAGAAATAGTCATCACTATTCTTCGAGAACTTCATGCAACTTATCCAAATATTACCCTCTCAAGTTTCTAGAGTTACATTCTTATTCAAAAGCATCTAAGTAAAGCCTTCGATCTTATCCCTGACTCATCATCATCAGAGAAAGATTCATCCGAGGAGGACGAGTCATCTGAATAATTTTATTGCTCTTTAAACGTATCTTTTTTGTACTTGTCAAATTGGAAACAGGCTTTTTGTACTTTGAAGAATTAATCTATTTTGCTTATTTTTTGCTTTTATCATCTTCATAAATTATTCGATGCTAACAATTCTAAAATATAATATGTTCTTCGAAACTCACTCAATATATAACTACAAATTGTAAGTATACCACTTCAAATACCTTAGTGAACGTTGGTGAACATGGTTGCACTTCGAACTAATGGTAACATATCTGGTGAACTTTGTACTTCGAAAAAATACAGTGCATTATCAAACGTTGCACTTCGCAAAAACTATATTATGTTAATTGAACATAATATCTTGAAAATGGTTGTTTCTTCGAAAAGTGTAGTAAACACTTCGGAACATTCTATTCTTAACCAACCTCAAAGATGATCAGTCTTTGATAAGTTGTTAAGATAGTTTTAAGTAAACACTTGTAAACAACCATTGGCCAAAAACGCATTTTATTAATAATATTGAATATGTAAATAACGCCTCGTTAAAACCTTCATGAGTCAACAGGGTAGGAAAGAGTGCGCTACTCAATAGTAAAAAATCAAAAATACAAAGACAAATCTATTCCCAATAAATCTTCAAATGTTGTATATTCCATGGGTGATGAAGCATCCTCCCTTCGAAATCACAAAGACGATACAACCTTGGCTTTATCCTTTAAATAACCATATAAGGCTCTTCCCAGCTTGGAGCCATTTTTCCAAACCTTTTCTCCTTTGTATGTAGGAACACTTTTCTCAACACCTTATCACCTTCTTTGAATTCTCTTCTTTTCACATTCGAATCATATCTATTCCTTATAAGAGTTTGATAATGGATTACATTCAAATGAGCTCGATCTCTTTTCTCCTTAATCAAATCTAAATTCGTCGTTTTGACTTCATCATTGGATCATTCAGAATATTGATTTATCCTAAAAGATGACATCGTAGATTCTATGGGGCTGACTGCATACATTCCATATACTAAGGTAAACGGAGTTTCTTTTGTAGCCTCCCTAGGAGTTGTCTGATAAGCCCAAAGCACCTCTTGTAAATAATTTGGCCATTTTCCTGTTGCCCCTGTCAAATTCTTCTTCAAGCCATCCAAAATTGTTCTGTTTGTCACTTCAACTTGTCCATTAGCTTGAGGATGAAAAGGCGTCGAAAAACATTGTTGAATTCCGTTCGACGTGCAAAATGAAGTCATCTCTTTATTATTAAATCGAGGTCTATTATCTATCGTAATTCTCTAAGGAACTTCAAAACGACAACAAATCAGTCCATTTTGTAAAATAATCCACTGGTACAATTATCATCTGTCTTCCTCCAGAGGCCATCGGCAAAGGCCCCACTAGATCAATCCTTCATATATCAAATGGTACAGCCTCGGTTATAGATATAAGTGGCACCACTGGCCTATGAATAGCATTAGAAATTTTTTGACAAGTATCACAACTTCAAACCAAATTCTTGGCATCATTCATGATTGTAGACCAATAGAATCCTGCAAGTAAAACTCGTCGTGACAGAGCTTTAAACCCGTAATGAGTTGACCCTTCACCATCATGTAATTCTGATAACACCTCATGTGATTCTTGCTTGTGTAGACATCATAATAATGGCATGCTTAATGCCTTTTTATACAATATTCCATCTAACACTATATATCTGAAGGTTTTACCTCTCAATTTTTTGGCTAACCTCGAATCATCTGGTAACGTTCCTTGAGTCAAATAATTGAGAATATCGGCTCGCCAATCACCTCTCATAACTTCAGATATGACAAAGAACTCCTCTATACATTCGCACTAACTAGATTGAGTAACAATTGAAGGATTTTCTTGTAGTAAAATCCAAAGATATTCCTCCTTATACGTAATATTTGGTAAAGAATCAGCCACCATATTACTTCTTCGACCAATATACTCAACAACAAAATTATCAAACATAAGCATTAAATTTATGAAGTTCCCGAAGATATAAAATCAAACGATCCTTTCTTGCTTCGGAAAATCCAGAAACCTGATTTGCTAACAACTGAGAATCCGTTTCCAAGTATACTGAAGTTGCTCCATAAATTTTTGCAAATCTTAAACCTTCCAAAGCAACTTTATATTCAGCCTCATTGTTCAAAGCGTGAAAACCAAATTGAATAGATTGAATCATTTTTTTCTCTAGTTGGAGCTATCAACTGAACTCCAGAACTGCACCTTGAAATACTAGACCCTCCATATGTTCGGACAATCCACATCAAAGTCAACGGTGCAACATCCTTGCTCTCCTCAACATCTGATCTGCTCGAATGGAATTCAACAAAAAGATCTTCTAAGGCTTGCGTTTTTATTGCAGTTCGAGGTGCGAACAAAATATCGTAATTTCCCAACTCCACTGACCACTTGGTCATTCTTCCCGAAATGTCAGGTCACTGTAAAATATTTTTTAAAGGGAAAGAAGTTCAAACCTCAATAGTGTGCTCTTGAAAATAGGGGCGCATTTTCCTAGCACCAATCACCAATGCTAATGCCAACTTTTCCAGCTTCAAATACCTCTTTTCTACTGCCACTAAACGTTTACTGATATAGTACACTAGCTTCAGAATACCCGAGTCTTCACTGATCAACACCGCGCTTAGTGCAAAATCTGATACCGCTATATACAAAAAGAGTTTCTCTCTCTTTCGAGGCTTTGACAATATTTCTGGTGATGATAATAAATTTTGTGTATTTTTGAATATTTCCTCACATTCCGATTTCCATTCAAACTTGCTTGGTCCTCTTAAAACTTGAAAGAAAGGAAAGCATTTGTCAGAAAATCTAAAAATAAATCGGTTAAGTGATGCTAACCTTCCTGTCAGAATTTTCACTTCTTTAATAGATCGAGGTGAATTCATTGTTATCAAAGCTTCCAACTGTTCAGGGTCACCTTCTATTCTTTTTTCACTGATGACAAAACCCAAAAACTTCCCTGACCGAACTCCGAAGGTACATTTTTCAGGATTCAGCTTTAACCTGATTGCCCTTAAATTAAAAAACACTTCCTCTAAATCATCAAGATGCACATCATCCTTTAAACTTTTAACCACCATATCGTCTATATATACCTCCATATTTCTTCTCCTCTGAGTGGAAAAAGATTTATTCATCAACCTCTGATAAGTGGCTCCAGTATTTTTCAATCCAAATGGCATAACCCTATAACAGTGCAAGCCCCTATCAGTTATGAAAATTATGCATTCTTGATATTTTGTATCCATTTGAATTTGATTATATCCTGCAAAAGCGTCCATGAAAGTTAGTATTTTATTTCCTGAGGTAGAATCAATCAGTTGATCTATTCGAGGAACAGGAAATGGATCTTTAGGACAAGCTCGGTTCAAGTCTATAAAATCTAAACACATTCTTCATTTCTCATTCTTCTTTTTTACCACTACCGGATTTATCGTCCATTAGAGATGGCAACGGGGCGGATCAGGGATGGGTATCTATATATCTGATACCCGCCCCGTAGTATAAAACCGATACATGAACCCGCCCCGAACCCCTATAGTTTTTTTCCATACCAAAACCCGAACCCGCGGGTACCCGTGAACTACCCACGAATGAAAATCGTAGTAAATATCCAAACCGAACCCGAAAATTTGAACCGAACCCAACCTAAAATATTGTAAGAATAATATATATTTAATTAAATATTGAACCTTCATTATATAAAAAATATGGTTAGAATAATATCTATGTAATTTAATTATAATTTTTCTATAATAAAAAATTATATTATTTAATAATTAATAAAAGATTAGTTTGTCATAACATAAGAATAAATTTTAATTCCAAACTTGAATGTGATATATATTAACCTAAACAAGAAAAAAAAGAAATAAATGTGGAAGATATATATTTTATATTTATATTATATATATATATATATATATATATAATAATAATAAATAATTTGACAGATGATTAAAAAAGTCATCCAACATAAATATTATACAATAAAGATGGACGACCAGTAAACCTACCAGCATAAGAAAGATGCTTGGCTCGACCATGGAAATCCATGGTGCAAAAGTTGCTTGGAACACAGTAACTTTGCCCACTGTGGAGGGCGGCCTTGGGATTCTAGACCTCAAAATCTGGAATCAGGCGGCTGTCCTCAAATACCTTTGGTCGATAGTAAGTAACAACTCTCAGTCCATTTGGAGTGACTGGATAAAGATTGAAAAAATTAAAAATATTTTTTTTTGGAACCTCTCGATGGGATCTTCTCCCTCCTAGATATGGAGGAAAATTCTTCGCATTCGCCCCTTGGCTTGTAATTTGTGCAGGATAGCAATTGGAAATGGCGCGAGTACCTTATTCTGGTACGATGCTTGGCTCATCCCAACTTCGCTCGCCTCCCACTATGGGGAAGTATCATCAAGGATTCCAGACTAGGGAAAAATCTCAAGGCCGCGGATATAATCACCAATGGAAGCTGGAGTTGGCCATCCAATCTTAGAACTCGAAATCCCGAAGTCGGGCCAGTCTACTGGAGATTCAAAACCTTATTTGCTCTCTCCCTCCTCCCAACATATCATCTATTGATATTCCCTTCTGGAATGTGAAAGAAGGATGCACTACATTCTCCATCAATAACACGTATCATGCCATTCGAGTGCCCCACCCCAAAGTAGGGTGAGCAGGGTTAGTTTGGAACAAATCCAATATTCCACGACATTCTTTCATTCTCTGGCTCGCTATTTCAGGCAAGCTTGTCACTAAAGACAAGCTCCTCAGTTGGGATTACAATATCCCAGCCCATTGTATGCTTTGCAGCTCTGATAATGAGACTATCCCTCATCTCCTCTATGATTGTACTTTCATTCAAAGTATTTGGGCAAACGCCAGTTCTAGATTAGGTTTCCCCATTTTCGCTTCTTGTTGGCAGTCTTGGGTTTGTGAAGCGTCAAATTGGTCTCAATCTCAAAACCATTCAATTTGGCAGTCCTGCTTCGTCGCGGTAATCTACCACGTATGGAAGGAGAGGAACCAAAGAACTTTTGGATCCCCTCCGGACCTTGCCTCTATGGTTTCTCATCGAATTTTTTCAGATCTTCGGTTTCGATTCCAAGGCACCAAGACTGGTTGGCCTTACTAATATTATTATTAATTACTATCCTATGTTTTGCAGGGATCCTTTGCAGCATACAGTTTGTGACCTGACACTTCATTGATGGATGGAACAATTGCGGATGCTGATGCGGATGTCTAGCAGTCTCAGCTACTCACTAGTCTACTCGTCATGGACGAGTCCTACATTTCTATCACGTATCGATCATTATTTTATGTTATTTTATATTGTATCACAAAGACTCCCATTAGTCGTTTGTAGATGTAATTCGAGGGGAATGCCTCAGATCCTTGTATGAACCTTTTTCAATTATTTAATACTTTTAAACACCAAAAAAAAAAAATTATCTAACAAAAAATTATATTATCTCAAATAAGTAAAAACATTAAAAAATTTAAAATATATATATGATAAATAAGAATCTAAAATTTAAAGAAATCAATATATTATTCTAAACAAGAAAAAAATCAGAGAGATATATAAGATAAACAAGATTCTAACATTCGATAAGAAAACAATCAACATAAATATCATCTAATAAAAAATGTATATTATTATAAATAAGTAAAAAGAAAATAAATATCCTATGTATTACATATATTATCATAAACAAGAAAAAAAAGAAAAGAAATTTGATATAAATATTATATCATAAACAAGAATTCAACAATGGATTTAACATAAATAGTACCCAATAAAATATTAAAAATATATACTGTCCTAAACAACAACAAAAACAATATAAGAGATATACATGATGCCGATTTAGGAGAAAACACTCAAGATAAATATAATCTAATTGAAAATATATATTATATTAAACAAGAATTAAACTTACTATATTCCAAACGAAATATGTGTTATCTAATCTTCCAATTTTTCATAGAAAGTGAGACACATATCGATACTTTCTATGAAAAATTGCAAGATTAATCAAGCTTCTTTACATTCTATCCAGCTTCTTTACATTCTGTTCTAACCCCTACCCAAAAGGGTTATCGATACTTTCAACCTCCATACCTTGTTGTTAGGCATTAAGATCAGCCATCTGACGGGTAAGATCAGCCACCAGACGGCGCAGGTCAGCATCTTCGCGATCTTCGAAATCACCTGCATCTCTAGCCATCGCAGCGCCACCGCGACCTCTGGGTCTTCCTCGCACCATCTCGCAGGACTGCCTGTGTCTGATACCAATATGATACAGAGTAGAACGCAAAAAAAGCTAGATAGAGGGATAAACCCTAATTTTAATTAATCAAAAATTCTCTCCAAACAATGTAAAGAAGATATGTTTATATAAGGTTTCAATTGAAACCCTAAAACTAAAATAAGAAAATTACTAAAATATCCTAAATTATTAAAAACTCGAAATAAGCTGATAGATGAGCCCAAATGCCCAAAAAAGCCCATATGTCACGAGTAAAGCGAGTGACTTGCATTCGTGGCATCGTTTCCTTTGAAACAAGGTGTTGTGGGTCAAAATCAGACACCGGAGCTCCAAACTGTCAATTCACCGCATTCTTCGGGTGATCGCCAGTCTTCATAAATTCCAGCGCTAAACTGTCTGCATCATTCCCGCCGGGGTAGAGAAGATTCACCCTCGAATCAGAACCAGTCTCCTCGTCAGAAGAGTCACTTGCATAAGGAATCAGATGCTTAACATTAAAGACATCAGACGTAGAGACATGGCTAGGTAAACGCAGTCGATAAGCATTCAGATTGATCCGCTCCACAATCTCCACCGGGCCAATCTTCCGGGCGGCCAGTTTGTTGTACTCACTAGCAGGGTACCAATTTTTGTTTAAAACTGCCCACACATAGTCACCAACTTTGAACTGAACAGGACGATGATGAGAATCCGCCTGAGACTTATACTTGGCGGTGCTCAAGACAAGTTGATCGTAAGCCGTCTGGTGGGTTTGGCGAATCTGCGATACAAGCTCCTCAGCAGTTGTGTTAAGGTGAATTTTACTAAGCAGGGCTAGCAAGTCCACAGGACCCCGAGGCACAATACCATACATCACCTGGAAATGACAAAAACCCGTTGACCGGTTAAGGGCATGGTTGTGGGCGAACTCCGCTTGCGGTAGGCGCTGATCCCATGCCTTCGGCTGATCTCCAACCAGGTTGCGCAACAAGTTACTGAGGGACCTGTTAACCACCTCTGTCTCATCATCAGTCTGGGGGTGGTAAGCACTACTGAAGTTGAGCTGTGTATTCACCATACGCCATAAGCTGCGCAAAAAATAACTCACAAACCTGGTGTCACGGTCAGAAACAATGGTACTGGGAAGGCCATGAATGCGGTAAATCTCTAGAAAGAAAAGCTGCGCTACACACACTGCATCAGATGTTTTTCTACATGGGATGAAGTGTACCATCTTAGAAAAACGATCAACCACCATAAAAATAGAGTCGAATCCACGTTGAGTCCGGGGTAAACCAAGAACAAAATCCATACTGATATCGATCCAGGGCTGAGCAGGAATTGGCAATGGCAAATAAAGACCTGCATTTGTTGATGTTCCCTTGGCCAACTGACAAACTCGACAACGGGAGACAAAACGACCAACTTCCTTCCCCATCGAAGGCCAAAAATAGGATGAGGACAGCAACTGGTATGTTTGATCACGCCCCACATGACCCTCACTATGCAGCTCCTTGATCAACTGAAGACGCAAGCTACAGACAGGGATACACAACTGTAATCCACGAAAGAGAAATCCATCCTCCATTAAAAAATCAGATTGTGCTCCCTGCTGAATCAGTTCAATAACCCGAGAGAAGAACGGGTCAGTAACATAAAGGTAAACAAAAGAATCAAAGCCAGGAACCTGAACTCACATCTCAGTCAGCATATTGTGACGACTGCTCAGAGTATCAGCAACCCGATTCGTAATACCGGCCTTGTGCTTGATGACAAAAGTGAACTGTTGCAAGTAAGCTATCCAAGAAGCATGTCTATGAGATACCTTGTCCTGACTCCCAAGATACTTCAAAGAATCATGATCAGTATATAACACAAATTCACGCTGAAACAAATAATGACGCCAATGCTTTATAGCTTGAACCACCTCATAAAATTCAATATCATATGTACTAAATCGCAGCTTAGCACTCGCCAATTTCTCACTGAAGAAAACCACAGGACGCCCTGACTGGGAAAGAACTGCCCTAATACCAAATTTAGACGCGTCACAATGAAGCTCAAATGGCTGGGAAAAGTCAGGCAGCACCAGAATAGGCGCAGTGGTGAGACGCCGTTTAACTTCTGCAAATGTCGCATCAGCATCTTTGGACCAACCAAATTTCGTTCCCTTCATGCAATCCGTAATCGGGGCCATAACACTGCTGAAATGGGGAATGAAACGCCGATAAAACGAAGCTAAACCATGAAAACTGCGAACCTCGGTGATGAAAGTAGGTCGAGGCCACTGGTCCACAGCAGCGATTTTTCTCGGATCAGCTCGTAACCCTTCGTTAGAGACAATATACCCCAAAAATTGGACAGCTGGGGACATAAACGAGCATTTGGCAGTAGCAGCATAAAACTTGTCCCGACGCAACACCAATAACACCTAACGTAAATGGGATAAATGCACAGAATGTTTAGCACTATAGATCATAATATCATCGAAGTAAACAACAACAAATTTACCGATGAAAGGCCTCAATGCCTGATTCATGATACGCATGAAAGTTCTCAGCGCGATGGACATACTAAATGGCATCACCAGCCACTCGAACAATCCCTCACGCGTCTTAAACGTCGTCTTCCACTCATCACCAGGACGAATCCGAACCACTCTTCAAATCAAGCTTGCTGAACACAGAAGCACCACCCAATTGGTCTAACAGATCATCCAGACGAGGTATAGGAAACCTGTAGCAAACAGTGATCTTGTTGATAGCTCGGCTGTCCACACACATACGCCAGGAACCATCTTTCTTCGGTGTCAGCAACACCGGAATTGCACATGGACTGAGACTTTCTCGAACTTGCCTCTTATCCAACAAATCCTCCACATATTGTCGTAATTCTCCATGCTCCTTCGGGCTCATTCGATAGTGGGGCTGATTTGGGAGAGCAACACCAGGAACCAGGTCGATTTGATGTTGAATATCCCTCAGAGGAGGTAACTCGGGGGGAAAATTCTCAGGAAACACATCTGCAAACTCCTACAAAAGAGACTGAACTACAGGGCTCGGGTCCGCATGAGAATCAGTCACAACAGGATCACAAAACAACGAGAAAACCACACCAGCCTCTTCCATGGCTGCTTGAAAAGGAGCACGGGACATCAAGGTCGTTGTGGAAGGACCAGAGCCAATGCTTAGGGGCCGAGGCTTTGCCGGCACAAGAACAATCTTTTTACCCCGAAAGAGGAATGAATAAGTATTTGCACGACCATCTTGCACAACAGACAAACCATACTGCCAAGGACGGCCAAGCAACAGGTGACAAGCGTCCATAGGGACGATATCACAAAACACCTCATCCTGGTATGTCTGCCCCACAGAAAAAGATACAAGCACACGTTTAGACACAGTTATATCAGTACCTTTACTCAGCCAGGCGAGCTTGTATGGCTTAGGTTGCGATTCTGATTTCAGTCCAAGCTTCGAAACCACTGTCTCGGATATGACATTCTCGCAACTACCAGCATCAATAATGAAGGTGCACACCTTACCGCCAATCGTACAAGCCGAATGAAACACATTATTCTGCAGCCAGTCACTCTGATCAGGAACGCAAGGAGACAAAAAAGTGCGACGTAGCATCAAAACTACACCAACATCACCAGTCACAACTTCCTCCGCAACCTCATGCATATCATCATCATATGTATCAAATTTCGGAGGACCATCAAGAACAATGGGGTTCGGTTCAAACGCCTCGTGAGAGAAAAGACCCCTAGCACCCGCAGCATTCGGACACTCTACCTGACGATGCCCTAACTCACCACAGCCAAAGCAACGTAAATTACCTGAAAGAACGGCTGGTCGCACTGCGCCCAGGAGGGACCTGATCAGGGGTTGGACGGGGAACTGGTTTGGGCGCCGAAGTCCCTGAAGGAGCACCAGTCCATACGCCAATCTGGGTCCAGTGAGCCAACTGTTTTTCTTCCTGGAGGGCACGCCGATGGGCTTCAGAAACAGACAACGGGTCGAACATGTTCAAGACATCTTGAAGATGAAGGCGCAACCCACCAATATAGCGGGATACCCGCTGATACGGCGACTCGTTCATATCCGTACGAGCCAGCAGCTGATAGAATTCTTCTGTATACTCGTCCACAGATCGTGGTCCTTGACGAAGATTCTGGAATTGCTGGAATAGTTCCCGCTTGAAGTTGTAAAGTAGGAAAGCCTTGCTGATTTGTTTTCTGAACTTCTCCCAACTGCGGACTTTCTCTTTGCCTTCACGCTCACGGGTCGTGTTCACTTGCTGCCACCAGGCATGTGCCCTGCCGTGCATGTGGATGGTGACCAAAGCGACCCTTCTCTCCACAAGAACTTCCTTGAAGTCCAGCACTTCCTCAACCTGGGATAACCAATCAACAAACGCCTCTGCCTTAAGGCTACCATCAAATTCAGGAATGTCTACCTTAAATCCAAGCTCCTAGCGGTGGCCGTGATAAGTATTCTGTTCTAATCCCTACCCAAAAGGGTTATCGATACTTTCAACCTTCATACCTTGTTGTTAGGCGTTAAGATCAGCCATCTGACGGGTAAGATCAGCCACCAGACGGCGCAGGTCAGCATCTTCGCGATCTCCGAAATCACCTGCATCTCTAGCCATCGCAGCGCCACCGCGACCTCTGGGTCTTCCTCGCACCATCTCGCAGGACTGCATGTGTCTCATACCAATATGATACAGATTAGAACGCAAAAGAAGCTAGATAGAGGGATAAACCCTAATTTTAATTAATAAAAAATTCTCTCCAAATAATGTAAAGAAGATATGTTTATATAAGGTTTCAATTGAAACCCTAAAACTAAAATAAGAAAATTACTAAAATATCCTAAATTATTAAAAACTAGAAATAAGCTCATAGATGAGCCCAAATGCTCAAAAAAGCCCATATGTCACGAGCAAAGCTGGTGACTTGCATTCGTGGCGTCGTTTCCTTTGAAACAAGGTGTTGTGGGTCAAAATCAGACACCGGAGCTCCAAACTGTCAATTCACCGCATTCTTCGGGTGATCGCCAGTCTTCATAAATTCCAGTGCTAAACTGTCTGCATCACATAGTGATAGAGAAAGTTGTTTAGTACTTTAGGATTTTTTAGGAAGTTGAACAGAGAAGAAAAAGGATACCGATAAAGTAAGAGGGACAATGAGAGATAAGTAGGGTTTATAGATTCATAGTGGGCTCATGGGCTAGTATTTTCTATTGGGCTAGAATAATATTTTAAAATATAAAAGTATTTTACTATTAAATAATATTTTAAAAAATAAAAGTATTTTACTATTTTTTTACGGGGCGGGTTCGGGGTGAGTACCCACGGTAAAATATCCAAAACCGAAACCCGAACCGAACCCGAACAGGTAATAAATATAAGAACCATAACCTGTCCCGTTTCTTTTTTCTTTTTCGGGTAACCCTCCCCGCCGGATCAGTTCGATTCGGATACCCACGGTTTCGGGTTAAATTTTCATCTCTATCGTCCACAAATGATACTGTGACTCCCTTATGTATCCGACCTTGGATAACCGGTCCACCTCAGAAACAATTGCTTCCGCTTTCTCCGAGGGAAATGCTATTCTTTTCTGAATAACTGGCTTTACCTTCGGATCAATAGCCAAGCTGTGACGAATCACCTAGATTGGTAGTCCTGTTATATCCTCTGTCTTTGAAGCGATAACATCAAAACTAACAGATAAAAAATCTAGTAGTTGTTAACGTAAGAGTGGGGTCAGTAAAGTTCCAATTCGAAGCACTCTTCCTTCCGAAAAAGTAAACTCCTCAATTTCTTCACTTACCGTTAAAGACCCTGCGGTTTCCCTCGGATCATCAACTCTTTCTTCTAAATCCGAGGGCACTCTTTTTTACTACTATTCATACATTAAATCCCCACTGATGGATCCTCGGATTCGGAGTGCAGTGGCATAACATTCTCTAGCTACCTTCTGGTCGAATCAGACGACCCAATCCGATCTCCAACCACGTACTTGAAGCATTGGTGTACTGTTGATACAACCCTATACATTCTTGAAAGACATGACCTTCCAAAAATAGTATTGTAACTTGTAGGGCAGTCCACCACCACAAAAGTACCTAAACCTTCTTCTTGAACGGTCCTTTTCCCAAACTTGCTTCGCTCTCGAATTCCTCAACAACACGAGCTGTTACACCCGTAAAACCTATAATTGTTCGATCTGATTAAGAAATTCGAGGTGGATTTGTCATTTTATCATAGGTTGACTTTAAAAGGACATTAGCAGAACTTCCAGTGTCAATAAGCACACGTCGAATTTCGACGCCAACCACCTCTGCTCCAATAATCACAGCATCCTCATGTGGCCTCGATATTCCTCGCAAATCATCTTCATCGAACAAAATGAATGGAATAACCTTTTTTCCATAAAAATGTGTGTACATTTTCCCTTCAATTTGAGTTGTCAGATTGAGAACATGTCTTTTCCTTGAACTATCAGAGTTTCCAGCCATCAAATCCCTCCAAAAATGGCTAATGACTCAAAGAATTTGCATAAATCTCGCACATGCCCGTTTTCTATTGGCTCTTCAACTGACATCAAAATCAACATGTACGGATCCTTCTCCACATATTCTGAAGAAGCATCAAAAGCTTCAACCTTCGAATCTAAGATCATCAAATTCCCAGCTGGCGCAACTGAATTAGCCTTCGAAGTTGACGCAACATTTTTTGAACTATTCCCATGTGACTTCACATAAGTCAACAACTTTCCATTTTCAATCATAGTCTGAATCTCATTTTTCAGAGCAATGCAATCATTGGTATCGTGCCTGATATCTTCATGATACTTGGAGTATTTGTTATTCCCTTCTTCCCTTGGCCTACTTATTGGAGCTGGCTTCCTAAAATTTATGAAGCTCTTGTTCTTATCAAAAATTGCAGCCACATTCTCAATCAAATCAGCATAGTATTCTGGCCTAACCCATTGATTTGGCCTTGGTCTGTTATAGTTATAGGATGGAGCATGATTTGAATACCCACCAGTTCGAGGTGGCAAGTTGTTATTCTTCTGTCGTGTCTGTTGATTACCATTTCCATTCGAGGGTTGCCCTTGGTTATTGGCCACCTGACTCAATTTTTTTGGATTACTAATCGGTCCTCCTCGAACTCTAGTTGACTCCTTGACCTTAATCAAATCCTCAACTTGAGCCATCAAGGCTCCAAAAATCAAAGCTCTCCTTTTGGCGAAAAGCTTTCATCGCCATATTTTCTTCGCAATTGTCTAAACTTGCTTTAGTTAAAACGAACCTCTTAGTATAATCTTTTAATTTCTATCCAGCTCTCTGCTTGCACTGGATGATGGTATCTTCATTCACTCTCATTTGTTTACTCCCCACAAGGTTCCTTCGAAAAGCAGTGTAAAAATCTCTAAAATTCAAAATGGATCCCCTCGGAATCTGATTGTACCAATTCAAAGACGTTCTTTTAAAGGTCTGCAAAAATTCACGATACATTAGCCAGTTGTCATCTTCAAAGTTCATCATATAGTTCTTAAATTGTTCGATGTGGTCATCGGGATCTTGCATCACATCGAACTTATCCACTTTAGCAATGTCAAAAACGCCTCGGAAGCGTTATAGACCGAATTTCATTTGTCAATGGAGAATTTCTCCAGTCGACACCTTGCACAAATTGATCATCAGTTCCCATTACTGCGTATAGATACCGATCAGTTTCAGTATACTGATTTGAGGTGTTCCCTTCACACCACGTAGAATGAGGAACATTGTCCCTTTTATATTTATATTCCTTTTTATGCCTCCTCGGTTGCTCTCTGTCTGGTTCCTCTTTCGAAGAACTTCTATATCTTTTAAAGCCTGAAGCAGAGCTTTCTACCTCTTCATAACTAGAGGTCACATACTTTTGCTTATCTGTTTTCCATATGCGAGAAGAATAGCGCTCTTTAGAAGATTTGAAGCGCGTTTTTTTATGTTCAACTTTAGCTCGCCGATCATCATAGTACCGATCAGATTTATTTCCCATATCAATCTTTTCATTCTCATGTCTCACCTCGGATTTGAGTTTCGCCGAGTGGATTTCATGTTCTCGTTGTTCATATTTTTCATTTAGTGCATTGATTTTGTCTAAAAGCTGATTCATGCGCATCCCAATATATGATTGATTTTGGATCGAAGTTGATCAATCCAACACATTTTCATTTCTTTGTAAGTCATCTTTTAAAGTTTCCATCGTAGATCGAAGTTATGGATTATTTTTAGGATTCGTTTTATGAATTTCAAACAAGAAAAACAAGAAGATTGCATTAAATTCGAACAGACAAGTCACTGATTCTTAATTATGTCCCCAGTAGAGTCGCCAATTTGGTGAGTACAGATATTAAGAATGTAGTCTTAGGAAAATGTTATAGGTGAATTTTAGAGAGAAAAAAGAGAGGGAGTTTATAGAGAGAGAGTCTGAGTACAATTCAGTAAAATAGAAAAAGTGTTCAACCCCTTTATTAGGTTAGCCTTGCCCTTTATATAGAGGCGCCAAGACTTAGTCTTAAACTGAAATCGGTTACAAAAAAGGTAAATTACCCTTAGTAGTTAATAATGTTACATAGTTACAATTGTTCTCTTAAACTTACATTATTCACATTTTAGTCCTTAAATTCCTACTTCCATATCAATAACCAAAACAATTTATTTTTAAAAGGCAAAGGATTGTATATTGATTGAGATTTGGACACTAGGGTAGGAAAGAGTATGCCCCCAAATATTTACATTGAATTAACGCAAAGTAAATATTTAAAAAATGAGTTTATTCTAGATATAACCTCAGATGCTCAGCATTTCAATGATGCTTCAAACGATTGCTTTCTTTATTTAGAAGCTTGTATGTTCCTTGCTTGACTCTTTCACATACAATATATGGTCCTTCCCAATTCGGAGCCAGCTTTCCGAACTATTTTTCCTTAGTATGCGGGAACACTCTTCGTAATACTTTATTTTATATTTGAAAAACTATTCTTTTTTACTTTAGATGTGAACCTCATCATCATCAAGCCTTGGTAATGTGCAATTCTTAAATGTGCTTTCACTCTCTTCACTTCAATTAAATCCAACTGAGCCCTCATAGCTATCTCATTCTCTCTTTCAGAATAATTTTGAACCCTGAAGGAAGTAAGAGTAGCTTTTGTAGGTGTAATCGCATCCATTCCATAGACTAAATCAAATGGTGAATCTTGTTTAGGTGTGTGAGGAGTGGTTCGGTATGCCTATAGCCAATGGTGAATCTTGTAAGTAGCTTGTCCATTTCCCAACTGCTCTTTTTAAATTCCTTTTTAAGCCTGAAAAAATTGTCCGATTTGCCACTTCAACCTGTCAATTGGCTTGAGGATGAAAAGGAAAAGAGAAGCAGTGTTGAATTCCTCTTGATGTACAAAATACATTCATATCTTTATTATCAAATTGAGGACCATTATCTGTAGTATTACGCTTGGGAATACCAAATCGACAACATATATTGGAGATAATAAATATTATCATTGCCTTAGATGTTTTTCCAGATAAAGGTGTTGCTTATACCCACTTGGACAAGTAATCTATTGCCACGATTATGGTACCACAACCCCAGAAGCCATTGGAAGGGGTCGAACTAGATCAAGTCCTCATCTATCAAAGGGTATATGACACTGATTCCATAGGGACTGCTGGTACATGGATTGCATTTCCATATCTTTTATAATGATCACATTTTCTCACCAAAGTTTTAGCATATGTCATAATAGTAGGCCAATAATACCCTGCCAACAAGACTTTTCTAGTTAGAACTTTATAACCACAATGTGCTGACCCTTCTCCATCATGTAACATTAATATAACATTTTGAGACTCATTGGATCCAAGGACGCAATAGAGGCCTGCTAAAATATTTTTTTTTATAAAGAACCCCCTCTCCCCTTAAAACTAGGAAACCACGAGCTTTGTATTTTATTTTCTTTGCCAAAGCCTTTTCGAAAGGTAAAACTCAATTAATGATAAATTTTTAGATTTTATTCCTCCAATCCTTAGAAAGTTCAACGGACAAATGTAGAGTTTCTCCTACTTCATCCTTATCTGTTGTGGTTGCATCTATAGAAGGACATTCTTGCATAATGATCCAATGGAATGCTTCAAAATATGCTATAGTGGCTAACGAATCTACCAAGGCGTTTTCTAATCTGGGAACATGCTTATATTTTGACGCATTTAAACCCGGTAGCGACTTTATTTAGCACTTGTAGATATTTTATCAAGTTATCTTTCATGGCTCCAGATTTCTCTTGGGCTTGATAAATGATTGGTTGGGAATCACTTATCAATCAGACTCTTCTTGCCCCACATTTTGTGTTAACCTTAAACCAGCTATTGATGTTTCATATTCTGACTCATTGTTGGATACCTTGAAGCCAAAACATATAGCCTGGTACATTGTATCACCATAAGGAGAGTTTAGGAAAATTCCAGCTCCACATCTCATGGTACTAGATCCACCAGCAGTTTGGATCACTAATTCTTTCTTAAACTTACTGACTTGAACTTCTTTATGAGGTCTTTAGAAATGAAACTCCACTAAAAATCAGTCACAGCTTGAGCTTTGATTATAGTCCGAGATGCAAAGTCAATATCATAATCTCCAAGCTCAATTGACCATTTGGTAATTCTCCCTGATATATCAGCCTTTTGAAGCATATTTTTCAGTGGAAAAGAAGTTCGAACTGTGACAGAGTGTGCTTGAAAGTAAGGTATCGTCTTTCTAACAGCTATTACCAATGTTAAAGCTAATTTTTCTAGTTTCAAGTTTTTTTCGCAGTTTTCATGCTTACATAGTAAACCGACCGAGGGTAATTATCCGTTTGTCGAACTAATACAACACTTACCGCATCTTCCGACACTACTAGATACATATAAAACATTTCTCATTCAAAAGGTTTGAATATTGTCTTGGGTGAATACAAGTGATTTTTTACTTCAAGGAAAGCTTGATCACAGTTAGGAGACCAATTGAAGTCTTTAGTATTCCTTAAAACTTGGAAAATTTGCACATATTTTTCCGATGATCTTGGAATAAACCGGTTCAATGCATCCAGTATTTTAGTATATCTGAACTTTTTTAGTATTTCGAGGCGGATCCATAGCTAACAAAGCATTTAACTGGTTTGGATCAACCTGGATCCCTTTTTCGCTTATAACATATCCCAGAAATTGACCAGATTGAACTCTGAATGTACATTTTTCTAGATTTAATTTCAAATTGATGGCTTCCAAGTTAGAATTTTTTTATTATAGATCAGATATGTGATCTTCTTCCTTGGGTATTTTTACCATCATGTCGTCAATGTAAACTTCTATATTTATGTCGATCTAATTAGAAATGCTTTATTCACCAGTTATTGATAAGTAGCTCTAATATTTTTCAACCTAAACGACATTACTTTATAACAGTGGAGCCCTTTGTCGGTAATAAATGTAGTGTGGTCTTGATGATCCAGATTCATCTATATTTGATTATACCCAGAAAAAACATCCATAAATGATAGAAATTTGTTCCCTGTTGTAGAGTCCACTAGTTAATCTATATGGGTACTAGAAATGGATCTTTAGGGAAGATCTGTAAAATCAATGCACATACGCCATTTTCCATTCTTTTTTTTATAAAACTAGGTTAATAGTCCATAGAGGGTATTGAGATTCTTTGATATGCCCCATTTTGGCTAACTGATCTACTTCTTGAACAATCCCTTTGGATTTTCCCTGGAAAAAGCTCTTCATTTCTGTAGTACTGGTCCAACATCGGATTTCAAAGATAACTTGTGATTAATTATATTGGCTAGTAATCCGGTTACATCATCGTTACACCTAGAAAATACATGTACATGCTAGGATAAAAAGGATAGTAACTTTTTTTAACTCTAAAGTAAATTTAAAAAACCCAATCCGACACTTTTACCTTCCGCTAACAAATGAATTTCAACTTCTTCAACTGGGATTATTGCACTATGAGCCTCCCTTGTGTCATTTATCGCATTCAGTCTGGCAAAAGGCTCCACTGAATGTTATTATTATGTTAACATTCACTGCTCCTGTCAACTTTGGAGCAAGAGAAGTGACATAACATTCACGAGCTAACTTTTGCCTACTTCGAACAACGCCGACTTGTCCTGCCACAACATACTTCAAACATTAGTGGAAAATAAAAGCTACTGCATGCATCGTAGATAACCAAGATATACCAAATATAGCATTGTAAGGGGCATACCTATTTTGGCGCGGTACTCTAGATTTCTTAGTTTCCTCCACCGTAATTTGTTTTCCGACCTGATTGAATAATCCACCCCAATTCATTGCTTTTTTCGAGTCACTGTATCTGCCAATTCACTCGGATTCAACCCTTGTATCAAGGAAAAAATGGTTACTTGTTCAAAATAATCGGCCAACCCGTTCTTCGTATTCACAAAACGGGTAATATGGACTCGTTCGGTTCTTGAGCGCAATGGATGGTATCACCATTTATTTTAAGCTCCTTATTTCACACGAATTATCTTTGAAAGACCATCCAGAAAACATCATAGATTTTAATAGATTCTTGTGGTAAACTATTATATTTTAAAGCACTTCTCTTGAAAGTTTACGATAAATCTCGGCCATTGATTATAAAATTCTTGAATCGCTTGAGGTGGTTATTAGGATCTTTGCTTCCATCGTATTTTTCCATTTTGGAACCGTCAAACCGCCCCGGTAGATATTTATAGAGTATCTTTGATGACAAAGATGATTGTATCCAATTGTGGTTACGGCTAAACACGTCGTCTTCATCAAGAGTATCAAATATATATGGTTCAGACTAGATAAGAAATTGATCACTTAGTAAATGATGAATATCGTGATCAGCCAACCTTTTTATTTTCCCTGGATATTTTTTCTTCTTAATTTTTCCCTTCCTGTCACTTTTCATATTATGTTTCTTGGTTAACCTCACTTTCTTTTTCAGACGACCCTGTTCGCTAATCGATGAAGAAGACCTATCAGAGTCAGATGTTGTAGTTGAATTTTCAGCATAATTCGACGTGCTCATCACCTGTTTATTCTGATGCTCTTTTTTAGAGTTAATATGAAAATTTAGGGACTGATCATTTTCACCTTGTTTTGTTATTATCACCATGCTCATCAGTAGATATACCTCCCACGTTGAATTTTTCTTTCAATGACCTTTCAGCTTGTCTTTGGGCTCTAAGATCTTCAGTCTCAGCCCTTAAGTGATCACATTCATCTTGCATGAACGGTCTTTCCTCTGTGTGGTGATTAACATGAGATAAAATAGCATGTTCATTCTCATCTCATATTCCTTCATTTTCACGAGGTAGCATTTCTTGCATATTGAGATCCATATCTCAAAGATTTCCGAACTTTTAATTATAAGTATGGTTTTGAATATAACTATTCATGTATATTTTTCTCCCACTATGGTCGTCAATTTTGATGAGGGTAAAAATTATTGTGAGGGTAGAATAGGAATATCCTTTTGTAATTTAGTGTTTAAGATTTTTATAGAGAGTAATAAGAGTAGAGAGGTGCTTGTATTTAATATCTTTAGAAAAAATCCAACCCATTTTATGTTGTTGGTTGGGGTATTTATTTTTTTCTTATGACCCATGGGCCGTGCGGGTTGGATCTTATATTTGGGTCAATCATATGAGACCCCAATCCCAAGAACTAAGGTGCTAGGCACACAGTTGACTCATTGGTCCACTTAAGTTACTGCTGATTTATTTGAATTTTGGTTACTCGGTCCGAACTACCCCTTCAGATAAAATCATAATCACTATGATATTCCTCCAACATTATCTGATATGATCAATTACCAATAGAAATATCTACACCATCCTACAGGTTTGGAATATATAATGAAAAATATAATAGTATGGTTTGACTTAATCGAATAAAGGAGGATCAACGCACACATTCGGTTATAATATTACAAGGCACTGATGAGGAGTAAGTATAATTCCAAAGTTTAGATCAGAAGTTCTGAACCAATGGACAAAGTAATGAGAAGATTATTTTAACATACACAAGAAAAAATACATGGAAAGCTAAACCCAGTATGGGAAATATTGTTTATGGTCAAAACAAAAAAAGCATGGAACACATATGTAGATGGACTGAGAAGGAAACCAAGTAATATACCCTTGGTAATAAAGATATGACCATGTATTACAAATACTAAAAAATGGTAATAAAAAAAGACGGATAATAAAGAGTTAATCTGAAGAGGAAAGTTATATTTTCTTCGAAAGAAGAGACAACCCCTATGAGGAAGTCATACATCCTGAACATACTTAAAAATCTAAAACAATCTAAGTAAAGAACTATGATGTTCTAAAAAATAATTCTTAGTCTACTGTATCTGATCAATCAATAGAAAAAATATAAAATACAAGATGTGTCATAGACACAATTACTCTTTCAGAAAAAATTGTATGGAGATCTAATACTAATCTAGGACTAGCTTCCATAACAGATTCGTAGGCACAAGAAATCCTAAGAAACTTATATCTTTCATAGTCAATACACGAAGCTTTATGCTCAACAACAAGCTCATTTAGCATGGTAACCTACCTTCCGATGTAGAATTCAACTATTGGCATAAATCTTCTATACAAGATGTTGCAACATCAGTTTCAAATATAGTCTCTACAATCATCTTACGCAGATCTGTCCAAATGCTCTCTGAAGCAGAAACATAAGCTTGTAAGGCCAAATTATCTTCTTTATATTGCGACAACTCAGTGAATTTGTCTTTCAAATCAAAACTTTGGATTTGAGCTGAACGAATAAAGCTTTACCTCTCTCTTTACTTTTTAATAACAACTTTTGCAATTGTTTTTCTCTCTCAGCACCAGCAGCAAGGGCAGTCTTCAAGTTAGAACGCTTACTATGGGATATGAAACACCATTGCATAAGGATTGAAAATCTGAAAAATAATCTAGAAGTTTCACTTTGGCATGATAACATATCATCAACCCATTAAAGATGAGTTACAAACATAGTGTATAAAATAAGCCTCAAAAGATAATGAATAAAATCATAATATAAGAATAAAGAACAATTACCTCGAATCCAAGATTCAAATGACGATTGGCTAATTCTAATGGAGAAATATTGGTAGGCAAAGGCCTTTAGGAATCTAAAGCACCAAATTGATAAAAAAAATCAGGAATCTAGTCAATTGAAATAATAAAAGAAGAAGAAGAAATAATTTCTAAGCCCATGGAACAAGAAGTATTTGAGCCTATACCTTCAGTGAAAGTACCTATTTTGAGGCAACGACCAAATTATCAACAGAGGAAGCAAGGTTAGAATTAGGTCTAAGCACTCATTTTTCTTTGCGAAGTCATGATATTGATCAAAAAAGCAAAATAGCGTTAACAACAAGATCCTTGCCCAAAAAAAATCCTATATTAGGTTCTATAAGAATATCTTCTATTAATTTGAACAACTAAACTTAGTAAAAATATTGACAATCATTTCATCATTAGCAAGTGAAGAATCGGTCATAATTGGAGTAAGAATTTTAGCGCTTAAAGCATGAGGGAAAATAAAATAGTTTTCTAAGGATACAAATTCACCTTTCATATGAGGATATGGAACAAAACAGTAGCAACACCTATCGAAGGAGTGACAGAAATAAAAACAACGTTTTATGCACATGCTATATAATTAAAAAGAATACAATTTCAAAACAAAGGTATTTACATTTATATAATTAAAAAATAGCAAACGTGCAAACTACCTGAGTGTTTACGGCTCTTAAGAGAAGCTGAATCTTCATAGTTACCTTCTTCTACCATAAGGGTAACAACTACACTTTACTGTCGTATATAAATAACATATGTTGTACTGGATGGTGCATTCGAACAACAACGAGAGCTCTTATGAAAACGACTTTCTAACAAATGTGTGTTTTCTATAGACGTCTTCAAGGTATAAATTTTAGTCACGATACTTCACGTAAAAAGTGAATAAGGAAAATTCATTTCATAGCACCGATAGTCGATAATTTAGATTTTAAAAAAACTGTATAACCAATATTGAAACGCATAAATAGTTAAATTATTGGACTTTCTTCACCAATACGTATTATCAGTCGTGCACATATTGCTATATACGGGGGAAAATGGAAATATTGGTCGAATGAGCTAAAAAAACAAATTAAGAAAATAATAACAAGAAAACCCTAAATTCCATATTCAAGACACTGATTACTTACTAGTGGCAGTCTAAAAATGGTCGATAAATTTTATGATAAATTACTCTTACAAGCTTAATTTTCACTAACATAGAATAAACTATCATTCCAACCTTTAATAAAACTATGAACATGTTGTCCTTTGCGGTAACCTTAACCCAATCAATCAAATTTTGTTGAGTATATAGTTGGATTTTGTGGTAAAAAAGTCAATATAATTGACGATGTAAGCTTCGAAATCTTCTTCCGTTAAACTGGGATTTTTAACCTTCTCTTACATAGACACACTATTAAAAATAAAAGTCACAAAAATAAGAGAATTGTCAATACGAACACCCAACACCGGTGGTGTATAAATTTCACATTGGCGGTCCCACTTGCGGTACATAAATTCCTGACTGTCGGTGTATGTAGCACACCACTAACTACTCTTCGTATAATAATTCTCACCCTTACATCGGCAGTGTCGAGCCATTAAACCGGAGGTGTAGTCCTCTAACACCGATAGTGTTAATTACATTATAACTTCGGTGACTAAATTATACCATATTACGAGGTTATGAAATTGAAGGCGTCCGCCAAAGCACAACGGTGGCGTGGGCTTGGTACATCTCCGGTGTCTGAATCATAGTAAAAAAAAGTTACCAAATTTTAGTCACCGACCGTGTAGGCCACATAGTAACGACATCGTGGGCTTGCTTACACCGTTGGTGACAAAAACAATTATAAAATATTTAGGTTAAAATTCGTCATATTTGTTGTCAAAGCTTGGACAGAGGTGTTGTACTATAAAAAAAATACGAAAACGAAAATTAACGTATTTACATGTAATAGATTATATAAATTATCTTTTTTAAATAAAATAAACTAAAACTAAATAGAGTTTTTAGGTTAGAAAAACCTTAAGATGATAAATTTTAGGAAACGCTCTGTCAAGAATGCTTAGGGCTTCGTCAAGAAACTGTCAAGACTTAAAACAGAGTATCAACTCTAGGCTATCCTGCTAATCTTTCTTAGATTTGGGAATGGAGGAAGGTGAATTCGTGATGTCATCTTCATCTTCTTCACCAAGATCGATTGGATCTGATCCCAATGGTAATTTAAGGTACGACTCTGAATTTCCTCTGCTTAGCCGTGAGCAGAAACAGAGTACAAAAGATACGGTTAATATAATCGCTAACCCAACATTTGAGAATTCTAATCTGAGAACTGGGCATCAAACTCAAGTCAAGAGTTCTTCCGAATCGTACGCCGAGCTATTGAAACCAATCGGAACGGAAATCTTGCATCGAAACATTGTTGTTTCAAGAAGTTCTAACGCAAATATCATCTGGTTTGAGAAGAGTGACAAGAGTAAGTTACAGAAGGTTTCCAAGCACACCATTATAGGTAAATTTACCTATGGAAAGCCCAGATACGAAGTAATAAAGAAGTTTCTGATCAATTTCCGGTTCACCGGAGCCTTCAGTATTGCGGTTTTTTATTACCGTCACATTTTCATTGAATTTGACTGCCTTGATGATTTGAAGAGGCTTTGGTCCAAGAATGTCTGGAAAATCGGTGAAAAAACGATGCGTTTGTTAAAGTGGTCTCCAAGTTTTAATCCGGATAAAGAAAGCCCTTTAACACATGTGTGGATTACGCTGAAAAATCTACCCGAATTCTTGTATAATGAAGCAACTGTCTTAGAAATTGCTAAGTCCTTTGGGACTCCTTTGAGGACATGGATTCCTAGAATTAACAGGGCTACGTTTAATTGTGTAAAGATGTGGGTTGAAGTGGATGTCTCCAAAACTATGGTGAAATATTTAAGGGTAAGGTTTGGTGAGGATGAAGATTACAAACTTGAAATTTGTTATGGAAACCTTCCAAGTTATTGTACAGAGTGCAAGCATATTGGTCATAAGATGTCTGAATGTAAGAAAAATATAACTGTTAATGAGCAAGCAGATAACAATCTTAAAGAGGAAGTACCAGCTTTATTACAATCAAATAACAACGTTACAACTTTGAAGTCTGTAATTGTGGACAGTGGAAATAGGATGAACACTAGAAATGATCAGTTTATAGATTAGATTAATACTATCCCTATACAAGAAAAATCTAATGACAGTTTGGAGTCTTTGGAGATTAGTGGTGATTTTGCTTTTGATAAGGATGGGAATGGTAGATGCATGGCTGATAGCACAGAGATGATAGAAGCTTTGCAAGCGCTTGAAACTAGAGAGCTCTTCAGGGTTGAGAGGCAGCCTACTGATCTTCAGTCTGATTCTCCTTCAAAAATAACCACAAACAGTCTCCTTTGTTCACCTAAGCACAAAGAAAGTATGGTTAATGAGAATGATACAAGAATACAAAGCAGAAAAATAAAGAAGATTAAGAACTGGAACAACAATGTAGTTACTACTTCAAAGCTTTTACAGCTAAAAATGGCTGTAAGAAACAAACCATCTAAATGACTATTAAAATGGTGAATTGGAATGTCATAGGGCTGGGGAATAATCTTACCATGAGGAGACTTAAATCTTTAAAAAGAGCTGAAAACCCTGCTTTGTTGGCTGTGCAGGAACCTTTTGTTAATCGTGAGAAGCTTGGGAAGGTGGCCAAAATTTTGGGATATAGTCAGTCTTTTGAGAATACTAACAATAAGATCTGGTTGTTTTGGAGAGAGGAGTTTAACATTGAGATCATTTCTGATGAAGATCATGTGGTTCATGCCCAGGTTTGCCATAAGACTCTTAACAAAAAGTTTAGGCTATCTGTGGTATATGCAAAATGTAATAGAGTTCTAAGGAAAGACTTATGGAATTCTTTGAGAAACATGAGCTATGATGATATGGAATGGATAGTTTTTGGGGATTTTAATACTGTCCTAAATGCTGATGAGCAACTTTGCTGTAAAAGAGTTTGTATGCAAAGTATGGATGATTTTGGTAATGCAATCATTGACTGCAACCTAATAGATGGGGGTTATTCTGGCAGCAAGTATACTTGGTCAAATGGGAATAAGTGGAAGAGGCTGGACCGTGTTTTGATTAATAATCAGTGGATAAGTTACTTTGATAGTACTAGAGTTGTCCATTTGTCAAAGCTGTGTTCTGATCACTCTGCTATGTGCATTACTATATCAACTCACTTAAGCAACTACAAGCCTGCTTTCAAATTCTTGAATATGTGGATTCAGCATCAAGATTTCCTAAATGTTGTTGAGAAGAGTTGGTCTGTTCATATGCCAGGTAGTCCTATTTATCGTTTTTGGCATAAGTTGAAAGGAGTTCTTAAGGCCTGGAACTATAATGAGTTTGGGAATGTCTTTGATTCAATCAGACAGGTCGAGGAGGAAATTAAAAGCAAGGAGATTAAGTATCAGGATACTAGATCAAATGAAGATAAACTACTTCTTGAAAAAGCAAATCAGAAGCACATTAGCCTCCTAGCTAGAGAAGAGAGTTACTGGGAGCAGAAAACTCACACTGTTTGGCTGAAAGAGAGTGATAGAAGCACTAAGTTTTTTCACAACTTGGTGAAGAAAAGAGCTAAAAGGAATATGATTCATAGGATTTGGGAAAATGACCAATGGTTGGATAATCAGGATGATATATCTAATTCTGCTGTCTCCTTTTTCAAGAATCTGCTAACTAAATCAACTATGTCTAATAATCAGAACATTGCTATTGAAAATATTCCTAACTTAGTTTCAGATTGTGATAACATAAGTCTTACGGCTATTCCTACGATTGATGAAATTCACAAAGTTGTAAGCAACCTTCATTCCAACAAAGCTGGGGGACCTGATGGTTTCAATGACTGTTTCTACAAAGGTATGTTGGGCTATTATAGCAGAAGATCTATGTGAAGCTGTTAATGATGTTTTCAAAGGGGAAAGGGTTCCTACTGGTATTCAAGCATCTGTTATATGTCTGATTCCTAAAGTTGATACACCAAGAACGTGGAGAGAGTTTCGTCCTATTAGCTTAACTACTGTTTTTAATAGGATCTGCTCAAAGGTTCTTAACAACAGACTAAGTTTAATATTTCCCAAGTTGGTTTCAGAGGAGCAAGGTGATTTTGTAAGGCACAGAAGTATTCATGAGAGTGTTCTTATGGCTAAAGATATATGTTATGATATTAACTATAAGGTTAAAGGTGGGAATCTAATCCTGAAGCTTGATATGGTGAAAGCTTTTGATCATCTTTCTCACAATTTTATTCGGGCTGTTCTGATGGCTTTTGGGTTTAGTCCTTTATTCATTAAGCTGATTGGAAATAATATTACTAACAATCACTTTTCTGTTATTGTCAATGGTGTAACTAAGGGTTTCTTTAAGGCTGATCAGGGTTTGAGACAAGGGGATCCACTATCCCCAAGTCTCTTTATTCTTGCAGAGGAAGTTTTGATTCGTGGTTTGAAAGTCCTAAATGATACTAGTAGCTCCGTTAGGTTCAAAACTAGGGATGTCCAGGTTATTTCGTGCTTAGCTTTTGCTGATGATCTCACTATTTTTTGTAATGGGTCAGATAATTCTATTGAGCAGATTAACCATTTGTTGACAAGTTATCAACTAGTATCTGGGCAGCTGATCAACAAAAGGAAGTCTAAGTTCTACGCTGCATCAAATATGCCTATCCACAGAATCAACAGAATTGAAGGAACTACTGGTATTAAAAATAGCTCTATTCCTTTCAAGTATCTTGGCATTATGGTCAGCAATAACTCAAGGGTCAATCATTTTGACAATCTGGTCTAAGATTAGA
Organism: Limnanthes douglasii subsp. nivea; assembly: GCA_036936605.1. Classification (NCBI taxonomy): domain Eukaryota; kingdom Viridiplantae; phylum Streptophyta; class Magnoliopsida; order Brassicales; family Limnanthaceae; genus Limnanthes; species Limnanthes douglasii. The sequence goes on from JAUPFV010000002.1 coordinate 45,724,978, forward strand.
GACAAAATCATTGAATGGGATGGTAGCACCCTATCATTTGGGGGAAGGCTTGTCCTAATCCATACTGTTCTTTCTACTTTCCCCTTGTATTATATGCAGAATTCTATTCTCCCTAAGACTGTGATAAAAAGGATTGATGTTCTGTTTAACAAGTTTCTTTGGGGAAATAAGTCTGATTCTAAGGCTCTAAATTGGACTTCTTGGAGTAAGATCAATAAACCATATGAGGAAGGTGGAATTGGGGTTAAGAACTTGAGTCAGTTGCAGGATATGTACTCTCATAAACTATGGTTTAACTTGAGAGTTAACAAGTCCTTATGGGCTAGGATGATGATGTCTATTTATTGTAAGAATTGTCATCCGATTACTGCAACTAAGCCTAGAAGAAGTTCTAGAGTTTGGGCAAGGCTTGTTGACATTAGAGGAGAGGCTGAAAGATATGTTTTCTGGGTTCCAGGCAAGGGTGAGGATATTGATTTTTGGCTGGATAGATGGTGTACTGAGCAGCCATTCATTTCCTTTAATGATCAGGAAGACAGACAGTGGTACAATCAAACTAAGGTCATTAGTTATTGGATTGAGGGAATATGGGATGTGGAAAGGCTGAGAATGGATGTCACTCTGCCTATTCTTTCAAACATACTAAAGATGAAGCTTAGTTCTGAGCCTGACACAGCTAACTGGTCTTTATCTACTAATGGGGAGTTCAACTCAAAACTTACTTGGGAAGCTACAAGACAAAGAGGTAACGTTTCTAACCTTTTTAAGAGCTGTTGGAACCAAGTTACGCCAAGGAAATGCTCCTTCTTTCTATGGCGTGCCATTATGAATTGGTTTGCTGCTGACACAAATCTTCAGAAGAGGAATATCTACCTGGCATCAAAATGCAGCTTCTGTGAGAATGTAGAAACTCCTAAACATGTTCTAGTTACCTGTGATACTGCCTGGAATGTGTGGAATCTTTTCAACACAATTTTTGGCATCAATGCTGTAAGAAGCATGTCTTTAACTCACCTGGTTCGTTCCTGGTTCTGGTCCTCAACAACGGTATGCAGCATAAGAACGATCCTGCCAGCAATCATCATGTGGACAATCTGGAGAAATAGAAACATAAAGAAAATGCAGAATGAGCTTCATTCTTCTTCATCCCTAGTTGACCAGATATTTAAAATGTTGAATGGTTTATGTAACGCAAACTTAATCAAGAGGAAGCATTGGAATCGTGACGCAAGGGTTGCTAGTCAACTGGGTTGTACTTTGAGCCGAAAACCGGTGCCGATTTTGTTAAAATGGAACTGCCCAAAGCTGAACCGTTTCAAACTCAATGTCGATGGGTCTTCTTTGCTTTCTCGTAAGGCAGGAGGTGGTGGAATCATCAGGAATCATTCTGGTGACATTGTTAGAGTCTACGGTAGATTATATGGAAAGTGTTTTGCGATTGTTGCGGAGGCTCGAGCGTTGATGGATGGGCTTGCTGTATGCAGAAATTTGAGCATCAACCAGCTTGACATCGAAGTTGATTCACTGGTTTTGGTTGAGCTGATCGGTAATGGAAGAAGCCTTTGGTATCTGGACCTTATTATTCGCTACTGTCGAAGGTATATATCATCGAATATGTCGATCAAGCATGTCTTCAGGCAGCAAAATAAGGTTGCTGATTGGGTGGCTAAGCAAACCACAAGTTTGAAGGAAAGTTTCGATTTTAATCAGTTTACTGCGCCAAATGAGCTTAGGGCCATTGTTTTGTTAGAAGGAATGGGTATTGGTTATCTCAGAGAGGTTGATTAATGGTTTGAAGAAGAAAGAAGAGGTGTCTGTGTTGTTAGGGTTTTCAAGGTCGTAATTGGGGTTTTTTACCAAATGTAAACCGGGTCATAAATCTGGTCCGATTCTCTTATTGTAAACGCTGCGTTTCTTTTAATGAAAGGGAAGTTTAACTTTAAAAAAAAGATTATATAAATTATCTCGTTTGGGGTTTCAAGTTCATCAACGATGTAATACCAATTTAGAAGTAGGAACAGATGAATACCTTATGTGAAATGAAAGCTCCAAGAAAACTCTGTTCTTCAAGAACAGAGTAAATAAATTTTGATTTCTTATCATCATCTTATAGTGATTCTTCTCAACCTTTGTGAAGATGGTTACTCAATTTAATGACTCGAATGAAGATTTTCCTGTTCTTAGGAAATCAAATGATGGTATCTTTGATGATGGTGCAGTCAAGAATGGAGGAGTTGCTGGTGATAAGTGTAATGTTATTCGAAATCCAATTTATGAGGAAGAAAGCAATGAAAAAGCTACTGATAATCTGATAAACAAAAAAGATTCATATGCAGATTTATTAAAGTCAAGAAGAAAAGAATTTGTTCATTCAAGAGTCTCTGTTTCACGAAATGAAGACTTCCCTGTTATTACCTTCAATGCAGAGGATAAAGATAGTCTGTTAGAGATTTCAAAGCATACCTTGGTGGCAAAATTCGCTTCAGGAAAGCCATCTATGGAGAGTTTGAGGAAATTTTTATTGAAATTCAACTTTAAAGGCAGTTTCAGTCTCTCGATTTGGGATTTTAGACATGTCTTCGTGGAATTTACTGAGTTAGACGACTTGAAAAGATTGTGGTCCAAGAATGTATGGGTGTTAGGAGATAAGACAATGAGATTGTTGAAGTGGTCTCCTGATTTTGATCCAAAACTTGAATCTCCTTTCACGCCGGTATGGATTACTTTGCCAAACCTTCCAGAGTTCATGTTTAACAGAGATACGATTTCTGAAATAGCAAAAATACTTGGTACGCCATTGAAGATCTGGGTTCCTTCAATCAATAGAGCCCGTCAAAACTGTTGTAGATGTTGGGTTGAAATCGATATTTCGAAGTCATTGGTGCATACAGTTCAGGTGAGGTTTGGAGTTTCTGACAGTTACTGGATTCAGATTGTTTATGATAAGATCCCTCTTTACTGTAAGCAATGTGCTCACATCGGTCATTCGATTGAAAATTGTAAGAAAACGATGTTGCCACAAGGAAAAGATACGGTGAATAACGTGCAGGAGAAGGATAATATAGAGGCTCAAGATCAAGGATCTTGTTCTTTAAATCAAGTTCAAGAAAATAATACTGATACTGATAGGGAGAAGTTTCAAGTTAAAAGTGTTTCTGGTGGTTATCAATCTCAAAGTTTTGCTGGCAGGAAAGTTTCTGATGATCTTCAAAAGAATGGGAAGGTTGGTAGAATTTTAAAATCTGTTGTGGTGAATAAAATTCCATCTGGTGATGATCTTGACTTTCAAAATATTGAGGAGTCTGATAGTCACAGTTCTAAGCTTAAGGAAGATAATTCTGTCCAGAATGTTTTGATTGAAGAGGATTCTCTTGATTTGGTTAATGATGATGAGTTGATTGATGCTTTAAAGACTCTGGAAAGAAGAAACATGTTTGAGCCTCTTAATGAAGAAGTGAATGAGACTTTGACTCATGATGGTAGTCTGGATAATTCTCCTGTTAAAGGAAGTCTTGCTGAAATTAAACAAAGAAGACATGACTCTAAAAAATTGAAAAAGGTATCAAATGTTTGGAATACTAAAGGTCCTACTTCTTCTAAGATTTTGAAGTTGAAAAGGACTCAAAAAACTTCTTCTGTTACATGACTATATCGCTTCTAAGTTGGAATGCTAGAGGTGTTGCTAACAAAGAAACATCTCAAAGATTGAAGTCTATGGTTAAGTCGTTTAAAGTTAGTTTTCTGGCTGTTCAGGAACCGTTTGTTAAAGTTGATAAGATTGAGGGATTGGCTAAGAAGTTGAAGATGAGTGGTTTTTGTAGTAATCTGAGTAACAAGATTTGGGCTTTCTGGATTCAAGATTATGGTGTGGATATTATTTTTGATAGTGAACAATTGCTACATCTAAAAGTTGTTCATCCTACTTTGAATAAGATTTTTTACGTTTCGATAGTTTATGCAAAGTGCAGGACATAGTTGAGATCTGTGCTTTGGAATGAGATTAGAGCTTTGAATGTTCTTTCACATGAATGGATTCTATTTGGCGACTTCAATATCATTTCTAATCTTCAGGAGCAAACAGCTTGTTCAACCATTAATCAGAAAGGTATGGATGATTTTAATAGTTGTATTATGGATTGTAACTTGATGGATGCTGGTTTTACAGGCTACCCTTTTTCGTGGTCTAATGGTTTAAAGTGGAGAAGATTGGATAGGGTGTTATATAACTCTGCTTGGTTAGACTATTTTGATAGTACTTCTGTCTCTCATTTAGCTAAAAGTTGCTCAGACCATTGTCCTTTGCTCATTAAAGTTACTTCTAAGCTGGAAAGATCGAAATCTTCTTTTAAGTTTTTAAACATGTGGGTTACACATCCTCAGTTCTTGAAGAAAGTTGAAGATGTTTGGACTGATAGTGGTAGATCTGTGGTTGGTAATCCTATTATGGAATTCTGGCTTAAGCATTTTCATTTGAAGGTTGAATTGAAGAGGTGGAATAAAGAAACATTTGGTAATATTTTTGATGCTATTAAGATGTCTGAGGATAATATTGTTAGTAAGGAAACTCTGTGTATTAATGATGCTAATGAAGATAATAGACTGGAGTTGGAAAATGCTAAACAGAGGCATCTGATTTTGCTTGATAGGGAAGAATCATATTGGAGGCAGAAGGCTCATTGTTCTTGGCTAAAAGATTCTGATAAGAATACTGCTGCCTATCACAGTTTTGTTAAGAAGAGAGTTAAGAGAAACAGAATTGATCGTATTAAAGATGGGGATAGATGGTTGGATGGTAAAAAGGAAATTGGGGAGTCTGCTGTTAACTTTTTTAAGGGTCTTCTTTCTCCAGTTGCTAGGGTTGTTACTGAAGATGATTTATTGAAGGTTATTCCCAGTATTGTTACAGATGATGATAATAATGACTTGATTAGAATCCCTGATGATGTTGAAATTTATGGAGTGGTGAAGAGTTTAAAATCTGATTCTGCTTCAGGACCTGATGGGTTCAATGCTGTGTTTTATAAGGCTTGTTGGAAGATTGTGGGTGCTGATCTTTGTAAGGCTGTTAAGGGTTTCTTTATGGGTTATAGGCTCCCTAAAGGGGTAAAGTCTACTGTCCTCTGTTTGATTCCAAAGATAGAAAATCCTAATAAGTGGAAGGAGTTTAGGCCAATTAGTCTCACTACAGTTTTCTCTAGGATTATAGGGAAGCTGATTAATAACAGATTGGCAAAGTTACTTCCTAATCTGATTTCTGATGAGCAAGGAGGTTTTGTTAAGGGCAGAAATATACATGAATCAATTCTTCTTGTTCAGGAGTTGTGTAATGACATTGATGGTAATAAGAGACATGCTAATGTGATTGTCAAGACTGATATGACAAAGGCCTTTGATAAAATTAATCATAGCTTTCTCTTTTGTGTGCTCAAAGGTTTTGGATTCAATAACTCAGCTGTTAGTCTTATTCAGAATTGCATTGAGAATGTTTTCTCTTCTATCATTATTAATGGTGAGATTACAGGCTTCTTTCCTACCTCTCAAGGCCTGAGACAAGGGGATCCACTATCCCCTAGTCTATTTATATTGGCTGAAGAATACCTTATCAGGTCTAAAAAAGTTTAAAGCTGATAATCATTCGATGGTCAGGTACAAAATTAGGAGTGACTTGAACATTGATTGCTTAGCCTATGCTGATGATTTCATGGTTTTCACTACTGGAGATGCTGCTACTATGACTGTTATTAAAGACATTCTGGGGCACTATCAATTGGTCTCTGGACAGCAAATTAACAATGAGAAGTCTAAGATTATTGTATCAAAGAAAATTGATAATCAGAAGAGTAGATTGATCAAGGAAACTTGGCAGATGACTCAATCATGTTTGCCTTTTGTTTATTTAGGTACAATTATTTCAAATAATACAAGAATATCTCACTTTGAAGCTGTTGTATCTAAGGTCAGAAACAAGATCTTGGATTGGGATAGGCTCCATTTGTCCTTTGCTGGTCGTCTCTTACTAATTCAATCAGTGTTGCTGTCTCTCCCTGGTTATCATCTTCAACATACAGAGTTGCCAATTGGGATCATCAACAGACTGGAAATTATCTTCAATAAGTACCTGTGGGGCAATAGTGAAGACAAAGGAAGTGTTAATTGGACTAGATGGAGGAACTTGTGTAAACCTTTTAAAGAAGGAGGCCTGAATGTTAACAGTTTGAAAGATGTGCAACATGTATATGCAATGAAAAATTGGTTTATTTTCAGGAGGCAAACATCTCTCTGGGCCAGGTTTATGCTTTCTATATACTGTAGGAATCATATACATCATGTGCTTGCTATTTCACCCTATAAAAGATCTAAAACTTGGACAACTATAATGAAAGTTAGGGATGAAACAGAGAGTTACCTTTTTTGGTTGCCTGGACAAGGACATATTAGCTTCTGGTATGATAAATGGTGCTCTGATAAACCATTTATAAAAGTTAACAATGATAATGAAAGAAGAAATTTATGGGAGTCTCCTAATGATCTTGTTAGTCAGTTTTGGCAGAATGGTTCGTGGGACCTGGAAATTCTTAGAACAAAGGTAACAGCAACAGACATTGCAAAGATTAAAGATGTTACGCTTTCTAATAAGCAAGATATTTTGCTTTGGTCTTTGACACAGAATGGCTCTTTCAACATGAAAGACACATTGAACTACGTTAGAACCAAAGGTACTGTCTCTAAACTCTATGATAAAACATGGAATTCTGTATCCCCTAGAAAGTGTTCCTTTTTGCTTTGGAGGCTGTTACACAATTGGGTCCCTACTGATGAAGTCATGCAGTCTAGAAAGGTTCAATTAGCTTCAAAGTGTGTTCACTGTGAAAGTAATGAAACTACTATTCATGCTTTTGTTCAGTGTCAGCAGGTTTGGATGGTGTGGAAACACTTCAGTGACATCCTAAGGGTTCAAATACAACCATTCATGACTATAACTCATGTTGTAATGAAGTGGTATTGGTCTGCACAGAAGGTTTGTGATATTTTCACAATTCTTCCTTCAATTATAAGTTGGTGTGTATGGGCTGCTAGGAATAAGAGGAAAATGCAGAATGTTGCAACTAGTTCTACTACCATAATCAGTCATGTGATGTATATTTTATCGAGCTTGGATAGAAATAAAACTTTAAACAAGAAGCACTGGGGTACATTCTATCGTGAAGCTTTAATCTTAGGTTCTGTTTCTCATATTAAATCTGGGTTTAAAGCACTTCATCTGAAATGGAAAAATCCCAAACAGGTGAGGTATAAGATGAATGTTGATGGAGCTTGTACCTGGTTTGGGGAGTCAGCTGGTGGTGTGTTGATACGAGACAGCAATGGAGAGATGGTGGCTGGAATTGGTTGCTTATTTGGTAAAGGCTCCTCTTTAATTGCAGAATGTAGGTCTTTGTTTGAAGGGCTGAAAATCTGCAGAAGATTACAGTTAACAAGGGTTGATATAGAGATTGATTCTGCAATTTTAGTTAACTTGCTGTTATTTGGTAACTCACCTTGGTATCTTGAGCCTTTGTTATGTTGTTGTAGAAAGCTTCTCAATTCTGAAATGGTGATTAATCAGATCTTTAGAGAGCAAAATCTGGGTGCAGATTGGATTGCGAAGGAAGTGCTTGATAAGAAACTGAATTTTGAATTCGATAAAAACAATGCACCTGGGAAACTGAGAGCAATTGTGTATTTGGAAAGAATGAATTTTGGTTACTTAAGGTTGAGAAATTAGGGTAGATTTGGGAATCTGAAGGTTGAAGACGAAGTGGCTTCGCGGGCTTCTTTTAGGGTTTTGTTTTGAATTCTTGTAAAATTGCCTTATGGGCTTGTACTTCTCTTTAGTTCAAATAAAAGCCTTGATTAAAAAAAAAAGTTCATCAACGATGTTTTTATTTTTCATTTTCAAATTTTTTTTAGGGTACAAGAGATTGAGGTCTTCTATAGAAAAATTTGAAGTTTTGTTTCAACTAAAATTTGAGACTTTGTTAAAAAGTTGAAATTTGTATATAAGTAAAAAATTGTTACAAAAATTATGTTGATAAAAATATGAAACACCGTAATACCAAGTCCACCCCAATTTTTTTAAAAACAAATCTGTTGAAGGGTAAAATAAAATAAAAACAAAAAAAATATTTAAACCACTTATAAATTTTTTATAAAAAATTGTTTAACCCTTACCCTAAAAATAATTAATGTTTGTAAAATAACTTTAAACGGAGGAGCACCACCGGATAATTAAACGTGGGGTACCTAAATCATAAAAATAAATTAGAATGGTTAGACAATCACGGACGTAAACGGAACGGAGATATAGCGGCACGCGCCTTAAGAATATTTTCAGAAAACCAAGGAAACAGACAAAACGGTTCTTCAACGCCGTGTTCTTTCTTCAATCGATAGATCCAGCGGCACGCGCCTTTGTTTTATGAATAACAGATTTATATGAATTTGTAAAAATAACACTTATATCTTCGGCAACCCATTTATTTTTTGAGTACGGATTTTAAGTATGAAAACATAAACAAAATATTAATAATATGATATGATCCACAACTTAGAAAAGATGATTCGTTAAAATATAAAGGAGGGGTTGTTGGTTGCAAAACACTAGGATGCGAAATGTGCTCTACAATTTATGTTAATTGTGTCGGGTTGTTCGAACAAAAAGGCCCCTCTACTTCAGGATTTTTATTTTATATCCAAAATTTTATTTGTATCAAAATTCATACCATATTTATGTAATTTGTTTGAGGCTTTTTTTAGTTTAAATGTTTTTATGTTCTAATATTAAAAAATGGAACATTATTTGATAGTTTTTCATACGGTGATTAAAAAAAAGCAACATGGTAATAAATAAGTTTATTATCAAATAGATGTGTATTTATCTATTTGTTCAAAAATACATGGCTAGTTATTTGTTATAGCGGTTATCTTGTTATTTTGGTTTAATTTATGTACTATTTTTTATATTTTAGTCAAATTATTAAAATGTATGTGTATTTTTGGTATTGTTTTTTTAAATTTAATCTGGATTTTCAATAGTTTTAAATATTTATGTAAATAAGATATATAATTGTTAAGTACACGCTAAAAGCACCTCGTCAACAAACTTGTTTAAACAAGAGTAATGGAAGCACATATTTTTATTATAACTATTCAAAAAAAAAAGAAATAAGAACAAAGTCCATGGAATAAGAATTGATGGATCATGGACCGAAGATCAATCAAACATTATAATCCTCTCAATTTAACCCTATTGACATAGTTAACCTTCAAGATATTATTATAGAGATTATAACAACCCATGATAACCAATTTCTTCTAACGCCTCTTACTGTTGAACAAATATTCAACTCAAGTCAATAGTGTAGCTGGAGTTGATGATTTCAACTCCAGGTTCTACTAAATTTGCTGGTTGATCATTCAAATGATCTGTGTTAAGCTATTATTACTTATTTCACTGGTCACATTGCTCTGAAAAGCATACATGTTACCGCAATATGCCTTTTACCAAAGACCAAGTCTCCAAAAACATGGCAAGACTTCAGACATATAAGTCTTTGTACAGTCTTCAATGGAATTTGTCTATAATCATCAATCTAAAATAACTGAACTCTTACCAAAAATTATATATGAGTTTCATGGTGGTTTTGTCAAGCATAGAAACATACATGATAATATATTAATAACCTATCAACTTACCCATGATATTAACAAAAAAATCAAAGGTGATAATCTAATACTAAAGTAGATATAGCTAAAGCCTTCGACAGAATCTCTTTTAATTTCATTTTCACAATCATGAAAGAATTGAGCTTTGATAATCAATTTATTGAATTAATAAAAAAATGTATTGATGCAGTTACCTTCTCTATGATCATAATAAAACTCTACATGGCTATTTTAAATATTTGAAGGAAGTTAGGTAGGGTGATCCACTGGAACCCAACCATCCCATAATTGTTGAATAATATTTACTTAGATGCATTAAAAAATTATTTCAGGATGACATCTCTTTGAGATATCATTCTACAAGCAATATAATCATCATTTGTCTTGCATATGCAGATGATCTCATCATCTTCATGAATGGATCATCTAATAATGTTAAGAAACTATTTTTTTTTACTTGAGCACTACCAAACACTTTCCAGACAACTAATAAACAAAAAAACAACTTTAATCTCCTCTAACAAAATGTGAAGACACAAGATTAAATGTATTGAAACCATTATTGTATTAAAACAACAATCATATTCCATTCAAGTATTTTGGTATCATAATTAATCCAAGTAACAAATCATGTTACTCTGACGAATTAGTGACAAAAATAAGAAATAAAATTCGGGATTGCGACAATAAAAGCTATAATTTTGTGGAAGGGTGGTACTGATTCAATCAGTCCTTATAACCATTCTTATATACTATGTACAGAGCTACCTTCTTCATGGGAGATATGATAATATTTCACAGGTCTATTTGGAATTCTGATAAGAAAACATATAATACTACATCACTTGATTATTTGTTGGTTCCTTTAAACCAATCAAATTATTCATATAAAAACTATTTTTCCTTCAATAATATGTCGGACAATATGTTCTGATGGAAACAAATCAAAATACAATGGCCTAAAGATGTCAACCAATAAGATTGTAGACAAAATAATATATATTATTTCAAAACTTGACTGCTACAATCTCGTCAAAAAGGAAATTTTGTTTGGAGATATTAAAACAACTTATAACGTAGGCTGTTTTAATCATCTCTCTATTAATAAGAAAGCCATATTAGTTAAATGCAATTTACTAGTAAATAAATGGCTAAAACTTAACTATGATAGAGCTTGTTATCCGATGGGAAAAAGCAAGTTGTAGTGTTATGATCAGAAACAACAAAGGTGCAATGCTTAACTCTAAAAAAATGTGTGGTAAACAAACTCTCATAATTGTTCAAACTAAGGCTCTTTAATGTGGTCTTATTCTAAGTAAAGAAAAAGGTATAAGCTATTAGATATTGAAATAGATTCTCAAAATATGTTTGATATTCTTAGCATGGGTAAGGCTCTATGGTATCTTAAATCTATAATCAATTGTTGAAGGAAATTAATTGGTTCATCAATGACTATAAGACACATATATAGAAAACTTGTGTTACTCAGTTGCAAAATGAGCCTAAAATTATAAAACAAATTGTGAAGTTTTTGTCAACCAAGCTCCAGCTCCATTATGAATTATTATATTACTACAAAGCTTTGATGTTGGATATTTAAGAATTGACAACTCAGAGTCAAGAAACTCTATTTAGAATTTAACCCCCAAATTCATGTGCCTCAAAATATCTAATCTACCAATTGGTTACTATCTCTAATCACTTATCAAACGGGCTTATACATGATTTTATCGACTATTTTATTCTTTATTTTGCAGGTTTAGTGAAGAATATTAGGATCAAGGCTGTTGGTTGGTGGTTAATATGGTTCATCTTTATGATTGTTGGTTGTTGGTTGATATGGACTCAAATGAATAATTAACAAGTTAACAATATATTAGAAAACACGATTTGTGTAATCAAGAAACCTTATTGCATTCTAACGAAGATCAAGATCTCAACAAGAATCTGAAATCTAAAGAAAAGATAGAGTTAAATATATGTATGTTTAGCTATAAATTAGATTATGCTCAAAGAATAATCGAATATTTATGTTTTTTATTCTAATGTATAAACTCAAATTGTTATTTTATTATTAATAAAAGTTTGTTTATTTTATTAAAAAAAACATAGCTAAAAGCAAATTGGAACAAAATCTTCTTTTTCAATCGTTGTACTATATTAATTAGATCTCTTATAATAATTAGATTTCTATATCAATTAGCTATTTTTTTTTATTATTTATTCTTTCAGAGGGAACCCGCAACAGCTACTCAACGAGTGCGCACATTAGGTAAACCATCAGTCTGACGCAATAGCCTGCAAATCAACACCAGAAGGTAAACTACACAAAGTGGCATGCTCAAATCAAGAAAGCGTTGGTAGAGGGACTCGAACTCATGACCTTTGATCATAAGCATGTCTTATTCCACCAACTCGGCTACCATTTCTGGGTTAATTAGCTAATTTATATCAATTAGATTTTGATATTAATCAAAACTTATATTAACTTAATATTTAATATTAATTAGATTTCTTATTGACTGGATTTTTTATATTGATGGGATGATTTAATTAATGAATTAAAATTTATTATTTATTTTATAACGTGGGGGCGTATTTTATAACGTGGGGGCGATACAGTGTAAATTGTATATTTTTCAAAAAGAAAATTATGTTTTTTTAGTAACTTTTGTTTTTTTTACCCCATAACTTTCTAAAACTGTATTAAGATTTGTTCGGATATTGTTGCTCTTTAACAATTATCTATTCGATCCTTCGTTTTATTTAAAAGAATGGGACCGATATATAGAAAATATAAATCATTGGTGTGCTGACCCATCCCCGTAGCATTATTATCATCCTTATAGAAAATCATACTTTACAGAATAAAAGAGGAATTTGTAATGTCTAGTTTTGGTTTTTTATGAATAGAGACTAGTGTGACACAAAAAGGTAAAAGGTTTACATAATGAAAGAGGGAAATATAATAAGTGATTGGAGATAATAATTTTAATTTCAATTTCAATTTTAAGATCTAGAACATTGCACATCAGCACATGGCTTGTTTTCTTAGACTAATACGATTAGGAAACTATATTTTAGAAAACAAACAAATTTATAGGATTAGTGTAGGTAAAGATATATAAGGAAATAAATAGACAGCCATCAAAGATTCGTCGGTGAGACGAATATTTACTTATGCACACTCGTGAGTGATATATGATTACGTGCCTAAAGAATGAATTGAAAATAATGGGTCGAAGTAGATACGTTTGCATGATGATTTGATACCTTATAGTACTAAATATTATAATTTTTGTTTTAACAGATTCTTTTTGTCTTCCATATCTAATTTAATTTATAAATGATGTGATTTATTTTATTAAATATAGACTTTAAAATAAATATTTTGATAACACACGTTTTATGAATAGTTTTAAACTTTTATTTTTATAAATAAATAAAAAACAAACCAAAAAATGTTATATCTTTTATTGATTTCGGTAGTAGTTTTTATAGATTTTTTATTCCTGAATAATGTGTGTTTTATTAAATAAAATTGTTGGTTTTTTAAGCTATAACTTCCGGCTACGTAGTTAAAGATTGTTTGTGCTGGTTATTTATATAGTAATTGTCACATCAAACCTCAACTATCTTCCATGGCGATCTTTTTATTTAGATTTTCACTTTTGAACAGTAATTTGTCGTTCACTACAAATTTAGTGACAGATAGTTTATGGACTTTTAAAAGTCCGATGGTAGTTTTTGGATTACCCCGTTTAGATAAAATTAGTCTTTCTCTGTGTGTTAACTATCAATTTTTGTGACATATAGTCCATCAACTATTCATTTTCGATATAGTTGGTCTTTTGACTTTCTATTCTCCATAAACTTACTCCACTTAATAAACATCTGCAGGGACTAACTTTATACAAAATGGATGGTTCAGGGACTACTACCAGACTTTTTAAATTTCATGGACTATATGTCATCAAACTGGATAGTCGATAGACTACTACCAAACTTTTGAAAGTCCAGGGACTATCTGTCACTAAATTCGATTGTTCATGGACACATTACTGTTCAAAGCCTCATAAATCATATATTTGTATCATCTTTCTCTTTTTTTTAAACCTCCATAAAAAACAGGTTACTACTCAAATTAATTATTCACCAAATACAAATCACATTTATCCCAAAATTTACATGAATGGTGATATAAAAATACTCTAAACCTACAAAAAAAACATAAGAAACCACGCTTGTATTAGGAATAACAGTATGAAAAATTTGTGGCGATTGCTCATTCTGACAAAAAAACCATCAGATATTATTGGCTAATTCTTAACGAAGGTTTTCTCTAACTCTGCCGCTGGTCAGGCACCTATGTCCTCTTCGCAAAATCAGGGTCTCATCTTTCTCCCCAAGTGTTGGTAAAAAACCAATGGTTTTAAATGTAAGAAGTCTCTAGAGGCTCGCGTTCTCCAAAGAAATATGACGGTGACAACTAGCATACCTCAAGCATTGAAACTGATGCAAATCAGTGTTAGTTAGAGTTTCAAATTGGTGAAGGCTCACGTTCTTCAAAAAAAGAGGACAGTGAAAACCGACGTACCTCAATGATTGAAACTGATGTAAATAAGTGTTAGTTAAAGTGTCATATTGGTGGAGGCTAGTGATCTGAGGGATGAAAACCCTAAGTCTACTAGATATATTGTTGATCTAGTAGAAAATTTTATTTTATACCATGATTATCTGAGTATGGGCCGCATAACTAGATTAAGCCCAACCTCCAGCATGACTAATTTGAGGGAAGAAGGCCACATTTTAGAAATTTTGGGTTTTACTCAAGATGTGGGGCCAAGTTGTGTTATAGGCTATGAAGGTTTGAATAGATCGATTCGGAAAACAGTTGTTAGATGTTAGGTTATTGGGCATTTAAATTTATATTGTGGGCTTTCTAAAGAAAACCTAATTAACCAAGGTTTAATATCTATGCTAGTTTGAGTCTACATTTTAGGTAAAGGATTTGAGATTTTTACCTCGCTTTAATTGTTTCACATGATGATCTAATTTTAATTCTCACCTCCCATTAAGTCATATACACCACACTATGTAGTTTCAAAGGTCAACAACCTAAAAACCTACAAAAAACCAGATCACCCATCCTCTTTCTATGATGAATCATCTCGAACGCTGCCACTCTCTACTAAATATTTGACCTATCATCAAATGGGAATTACCTTTTTCCAACAATTTTAACCCCCCACGCAAATCTTACTCTTTAGGTATCAGTCTCGTAAGAAAAAAAATACAAAACACAATTTTCCCTTACTGAACTTTTAGTATTCGTTATTCTCTGTGGAGAATTTCATATATCCTTTCACGTTCTATATTATTTGATATCGGAGCTTGAGTTCCTAATACGTAGAATTCAAGAACCATGCCTCTAAAAAACTAGAGTAAAAATAATTTTGCTTAAATATATGAAGTTCATGGCCGTGAAGATTTGAATTTGATGATAATTAGTCATGGAGAACATTTTGTTATGCAGGAGCACACCGTCAAAAGGAGTTTCGAGATATTAGGGAATCGTGTGGACCAATTACTAGAGATGTTTGACAAACTGGTTACCAACGGGTTTCGAGTTCCAGGTCTAAATAATCATCGAGAGGTTGCCGGGGAAAACACGATGAGGACGTAAATCTGTTTGCACAAATGAGGGGTTTCAGACGATGAATGTTTGCCTCCATGAAATCCTTACAAACTAACTTTCAATTATCTTTCAAATCGTGGTCAAAATCAGAGCATGGACATTCTATAAGAATCATGTTTCAGACTTAAAATTCAAAATTTCCATTGGGGGATTCAACCAGAAGAATTCCTAGATTGGATTGCATCAGTTGAGGAGATTTTATACTTCAAATAAATTCTAGATTATAAAAGGTTCTAGTTAGTTGCAACTAAATTTCATGGTTGGGTGGCACCATGATGGCATAAACTGAAACATACTCGTTTAAGGCAAGGTAAATTTAAAATCTCGACTTGGGTTGAATTTGTAAATCATATGAGGAATGCGTTTTTACCTTTTAATTACATGAGGACCATGTATCAACAATCCCAGAATTTAAAACAGGTTTTGAAATCAGTTGATGAATATACTTCTGATTCCATTAGATTATGAATAACATTGTTCAGTTTTCTTATATCATTAGGAGGAAATGTTTGTAAGCTCGTGATCGATTCGGGTAGTTGTAAGGATGTGATTTCTCAAGTGGTTTTTCAGAAATTGGAATTAAATACTAAAGCTCATCCAGTCCCTTACAAACTAGTCTGGTGAAATAAGGGCAACAAAGTAATAGTTTCTTAATGTTGTCTACTTGGTTTTCCAATCGGTAAGTATAAGGTTAAAGCATGATATGATGTGATTAGTATTGATGCTTGCCATTTATTGTAAGGACATCCATGATAGTTTGATAGGGTTTGTACTCATGATGGTAGGAATAATCGATATAGTTTTATGATGAATAATAGCAAGATTATATTTGTGGCATCTTGATAAGTGTTTCCAAAACCACCACATATTGTACCACGAGCTTCTAGCAAAACTATATTTTTGCAAAAGGAGTTTCTAGAGTCAGGTTATAACCCACGGGGTCCTATGGATATGATTTTCCCAGAGGTACGGAAGGTTCATATAAGAGTTGAGACTGTTATTGCTGAGTTATAAGACATTAATGAGAGAACTAAGCTACCAAAAAGTACAAAAATATTGTTGACAAGCAATGTCGGTTGGTCAAGTTTGAGGTAGAAGATTTTGTGTGAGCTATTTTAACCAGGGATCGTTAGCTTACGCATGAGTATAATAAGGTTGAATCTAGGAAGGTTGGTCAATATGAGATCGTGAAGAAGATCAATCTGAATGCATACATGTTAAAGTTGCCAAGCCATATGAAAAAACATATGTGAAGCGTATGGTGCCTTTTGTTGAGTCTATTGACGATGATGTGAATTTTAGGGTGAATTCTTTCCAACTACGGGAGAATGATGTAGTTGAGAAGGCCTACAATTATCTTGCACTAGTCGACAAACGCAATCGGGCCTTGTTTTATGATCGAGTATCGAAATTATGAGAAATTAGTACTCAAACTAACTGTCTTGATGAGGCCAAAACATTTCAAAAGTGTGACATAGCTTTCACTATTTAGAGTCCCAAATTATTCTGTTTATGGAACAGATTATTATTTTCTCATTTTTTAAAACATTCAAATTAGATTAGAAATGTATTTGAAATAGCAAATCAATTTGGATTGCATCCAGGTTTGTTGGTATTGTGTTTTAATATATTTAATTATTTACATACTATCTTATTAAGATTTTGGATGTTCCCATATATAAGAAGTCCTCTACCCCAAGCTTAAGATACGTTTTATTCAATAATATTTTTTTCTTAACTGAAATTTCAGTATTCATTATTCTTTGTGGATAATTTCATCTATCTTTTGCTCGTTAATATTCCGCTGCATCACTCATGTTTGAAGAAACCTTAGATTGTAGATCTAAATACCTAAAATCATATGGTTTTTCTCAAACATTTGTTGTCCATAGTTAGTACTAATATAAAATTTATTTAATGCAATTGGATTTATACCAAAAAAAATTAAAAAATGGACTTTAAATCTTGGATCATGTCTGTTTTGACCTGGAGAAAATTTTTACGTGTTAGGCCTCTAAATAGCAAAATGTACAAACTGATAATGAGGAGACTGATTCATTTCGATAAAATCTAGGATTTTTATCTACCTTTCTGCTAACCCAATATGGGTAAAGTATTATTCGTAATTTAAGACTCGACAATAATCTCAAGGTTTTCGATATTAATCTGGATAAAAACTGGAATTTGTAGGCCCAAATTAAGTATGTAAGTCCTAGAAAAAATTATGAATTTCATGAGATAAACAATCTCATCTTCTCGCTCCCACCTCGAAGCATCAATTATAACAACTTATATTTTTGGAATATGAGGAGCATAAATGTAAAATTCATAATCAAAGACACTTATAATATTATATGTACGTCTATCTCGACTAGGTTAGTATGACATAAGTACAATACATTATGTGTTGTGTTATTATTATATTGACCATCAATCATATCGTCTATGACTGTGTTTTCGTTTAATATATATGGATGCAACCACTACAAAGCTTGTGTTAACATACATGTTTGTTCATTCTGTATTATGGAGGCTTTGAACTGGCCTCTCTCACGCATCTGTTATCTTTGATGTTCATGTTTTGGTGTAGTACTATACAAGATATAGTGAGAGAGAAACCCAATAATCTTTTGCTTCGTTGATGCCCTTGCTTCTATGGTTTTATACCCTATGCTTTTAAACATACGGTTCAGGTTTCTTGGTACCAAAGTTATATGTTCAGTATAATATTTTTCTTGATTCTAACTTACCTTTATTGTACCCTATTCACCCTCTCCTTATTATGGTTGTCGCAATTCACTACTGAACTGGATGGATATGGGCTTACATTTCTCACTTGTATATGACCTATTTTTATGACATTTATCTTGATGTTTAATGGTCCAATTTATTTGAATCCAACTATCATTTTTATATTATTTTTTTAAGTTTTGTGCCTTTCTTCGGGGTATGATCATAGTATTTGTATAAATAATTTTATTATTTATTTATCGCTTTATTTCCACACAAAAATCACCAAGTATTTAAAATTCATGTTGTTTTAATTTTTTATAGAAATAAAAAAAATCGGTTTAAATTCAAATATGAGCTGAACAACCTACATCGAAATATAAATTACATCTTTAGCGGTTTCTAACATTTATTTCAAGAATTTATTAAAAATATTGATCCCAAAAACTGATATAATAGACACAAATGTTGACCTACCATATCGAAATTAGATATTTCTTGAAGAAACTTAATTTAAAAAATGATATCGAAATTATTTAAGGTGCATGATAACAAATAAATTTGACTTGTGAGACAAAATTTGTACCTAAAAACATATCGATGAATATGAATTTTTAAAACTTCAAACCTAACGCAAAAAAAAATACACTATAAAACTATAAATCGAAATTTAGTTAACTACTAAATGCAAACTAAATAAAATCTTATTTTGGCTATTTTAGATAAATATTGAAAAATAACCAAAATTCAAGAAAATAAGTAAATATAATTAAAATGTTATGTAATGCAAAATTTCTTATATTTTATTTAAAAATTAAAAGGTTCGCATTAGAAATAAGAGATTTAGGGTTTGTTTTTCAATATAATAAAAAAAACTCATATTTTTAATAAAAATCTTATATATGTATTATTTTTCTTCAATGATGATTTAATATATTTTTAAAAATGAATCTAACAATTTGTAAAATTATCTAATACAAATAAAAAAAATATATAACAAAAACCTAAAATATGGTAGATATGAAAGATATTTGAATCGCTTAAATCTCTAATCTGATTTAATCAGTATAATCAGTTAATATGTAATAATATACAATAAATAGTTACGAAATACCGTAAACATGTTCTTAGTTATCTCTCGTAGTATTGTTTGTTATATTTATTGTACTTTGTTGTTGTAACACCGGATCTCACAATCTTGAATAATGAAGTAGGTGATATGGGCCTGGATCTTGAAAAAAAATAGTATTGGATTTTTTAACTAGTATAATGATTTACTTTAGATTTAGCTACCGAAAGAATGATTTACTACAGATCCAATTTATATATATGAGTGATATGGTTTTAATCTTAATTGTACTCACACCCGTTAGTTTTGTTATATCTTCATGAATCATAACTTGGCTAATTGTTTTATTTTAAATTAGTCTCTAAATTTTATGTTTAGTCTTAAAATTCAACATTTGGGTTCAATCCATCACAAAACCCGAATTTGAGCAAATACCAACACAATAACCTTTATAATTGGTTTTCATCTATCGATTAAATTCTTAATTATTTTATTTATCTGATTGCTTATTAATTGAATCATTTATCAACAATAACCAAATACATCATTAAGCACGAACCAATTTATATAAAATCCAAATATTTTCATCTTTGATTGTCATATACTTCCAAATGATATATGTACTAATAAAGTTTCTATAGTTTTGTTGTTCATAGAATAAGTTGAACAATCTCGTACATGACAATTAATGACCAAGGATTAAATACATATTTAATGCAATTGCGCGAATAAACGCAACATAAATTATATTATCGCCATCAATCAACTACATAGATCTATTATGGTGCGTAACATAAGGATAATATGAAAAATTATCATACATATCTAACTAGTCCTACTAAAGTAGAGATCTACTTAATAAGCTAGAGAAATCAATGAAACACAAATGAGAAAATATACCACATAAAAATATATAATATGACATATTATAACATCCATCCATCATGTTGTGTGTTCCTGAAAACTGAAGGTAGTATTGTTTTAGTAAGATGATTTGCTACTATGGGGTTTGTAACGAAGTGCCCTATACTGATTTGGTAACTATGCACTTATTATTTAATAGACATGAACTTGATATCTGTATTTTTATACTTAGTCAATATTCTACTACTTAAGAGTGAAATTATATTCATATTATAGCCTTATAGGACTTTTTATCCCTTTTACAGTAACTAACTTCCTCAACTATAGTGACTAGTTTGACGTGTTAAAACATAAAATAACTTTCACTTCCATAATAGATTATATAAGTAGTATTGCTTTACACGTTGAAATAATATTATACCTCCTACTTATATTAATATGATTCCAAAAATGATGATTTTATATGTGTCCATGTAACCTACCAAAATCTAATTCGAGATACCCAATAATCTCTAGATTATCCAACTTCTTATATGGTAACGAGTGTCTTTTTATTTGTTGCTTATAGTGGAGTATCATTTTGGCTGATTCCTAATGGCCAATATTTGGATTACTTACATAACTTTCCAACAACTCGACAATAAAGAAAATCTCCGACTTCGTAAAAAATTAAGCATACATCATATTCATGACTAAAACATATAGAATATTTTGCATTTTCTTATTATCTTTGGATATTAACTTACACTTGATTTTTATTCTTTTGCAATAGAGGTATTAATGGTGTACTAAAAATGAAAAATTTCTCTCATTTAACCATAGATACACACAATCCTCAACCAAGTTCATCTCAAAACCAAAGAGATTATTATCTTAAAGAACTTATGATACTACTGTCGAGAAGCATGTTTAAAGCCCATAAGTGGATTTTTAACTTTCCATACCATAGACTTTAGATCACCAATTATAATGTTATCTCCTTGAGCATATAGATTTTTTTTTCAA
Source organism: Limnanthes douglasii subsp. nivea (assembly GCA_036936605.1). Classification (NCBI taxonomy): domain Eukaryota; kingdom Viridiplantae; phylum Streptophyta; class Magnoliopsida; order Brassicales; family Limnanthaceae; genus Limnanthes; species Limnanthes douglasii. Next base: position 45,746,049 of record JAUPFV010000002.1, read on the forward strand.
TATCACAATTAAGAAAAACGATTTTAGCATCCATGTGACAAAACTCTAGGTCATAGTGTCCAACTAAAGTCAGGTTGTCTTAAAATACTCATTCAAATATACCAAAGATAAGGTCTCTCGAAAGTCAATCCTTTTATGTTGAGTATAATATTTTACCACAATTTTCACTTTATATCTTTCCACATTACCTTGTGAATCAGGTTTTGTTTTGTAAACCCACTTACAAACAATCGACTTTGTTATTTAAGGTATTGGGATAAGCTGTCATGTCATATTATCTTGCATTGATTTATATTTTTCTTTCATATTTTTTATCAACAACTAAGAATCATAACATTTGATGTCTTCACGAAAACACAACTTTTCATTTACCATCAAACCACATGAATCTTCATGTTATCAAAGATAAAATTCTTACTTACTCTTGTGGACCTTTTTAAGGGTATTATTTTCTTTGGTTTGTAATTCTTTAGGAGTTATAGTTTGATCATTTTGAACAAATTTATTTTGTTCCCTATATGAAAGACAAATATCATTGTAGGTTTCTTCATTTTTTAATGAGACTTAAATGACTGGTGATTAAACCAACTCATCTGATACTTGGGTATCGATTTATTAACATCGATCATTGTAGTATGATATGATGGTTTCATGAACTACTTATATTTATGCATAAATTCATCAATATAGATCACTTTGGTGATATGATGTTTTCATAGCCTACTTATATTTGTTATAAGATTCATAAATCATTATGTATTTTTCCTCAAAATTAACATTTGTTCCTAAATTCCTCCCTTAAAACTCAACATTCTTAAAATATATTTGTGCTCTCGCATTAAACATACTTATAGTGAAAGAATCATAAGACTTAAATCCATTTGAATCTTTAGAATATCTAATAAAATAACAGATAACCCTTTAATGTTTAATCTCTTTGATTGACTATAAGGATTTACTTCAGATGGACATCTACAATTATGAATATGCTTTAGGTTAGGTATACGCCCAATCTAAAGCTCATATGTGGTCTTAATGGTCATTTTTACAGATATATATTGAGAATCCAGACATTATATTTGATGGTATTTCCCCATAGTGCATCATATCTTTAAGCATATGGTTTTGGGCAAAGACGATATTGTATTATGAGGATCTATACCACACTTCTGTAGTTAATTTGAAAATGATCAATAATATTGTTCACCTAGACAGTCATATTTATCATAGTATTCACCAATATGGTCAACTATGATGCACATAATGTTTTTACTAAGTTGTTTAACTTCGGCCTTAAAAACTATAAACTTGTCTTATAGATTTTTATATCTCATGAATAAGGTTTACATATACCAAAATAATTCATCTATAAATAATATAAAATAATACTAAACGTTCCATGATTTTTATAATAATCCACAGTCATTAGTATATATAAACTTCAAGGCTTCTTTCGCTCTATATGCACCTGACATTTTTATTGTTGTTTGTTATCCCTTGATACATTTCATTCAAGCCTCAAGTTCAAAATCATCAAATTCTAAATAATCAAGTGAAATTAATAATAATTTCAAAAACAAGTTTATCTTTTTCTTGACTTAGAGATATAACCTAAGTGCTTGTGTCAAAAAGCTCTTGAATATTTAGCTTTACAATTTAGTTTATAATATACATGTATGTTCGTTGATTGTTTATGATGCTTAATAATACTTTAATAAATAGAAATTATTACTCATCATTAAATTTCCAATATCTACCTTATTATCATGTAAAAATAGTTATTTGATTATTTCTAAAAAGACATGAATATCCAAAGGTGTATAATTAAGTAAAAAAAATTAAATTCCTTATAACGTCTTTTAAATATAAGAAATTTCCACTATAAACAACATATAAAAATCACAAATAACATAAACTAAGCACTAATTATCCTTTACTTAATAGATGGATCTTATACCATAAATGAAGTTTTGGCTCATTGTCGTATCCTCCATAAAAATACAAAGATGGACGGTTGTACCCGTATCAACCCACCATATCTTTTCTACAAATAAAACTAAGTTAATTTATGAACAAACCATAGTTATGAGATTATCGTTAGATTTTATATAAGCTTGGTAGTTTTCACACTTCATTTTTTAGATTTTTCATCCTCTTGCAAAAGAGACATTAACTTGCAGCATGATATTTCTCAGATTTCTTTGCTCGTGAATTATAAGTATTTTCAAATGTTATATCATACTTCTTCTTTTTTCCCTATTGAGAAATCACTGTATGCACCTTATGAAGTTCTAATATTAGTTTATTTTCTTCACGAGTAACGTGAAAAACTAGCTCACTAATTGTTATTTCCCATCCTGACGAAAAATGAAAAATGCAAACCATACCATAACTTCCTCATGAATGTCAATATTAAGTACATTTAGCTTTCAAAAGATCACTGATATCCTAAAAATATGTTGTCTTATTATTATTTTACCATTAAACTTCATGGTAGATAGTTAAATCAGCAACATTTTGATATCCACTTTACTAAAAAAGGCAATAAAAAATCTTAATTATTTTGATAGACTCAGTTGCATGGTTATCTCAATTGGAACACCCCTATGAAATGCCAAAGGTATTCAATATATCATTACTTTTAATCACAACATATTTTACTTTTCTCACGTCTCAAATTACTTTTTCTCTTTAGGATAACTATCTTTAGGGAGGTACATGAGCTTCTTAGTCTAAGGTCATGTTAAGATCATGATAGTTCTAACTTAATTTCACGTTCTATATTTATTAGAAAAAGTAATTCGTTAAAAAATGAGAAGTCTATTTCCTAATAGGTTAAATGTGTTTACTACAATATTACGCATAACAAAAACACATAAGTCGCGTATTGTTTTGGCATATAACTGTAAAAAATGTTTGAACATGCGATATTACATGTAAAACATATCTTACACCGCTAATAAGATACATTTTGATAAACATATTAACATGCACTTGTATGAGTTTGAGAAAAATCATTTTGATCCAATTTTAATTGACTTAATTTGGCAAAACCCTCGTTTGGGTTGGTTTCCTTATTTTCAATTAAACACTTAATTATAGATAGACAATTGGAAGTCTTGTGTTCTTGATTAAATATGTCATATATTAAATTTCTTTTGGGATGATAATGTTTTCAATAATATCAACAATGGAACACTTTGGCGATAGGCTGGCTTCATGATTCACTTAACGAAGTTAATATAATTTTAGCCCTGAAATCCGTATAGAATTTAAACACCAAACAACCACACACAAAAACATCGATTCAAAACATATTATGGGGACTAGGTTCAAAGAAAAATACCCATCAAGTTGCACACCGAGGTGCATATCTACAACTAGGTCTTTTTACTGTAGTAGTCCAGATTTACCGCGACAAACATAGGCGTTGCCGCGATGACAGTGGTTTAACAGTTACACATAATAACCGACTTTATTTTCTATTTTTTGCTTAAAGATATTTCATCTAAAATGACAAAAATATTTGGATAAAAATAAATATCAAACCTTAAAAACCAATTTTTAGATCGGATAACATATTCAAAACAAGACAATCGAGATCAATTGTTTATATCAAAATATTTTATTATATGGTCATAAGATAATAAAACATCTCCAAATACTTTTTTTTACCATTATATTTATCATTTTTAGTAAAATTGTATAAAATATCATAATTATATTTATAATTAAAAATATCGATACTATTTTTACAAATTATGTAATGTACTAATCTAAAAATTTAACATCACAAAACAAAATTATACATATGTCTCATTTAAACAACGTTACATGTGTGTTGATTAGTAAATTTTATAACTTACATGCAACCATTAGAACTTTTATTCAAGACGTCAATATTTCAACTCCAACCATTTAAAATTGTATACTTATATTCAAAAATAAAATAGGACTTTAAGATTACAAAGAGCATAAGAGAAAATATAAGTTAATCTACAAAGTTAATAAAAATATGATAAAAATGTAGCGTACTATCATAATTGTTTTGATCCTATCTAGTGATAAAATTGAATCAAGATGAATTTAAAATATCATTTTTTTACATTCAGAATAATTAATGATAACCTTGTAAAATATTTTTTTAAACTAAACTATACAAGCACAATGTTATTAAAAATAACTATAAAAAATAAATGGAAACCAACAACAAAATAGTAATTTATTATTAATAATTTAAGAAAAAAACTTAATAATTTAAGTATTAGTGTTCTATTATATGAATATAGTATATATTGAACCAAAAAATATATGCAAAAGGTTATTTTTATCAAATCTAGTAATTATTTGTTTATTTTGAATTATTTGTGACCATAATATCTATATGAAATTATATCATTTTTATCCTTCTCTGGTATCCAATAAAGTTAATGAAAATAAGGAAACTTTAGAAACAAAACTAAATGTACTAGTGAGATAATTTGTAAATTTTAATCCATAGTAGATCCAAGTTAATTTGATCACAAAACTAATTGTTTTTTTCATAATAACCTGAAGTTTCTCAAGTTGGTGTCTTAATTTTACTAGCTTGTTTCATTCACAAAAATAATATAGTAGATAAAGGCAGATAAAGACAACCAGGTTCTAAAATAAGTGTTATACGGAAAGATTATGATTTGGTCAAAACTAAAAATAGGGTTCACAAATTAATTACCACTATATCAACTATAATAGAAAGTAACAAAATTTCTATGTTATATGCAATAATTTGAACCCTTACATGTACATAAAATTCAACAATTATATCGATATTTGAGTTTCTAATGGATCTTTAACTGCACAGTAATTCTGAATACATTATATATTTGTGTTGGACTTTTAAGAATAATCAAATGGTTTAATCTAATAAATTCAAGGGTTGGGCTTGCGAGTATAATTGTAAATCAAAATATTAATTTGTTGGATGTAAATTAGTTTAATATATGCTGGCTTAATTTATATTAATACAAATAGCTTATAATGAAAATCTTCATCAAGACATTGTATATCTAAATAAGCTAACAAATTAAAAAAAATTATAATTGATGTGATATTAGTTATTTTCTTGGGAAAAACGATTACATTAACTAAAATTTGTGATATACTAACAAATTTTGGAAACTTATAACGAAATAGAATCAATCATATCATGACAAAAAAAAATATGTTGTGTCGTTTTGTTTTGAGGAGATATAAAATCTGTATTTTTTATCTAAGAGGAAAATAAAAACTGAATATTTATGTAAAAAGTAAACATAAGATACCACAAATTCTAACTAAAGAAATCAAATATAGAGAGGTATGTATTTGTTCTAAATCTAACTATAGAAGTTTGTTATAGTTTTATTTGTATACTATCTTTAATATTGTATTATAAAAACCGGAGATTTATAAAAGTTTTATATATTAAAGTCTCGAATGTTGGATTTTAATTTTCCAATAATTTGGAAAAAGAGTTGGTAATATTTTCTAAAAATTATGTAAGGCCTAAATAAGTTTAAGTTTATGTTACACACTATAGTATAAATATATTCTTTATCGTGTAAGATAAATATGTGTCTATAGAACCATAATATTAAATGTGTAGACTGGGTTCTAATATATCATTTTACATACTTTTAGATTTTATATATGGTACCCCAATTAGTTTGCATGTGGCGGATATTTAGTTTTTTAACACAAAATTTCAAGACGATTTTTTGTCATAAAAATGTAGACTACAACCCCGTAATATTTAAAAAAATTCAAATCATTTCCCACAAAAAAAATCATCATATATTTATAAAAAAACCTAATAAAAAATATCAGTTGAAATATTAATTTTATTCAATGAAACACATAATTGGTGGTATCTCCAACAATCCATAACAAATAATTGAATAATATAATATAAGTAGCTAGATTGTGAATGAAATATGAATTGGAATAAAAGGTATAACATGTTTAAGCATAATCACTTTATCGGGAAATAATATCAAGGTTGTTATCATACTTTTAATTTTATTTACTAAACATGTGAAATAAATTTATCATGCATAACGTTTGAGAAATATAGAACCAAGATAAATAGTAAAAATAACTTATATCATTTCATAATTGATAGAAAGTTCGTAATCTTAACAAATGTGACATAACTTTAAAAAAAATATACGTTGTATAGTATTTTAATTTAGATATAAACACTCGTCCTTTTATATATAACATTTTATGTGATGATAGTGGATTTGAAACAACAAATTAAGAGTAATTATATATCATTGTCAACTAATTGATTAGTGGAATACTGCGATGCATTTGCTATGGTAGAATTAACCATTTATTAGTTTGTTTGTCTAAAAACGACTACATAACAAAGGTTAGAGATAAAAAATCATATACAGCACAATATTAGTTACTCTAAAGTCGAATTCAGTATTTTATATTTTTTATTTAAAGACTGTATTGTGGTATATATTTTTTGTCCAAAATTCCAAAGATTGTTGCATATATACTAATTAGATATATTGAAATTATTACTATAAGCAGATAATTCTAGTTTCTTCTTAACGCAAACATTTTAATTTATCATAAATTTAACTAAAATAACTCTAATAGTTTGATCCTAAATCTTATATAATAATTTTAAATTGATGAACATTATTTATTTTTCAACACTAATAAATGAAATATTATTTCATTTTTAATAGCGACAAATGATACAAAAGTATTACCATCAACTTTCACAACTCCACCTATCTACTACTTTGCTTTCACAATTGACTATACTAATATTATTACAAACTACCATGTTTTGAGGGATTAACCAGGACAAATATATTTTCAAGATATAATTCATAAACTAACAATTTCTTTTGTAGGTTATCAAAAACATAACACGGCTTCACATATATAAAAACAAAAAATGTTTAAAATATACTAAATATTTCATAGTTTGCCACTCAAAATGTAAAAATTATAATTCAGATAAATACAATATATATATATATAATATTTTTATTTGTAATTTATAATGATTTAGCGCGAGAATATTTTGATTTCCTAAATATAACTAAGTATGAAGTTTTATTTTTGGTTTTTATAAACATTAACATAGTTTTAGCAAAAGAAAATAGAAATGGAGAGTAAAATATCTTTTATACATTAAACATTAAAACAAAAAATGAAAATTATTCATATTTTATGTCTCACATCTTTTATAATATTTTTTTATAAATTATGGTATTCATAAAATTTTAACATTATAATCTAAAATAGTTCTAGAATTACTTCGTTCGAAGTGACAACATCAAAATAATAATTATTTAGTAGGTTTAGATTTTTTTGGTTGTATTAAGAAAAAGTAGAAGCAAAAGTATAAATGTATTAGTATACTACGATGTAATTGTGTTTAAACTCAAATAATTCGCTTCACCTAAGAGATTTATTTAGAGTGTCTATTGGATAAAACTCTGTCCTTAAATCATAGAATAATAAATTGTATTCCTAACTTAAAAGTTAAATATATTATAATTTGATCCACTTTATCCTTATTTTTGGAGAAAATATATTTTTAATATATATTTTAAATTTAAATTTATCCTAAATTAATAAGCCATATGATACTTATTAATTTTTCATTTTATTTAGATAAGTTCAACTAATTTACATATTTTATTATTATCAGTAGCTCCCCCCCCCCCTCCGGTTTTTTATGAACAAAGTGAGGAATTAGTACAATTCTACAGGTTGTTGGATCCATATGATTAGCTTGGATACTGTTTCTTTTAGCAAAACCAAAAAATATTGGTTTGTAGTAGTATCGAGCTTTCAAATTTCATATTGTTTTATGTAAAAATTTGACCTTTCATATTTTAGTTGATCCCCATGTTTTGAACTTCCTTACTTATGCGAAAGATCTCGTAAACTTTTATTTGAACGAATGGTCGAGTTTTGTTGCTTGTGTCCTATGTTGGGTTCAGTTATCTCTCGTCAAACTATCATAACTTCGGAAAACTCACTTTGATATTATCCATACTATTGCCTCATTAAAAAAAACCCTTTGCCAAACCTCCTATAAAGATATAAAAGTCTATTTTACCAAAACAAAATAGTACATACATAATAAATAGTATGTTGCTAGTATAACTATGTATTTTTCTGATGGTAATGTTATCGAGGTGATTAGCCCTCGTAGTACTTTGAGGTAAAAACAAAAACAATACTATTATCAAGTAAATAAAAAAGAATGAAACATTATGTACCTATCTAATAAAAAATATAATTTATCTATTCAAACTACTTTAATTTTGGGAAATGTCACCTTTAATACCTTCTCACCAATCATATTATCATCTAATACCTCAACTATTTTTTATGCCTACTAAACACCATTCTCACCAAACTAATTCATTTCTAATACCCAACTTTTATGTTATCCCTCAACTACCCTCAAAATTTGGTCAGTGTCTTTTCCACCAAAAATTCAAAATTTAAATTCGTTTTAATAGTCTACCTTCTATGAGCAGCATAATCTAGGAACCATAAAGTGGAATTACTCTCCCACCATACTTTTTGAATTCATGGAGTTCCATTTCTGTTTGTGCTCGAAGTTATTCAGCTACCTCCAAAGCCCTAGTGATTCCATATGCACCAGCATAAATTTTCCCTCTTTTATACTTCTTTTCAATATCTGCTTGTGGAAAAAGAAGCGCATTTTTAGCTTGAGAGAGACTAATTTCAGTGATTACTCGAAAAAGACGGGACTTGAACAATATAAAGCGGTGTTTGAGAACGATTTATTTTGTCTGTTTTTGGGAACGGTGCGTTTTGTTTGATATTTTGGATGCGCGATTTTTTGTACTTTTCATAGCTAGACAGTGGTACTCATAACGCAATTACACATATTACTACTTGAAGGCTTAGATGATGTGATTTTAGTATAGATTTGAGACGATGAACATGCGATTTATGTGTAAAATAGGTAATGAGATTTATGTGTAAACTAGGTCATGCGATTTATGTCTAAAATAGATCATGCGATTTATGTGTAAAATAGAACATGAGATTTATGTGTAAAATATATCATGAGATTTATGTGTAAAATAGAACATGAGATTTATGTGTAAAAATCACATCCTCTACCTACAGTTCTAAAAATACGATCAGGCGATTTTAGTGCAAATTCAAAACAATGAACATGAGATTTATGTGTAAATAGGTCATGAGATTTATGTGTAAAATTGGTCATGCGATTTATGTGTAAAATTAACCATGAGATATATGTGTAAAGTTGGTCATGAGATTTATGTGTAAAACAGGTCATACTAGATTTGAGTGTAAAATATATCATGAGATTTATGTGTAAAACAGATCATGAGATTTATGTGTAAAAATTACATCCTCTACCTATAGTTCTAAAAACACGATCATACGATTTTAGTGCAAATTCAAAACAATGAACATGAGATTTATGTATAAAATAGGTCATGAGATTTATGTGTAAAATTGGTCATGTGATTTACGTGTAAAGTTAACCATGAGATTTATGTGTAAAATTTGTCATGAGATTTATGTGTAAAACATGTCATACTAGATTTGAGTAAAATTGATCATGCTAGATTTGTTTTGTCATTTTGCGATTTGTGGATATTAGTTCATTGTCGTTCTTGGTTTTGTTTTTCTAAAATCCCGTTTTTAGTTGTTTTAGGTAGATGATGCGATTTTAGTGTAAATTTAAAACGCTGCATATGGGCTATATGTGTAAAATAGGTCATGAGATTTATGTGTAAAATAGATCATGTGATTTATGTGTAAAATAGGTCATGAGATTTATGTATAAAACAAGTCATACTAGATTTGAGTAAAATTGGTCATGTTAGATTGGCTTTATCATATTGCAATTTGTGGGTAAAATAAGACATGCTAGCTTGGTTGTGAGTAGAATAGGTCATGCGATTTGTGAGTAAACTTGATTATGAGATTTATGAATAAAATAGGTCATGCTATAGCTAAGATCACAAATTTTTAATATTAGATAACATTATTCATGGCCTTACAACTGTCCAGGAACTCGACCCTAACAGAAAATACAGCATATTTTAGGATTGACATGTTTAAATAAATAAAAAAACACATCAACCACCATCATCATCAATCATCATAAGACTCTTCTGAGTCAGATCCTCAAGCTCATATACATCATCGGGTACTTTGAATTCATCCAACTAGGTACGATTGAATCAATGATTTCCTTAGTCAGCCTATATGAAAAAGTAAAGGAGAAGTCAGGTTCGTTGAAGACGGGAGGTAGAGGATGCCATTTTAGAACTATTCAGCATGAGTAATCAGTTTATGTTTATGCATAATAAGTATAAAGTAAAAACGATGAACATGAGATTTATGTGTAAAATTGGTCATGAGATTTGTGTAAAATAGGTCATGCGATTTATGTGTAAAATATAGGTCATGAGATTTATGTGTAAAACAGATCATGCGATTTATGTGTAATAGGTCATGAGATTTATGTGTAAAATGTAGGTTAAGAGATTTATGTGTAAAACAGATCATGTGATTTATGTGTAAAACAGATCATGAGATTTATGTGTACAACGGATCATGAGATTTATGTGTAATAGATCATGCTTTATGTGTAAAAATTGCATTATCTACCTATAGTTCTAAAACCAAGATTTCGGCTTCTGCACAACCAACCACGCTAGAAAAAACTACATCAATGTGGAAGGGTCTCAAGAAGAAACATCAAATAATAGGCTAAGATGCTTCAAAACTTACCACACCATAACAGGACCTTGTTTGGCAGCTTCTTTATTTCTTCCAAAGTCGGCATTGCCTTTGTCTTGACCACAAAAATATTTTTAACATACACTACATATTCCTGAACAAAGCATTTAACACCGAATGAGTACATAGAAACAAAACCAAGTTAAAGTTTGAAAAAACCTATTATCTCTCCAACTTGTAATCGTCTGATCTTAATCCAATGCAGATATCGAGCAACCAAGCTTCTTGTGTCGATCATACAATGGGTCATCGAGTGTCTCACTTTCTATGTTCTACATTATTCATGAAGCCCCGTTTATATCCCTAACTGTCTCGAACATAGCTACAGCCTACAGATTCAACACCATGATAACAAGAACAAAACGCTTATCGACTTCGACGACGTACCTATACTGCAGTTTATGACGATCAACAGTGGCGGCCGGTTCGATTTCGAAGTCCGCGGTCAATGATTGCCCACCACCAATGGTTTAAAGCGTTTGCCGGAGTTATTATTGACGATTAGTGTTCGCTGGATAAAGAACGAGGTTCTGTCTGCTAAAAGTGGTTCTGGGGTTTTGAATCGTAGGTTTATTGCGACTCTTAGTTTACTTCGCTTTATGATTTTGGGAGGCAAATATAAAACCAAAAGTCCGGCTTAAAGGGAAAAAAATGGATGTCTAATCTAAATGAGCCTATTTATACCCTTGAGGTATTTTAGTCCATTTGTTATGCTGGGGTATCTCATGGTACTATCTCATTTATGGGTACTAGTTTGGTATTAGATACTTGAGAAGGTATTTACGGGTAGTTTTTTTTTAATTTGTGTGATTGCTTAGCCTCTTATTATTAGGTTGGCCCTCTGAATCAATTCAATATTTAATATAGTTAAAGATTTTATGTATTGAGTTCATCGACATAAATAAAAGATATAATTATTTTTGAATCCACTTACGTGAGGTACGCACTGTATTTTAAAAGGTGGCTACCCTGGGGTATAAACCGAATATTAAAAGATGGGATACAAACCATATAATACTTTTTTGTTGGCATGATGTTTAGATACAACACTATTTCAAATGAAGGTTTTGAAGTATGGTATCCTTAAAAAATTGACGAATTGGGCTTTCATATATGTATAAATGTTTTAGAAAATGCATATTCATTATTATAAGACATTTTTATATATTTTAAATTAAACCCGAATGCGGAGGTTATGTGCCCTGGCTCAAAAAACCTATTGCACATTAATGTTGTGATTCGTAAGCCTAATGCATATTGATGTTCTACTTCGAAAACCTATGCGTATTAATGTTCCAGGCAAAATTTTAATGCACGTCGATATTCGATTCGTAAATCTAATGCATATTTGGATTTTGATATGCATAAAAGAAATAATAACATATTAAAAAACTAGTTATTTTGAAAAGTATTCATTATTTGATGGATCCGTGGTTGATAATATTTTTTTACAATATACCTTTATTCAGTTTTATAATTTTAGCGCAAACACATCAAATTTTTGTTTTTATTAATAAACATAAACAAATCTTTCTAAATTAGTTATTTTGTAAATATAATTTTGATGTGATTATGATTTTGATCTATATTTTTAAATTTTTTATTGATACCATACTTAAATGTCCAACCAGATAAAATTAAAACATTTTCAAGCCTAGTATAAGTTTATAGTAATTAAATAATAAAAATAATAAAAACAAAAATATAAATAAAACTTTTATACTATAACCCTACTATATTCAAAATTAACTGTTTGATTTATAACTGAAAATAATATTTATTATGTCAAATTTTATTTATATATTAAAAATCCATTTATTTTTATTCTATTAATATATATATATATATATATATATTATTTATTTATTGGTTTTATTTAGTTATCTATTTTGGTGCGATCAAAATATATATATAACTCAACCAAAGTATAAAACTTACTATAAATTATTAATTAATATGATCTAAGCTAGGTGAGAATGAAACATTTAAGTTTAATTACCATTGTTTGATAAATTCCTTGTGATTTTAATTTATATAAATATAATTATAGATTTAAATTTCTTGAAAATACCTTAGTAGTTATTTATTACTAAGTTTGTAAAAAAATACGAAAAATCTGATATCCGACTGAAATATTTGATGTCGACTCCGAATAAAATAAATAATATACCTATTCGAAAGAAAACCGATAATATTCGTATCCGAATTCGTATCCGAAAATAGTGGATATGGATATAGTTATATCTAATATCCAAAATTTTATAAATACATAGATATAATTTTTTATATTTAAACACGTTTTTTTAGCTATCTCACATTGTAAAAAGCAAAACAAATTACTAACAAAGTTAGCTATAAATACGGTGGAATGCTTCTTTAAAACAATGTATTTATAAATAAATAGTTGCTACCAAACTATTTATAAAACATATGGTGACTTTTTTTAACAAATATATCTTTTTTAGTTTTATGACTCTTATCTCACAATTAAAATGTGGAAAAGAATTGCTACCACATTTTCTATAAAAAACATATGACTTTTCAAAATAAGTATATTGTTTTAGTATTATCCCACATTTAAATTGGGAATATGATACTTATAAAAATTATCCAACAAATAATATAATTAGTTAAAATAATTAGTAGACATTCAGATATTTAGATTCGGATATTATTCGTACCGGATAATATCCGTTGGATACGAATTCAAATATGGTCGTAAAAGTAGTTTGGATTCGAATTTAAATTCGGATAATAATTTTGGATTTCAAATTTGGATCCGGATATAAACAAATTTGTATCCGAAATATAGGTTGGACTGCCCTATTTATTACATACAAAACGATTATAATGTAACCGTATACAAAAGTACGACTGTGTGGAGACACTCAATATTAATGCGATGTGAATCGTAATTCAAATTGACTTTGCAAAAATAAATACTAGAATGCTCATTAATACACTGTGACATGTGACAGAACAAAAACAATTAGATAAGACAAACACAGCCCAACTAATAGCAATAAATAAAAATGGACCTGACAGGACAGGACAGGACTAATTGCGTCAAATACAAAAATTATAAAACACATGGATCCAGCTAGCCATAGTTAATAAAGTGACATGTGGCATGTAATTTATTTTTAAATTTTAGATTACTACCAAGGATAAAACGGATCACTACTTTATTTTTTTACAATTGTATCAATTTTATGTCCATCGATTAATTTGATGATTTAATTTTCTTTGACGTTTGATTGATATGCGCGTCCAATTATTTAAAAACTGTAGCCACTCTATATTTGGTATTTCAATGTTTTGTCAATATAATTTTTTTTTTATTTCATAATATTAAAAATCAAAAAAATAAAAATTATTGACAAAATAAACAACTAGGTAAGTGTAAATGAATCAAACACTCCTCTATCTCCTCTTTTAGTGTTGAATTTAACCGGAAATTCCTGCTGCGAGTTTTTCTAGGTGCTCTCTTCTGGCTGGAAAGTCAAAATATGTCGATTCAATGAAAGATTTCTACATCATCTCACCTTTGTCTTCTAGTTTCAGGGATGACATCCTACCGTCCGGGTCTCGTGTTTCCCAGTTTGAGTGGTCCAAACGCTATAATGTCATAGTGTCACTTCACATATACTGGTATGATCATTCGGTTAACCCCTTGCTGTATTCTTCCTTTTCTAATAGCCATAACCATGATAAGGATACCCTTTTTTTATCCTGCAGTCCAAACAAGCAGTCAACTTCTCCCCATTCTCATCCCTCCTGTGTGAATGCATAACTTTGCTAAAAACCAGCAATCAATCCTCTTCTCTATGTCCATTCATTCCAACTCCCAAGAACCTTCATTTTCCATTTTCTCTCACTTGTACCACAAGTCTTCCTGGTGTGGCTCACATTTTCCTTCCCCAAGTCTTTAACAATCACCTCTCTTACCAATGGATCAATGATAAGACTAACATTAACCATCTATTACATTCCTATTTAGCATATGTCACCATGAAAGGCTCTCATAGTTTGATACAGAACCTAACCCTTCTGTACCCTCACCCATCTTTTTTTTACTGTGATTACCTTAGTAAATATTTAGATGGGTTAACTCATCCTTCTTTAAGTATTTTAATCTTTCTCGTTTGTCTAGTTAGGTTTAGCTGGTTACTCAATCCTGGTTGGTGTGATGGGTTGTTCCCAACTCACAGGCTCCCTTCATTTAACCCTAGCCCAACGTTAGCCCTTACGTCTATCTCCCTCTTTGGGTAATTCCTCTCTCCTCATTTTCTCATTTCTCCTTCCCAAACCTGACTATTGCTTTTCCTTGTTCGAAATTTCTACCCAAGGCTGCTGACTCTGCTTCCCCCTATCTAATCTCCTCTTTATCCCTCCAGGCCTTAACTATCTCAGATTCTTTCTATTCACCTACAACAGCTATTTCCCCAACCCTCAGTGCTACCTCAACCATTTTTCTATGTCTCTAGCATATTCAGTGTCCTTTATTTCTATAGGATTTCCCATTTCTTCTAAACACTTAAGTTTAAGTGATCTCTGGGCCTATGGAACTTTCTTCTATAAATCCCATAACTCATCCCCTTTAAATTGAGTTCTCAACTCTCATTGCTTAATTTCACTAAGTCAAACAGTTTCATTCACAACAATCTATTAACTTCTACATGCAGTACCCAAAACCACAATCTTCCATGTAGCCTAGCGTCCAACATGAAGCCCTCATCTCCTTCCTCTTTCCGGCCTGCCAAACCTATCAGAGTTTCGGGGTCCTTCTCACCCATTCACATCATGCCGATATCCTCTGCCTTGGTCTCTATTCCTGAACCTATCCCAACCTCTCAATCAATCACTGAAGTCCCTTTCACCCAACAAACCTCACCGTCAGATGCCCATAATTCTGAGACTATATCTTTTACTCATAAAGCTTATGTCAAGAATGCCTTTGCCCTTGCCAGACACCATATAGAGTCTGGACAGAGTCACATCATTTTCCCGAAAGCCTCATCATCAGAGTTGATAGATTTTCTCCCCCATGGTCCTCTCAGTCCTCTTGGTCTTCCTCAAATGATGTTTTCATCTGCGCTTGGAACCAAAACCCTGCCTCATTTCTCTTCGAATCCCTATGTTGAAGTCGGTAAACCTCCATCATCTTTGGGTTTATACAATAACTTGGTGTCAGCAATTTATGACAAACCTCCACAGCCCCTACCTGCTGATATCTCTGGTGTTCCGGTCGACTCCTCCTCTTTTTTAGGCTCTAACGAGAATTGTCGTTTCCCTATCATCGCTAACGATAAGATTAATCTGGTAACTTCCCCTCTAAGCCTCGCTGTGTATGGTCAAACCAATCGAGACCGGTCTCCTCATGACATATCTTCTAATCAGAGTGAACCTAAGGCACGGTATGCTCACGCCTCTTTTGCTTCTCTGAAAACTGATTCTGAGTCTCTCAATGATTCTCAGGGTATAAAGAAAGGAATGGGCTCCCCGTCTCGGTCTAGATTGAAACTAATCTCTACTGATAATTCCTCACCGATCGCTTCTGCCCCTTTGACTTCTAGGCTTATCGGGAAGAATCACCCTGATTCTGTTTCTGGAAACGATACTGATCTGAAAAGAGTTTCTAAATGGACAACCGGGTTGAATAGAACTTTCGATTCACTTGAATCTCTTGATGGTGAGATGGGTTTAAGACCTCAGTCTACTTCTATAAATGAGGGTCGTAGGCCAACGTTTATAGGCCCAACAAAGGTTAGAACAATAACCAGGCCAACAAAAAACAAAAGTAAGGGTATGCTCCGCTCCAGATATTCTTACGACCCTCTCGCTAAGCTAAGAAATTTTGGGAACGCCGGAAAGTGACCAAACGGAAGGAAGTTTTAAGTAAACATGCCAACTTCCACATCACTCCCTCTAAGTCTCCAAAACCCATCCCTTTTAGTAACTCAAATTCAAATTCATATCATAACCTTCAAACCCCATCCTCGTATGCTAGTATTATCGCGGGTCATCTCAATAATCGGTCTTCTTTGATAGTTAGCTTGGATCCAATGGAGTTAGAAGGAGATGAATTTGTTATGGATATATCCACAATGGGAGCTCTAGATTTATGAAAGGCTTGCCTCGCGGGATACTTCATTTCTTACCCTCACAATCTTTCCTTGCTCAAAACCAATATTGAATCCATGTGGGGTAAATTCGGGCTTATGGAATTTAAGCCTCTTCCTGAAGGCTACTTTCTCTTCATATTTGGTTCCGAGGAGATGGTGAAAAAAGTATTGAAGGGTACAGCTTGGCATTTTGGTGGTAATTGGGCGATTTTGAAGAATTGGGTTCCCCTATCCCCGCTTATCAAAGACCCCTACACTGAAGTTCCTATTTAGTTTAAGGTATTTAATTTACTTTGGGAATTATGGACGATTAAGGGATTCAGTAAGATTGGCTTGGTTATTGGTACCCTGTTGTATGTTGACCATCAGACTGAGATGAAGGATAAAAAAAATTTGCTTGCATATTCATCATGATTTTCGCGGGCTCAGATATTCGATCGGATCTTACTTTAAAAATTATGGGCAAATTCATCAAAGTGAATTTTGAATATCAAGGGCTTCCTCCTCAATATGCTAAACGCAACGTTTTTTGCCATCCTACTTGCCTCTGTAAAAAAAGACCACAAGGCACCCACCTTGAGCATTCTGATTCAGTCCTCTGAGGAATCTGATCCATCCGAGATAGATTCGGAGTTAGATATCGGTTATCACCTAGCACCCTTGCATGAGGCTAAGGAGGATGATAGTTGAGAGGAAGTGGATTCGCCTTCCAAAAGGCTTCGATTATCAGGAGCTAAGGCTAATGGTAAAATGGTTTTGTCCTCCGACAGAAGCATCATCTGATGCACTGTAAGTCTGTTTCCTAATAAATATTACTTCTTGGAATGTGAGGGATCTTAATGACCCCGTTAGATAAAAAGATGTTACCGATTTTATTATTAGTAATAGTATCTCCCTGTTAATTTTAGTTGCAACAAAAGTTGAGCTCGCTAAAGTCAATTCTATCATTAGGTCTATGGTCCCCTTTTGGCATGTCTTAACCAACCATTCTTCCCACCCCCTAGGTAGAATATGGATTATCTGGAACCCTAGTGTAATAACTGTCTCTAGATTATCTCAATCCTCTTATTACATCTATTGCTTGGCAAAATGCCATAATTTTCATGCCCCTTTCAGATTCACTGCAATCTACGGTTTTATCGTACCCATATTTGGAAGGATTTAATTGTCATTTCCAACCTTAATCAAGGCAATCCATGGGTCGCCTTGGGGGATTTCAATGTCATTCGTCATTCGAATGAGTGATTAGGCTCATCTAAAAATTGGACTTCTGCTATTGACGAGTTCAACAATTGTTGTTATGAAAGCGAGCTCAGTGATCTTAGATGCACTGGATTCAACTTCACCTGGATCAGTAAGTAACCTTCTCATCTTATCCTCTTAAAAATCCACCGCGTTCTTGTCAACCCTGATTGGGATGATCTATTTTCCATGTTATTCGCCCACTTTAATTTCATGCGTTCCTCTGATCATACCCTTGTCACCCTAAACTTTGGTCTTCATAGGCATAAACGTAAAAAAAAACTTTTAAATTCTTTAATATGTGGAAGTCTCACCCTCATTACAAAAAAATTGTGTCAAATATCTGGAACCTCCTCATATTTTCTTTAAGTATGGCTCAGGTCACTGACAAGCTCAATCACCTTAAGCATGAACTTGTTTGCCTAAACCGTAAGGAGTATAATAAAATTAGTGTCAGGGTTACTAATGCTCAAAATACCATCTTTCTTACCCAATCCAATTTGGCCAGTGACCCTCTCAACCCTATCCTTGTTTCCAAAGAATTCGAAGCTTCATAGACTTTCATCTTTTTAAGTTGTGCTGAAGAATCCTTCTTCAAGAAAAAATACAAAGAAAAATGGATTAAGCTTAGTGATAAGAATACGAAATTCTTTCACAACAGTATAAAAACCCGTCTCTTCCGCAATAAAATTATTTCTATCAATAATGACCAGAGTATCACGGTTTCATCCCCTGCTAGTGTTTCAAAAGTCATTGTAGATTATTTTTAGAACTCCATTGGTACTCGACATCCTGTTGATTACCCAGGGTTGGAGAAAGTAACCTCTCTCACTTACACTAAAGTTAAAAATCCCGACATGGCCTCCATGGTCCGTGAGATTACTAACGAGGAGATTAAATCTACCTTGTTCAGTATTGATAGTAATAAATCGTCCGGACCTGATGGTTTCAACTCTAGTTTCTTCAAATACTCATGGAATATTATCGGGGAGGATATCTGTAATAGAGTGCTTGATTTTTTCCACTCTGTAATTATTAATACCTCGTGGAATTTCACTTCTATTGCTCTTATTCCAAAGAAATATTCCCCTTCAGTGGCTGCAGATTTCAGACCAGTTGCTCTTTGTAATGTTGTCTACAAAATCATCTCTAAAATCTTAGCTAACATAATTAAAGATTCTTTCCCCTATCTGATTGATAACTCCCAATCGACTTTTTTTCGGGTAGGAATATTTTGGACAACATCCTCTTATCCGAAGAACTCCTGAGAGGTTATCATACCAACAGACATGGTAAAAGGGTAGCTCTTAAAATTAATATGATGAAGGATTTTGACAATGTCCGATGACATCTTATCCTTGATATCCTTGTGACAATGAACTTCCCGGATAAGATGATCACCTGGATTATCAATTGCATCTCCACCCCCTCCTACTCCATCAATATCAATGGTGATCCTTATGGTTGATGAGGGAGAATAAAAGACATGGTAAAATTGTAAAGAAGAAGTTTGTTAGGAGAGAATTGCAAAGAAGAAGTTTGTTAGGAGAGAATTGTAAAGAAGAAGTTTGTTAGGAGAGAATTGTAAAGAAGAAATTATACTAGGGGAGAATTGTATAAACTATAGAAGAGATAACTATTATGAGAAGGTGAAAAGATATAGGGACCAAAGATGTAATAAACGGGAATTAAAGCATGTGGGACCCGCAATTGTACTATAAAAGGACCACACACGCTTCATAGATCCAGAGGTGAATATAATACTACTTTCTCTCTCTACTTAAGCTGTTACTTACTTTCTCTCTCTAAAAAGATTCCTTAGCTAAGTTCTTAAGTCTATTTTGGCACTAAAAGATCTTCGTAACACAAAATCACCCCTGAGCACTCTTAAAACTCTTCATTGGCCCCGTCTGTGAGAAACGAAGATTGTTCTGACGACAATCGCTTCATAGAAATAATTCCTAATCCGAGGGAAATTATGGAAGAGCAAGGGGAAGATTTTGTTAACAATTGCGAGGAGAATCTAGTGGGTGACGACTATCGGAATGACATGGAATACGAGGCTCATGGGGGCCAGCGCGTTGGAGACACTTTTGATGACTCAGACTTGTTGGCTTGAATGAACGAATTGTTGCTGGAGATCGAGAGATTGAAGGCGGAAAAGGAAACTGTTCAGGTGAATTTTTGCTCGGAGGTGAGAAGGGAGCCAGACAGTGGAAAAGAGGAGCGCGAAGCCGATTTTCGTCCTAAAACCAGGGATGATAGATATAAGGGATATGAACGAAGATCTTCGAGGAGGAAAGAAAAGCGACGTCTGGAGTCACTTGACTCGAGCAATTATTCCCGTTACAGCTCGTCAGAATCATCTCATAGGAAAAATCACAGAAGGAAAAGACATGGTCGAGGACACGCAGATTACCGGAGGGGAAGAAGCTCGGAGAGGAAATCCCCGAGGGAGATTAGTTATCATACTCGAGTAAATGAGTGGGGTTATGGCCAAACAAATTTTCCCGCTGGAAACCAAAACGTTGGCCCGCGAAATTCGGAGTGGCAGCATCAATATACTCTACCATCCGAGGAGGGATTGTATTATCCGAGAATTAAAAATTTGAGATCTAATGTTTATCGGACGAGTCATAATTGGAGAGCTTCTCCTTTGTCCCTAGAAATATTGGTGGGCAATCTCCCAAAGCATTTCGATATCTCGAAGTTAGAAAAATTCGATGGGACACAAGATCCTGATAACCACATCAAGCAATTCAAAAACTTCATGATTAATTTCGATGACGATGATAAATTGTTGTGTAGAGCATTTTCTCAGACCTTCAAGGGGGTAGCTTCCAAGTGGTATAATAGGCTTCCGCAAGGCTCGATAAATAATTTCGACATGTTCTGGAATATCTTCATACAGCACTTTGTAGGGAGAAAAAAGTTCAGAGCTAACGGAGATACGATAATCTATTATAGATAAAAAGTTGGGGAAAGCTTGAAGAATTATACCAATCAATTCGTCAAAACGAAAACTGACATGGAGTATTGTAAAGACTCAGTGGCACTTGCGGCTTTCAGGATGGGCCTACTCCCTAGACTATTAAAGGACGCGGTGGCGGAGATTCAGGCCATGACCTTCGGAGCATTGCTGGATCAGGTTGAGAAGAGAATTCTGGTGGAGGAGACTCAGGCATCTGAGAAAGGATCCGGTGATCAGTTGGATCAGAATCAGTTTCAGAGATCTGAGTCCAGTAACCAAGGGCCTCGTGCTAATGTTCAAGCCAAAAGTACGGGTCACTATTGCCGAGGCAGAAAACAAACCCACAATATTATGGCAACCAACAAAATTACAATCAAGGGGCTAGACTAATTTCGAACAAGTGGGTTCGACCGGACTACTTTGCGAAGTTAACGGAAAATGTTGCCACGATATTTGATAAGGCGAGATCAACAGTGCCGTTCAGGAAGCCTTTTCTTATTCAAACTCCGAGGGAAAGCAGAAGTGTTAGCAAGTATTGTAAGTATCACGAGGATATCGGGCACGATACGAAAGACTGCATTGCTTTGAAAAAAAGAAGTGCAAGCTTTGATTGAGAATGGAATGTTGCTAGAGTTTGTGAAAAAGCATTCTCAGAAAAATGCGGCGGTAAAGGCTGTTCCAAAAATCGCTGACACAACTATGGTGATTTCCGAGGAAGTTGACGTTTTTGATATTGAGCAAGAGTATCTGGATCCTAAAGAGGGAAGGAACAACGTAAATATGGTGGAGAAAATTATTCCAAGGGGGAAAGTAAATGACCTTTTTGCTTTCTTTGAGTCACTGGCAATCTTTGGAGGGGATACCATCGCAGGGAATTCTAATAGCTCACGGAAAAGGCATATGGTCAATCTGACTACCCAGATTGAAACAGGAGTGTCGGCACAAATGCACCGATTACCCTCCCCCATCATATGTTTTGATGATGAAGACATGCGAAATGTCGCGGGCCCGCACGAAGATGCGGTGATGAGTACCGCGGGTATTGCTGGTGATCAAGTTCAGAAGATACTTGTTGATACAGGAAGTTCAGCGAACATCTTGTTTATGAGCACTTACAGGAGAATTTCTGACCCACCGGTTATACGATGATCAGACAGAACCATAGTAGGATTTACCGGCACCACAGCAGTGGTTGTGGGAGAATTCCAGTGTGTGGTCGAATTAGGTCGTGGGTCGTTCAAGAAGAAGGTGGAAGTATTGTTCATTGTTGTCGACGCACCAACTTCGTATAATGCAATTTTGGGTCGCTATTGGTTGTCCCGAATGCATGGTGTGATTTCGACGGTGCATTAGTATCTGAAATATGTGGTAGGCAACAACATCGGGATAATCAGGAGCAGCCAAAAGATGGCCCGCGAATGTTACCAGATCGCTTTATCTTCAAAGGGACTTTGGGGAGACATATCGGACAAGGCATAGCAATTAAAGAGGCCTTCCTCGGAAATCATTCTATGTGATGATCCGAGGGAGACCCCCGGATTTCTGGTCCCAGAAGAGGATTCCGAGGAACATAAATTTGGAGAGGGCAAATTTTTGAAGATCAGAGTAAAAATTTCTTTTGAGTTCAGAGAAAGATTAACTGCGTTTTTGTCTAACAAACTCGATATGTTTGCTTGGAGTGCACAGGATGTTACGGGAGTAAAATCAGAGATAATATGTCATAAACTTGCGGTACGACTTGATGTTCGACCCATTGTCCAGAAAAGGAGACCAGTTTCTCAAGAGAAGACCGCAGCTATTCTTTTGGAAGTAGAAAACCTGTTAAGCATAGGCCACATTCGCGAGCCGCATTATCCCGTATGGGCCTCGAATCCAGTCTTGGTCAGGAAAAAGAATGGAAAGTGGAGAATGTGCGTAGACTTCACAAACTTAAACAGAGCTTGTCCTAAGGATCCATTTCCGGTGCCCCGCATTTATCAGTTAGTGGATTCGACTTCCGTCAATCGATTATTATCTTTCATGGACGCGTATTCAGGGTATAATCAAATCTCGTTGGATGCACGAGATGAAGAGAGCGTGTCCTTTATTACTGGGAGAGGTTTATATTGTTACAAGGTTATGCCATTTGACCTAAAAAATACAGGGGCAACTTATCAGCGTTTGGTTAACAAAACGTTTGACGGGAAAATTGGTCAGAATATCGAAGCGTATATCGATGATATGCTAGTCAAGAGTTTACGGGACGAAGATCATTTTGCTGACCTGGAGGAGACTTTTAATAATTTGAGTAAGGTCAATTTGAAACTGAACCCGGAAAAGTGCATTTTTGGGGTACGATCGGGCAAGTTCCTTGGATATATGATAAGTGAAAAAGGCATCGAGGCTGACCCATACCAGATAAAAGCTTTAATCACCATGACTCCACCTTGAAATATCAAGGAAGTATAAATCTTGACAGGGAGATTGGCAGCGCTGAATAGATTCATTTCTCGATCCTCGGACAAATGCGCACCTTTTTTAAGGTATTACGAAACGCGAAACAATTTAATTGGACTGACGAGTGTTCAGCAGCTTTTCACCAAATTCAAGAATATTTGACATCCCCTGATATAATGTCTAAACCATTGGTGGGGGAAAGATTAATTATCTATGTAGCAGTTTCAGATTGTGCGGTCAGTGCTGTTTTACTCAGAGAAAATGACTCTCTTTTGAAACCTATCTACTATATCAGTAAGAGTTTGTTGGATGCAGAGAAACGATATCTCAAGTTGGATAAGGTAGCTTTGGCTTTGGTGACAGCTGCCCGAAAGATGAGACCTTACTTCCAGGCGCATCCTATAGTTGTTTGAACGACATTCCCCCTAAAATGTTTGTTACAAAGGCCCGATATCTCTAGGAGGATGACTAAATGGTCAGTAGAATTGGGAGATTTTGACATAGCATTTGAGCCTCGAACGACGATAAAAGCCCAGGTTTTGGCTGACTTTTTGGTTTAATTCCACTAAGACAGAGAGGACATGGAGATCATTGACCATTTTGATGACACGGAATGGTTGGTACGAACGGATAGAGGGTCTAATAACTCTGGAAGTGGCGCGGGTGTCCAATTAATTTCTCCAGAAGGGATAACTATGTTTCAAGCTATTCGATTTGGTTTCAAGGCAACTAACAATGAAGCGGAGTATGAGGCAGCATTGGCGGGTTTGCGTTTAGCTCGGATATGTGGGGCCAAAAAGATTAAACCGATCAGTGACTCACAGTTGGTGATAAACCAAGCGTTGGGGGAATCTGAGGCCAGAAAAGATAAGCTGATACAATATCTGAAAGCATTAAAAGATTTGGTTTCTGAGTTCGATGGGGTCAAATATGAACATGTTCGAAGAGAGGACCACAGCCTCGCGGACGGAGGGATACCCATGGGTCTTGATTCAGGAGCATCCTTCAGTCATGATCAATGCGGAGCATTCAATGAACATTAAAGAGGTAAGCAATGTGATCACAAATGATTGGAGGTCAGAAATTATTGACTTCTTGGAAAACGATACTTTACCTGCTGGAAAGTACGAGGCTAGGAAGATCAGGTTCAAGTCTCACAGGTATATCATGTTCGGAGGCGTTCTGTATAAGAAATCTTTGAGTCGACCATTACTAAGGTCTCTGAACAAGGATGAGTCGCAATTTGTCCTGTCTGAATTGCACGACGGGGAAGGTTCAGCCCATTGTGGGTATAAGGCGTTAATTCGACAGGTGTTTCTGGCTGGTTTTTATTGGCCGACTATTTCTTCGGATGCGAAAGACTTGGTAAAACGATGTGACACGTGTCAGCGCTACACAAACGTAATCCACAAGCCTGGGGTGTTATTGGAGAGTATTTTAGAGGCGGTCCCATTTGACAAGTGGGCAATTGATTTAGTTGGGCCCCTACCAATGGCGTCTGGAGGCAGACAGACTATAATCGTAGCGGTGGATTACTTCTCTAACTGCGTGGAAGTGGAACCCCTAGCAGGGACGAAAGCTAAAGATGTTATCAAATTCGCCGTTTCAAATAACAAGGAGTTTAAAAGCTTTTGCCTTTCCAGGGGCATACGACAATATTTTTCTGCCCCATTTCACCCCCAAACTAACGGACAGGTGGAAGTGACCAATCGAACAATTCTCTATGGGTTGAAGAAGAATTTGGAAGGAAATGCAGGAAGATGGCTTGATTATTTACAAGAAGTATTGTGGGATTATAGGACAATGCCTTGAACTGCCGCTGCTGCATCTCTGATTGCATTAATATACGGTATGGATGCCATTGTCCCCTCGGAGATTGTCTTCCCGTCATATCGTGTGGCAACTTATACAACAGACTTGAACAATCAAAGCAGAGCCCTGGAATTAGATTTGGTTGAAGAGAAAATATAAGCACAGTTGAAGTGTTTGCATTATCAAACTCTAATGAGGAGTCGATATGCTTCTAAAGTAAAGCACGGAGATTTTAAGGTGGGGGACAAAGTGTTACGCAAAGTCTTTCTACACATTAAAGAAAAGAGTCTTGGAAAATTGGGACCAAATTGGGAGGGCCCTTATGAAGTAACAGAGAAAGTAAAACAGGGCACGTATCAATTAAAAGACAAGGAAGGGTGATATCTGCGGCTTCCATGGAACATTGAACACTTAAAATTGTATCTTGAATAAGGAACTAGTTAGAACGTAATATTTGTCCTTTTCTGTATCCCCGGTTACAAAACATAGCGAGGGCATACTCTTTCCTACCCTGATAGGCACAAGAAGGTTTTAACGAGGTGTCACTATGAGCTGCTTAATACAACGTATTTTTTTCCTTAAACTATTATTTGGGTCACAACATTTTGTGCCTCGAATTGTTTAATACTTTGAATTATTATTTGGGTCACAATAATTTGTACCTCGAATTGTTTAATCACTTACACTATTATTTGGTTCACAATATTTTGTGCCTCGAATTACTTGATGCCTCAAACTATTACTTGGGTCACAATATTTTGTGCCTCGAATTACTTGATGCCTCGAACTATTACTTGGGTCATAATATTTTGTGCCTCGAATTATCATTTGGGTCACAATATTTTGTGCCTCAAATTTCTTGATGCTTCGACCTATTATTTGGGGCATAATATTTTGTGCCTCAAATTCCTGGATGCCATAGTTCATCTGATGCCTTAACCTATTTCCCCTAAGTTAATCTTAGCATTGTTCATAATGCATACTACGACGCAAGTCGGTATAGATTAATTATTCAATAAATATTACGATGAGAGTTGGAAAATACTTCGGATAGTACGACAATTAATAAATTACACGATTAACATTCCAAGCTGTGGCATACACAAAAATCTGAGGAATACATCTCCTCGCATAAAGTAAGAGGGGCTACAAAAATCTCCTTAGAAGGTCTTATACACAAAAACTACAAACCGCGCTACCATTTTTTCCTAACTACTCATATTTATCTGGGGAAGGACTTTCCTCAGAGTCTGATGACTCACTCTCACTCACGACAATATGAGGAGGACGGAGATCTAGGGACACGAGCTTCCAAAAGCTGCCTAAGTCATATTCGGGGTGCTCTGCATGAATTTGAGTTATCAGGCCTGCTCGGACTGTAGCATCTCGAACAGCAAGGTTGTTTGTACACTTAGCCGCATAGGCATTCATGGCCTTTTCCTTCTCCTCCTCCACCTGCTGAGGAAAATCTTCGATCCGCTTCACTAATTTTTCTTTGTCTTTAAAAATCTTTCCATACTCATCACAGCAATCGCTAAATCCCTTGCGTGCCACTTCATGAGCCTTTTGGTATTTGATCAGGAGTTTCTCTTGAGCCCCCGTCTTATTTTGGTAGAGGTCCTTTTTCTTCCTGGCAGCATCTTTCGAGCATGATGACATAATTCTCCAAAGCAGATAGTTTTTCATACATGGCATCTGTTTGGCTCTCCATAATGGCATATTGTTTCTTGGCCTCTTCAAG
Source organism: Limnanthes douglasii subsp. nivea (assembly GCA_036936605.1). Lineage (NCBI taxonomy): Eukaryota > Viridiplantae > Streptophyta > Magnoliopsida > Brassicales > Limnanthaceae > Limnanthes > Limnanthes douglasii. Next base: position 45,773,194 of record JAUPFV010000002.1, read on the forward strand.
TTGCGAAGAAATCACGAATGCTTTGAACTTGTAGTGATTTTTTCGATCCTCTAGATGCTGCATCTTCCTTCCCTTAATGACAGAGGTATGTAGCAAACTTCGAAGACTTAATGAAAACTAATCATCAAGAGGTACTTTGAAGGAGTTGGTGGGTGAGCCTAGCACTGTGGGATTGTAATATGAAGTCTCCCCCATTAAAATGTTAACATCCACATTCTGAGGAGGGTTACTTTGAGGAATGGGGAGTGGGGCCAATACAGGGGAATTTTCGATGAGAGCAGGCCTTTAAGCCTGAGTTTGGGGAGAGTTCGGTGTCTGGTTAGAGTTTTCCTAGGGAGAATTCTCTCTAACTTCCTTTTCGGGCTCACTCGGTATTTCTTGGAGCTCGTTGCCTTGAGTGGTTTCTTGAATATCATCTTGCGTTTTCCCATCCTCGGGTATTTCTTGGATGGGCTCCTGAACAGCTTTATTTTTCTTTTCTCTTGCTTTGGTGTCTTTCTTCTTCGGTGGATGTATAGATTTGGTTGGAGGGGAATTGGAGTCGGGTATCTCAATGATGGCAGAGGGAGGTGGTTCCTGATTGGTGACTATTCCTTCGTTATCTGACTGACGATCTTTCGTGGAAACCTCTTCGTCGGATTCACCAAGGTGACTCTTGGCACATGAACGTTTTGGGAGGTATATGACTATGTCTTTTTTCGTCACACGGTCTAAGACTTCTTGTTGTGGGCGAGGGGTCATGAGTTCTTTCAGGGTCAATCGGTCAAGAGGATTCAACCTCCACAACCGGCCCATGGCTAAATTGTTGTTAACGAAGCACATGCAGAATCTATTTTCCCAGTGTTCCTTGGCCCACTCGCTCAATTTGGTGAAGACAGTAGTAGCACTCTCTACATAATCCGAGTAGGGTTTTGAAATACCTGTCATAGCTACAAGAATTTTCAAGTCAGTATGTTATTATCCGAGGAGAAAAGATTACAAAAGATAGTCAGCTTACACTTATTGGTCCACATGAGGGATCACCTGTGAGGATTCGAAGGTGTCGATTCTGACCCTGTCTCCCAATGACCAGAGAAGAAGATAAATTGTTGCCTCCATTTTTTATCCGCCTCCAGCAAGTCTTTTAACACTTTTTATCGTCGGCTAAAGGTTAGTGAGTAGAAGGGAAAAAATGGATTCCTTGCTAAGCCAGAAAGTCCGATCAGCTCTTCTAAGGAGAATTTGATGCCTAAAATCCTTGAAGCCATGATGATTTCCATAAGTGTGAACCACATGTTTGGACCAGCTTGTGAGGGTCAGAGACTAATCTTGGCAAAGTACTCAATAAAGAATGGGTCTAAAGGAAACCTTAACCCTCAGTTCATAATTTCGGTATATAAAATCAGTTCATCATCCCTCACAGATATAGGAGAATCACCTTCCAAAGGAAACCTTATGTTAATGTACGAAGGAATGCACCACCGGGTCCTCAGCATGGGCTCTTCCGATGGTGAGAAGTACTTATATTGTATGTTGTGTAATGCCACCAAGTGTTTGTTCTCGATCCCTCAGATATTGTCGCCTACAATGGCATCAAGTTCTAAGGGAAGCGTAATATCTCCCTTAGACTTAGGTGCAATCCGACGAGCTAACTCCTCGGAAATTACTGGATGCCTAGTAGCCGCTTGACTAGACGATTCTGCAGGCAAGTTGGTGGTCTTATTTCGCTCTTCAGGGGATGCCGGTTGAATTTCTGGCTCAGGGATATCTGAGGCGATTTTTTTTCTTTTTAGCAGCCATCGCTTTGTTTCGCATGTCTCAAAGCTCTTCTTCAGTTAAAGTATTCCTTCCTGGAGAAAATCGAGGGCTCCCGGTCGCTGTGATGGAAGGAGTGGCTGGAAGACTTGATCCTGAGTTGTCATTTTTTGGCAGGGGGTTTTCAGCGATCAGAGCCAACAGGGAGTTCGAAGTCTCCGAGGGCGTTGTTTTAGCGCATTTGCGCTCCTCAGATTTTCTCTTATGATGTTTTTTCCTTTTTTCGGACGAGTGCTTATGTTGTTTATCTTTACCCATGGGGTCGACTTTGCTTTGATTGGAAATTAGGCTCTGTCGTGAAACTTCGAGGGGTATGATAGTAGTGGAATCTTCTGGTGGAGGCCATGAGTCGTAAAATGTAGTGACAGCAGGTTGGGGTTGGGGCTCAATGTATTCACCAACAGCAACCTTCTCTTCGATTTTTTTGCTAATAAGCAGCCACTCTGGAATCCGACGAGGTTTATAAGCCAACTTTCTCTCTCTAGAAATTTTAGGATGTAAAGTTTGCAATGCTAAGGAGGGAGATTAGTATTTATAAGAGGATAATGGGCTTTTCGGGTCACTCAGGCGTGGGGACATTTTCTCTTGATTGCCTAGGGGCATTATGGGTACCATAGGTGCAAAATTGTTGACAGAAAAAACGCTAGAGAAGACGCAGAGCCATAATCCAGTCTAAGGAATATGAAACGATCTCTAAAAAGATGCGTTGGCAAGAAAGTACGACTGCTGATGTCATATCTTTTTGATTCAATCATTGCAATGTGTTATCATAGTATTGGTGGCTATGATATAATGATACAGCGAATTCCGACGGGCGATATTACCAAGGCCTGAATCAATCCTTGCTAAGACATTGCAATGATTGGGGGGCTACTGGTTAATATGATGTAAAAAGAAGTCTATATTCGAAGGATGCATTTGTTGGGGAGACATTTTTTCGAAGGGACATGTAGCACTTAAAGCATTGGTCAAAAGCATGTTCGAGGGAGCGGATTTTCGAGGAGAAATTTAGCAGTTAAAAAGGAGTTATCCGAGGAGAAGATGTTCGAGGGAATGGATCTTCGAGGAGGATTGAAGTGAGCAACAGAGATTTCTTTGCAGTCCCAGCGAAAATATTTTCACTAGGACTGGGGGGCTACTGATGAGGGAGAATAAAAGACATGGTAAAATTGCAAAGAAGAAGTTTGTTAGGAGAGAATTGTAAAGAAGAAGTTTGTTAGGAGAGAATTACAAAGAAGAAGTTTGTTAGGAGAGAATTGTAAAGAAGAAGTTTGTTATGAGAGAATTGTAAAGAAGAAATTATATTAGGGGAGAATTGTATAAACTATAGAAGAGATAGCTATTATGAGAAGGTGAAAAGATATAGGGACCAACGATGTAATAAACGAGATATAAAGCGTGTGGGACCCGCAATTGTACTATAAAAGGACCACACACGCTTCACAGATCCCGAGATGAATATAATATTACTTTCTCTCTCTACTTGAGATGGTACTTACTTTCTGTCTCTACAACCAATTCTTAGCTAAGTTCTTAAGTCTATTTTGGCACTAAAAGATCTTCGTAACACAAAATCACCCCTGAGCACTCTTAAAACTCTTCAATGGTAACTTCAAAGGCAGAAAAGGTCTCAGGCAAGGAGACCCGCTTTCTCCTCTGTTTTTTGTCCTTGTCATGCAAGTTCTCTCTAGGTATTCTTAAGGAGAAGTGTACTGACAAAAACTTCAAATACCACTGGAAGTGCCACAAACTTAAAATCACGAATCTCTGTTTCGCAGATGACCTTATGATTTTCTGTCACGGTGATGTCAATTCCATTTGCCTTATCAAAGAGGCCTTGGATGATTTCTATTCTCTCTGGTCTCAAAGTCAATCCTTCTAAAAGTCATATTTTCTTGTCGGGAATTAATAACCCTCTTCGCTCTAATCTCTTGTCTCTTATGGGTTTTGTAGAAGGATCTCTCCCAGTCAAGTATCTGGGAGTCCCCCTTCTTACGGGTCGTCTTACCCACACAGAGTATCGTCCTCTCCTTCATAAGATTACCTCTAGGATCGACTCTTGGACCTCCAAGCATCTATCTTATGCGTGTAGACTTCAACTCATTAAATCAGTTCTCTTCGTTGGTCAAGTCTATTGATCCTCCATCTTTATCCTTCTTTCTAGGATCATCAAATAACTAACTCAATATCTTTGTCTCTTTCTCTGGTCGGGTTCTTCTATGAAAATCCATGGGGAAAAAGTTGCATGGTCCAACATAACCTCTCCCACCAAAGAGGCTGGCTTTGGGATCCTAGACTTAAAAATATGGAATCAGGCGGTTGTCCTTAAACATCTTTGGTATATTACCAGTAATAACCACCATTCGATCTGGTGTGAATGGATAAAAAATGAAATAAAATAAAATTGGAATCTTACTTTGGGATCCTCCCACTCTTGGATTTGGCAGAAAAGTCTCTGTATTTGCCCTTTAGCAAGTAAATTGTACATTGTGGCTATTTGTGATGGTTTAAGTACCTCTTTTTGGTACGATCCATGGATTTTACAAAACTCTCTAGTGTCGCACTATAGTCCAAATATCATCGATGACTCCAAACTCAGAAAAAAATTCATGGTCTTTGATATCATCCTCAATGGTAATTGGAATTGGTCTTTTAACGTTAGATCGGTTAGAGCTAGAAGTCGATCAAATCTTCTGGAGATCAAAAGACTCATCCTCACCATGCCCCATCCCAACATCATCTCTAAGGACGTTCCGTTTTGGATTGTGCAAGCTGGATGTATCAACTTCACAATCAAGGATACCTACAACTCTATTCGATCGCCTGCCCCTGTCGTGGGGTGGGCCGGATTAGTATGGAATAAATTCAATATTCCTCCTCATTCCTTTATTATTTGGCTTGCTGTCCAAGGCAAACTGTCCACTAGAGATAAGTTACTAAGTTGGGGTATTAATACCCCATCTGATTGTACCTTTTGCAACTCTGCTCCTAAAACTATAGTTCATCTCCTCCTTGACTGCAGTTTCACCCATAGTATTTGGACCAATGCAGTGTAAAGCTCGGTTTTTCCTTTCCAGCTTCTAGCTGACAGTCTTGGGTTAACGAGGCGTTAAATTGCTCTCATTCTCGAAACCGACACATTTGACGTACTTGTTTTGGCGCAATCATTTATCACGTCTGGAAGGAGAGGAATTCATGAATCTTCGGTTCCCCTCTGTCCAATACCTCCCTAGTTTCTTACCGATTTTTTTCTGACCTTCGGTACAGATTCCATGGCACCAAGAATAGCTGGCCTTTGTAACAACTTATCCTTTTTTTACTCTTTTCTTTTTTGCAGGTTTCTCCCCCCGGTCTTCCCAATATTTCCTTCTGATGCTGCTGATCGATGTAGACCTCATGGGAGTTCTTTTCCTGTAGACTCGGTGTTTGTTTTTTAGTAGTAGTTTTTCGAGTCCTTTTATCTATTCGGTATTTACCACTTCTACTCAGGATATCTTGGTAGAGTTTTTCACTTGTTTTCTTTTGACGATTTTATTTCTTCGGGGTATGCCTTAGATATTTGTATGAAGACCTTTTATTTATTTAATGTATTTTTTTACACAAAAATAAAATAAACCAAACACTTGGACATTTCTAAACTATTGATTTTCGAGACAGATAATATGTATAGTTTCAAAAATATGTTAGTAGAACGGTTTTCGTAAAGTTAGTTCCCACATCTATAGATTAATATAAAATGGTTATGTGACACCATATTTAAAATAAATTTGTATCACCAATAATTCATCAATTTTAAATCAAATGGTAATTTTATATTTATCTATGTATACAAATGACTAATTTTATCCAAAATAAATAATAAAAAGCCACCAACAAAATTTTAAAAATCGACGTTTAATTATCGTTAAAATTGATGTTCCATGAGCAAAAACCAAATCACTATTAAAATTGTCCCGTACCCATATTTAGACCGTCACCCAGCACAAAAGCTAAACATATAATGTCTTTTAAAAGAAAATTAATAAAAATAAATCCCAATTTAAACAAAAAAAACACTAAAACTAGTGGTTCGGTTACTAACTATTTACCCAAAAGTTTGACACTTTTTATGCATGTAACGTGATGATAATTGAGTTTAAAGTAGTAATATATATCACTTTATATAAGTTGGTAAGACACAAACGAAAAGATAGAAGCACTGACTATAGGAGTTGGTAACTAACTACAACTTCGGCCGAACGAGAGGAATCCATGTACGTATTGCGTCATCGATAAATAATTTGAACAACTGTTTCAGTCCATTAAAAGTTATTTAATTGATAATACATATAGAAGGGATATCATAGTTTTGGTTTTGCTTTTATATATATATATATATATATATCGTCCAATATTTTATTTTCAAAGATAAAAAATCATAATAGTTATATTTAATGGAGATTTTTAAAGTTTTTTTTTGTGATTTTTGTGTACAATTTTATAGTATTATTAAATTTTATTTTTTAAATCAAAATCTTATCTTTTATAATTCTAAAATAGTATTTTTAATAATTGTATAGTCTGATTTATTTATATTTAAAAATTTCACATATTTTTAAAAATTAATTTACATCCATCCAAAATATATGTTTTTAATTATTTTGATAATTAAATGTTTAATTTCGGTATGATATATAATCACGGTTGGGTTGGTTTTTATCTATATTATTTATTTTTACTTAGATATTGATCCAACACGATTCGAAGTCGTATGATGATTTCACTAATGATTTTTTTTTCTATCATCAATATATTTTATAGTTTTTGCCACTAGTTAATGAATGATTATATGAAAAAAGACATATGCTCATCAGCAATATGAGTTATTTGTGTGTAAACTATGCTAACATAATATATCTTTTTCAAAAGTACGGTGGTTTATTCAGATTTAGGATCAACTATCAGAAGTCATTAAAGCATAGGGATGATCATTCGCTTGTCCAAGTTGTCCAAGTCCATAGTATACTTGTGTTGAGATGGTATTGTTGGAAATTAACAAATAAGCCAAGTTTCTTTGACCGTAAAATTATGTTCAATAACCTAGCTATTCAGATTAATGAGGGCGTTAGTATGTAATGTCTATTTGGAAGCCTGAATTAAAAGAATTGGCGATAACTTTGCTTATTTGATTACTATGATACAGAGACTACTTGTATTTCAACATATGTCAATGTCAGACTAGGTTTGTTAGAACTCATAATTGTTGACGAATCTAGAGTTTGGCCGGTATCCCCAAGTCTGTGACTAATTACCTCCATAAAGAATGTAATGATTAAAAGATGCAGAAGTTGAAGGTTATAAGTCTATATAAACTTGACCTCACAATTATACTTATATTTATACCAAGTCCTTAGAGAGAAAAATGAGGTTTTGATAACTCGACCCTAATTTCCACTGTAAATTATTTTAGGGAAATTATTTTTTTACTTGCTTCGGCGTCGAGCATATTACTTTGTTCCACCTAGTTTTCCAAACATGTCGAAGCATTCTTAGTAGTTCCCAAACTTTTGTCATTTAACTTTTCTAGTTTTTTTTAGTTGAGGTAACACACTCTTTTTTGTAGTACGCATAAGTAGTTATGATGGTTGGCAATATCGTAGATACAATTAAAGCATTCTACAGTGGTAATGAATTAGAGTTTATATATGACTCATCACCATAAGATTTTAATAATATTAAGTCCCATCATAAAAGATGAGGAGGAGATAAATTCCCAAATATTAGATATACCTAACGATGTTGTTTGGTCTACCGCATACCCACCACCATGAAAATTAAGAGTAGACATTAAACTCCATAAGGTTGACTCAATGAATAATCGGTCAAAAGTACACAACTCTGATGATCTTATTCTTGAGGGTGTTCATTTGCTTTAGATCAGACCGACCGAGGTAACCATGGCTAAGATGTACCAGGGAAAATCAAGAACTCTGATATATGGGTTTTGCATATTTTGGAAGGGTAAATGGGTCATGAGAGTCAAGTCCAACTCGGTCTAGTTTGAGACTATCTCTACTATTTCTCGTGGACTAAGCGAGCCTTAATGGATAATTTGATAGGTATACGCTACCCATATCTAACCCAGATTATATCCCCAAGCCACACCCCAAGTATGAGATTTAAACTTTTGTTGAAGTTCAGCTACTGGTGCCCATTGAGATTCATGTCTCACTTAGAGCAGATGAGGTAATAATATACATCGACCTCCTTGTATGAGGAGTCTGACTACCTTCACACCCTTAATATTATTTAAATTTCTAAACCTCTGCCCTAGCGAGGAGAGACCAAACACCTAGAAGATCATCTTGGTAACTATAATAGCTCTTAGACTATCCTAGATCGGTTTCAAGATGAAAGAATTGATAGTGGTTTGCCTAATAACTCTTGGTAACACTTTCATCTTCTACCACCCGACCATAATGAACCCATACAAAGTAGTAGATGACTTGTCGGAGTTAGATAAACAATGGAAGAAACATTTTATTTTTGTAAGTGGAGAATGAGAATCCGGACGAAGGGTCGATGTGGAATGAGAAGTATCTTATAAGACAAAAGTAATAGTTAGCTTTCCTAGCCGAATCCAATGCTGCTTTCCATGTTTCGTTCTAATTATCTTACTAGTTATACTAGTGTTTGTGTGTTTTTTTTATTTACTTTCATATTGTTGGAGCTATCACTATTGTTTACTGTAGAATTTGAGAATCTCTCATCATTTTTTAACCATACATAAGAAGAAGTATCATATATGTTTTACACTAGAGAACTTATTCATGTTTAGATTTTAGGCTATAGAGAATCAAGGGGATTCGAACAAAACACCACAAACTCAAGGGCAAATACGCTCTCAAGTTATAATTTTCATGGCATAACCCTCGAACAAGATTTATCTTCCTGCCAATACCAAGTAAGTCAAGTGTCCTAAAGTTGTTGGGGTTATTCCACCTCTGAAGCATCTGAAGGTGGAGATGTCTAAGAGGAGATGTCAAATGAGGTTTCAAAAGTAAAGAGGATTTAGTTAAAGTTGAACACGCCATCATTCATATAGTTTTTACTATAGGATAAGGTTGACTCCATCTAATAATGAGGTTGGTAATGGGACCTCAGTGAGTGCTGGATGTAAATCTTATGTCGATGCTCAAACAGAATTATCATTCAATTACGGAACATGAGAGAGTCAGAAGGAGAAATGAACCATCAGATTCAAGCCTATAAGGGGTTCAAAATCTCGGGCACGTCATGACTAAGTCTTGGTAAGCAGCTAAAAGGCTTTCCACTGTTCCTATCGAAATAAAGTTGGTTGATGCGCGTACCTATCTCTGGCATGTTATATTATTCCTACTGTTGAAAACCTTTTACTGGACAAAATTTCAATTCAGGGAAAAATCTTGAGTTTTACTGAAGTTAAAATAGTATAACTAATAGGTAACAAACTACAAGAGTTCCTGGTACACTTTTTCGAATTGTTAAGATTTTTTTTGTTAGTTTTACCTAAATGTATAGTGCTCTATTACTTCAAGGTAAAAACATTAAGAGTACTATAACCCCAAAATAAAATGACTATGAGACAAAGATTTCATATCAGTGGATTAAGAAACGTCCGATCCTATAAAAAAGATGAGGAGGAAAGTGTATCCATATAGTTTTCCAAACTTGTGAGAATATATTGGGACGAAAGCGAGACTCTACATATATTTAAAACTGAAAACTAAATTGAGAGAGTCGAAACTTTTTATTTACTGGATCCCATATGCAAGATCGTTAATGAGTTATGACCCTTAATATGCTTGGGCATATAGGCCTGATTTAGACAGAATCATGACTTTTAATATGCCTAAGCTTATAAGTAGATAAAAAATGAATCATAACTTTTATTATACCCGAGCCTGTAGTCATACCGAGAGTCTATTGCAACGTTAGATATTTTTAGTACGCGTTTGACTTGAAGAATCATAAAAAGAAGAACGTGTAAATTAATTTCATAAGTAAATAGATATATTAGGGCTATAATCATTTCGATTTGAGAAGTATGTGAGATGTGAGCGTGATGTGTAGGTAGCTAGAGCATTTTATTGATGCATGTTGCATTAGGTAAAAATGATTGTTGAGATAACGTAAAGCCCATGCAGATTAAATGTCATGTGTATCAGATTTTTTAGAATGTTTTTTACAAACCATAAGACAACACACTAACTCTATATAAGAGACATACATCCCTCCTAAAGCAATTACCAAAACTTGTCAAAACGTTATAAACATAATTGTGGTCCACGGCCAATTGTGGCCTATAGTGCAATTTGTTAAATAAATTAGTCAAATTCAAAATTCAGATATTTAGATTTGGATATTATTAGTATCCGGATAATATCCATCGGATTAGGATTCAAATATAAAGTTTTAACAAAAATTTAGAGTCGAATTCGAATTTAGATAGTGATTTTGGATTTTGGATTCAGATATTGACAGATTCGTATCCGAAATATCCGTTTGACAGCCCAACCATAATGATGGCCTTATTATTTCTACGCATTCTTGAATTTATTGTTGTGTCAATGATTAACATTATGAAAGATAACCAATTTTATTATGTATGGTTACCATTAGCTTGTCGCATGATAATGGATCTTCCTGAGATATATGGGTGTTGGAAATGGAAGTTTATCTTTGTAAGTGGTGGCTGGAAGACTGATATGAGTAGTCTTTTGATGGCCATGACCAAAAATTGGTCGGTCGATGATAACTGTTGAAAGCTTGTCAATAATGAGCCATTTTAATTATTCATTCAGTGTTTTTCAATATGTATGCTACTATTATTGTAAGGTTTGTTGGTTCTATTCAGAGCTTTCCAAAGAAAGTGGCCAAAATATTTCTTACTTGTGTACCATCGTTGATGGGGGCGTGTAAAAGATCGTATGGATCACTTTTAGTAGTAAGTATCTTAAGATTAGTTTAGAAATTTGGAAGATACATAAGGTTTATACGTTTTAGCAATTGAAAATTTAATGTATGAATAATTGGGTTCATTATATTATAACATTCATTATAATGATCTATTAAGTGTAAACTATAAGTAACTCGACAACATAGGAATTGTCATAAAACTATATGGTTGTTGGGTCTATTATGACATGTATAGGCAAGAACTACTGAAACTCCATATTGCTTGAGTCATGACTTAGTTACAGAAATATTTGTGATCCTGAGGGTTGAGACAACTTGTTGAAGATCGGTGACCATTGGTTAAAAAAAAGTATTTGTTGAGCCGAACCAGGCTGGTCTAAAACAAAATGATCAGAAGCACCACTTATCTAAAGTTTGTTGGAATGTAGCACCACTGGGTCGAAGCATAGTATTTTATTTTGTAGGTCTCTTTTTTAATTGGTCTTATATTTTAGACTTCCTATGTTACTTAATATTTTCAATTGATGAGGTTTCCTATATTGATGGAGTATGAGTTATTTTAGCAGTTGATTAATGGTCTTTAATCTACAGTGTCTCATCAAGACTTATGTTATTTTCTAAACCTATAAATTGAATAAGATATTGCTATGAGATATGCGGTGTGATGCAACTGTAATTGTAGAAATATGATTACATGAGCTACAAATTTCGTAAGAGAGTAAAACATTTATAGTTATTTTGAGAGATAAGTGAGGTGGAGATAAACATTGAAGAGAAGGTTATATGAATTACATCATATTTTGTTACAAATACTGATTGAATTATTTGAGTTTCAAAAGTCTTTTTTGTAAACTACTTATTTATAAAAAAATATATGTTATATGTATATGTATGATTTCTTCACCATCCAAAACACGTTAAATAATGTCTTCTCTGCTTGGTTTTATACATTTTCTTTTCTTTGGTTATCATGTTGAACATGACAATTAGATTATTCTTCAATATGTTTATTTAATCGTTTATTAGTTGTTGCCTATGGTCGAAAAGTGTATTGGTTCCCTCAATAAGTGACGCGTTGAGCATGGAGAAATAATATAAATATTAGAACGATCACGATGTGTAGGTTGGAGAAGTATATCTCGCCTAAAAACTGGAAAGCCACGAAAGATGAGTTTCATGAAGTTTAGCTTATAAAAATCGACAGTTCCAATAATTTCCATCTCTTGAGAATTAAGGTTAAGGATTACCTTATGCCCTCATACTGAGTTTGAGATATGAAGTTATACAAGATTTATAGGAAGAGCATGTGACTTTAGAGATATGGAATTGGCTAGAGATGATTTAAATAAAGAGTTCATTGGCGAAAATAACTTTACATGCGGTCGATGAATAGTAATACATGAATCTGAAGACATCTAATTTATTACAAATGTTGGACATGACTTGAATTCACTTGGTATGAAGGTGGAGTAAGAGGACTAAGTAATCATCCTCTTGATTTTTTTTCTCAAATAAGCATGAACATTTTTAACACCATGCTTTATGGGAAAGATTCAATTACGATGACCGAAGTCAAGAGCACATTGAACTCAAAATATCTTGAAAATAAGATTGTTCTGAAGGTTGTTGTATTTGGTTACGTCATTTCATATGAATTCCAATAAGCTTTAGTTTGAAGACCTACAAATTCTTGATGGTGGAAGGATTATCCTCAAAATGAAGAATATTACCATGTCAAATGAATTGGAATGATATGTCTCAAGTTGTCTATAGAACTTGAGAGATTGATTAACAACATAAGATATGTACCCAAAGTTAAACGTAACCGTCTTTTTAGTAGGATATTTGATGAGAAAGGGTTTACCTACAAGGGTGGAGATGTCAGACTTTGGTTTTGCAAGACTCTCATGTTGTTACAAAAGTCTATATGACTAATAATGTGTTAGTTTTTAAGGATATTGTAGTAGTATGCGAGTGTATAGTGAGGTGAATGATTATGCTAGGTTGTGGTATCATCGACTATGGAATTTAAGTGAGAACGGATTTAGTAAACTAAATAAACCGAGATTCTTAGATGGTATGAAAGTTTAGAAGTTGACCTTTTGTGAAAGCTGTGTTTTAGGTAAGATCAAGAGGGTGAAATTTATACTTATCAACCAGACATCCAATGGAGTATTTGATTATGTTCATTCAAAGTTTTGGGGTCCAACACAGGAACCTACCATATATGGTGCAATGTACTTTATATCACCAATTGATGACTATTCAAGGAAAGTACGGGTTCTACTTTTGAAGACACAAAATGAAGCGTTAGTTGCCTTTGTGAAGTGGAAGACTTTAATAGAGAGTCAAACGGGGAAAATATTGAATAAGATTCATACTAATAATGGCTTGGAATATATAAACAAGGAGTTCATTAGCTATTTTTTAAAGTTTGGTATTGTTAGACACCTAATCGTACGTGGGACTCCCCAACAGAATAAACTTACTGAAATAAGGAATCAAATCCTATTTGAACAATTTAGATGTATACTTCATATAATAGATCGAAGGTACTAATAAAAAGCTATAACAACGACTGTATATATCAGCAATAGAAGCCCATATACGACGCTTAATTTTTTTTGTCCTCAAGAGGCATAGACTGGAAAAAACCCTAAGCTAGAACATTTGATAGTGTTTGGATATGCTTTTTACACACATGTGAAGCAAGATAAGCTTAGTTTAATAGCACTTAAATGTTTGTTCCTCATTTATTTAGAAGGAGTAAAAGAGTATAGGTTGTCGTGCATTGAACCTAAATGTCATAAGGCTTTGATAATGAGGGACATAGTTTTTAATAAAAAGAACGTGCCATTAAAGAAGATGATGAAGACTTAACCTAGTACTATCGATAAAACATGTGAAGTTGATGATGGATCTGATATACAAAATGAAATTGGTGATATTTTTCCGAATAATATCTTAGGTATAGTTCCACCTCGAGTCATACATAAGAAGTTCAACCACTGTATGAGTCTAAATGAGACCAAAGTTTTGTTGTTCCACGTACTTTGGATGATCATATGGGAGAGAAATATGAACATGACAACTATTAACTAGTGATGAATGGAGTATGAAGACCAAGAAAACATTAGCATATGTATAGTTTTATTGATGTAATGGTTATGCTTTATCGATCAAAATGTAGAGAGATATTCTTGAAATCGAGACATATCATAATATTATTAAGAACAGTGATACATAGAAGTGACTCATGACCATTAAAGATATCTGAGATATTTTGAAAAGATGAACACTTGGATTCTTATGAAAAAAACTAAATGATTAAAAGATGGTTGAGAGTAAAAAAATATTCGAGAAGAAGCCATGTATTATTGGTATTGAGGTACCCAAATACAAAGGTAGGATTGTGTCTAAGGGGTTTACTCAAAAGAAGGATGTTGATTTCAATAAAATATACTCATATATTGTGAAACAAACCTCCATATGATTTCTACTATCAATTGTTTCTAGATTTGATGTGAATTTATTGAAAATACCTCTCTATGGGCTCGAATAGTCGTTGAGGTAGTTGAATGAAATATTTTATTCTTTTATGAGATCCATTAAATATGTAGGTAGCTGTTATGACAACTGTGTCTATTAGAATGATGAAAATACATGGAAAGACAAGTCTTATTATTATTGTATGTGGATGATATACTAATAGCTGGAAGAGATATGGGGAAGATTAAAAAGGTAAAGACTCAGTTGAAAAGAGAATTTGAGATGAAAGATATAGGAAATGTTAAGAAGATACTTGGTATTAAGATCAAGAGGAACAAGCCTAAGGGTTATTTATCTCAGCAATAATATATGATAAAAATCCTCAAAATATTCTTGATGTCTCAAGCAAAAACGGTCGGAAATCTCATGAGATCCTAATTCATACTCAGTGCCACTCAATAACTAACCAAAGTATCATATAAGAGTTATATGTTGGAGATATATTATGCCAATATCATTAGTAGAATTATATATGTTATGATTTTCACGAGCACTTATCTTGCCTATGTTGTAAGTATTTTAAGCAGATTCATGTCAAATCTGGGAAAACCACACTAGCATGCACTATAGTGACTCATGAGATACTTGAATGTCTTGACTATTTTAGGGTTGTGTTACAATAAGAAGATATAGGTGATATAGTGTTGTGAGGGTATGTGGACTCCGATTATAAAGGTTATCTTAACACAAAAATTCTACTTTATCTTATCTATTTATTGTATTTGGAAGAATCATTAGCTGGAAGTCTTATATACATAAGGTCGTCGTGTTGCCGTCTATGAAAGTCGAGTATATAATTGTTACAAAAACCATGAAAGAAGCTATTTAGCTTCAATGATTATCGAGTGAACTCACTAGTGTAGAACAAAATGTGGTTTTGTTTTATGTTTACACTCTTGGCCTTAATTTAATAAGAAAATAAAAGTTCTATGAATAAACTAAACATATATACATTAAGTTAAATTTCATCTAACATGTGGTGGAGTAGAAGCAAGTAAAGGTAGTTAAGATTTCTAGTGAGGAAAATCATTCAGATTCTCTGACCAAGATATTACGGGTTTCAAAGCTCGCAAACTGCATGATTGGTGCAAGTCTGGGATGCAGGTGAGTTGATATCTAAAAATTAGAATATTGGGTGCAATAAATACTAGAGTTACTATAAACCTAAGTTGAAAATTGTTAGGTGTAGGCTAAAAGTAACTTGTCAATATATATAATATCATAGGTCTACATACGCATATTTGGATCTGCCGAAGACATGTATAAGCAAGAACTATTAAAACTCTATGGGTGAAGCTTGAGCTATGACTTAGTTATAAAGAAATATTTAGATCTTAAAGGTTGAGATAAGCTGTCAAAACTGATGAATTATTGAGCCGAGGTAGGCTGGTCTGAAGTAGAATGATTTGAAGCGAGCTGATCTGAAACGTCCAGATCTGAAGCGAGTTGGACCATAACACCACAGTTGGACCAAATTGGTCTATTCTATTTTTCTAAGTCTCTTATATTAATTGAGTCTCATATGTTAGACTTTGTATATTAATTAGATTCAATAATATTAAATTATAACCTCATATTTATGAGGTTTTCTTTATTAATGGAGTATGAGTTATTTCAGCCGTTAATTAATTCGCTTCACTCTGTAGCGCCTGATGAAGAATTATAATTTTACTCTAAACCTACAAATAGAAGAAGATATTGTAATGCAATGTGGGTATGATGTGATTGTATGCATAGAGAGACGATAACACGAGCTACATACTTCATAAAAAAATATCTCTAGGTTTTTTGAGAGATAAGTAAGGTGAGAGATAAACACTGAAGAGAGGATTATGTGAACCACACCATCTTTTGTTATAAAAAAGATTGAGTCCTTTATGTTAGGAAAGTCTTATGGTAACCTAATTATTTATAAGAGAGTGTGTGTTACCAATGTATGTAGGATTTCTTCACAATCCGAACCACGATAAATATGGTCTTGTGTGCTTGGTTTTATACCCTTTCTTCTGTTTATTTTTCTCTTTTTGAACAAGTCAATTAGATCATTCTTACATATATTCGTTTAATCGTTTATCGGCTCTTACCTTCGGTCGAACGGTGTACTGGTTACCCTAACAGAATCCTTGGTAAATACTCGAGTATTTCGGGGATGGACCATTATACAATATTCAGTAAGAAATATTGCACATTGGCATAAAATATTCATGCAATTGCGGATGTCAGTGTTATGACTTTATGCGGTTAGATGGATCTTTGATTAAATTATATGATCCATATATGCATACTTTATAAGAATAATGTTTTAGCACATTAAATAACATCGAATAAAAGATGTTTAGTTCCTTATAGTCAAGGAAATTTGAATAGAGCAAATAAAAACAAACTTGATCATTTATTTAAAGTTACAAGAAAATTAGAAAATTTTATCTTTCTCATTTCTATCTCCCTTTACAAGATTTTAACGGCCAAATTCTTTCATGAACACATCATTCATGTGAGCATTCTTAGTCTATAAGATATTCAGATTTAGTGAGAGTTTGTTTGGAACTCACCATTTAGCTTAAGTTTAGATTATATTGTGTTTAGTTTTAGTTTGTATACGGTTAAGTCAAGACAATGCAATACTTAATTTTTCTCTTATTGTTTTTATAATTTAGCGAACTCAATTTAGTTAAGTATGGCTAATTTTAAAATGACATGTAGTGATTATGGGGTCGTGATATTTCCATGTTGCACTATATGAAAATTTAAATTTTATTTAGCCGGTAGTTGACGATGTGATTATTATGATAAGTATTTGGTATATATAAGTCGTAGCACCCCCTCTTCAATTCTTTGGTGGAAATCATCTAAAATGAGAGCGTGTGTTAGATTACCTATAAAACAACAGTAGTATATAGTGCATAAAATTATATTAACGTTGTAAGGAAACCTTGTACTAGAAGCACATATAAAACCTACGCAAAAAGATCTCATATTAACAAACTACTCACATCTTAATAAAGGGGTATGTGACAAGCAGAACAATTGAAGTCTAATATAATACAAATACAAAGGAAAAACAACCATAAAAGATATTGAAGACACCGCATAATAGATATTGTTTCAATACCATATTCTCATCCTTTCCAACATTGCATGTAGTAATCTTCAAAATCCGACTAACTTAATCTATTTTACTTCAATTTTATAAATCAATTCAATATTTAAAAATAAAGTACATTAAATCCAAATTCATATCAAATAAATTATTTATCATCAAATAAAATTTGAATAAAAACTTATCATAATTCATAACATTCGATCTATATTCACTATATACAAATCCAAAACACTAAATTCAATATCTTGATAAAAAGTAATCAAAATTCACCATTGAATTGAACAATAAATTTTAACCACTCACCAATGTTTTGATATTAAGCTTCTTCGCAAACAGTATCGAACTTCAATCATTAGAGCAAATCATTAACCTTTTGAAACCTCCCTACATGTAGTGTTTTCTACTGCAACTAACTCGGTTTTTCATACCAGGATCTTTGCGAGTGAATAATCACATTTTGAACATCGCTTCAACATAAAACTCGACTTTTTAAATAAAAAATTTAAATAAAAAACACCGTAAATGAAACTAGGTATTTCAAAATAACAATTACATTGAAAAATATTAAAATACACAAAAATATTTTACTCAACTATATTAGATAGTTTGAACAGCATTTATAAATAACTATCCTTTTATTTTAGTGAACATAAATAGTAAAGTTTTATGACCCAATTACAAAGAAATTTATATGTTTTGAATATTCATTGATAAAAAAACCTTTAATTTTTTTATTTAGAAATACATCTAGAATAAACCTATAATATTGTTAAGTCCAGTGTAAAAGATAAACTAACATTAGATTAGATAATAGAATATAGTTATAATATTGTAATTCTAAATCTGGTTTGTTCAGATTTAAGTTAACAACCAGACTTACAAAATATCGGGAATTAAAATAAAATAAAAAGTATAAATATATTCTGAAATAGAGAGTGTGCTTTATGCATACCACCACTCTCTCTTTCTCACATTGCTCGCTGTGCAGAGAAAGCATTAACTTTCTCTCTCTCTCTCTCTCAGAAACAATAAATCTCATTCCAAAACTTTCCCTCCACATCCACATTGTCGTAAATGGAAACCATCTCGGTTTCAAAATCACTAACTTTGTTGTTCCTGTTTTTGTTTCTGGGGAATGGAGTGATCCAGTGCAGTGTGACCTATGATAGCAAATCAATCATCATCAATGGACAGAAGAAAATCCTCATTTCTGGTTCCATTCATTATCCTAGAAGTACCCCTGAAGTAATCCAATCTCTCTCGATTTTCTGTTTTTTTTAAGGTTTAAATGTATATCTCACTAAAGTTTTAATTTTTAATTTTTTTAATTTCTGGGTTCGTTTGAATTATTTAGTATTGAATTGGATTTCAATTCACTAAGGAAAACACTAATTTTCTCACTAGAAGCTTAAACTTTTACATTCACCTAGGCTATAGTATTTTTTTTTCAGAAGAGTGTGTTGTTTTAGTATGTAAAAAAGCAAGTATATATCTCTCTAATTTTTTATTTTCTAAATTTTAATCTCTTGGTTTGTTTATTTTTTTGCTAATACAATGCTCATGTTGATTATAGATGTGGGAAGATCTGATAAGAAAGGCAAAAGATGGAGGCTTAGATGTAATTGACACATATGTTTTCTGGAATCTGCATGAACCTACTCCTGGCAATGTACTGCTTCACTAGATCTTTAATGCTTGCTGTTTTTTTTTTGAAAAGTTCTTCTTTTTATATAACTTTTTTATTTTTTTATTTTAAAGTTTGATTTTGAGGGAAGAAATGACATTGTGAGGTTCATCAAGACAGTCCACAGATTGGGCCTTTATCTTAATCTTCGAATCGGTCCTTATGTTTGTGCTGAATGGAATTTCGGGTATTTTCGAGTAAACTTTTCACATCGTTATAGATAAATTTTACTGTTTTTTTTATATATATAATGTTATGTATGTTCTTGTTTACAGAGGATTTCCAGTTTGGTTGAAGTTTGTTCCTGGTATAAGCTTTAGAACAGATAATGGACCTTTTAAGGTTTGATTGTAAAACCATTAAAGTTAATACATTTTTAGTAAAAATGTAATTTTTTGGTAAGGTAAATTAGTAACAGCAGTTGTTTACTTCCTGTTTTTAAGGCGGCAATGCAAGGATTCACAACGAAAATAGTTCAGATGATGAAGAACGAGAAGTTGTTTGCATCACAAGGTGGTCCAATCATTTTTTCGCAGGTAGTTCATGTCCTTTTTTCTATTTTGAACATTGTTTGGAAAATGTTAGGGAAAGAAAATTAGTATCTTGTTTGCTTTATGGCTATAGTAAGACATTATAAATGATCAAAAAGTTGTCTTGAGAGGAAACTATAACATGTGATATGGTTAAATATGCAAATGCCAGATTATATATTTTTATGTTTATACTTGCTTTTCTACATAGATTGAGAATGAGTATGGACCGGAAGGTAAACGGCTTGGACCTGCCGGTCATGCCTACATGACTTGGGCTGCAAAAATGGCCGTAGAATTCAACACCGGAGTCCCATGGGTGATGTGCAAGGAAGATGATGCACCTGATCCCGTGGTTAGTCTGCAATTAAACTATAATTAGTAAATATCTGGTGAAATTAAAAAGAAGTATAACGTTTCGCAATGTTTTAGATAAATACTTGCAATGGTTTCTACTGTGACGATTTTTTGCCCAACAAACATAACAAGCCTAAAATGTGGACTGAAGCTTGGAGTGGCTGGTAAGTGTCTGCGTTTTTATAATCGTGACTAAGCTTTAAGTTTATGAATTATGAATTTAGTGTTTTTGTCTCAAATGTTAATTCAGGTTTGATGAGTTTGGTGGCCCAAATCATCATAGGCCAGTGGAGGATCTGGCATTTGCAGTTGCGCGTTTTATAAAAAAGGGTGGCTCGTTTGTCAATTACTACATGGTTAGTTGATAATTGTGTCTTGTTCGGACTACAAAACCTTAAGAAATTCTCTGATATTTATATTTTTGGGTTATGATAGTACCATGGAGGAACCAACTTCGGTCGCACAGCAGGAGGTCCGTTCATTACTACTAGCTACGACTATGACGCTCCAATCGACGAATATGGTGAGACAGCTTGTGAATGCTTTAAGATTTTATCGCACTTAAAAAAAGGAGGTGTTTGGTGTTTATAAATTTGTTTTTGCTCTTAAACTTGTAAGCAAAAAGGTTTTTGCTTGGTCTAGCTTTTTAGAAACAAAAGCTTCCTTTTAAAGTTTTCTTTTTTGCTATATGCTATCTGATCGTTTGGGTGAAAAATAAGATTTAAAAAAGCGAGAAAAAACTATTTACTATAGATTAAAATAACGAAAAAAAGAGCCAAAAACTAGTCTCTTTAATTTTATTGACATTTTTTCATTAGGCTTACTAAAGCAACCTAAGTATGATCATCTAAAGGAGCTTCACAAAGCAATCAAACAATGCGAACATTCACTAGTTTCTTCTGATCCTACTGTCACTCAGTTAGGAACTTATCAACAGGTTACTCTATTACTTTTTCAGTTTCAGCTTTAACCCAAATGGATTAAAGACTAAATTTTTAGCTTATCATATGTCAGGCTCATGTATTTTCTTCGGGGAAAGGAAATTGTGCGGCATTTCTTTCAAATTACCATATGAAGCACGCGGCTAGAGTGACGTTTAAAGGGCGGCATTATAATTTACCGCCTTGGTCTATCAGCATTCTTCCTGATTGCCAAAATGCTGTCTATAACACTGCCAAAGTAAGTAGATAATTCAATCCGTTTATGATTATTGTCCTTTTAATCTTTGTCCTATGATACTATGTGATAGCATGTATTTACTCCATCACTTTTTTCTTGTTAAGGTTTGGGCTAAAAGGTCTAACATCCAAATGTTACCATCCGGGTCCAACCTCTACCAATGGGCGACTTTCGATGAAGATATTTCAAGTTTAGGAGACCAGTCAAGAATTTCATCTTCGGGTTTATTAGAACAGTTAAACATTACCAGAGATAGTAGTGATTATTTGTGGTACATAACTAGGTAAGCTTAGTATACAGAAAAAAAAGCAAACAACTTCTTTGATTTTTATTTTTATTTTATATCTTCATATGTTTTTCTGACTCTTTATTTTGTGTTTCCAGTGTCGACATTAGTTCATCATTTTTAAGAGGGAGACAGCCAATTCTTACCGTGGATTCCACTGGCGATGCTGTTCATATTTTCATCAATGGCCAGTATTCGGGTACGTCGTATTTTAAGGGATTCTTTTGTGCACAACTTATAAGCTATATACACAGCTTAACATAAGAAAATACAAATGAAGTTAATAGATTGTTTTATGCATAAAAAAGAAAACCAACTTTTAAAGTAAAATACGAAAAAGAGAAATAAAATATCAAAATGGAAACATACCCTTGATACCTGGAGTTTGGAAATACTGTTAAACAATATCGGTTTCTGGATCTGTAGGATCGGCATACGGGACTAGAGAGAGCAGAGGATTCAAATTTAGTGGATCAGTCAATCTGCGTGCCGGAACAAATAGAATCGCGCTCCTCAGCATGGCCATTGGATTACCAGTTAGTTCCGTGCCTCTGAAATTGGACCCAGCCGATTTTGTCTGATCCAAAAAATATTACATACTTACATGAAGCTGATGTCCAAAAAAATTGGGTATTAAAAACTGATCAATCTTGATTGTACTCCAGCAAGTTGGACAATCTGGTTCGGGCACAATTATTATAAAATTACGTACAAAACTCTTATATGATTTTTTCATTATAAAAGTAGGATGAGACTAGCTCTAATCCTGTTAACTGAGTTGGTTCTGGATTATATATATCAAGACTGAGTTTTGGCAAAAGGATCTCACAAAGTATTATTTACTACAAACTTTTTCTATCCGAAAAAATTATTAATATAAAACTTATATATAGTTGGCTACAATCTTATAGATTCACTAGACATAATTCTCACTTCGATTTGTTTTTCTTGTAGAATAATGGGATGCACTTCGAGTCATGGCAGACCGGCATTCTTGGTCCCGTTAAGTTGCATGGTCTTGACCAAGAAAAGGACTTGACTTGGCAAAGATGGACTTATCAGGTTAAACACCATCGCTTAGTTAGTAGATCCTTCTTTTTCAGTAACCAAACTGATCTTGTGTATTGGATTCGAACAATTTTTAGGTTGGTATGAAAGGAGAAGCTATGAACTTGGTTTCTCCTAGTATGGTTTCGTCCGTTGATTGGATCAAGGGGTCGATGAGTGTGGAAAGGCAGCAGCCATTGACATGGCACAAGGTAAAAAGATTTACATACACAAAAGTAAACTATCCTACAATACTTTGTAATAAGTAATACTTTGTCAAAATCTATCCTACCGAATTTTAGACACATATGTATCTGAATCCAAAGTCGTTTTGCAACTTTGAATTAGTGAGTGTCACTCCATGACAACTTATAAACCCAACATGTTTTAGAGTTCAGGTCGAGATATTTACGATCTGATTGAATTTTAGGTTGATCCAAACACGGCACGTAGAAAAAGTGCCTGATAGTTTACCTGTAAGCCCTGTTTTGACATGTCAAGCGTTTATATTTAGATTAGTCTTTTAGATGGTCGCTTAGTTAACTCTCGGAACATCATCTATATGTCAAACACTAAACATAATTGATACCACATATCATGGACTAAGTATTCGAGATGCTCTAAGCAAAAGAACGTTGTATGTTGCAGGCTTACTTTGATGCGCCTTCAGGAAACGAGCCGTTGGCTTTGGATTTAGGGAGTATGGGAAAAGGACAAGTTTGGATAAACGGACAAAGCCTAGGGAGATATTGGCTAACTTACGCAAAAGGAGCCTGCAATTCGTGTAGTTACGCTGGTACATACCGGGATCCAAAATGTCAATCTGGATGCGGTCAACCGACACAAAGATGGTATTCTTTTTCTTCTCGCTTGCATAAACAAACTTATATTTTTATATCTTCATTTTTGGCGAATGTGAACATCTTTCATCTAAATTTTTGGGATAACTTTTCAGGTACCATGTTCCGCGCTCTTGGTTAACACCAAAGCGGAATCTACTGGTACTTCTCGAAGAACTTGGTGGGGATGCGTCTAAGATAAGTCTAGTAAAGCGCTCGGCGATCTAATAATGAAGTTATGCAGCCCTAAGTAGTTTGTGGATAAGTTTCGTTCTACGTTTTATTTTTTGTGAAGTTAAAAACGTTCAAGACTGCCTGAGTTTTAGCTCAGGTGGTACATTACTCTTATTTCTAAATCAGGAAGAAAAGAAGTTGGGTTTAAGGAGAGGTGAGTTTCTTTTTCAGTAGTGCAAGCTTGTAACTTATCACTGGAATGAATACATTATATTACAAGTGAAATCAAATTTAATCTAGACATCTATTGGTGTGATTGTTCACCTTTTTTCTAACTAATTTCAGGTACAATTACCGTTCTGGATACTAAAAATTACCAAATCTTTTTTAGGCTTGTTAAAAGAAATAGTTGGAAGATATTATTGTCTAAATATGTTAGCGAAAATAATAAAAGGATATTGTTGATTAAATATTTTATTTTATATATTTTTTTAATAGTCAATGTTATATTTTGTTGTATATCATTATTATTAGGTTAGTGTAAAATATTATTAAGATATATTGAGAGTAATTTAGAATTAAAATGTTAATAATAAATATATTACATGGTATTAGCACTTTTAAGTGAGTTTAATTTTATGGGTCATAGTGTTATTGACTTTATTATTTTGTAATTAATTTTTTTTAAGTAAAAAAAAACATATATCCATTATTAATTTTATGTGATAGAAAAAAATAGAATTGGTTAGAGTCTTTATTATTGTAATCGGGATATGTTCGTCATGGAAGACGTGGTTTTCAAAATCCTAGCCATATAAAGTGTAACTATTGTCATGAATTCTAGCTATATAAAGTGTTTCTATTGTCATGAATTTGGTCAAACAAAGTGAAACTGTCCACAACAAAGACAATAATTATAATAGTTTACTAAGAAATCTTTCAAAGAACGGGTTGTGCTTTCTGCTAAAGAATATGCTCAGTTTTCCGAGTTCCAGAAATCACATAAATCTTTTAATCTTACAAATAGTGCAGCTTCCGGATCAGGTAATTCAAAATGTTTTCTTTCTTCGTCATCGGATTGGGTTATTGATACTACTCCCACATAACACATAAAGGATGATCCAAATTGTTTCTTCTACTTCTTCAAACACATATCATTCAGATGTGACATTAGCAGATGGTCATATTCTACTGTTTTAAGCTCTTGAACTGTTCATTCAAACAAAAATATTTTTTTGACTTTCGTTTTAGATCTTCTTTAATTTTCATTTAACCTTATTCATGTGAGCAAAATCACTAAAGATTTAAATTTTTTTTGTCACATTTTACTCTGTTCATTGAAGCGCATTATCAGATGGGTCATCCATCTTTAGACTCTCTTAAACAACTTTATCCTTAATTTAAACATTTAATCTCATTCGAATGTGAGTCGTGTCAATTTTTTAAACATCATCGTCTTCTGTCATATCCTCGTGTCAATAAACGGATTGAGACTCCATTTAAATTATTTCATTCATATGTTTGAGGTCTTTGTCCAATCATATCTAAAGCAGGCCTTCGTATTTTGTTAGTTTTATCGATGATCATTCTTGAGTTACATGGATTATTTCATGAAAAATCGTTATGAATTATTTATTATATTTTGTAAATTTTATGCGTAAATTAATACTCAGTTTAATTGTCCAATTTGTATTTTAAAAAATGATAATGGTAAATAATATGGTTCAACTGCATTTCAATCATTTATGGAACAACATGAAATTTTACATCAAACCTCTTGTGTGGACACACCATCTTAAAATGGTGTCGCCGAAAAAAATAAACATCTTTTAGAAGTTACTCTTGCACTCCTTTTTCACATGAAAGTACAAAACACATTTTGAATATATGCTGTTTCCACTACTTGATATTTAATAAATCGAATGCTGCTGTTATTCTTTAGAATAAGATTCCTTATTTTGTGTTTTTTCCTTCAAAACCTTTATTCCATATTGAACCCCGCACATTTGGTTGTACTTGTTTTGTTATTGATTTTGGTCCTAATTGTACCAAATTAGATCCCAAATATTTAAAATGTATTTTTCTTAGATATTCTAGACTTAAAAAAGGTACAAAAAAATTTCTCCCTCTTTTTACCGGTATGTCGTGTCTAAAGATATTACATTTTTAGAGCATGTTTCATTTTTTCCAGTTGTGTCTAACGTAGGCCTTCACACGGATAAAAAGGACGATGACCTCCTCATTTATTCCGTACTTTAGTCCTCTAGTATTACTAAAACTGATTCTTTTACTAAATCTGTTGCAATTCCTCCACCATCTCAACCTCCCATTACACATGTTACTTCCCGACATCCGAAACCTCATTGAACATGTCTAGTGCCGATTCTTTATCTTCGGGTCCTGTTACAAACGATACTAAGTTTTATCTTGACCTTCATATTTCTCATCGAAAAGATAAAAGACAATATACTTATCCAATTTTCTCTTTGTCAAAATATGATCATTTATCACATTCTACGAGAGCTTTTATTACAACTCTTGATTCTATTTCTATTCCAAAAACTATTCGTGAAACTATATGTCGTTATGGCTGGAAAGTTGTAATGTTTGAAGAGATAAAAGCATTCGAAGATACGAGTACTTGGAAATGGGTTTATTTACTTGCCGGAAAGCAAGTTATTGGTTATAGCTGAGTGTTTAATGTCAAAATGAATCCAGATGGGACGATAGCTTGTCTCGAAGCAAGATTTTTCGTAAAAGGATATGCTCAAATTTATGATGTTGACTACTCTGAGACTTTTTCTCTGGTAGCTAAATTTACCTTTATTCATTTACTTATGTATTTGGAATTTTCAAATGATTGGCCATTGCATCAGTTAGACATAAAAAAATACATTCTTAGATGGATATCGCCAAGGAAACCACCTGGGTTTTTTGTTTAATGGGAGAATGGAAAGATATGTGGTTTGTACAAATAATTATATGGTATGCAACAAAGTCCACATGTTTGGTTTGACAAGTTTAGTGAGGGACTCATTGAATTTCGGTTAAAGAAGAGTAGTTATGCTCATCCTGTATTTCATAAACATTTTAAAATGGTATTATAGTCGCGGTTGTGTATGTAAATGACATCATTATTACTAGGATTGACGGTGAAAGAATTATATACTTAATACATTTATGCATTCAAAATTTAAAACAAAATATTTATGATAATTGAAGTTCTTTTTTGGAATGAAAATAACAAGCAAGAAACGTATTCTTCTATCGTTGGAGAAAATATGTTTTGGATTTAATGATGGAAATAGGAAAGTTGGGAGCAAAACCATTAAATACATTGATGGTTCCGAATTTTCAGATACTAAAAGATGATGGGGAATTATTTGGTGATCCATAAAAATATCATCGATTGGTAAAAAAACATAATTATCTTACAGTAACTTGACCAAACATTGCGCATCCAGTTAGTATTGTGATTCAATTTATGTTATCACCAACGGTTAATCACTGGGCAACACTAGAACATATCTTATGTTATCTCAAAGAAGCTCATGGACTCGGATTGTGGAATGACAATCAAGGTTATACTAATATAAAGTGTTTTGCTGATGCAGATTGAACTGGATCTAAAACTGACAGAAGATCGAGCACTGGTTATCGAGCTTTTGTAGGAGTTAATTTGGTATTTTGGAAGAGTAAGAAATAAAATGTTGTATCAACTTCAAGTGCTGAAGTTGACTATAGAGCAATGACTCAATCTACTTGTGAGATAATTTGGATTTCCTAATTTTTGAATGATATTGGCACGAAGCCTACTATGCATGCCAATTTATGGTATGCTAATCAATCGGTGCTGCACATTGCATCTAATCATGTCTTTCACGAAAAGAAACATGTTGAAATTGATTATCATTTTATCCGCGAAAAGATTCAACAAACCTCATGCATACAAAATATGTCAAAACATGAGAACAATTAAGGGATAAATTCACAAAAAATACTTAATGGATCATGTATTAATTATATTTGAAACAAACTATGCATGCTTAATATATATGCTCCAACTTGAGGAGAGTGTGATTTCGTTTTAGTCATTTGATCAAGCTTGCACTTCAAGTACTTTTCTTTAAGTTTTAATGACAATGTTATAGTCAAGCTTCAAGACTTTCGCACAAGCTTTAGGGAAATGTTAAAGGAAATAATAGAAATATATTATTGTAAAAATATATTATCTTATAATATATATATATATATATATATATATATTAAATAGTCAATCAGCCCCCAAGGGGGTAGCCGAGTTGGTGGTGTAAGACATGTTTGTGATCAAAGGTCGTGAGTTCGAGTCTCTTTACAAACACTTTCTTGGTTGAGCCTGTCACCTTGTGTAGTTTACCTTCTGGCATTGATTTTCATGCTATTGCGTCAGACTAAAGGCTTACCCTGTGCGCACTCGTTGAGTAGCGGCTGCAGGTTCCCTCTGAAAAAAAGAAAATTAAAAGTAAATAGTCAATCATATAATTTATTGCGTATATAATTAAAGTAGACTATAATATATTTACGATAGATTACAAAACTACAAATATAAGGCCTTAGTTTGTACATAGGATATATGATAATAATAAACCTATATTTCATTTATATTTTATAGAAGTTTAAAATAGATTTATTATTAACTTCTTAATTATGTATAAGCTAAAGCCATATATATAGGCTATGAATATATCTTTATAATATTTTAGTCTATCTTAATTATAATACACAATAAAGTATATAATTGATTATTGACTAAATATATACAATAAAGTGTTTAGTCAATAATATATTTTCATTATTTACGCTAACACTCCCCCTCAATCTTGTGCAAAACTATTTGAAGCTTGGCAATAACATTACCCTTAAAACTTGAAGAATGTACTAGAAGTGCAAGCTTGATCAAAAGACTAAAACTAACAAGTATATTAAGCATGCCTAACCTGATGCAAATATAATTAATACTTGATGTATTGAGGGCTTTTGTGAATATGTCTCTTAATTGTTCTCCTATTTTTACATATTCTGTATGGATGAGATTTTGTTAAATATTTTCGCGGATAAAATGACAATCAATTTCAATATGTTTCATGCTTTCATGAAAGATGGGATTAGATAAAAATAACAATTGGGAAAATCAAATTATCTCACAAGTAGATTGAGTCATGTCTCTATATTCAACTTCAAAACTTGATCTTGATACAATATTTTGTTTATTATTCTTCCAAGATACCAAATTACACCTACAAAAACATAGTAACCAGTGGTTGATCTTCTATCAATTTTAGATCTAACCCAATCTGCATCAACAAAACACTCTATATTAATATAATATTGATTATCATTCAACAATCCGAGTCCAGAAGTTGATTTGAGATAAACATAAATTGACTCACAATACTAACTGGATACGCAATGTCTGATTGAGTTACTGTAAGATAATTGAGTTTTCCTACCAATCAATGATATTTTTCTAGATCACCAAATAGTACCCCGTCACCTTTTAGTATTTGCAAATTAAGAACCATGATTTTGCTCCTAACTTTCTTGTTTCCATTAATAAATCTAAAACATATTTTCACAACGATCGAAAAATAATTTTATTGCTTCTTGTTATTTCAATTCTAAACAAGAACTTCAATGGTCTAAAATATTTTGTTTGAAATTATGAATGCATAAATATTTTGAGTAAAAGTGATTTAATTATCACTCCCATTAATAATAATGCCATGAACATACATAGCCACGCGTATAATACAATTTACAAAACGTTTATGAAATATATAATGATCAGAACTACTCTTTTTAACCAAATTCAGTGAGTGTTTCACTAAAATTTTCAAACCAAGCACGTGGACTTTGTTTCAAACCATATAAGTATTTATACACACGACATACTTTTCCTCCCCTCCCCCTTGAGAAACAAACCCAGGTGATTACTCCATATACACTTATTCTTTAAGTTCTCTACGTAAGAATTCATTTTTTAAGTCTAATTGATGCAATGTCCTATCATTTGAAACTATCAAAGAAATAAATAAACTAATAAAGGTAAACTTAGCTACGAGAAAAAAGGTCTCAAAGTAGTCAACACTATAAATTTGAGTATATCCTTTTGCGATAAATCTTGCTTTGAGACGAGCTATCGTCCAATCTGGATTCACTTTGACATTATACACCCAACTAGAACCAATAACTTTCTTTCGGTACGTTAATTAACCAACTTCCACGTATTGGTATCTTCTAATTCTTTATCTCTATAAATATTGCAGCTTTCCAACTAGAATGACATAGAGCTTCGCGAACAATTTTTGGAATAAAAATGGAATCAAGAGTTGCAATAAAATATCTCTTAGAAGGTGAAGAGAGGGATAAAAACACTTGTACAATTTATTCTCTAGAATATCCAAGAAAAATATATTTTAAATATTTGGGATCTAATTTTGTACGATTAGGACTGACATCCCTAACAAAACAAGTACAACCAAATATGTGGGGTTCAATATGGAGTGAAAGTTTTGAAGGAAAAAACACATAAAATGGAATCTTATTCTGAAGAACAACATACGACATTCGATTTATTAAAACGCAAGCAGTAGAAACAACATATGCCTAAAATGTTTTTGGTACTTTCGTTTGAAAATGGAGTACACGAGCAACTTCTAAAAGATGTCTATTTGTTATTTTAACGACTCCATTTTAAGATGATGTGTCTACACAGGAGGTTTGATGTAAAATCCTATCTTCCATAAATGATAGAAGTGTAGTTGAACAATATTATTTACCATTATCACTTCTTAAAACACGAACTGGACAATAAAACTGAATATTAATTTCCGCATAAAATTTACAGAATATGAAAAATAATGTAGAATGGTTTTTTCTGAAATAAATCAATGTAATTTGAGAATGATCATTGATAAAACTAACAAAGTACTTAAAACCCACTTTAGATATGACTGGACAAGGGCCCCAAGCATATGAATGAACTAATTCAAAAGGAGAGTCAACCCATTTGTTGGCACGAGAATATGGCGAAAGATGATTTAGAAAATTGGCCCGACTCACGTTCTAATGAGATTAAATGGGGACAGAGAGACTAAAAATTGATGACCCATGCGACAATACACTTCAAATAGAGATTAGACATAGATAAACCTCCATAGTCATGCCTTTTACCAATAATTCTTTCCACCGTAAGATCCCAAAACAAACAATAATCACATTAAAATGTGTCAACAATTTAAGTTTTTGGTGATTTTGTTAAAAAAAAGGTTAAATGAAAACTGAAAAAGATTTAAAATGAAAGTCAAAGAAATGTTTCCGTTTAAATGAACAATTCCAGAATCTAAAATAGTAGATGATGGCCCGTGTACCAATGTCACGTCTGAATGATGTGCGCTTCAAAATACAGATAAATTTTTTGGATTATCCACCATGTGCTTTATGGTAGCAATATCAATGACCCAGTCTGATGATAAAAGTAAAACATTTTGAATTATCTGATCCGAAAAATACACTATATGTAAGATTAAAAGACTTTAGCGATTGTCTGTATTTAAAAATTTAAACACACTTCCAACAAAAAAACACATAGTTCATTGAATTTTTTTTCATTGATTTTTTTTTAATAAATTTCGTGTTATGGACACTACCATTTAAAACAACTTCAAATTACTCAAATCTTGAAACCATATTTTTCATAACTATAAAATTTATTCGAACAAAACTCGAAAATCATAACTTCCATAACTATTAAACCTATTCCCAATAAGATTAAAAACCTATATGCACTTAAAATCTTTTTAGTTGAATAAAGAAAATTTGTTTTTTTACAGAATAATCAAATGAATGAAACCCATAAAATAAAAAACCAAACCTAACTCTCAGCCGCAGAACATGACACAATGACCAACGAAATTTTTAAAATGCTTTAGTACCACGAAATATAGGTATATTCTATATTCTATTCTATTATACTCTAATTGTGTACTAGCTTAGCTCCATTCAAAGAATATTTATTTAAAAAATAAGTGTATAGTCGATAAATCCAAGTTGGCCCTCCGTGGAGGTCCTCGGGCATCTTTTGATTCTTACATATTTATGTGAATAAGAATACAGTTCCAATCTCCATATGACAATCAATGTTATAATAGTACATTGAAAATGTAAGCTTTTATCCAACCGAGCAAAAGAATGTGTAGAAACATAATTTATTTATAATCCGTCATTAAACACCATATGTAGCAAAATAAAACCGAACATAGTCATAAACACAACTCCAGAGAAACTTAAAAACATAGAATAAAGGTACATGTTGCATTAAGCAGAAGCAGAAGCAACATGCTTAGCAACAGCCCGAGATAGGCCATCCTTGTCTGCACCAACAACTTTCTCCACAGTGTTCCCCCCTTTCAGAAGAATGAAAGTTGGCATTGCCTCCACACCAAATTCCTCCGAAACAGACTGCAATTAAAACAAGGTATAAGACATTTAAAATTAAACTAGCTTTGTATCAAATTCGAAGTACTAGATACATTGTAGGCTTATAACAAATGGACACCAACTTATTTAACCTAAAACATCTTGACACATTCTTCTGTCATCTCAGATTCGTTTATAGATTTTTCAAACACTTCAGACAATACTGACATACTCTAATCGATTCAATAGGCTGGTCAAGTGGACCAGCCATGTATTTGTCACAACTGCAAATAAAAGGCAGTGTTTAGGTATGTTCTATTGACATTTGGTTTTGTGTGGGATAAGACACAGGACAACACTATTGAGTGGGATAAGACACGGGACAACACTATTGAGTGTGTTCCCATTGTTTGTATATTAGATACAAGATTTAAGCTTTGGAGAGTTAAAAACAACCGAGTGGGATAGATTAAATAGTAAGAACACTGGGTCTGGCAATCCAATGGCAATCCTTGTTAGGGATGCTGTAATTCTTGATGTCATCCCAATGGCAATCCTTGATACAGTTAGCAAAATAGCGGTAAGAAAAGGTCTTACCTTCAATTCATCAACGTCCACCTTGAAGAATATAGCTTGTGGATACTTCTTGGCCAACTCTGCGAAAACTGGTGCAATAAAACGGCACGGCCCGCACCATGAAGCGGTAAAATCTATCACAACCTGTAAAAGCCACTCTATTAATGCTATGATACAAACCCAATTTATATATAATAAACCATAGCAAAGCAAAGCAAACAAGATACATATCAAAGAGAGAATTGACGTGCTAACTAACTCAGGCGAATAGAAGATAAGATAAGAGCTTACTCAAACTTATTTTGCACAGAAGTTTGTACAAAAGTGAATGTACCAAACCCAGAAATAGCTTGACAACCTAGACGAGCATGATACACAGATTCATACTAAAACTGTATGTAGTCTATTAAGATGGCTAAGTATGTCTTCAATCGTAATCCAAAGAGAATACACAAGTTTTCAACCAAACCCTAGCTGCTTAATAAATCCCCAATGGTGAAGCTACATCAATGACAATCAACCCAATATATAGAATAAAATCTAGGGTTTATTAACACAAACTTCAACGCTAACACTGTAACACATACTAAAGCTAAACACTACACACGAATGATACTTAAGATATTATCAATAAGCTTCAATCAAATCAAATCGTAATCTATTCCATCATGATAAAACCAAATCAAAGGAAAACCCTAATTTGATAACCAGTAAACTCAATCTGCCTAAAAACAAAAACCCAAGAACAGAATCGATCATCGAAATTACCAGTTTCTGAGACTCTTTAGCCTCCTTAAAACTCTGGGCCCAAACCTCAACCGTGTGAACACCGATCACCTGTCCCTCTTCAGCAGCCATTATCGTTTCTTTTGCCGGAAAATAGAGTCACCCTTAAAGCTTGTTTAGATGTAGATAGAAGATTTGTTTCTTTGCGATGAAGACAAGAACTGCCTACGAGTTGTTATTTATAGGATGAAATGGACACTAATACCCTAAGATTAGATACATAATTACGCCTATAGTCAATGGATTGGATTCGAAAATGGGAAATATTCGCATACCAGAATTTAGAATTTAGAATTTATGATGGGTCATTGCCAGTTTTTTATTACTAAAATAATGAGACTCCAAATATTAATTAAGAAGAGAAGAGGTCTTCTAACTTCTTTACGAAGAAAGGAAGAATTCGCAATTGTTGACTAATATTATACCTTCATTTATTTTTGAGTCATGTATTATTTTAGGTGTCTTTTTAAATTAGTCTATAAATCTTGGTTATTGGGTGGGTTAATTTTAAAAATTGACTTGCGGATAAAATTTCAGATTTTGTTCTTAATTTCTAAGAAAAAAAAAGATTTTTTGATTTGCACTTGAATTCTAATCAGGAATCTACTGAGTTCTCTGCTCTGATTTCCAGGAAAATACCACGCAATGATCATCTCTTCTTAATTTCCAATAAAATTACAAACGTTAGATCAACCTAACGTATGAAGATTCAAAGATGAACTCGGAAAATTAGAATCAATATAAAACTATTTTTGTCGATTTGTTCAATAATAAATATGATATCATGAGAATCTGGAAGATAAATGTGTGAAATGTTGGCTCCAGAACAATGAGGCTGCTAAAATGGATGCCATATTCTAAATCTGAAGGTGAAATATCCGAAAACTCCGGTATGGATTAGCCTGCTTAATATGCACGAGTATATGTATAAGGAGGAAACTACAAATATTATAAGAAAAGCGATTGGAACACCACTATCAGTAGGTACCTGAGAAAAATCGAGTCATACACAGCTGTTGGAAAATGTGGGTTGAAATGATGTCTTCAAGGAACCCATCAACACAATCTGGATCCGTTTTGGAGATAGAGATGGATACTTGCAAAAAGTGAGATATAATGGATTATATACCTACTGCGATAGTTATTCTCATCTGGGGCATGAATTACAAAACTGTAAAAGACTATCAGAAAACCAAGAATTGAAACATTCGGTGAACCTTGAAGCCAATGACATAAGAAAACATGAAGTAACTCAAAATAATTCTATAAAGCTCTTAAAATAAAATCAATGGTGATTAAAGATAAAAGCAATAATATTAACTTAAACAAACTAATCCAAGATTCAAGCAAGATACCTAGGAGGGAGGTAGAAATCAATGTATCAAATGCAAAGAAGAATAATGACAGGAACATTAACATGGAAGAATCAAACAACAATAAAAGCCTAACTCCATCTGAAGGGGCCTCAAGAACTAATCCAAATAATAAAGTGAAAAGCTCAGAGATAACTGAAGCTCTTCAGACCATTGAAAATAAAACACTTTTCGGATATATCAGAGACTCTGAAACATACCAAAATTCTAGTAACTTTCCTTTAAAAGATAACATTGGAAGCATGTCTAACTCACCAAAATTGAAGCTAATTAAAACAAAAAAGGAGAGAAAAAGTGTAGAAAATAAAAAAGTCAAAAGACCTAAAAGGTGGAAGGCCAAAGGCTCATTCTCTACAAAAACAATGCAGCTGAAAGGGTCTGCTAAACCATTTCCATCACATTCCAAATGACTATAAACATCTTAAATTGGAATGTGAGAGGGATTGGAAACAATAAGACTCTTACCAGATTAAAGTATCTTAGGAAGACTGGAAGGATATCATTCATTGCATTGCAAGAGCCATTAATCTCTAACTATAAGCTGTCTAAAATTGCTAATAAGCTGAGGTTTGAAGGTTATGCTGGAAAAAAAGATTTGGGTTATGTGGAATGCTGATTATAAGGTGGAAATATTGTTGGATGATGACCAAATGTTACATTTAAAAGTTAAGCATCATCATCTGCCAAAAACTTTCAGGGTCTCACTGGTGTATGGTAAAAACAGAAGGGATAAAGAACTTTCTTATGGGATAAAAGAAGGACAGTAGATGAAGAATCTAAAGAATGGATTATATTGGGAGATTTCAATACTATATTGAAACCTGATGAGCCGTTTGCTTGCTCCACAAACTGTATAAGAAGCATGTTGGATTTTAATAATCTAATTCTTGAATGTCATTTAAATGATGCAAGCTACACATGTTCAAAATTTACCCGGATAAATGGGAGGAAGTGGAAGAGGCTTGATAGAGTGTTGTATAATAATGTCTGGTCCAATTACTTCCAGAACACTTCAATCAAGCATCTCCCTAGGACATGCTTAGACTACTCTCCAATTATCATCTCCCTATACGATAATCATGGTCAGATCAAGCCATCATTTAGATTTCTGAGTATATGGACAAGACATCAAGGTTTCATGGATATGGTAAACAAAAGCTGGACAGAGGACATTCAAGGAAACTCTATTTTTAGATTATGGGGAAGCTAAAAGACTGAAAGGTGAATTGAAAAGCTGGAAGAAGAATACATTTGGAAATGTATTCAACTCAATAAAGCACATAGAAGATGAGCTCCTATACAGAGAAACAAACTACCAAATTTGAAATTATACAGAAGATAAACTATTACTCGATAAAGTTAAATGCACTTATGTGGAACTTATAACAAGAGAAGAAAGTTATTGGCGTAAAAAAGCTCACTCAAACTGGATAAAAGATGGTGACAAGAACACAACTGCTTTCCATAATTTTTTGAAAAAAAGAGGAAAATAAACTGTATTCATGGAATCTGGGATGGAACAAACTGGATTGAGGGCAAGAGCATGATTGGTGACTTTGCTGATAAGTACTTAAAATGATTCTATCAGAAGAGATTAACTCAACTGAAGATGGAACTCTCTTTGACTTGATCCCTAATCTTGTCTCAAATGATGAAAACACGATGCTAATGGCTATTCCTAACAATGCAGAGATTAAAAATGTTGTTAACTTTCTTAATCTTAATGGTGCTGCAGGACCTGATACTTACAACGGATTCTTTTTCAAACATTTCTGGAAAATTATTAGTGGGGATCTTTGTGAAGCTGTTAGGGACATATTCAAAGGCTATCATATCCATACTAGAGTTCATGCCACCTCTATTTTCCTAATCCCAAGACTGATTCACCAAAAATTTGGAAGGAATACAAACTTATAAGCCTTACAACAATGTTCAGTAGGGTTGTTTCAAAGGTAATTAATCATAGACTCGCTACAGTCCTACCTAACATAATCTCAGATGACCAAGTTGCTTTTATCAAGAAAAAAAATATTCATAAAAATATATTAATCACTAAGGGACTCTACTATGATTTAAACTGCAAAACCAGAGGAGGAAACCTTATAGTGAAGGTTGATAGATCAAAAGCTTGTGATAAGCTCTCTCACACGTTCCTATTAAGAATCATAGTTTCTTTTGGATTTGGTGAAGACTTTTTGGGATTAATTAACAAGAACATCGACAACAGTCATTTCTCTATTAACGGGGAGCTAAAATGTTACTTTAAGTCTACTAATGACTTAAGGTAGGAAGATTCCTTATCTCCAAGACTTTTTATTATTGCACATGAGTATTTGATTAGAGGCCCGAAACATATTACAACTCAAAACATTATAGCTAGATACAAGAATAGAGGGGGCTGAAACATGTCTTGCTTAGCCTTTGTAGATGATTCATCTTCTTCAGTCAACAAAATTCACAAATTTCTGGTGCACTACAAAGAAAGATCGGAGCAGGAGATTAATAGAGAAAAATCAATTTCTTTTTATATCTTCTCAAGAATGACTAGAACCAGAATTAGTAGCCTTGAACAATTTTTGGGGTTTAAACATAGCAATCTCCTTATGAAGTACCTGGGTGTGACTATCAGTACTAACAATAAGACAACCAACTATGAAGAACTCGTAAGTAAAATCAAGGCTAAGATCTTGGAGTAGGATATCATATTTCTATCCTTTAGAGGTAGGCTTGTTCTGGTGCAGAATGTGCTAAACATTATACCTATTTACACTATGTAATCTTCCTTAATTCTAAAGTCTACCATCCAGAGAATAAAAACTTACTATAATAAGTTTTTATGGGGATCTAAATAAAGTTTCCAAGTGATTTCATAATCCTCCTGGACAAAGCTCTGCAGACCTCATGATGAGGGGGGGGGGGGGGGGGGGGGAGGAGACTGAACATAAGGAAACTGGAAGATATAAAAGAGTCATTTTCCTATAAGCTATGGTTCAACTTTAGAGAACAAAATTATCTTTGGTCACGAGTAATGAAGTCTATTTACAGCTCCAATTACCATCATTTAGCAACCCCAAAACCTAGCAAAAGATCAAATGTTTCGGATAGACTGTTAGAGACAAGGCAGAAAGGATGATTTATTGGCAAGTGGGAGAAATGAACATGGAGTTCTGGCTTGAGAGATGGTTTACCATAAAGCCATTTATTATGCTTGACTCATAAATGGATAGAATTTGGTACCTTCCTAAACAAGTAAGATCATACTGGGAAAACGGAGGTTGGAACTTAGACAATCTGAGAAATTATTTTTCATCTGCAACAATCGAGAATATATGCAAGATCATATTGACCAACAACAACGATGATATGAAATGAGCTCTATCAAAGTCAGGAGAATACACTACAAATGATACTTGGGATTTTATAAGGGGAAAAACAACAAATTAGACATGTTCAAGAAGATTTGGAACACAATTAGTCCTAAAAAGTGTTCTTTCTTAACTTGGAGGGTTATTCAGAATTGACTTACTCTTTTTTAAAAGTTGTTAGTTCCATGAAGTTTCATATTGTCAAAGGTGTCAGAATAGTTCAAAGGGTATTTTAGACCTAAAATAAAGAAGATATTTGTTCCCTTTTGACTCAGTTTTATGGCTCCTAAAATAGTGTTTACACTGATTGGCTTTTAAGGTTTTAAGCCATGACACGACCCATCATCCAAACACATTCTATAAATACCCTAAGAGACCTCATGAATGAGTTATGACGGAGAATTAACTACACAAATAAATAAACTACTCTATTATCTTACTAATTTTTATAAAATATTAATTATTTCTCAACCAACTACCAATAATACCCTCATTCATATTTTTATCTTATTAGAGTGGATACCACAGTGGGAGGGAGAGAATCCGTATAACAAAAATCTAGAGCTTAAAATTGTTTTCTAACTCCATTGGATAATGAAAGGTGAAATGCAAGTAGAGCTGGCTCTGGTGATTCAAGAGGTCCAGATCAAAGAAGAACATATTAGAGCCTCATATGAGAATGATAAGCGTAAGGAAATAAATTAATTGCAAGATGAGCTTGTTGAATTACAAAAAGAAATTGAGGTTGTGAAAATACATAGACAAGCTGAAATAGATTTAGTCGTAAAAGATGATAATTCCTATAGTTATCTAAAGCAGCTTTCGGGGGATAATTCACTTAAAAACCATAAAATTTCTAGAAAAAACCTTAAACTAAGGATCATACTAGATCTTTGGAATCCAACAAGAGTTCTTCATCGTCGTCAGATGTCTCGTCATCCTCATTAAGTAGTGATTATATTTAGAAGAAGAAGAAAAATAAGCATCGAGATAAGCGTCGATGTAAGAACATTGATAGTCGAAGTAAAAAGTTGACAGACCAAGATGTCTCATGAAAGAAGCGTCAGAAAGATAAAAAAAGGGATTATTAGGAAAAGGCAAAAGAGTCGACTGATCACAACATAGACCAGTTGTCGAGCGACTCATCTGTCGTCCGATCCGAACCAAGTATATTTGTTGATTCTGGTGAAATACATTGGTTTAGCCATGGGCGTAATTGGAGGCAATCCCCGTTATCAGCAAAAAATTATCCTGACACATCCCTAGATGGTTTTATGTCTCTAAAATGGAGAAGTACGATAGGAGTAAATATCCAGATAATCATTTAGAGCAGTTCAAAAAAATTATGATGATAAGTTGTTGTGTCGAGATTTTTCTCAAACTTTCAAAAACAGTGTTTTGAAGTGGTACGATAGGCTTCTGGAGGGGTCAATTAGATTTTTTTGATATGTTCTGGATGGATTTCTGAAGTAAATTTATGGAAGCAAGGAACTGAGAGGAAATGAACACACCATAATTCATTGTCACAGACTTGCTACTGAAAGTTTAAAGGAATAGTTAGACGATTTGTGAATACCAAAAATGGTTTGACTGATTGTTACGAACAGGTGGCTATAATAATTCTCAGGAAAGGGTTGTTGTCCAGATATTTGGCGGACATGGTTACTAGAAATAAAGTAGAGACTTGGGATAGTTGGTTAAACCAAGTCGAAAAACAAATTACTATAGAAAACCTAAATTGTTAAGGAACCTCGACAGAGTAAACCTCTTGCAATCATATTACAAGCACATACTGATGGTCAGTCAAAAGTTTCTTCCAATAATCGTTTGTGAGAGTCTGCTCAGGGTTCTAGTCGGCCTAGGTCGAATTAATCTAAACAATCCAGACCAAGGGGAAATAAATGGGTTCAACATAGCTATTTTTCCAAAGTAAGTGAAAATATGGCAAAAATTTACGATAGGGCCAAAGGTCATGTACAATTCTGAATGTCTTTGCCTATCTAAATCGCAAGAGAAAATTGAAGTACTCATTGTTCGAAGGCCAAATATAAAAGCTCCTAAAGCAGAACACGCTATGATGATTATGGAGCAGTTCAATATAGATTCTGAATATTTGGATTCAGATCTGGACCGAGGTCATATGCATATGATAAGTGAAGGAAGTGGAAAAGTTTCTAGGTTATGTCAATTATTCGAATCATTAACAATATTCGGGGGGAGATACAATGACGACACCCTCGAGTTGTTCTAAAAAGAGGCATATAGGTAGATTAAAAGGAAAAATGTCAACTCATTTGTATCAAGACCCTGCGCCATTTATACTTTTCGATGAAGATGATCTGAGAAATATTGTTGGGTCGCATGAAGATGTTGTGGTTATAGGGGCATCTGAAGGAACAGAAATCTGAAAGATTCTAATCTATGCAGTTCAACTAACTTATTATTTGTGTCTGTTTACAAGCAAATGAAAAAACCGACTGTTATTCGACATTTAAATTGAACCATAATGGGATTTACGGGAAACTTTACAGATGTAGTTGGGGAATTTAAAAGAGAGACAATTTTTTGCAAGGGGTCATTTAAGAAAAATATCAGAGTTTTGTTTGGGGTGGTAAATTGTCTGACCCCTTATAATGTTATTTTTCGCAGGTCTTGGCTTTCGAGGGAGCATGTTGTTGCATCAATTGTTCATCAATGCTTGAAATATGTTGTTGGAACCCAAGTCGGAGTAGTTCAAAGTAGTCAGAAAGTAGTAAAAGAGTGCTACTTTACTGCACTTGCTCCAAAATCTCTTGACATCATAGCTGCTAAACAAGAACAGAAATTACTAGAGTCTTCTTCAGATAATAACCATATAGATGATTTGAGGATACTCGTAGTTCAATTATTCCCATTGAATAGGTAGAAATTCATAGATTGGTCAATGGGAAAAATGTTAGGGTTGGGTCTAAGTTACCATTGAAGTTAAAACAAAAATTGTTGATATTTTTGTCCAATCATTTACACGTGGTTTCCTGGTGCATTGAAGATGTAATGGGTGTGCCGACCAGTATTATATGTCACAAATTATCAGTACAATCAGATGCAGGCCCTCCAATTCATAGAAGAAAATCATTTTCTAAATGGAAATCCGAAGCAATTTGTAAGAAAATAGATCGGTTTTCAAAAGTAGGTCATATAAGGGAATCTCAATACTTGTTATGGACAATAAACCAGATGATTGTAAAAAAGAAAAATGTCTAATGGCGTATGTGTATTGATTTTACTGATCTCAATATGGCTTGTCCTAAAAGATCAATTTCGGTGCCTCAGATAGACCAGTTGGTAGATTCCACCTATGGCAACAAATTATTATCTTTAATGGATGATTTTTATGGTTACAACCATAGACAAATGGATTCAAATGATCAATATCATACTATTTTTATTATTGACCGGGGCTACATTTTTACAGGGTAATACCTAGTGAACAAGGAATTTGTTAGCCAGATTGGCAGAAATGTAGAGGTATATATTGATGATATGATGGTTAAAAGTGTAAAAGAGGAAGACCATTTGTATAATCTCAAAGAAACTTTCTCCAACTTAAAAGCCATTAATTTAGAGTTGAATTCGGAGAAGTGTACTTTTGGTGTGCGATACAGAATTGTTTTAGGCTATATCATCAATAAAAAATGGATTAAAAAATATCCAACACATTTAGATGTGTTATTATCCATGGACCCCCCCCCCCCCCCTCAGATCGACAAAAAAAATCGAAGTGTTAGCTGAAAGATTGGTGGCCTTAAATTGATTTGTGTCAAGATCATCTGATAAATGTGCACAGTTCTTTCAATTATTAAGTAATGCAAGGAATTTAATTGTTCTCCAAACTATACCAAAGCGTTTATCGAACTAAAGAGGCATTTGTCTTGTCCCAAAACTTTGTTTAAACTAGTAGAAAGAGAAAGACTTTACGTATATTTGGATGTCTTGGATCACGCTATAAGTGTAGTATTAGTTCAAGAGGTTGATAATTATCCTCATCTGGTGTATTATATTAGTAAGACTTTGTTGAATTTGGAAAAAAATATCTAAAGTTTTTAAAGTTAACTCTACCCTTGGTAATAGCAGCCATAAAAACGAGGCTCTATTTTCAAGCATACACTATTACGGTTCGAACTTCTTTTCTATTAAAAAATATGATCAAAATTTAGATATATTGGTTTAGATGACAAAGTATTCTGTTGAATTAGGGAATTATGATATTGATTTTGTCTCTCGAACAACAATCAAGGCACAAGCTAGAGATGACAATTTTTTCTGAACCCGCAGGTACCCGACCCGAGCCGACATGTTAGGATGGATTATAAAAATATACAACAGATGGGTTGTGAGTTTGAAAATTTACTACCTGCCGGGTCTGGGATGGGTTACGAGTTTAAGAAAATTCCAACGGGTATCCAACCCGAATTCGGCCCACTAGGTAATAACCGACGAGTACCCGCTAAATTAATATTGTATAAAATAATAAACTATTTAATATTATATATCGAACTTTAAAATAAAGTTATTAATACTAGTATATGTATTCTGTAATACCAAAATCATAAATTATTTATCAATATATATAATATATTTTGAAAAATATTATTCTACATTTAAACATTAAATTTAATTTGTAAATTTCTTTCTTTTAATTTTTTTTATTTTTCTCTCCAAAACTGATACTATAAGCATGGGTATAATATTAATCTTGTTAATTAAATCCTAAAAAAAATTACTAACATATACCAAAACCATATATTAATTATTAATAACATAAAAAAAAAATTTGCTAACTGTCCATGGATACCGTATATTTCAAAAAATATCATTCTATATTTAAATATTAAATTTAATTTTTCAATTTAATTTTTTAAAATATTTTTTATTTTCCAGTCTAATAATATTATTATTTGTTAAATTAAAAAAATTAATAACATATACCAAAACCATATACTAAATTATTAATTAAACCATATATTCATAGCTTCAATGGGTACTCGGCAAGTTCGAGTGTGGGAAACACATATTGTTACCCAACGGGTACGGGTTAGGGTATGAGTTTGAAAAAATATAGACGAGATGGGTTACGGGTTTAGCTATACCCACACCTATCCCGACCCTTTGCCATCCATAACACAAGCTGTAGCAGATTTCTTGGTTGAATTCCATTCAGATCGACCTTATATGAAAACTCTTGCCAT
Source organism: Limnanthes douglasii subsp. nivea (assembly GCA_036936605.1). NCBI lineage: Eukaryota > Viridiplantae > Streptophyta > Magnoliopsida > Brassicales > Limnanthaceae > Limnanthes > Limnanthes douglasii. Next base: position 45,816,458 of record JAUPFV010000002.1, read on the forward strand.
TAAACCAGAAAAAGAATGAATGGTTCAGATAGATGGTAGGTCCACCATGTTGGGATGTGGGGCAAGAATTTGTTTAATTTCTCCTTTTGGGGATTCAATGTATCAAGCCATCCGTTTTGGTTTCAAGGAATCTAACAATGAAGCTGAATATGAAACAACAATCGATGGCCTAAGACTTGCTCAGATATGTGGAGCAAAAAGAATCTGATTGATAAGTAATTCACAATTATTGATACATCATGTTCGAGGATTATTTGAAACAAGGAAGGAACAGTTAATAAAATATTTACAAGTGGTAAAAGAAATTTCTTCTTACTTTAATAATGTAAAGTATGAGCATAAACCAAAGGCTAAAAATTCGATGTTTATTCCTTGACCACTATTGCACATGATGAGACTTACCCATGAATATTGATAGAAGAATGTCCTTCGACAATAACTACTCTTCAACTGAAAGTTGGAGCTGAAGAAAGTTTCTAGGTTTCTACCATAGTAAACCAGGATTGAAGATATGAATTCCAGAGCTATATCATTAAGGTTATTCTTCATGAAGATAAAAGCTTAGCCAAGTAGTTGAATTTTACGGTGCATGAGTTTTGGGGTTTGGAAAAAGTTATTTACAAGAAATCTTTCAGCAAACTATTACTAAATTTCCTTGGATCCGATGAGTCCCAAGTAATTTTGTCTGAATTACACGATGAGAAGATTCTGTCCATTGTGGTTGTATAACTTTAACTAGAAGGGTTTTATTGGCAAAATATTATTGGACTTCCATCATGGCATACGCTAAGGAATTGGTTAAGAGATGTGATCTATTCCAAAGGTTTGGAAATGCAATTCATGTTCCAACGATTCCCATGGAGACTATATCCGAAGTAGTGCCCTTCGACAGATGAAGACTTGACTTAGTTGGCCCACTGCCAATGACTTATGGAGGATGTCAAACTATTATTTTGGCAGTTAATTATTTTCAAACTGGGCAGAAGCTGCACCCCTCTCTCGAACTACTTCTAAAGCAGTAATAAAGTTTATTTTATCTAATATATGTTATAGGTTCGGAATACCTAGGAGTATTACGACAGACAATGACTCTCAATTTGACAATAAATATATAGAAATGTTTTGTGCATCAAGATGAATCCGACATTGTTTTTCCAACTTTCATTTCACAATCCAACAGAGAGGTAGAAGTGGTAAAAAGAACTTTTTTAAAAGGCCTAAAAAGAAATTAAATGTGGTAGCAGGTAAATGGTCAAGCTATTTACAAGAATTGTTGTAGGCTTATAGAACTACTTCACATACCGTTACGCACGAGTCTCATATTTCCTTGGTTTATGGGATGGATGCAATAGCCCCAATATAATCTACTCTTCCTCTTTCAGAGTCCAAAATTATTCCGAAGAAGACAATAAGATCGCACTAAGGGCTCAACTAGATTTGATTGAAGAAAATAAACTCAAAGCTCATTTAATAATGGTGCACTATTAAGACTTAATGATGAGTAAATATGCATCGAAAATGCGAAGAAGAGAATTCTGGATCATAGATAAAGTTCAGAGAAAGTGTTTTTACATACTAAAGATAAGAAATATAGAAAGTTGGCTCCGAAGTGGGAAGACTTCTATACTGTTGTAGAAAAAATCAATAGTGGAATGTATCAGTTAGTTGATAAAAAAGGCATTCCATTGAGAACCCATGGAATGTTGAGCATATGAGATTATACCTTGAGTGAGGTTTTGTAAATATTTACTTCATCTTTGTTTGATGTAAATATTTAAGGGAACACTCTTTTCTACCATGGTGGCTCAGTGAGGTTTTAATGAGGTGCTCGTATAATCAATCTACCATTTTCCCTTTCAAAAATATTGTTTCTAAGTATATTCGTAATTTTGTATGCCTTTGAATGGATTACCTCTGAATGGTCTGTGTTTGAAATATTGTATGCCTTCAAAGGGATTAACTTCAAATGACTTGTGTTTGAAAATTTATATGCCTTCAAATGGATTACATTCGAATGGCTTGTGTTTGAAATTTTGTATGCTTTCAAATGGATTACCTTCAAATGGTTTGCGTTTGAAATTTTGTATGCCTACGAATGACTTATGTTTGAAATTTTGTATGCCTTCGAATGGATTACCTTCGAATGACATGTGTTTGAAAATTTGTATGCCTTCGAATGGATAACCTATGAATGGCTTGTGTCTGAAATTTTATATGCCTTTGAATGATTTGTTATTACGGGTAAAAATAGTCGAAGTAAATTAGAAGTTTGGAGTAAGTTGGAAGAGATATAATAAAATGGAACAAAGTTCATTAAATCAAAATGAACAACAAAAATCCTTCAAATGGTTCAAGGATTCATAACAAAAAGTGCTTTGATATTTTCAAAGGCTTACACATATATCTGACACAACATTACAAAGTTTCCTTATAAGGGCTTATACAAAATTCTAATCATTGATATTGGTAAATTTTTGGTTTTTTTCCCTATGGTCTTTTCTTCTTTTTCATCAAAACTTCCCATTTTGGAATCTATTTCATTAGAATAGTCATTTGACGATTCATTAGAAGCACTCATTTCATCTGCCAAAGATATATCTGGGGGCAAAAATTTATCTAAAATGACCCCCATAAAGAGCCAAAGGTTAGTTTTGGAAACTTTTTGTGAAATGCCAACACCATGTCCGACTTCATCGAGGCTGATGAGAGAATAAATGACAAAAGAGAATAATATTGGATCTTGGACCTGATGTGACTAAGGCTTAATATTCTAGAGAGAATATTCTAGAGAGAGAAAGTAGGAATATAATATTATATCCAAAAAATGTCCCACATCCCAAGAATAATGGGTCTTCTTTTATAGTAGGGAAGGGTGGACCTATTAATGTCCTTGGTGGCCTTGTTTTATTTCTCTTTTAGTCCTTCATAAAATACTTTGTTTACACATTATCCTCAAATAAAAAATAAATACTATAATAGACATATTAACTTCATTCTATTTACAATTGACTACTTTTTATTAATATTGGCGAATTGCTCCCTTATCAGTAGCCCCCCAGTCTTCAAGAGCAACGGGAATGAAGACTTGTAAAAGAATCAACTTGGAGCGCCTCTGTCCCTTAGCCTATGGTATCGGTTGATTGTTTTATCTAGGTCGGACCTTTCCTTTCGAATGATGTCCGACCCTCCATATTTTTATTAAATGGTCGGTCGCGTTTAGCCCCGAAACTGTTATGAGTCACCTAGGGTCTGCTTCCAATTTCTCTTAGTGACTTCTACATGGGCCTGGACCGGCAATCAGGCGTTAGAAAAGTAAATCGGGTTGATGTGGTCCATCCAATGCCTCTGTTTAAGCTAGCTAGTACATGCTTACTGTGCTAGTCTGACTAAGGGCGACACGTGTTGACCATTTACTCGAAGCGTGCTTGTTTGCACAGTTTCTCAAGAAGTCCTTTCGACTTCCCGCTGCTTTTCGTCGCTTGGACTTCCCCGTACGCGTAACGGCTAAGTGGGGTTGCCTATAAATACCTCACAAACACGAATCACTCTCAGAGGCATTCTTAGAGAGAGAAAGTGTTGTCCGGATTATTCTAGAGAGAGAGAGCTTGTTTTATGAGAAATAGGTACCTGAAGCCAAAACAAAAAACTAAGAAAAAGCCAATGTTCGGATTCAAAGAGTGGGCTAGCATTGGTGACCGTGCTGAAGAGTATCGAGCTGCGGGACTGATCAGGAGTTCTAATTCGAAACCTTTTGTAGCCGTGCCCCTGCCTCACGATCCCATTCTACCCGAACCGATTCCTGCTAAGTCTTTGGTTATACCGGTCCTATCCGATGCGAGTACCCCTGGTAACACCGTTAGCTCTTCAAGAAGTAGTTCGTTACCTTCCCCTGCTGCTCACATCAATCGCCCGACGCCTTCGTCGGTGAATTCCTATACCACTCCGACTCATTTTCCTCCCCAAAGGCAAGGCAAAGCTAAATTCCTTTCTATGGGTGATTTTCCAACCTCTACTTCGCCTGTGAAGGCAAACTCCCCTGAAATGGTCCAACTAACTCGCGATATTAAGGGGTACCGGACCGACACAAATACCGCGCGTAATTTCCTGATCCTTAACCGACAAGCGCAACTTGCTTGGACCGGGAGCAGTTCTGGTGTCGTAGATCATGCGCAATCGTCCGACCCTCCCACAGTTAGCCCCCTAAATCCGATGCAGTCCCGGTAGATAATACCGAAGAGACGGAAACGGATGCTGTGGCCGCGGGCGAAGGTACTGCTATTGCTAGTGGCGAAGCTACTCCTCCCGAAGAGCCTCTTCCCGTGGAGATTGAGGTAATCATTACTACTAACTACCATCGCTGGTTGCCTCGGGATGATGTCATTTCCCTCTTCGAGGGTAAGTATCTCTATTTTTCGACTGAAGAGCGGGAAGAGCTTCTGACCCGGTGGGGTATCCCGGAATGCGTTAATGTTCGATTTCCCGAACCCGGGGAGATGCTGGTGCATGTGCGATCACGGGAAACGTGATCTTCACCGAACTGTTCAACTGGGGTCTCAGGTTCCCTCTGGATCCCGAGATAGCTTTATATTTTCAAACCCTCAACATCTGTCCCTCACAGCTAACGCCCAACGAGTGGTATACGCTTTGTGCATCATGGCGTCGCGTCTATCGGGTCGGGTCATGCCAATGGTCGAGTACATAGCCATGTCACGGCTCTCAAAATCCCCAAAATCTCCCGTCTTCTACTCTTCTTTGGCCAACACCTGGAAGATCGTTAAAAAAGTTTTTTAGGGTGATAAGGGTTGGAAACATCGATTCGTCTTTCTCAGCGGCTGCTGGGAAAACGGCCGCCCCTATAGTATGGAGAATCCGAGGCGACTACTGCGGACTTGGGTTCCTAATGGTTCGTTCGTTTTTTTTAATATCTAATGGACCGACCTATTGTGCAGTATCGAAGGAATTTATCTAAGGGTTGAAAAAGACCATTTCAAGCCCGGCAAAATAACCTTCCAGATCTTAAAAGATTATGCAAGGAAACACTAGGGTCGGGCCTTCCATCGTGCTTTCAAGGATACTTACCTGATTATGAGCAACCTCTGGCGGTGCTCGTCGGAGCCATTGACAATTGAGGAGCTGCGCCAACCCCCGAGCTTGGTGGACTTGGTGGCGAAGATAAACGCGCCCGACGCGCACTTGTTTCTTCCGAAGCGCAACAAGGCTCCCAGCAAGCGCCCTAAGTCGGATGAAGAAGTTGAGCATGCTGATGCCGAGGCTTAAGGGGACGCTTCTGAAGGACGACAAAGAGAAACCACTAGGGTGGATGATAAGACCCACCAGTCCGAGGAGCTGGTCAAAAAGCGAAAGGGCAAGGTTGAAGTAGACGATGCTACAAATAAGAAACCGAAGCGTGCGAAGAAAGAGACTCGGGCTGCCGCTGTTTCTGTGGCTGCTGATAATGCCACCGTCCCTGAACGTTTTGAGAAATTCAGGGAGGGTTAAAGGTGCGACTGTGACCGACCCCATAGCGGTGCTGCCCGATGATGCGAGCCTCGAAAAAGTGTCCAAAGAAGCCGCGGCGTCCTCGAGCGGTGTCAAGCTGCCGGTACTTGCCGTGTCGGGGAGTCCGCATGCATTCCCTCTTCGGATCACGGATGGGCTGTCCCTGTCTCTGTACAACATGATTGTTCCCTTGGCCATGAAGGAACGACGGGCAGCGGAGCTAAGCCAGAAACTAGGGGACGTGGAGGGGAAGGTTGCCGCTCTCGAAGAGGAAGTGAAGAAGGGAAAATAAGCTCAGAGGTTGTTAGAGGAGAACTGGAGACGGCCGAAAATAACTTGGCACTTGTGAGGAAAGACCGGGATGATAGCGCCGGAAAGCTAGGTCAGGAAATCTCCGACGTGGAAGGCGGCCAATGGCCTTTTTGCCGAGCAGTTCCAGAAATGGACGGAGAAAGAAACGGCCGAGGCCAAGGCGGCTTATGTGCTGACCTTCCATTACCGCTTCCCCGACCTGCCCCTAGGGTCAATGTGGCTGGATGTTCCCGAGGCCGATCGCCCCGTGGGTGTGATTTGTGAGGATGATGAGACGGACGATACCGGAACGGAGTCCGGGGGAGAGGATGCCTGACCTCTGATGTTTTTTTTATTTGAAGATTATTTGAAGTTTTGTAATTGTAGGGTCGGTAGATCCTTTTTGTTGAACTGCGCTTGTAACGGCTATTTTTTCTGTGAAAATTAATATCCGCTGTTTTGGTGTCATGTTTGCTGGTCAATCAGTAATCGCTCACAGGGTCGGGAAATTTAATAAGTGGATCAGTTTAATCCCTGAAAAAACGTTGAAGGTTCTGTTGCTTAATTTAAATTGAAAAAATCCGCCCATAGGGTCGGGAAAATGATATGTAGATGAGTTTAATTACTGAAAAACCGTTAAGGTTCTGTTGATCAATTTTAATTGAAAAAATCCGCCGATAGGGTCGGGAAATGATATGTAGATCAGTTTAATTACTGAAAAACCGGTTAAGGTTTTGTTGATCAATTTAAATTGAAAAAATCCGCCCATAGAGTGGGGAAAATGATATGTAGATCAGTTTAATTACTGAAAAACCGGTTAAGGTTCTGTTGATCAATTTAAATTGAAAAAATCTGCCCATAGGGTCGGGACAATGATATGTAGATCAGTTTAATTACTAAAAAACCGGTTAAAGTTCTATTGATCAATTTAAATTGAAAACATCCGCCCATAGGGTCGGGACAATGATATGTAGATCGATTTAGATTCGTCATCAGTTGTCCGTCAGCTCGTCAGCTGGCAGACTCCTTTTGAACAATTCGGAGATATATAGGCAAAACATTTTAATTAAAAAAGGTCGGTTGCCATGGATGCCTCGTTAAAACCTTCTCGCGCCACCGAGTGAGGAAAGAGTACATCCCCGACCAAAGGTTCTTTACAGGAATGGTTACAAAAATGAATAAAGTTACTCCAAATAAAGTTTTAAATGTTTAATGTTCCACGGGAGTCTCAACAAACGTCCGAATGTGTCCTGCAAACGGTATGTTCCACTCTTAACCCGCTCTACCACTGTATATGGACCCTCCCAGTTCGGGGCGAGTTTACCGAGGCTCTTATCCTTGGTGTGCAGAAAAACTCTCCCATACTTTGAACTCTCGCCGACGTACTTTGGATTCATACCGGCTTCTCATCAAGGTCTGATAATGTAAAGAATTTAGCTGCGCTCGGCCCCTTTTTTCTTCTATCAGATCTAGAGCTAAGCTTCTGGCGTTGTCGTTTTCACTTTCCGCATAAGTACCGACCCTGAACGACGAGAAGATTTATTCTGCCTGGGTGACGGCATCCATTCCATAGACTAAAGCATAAGGTGACTCTTTGGTCGCTGTCCGAGGTGTTGTTTGGTAAGCCCATAATACTTCTTGTAAGTAATCTGGCCACTTGCCGGCTTTTCCTTCCAAATTCTTTTTGAGCCCGTCTAAAATAGTTCGGTTTGTTACCTCGACTTGCCCGTTTGCTTGGGGATGGAAGGGGGCGAAAAAGCATTGCTTAATCCTGTGGGTCGTACAAAAAGTTTTCATTTCTTGGCTATCGAACTGGGGTCCGTTATCCATGGTAAGTTTCTGAGGCACCCCGAACCTACAACAGATGTGCGACCAAATGAATCTGATGACATCTTTGGTCTTTGTAGCCGATAATGGCTTGGCTTCCAACCATTTGGAAAAGTAATCCACAACCACCACGATTGTCTTTCTTCCACCGGATGCCATCGGTAATGGTCCTACGAGATCGATTCCCCATCGGTCGAAAGGTAGGCCCTCAGATATGGATTCTAAAGGAGCCGCAGGAACGTTGATTGCGTTCGCAAATCTTTGGCATGTGTCGCATGTTTTCACTATCTGTTGGGCATCGGTTGTAACCGTTGGCCAATAAAACCCGGCGAGGAAGATTCTCCTGATCAATGCCTTGTAACCACAATGAGCCGTGCCCTCTCCGTAGTGTAGTTCATATACAATTATATGTGACTCGTTTACTCCCAAACACTGCAGTAACGGCCGGCTAAATGATTTTTTGTATAAAACGTCCCCCAATAAAATGTAGCCTCGGGATTTATTCTATATTTTTCGAGCTGCGAGACTGTTGTTTGGAAGCAGCCCTTCAGCCAGAAAGGCAATAATATCCCTTCGCCAATCCGAGATAGTTACCGAAGACACCTGACATGCCATTTCTGGTCGGTTATCCAGCTCTCTCCTCCGTATGATCGATGGGTTTTCTTGCTCGGTCACCCAAGGGTAATTGTTTGAACATGAAGCTGATGCTAGTGAATCGGCTATCATATTTTCCACCCTCGGGAAATGCTCATATGTTACCTTAGCGAAAGACGCAACTAAAACTCGTAGTGCTGCCAAGTACTGAACCGGATGCTCTTTCCTAGCTTCCGATGCTCCCGAGGCTTAATTGATCAAAAGTTGAGAATCACTGATAAGGCGCACATGCATAACTCCACATACCTGCGCCATTCGCAAACCGGCTAGGACAGCCTCGTATTCGGCTTCGTTGTTCGAGGTTTGAAAACCAAATCAGATTGCCTGTTGCATACTTATGCCCGTCGGAGTAACTATTTGTACGCCTGCACCACACCCATTGACGTTTGGGCCACCATCGGTTTGGATAATCCACTCATCTGGTTCGTTCGATTCATGCAGCGTGTCTTGGTGCGGGCGATCGGAATGGAATTCCACTATAAAATCAGCCAGAGCTTGGCCTTTGATGGCTGTCCGCAGCTCGAAGTTGATGTCGAAATCGTCTAACTCAACCGACCATTTGGACATTCTTCCCGACATGTCCGGTCGCTGAAATACGTACTTTAGTGGAAACACGGTTCAGACGATAATGGGGTGTGCCTGAAAATATGGTCGCATTTTTCGTGTCGCGGTCACCAAAGCTAGAGCCATTTTTTCCAACTTCAAATACCGTGTCACCGCATCAAGTAAGCTTTTGCTTACAAAGTATACCGCTTTAGGGACCGCCCTCGATTCACTGATTAGAGCCGCACTTACTGCAAAATCCGAAACCGCTATATAAAGAAAAAGAGTTTCCCCCGTCAAAGGCTTTGTTAAGAGGTTCGGGGAGGATATATAAGCTTTGATCCCCGAAAAGGCTGCGTCGCACGCCGGTGTCCAAGTAATTTTTTTGGCGTTTCTCAAAACCTGAAAAAATGGAGTGCACTAGTCGGACGAGCGAGAAATAAATCGATTCATGGCCGCGAGACGCCCGATTAATATCTGGACTTCTTTGATATTCTTAGGTGGTGTCATATCGGTAAGAGCCTGTAGTTGAGTAGGGTCTGCTTTGATTCTTTTCTCGTTGACAAAAAATCCTAGAAACTTGCCCAACCTTACTCCAAAGGAACATTTCTCCGGGTTTAGCTTGAGATTTATACCCCTTAGATTATCAAAGGTTTCCCTTAAATCGGCGAGATGGACTTCGTCGGTGCCACTCTTTACCAATATGTCGTCGATGTAAACCTCCATATTTCTCCCTATCTGGCAGTCGAAGGTCTTATTAACTAACCTCTGATAAGTTGCTCCAGCATTTTTTAACCCGAACGGTATTACCTTATAGCAATACAAGCCTCGGCCTGTAATAAACATCGTGCTTTCCTGATCCGCTGGGTGCAATTTGATTTGGTTGTAGCCCGCGTATGCGTCCATAAAGGAGAGTAACCGGTTACCAGATGTTGAATCCACCAACTCGTCGATTCTCGGCATCGGGAAGGGATCCTTCAGGCATGCTCGATTAAGGTCGGTGAAGTCCACGCACATCCTCCATTTCCCGTTCTTCTTTTTGACCAGGACAGGATTGGATGTCCAGAGTGGGTAATTTGATTCCTTGATGTGCCCGACGCTGAGCATTCGTTCAACTTCTTTCATGATGATTTCTGTTTTTTCCGGCGAAAAAGCCCGCTGCTTTTGTGAAATAGGTCTGACATTCTTGTTGATAGTTAGTTTGTGGATCACATGGTCTTCTGGGACTCCGGTCACATCCTTCGAACACCACGCGAATAAGTCTAAATTTTCCTGTAGCAATAACAACAACTGTTTCTTGAAGATTGATGATAGTTGGATTCCGATCCGCAAGAATTTTCCTTCGGTAAATTGGTGTTTTTCGCACTCTTCGTCGGTAGTTAAAAAACTGGGATCTTCTCTAGGGTTATCGACGGGCAGTGACCCCAAGGGAGGTCCCATTAATTGCTAATCCCGCGCTTGCTCCATCTCCTGATCCCTTTTTGGGGCCAAAGCTGCTCGGTAGCATTCCATGGCTGCTTTCTGGCTGCTCCGCAGTACCCCCACATTGTTCCTAACCACGTACTTCAAACACTGGTGAAACGTCGAGGATATCGCGTGCATTCGTGATAGCCACGATCTGCCAAAGATTGCATTATGAGAGGCCGACGCATCTACCACTAAAAATAAAACAGTGACTTCCTTTTTAAATGGTCCGCGGCCAAGCTGAACGATACCTTCAAACTCTCCAACCACGTCGGCTGCCGAACTTTTAAACCCTACAATAGTCCGATCCAAGCGCGTAATGACCGGCGGTGCCCTGAACTTGGCGAAAGTTGATGCAAAAATTATGTTGGTCGAACTCCCGGTGTCAACCAAGATGCGTCGGACCTCTTCCCCCGCAATGGCAGCCCCAATAACGACAGCGTCCTCATAAGGTCTGGCGATGTCCCTCATGTCGTCATCGTCAAAATACAGGATCGGTGAAGGAACAGTTTTTGAAAAGGGGTAAGGCCGAGCTTCTAACTGAGTAGCCAAGTTCACAATATGTCGCTTTCTGGAGGAGTGCGTTATTCCTGCCATAGATTCACCTCCAAAAATAGTTAATGATTCAAAAAATAAATAAAGTTTTCTCACTCTCTTGCTACTTTTCACAGCCTCCTCCTCGATGACCCCGATGAGGTTACGATTGACATCTGGATCTAGATACTCGATGGAGACGTCGAAAGGGTCGGTAGCTTCGAAAATCGTCATGGTTGTCTCGGACTTCGGTATCGTCACGATTTCTTTCGATGCAGTGCCCTGCTGCAATTTTTTTTTCACGTACTCGAGTAGGTTTCTGTGCTCTATCAGCATCTGTATCTCTTTTTTGAGGGCAATGCAATCCTTGGTATCATGTCCCACATCTTCGTGGTAGCGACAATATCGGTTGTTCCTGTGCTCCCGAGGTGTCGGTATGGGGGAAGGCCTTCGGTACATCCCACTTTTCTTAGTTTTCTCATAAATGGAAGAGACACATTCTGTGAGATCAGCGAAGTAAACGAGTCAGATCCACTTATTAGACATAGGTCGCGAGACCATTTGGTTTGCCGACTTCTGCGCACGCTTGTTCAATCTCTCCTTACGGCAGTACTCTCTTCCTGATGAGTCGTCCGAAGTTTCATCGATAGAGATCCCCCGATTATCCTTGGCGTACGGCCTTGTTCCCCCATTCTGCCTGTCCTCCGGGCGAGACTCCCGATAATATCTAACGGGGCGGGCGTCGATATGAGGGTCAATAGTCTGGTAGTCTTCGTCGCGGTCGTCTACAATTGGTTCTTTCCCTTTGGCTTCCCGGGCCCTTTGATCATCTAACGCCCGTTCCTTTTCAGCGTTTAGCTTCGCGATATCTTCCAGAAGCTGTCTTCGAGTCATGATGAGGGTCGACCGTTTGTCCCGACCCTGCATGTAATATTCCCGACCCGGTGCTTCCTCACCTTCAGACACCGAAACGGCTCGGATTACTTCTCTGCCGACCCTCTCTCCCATAGCTTGGTCATTCATTCTTTAAGATCAGATCGCGATTTTAAAAGAAAAAGATTCCTTTTTGGTATCACGGGTTCCCACAGACGGCGCCAATGATGAGAGAACAAATGACAAAAGAGAATAATATTGGATCTTGGACCTGATGTGACTAAGGCTCAATATTCTAGAGAGAATATTCTAGAGAGAGAAAGTAGAAAGAGAATATTATATCCAAAAAATGTCCCACCTCCCAAGAATAATGGGTCTCTTTTTACAGTGGGGAAGGATGGACCCATTAATTTCCTTGGTGGCCTTGATTTATTTCTCTTTTAGTTCTTCATAAAATACTCTGTTTACACATTATCCTCTAATAAACAATAAATACTATAATAGACATATTAACTTCCTTCTATTTACAATTGACTCCTTTTTATTAATATTGGCGAATTGCTCCCTTATCAGAGGCGTCCCATTCATTTAATTTGTCTATAATAGCGTTGACGTCCGCTTCAACAGCATTGTTTGCTTCCTGTGTAAACTTGGCTTTTTGCTACTCAATTTTGCCTTCTACGTTTATTTTTCGAATTTTCTAGAGTTTGCTTTTCACCCAAGATCTGATCCATAACTTGTTTATTTGTCTTTTGTTGAAATTTCAATAAAGTAATCTCGGTGGAACTGGATTTCCGCAGTTTCTCAAATTCTTCTTGTAGCTTGACCACCTCGTTTTTTTTCCTGTTTCCACAGCTTTTTTTAGTGTATCGGCCTCACTGGATGCCTTGGTGGCCTTAGTTTTTTCCTTTTAGAGGGAACTTTGCAATTTTTTATTCTTCTATTGAAGAACAAAAATGGTTTCTTTTTGAGATTTGACTTCCAACAACAGGTTTTATGTAACCCATTTTTGAATACCCAACTGTATCATTTTCCGTTGAAACTTCAAAGGGTATACCATCATATATTATGTTGGGTGCAGTACTTGAGAAAACCTTCTTGAATGCTTCATATTCGAACAATGTCAACTCATACATCAGATTGTTAACTCCAACAGTAGCCTCTCGCTTAAAATTTGGAAATAAAAAGGCAGGATCAGTGTAGGGATGGTGGGAACACTAGTAGCCAAACATAATACTAACTCCGAACTGGTTAAAGTTTTATTTTTATTTTCTCTTCTCTCATCACTGTCTTGTTTGCTTATTTATTGAGCTTTCTTCTTCTTAGACTCAAGCATATTTTTAGGCACATCACCTTCCTCCACAGTGGCAGCGACTTCATCTAACAATGATGCATCAATTTCTTTGGATTGTCTTTCGGTAGCCATTTCAACGGCACCTTGCGAAGTTCCTTCTTTCTTATTCTTATCTTGTTTATGCTTATGACTAGAGGCTCTCTTCCTAGTCAGAAGGAATATCTACCCATGGGCAGATTCGATTCTAAAAAAATAGCGGTAGACATATAAGGAGTGTTGAATATTTGCCAAGATAATTCTCTTTTGGGATTGGTCCTCCAAAGATGTTGCGAGTTAAGTTGGCGGGGGTAAACCATTCGTCAAAACCATTATCCTATTTTTTCTATGCCCAGTCATGCAACTTCTTAAAAGTTACTTGTGCATTATTCGTATGAGGTATAAAGTCGTTCGGAATAACTAAAAAAAAAGAAATTAAAACCAATGATACTTGGAGTAGTAATTTGTACTCTCCACTCATTTTTCATGGTCGAGCTGACATGACCTCCCTGCTTCTGTGGTACAATCCTCTTCCCGCTAAGACCCACCAAAGGATCCATTATGTATACTTATGTTTACTTTCCTCGGTATACAGAAACCGATATCCTCAAAAGGATCTTGGATACCCACCAAAGCACAAAATTCTGGATCTTTCAGAAAATAAATTCTTATGAGAAGATGAAATAATCGAACAAATAAGGATCACGTGTTTGAAGAGAATTACATGGGCTCTTCCAAATTATGGTAAGTTATCTTAGATTTCTTTTTCAGGAATAAATATTTTTACCATTTTCCCATGGCACACTAATAAAATGAAACTAATTCGTCCAAATCTTGTTCGATTCTAACAGATCGTTTACTACTTTATAAGAATTTTTCACGTCGAACTAGTATAAGAGAATCTTAGAATTGTGAGACAATCCAACAATGACCACCTTTTGTTCCAGAGGCATTGGAGTTTGGGAAATCTGGGACACTATGATACAGGAGATTAAAGTGAACCTTGCATTTGGACTGGCTTGGCTCGGACATAGCCGAACTAGATGGGAATACCTAAAGATTTCAGGATTTAGGGGAAACCAAAGGCCCCAGATTAACAAATCGATGTAAACTACAAGTTCATAAGGGCGGCAACTCATTGGAGTTTACCCAGGCTTAGGTAGTCTAACTCTAATCACGTATGGTAATCCTTATTTAGTACGAACGATATCCAATTATTTTTCATGAAAATTAATATAAGATATCTCATTCAGTGCTAAAAGATATTTTACATTTACTTTCTTAAAATTGGGACCGACACGTTCAGCCAACGAGATCGGGAGCTCTTCAGATTTTTCTTCTACAACTTTTCCTTTACCCTGAATTTTCTTCACTGTCAAAACCTTGTCGATGAAGGTATTTAAAGTTTTCCATGTTTGACCAGATATTTCAATATGAGAGTTTTCACTAAGACCTTTCATAACTTCTTACATATTTTCGGGTTTAATCCTGATGGTCGAATAGGCTGGGTGCTGGAACCATCTTCTGTAACAGATTGGTGTTTATTCAAGTTTGGTGGAGAAGGAGAATCAGTCAATATTAATGGTTCTATAACAGCTTTAGCTTTGCCATTTGACTGTTTACTCACTCTAAGTCGGGTGACATTCTCCGAATCCAATCCCATAACTTTCAACGTTGAAGGAGTAGAGTAACTTATGTCCTTTTAAGATTGTGATGGCCTCGAGGAGCACTTGTATGATGTAAATAATTGAGAAGTAGTAGAAGGCTCTGGGGAATGTTGCGACTTTAAGTATAAACACCACCGTAATCGATAACTTGAGTATTGACAACTGGAGGTGAAGAAACAGATAGTCCACTAGCGATTCTAGCTTTCTTTTCTTCTTCTTTTAAATTGGATAAGTTCAACCAAATGTATTTGATTAGAGTGGTTCTAGCACTAAACATACAAACACCAAAGCCTTTGATTTTTTTCTTATGTAATGAATTTTATTTTTCTAAAGATATGTAAAATGGGAAAAATGAGGAGTTAGTTTATATAGAGTTAGCAAAAAAGTACTCGAGAGCCTTACTAATGAGGTTTTAGCATTCTTGAGTACCCAAAGAAATAGGTGAAGGCGTGCCCACTAAGAAAATCTATAGGGAAGTGAAAACATCACTAGGGAAGTGGAAACGTCGCTAATTAATTGGCTTATTTTACTTAGGGCAGAACAAATATGAGGTCCAATGAATAGTTGACACGTGTAAGAAAATACAGTTGATAGAAATGATAACTTTTTTGACTTCGAGATAAGTTCGAATTTATTCGTTACTTAAGATAAAAGTGTGAAAACAACGATTTGGAAATTTAGATTAATTTGGTTCGAATAAATATTTGTTAGTCCTCCAAAGAAATCTTTGAGAGAACTAAGGGGGTTGTATTATAGGGTCAAATATTTTTGGAAGCGACTCCTCAAAATTGTCAGATAATTCGAATGGTATTTTAGATCTAAAATAAAGAAGAAATTTTTTACCTTTTAACTGAGTTGTATGTCTCCTAAAACAGTGTTTACACTAATGGGCTTTTAAAGTTTTAAGACATGACCCGACCCATCACTCAAAAACACACTGTAAATACCTTAAGAGACCTCATTAATGAGAGATGACGAAAAATTAACTACGCTAATAAATAAGCTACTCTATTATCTTACTACCTTCCACAAAATATTAAGTACTTCTCAATTAACTAACAAGAATACCCTCATTTATATTTTTACTTTATCACATATGACCATTGTTTGTAATAATTAATAGTTCCAAAGATTTATTAGTGGGATTATCTATCTAAACTATATTTGGAGGAGAATATTTAGAGAGGGAAACATGGGAAAGATAGAGAGATAAATTGACTTAAGTAGTATTAAAGTAATGGTTGTTTTTTATTTCCCAAAAATGGGTGTTACTTTATATGGTATAAGAGGTGTGCAAATAAATCACATGATTAACCCATTTATGGTCACTTTACCCTACTATTTGACTAATCTCAATCATAATTACTTTATTACATAAGACATCCTCAATATTACTCATTTGTGGGGTTTCTTTTATAATAATTTTATAAAGCCAAATTGTACGGAAGAAAAACCCAAACAAAAGAAGTAAAAAGAAAGAAAAATAACATTGAAGTGCCCTCGAACATCGAGGCAATCCTTGGAAATAACTTGCGATAGATAAAAAATAAGCATTTGATTGCCTTGTACAAAGTGAAGTATATATACTACCAAACTTTTTGAGGAAGTAAAGTTGCGAGACTGATAAGGGATCCCTAACTCAATAACAATCCCATTTCCCAAAGCCAAAGAGACTCCGCTATCTGTTTGGGATAATGAGTTAATCGTCTACCCGAAAATTCTGAACTGGCATCTTCGGTTTCCTCTGGATCTAACTTGGTAGGTATTTTGAATGATCAACATATGTCCAACCTAAGCAGGTCTGAACATGTGGTTCACTATGTTAGCCTGCATAATGGCGGCTATGATATGTGAGGTTGGCTTCTCGATGGAACAATTTATCGAATTGACCGACATTCCTAAAATCCATACTACCCTTTTTATTCCTTAACATTGGGGAAGCAGTTCAAGATAGTGGATGATCTTCTCAAAGCCAAAAAAATAGAATCAAAGATTTTTATTTATCTTCGGGTTGTGGGAGACGAAATTTGAGGAGTCTGTTAGGAGACCACATCGCATTTCCTTGAAGTGTATTGGAATAGATATATCATTACTCAACTTCTTTATACTTTGTTTATTTAATTTATTAACAATTTTTTTGTTGGGGGAAAGAGATAAAAGGAGTATCGAAGTCATTTGAGGAGCATTTAAAGGGGGCAGGTCTAATATTTTCCCGACCAAATAGTTGGGCTAGTACTTCTTGGTCTAATGGATTCCATCGTTGTTTTTCTCCGGCCAACTATGTCAAAAGCCATCTTTGGAGGGATGACTTGAAAAGATTTAAGACATCGGAGGAGATCATAATGCCTCTTATAAAAGTTAAAATGCTTGAACAACCAGAAGCCACAAATATTCTTATTTACTTGCATGCAAGAGCTAAGGATCTGAACCATCGGATCTCTAAAATGTGATTGAGGAAGAAAATGTTGAGGATGAGGCCGAAAAGGAAAAAAATATTGAGGTTGAGACCTAGCAGGTTGGTCCCGCAGAGGGTGGTGGCTCCAAAAACACATCGAAAGAGAAACCTTCCAATATACACGTAAACGTAAAGTTGTTGAAGAGAGTGACAAAGAGACAGGAGAAAATTTGAGGCTGGGCCGAGGAAGAAGAAAATATAGCCCCATCGGGTAATAAAACAGTCGATCATAATGTACCTTATCATTATAGATTTTTTGTTATAAAATTAAAATCTCCTTAAGTATCAACCGAAGAAACTTCTACCCAATAGAACGAGGCAACTGACACCCAAGAAGGTTAAGGAGATGATACTCAAGTTCATTTAAATTTCGAGGCCAACTCTCCATCAGAGCAATTCAATATTTACAACGATGAATTTCTAGCCCTCTAACTTCATGAACTACTTCATCCCATAGTAATTCTTGAAAACAAAGCCAAGATATTGAATGTTTGAAAAAGATCATTATAAAGACAAGGCTTTAAGGAGAAGGTCTGAGATGAATTAGTTGGAAGAAAAAAAATCACCCGTTACAAAGAAGTTGATGTTGAATATCTTAAAAGACTCGAGACGGTGGAAGATCAGTTAAAATTGGAGCATAATACATTTGATAACAAGCGAGAAAGTTTTACTAAGGGGAATACTGAGAAGAATACACTCATCAAAACGCTCTCTGAAGGATATTACAAAACCAAATATTACTTTGAATGGGTCGTCAAGGATTTTTAAAAAGCTGATGCTGAGAAGAAAGCTCTTAATGACCAAGCTGAAGCATATAAGAACGTTGCCCTCGAAATATACGTTGGTGATTGTGTTTCTAAGTTGGAGGATATGGACGCTAAAGTTAAGTCCACCATGGTGCTGGAGTTTCATGAATAGTTTCCTGACTTAAAGTTATGCAGCTTTTGGGAGCTCGTGCCTGATAAGTATCACCCAGAGGGAAATTCTTTAGAGGATGAGGAATCACCTGAAAGTTCCAATGAGTCAGAAATTGCTTCGTCTGCCTTATCGAAATATGGATCTGGGAGTACCCCTTCGGGGTGATGAGCGCTTAGTTAATATTTGTTTTTTTTTTGTAAACTTGTTGTGCCTTGTGATTTTTTATGAAGTCATCGCATCATCGAGGGATTTTGTACTTTACATGTTTTATTAATAGAACTGTTCCTCTTCAGATAACTTTTCCTTAACCAACTTTTACATATCAGATAAGAAATAAATGATTTTCATCGACCAACTTATATTGGAGGATCCTCCTGGTCAATAACAAATGATAGTTGACCAACATTCGTTGGAAGACCCTTTTGGTCCAAAAATAAAAGATTGTTGACGAACATTTGGTGGAAGACCCTTTCGATCTTAAAATAAAAGATTGTTGACCAAAATTAGTTGGAGGACCATTCCAATCCAAAAATAAAAGATTATTGACCAACATTCGTTGGAAGACCCTTCCGGTCCAAAAATAAAAGATTGTAAGAATTAATTTAAAATGGAAAATAAATAATATAAATATAAATTGGCTATAAGGGTACCTCGTTATAACCTTCCTATGCCACAAAGGTAGGAAAAAGTATTGAAGAGTTTTAAGATGGTCCAGGGGTGATTATGTGATACGAGGATTACTGAGAGACGATTTTGTGATACATAAATATCTTAGTGTCAGTTTTAGAGAGAGAAAGTCTAGATTATTAGGTTAAGTAGAGAGAGAAAGTCTAATATTATTCATCTCGGGATTTGTGAAGCGTGTGTGGTCCTTTTATAGTACAATTGCGGACCCCACACGCTTTAACTTTGACTAATTACATCTGTTGGTCCCTACATTTTATTTTCTTCCTATTTTGGCTATCTCTTTATATAGTTTGTACAATTCAGTCCTCACACAGTTTTCTTAGTTTTCTCATAAATGGAAGAGACACATTCTGTGAGATCAGCGAAGTAAACGAGTCAGATCCACTTATTCGACATAGGTCGCGAGACCATTTGGTTTGCCGACTTCGCTTTTTGGCTCTGGGGAGCCAAGGGCTTGACTGGCACGGACTGGGTAGGTGGAATTGTGCTGACTGGTTGGACTTGCTGAGCATAGCTAGATTGAGCCCCTTGTTTTATGACGACCGACGCTTGCGCGCTCTGCTGAATTTACGCAGCCAATTCAGACGCCTCGGTCTCTTCTATCAGTATCTGTTTTTCCACCTGTGCCAGAAGGGCGGAAAAAGTGAAAGCTTGTTTTTTTGTGACCGCTTGCTTCATCGGTCCTGGCAACAATCCCAACCGGTATGATGTTAGTGCCACGTATTCTTCACCATGATCCAGGTCGGTCTTAGCATCAATAAAATGTCTGGTGTAATCCCTGAGGCTCTCTCCTAGCCTCTGCTTACAGTTCATGATCGTATCCCCGTTGGCTCGGAAGCTTTTGCTCCCGACGAAATGCTGACAGAAAATCATCCAGAACATCCCGAAGTTTTTGATACTACCCTGCGGTAGACGGTTGTACCACTTTGATGCCCGATCTTTAAATGTCATTGAAAAAGCCTGACACAAAAGCTTACCGTCGTTGTCAAAGCTTAGCATAAATTTTTTGAATGCTTCCAAATGATTATATGGGTCCCGCTTACCATCATATTTTTCTAATTTGGAAATATTAAACCTCTTCGGGAGATGTCCCGACAATATTTCGTCAGACAACGACGATGCTCTCCAATTCATTCCGAATCCGAACGTGCCACCTCCAGGCCCCTCGGTCTCATTCCCATACAGACCTTCATCTCATGGGTTGATGATGGCTGACTCGGTACCCCTGGTTCCGGATGTTCGATGATTGCCACTGGGCCTGAGGCAGAACCACCCGCTCTTCTCTACTGCCTGTTTGCACTTCTTTCTCGAAGGACACCGACATCTTTTTCTCAGAGCTACCCTTTTTGAACTTAGGAGAATCCGAACGAGGTGCCCTATTTCGTCGATAATGGCTCTTCTGCGCACGCTTGTTCAATATCTCCTTACGGCAGTACTCTCTTCCTGATGAGTCGTCCGAAGTTTCATCGATAGAGATCCCCCGATTATCCTTGGCGTACAGCCCTGTTCCCCCATTCTGCCTGTCCTCCGGGCGAGACTCCCGATAATATCTAACGGGGCGGGCGTCGATATGAGGGTCAATAGTCTGGTAGTCTTCGTCGCGGTCGTCTACAATTGGTTCTTTCCCTTTGGCTTCCCGGGCCCTTTGATCAGCTAACGCCCGTTCCTTTTCAGTGTTTAGCTTCGCGATATCTTCCAGCAGCTGTCTTCGAGTCATGATGAGGGTCGACCGTTTGTCCCGACCCTGCATGTAATATTCCCGACCCGGTGCTTCCTCACCTTCAGACACCGAAACGGCTCGGATTACTTCTCTGCCGACCCTCTCTCCCATAGCTTGGTCATTCATTCTTTAAGATCAGATCGCGAATTTAAAAGAAAAAGATTCCTTTTTGGTATCACGGGTTCCCACAGACGGCGCCAATGATGAGAGAACAAATGACAAAAGAGAATAATATTGGATCTTGGACCTGATGTGACTAAGGCTCAATATTCTAGAGAGAATATTCTAGAGAGAGAAAGTAGTAAGAGAATATTATATCCAAAAAATGTCCCACCTCCCAAGAATAATGGGTCTTTTTTATAGTGGGGAAGGGTGGACCCATTAATTTCCTTGGTGGCCTTGTTTTATTTCTCTTTTAGTTCTTCATAAAATACTCTGTTTACACATTATCCTCTAATAAACAATAAATACTATAATAGACATATTAACTTCCTTCTATTTACAATTGACTCCTTTTTATTAATATTGGCGAATTGCTCCTTTATCAGAGGCGTCCCATTCATTTAATTTGTCTATAATAGCGTTGACGTCCGCTTCAACAGCATTGTTTGCTTCTTGTGTAAACTTGGCTTTTTGCTACTCAATTTTGTCTTCTAAGTTTTTTTTTTTCGAATTTTCTAGAGTTTGCTTTTCACCCAAGATCTGATCCATAACTTGTTTATTTGTCTTTTGTTGAAATTTCAATAAAGTAATCTCGGTGGAACTAGATTTCCGCAGTTTTTCAAATTCTTCTTGTAGCTTGACCACCTCGTTTTTTTTTCCTGTTTCCACATCTTTTTTTAGTGTATCGGCCTCACTGGATGCCTTGGTGGCCTTAGTTTTTTCCTTTTAGAGGGAACTTTGCAATTTTTTATTCTTCTATTGAAGAACAAAAATGGTTTCTTTTTGAGATTTGACTTCCAACAACAGGTTTTATGTAACCCATTTTTGAATACCCAACTGTATCATTTTCCGTTGAAACTTCAAAGGGTATACCATCATATATTATGTTGGGTGCAGTACTTGAGAAAACCTTCTTGAATGCTTCATATTCGAACAATGTCAACTCATACATCAGATTGTTAACTCCAACAGTAGCCTCTCGCTTAAAATTTGGAAATAAAAAGGCAGGATCAGTGTAGGGATGGTGGGAACACTAGTAGCCAAACATAATACTAACTCCGAACTGGTTAAAGTTTTATTTTTATTCTCTCATCACTGTCTTGTTTGCTTATGTTTTGAGCTTTCTTCTTCTTAGACTCAAGCATATTTTTAGGCACATCACCTTCCTCCACAGTGGCAGCGACTTCATCTAACAATGATGCATCAATTTCTTTGGATTGTCTTTCGGTAGCCATTTCAACGGCACCTTGCGAAGTTCCTTCTTTCGTATTCTTATCTTGTTTATGCTTATGACTAGAGGCTCTCTTCCTAGTCAGAAGGAATATCTACCCATGGGCAGATTCGATTCTAAAAAAATAGCGGTAGACATATACGGGGTGTTGAATTCTTGCCAAGACAATTCTCTTTTGGGATTGGTCCTCCAAAGATGTTGCGAGTTCAGTTGGCGGGGGTAAAACATTCGTCAAAATCATTATCCTATTTTTTCTATGCCCAGTCATGCAACTTCTTAAAAGTTACTTGTGCATTCTTTGTATGAGGTATAAAGTCGTTCGGAATAACTAAAAAAAAGAAATTAAAACCAATGATACTCGGAGTAGTAATTTGTACTCTCCACTCCTTTTTCATGGTCGAGCTGACATGACCTCCCTGCTTCTGTGGTACAATCCTCTTCCCGCTAAGACCCACAAAAGGATCCATTATGTATACTTATGTATACTTTCCTCGGTATACAGAAACCGATATCCTTAAAAGGATCTTGGATACCCACCAAAGCACAAAATTCTGGATCTTTCATAAAATAAATTCTTATGAGAAGATGAAATAATCGAACAAATAAGGATCACGTGTTTGAAGAGAATTACATGGGCTCTTCCAAATTATGGTAAGTTATCTTAGATTTCTTTTTCAGGAATAAATATTTTTACCATTTTCCCATGGCACACTAATAAAATGAAACTAATTCGTCCAAATCTTGTTCGATTCTAACAGATCGTTTACTACTTTATAAGCATTTTTCACGTCGAACTAGTATAAGAGAATCTTAGAATTGTGAGACAATCCAACAATGACCACCTTTTGTTCCAGAGGCATTGGAGTTTGGGAAATCTGGGACACTATGATACAGGAGATTAAAGTGAACCTTGCATTTGGACTGGCTTGGCTCGGACATAGCCGAACTAGATGGGAATACCTAAAGATTTCAGGATTTAGGGGAAACCAAAGGCCCCAGATTAACAAATCGATGTAAACTACAAGTTCATAAGGGCGGCAACTCATTGGAGTTTACCCAGGCTTAGGTAGTCTAACTCTAATCACGTATGGTAATCCTTATTTAGTACGAACGATATCCAATTATTTTTCATGAAAATTAATATAAGATATCTCATTCAGTGCTAAAAGATATTTTACATTTACTTTCTTAAAATTGGGACCGACACGTCCAGCCAACGAGATCGGGAGCTCTTCAGATTTTTCTTCTACAACTTTTCCTTTACCCTGAATTTTCTTCACTGTCAAAACCTTGTCGATGAAGGTATTTGAAGTTTTCCATGTTTGACCAGATATTTCAATATGAGAGTTTTCACTAAGACCTTTCATAACTTCTTACATATTTTCGGTTTTAATCCTGATGGTCAAATAGGCTGGGTGCTGGAACCATCTTCTGTAACAGATTGGTGTTTATTCAAGTTTGGTGGAGAAGGAGAATCAGTCAATATTAATGGTTCTATAACAGCTTTAGCTTTGCCATTTGACTGTTTACTCACTCTAAGTGGGGTGACATTCTCCGAATCCAATCCCATAACTTTCAACGTTGAAGGAGTAGAGTAACTTATGTCCTTTTAAGATTGTGATGGCCTCGAGGAGCACTTGTATGATGTAAATAATTGAGAAGTAGTAGAAGGCTCTGGGGAATGTTGCGACTTTAAGTATAAACACCACCGTAATCGATAACTTCAGTATTGACAACTGGAGGTGAAGAAACAGATAGTCCACTAGCGATTCTAGCTTTCTTTTCTTCTTCTTTTAAATTGGATAAGTTCAACCAAATGTATTTGATTAGAGTGGTTCTAGCACTAAACATACAAACACCAAAGCCTTTGATTTTTTTTCTTATGTAATGAATTTTATTTTTCTAAAGATATGTAAAATGGGAAAAATGAGGAGTTAGTTTATATAGAGTTAGCAAAAAAGTACTCGAGAGCCTTACTAATGAGGTTTTAGCATTCTTGAGTACCCAAAGAAATAGGTGAAGGCGTGCCCACTAAGAAAATCTATAGGGAAGTGAAAACATCACTAGGAAAGTGGAAACGTCGCTAATTAATTGACTTATTTTACTTAGGGCAGAACAAATATGAGGTCCAATGAATAGTTGACACGTGTAAGAAAATACAGTTGATAGAAATGATAACTTTTTCGACTTCGAGATAAGTTCGAATTTATTCGTTACTTAAGATAAAAGTGTGAAAACAACGATTTGGAAATTTAGATTAATTTGGTTCGAATAAATATTTGTTAGTCCTCCAAAGAAATCTTTGAGAGAACTAAGGGGGTTGTATTATAGGGTCAAATATTTTTGGAAGCGACTCCTCAAAATTGTCAGATAATTCGAATGGTATTTTAGATCTAAAATAAAGAAGAAATTTTTTACCTTTTATCTGAGTTGTATGTCTCCTAAAACAGTGTTTACACTAATGGGCTTTTAAAGTTTTAAGACATGACCCGACCCATCACTCAAAAACACACTGTAAATACCTTAAGAGACCTCATTAATGAGAGATGACGAAAAATTAACTACGCTAATAAATAAGCTACTCTATTATCTTACTACCTTCCACAAAATATTAAGTACTTCTCAATTAACTAACAAGAATACCCTCATTTATATTTTTACTTTATCACATATGACCATTGTTTGTAATAATTAATAGTTCCAAAGATTTATTAGTGGGATTATCTATCTAAACTATATTTGGAGGAGAATATTTAGAGAGGGAAACATGGGAAAGATAGAGAGATAAATTGACTTAAGTAGTATTAAAGTAATGGTTGTTTTTTATTTCCCAAAAATGGGTGTTACTTTATATGGTATAAGAGGTGTGCAAATAAATCACATGATTAACCCATTTATGGTCACTTTACCCTACTATTTGACTAATCTCAATCATAATTACTTTATTACATAAGACATCCTCAATATTACTCATTTGTGGGGTTTCTTTTATAATAATTTTATAAAGCCAAATTGTACGGAAGAAAAACCCAAACAAAAGAAGTAAAAAGAAAGAAAAATAACATTGAAGTGCCCTCGAACATCGAGGCAATCCTTGTAAATAACTTGCGATAGATAAAAAATAAGCATTTGATTGCCTTGTACAAAGTGAAGTATATATACTACCAAACTTTTTGAGGAAGTAAAGTTGCGAGACTGATAAGGGATCCCTAACTCAATAACAATCCCATTTCCCAAAGCCAAAGAGACTCCGCTATCTGTTTGGGATAATGAGTTAATCGTCTACCCGAAAATTCTGAACTGGCATCTTCGGTTTCCTCTGGATCTAACTTGGTAGGTATTTTGAATGATCAACATATGTCCAACCTAAGCAGGTCTGAACATGTGGTTCACTATGTTAGCCTGCATAATGGCGGCTATGATATGTGAGGTTGGCTTCTCGATGGAACAATTTATCGAATTGACCGACATTCCTAAAATCCCTACTACCCTTTTTATTCCTTAACATTGGGGAAGCAGTTCAAGATAGTGGATGATCTTCTCGAAGCCAAAAAAATAGAATCAAAGATTTTTATTTATCTTCGGGTTGTGGGAGACGGAATTTGAGGAGTCTGTTAGGAGACCACATCGCATTTCCTTGAAGTGTATTAGAATAGATATATCATTACTCAACTTCTTTATACTTTGTTTATTTAATTTATTAACAATTTTTTTGTTGGGGGAAAGAGATAAAAGGAGTATCGAAGTCATTTGAGGAGCATTTAAAGGGGGCAGGTCTAATATTTTCCCGACCAAATAGTTGGGCTAGTACTTCTTGGTCTAATGGATTCCATCGTTGTTTTTCTCCGGCCAACTATGTCAAAAGCCATCTTCGGAGGGATGACTTGAAAAGATTTAAGACATCGGAGGAGCTCATAATGCCTCTTATAAAAGTTAAAATGCTTGAACAACCAGAAGCCACAAATATTCTTATTTACTTGCATGCAAGAGCTAAGGATCTGAACCATCGGATCTCTAAAATGTGATTGAGGAAGAAAATGTTGAGGATGAGGCCGAAAAGGAAAAAAATATTGAGGTTGAGACCTAACAGGTTGGTCCCGCAGAGGGTGGTGGCTCCAAAAAGACATCGAAAGAGAAACCTTCCAATATACACGTAAACGTAAAGTTGTTGAAGAGAGTGACAAAGAGACAGGAGAAAATTTGAGGCTGGGCCGAGGAAGAAGAAAATATAGCCCCCTCGGGTAATAAAACAGTCGATCATAATGTACCTTATCATTATAGATTTTTTGTTATAAAATTAAACTCTCCTTAAGTATCAACCGAAGAAACTTCTACCCAATAAAACGAGGCAACTGACACCCAAGAAGGTCAAGGAGATGATACTCAAGTTCATTTAAATTTCGAGGCCAACTCTCCATCAGAGCAATTCAATATTTACAACGTTGAATTTCTAGCCCTCTAACTTCATGAACTACTTCATCCCATAGTAATTCTTGAAAACAAAGCCAAGATATTGAATGTTTGAAAAAGATCATTATAAAGACAAGGCTTTAAGGAGAAGGTCTGAGATGAATTAGTTGGAAGAAAAAAAATCACCCGTTACAAAGAAGTTGATGTTGAATATCTTAAAAGACTCGAGACGGTGGAAGATCAGTTAAAATTGGAGCATAATACATTTGATAACGAGCGAGAAAGTTTTACTAAGGGGAATACTGAGAAGAATACACTCATCAAAACGTTCTCTGAAGGATATTACAAAACCAAATATTACTTTGAATGGGTCGTCAAGGATTTTTAAAAAGCTGATGCTGAGAAGAAAGCTCTTAATGACCAAGCTGAAGCATATAAGAACGTTGCCCTCAAAATATACGTTGGTGACTGTGTTTCTAAGTTGGAGGATATGGACGCTAAAGTTAAGTCCACCATGGTGCTGGAGTTTCATGAATATTTTCCTGACTTAAAGTTATGCAGCTTTTGGGAGCTCGTGCCTGATAAGTATCACCCAGAGGGAAATTCTTTAGAGGATGAGGAATCACCTGAAAGTTCCAATGAGTCAGAAATTGCTTCGTCTGCCTTATCGAAATATGGATCTGGGAGTACCCCTTCGGGGTGATGAGCGCTTAGTTAATATTTGTTTTTTTTTGTAAACTTGTTGTGCCTTGTGATTTTTTATGAAGTCATCGCATCATCGAGGGATTTTGTACTTTACATGTTTTATCAATAGAACTGTTCCTCTTCAGATAACTTTGCCTTAACCAACTTTTACATATCAGATAAGAAATAAATGATTTTCATCGACCAACTTATATTGGAGGATCCTCCTGGTCAATAACAAATGATAGTTGACCAACATTCGTTGGAAGACCCTTTTGGTCCAAAAATAAAAGATTGTTGACGAACATTTGGTGGAAGACCCTTTCGATCTTAAAATAAAAGATTGTTGACCAAAATTAGTTGGAGGACCATTCCAATCCAAAAATAAAAGATTATTGACCAACATTCGTTGGAAGACCCTTCCGGTCCAAAAATAAAAGATTGTAAGAATTAATTTAAAATGGAAAATAAATAATATAAATATAAATTGGCTATAAGGGTACCTCGTTATAACCTTCCTATGCCACAAAGGTAGGAAAAAGTATTGAAGAGTTTTAAGATGGTCCAGGGGTGATTATGCGATACGAGGATTACTGAGAGACGATTTTGCGATACAGAAATATCTTAGTGTCAGTTTTAGAGAGAGAAAGTCTAGATTATTAGGTTAAGTAGAGAGAGAAAGTCTCATATTATTCATCTCGGGATTTGTGAAGCGTGTGTGGTCCTTTTATAGTACAATTGCGGACCCCACACGCTTTAACTTTGACTAATTACATCTGTTGGTCCCTACATTTTATTTTCTTCCTATTTTGGCTATCTCTTTATATAGTTTGTACAATTCAGTCCTCACACAGTTTTCTCTATGCTTTTTCCTCCTATCACACTTTTCCTTTGCTATTTTCTCCTGTCAAGTTTCTTCTTTACACTTTTCTCCTTCTCTTTTATTCTTCCTTATCAGTAGCCCCCCAGTCCTAGTAAAAATTATTTTACTGGGACTGAATAATTCTCCGATTGCTCACTTCACGTATCCTCTAATAGTTACTCTTGACAAGCAAAAACCGTTTCCTCTCCGAATTTCCACAATGTCCCTCGAAACATCGAGGCCATAAGTCGCTCCTCGAAGAGTCACTCTTCGAATTTCTACAAAGCTCCTCGAACCATCGAGGCCACAAACCGACTCTTCGAACCATCGAGGCCACAAACCAACTCTTCGAGAAATTGCTCTTCGAATTTCTCCTGTTAACCGAGTAGCCCCCCAATCCTTGCACCATTTTAGGCAGATCAGCCCCCGAATGATTTCATACTAAGGCTAAAAGGGGTGCCAGGATTGATCTTAGCCATGACGTCATTTAAAGAACACCTGTGTCAGCCCCCACCATCGACTACTACCTTCTTTGGTGCTTGGCCTCCCTCGGCAGATTCGACTGCAATTATCTCCCCCGAAATCGCTCGACAAAGCTTACACAGTGATTCGCCCCCCGGAGAAATGGGTAAGGACAGGCAACACAAACACTCGTCCGGGAAGAGAAAGAAGTCCCATAAGGATAGGAAAGGCTATCATGAGCGAAACCGTGCCAGGGAGGCGCCCTTAGTTATTCGGGAACCTACTTCACCAACAGCCCTCGAGAATCTCCCTCAAAGATCTGCAAGCCCTCTTCGGATGTCTACCAGACCTCCTCGAACTTCTGTCAGTCCCCCACTAGTAGCTACAAGAACATCCACAAGCCCTCAACGGACTTCTAACAGTCCTCCCCAAAGGAACGAAGTAGATGGGTCAAGTCTGCCTTCCACTCCATCCATGACCGTTCATGGAACTCGATTTTCCCCCTCGAAAACGCTGATTACCGAGGAGGACATGCTCAATAGGCGAGATGAAAGTCGAGATAACAAAGGGAAAAAACCTGTCACAAAGCCCCTCGAACCAAAGGTGCCTACAATTCCCTCCTTAAGTTCTGTGAACATTGCAACCTCTTCATCGCAAATAATATCCGAAGAGCAAGCCCGTCGGATCGCTCCAAAATCAAAAGGGGACATAGTGCTGCCCTTGGAGCTGGACAGTATTGCCGGTCACAATATTTGGGGCATCGAAAATAAACATATGGTGGCCCTTGCCAACATCAGATACAAGTACTTTTCGAAAGAAGATGAGACGATGCTAAGGAACCGATGGTGCATCCCCTTGTACATTACCATCAGGTTCCCCTCAGAAGGAGAGATACCTTTATCAGTGAGGGACAATGATTTGGTGGTATACACAGAAATCATGAACTGGGGGTTAAGGTATCCCTTAGACCCCTTCTTCATCGAATACTTGTCGAAGATAGACCTTTGCACTTCACAGGTTGGTCTCAACATGTGGTTTACTCTGATGACCTGCATCATGGCCTCGAGGCTCTCAGGTCACGAATTTTCGTTAGAGAAACTCATTGGCCTTGCTGGTTTGGCCAGAAATCCTTACTTTCCCTTTTATTCACTGACTTTCAATCGAGGACAAAAGGTCTTGAAAGATCTACTGGAGGCTGACAAGAAATTGAGGCAGCAGTTTGTCTTTTTCTCTGGTTGCTGGGAGACCGGGTCAGAGGCCACTCCCTCAAATCCTCACAAGCTTTCTCTAATGTGGACTAATAAATGTAAGTACCCCCTCAAATTTTTGTGCCTCATTGAATTTTTGATTGTGCCTTCTCGAATATTTATGTTTCCTCAAATCTTTATGCCTCCTCGAATATTCATGTTTCCTCGAACCTTTATGCCTCCTCGAATTTTTGATTGTGATTGGTCTTGGTATTGGCTGCCTGTTGCAGCTATGACGGGGATATCCAAGCCCTATTCGGTTTATGTTGAGGGTGCCACAAATGTGTTCACCAAGCTTCGCTTGTGGGCAAATGATCAGTGGGACAACTGATTTCGTCTCTGCTTTACTGATAACAATCTTTCCATGAGTCGATTTTGGAGGCTCAATCCCCTCGACCGCATTAGTATGAGAGGGTTGATGACCCCTCCCTCGGAGCGAGAAGTGATGGAGCGGTGTAGTAAAAAAGACGTAGAGTTATACCTGCCCAAGCGCTCCCGTTCGCAGAGCCATCTCGGGGACCCTCCAGAAGATGAAGTGTTATCAACTCAACAGCTAAACCCCGAAGGGCCGGTCAACACTCAAAGGCCTCCCTCCTCGAACGATCCTGGGGCGTCGAATTCTCTTCCCTCTCCACCAAACAATACAGGGTCATTGGACTCCGTTCCTCCTCCCCCTGCTCCCATCCTACCTTCGAGAAAGGATGCCAAAAGAAGAGACAGGAAGGGTAAGGGTATTCTTCTCGAACCCATCCAAGAACAATCCG
The DNA here is from genome assembly GCA_036936605.1 of Limnanthes douglasii subsp. nivea. Taxonomy (NCBI): domain Eukaryota; kingdom Viridiplantae; phylum Streptophyta; class Magnoliopsida; order Brassicales; family Limnanthaceae; genus Limnanthes; species Limnanthes douglasii. The sequence continues at coordinate 45,846,742 of JAUPFV010000002.1, forward strand.
AGGGAGGTGAGATGCCTGAAAACAACCAGGATGTTGGTCTTGAGGAGGAGGTCCATGAAAGCGCAAGTGAACCGGAGAACAGAGGTGGCCATTCTCCTAGGGAAATTTCTCATCAATCCCCACATTCGCCCCTTACTGAGGCTTCTCATCCAGCCCCTCTCGAAAACAGTCAAAGATTAGCTCCTCTCCCTATTCCTCGGAGCAACCCTCCTTAGTTCATTGACCCAGAGACTCTTGGAGGCGGGTTTTCTGAATTTGACTATGCAACATTAGGGTCTCCTTCGAGCTCTTTCTAAGTTCCTTTGGATGATGAATTCTCACTATCCCTTCGGAAATTGCTGCACACCTCAGTGAATAGAGGAAGGAAGATGCGTCACCCTGAGAAACGCAAGAATCACTACAAGTTCAAATCGCTGCTGGCTGCCTCTCAGCTCGAGGAGGCCAGAAGCAACATACGGTGATCGAGGGCTAAGCTGATGCCTTATACGAGCGTCTCTCTGCCTCCGAGAATTATGTGATAATGCTGGAGAGGTGTTGTCAAGAGGAGAGGGACTTGTATAAGAAGAAGACTGATGCTCAAGAGCTAATGATAGCTGAGTATAAAAAGGGACATCGCTTGGCTTGTGATGGTTTCACAGAATGTACCGAGGCCCTTCGAAAGGTGACAGCAGACCGAGATCAACTATTGAGACGGGTCGAAAATTTTCCTGGACAAGTCGAGGAAGAGAAGGACAAAGCTGTGGATGCTTATGCAGCAACGTGTACAAGTAAGCTGCAAGCCCGGGATGCCACTACTCGAGCTGGTTTGCTTACCCAAATCCATGCTGAGCATCCTGAATATAACTTGGGGGCCTTTTGGAAGCTTGTCCCCTCGGAACTTCGTCCTCCCCATATAATTGTAAGTGAAAGTGAAGATTCAGAGGCTGAGGGGAGTGTCTCTTCGAAAAATTCAGACTAAGGGAAGATGCTGAAGGAGTTAATATTTTGTGTATGGCCCAATAGGGCCTCTTTTTGTAATATGACTGGAACATGTTGTACTGTGCTAATTTTACGAGACAGGTCGATTTTTGTAAGATCACTGAACAATTATTATTTCTATGCATAATTTTTCATATGTTATATTTTCAACAAAAATCCGAAAAAGCAAGTCCTTCGAACTATGATTATGACCTACTTGAAAATTTGAGGAGATGATATCTTGAGTCGCATTATTGTGATCAAATAATGATAAAGTGATATTAGATTCGAGACACACATTAGTGTGGCCCAAACATTAATAAAGGAATGTTGGATTCGAGGCACCCATTAGTGTGACCCAAATATTAATAAAGTCATATAAGATTCGAAGCACACCTTAGTGTGACCCAAATATTAATAAAGTAAAAATAAAACTCGAGGCACACATTAGTGTGACCCAAATAATAGTTCGAAGGTCCCAAAATTCGAGGCACATATTACTGTGACCCAAAGAATAGTTCGAGGGTCCCAAAATTCAAGGCACATATTACTGTGACCCAAAGAATAATTCGAAGGTCCCAAAATTCAAGGCACTTATTACTGTGACCCAAAAAATAGTTTGGAGGGACAACAATTCGAGGCACATGTTACTGTGACCCAAAAAATAGTTCGAAGGGACAACAATTCGAGGCACATGTTACTGTGACCCAAAAAATAGTTCGAAGGGACAACAATTCGAGGCACATGTTACTGTGACCCAAAAAATAGTTCGAAGGGACAACAATTCGAGGTACATGTTACTGTGACCCAAAAAATAATTAAGGCAAAGAACTCTTTGTATTTAAGGGGCTCATCGAAACACCTCATTAAAACCTTCCTGTGCCTAATAGGGTAGGAAAGAGTGTGCCCTCACCAAAGTTTGTTCTGGGGGATACAGAGAAGGGAAAAAGAAATATAATTTCAGCTAGCTCTTTTAATCAAGATACAATTTTAAATGCTCAATATTCCAAGGTAGACGGAGGTATCGCCCTTCCTTATCTTTTAATCGATATGTGTCTGGTTTATCTTTTCGGTGACCTCATAGGGGCCTTCCCAATTAGGTCCCAACTTCCCCAAACTCTTGTCTTTAGTGTGCAAGAAAAATTTGCGTAAGACCTTGTCTCCCACCTTAAAATCTCTGTGCTTTACCTTGGACGCGTATCGACTCCTCATGAGAGTTTGATAATGGAGGGATGTCAACTGTGCTTGCTGTCTCTTTTCTTCAACCAAGTCTAAAGCCAATGCTATACTCTGGTCATTTGGGTCAGAGACATGTGTTTCTATACGATGTGAGGGGAAAAGAATCTCCGGAGGGACAACGGCATCCATCCCATAGACTAAGGCAAATGGGGACACAGCAGTGGCCGTTCGGGGAGTCGTTCGGTACGCCCACAACACTTCCTGTAGATAGTCGGGCCATTTACCTGCTTTGCCTTCCAAGTTCTTCTTCAGACCATCGAGGATCGTGCGATTAGTCACTTCCACCTGCCCATTAGCCTGAGGGTGAAATGGTGCTGAAAAACATTGTCGTATGCCCCTCGATACACAGAAGCTCTGGAACTCCTTGTTATCAAACTGAGTTCCATTGTTCGTGGTGATCTGCAATGGTACACCAAAACGACAACAAATGTTAGATGTGACAAACTTGATCACATCTTTGGCCTTTGTTCTTGCCAGCGGCTCAGCCTCCACCCACTTAGAAAAATAATCGACTCCCACAATTATCGTCTGTATGCCCCTAGACGCCATTGGTAGAGGCCCAACTAGATCAATGCCCCATCTGTCAAACGGGACTTCCTCTGAAATGCTTTCCATCAACACCCCAGGTTTGTGAATCACATTAGCGTAGCGCTGGCACGTGTCACATCGTTTGACTAGATCTTTTGCGTCGCCGCGATAGTGGGCCAATAATAGCCAGCCAGGAATACCCTTCGGATTAATGCCTTGTACCCACAATGGGCAGATCCTTCACCATCGTGCAATTCGGACAAGATAATTTGTGACTCGGGCCCATTCAGACACCTCAATAATGGCCGACTCAGAGATCTTTTATACAACAATCCTCCCAACAGAAAGTAGCCATGAGACTTGAATCTAACTTTCCTAGCTTCGTACTTTTCGACCGGTAAAATGTTATGGGCCAAAAAATTAATGATAACCGTTCTCCAATCGTGCGTAATCACGTTGCTTTCCTCCGAGATGTTCATCGCGTGCTCCTCGCCAATCGAGATCGAAGGACACTCCTGAACCAAAACCCACGGGTAACCTTCCGTCCGTGAAGCGGAGGCAAGAGAATCCGGGACAACATTTAACTCTCGTCGAACATGCTCGAACTTGACTCCCTCAAATTCAGATGCCAAATCTTTCACCAGCTTCAAATACTGTATCAGCGTATCTTTTCTGGCCTCGGACTCTCCCGAGGCTTGATTTATCACCAACTGTGAGTCACTGATCAATTTAATCCTTCGAGCCCCACATATCTGAGCCAAACGCAAGCCTGCTAGAGCAGCTTCATACTCAGCTTCATTATTAGTAGCCTTAAAACCGAAACGAATGGCTTGGAACATAGCTACCCCTTTCGGGGAAGTCAGTTGGACACCTGCCCCACTTCCTGAAGTGTTCGACCCGTCATCCGTCCGTATCACCCATTCCTCTTCGTCAACCAAATCGTGCACTTCCTGTTCCCCTCTTTCCGAATGGAACTCGACCAAGAAATCGGCTAAAATTTGTGCTTTTATCACCGTTCGAGGCGCAAATGTTATGTCGAAGTCTCCCAACTTTACTGACCATTTAGTCATCCTGCCAGAGATGTCTGGCCTTTAGAGCAAACTCTTCAGAGGAAAAGTCGTCCGAACAACGATTGGGTGGGCCTGAAAGTAAGGTCTCATCTTTCGAGCTGTCGTTACCAATGCTAAAGCTACCTTCTCCAACGTGAGATATCGCTTCTCCGCATCCAGCAAACTCTTCCAATCACCATGGCTGTGTCAGTGTTCTTTGAGACAGCTTTTACCACGACATGTTTCTGGGAGTGTTTTTTGACGAACTCCAACAACATTCCGTTCTCAATTAGGGCTTGCACCTCTTTCTTCAAAGTTATGCAATCCTTGGTGTCATGCCCAATATCCTCATGATACTTACAATATTTGTTGACGCTTCTGCTTTCCCTCGGAGTCTGTATGGGAAAAGGCTTCCTGAACGGGACCGTAGATTTAGCTTTATCAAATATCGCAACAACATTTTCTGTCAACTCCGCGAAATAATCGGGTGGAACCCATTTGTTTGACATGAGTCTTGCTCCTTGATTGTAGTTTTGTTGATTGCCATAGTACTATGGGTTCGATTTTTGCCTCGGAGGATATTGACCCGTACTTTTAGTCTGAACGTTCGATCGAGGGCCCTGGGTGTTCGACTCAGTCCTTTGAAATTGATTCTGGTCCAACTGATCCCCTGACCCTTTCTACGAGGCTTGGGTGTCTTCTACCAGGATCCTTTTCTCAACTTGATCTAGCAATGCTCCAAAGGTCATCGCCTGACTTTCCGCCACCGTATCCTTCAACAACCCGGGGAGCAGACCCATCCTGAAAGCTGCAAGCGCCACCGAATCCTTGCAATATTCCATATCCGTTTTTGTCTTGACAAAGCGATTACTGTAATTTTTTAGGCTCTCCCCCACTTTCTGTTGACAATAGATGATTGTGTCTTCGTTGGCTCAGAACTTCTTGCTCCCCACAAAGTGTTGTCTGAAGATGTTCCAGAACATATCAAAATTCTTTATCGAGCCCTGAGGTAACCTGTTATACCACTTAGATGCTACTCCCTTGAAAGTATGGGAGAATGCTCTGCATGGCAGCTTATCATCGTCGTCGAAATTGATCATAAAATTCTTAAATTGCTCAATGTGATTATCCGGATCCTGTGTCCCATCGAATTTCTCTAGCTTCAAAATATCAAAGTGCTTCGGGAGATTCCCTACCAAAATATCCGGGGACAAGGGGGGAGCTCTCTAATTGTGACCCGCACGATAGACTCCGGATCTTATGTTGTCATTGCTTGGAAAGTACAAACCCTCCTCGGACGGTAAGGTATACTGGTGCTGCCATTCTGAAGTCTGAGGGCCCATATCCTCTTTCCTCTCAGCATACTTCGCATGTTCACGATATCGTTCGCCTCCTTGAGCATGGCGACCCTTCTCCCTCAGAGATTTCCTCTCAGAACTTCTTCCTCTTTGGAAATCGGTGTGTCTGCGATCATACTTTTTCTTTCTGTGGTATTTCCGCGGGGACGAGTCCGAAGAGCTATATCGAGAATAGTCACTCAGGTAAGCTGAATCTATATGTCGCCTCTCTTTCCTCCTCGGCGATTTCCGCTCGTCTCCTCGGTATCAGTCGCCCCTTTTCTTGGGACGAAGTTCGGTTTCGTGATCTTCCTTTTCGATAACCGGCTCCCTCCTTATCTCAGATCGAGGATTCTCCTGTACGAGGTTCTTTTCTGCTTTCAGCCTTTCGATCTCTAGCAGCAATTCATTTCTCTGAGCCAACAGATCTGAGTCGTCAAAGGTATTTCCGACTCGCTGGCCCCCTAGTCCCTCAGACTCCATATCGTTCCGGTAGTCATCTCCCACCAGGTTTTCCTCGCAATGGTTAACCAAGTCGTCCCCTTGGCCCTCCATGATTCTCCTCGGAATAGGAATTATTTCTAGGAAGTGATTGTCGTCAGAACGATTTTCGTTTCCCACAGACGGCGCCACTGGAGAGTTTTAAGATGGTCCAGGGGTGATTATGCGATACGAGGATTACTGAGAGACAATTTTGCGATACAGAAATATCTTAGTGTCAGTTTTAGAGAGAGAAAGTCTAGATTATTAGGTTAAGTAGAGAGAGAAAGTCTCATATTATTCATCTCGGGATTTGTGAAGCGTGTTTGGTCCTTTTATAGTACAATTGCGGACCCCACACGTTTTAATTACATCTATTGGTCCCTACATTTTATTTTCTTCTTATTTTGGCTATCTCTTTATATAGTTTGTACAATTCACTCCTCACACAGTTTTCTCTATGCTTTTTCCTCCTATCACACTTTTCCTTTGCTATTTTCTCCTGTCAAGTTTCTTCTTTACACTTTTCTCCTTGTCTTTTATTCTTCCTTATCAAGTATGACACTGATCTTTACATAATTTTAAACATATATACAAACGTTTACATTCATTCTAAATACATCTTAAGATGTTCGATGTTCCACGGGTGACAAAGATCTCTTTATTCTTTATTTTTGAATTGATACATCCCCGGCTTTAACTTCTCAGTTACATCTTCGGTGCACCACGTAAATATATGTAATATTATTGATAAAAACTGAATTAACATATTCCTCACCTCCGGAGATAAATTTGTACCAATCTTTAAAATCTTCTCATTCAAAAAAACATAGTCCTTAAAACTTTCATCGGAGACCAGAAATTCGGGGGTCTATATCAGATCATTAATATGATCAGACCCCGAGGAGGACCAGAAATTCTCTTTAATCTGATTTGAGGTCAAATCCGTTCGTTAACATTCTCTTGCCATTTTCTGGCTGCTCCTGATCATTCCTACATTTTTCCTACAACATATTTCAAGCATTGGTGAATAATTGAAGCCAATATCTGCATTCTAGACAGCCAAAACCTTCCAAATATGGCATTGTATGTGTTTGCGCATCCACCACAATGAACAATACTTCTAACTATATTCTAAATGGTTTGTGAACCAACTCCAATGTACCTTCAAATTCCCTAATTAATTTGGCAGTCACCCTAGTAAACCCTGCAATCGTCCTATCTGACCGAAGAAGTATTGGTGGGGTTATCTATCTTCTTATAAGTCATCATGAACATTATATTGGCATAACTACCGGTGTCTATCAAAATTCTTTGTATCTCGTCCCCAAAAACTTATGCCACTATTAACATAGCGTCTTCATGCGAGTCGTCCACTTCCATCATATCATCTTCAAAACAAAGCAGCGGATATGGACTTCTATATAAATATGGCGAACCGCCCATTTCTAATTGAGGTGCTAGGTTCACAACATGTTACTTTTTAGAGTAGTTGGATATTCCTAAAATTGCATCACCTCCAAAAATTGTCAGTGATTTAAAGAAAGCACATAATTCACTAACGTTTCCATTTACGACTGGCTCCTCTACCAATATGATCTTATTCCCGCTCGGTTCCAGATTTAAATATTCAAAAGAAACATTGAAAGGGTAGACAAAATCTGAAATTATCAAAGTATTCTCTTGCTTCAGAGCTGCAAGAGAATTTTTCTTAATAAATGTCAATTACCTATTTTCGATCAACACTTGTATTTTTTTTTCCAATTTCACACAATCTCTCATGTCATGCCCAACATCATCATGGTACTTACAATACATGATGCTTCTAATTTTCCTAGAAGTCTATATTGGGGTAGGTTTGCAGAATTGTATGTGATTTTGAGCCCTTTAAAAAATTATTGCTGCACATTCTGTCAATTCAATGAAATGAGGTGGTCAGACCCCCTTGTTTGACATCGGTCTGGTAGTTTTTTGTGTGTTTATAACTTGAAATTTACTCTTGGTTACGAAGGTAATTGGGTCAGTACTGTTGGACGAACAATGGTTGTCAGAAGTAGGTTGTTGTGTGTCACCATCAGAGATTGGTGGAACTGCTTCCAATAATTTGTGTCATAGAATCCATTTCCGCCGTTTGTGTCTCTTCCACCAAAGTTATATTCTCTACTTAATCCAAAAAAGTCCAAAACATCATGACCTATTTCTCCGCGATGTTATCCTTCAAAACACCGGGGATAAGTCCCGTTCAGAAAGGTGCCAACGCTACTTGATCTTCGCAACTATCCGTGTCGGTTTTAGTCTTGATAAAACGATTGGTATAATCCTTGAGGCTTTCCCCCACTTTATTTCTGTAATAAACTATTTTACCTCTATTTGCCTGAATTTTTTTGCTTCCCACAAAGTGTTGGCAGAAGATATTTCAAAACATGTCAAAAAAATTGATACAGTTATGCAGCAGACGGTTATACCAATTCGAGATAACATTCTTGAATGTTTGGGGAGAAATACACACATAACAATTTATCATCATCCCCGTAATTAATCATAATATTGTTTGTTGTGGCTATCTGCATCTTGAGTCCCATCAAACTTTTTTAACTTTAAGATATCAAATCGCTTTGATAAGTTCCCCGACAAGATTTCCGTGGAGAGAGGAGACGACCTCCAATTGTGACTAGTCTTATGCATACTGCCCCGAGGCCTTCATTCACAGCAGTATACAATCCCTCTTCGGACGGGTACGTGAACTGGTTACTCACGCGATATTCAAAACTATGACTTCCCGATAGGATTTATACATGCAGCGCAACTTGCTCATTTTTAGCGAGAGTTACAACCTTATCTCATTCCTCGGACCCAAGCCTTATTTTCGCTTGATCATTTATTTTTCTAGAATAATAACTTTGTCTCTGATGTATTTCATACCTATCCTTGTTCGATGAGCATCCTCCAATTTATATTTTTCAGTTATCTTCTCCTTTCGAACCTCCGACCTAAGCCTTTTTGAATTAAAAACTCCATAATTCTCTGCATTTAACCTCTCTATATCTTCTATAAGTTCTTCCCTCTTAACTACTAAGGCAGACTCCTCGAGTAGCTCATCGTGCCGACAATACAATAATGGCTTTGGATAAGCGATTCTGAGTACCAATCGGTTTCCACATACAGTACCAATAATAGTTCCAAATATTTTTAGTGAGATTACTTGTTTAAGCTATGTTTGGAGGAGAATATTTAGAGAGGCAAATGCGAGAAAGCTAGAGATATAAATTGATTAAAGTACGAATAAAGTAATGATTGTTTTTTTACTTCCCAAAAAGAGGTGTTGCTTTATGTACAAGAGGTGAGCCCATAAATCACATGATTATCCCATTTGTGGTCACTTTACTCCACTATTTTACTAATCTCAACCATAATTAATATTTATTACACAAGAGTCTCTTAATGTTCATCATTTGTTGGATATCTTTTACAAGACTTTTATAAAGCCAAATTATCCCCCTCAATTTAAGGTTTTGAATATTGTTCCAAATATTGTTTCTCTCATCAATAATGATATAAAGTATTAAAGTTATTTTTAAAGACTTTATGAAAAAAAATTAGAATAAAATTTTGTTTTTACTACTTATGATCTATAAATAGCTGGTCAAAATAAATTAGTGAACAATTGTTTTTTCTTTTTTATTATGTGTTATCACTAAAATAAACTTGAAATTATGGTAATATTGTTTTTCATATGTTAAATTTATTTGCTGACAATAGAAGCACACATTATGTAATAAATGTTATCATTTCAATTTTTTTATGATTTAAAATATTTTAATTTTTAGATTTAACTATTTCACTTTTGACTGAACGTGTGAGTATAGATGTAAAAAAATTATTTTTGTTAAAATAATTCATAAAAAATTAATTTTTATATTAAAATAAGATTAAATAATATATTCATTAACATAAAAAATGATTTTAAGAAGAGATTGAGATTAGTTACACTTCATGATGGATCGTTTTCCAAAGATCAAAACTCTTATTTCGGGATGATAGATCGTTTTGAACGGTATAACATATCAATAATAACGTTAACATACATGATGTACCATGCGAATATAATGGCGGTACTAGTTTTAATGTTGCTAGTTTGTATTCTTTGACTTGAATAATTGTTTTTAAAAATACTTACTAGTAGAAAGATAATGATGCAAACCAAATAATTTAACATTGAAATCATACACGCAGGAACAAAAGAGACGATGGTGCAAAACTTTGTTACTACAGCTATCCAGACCTTGCAAAACTTCCCTTTCCACCAGACTGCCATCGCCTCCCCTCCTTACTCAACCATTCTGGCTCTACTGTGATACACATGTCTAGCCATGCAACCTCTGTCCAACCACGCCTCAACCCTATCCTTCTGCCGTCGGGTTTCCCTGAATCGTTTCCTGGACGAAACAGTAAGGGACACACCATCTCTAGACCATCCAAAACCTTTAGACCCCTTGGCATCAGGCCAACCTCCACTGTCCAAAACCTCCGTTATCCCACCCCACCTTACCAACAAGTCTGCTCCCCTAGTGAACATGTACCACTCTACTCTTGCCTCATCCTTCAAATCCTGGGCAAATGTTGTAGCACCCGAATCTGACCCCAAACCTCATATGGCGCTTAAGAAGACTAACGAAATCATCGTTGGCAATGACACCCTCATGTTCCTTGAGGACGCCTTCTCTGGAGACTAGGACGAGTGGAACAAATGCCTCTCAGGATATTTCCTCTCCAAGAGAAGAGCCACTTCGCACGTTCAGTCCCTGGCCAACCAAATCTGGGGTTCTCTGGGGCTCCAAGAATGCAAACCTACCCCATCTGGCCAGTATTTCTTCCGTTTCTCTACCGCGGATAACGCTACCGAGGTCCTGGAACGTGCCCCTTGGTTCTTCAGCAGCCATCCGGTCTTCCTCAAGTGTTGGGCTCCCAAGGAAAGCTTAGAACGTGAAGCCCTGAAGACTATCCCTCTGTGGGTTAAATTCCACGGCATGCCTCACGAACTATGGACTGAAAAGGGGCTGAGCATCCTAGGTAGCGCGTTGGGAATACCGATTTATATCGACATCCAAACTGCCAACCGTACTCGCCGCAGCTACGCCAGAATCTGCATCGTCATGCAAGCCTCAACATCTTATCTATCGTCCATCACTATAGGTTGCCTGAGCAAGAAGCATATCATACAGATCGAGTTCCAGGACCTCCCCACGATCTGTACGAGATGCATATCCTTTGGCCACGCTGCAGCTGGCTGTTTCAGCCCTTCTGACCACCAATCTCAGCCTTCTAGAAGACCAGGAAAGGAACCAATGATAGACAACCCAACTGTCACCCTCTCGGACTCTAGTGGAAGCGAATTGTACACTCTGGCCAGCTACAACAACCTTCACCACATGGCTATTGGAAGAATTTGGACAAAAAGCCAGGTCATAGCCAGCATAAACTCAGCATCCGGCCAACTAGGACCGCCCGACAAAGAAGCCTCACCAGCAGAAATCACCTCCCCTCGAGCAAACCAAGGACCAGCAAAAGTTAAACTGAGTATTTATGGGGTAACTCCCAAAATGTTTAGTTCCTAATCCTTCCCTTTTTATTGTTTTAAAATATTTTAATTATGAAAGTTGCTTGTTGGAATGTTCGTGGGCTCAATGATCCTGTCCGTCAAAAGGACGTCCGGGATTTTGTCTTTTCTAATAGCATCAATATCATTTGCTTGCTAGAAACTAAAGTAAATACCAATAACATTAATCCTATTATGAAAGCCATGCTCCCATGGTGGGATTTTACCACAAACCAATATGATCATTATTATGGACGTATTTGCATTGCATGGAACCCTAGTTTTTTCAAAAGTATCATCTTGAAGTCTTCCCCGCAACTCATTCATTCCAAAATCACCTGGACTTCACAGAAAACTAACTTTTTCTCTACCACCATTTATGGCTTCAATGACCCCCCATGACCGCCTTCCCCTATGGGGAGACCTCCAATATATAACCCAAACTGCCTCCTCCCTCCCTTGGGTAGTTCTTGGGGGTTTCAATACCATCTGCAGTCAGTAGCGTAGCCAGGATTTGATCCTTGTGGTGTCCTGGCATACATCTTCAGTGCATTCATTTTTTACTAAAAATGTTCCGGAATATATAAAAATAATTTTTTTTGAAAAAATAAGAACAAAATTTATGGGTAAACACCTAGAAATAGAGCTAAAGAAGTGAGAGATAAAAAGATATTAAATTCTAGAACTATTAATACAAATACTCCAATATATATATAAAAATAAAATTTCTTTACAAAAATGAGAAAGAAAATTATGTGTAAACACCTAGAAATAGAGTTAAAGAAGTGAGAGATAAAACTCTAGAATGGTGGGAAGAAGGGTGGGTTGTCAAAAGAAAAAATAGTAGGTAAAATAGCAGTATCGGTAGAATGGTGAGAAGAAGGGTGGAGTGGGTAAAATATCAGTATCGGTAGAATGGTGAGAAGAAGGGTGGGTTATAAAAAGAAAAAATAGTGGGTAAAAATAGTATCGGTAGAATGATGAGAAGAAGGGTGGGTTATAAAAAGAAAAAATAGTGGGTAAAAATAGAAGTGAAAAAGGGTGGGTTATAAAAAGAAAAAATAGTGGGTAAAAATAGAAGTAGCTGAGGTTCGAACGCTTGACGTATGGGTTCCTACCTTGACTTTCACCGATGGGATAGGAATTATTTTAACCTTTTAGTACGCTTATTAGTAATATATATAAAACTAGTGGGTTCCTAGGAACCCATGGAACCCACTATAGCTCCGCCAGTGTCTGCGTCCCCATGAAAGATCCACCAATGATTCCTGTTGGAATAGCTCAATAAACTCTTTTAATGATTGCTGCCATCTTTGTAACATAGATGACCTCCGATCCTCGGGTTTCCAATTTTCCTGGTTCAACCACCAATTGGATAACCCCATTTCTTCCCGGCTTGATAGAGCTCTGGTTAATGATCTCTGGGACAATACCTTCCCTAATTTCTTTGCCCACCTCGATCCTCCCCGCACCTCAATCACACCCCCATTATCCTTTTCCTTTCTGCCCCCTACATCCCCAAACCCAAACCTTTTAAATTCTTCAACGCGTGGACCCTTCATCCCAGCTTCCTTGAGACGGTCTCTAGCAGCTGGTCCCTCCCTAGTCACAACCACCCCATGAAAGTTATTGTTATAAAGCTCGCCCGCCTTGCTCCCATCCTGGAATCCCTTAATAGAAGAGAGTTTAGTGAAATCAGCCTTAGAGTAGACGCTGCCCAATTGAATTTAGTCCAAGCCCAGATTGACCTGGCCTCCAACCCATCCAACCCCTCCCTCATCCTCTCCAAGAGAGAAGCCGCCAAAAACTATATTTTCTATAGTCGTGCGGAGGAATCTTTTCTCAAATAAAAGTCTAGAGAAACTTGGCTCAAGTTAGGTGATAAAAAACACGAATTTCTTTCATAACAACATAAAAGCCCGTCGCGCTCGGAACAAAATTCTCTCAGTTTCTACTCCTGAAGGTCGATCCAGTTCCAACCCTAGGGTAATTTTATTAACATTCCTCTCCCACTTTCAAAACCTCCTCGGTTCTCCTAGCCCGTCTGGCTATCCCGGGCTCATGAAAGTCCATCCCTTCTTAACAAAGTTGTTTCCCCCTCGGATAAGACCAATATGACCAAGCCTGTCTCTCACTCTGAAATCAAGGTAGCCCTCTTTGACATCGATAGTGACAAAGCTCCAGGCCGTGACGGCTTTAGTGCAGGTGTCTTCAAAACCTGCTGGGATATTGTGGGCCATGACATCTGCACTGCCATCCAACATTTCTTCCAATATGAACAAATGGATTCTGACTAGAATAAAACCCTTATTGCTCTTATCTCGAAAACTGACACTCCATCCTCTCCCTCTGACTACCGCCCCATCTCATGTTGTAATGTCATTTACAAGATTATATCTAATAGGCTGAAGCCTACTCTCTCTTACCTTATCGACCCGTCCGAATCTGACTTTATCCCGGGCCGCTCAATAGCTGATAACATCCTCCTCACCCAAGACCTCTTGCATGGCTACCATACTAACCACAAAGGTCCCAGCTGCACGCTAAAAAATAATCTTATGAAAGCCTTCGATAATGTCCACTGGGAGCTGATTCTGGATGCTCTCTATGCGATGGATTTTCCCATATAAATGATAGACTGGATAATCCACTACATCACTATTCCCTCTTTCGAGTTTAGTATAAACGGAAACCCTACGAATTCTTTTCCAGAGAAAATAGGCCTCCGCCAAGGAGACCCCTCATCCCTATATATCTTTGTAATTGTTATGCAGGTTCTCTCTCGCATCCTCCAACATAAGAGCCAGGACCCCCGATTTGGATTTCATTAGAAATGCCACTCGCTAAAAATCATCAACCTATGTTTTGCCGACGATCTCATGATCTTCTGTAGGGCCACCATCAAATCAGTCCAACTCATCCATGAGGGCCTTCAAGAGTTTGCATCGCTTTTGGGTCTCCATCTAAACCCGACAAAAAGCCAAGTCTTTTTATCGGGAGCCTCACCTAACGAGAAACATGCCATTCTCCAGCTCCTTGGTTTTAGTGAAGGCACTCTTCCAGTCCGTTATCTGGGAGTCCCCATCATCACGACCAGACTCACGTACAATGACTGCAGGCCTCTCTTCACTATGATCACCAACCGAATCAACTCTTGGACAACGAAGCACCTTTCTTACGCGGGCCGCCTGTAGCTCATTAAATCCGTTCTCTTTGCCAGCCAAGTCTACTGGTCTTCAATCTTTATCCTCCCGGTCTGAGTGCTTAGGGAACTAGCGCAATTCCTAAGACGTTTCCTTTGGTCAGGATCATATATGAAGATTTTGGGGGCCAAAGTGGCTTGGAAAAGAATCACCTTGCCCAACACGGAGGGCGACCTTGGGATCCCAAACCTTAAAATTTGGAATTAAGCGGCCGCTCTAAATTTGTTTTGGTCCATCCTCACGAAGAACCCAAACTCTTTGTGGACCCAATGGACCATTGAGGAAAAGATAAAAAACAAAAACTTATAGACAATTCCTATTCCAACCAATTCAAGCTGGGGATGGCGAAAAATCCTAAAGGTGAGACCGCTCGCCTCAGGCCTTTATAAAGTGGCAATTGGGAATGGCTCAAAAACCTCTATATGGTTCAACCCTTGGCTTTTCCCATATTCCCTCATAAACTGCTTTGGACTCAGCATCACCAATCTATCCCGTCTTCGCAACCTCTCCTTAATCTCGGACCTCAACCTCAATGGCAGCTGGCACTGGCCCTCCCAAACAAGGGCCCACAACCGTCACTTGCTTTCTCACTTGTCAGATATCAGGAACGCCCTCGCCACCCTCCTCCCTACCTCTGCGGACGACATCTTCTTATGGACCCCCAACAAATCTAAACCCCTATTTACCATCAACAGTGCTTACTTCGCCATTCACCCTTCTAGGGATAAAGTAGCATGAAGCTCCCTTATCTGGAACAAGTTCTCAATCCCGAGGAACTCCTTCATCTCGTGGTTGGTCATTCAGAACAAACTGTACACCCAAGATAAGCTCATTAGTTGGGGTATAGCTTCCCCCCTGATTGTGTCCTCTGCTCAGCATCGCCGGAAATCCTCGACTACATTATAATCGAATGCCCCTTCGCAACCTCAATCTGGGAAAACATCTGCAACTAATTATTGATACCATCTCACCCGACCTGCTGGAACTCTTGGGTTGTAGAAGCCTGCAGATGGCCTACATCAAACTCCAACTCCTCTCATTGGCGCACTTCTTTCTGCACTACCATCTACTATATCTGGCAAGCGCATAATACCTGAATCTTCAACAACAATACATCCATTGGTTCTAGTATAGCTCACCGGATCCTCTCGGGCCTTAAATATCGTTTTTTCAACACAAATATATCTCTCCCTTTGTAATCCTCTTGTCATTAATGTAATAGTTCTACTAGGCTAAAATGATCCACAATGTACCATGGTCTTAGTACCATCAGAAACCATTGTATATTTTTTATTATTAATTTAAAAGTTTTTTATAAAAAAAAGATTTTGATATTAATAATCTAATTACATAATTTAAATCCAACGTTTCATCAAATAACTAAATATACAACTATTTGTATATTTAAAAACAAAAATGAACTTGAAAGAATAAATGAAGCTTACTCCAACTTCTTTTTCTAATTAAAGAGACTTTTTATAATTAATATTAGAAAAAATCATCATCAATTTGGTCTAAATATTTAAAAATCAATTATTGATTAATTTAAAAACATACAAATATAAATTATTTAATATAAAAGTTTTTATAAAATTATTTAATTATATAAATTCTATATAATATACTTTTCTTATTTTCTAAATTTATTTTATTTCACTTGCATTTTTTATTTATAGTAATTATTTATAATACCAAAGGTGAAATTTAAATATATTTTTGTTTTTTTCTCTTTTAAATTAGGCTATGAAAATTTAATAAATAATTAATAAGTTGAAATAAATATATTATTATAATATTTTTTTGTTAAAAAACTAGGTATATGATAAAAATTCAATCGAAAATACTAAATTAAATGTGTAGAACATTTATAATTTTATTGATCGGATAAAGTTTTTATGTTTTTTTTGTAATGGTCCAAATTATATATATGTTCATCGTAGATTGGTTTTGAACCGTAATTCGTCTCTACTATTGATTTTGGTAACATATATTTTTTTTATACTCAAAATGCATGGTCCAAGCTTATTGAAAGTTTATTGATTATCCAAATTCAATAAAATTAAAAGAGTTGTTAAACTGCCTTTTGCAGTTGTATTTAAAAATTATCACTTATAAAAAAATATTTAAAAATACAATTAATTACGTTTTATGCTATTATTTACCCCATGAAGTTTCCAAAAGCACATATAATCTAACACAACATTTTACTTTATAAAACTTACGAAAATCATAAAAAAATTATAAACCTAAACTTTATAGTATTCCAAATTTAGAAAATTTAAAAGCCATAGTCGAAATAGTAACAAAATCTGTTTTTCTACTAACAAACATGAACATGGAAGAGCTATACATCCTTCTATCTTTTTGTTTTTTTTTAAAGTGTGATTTTAAAATATAAAAAAATGCTCGATTCCACTAGACGATCACGCTTAGGTAGTTTTTCATCGCCATCGTTCTCATGGAGAAGATGATATTTTTTGCCAACATCATCGTATCCGCTATGACATTGACGGATTGACATGTATCAATCTTTTTTTTAATTTGATAACATTAATCTTGTAATTTTTTTCTCTTTTTATAATTTTTTAGTACGTTATCAATGACTAAAGACAAATACTAACTAAAAATAATATCAATATATAATAAAATAAAACACTCATAGTGATTTGTAAAACCTTTCTAATAACTAAGATATAAATATGTTATTTTACAAATAAGTAATAAAGTGCTTGGTATGTATGTTACACTAGCCTTCAAGGTAAGGAATGACATTTTAATTAATAGTTTTAGTTTAAACTTTTTTTAGTTTTAGTTTTAGTTTTAATTCTTTTAATTTGAGGTGAAAAAATAAAAATTATGTTTAAAAAGATAAAATAGAGAGAATGAAGAAGAAGTTTTTTCCAAAAAAAGTAATGGTAACATCACGAAATAATTATATTTATACGTTTTTTTTAAAACAATAGATAAAAATATAAAAAATAATAACTTCACTAGTAATTTCAGCGTTTTTAGTACCACTTCATAGAGTAATTTTATTTTTTACCATTTCTAATCCCTACACATATTGATTAATGAAAGGGATATGCTATATCTTATACTCTTTCTGTTGGATCTATCACCTAAAAAATTTAAAATTTTATTGATCATTTAAAATACCAATTTTAGCTCTCACTAGCAATTTCTCTTTCTTTTTCTCTCTCTTTTATCTCTTTCCATGATTCCATCAACATATGCAAGATTTTGGTTATTTTTATATGATATCTCAATTTGTTTTGGTAAAGTAATTATCCATTTACGATAAATTACAACTGCATTTCATAAAATTCACACTAATCTATGATTTTGAGACAAAAACCACAAACATAAATTTTTTTAATAATAAAATAATTTTTTATGAAGATGAAGTTTATCTCCAAACCTGATTGATTTTTTTTTCTATGATTTATTAAGGACAAACAATTGAATAATTAAAAAATAATAGTCTTTTAACTATATAAATAAACTTTAATCTTGTTCACAAAATTATTGTCTTTCTCTTTGTAACTCTAAAATTAGACCTTAACCCACTTCATAAAATTCACATACACCAAAATAAATACAATAAACAACAAATTGTAACTAATACAAAATATATAAATCGGTAAAAATATGAAAAAAAAGAAAAAACCAAAAGTTGTAAATAAATGAAAAATAATGAATTTAATGGTTCCCACATAATATATTTCATTATATATAAAAATAAATTTTATTTTATTAATATTCTAAAAGTTAAGAAATAATAATTATATAATAAATATAATATATTCTTTGTTATTACATTATTAATGGAAGATAAGAACAAGTAAGTTCTGAAGTGAGATTTGTATAATAAGTAGTTCGGTAGATGAGTATTTTGAGAAGTTTTGAGTGTAAATGAGAGAAAAAAATGTGAAATCTAACAATTTTTATTTATAATTTTTTTTTTCAAAAAAATAAAAAATGGTAAAATTATCCTAAATTCAGGATCCAGTAATGCAAGATCAAAAAAGCAAATCGAAATCTAACAAGCTTTTAATGAAATGTTACGACATGAGACCATCTTAGTACTTCGATTTTATTTACTTTTCTATACATTCTCGAACTACGTGACATTACTTCTATCAATCTTTTTCTTTCTCAAACTAATAGATTTATGTTTCATTAATTATTCATATCCATTGATGTATAATGGATAGGCATAATCAAAATTAATTTTAGTAATCTTTTATTTATTAATTATTACCGACCTCTTGTTTTTGTTAGTATTAAATTATTTTAAAACTTGTCTAATACAATTAATATTTTATTGATCATTAGTACCATTTGTTATTTTTCATGTTTTCTTCTTCGAATCTAAACTTTTATATGAGACATCAAACAAAAAAACTTCAACCTATCACTATTAAACTCACAACCATCACTCTCTATTGCATCACCCACTTCTTCCATTCATCCTACTTTGAACCCACTTTCTTAAAGTTTCCCTTCGAATCATAGATTAGGTGTTAGCCGCCCTCTCTCCATCAACTCTCATTGCACCACTTCACTACATTCCCATAAAAATGATGGAAGAGGTATATGTGGGAGAAAATTCAAAGATAACCTATATATCCAACAACTTAGGAACCCTAACGTTTTTTAACCCTACACCTTAATCCCATCTTCTCCTCTCCTTTGATACAACCAACTCCACCAAACCATCATTTTCCCTTGTTCCTCCAACTCTTAAGGTCTTTCTCATATATCTAACTATTCTATCAATTATTCCTCATTTATTCCCTCTTATTGGGTTACCATAGTTTTGTACTCCATCAAGACCTCGATCCCTCTCGTCCTTGAAGTTCTCCAAAACGAATTTGAAGATAATTCTTTGCTTATAGACGATGATATTATCCTTGGTACTCCGGAATCTTGACGTTCTTTCTTATTTCACTGGGGAATCCCCAAATCTTTCTCAACTCAAAACTAATGTGGTTGTCATATCGGGTAACTTGGTCATGAGGAATTCAAATGCATTCTCGAAGGGTATTCTACATCAATTTTAGCTCGAATAATAGTGCTAAGAATATCCTTGAAAAAGCTCATTGGAAATTTTGTGATATTCTCTTAGTCCTCATGAATTCGGAACCTTTATCTACCCTATTCAAGGATCCCCTTAAAGAGATTCTGATTTGGGTTAAAAACTTTAAAATCCCCTTATAACTTTGGACAGTTAAGGCTCTAGGCCACATCAAATATGTGTTGGGAACTCCCCTCTATGTCAACAAGTATACTGATCGTAGAGACAAGCTCAAATTTCCCGTAATTGTGTTTTGATTGAGGCGGGCACCCTTATGCGTACTTTGATTGAGTACGAATGCATGAGTAAACTCATCTTGGTTAAAATCGAGTACCATGTCCTTATCCCTCAATGCTCAATTTTCATTATGTTTGGTCACAACTCCATGAATTGTTCAGCCTCCTTTTCTGCTACTCTCCCTCTCACTTGTCATTTCCTTTAGACTCATCCCTCTCTGATAACCTCCTTTGAGTCTGACCTCTATGAGTAGAAGACTTCTTATTATATCCCTTCGTCTGAGCTTGTTGCAGATAAAAGTATAGAAAAAGTAGACTCTCTGTTGTGTAGATCCACCCATCGTAAAGAGGCCCATTCCGACCTTATGACTTTACTCCCCGACAAGGAAACTACCTAACCATTTGTAAGTACCACTTTTATGTTTATCGCTTCTTGGAATGTGTGTGGGTTAAATCATCCCGTTAGGAAAAAAGATTTTAATGATTTCATTATGAGTATAATATATCTGTCATGATCATCGTTGAAACTAATGTCCGCTCCCACAAAGTTATTCCTATTATTAGTTGTTAAGTGTGGATATTGTTTTTCGAGAGAGAAAGTAAAAAAAGAGTTTACTTGTAGAGAGATAAAGTAGTATCAATTTAATGAAAAAGTATCACTCTTTATTTATTGCCTCAACCTTTATTTATAGGCGCGCCACACTTAGTTTAACTGAATCAGTTATACAAAGATATAAATTACATTTCAACCCTACATATTTATAAGTAGTTTAAATACCCTATTTCAACTATACAATTCATCATATACAACCTTAGTTGTATTACATTTAGACCCCAACAATTCATATCCTTATGAGTAACCCTCCTAGTTCTTATGAAGGTTAGTGAATAAGAACTAATAATCATCGGAAATCATGGTAGGTAACGATTTTTACTTGCAAAAATCTAATTTGCTTCGAATTAGATCTTCTCATCCCATTGTCAAAAATAATTTCTCTCAACAGTTATGGTCCTCGAATACATACACATTCAGATTTTTCCTCGAATATAAATCATTTTCAACTGATTTAAGAATGCTAGGTCATATACTTTTCTTCCTCGAATAATCTTGTACTCATGTTCACTTCGAAGCTGGCTTGACCCTTTGTTCCTGCTTCAAATATTGAGACATAGAATCATTAGCTGGCCTTTTTGTAACAGTTGGAAACATTTGGAATAGTCTAGTACGCATGTGATGACTCATTGGGCTTGCCATTAGGTCTGACAACTAACAAGTGTCACATTATTCATTTACAAGTAACCGTTTGACATTCCCTCTTTTTACCCAATAATCAGCATCACCTCTCCAACTTCTCTGACCACTTTCTCTTTCTTATCTACTTTATAAATACTCCCTCACTCATTATTTATGTTTTAAAAATACATTTTAGTGACAGAAAGTAATCTTTTTCCTGAGAGAATCCTTAGCTACCTTCATCTAAGAACCTAATTTATTAGCTTTCTTCATCTGAAAAACCAATTTCTTGGCTACCTTCACCAGAAAACTCATATTTCCTAGCTAATCTTCAAATTTTTATAAACAAGATTCTTCTTCATCTTAGTTTATGAAAAAATCCCCACATACCAAAAACCTAATTTTTGGCTTTTACGATTACTCGTGTATTAGTGAGAGAGCTGCTGAGTATAAAGTTACAGGAGTAATACACAATTCTCCTCAATTTTCTACTAAAACTATTGTTTACTGTAATTTCAACCCTGATCAAAGTTCCCATGAGTTTCAGAGTTCATTCAACCCTAAAAGAAACCATTTACCAAAATCATCACCTCGAAATTCTTCTCTAGTCGTTTTTGGCTCAACATTTGTTTCTCTTTAGAAAAACCGTAAAGTAACACAAAATACATCTACTCACGGGAGACCATAATTTTTTTATCACCATTAATTCTTATCCACCTCGAGCATTACGCAAGAAGGCTCATTGGATTCAGCCAAAAGCTCATTCCCTCCCAAAATATTCATGTTAAAAAGAAAGCATTCATAGCTATGGGAGACCTTGAGGCTGACAACACTTCACAATATTCTGCCCAAAACATTGCTCATAACATCATAAATAACCCTACACCACCATCTCCTCCCATGAGGGAGATTGTTGAGACCAACTTCGAGTCACAATAAACTCCCTTGAATACTCAAGAAGAATATTAAGCGTCCAACCCGAATCCTCCTCAAATAATAGATGAAGCTTCTGAATAAGAAGCTGATTCAAAGGAAACTATGTCAAAAATCGAGGCTAAAGAAAGTGAGGCTGCATCTGATACTGAAGACGATACTTCGAAGAAAAAGGCACCCAAGAAAAACGAAAAGAAAAAGAAGGCTCTAGTTGAAATTCCCGAGGATGTTGCTGCCTCAATAAGTATGAATTTAAAATCACTCATCCTTGAATACATCATGGCGCTGAAAAATATGAAATATTTTTATTACAGTGATGTTCAAGCTGGTCGTCAAAAAACGCAATGGGGATGCCATATAACATAATGCTTCGACTACCAAAAGAGGGGGAAATTCCACTTGATTTTGGAGCAAATGAATTGGTGGTCTATCATGAGATCATCTATTGGGGTCTTCGGTTCCCACTAGATCCGATGATAGTGGAGCACTTCGAAATCCTAGACCTCTGTCCAACACAAGAGACACCAAATTTGTGGTTCACACTCCCGCCAGTGATTATAGATTCTAGACTAAGCCAAACCCCTCTCTCCATCAAATACTTCCACGTCATAACTAGAATTTGAAGCGACCTGTACTGCCCTTTTACTATCTTACACTTGTGGATGATTTCAAAATAATCGATGATCTGCTTAAAGCTGATAAATTCTAGAAGCAAAGGGTTGTCTTCATATTTGGAGCTTGGAAGAATGTGAAAAAATTATCCAAAGAGGACCCTTCAAAACTCAACCTTGTTTAGAGAATCAACAACGATTTTTCTTATTTTTTCTTCTGATCTTTCATAATTTGAATTAAGTTTTCACATGTATTGCTACTATACTCAGGAATTTCGAAGAGGTACAGCAGTCGCACGAAGGATGCTAAATATAGTTTTTCCAAGTTTGTCACTTGGGCAGAAAATGAATGAGGCAATGGGTTCCACTCAGCTTTTCTACCCATAAAATTCATCAATGGTCATTTGTGGAGGATCTCCCTGGGTTCCGACCTCCCTGAAAATTTAATGGATCCACCAAACCCAGAGGTTGTTATAAAGATATTGATAGCACATGATGGTAGGGTTACTTTGCTTGTGCAAAACAAATCTGAAAGTCATATGCCCTCGAAAAAGAAAAGGAAAAAAAAACAGCTAGTACATCTGGTGTTAGCCCTTCAACTAATCCGAAGCCACAAAATAAGGAGACTAAAACCAAAAAGAAATCAACTGAAAGTATCCTTCCAAAAATTAAAAAATAAGTCGAGGCTGAACCTTCTTCTTCTTCAAAAAAACTGTTGTCTCAAAGAAAAAAAGTACTTCAAAAACTCCACTAGTTAAGAGAGAAGGAAAGAATTATGAAGAAACTGTCTCAGAAGTGCCTCATTCCGAAGCTGAAGAAACTAAAATAGAAGATAACCGAAGAGAAACTGTAGTGGAAGATCACCGAGGAGATGACCACTTTATTCCTGACGAGCCCATTAGTACTGAAGATCTTCAAGACCTATACCAAGATATGGATCCAAGGGTCCAACAGATCTAAGAAGAACTTTAACAAATTGGCCATCAGGTTACTGCTCTTCTTTCGCCTGAAATTTTGAACTCAGACATTCCCATGGCTTCCTCATCTTCTGCTCTAATTCCTTACAATAAACAAAGGTTCATTCATATCCAAAGCCATCCGAAGAATGTTTACTTGTATTGCAACCTTGTTTCAATCTTGAAACAACAACAAAAGCATTATGCACAGAAGTAAACTCCACTCGAATCCATTTGGAAACCATGGCTAAAGATATAGTTTGATGTAAAAATGATGCTGCTGCGGAGAAAAGGATGAGAGAAATATTTGGCAAACAAATCGATAAGCAATTTCATGTGTTCCAGGCTGACAGGTCAGAATTTATTAAAAGAGCCATCCACCTCAAACGTCATCTACGCCCTGTGCATGAACAAAAAACAAAAGAGCTTAAGACTTCTTATCAAGTTAAGATGGATGAAATTAAAGCTAAACATGCCATGGATATATCTGAGGAGTAGAAAAGATACTCCTCTCCTTAAGATTCTCTAAACAAGAGAGAATGAGAAAAGAAGAAGCGTAGTGATGATATGACTGCATTCAAGACAACACTCGAAGAAGAAAAAGAAGACGTTGTGCAAATTGTCAAGACTCAGCGTGGACGAGACACCTTAGCTGTAATAAAAAATGTCGAGAAGCAACAAACAATTACTTTGCTCTACGAATTCCATAGCTTTCCCAAAAGAAAATCTGTCAAGCTTTTGGGGATTAATCCCCATAGATAATCGCCATAGTGAAGCTTTCAACCATGTTCCAACTCGTTCTTCCAAAGAGACAGAGTCAGAAGAGAATGAAAATTCCACTGAGCAAGAAGGATATTTATCTGAAGAGAACTCTGAAGAGAATGATTGATTGTTGTTTCTTTTTTTTCTATATTTTGAAGTCATCTTTTTTTGTTGATGACTTATTTTTGTGAATGCTTAAATTCTTGGCATTTAAAAACATCTTTTTGTAAGATCGGAATATAATATTCAATGAAAAAATAAAAATAATACATTTAGAAAATGTTAGCAACTCGAATACAAATATTGCGTTTAAAAGAATGTAGCACCTCAAATATAATGAGTGTGTTTAGAGAACGTAGCACCTCAAATAAATCTAGTGCGTTTAAGGAATGTAGCACCTCAAATATAATGAGTGTGCTTAGAGAATGTAGCTCCTCGAATATAATTAGTGCGTTTAGAGAACGTAACACCTGAAATATAATTAGTTACTATTGATCAACAACTTCAAAGATGATCAGTCTTTGACGAGTTACCAAGATAATATAAATACTTGTAATTAAAACAACCACTAACCAAAAAAGAATTTTATTAGTAACCTCGAATATGTACATGACACCTCATTAAAACCTCCATGGGCCAACAGGGTAGGAAAGAGTGTGTCAATTATTTAAAAAATTCCTAAAAAGAAAAAATTCATTCCCAATATAGTTTTAAATGTTATATATTCCAAGGTTGTTGAAGTATCATTCCCTACTCATCACAGAGGCGTACGTACCCGACTTTATTTTCTCAATCACCATATAAGAACCCTCCCAATTTAGGGCCATCTTTCCAAGTCGTTTGTCCTTTTTATAATAATTTCCTTAAAACTTTGTCACGTACTTTAAAATCCATCATTCTCACATTCAAATTATAGAGACTCCTCATCAAATTTTGGTAATGAGTCATATTCAAATGTGCTCAACCTCTTTTTCTTTGATCGAATCCAGGTCTGTTTTTTATTGCTTCTACATTTACGTCTTCGGAATAATGAAGTAATTTATAATAAGGTAAAGTAGACTCTCCAGGGAAAACAACATCCATACCATACACCAAGGCAAAATCTGTTTCTTGAGTGACCTCTACAGGAGTTGTACGATAAGCCCACAACATTTTTTGCAAATAGTTAGGCCATTTCCCTACAACACCTATTAATTTTTCTTCAAACCCTCCAGATTAGATCTATTAGTCACTTCAGCTTGACCATTTGCTTGAGGATGAAAATGTGTAGAAAAACATTGTGTTATTCCCCTCGAGCATTATCTGTGGTGATTTTCCGAGACATTCCAAAGAGACAACAAATATTATTCACAATGAAATTAATTACATCTTTGTCTTTTGTACCAGATAATGGTTCAGCCTAAGCCCACTTTGAAAAGTAATCCACTGACATAATGATCATTTGACGTCCTCCAGATTCCATAGGCAATTGTTCTACCAAGTCTATTTCCCATGTGTAAAAAAGGAATAAATTTGGAAATATATATATAAGTGAAATTGCTGGTTTATGAATAGAATTGGAAAAGCATTGACAAGTATCACAGCCTCGAACTAAGACCTTAGAATCATTCATAATTGAAGACCAATAATAACCTACCAACGAAACCCGACGCGTCAAAGACTTGAAACCAAAATGAGCTAAACCTTCACCATCATGCAACTCAGATAAAATATTTTGAGATCCTTCCTTTCCCAAACAATGCAACAATGGTCTGATTAAATATTTTTTGTATAACACTCCATCCAATACAATATAACCATGGCCCTTATACCTTAACTTATTAGCCAACTGTGCATCTTGAGGTAACGTACCTCTTAGTAAAAAATTAAGGATATCAAACCTCCAATCACCCTGAATTATGTATATATACTTCCTCAACATATTTACATTGTTCGGATCATGTTGAAATCCAAGGACTCTCCTGTAACAGACTGGTATATAATCTTTGTGTATTACTAGGAAGGCGGGCTACTTCCGTCTAGCGGTCATAGGAAATCCAAAACTTGTATATAATAAGTCAATATTGGGTCGATCGAGACTCTTTCTTAGTTCACCGAATCAGATGGGCACAAAAGAAGAAATACATGGATATTATTCTGTATAAGAAATTGTTGCTAAAGAATCAACAACTGTATTATCTCGTCGGTTAATATGCTCTACAATCACTTTGTCAAACAAAAGAGTCAATTTTTGAAGCTCGCGTAGATACAAAATTAATTGATCTTTCTTGGCCTTAGATACACATGTCATATGATTTTCCATTAGTTGTGAATCTGTTTCCAAACGAACTATTGTTGCTTTACAGATATTTACAAGCCTTAAACCAACTAACACAGCATCATACTCAGCCGCATTATTTGATATGTGAAAGCCAAAACGAATAGCCTGATACCTTGCCTCCCTCGAAGGTGAAACTAATTGAACACATGCACTACACCCCAATATGCTAGACTCACCTTCAGTTCGAACCACCCACATCGAATTTACGGGCAAAACCTATTTTTTTGTCCCCTCATATGATCGACTCGATTGAAATTCGACCAGAAAATCAGCTAAATCTTGAGCTTTAACAGAGAAAAAATAATTTCAAAATCTCCTAATGTCATTGAACATTTTGTTATTCTACCAGAAATGTATGGTCTTTGTAATAAATTCTTTAATGAGAAATAAGTTCGAACCAGAATGGTGTGAGCTTGAAAATAATGGCGCATTTTCCTAGCAGCCACCCCTAAATCCAAAGCCAATTTTTCAAGTTTCAAATACATCTTCTCCGATGCCAATAAAATTTTACTAACATAATAGACTGGCTTTGAATCTCCCTTGTCTTCGCATATCAAAACAACACTTATAGCAAAATCAGACACTGTTATATATAAAAACAGTTGTTCTCCAATTCAAGGCTTAGACAAAATCTCTGGTGATAACAAAAGTTCTTTAATCGTTGAAAAAGCTACTTCACAAGCTGACGTCCATTCAAACTCTTTGGGTCTTCGTAATACTTGAAAAAAGGGAAACATTTGTCAGAAAACCTTGAAATACATCGATTAAGCGCAACTAACCTCCCTGTCAAGACTTGCACCTTCTTTATAGTTCGAGGCGATGCCATTGAAACTAAAGCCTTCAGTTGTTCAAAATATACTTTTATTATTTTTTTCACTAATGATATTCCCTACAAATTTCCCTGATCGGACACCAAAAGTACATTTTTCAGGATTCAGCTTCAAGCGAATGGCCCTCAAATTTAGAAAGGTCTCTTTTAAATCATCGAGGTGTTTACCATCTGTGGAGATTTTAACCAACATATTATCAATGTATACATCCATATCCCTTCCAATCTGAGAAGGAAAAGCCTTATTGACCAACCTTTGATATGTCATTCCAGTATTCTTCATCCCAAATGGCATGACCCTATAACAACGTAGTCCTCGATCAGTGATAAATGTAGTATTTTCTTGATCTTTTGGATCTATTTGGATTTGATTATATCCTGCAAAGGCATCCATAAAAGAGAGAATTGTATTCCCTAAAGTAGAATCAACCAGCTGATCTATTCGAGGAACATTGAATGAATCTTTAGGGAAAGCTTGATTTAAATCTATGAAATCAACACACATTCGCCACTTTCCGTTCTTATTTTTGACTAACACCAGATTTGCAGTCCATAAAGGATATTGTGCTTCCCTAATACGTACGGCCCTATAGAGACGATCCACCTCTTGAATAATAGCCTATGATTTTTCCATAGAAAAGGCTTGCCGCTTCTGAATAACAAGCTTTATCCTTGAATCTATGGTTAGGTTGTGACATATTACATTATATGGAACTCCTATCACATCCTTTGTTTTCCAAGAGAAAATATCCAAATTATTAAACAAGAATTGTAACAACTGATCAAGCAAACTAGAAGACAACAACGTTCATATTCGCAGAGTCTTTCCATTAGAAACAATATGCTCTTCAATATCCCCACTCACTGTTAAAGAACCCGGGGTTTCCCTTAGATCATCTATTCCCTCTTCATCCGAGGTCAACCCCCTTGGTTGCTATTCAGCCATCTGATCCTTAGAATTAGAACCTTGAACCCAGAGTGTTGTTGCATAACATTCTCTGGCCACTTTTTGGTCAATTCGAACCACACTAACATGATCTTCAATGATATATTTCAAACATTGATGAACCACAGACACAACAACATATATTTTTTAAAGTTAAGATCTCCCAAAAATAGCATTGTAACTGGTTGGACACTCAACCACCATGAACAAAACTTGAACTTTCTTTTTAAACGAACATTTTCCAAAACACACTTCACCTTCGAATTCCCCAATCACTTGAGTTGTTACCCATGAAAACCCAATTATAGTACGATCAGACCAAAAAAATTGAGGCGGATTACACATCCTATCATACGTAAATTTGAATAACACAATTGCACAACTCCCTGTATCTATCAGAACATGTCGAATTTCAACTCCAAATATTTCTCCCCTATAACCACTGCATCCTCAAGAGGGAAAACTATTCCCCTCAAATCATCACCATCGAACAAAATAAAAGAATTATTATGATTGCCATATAAATGAGTATTCTTCCGTCTACCTACGTTGTTAAACTGACAACGTACTTTCCTTAGAACTATTAGTAGTACCAGACAAATAATCTCCCTCAATGATTGTTAAGGATTCAAAATACTCAAATAAGCTTCGAACATGTCCTTGCTCTACTGGCTCATCCACAACCATAAAAATTAATCGATCTAGATCTGTGTCCAAATATTCTAATGTTGCAGCTAAATTATCACATTTGGAATCTAATCATCAATGATTTTCCAGCTCGTATTTCTCTTCAACTTGTCGCACATCAGATTATAGCCTACCTGACTGAATATGTTGTTCTCTTTGAACAAACTTTTCATTTAATGCCGTTAATTTATCCAGCAACTGATTCATCCAAATTTCAATGTATGAATAACCTTACTGCACTGGAATTTGGTCATCTTCTTTACTTTCTTTCCTTCGTAAATTAGAACTCAAAGTTTCAATTTCTTTTCGAAGCACTGGACCAGCTTCGTTTTTCTGGTTCCATATCGATCTAGATTGATATGGAACGGCAAGATTTCTACAATTTTTGGTTTTTAACGTGAAATCAAGGTACCAATCGAATAGAACTTCCACTATGGCTGCCAATTTTTTAAGTGTGAAACTTGTTTCTTGAGAGAGAAAGTAAAAGATAGTTTAATTGTAGAGAGAGAAAGTAAGAGAGAAAAAGTAGTATCAGTCTAATAAAAATAGTCTCACCCTCTATTCATTGCCTCAGCCTTTATTTATAGGCGCGCCAGACTTAGTTTAACTGAATCAGTTATACAAATGAGTAAATTAAACTTCGACCCCCTATATTTATAAGTAGTTTAAATACCCTCTTTCGACTATACAATTTATCACATACAACTTTAGTTGTATTACATTTTGACCCCAACATTTGATATCCTTATCATTAGTAAGATGGTCCCTTACTAGGATCTGGATTTTATGGAATCCTAGTGTTAATAATTGTCTCTACTCTAGCCTCCTCATCTCAACACATCCACTAGAATGCAGAACATTTCAATTCTCTAATATTTTTTGGATTTATTGTTATGATGGCCCTGATAAATTCCCCTTTTGAATAACCTCCAATCAATTTCTTCCCATAATCACGGTATCTCGTGGGTTACACTAGGGGATTTTAATGCTATCCACAAGCCGGATGAGCTTTTTGACTCATCCGACAACTGGTCTTCAGTTATTGATGATTCCAATAATTGTTGTCACTCATGTAAACTTAGTGATCTTTGATCCACTGAATCCTTCTTAACTTGGCAGAATAAATGCCTCCCCAACCCTTTCTTCTCTAAGATTGATCAAGTCTTTATCAATAATGACTGGGATGAGGTTTTTCTGGTCTGCTCCGTTCACTACGGTAATCCTCATTCCTTTGACCAGACCATTGTTACCCTTAACCTTTGTATGCTATGTAAGAATCATAAAAAAATCTTTAAATTATTTAATATGCTGAAATATCAAATTATAGTGATATCAACTTAAGAATTTCCAATGCTCAGAACGAACTCTTCACCGCTAAATCCCTTCTTGCTCAAAACCCTCAAAAATCTTCTTATATTACTCACGAGATCGAGGATTCCTCGGCCTATGTCTTTCTTAACAGAGCTGAAGAATCCTTCTTTAAGAAAATATCCAGAGAAAACTGGCTCAAGCTTGGGGATGTGAACACAAAATTCTTCCTTAACATCATAAAAAACTGCCGGTTGTACAGTGAGTTGATCACTATTTCTTCTGGTATTTACAATGTCCTAGTTTGCCACTTCAAATCGATGGTTGAAGCAGAAACCCTCCAGAGTATCTGAGCCTATCCACAGTTTTCTTCCTTATCTATTCCAAGCTCAACTCCTCGGATAAATTCTCTATAACTCGTCTAATTACCCGCGATGAAATTAAAGATGCTCTCTTTAGTATTGATAGTAACAAATCTCATGGTCATGATAGTTTTAACTTTAGTTTTTTTTTAAAAGTCTTAGACCATCGTGGGCAATGACATTTGCAATGGTGTTATCAATTTATTTAACTCAAACAAAATTAACCTTTTTTTGAACACCACTTCCATTTCTCTTATCCCAAAAACCGACTCCCCTACTTATGCCTCCAATTTCCGTCCTATTGTATTATGCAAGGTTGTATACAAATCCATCTCTAAGATTTTGACCAACACAATTAAAGACTTATTTCCCTACCTGATTGACAATTCCCAATCAGCTTTCCTAACCAGTAGGAACATCTCTGAAAATATCATTATTTCTCAAGAGTTACTTAAGAGGTACCACCATAGTTCCAAAGGCAAGAGATTCGCTCTATAAATTGACTTGATAAAATATTTTGAAAAATAATAGATGACACTTCATCCTTGATATTCTTGTCTTTATGGACTTCTCATAACGGATGATCTCTTAGATCATCTAATGTACTGCCACTCTCTCATATAGCATCAATGTCAATGGTGATCATTCTGACTACTTTTTGGGGGTATAATGGCTCAGACAAGAAGATCCCCTTACACATTTCCTTTTCATTCTCGTCATGCAAGTCATCTTTGACATCATCACGGACAAGAACATCGATTGTAATTTTAATTTCCATTGAAAGTGTCATAAAATTAAAATAATTAACCTTTGTTTTGCGGACGATTTAATGATGTGCTGCCATGGTGATATCAAATCTCCCATTCTTGTCAAAGAAGGCCTCAACAACTTTTTTATGCTCGCAAGGATCCAAGTTAATCCTGATGTGAGCCAAATTTGCCTATCTAGAATCAACTCCATTCTAAAGCTTGACTTCATCAACCTCTCAGGGTCAAGGTTGGCTCTCTCTCAGCACAAATACATGTGCATTCTTTTGCTCACAAGTCGACAATCACATACAGATTATCGCCCCATTCTTCACAAACTTACCGATAGTATGCTAGATGAACTTTGTTTCCGCAACACCATTGTCTCCCTTCCACCTTCAAGCATCCTCCTCGATGATATTCACTACTGGACTGGTAAAGCTGATTCTTACAAGTTCACGATAAAAAACACATACAGTTCCATATGCACGCCTGTCCCCTGTTGGTTGGCAATGTTAGTTTGCTAGATGAACTTTGTTTATGTTTTATGAGAACTGAGATTTCTTGGCCTATTCTTCCCCATCTCCACTTACACTAACTTAATTTTTTTTATATTTGGTTTTTTTATAATGTGCAAGCCTGTCTGTGATGGTTCTTGTTTGGTATTGATTTACCATTTTCTTTTCCATATTTTTTTTTACTACATTGTTATTTTCTACCACTGGTTTTTATTTTGCTTTTATTTTTAGACATGTCATGTCATATCATGTTTATTTATTTTTTCTTATATATTATATGATTCTAACGACGACCTTCGAATATGTTTTATGTATACGTAGGAACATTTTTTTTTATTTGATGTATTTATTAAAAGAAAAACTGGAATGGTTAAATATACATAATAACTATTTATAAAAAATGCTATAAACTAAAATCGGTGGCAACAATTTTTATTTACCTAATAACTCAAAATAACATTGAATGGTTGTCACAAAACAAATCAAATTGGATCAAATTAGATTTTGAATGTTCAAAATAAAATAACAGCATTCTAATACAATTGAAAAGAAAATTACTTTTTACTTACCTTGGGACAATATGATTAGGGGCACCCTTAACTTCTCTTTTAGGCATGTTCTTAAGATCAGTGACTTGAACGATGAAATTAAAACCACCAGGTTAATAGTATAAGAACTTTATGCCTCTCTTTAGAACTTGAACCCTCCATCTTAGAACTTTTGGAGCTTCTCTTCATCACCAGTTATTAGATCTTTTTTTTTTGTCTCTAAATACACCAAATTTATCAGATTTAAAATCTTGTAGTGATTTTTGCTACGTGGGTTTTAAATGAGAGACTAAGTAAGTGTCTTCTTTGAAATAAGGAGATCGAGAGCGGAGAGTGGTTGCCACCATTAGAGTTATGGTGAAGCTCTTTTTGGTGGGTGATGGAAACAAATAATTTGCCATTTTGATTTTTAAATAATTGATTGTTGTAGATCAATGGATGTATATGTTTTAATTGTTTTGTTTTGAAGAGGAGGAGAGAAAGTGACAGGTTGATGTTGCTACAGTGAAACGTAAAACACATGCAATTTAATTTATTTGTGTACAATTTTCACTTCCTGACCAAAATTTTGGAGATTAGATCTCCATTTTTTCCGAGAAAAAAGTAATAAATATAAAGAATATAGTCCTATAAAAGATGGAGAAAGGTCGAGTTCAAAAAGTTCGAAAAAATCGCAATTTGGCTGTGATGTTTGATAAAGATTAAATTATATATCTCATAAATTGAATCGACAAGTCATTGAACCAAAGTTTATTTGGTACACCAATGCGATAAATATATCATGTTAACTGTGTTTCATATAACATGACTTGAGTTATATGATTTGGCTACTAGAATGGACCATAGATCATGTAGATCCATTTGAGTATAGAAGATCTATATAAAATTTTGTTTTAAGCTTTTAAACGGTGAGTACAATTTTTACAGAATTTTCATTTCTACAATTAGTAACAAAGAAGCTATAATATCTTATAATATCTTGGGTGAAGCTATTTCTCCCATCAAATATGTTATTTCCTTCATATTTGAGAAAAGATTTCATGTTGTTATTTCCTTCATAAATGAAATGACATTTTTTTTTTAATCATAAACCCCAATTTCTGTAGGTTTTAGCGACAAACAACTGATTCTGAGATGGTATCTTGAAATCAGTTGTTTTGCATTAAACAACTCATTCCGAGATGGTATTTAGGAATCAGTTGTTTTGTGCAAATCAACTGATTCCGAGGTGGCATCTCGGAATCAGTTGTTTTCAGAATCAATTGATTTTGCACAAAACATCTAATTCCGATGTGGTATCTCGGAATTAGTTGTTCAGTCAAAAAACAACTAATTCTGATATACCACCTCAGAATAAGGTGTTTGTCGCTAAAACCTGCACAAATCGAGATTTGTGATTAAAAGAGTTTTTTTTTAATACGGATTTTCAAGTTACATGAATATACAACTTAAAAACAAGATTAAATTACATTGTTGGTTGATTGTGTGATGTTTTTCGGTTTTAAATCTTTGGTTTGGGTGTCTTCCTCCTCTATTGATAATTTTTTTATCAAATTTAGGTTTTTTTTTTGTTTTTAGTGTTTAATTTTATAAGTTAAAACATTTATGTTGTATTCAATTGGGTTAAATCTTTTGTTTGTTGATATAAGTGTTTAAGAATGGTTAGTGACATAAATTTATAAATTAAAAGATAAAATGAGGGTAAAATAGTAAAAGCAAGCGATGAGTGTTTTTTAGAGTTTGAATTATGGAGGAAATAAAAAAAAAGTGATGGGAGAAATAGCTTCGTCTTAATATCTTTCTAAACATAAATGACTTTATTTCTCATTTACTTTACATAAATACCTTATAGAAATTTTGGAACTATTAATATCGGCCAACAATGGGTGCCTAGACAAGGACCCATATACAAACATTCAAAATCTAAGAGGTTTCAAGTTTGTTTTTGGAATCTATTAAGGAATGGATTCAGATAAATGAGTCACGATCGGAGAAGGGTTTGATCAGTTGGCTTGGAAAGCTCAACCGCATCATATAAATGAAGAGAAGTAGGAACTATTGATCATGGAGAAGGATCGTGATCAATTGCGGAAGGAAATCGAGGCGTTGAAAGCCCAAAAAGAAGCAATGACAATTCAACCAAGAAAGGTCCGCTCAGAAATCCAAAAGTTTGGGGAAAAAGAGGGTTCCAAGAGAGAGGCGTCTGAGCCCGATTTGTTACGAAACGATGAAAGATGCCAAAGAGGTCAATGGAGCAGAAGTCACCATTCCTTAAAAAAGGAAAGAAAGGTCATGTATTACTACAGTTCTCAGAGTCTAATGAGTATTCTACGTTTGAGATGATGGATTTTATGCTTTTCTAAATAGAGATCACCATCATAAAAAGAAAAGAAATTATGATGGTAAACATTATTCAAAGAGACATACCAGTCGATACAAAAACCTGGAGCACTGGCGGGAGTAAAAAAACAACATGTCTCCTCGGATAAACAAGTTATGATTACCAAGAAATGTCGGACAAAAAAAAATACTGTATCGATATAAGAAATTCCAACTTTGATATAAGGGGGGGGGGGGCTCGGGGAACTCTTTGATTACCAAGAAAATAACAATTTGCGGTTAAGTCCGAGTAGGGTCTTTATGCAACAACTAATGATGGCCATTAATATAGTCAGGGACATATCTAGATGCAGTCTTATCTACATAAATTATTTCCGCATACTTACAAAAAAGGTTTTA
This sequence comes from Limnanthes douglasii subsp. nivea, assembly GCA_036936605.1. Taxonomy (NCBI): domain Eukaryota; kingdom Viridiplantae; phylum Streptophyta; class Magnoliopsida; order Brassicales; family Limnanthaceae; genus Limnanthes; species Limnanthes douglasii. The sequence goes on from JAUPFV010000002.1 coordinate 45,881,943, forward strand.
TGTATCTAAATTTGAAAAGTTTGATACGGATAGAGATCCAGATAACTATCTAGAGTCGTTTAAAAACTTTATGTTAAATTACAACGATGATGATAAGTTGTTGTGTCAAGATTTCTCTCAAATTTTCAAAAAGTGGTAAAATTGACTTTTGGAGGGTTTTATTAAAATTTTCGGTATGTTCTGGATGACACTTAGACGAAAATTATTTGGAAGTAAGGAGATGCGCAAGAATAAAGACATAATAATCCAATTCCGCAAATTGGTTGGGGAGAGTTTGAAAGATTACATTAAACGCTTCATTTTTATGAAGAATAGTCTGGATGATTGTTATGAGCAACTGGTTGTTTCTTCTTTCAGACAACGACTTCTCTCCGATCATTTAACTGATGAGGTAACCAGAAAAATTCCTTAACCTTTAGGGCTCTATTAGCCCAGGTTAATAAGCAAATAAAAATAGAGGGGTTGAAGAGATTGAAACTGATCCCTTTGCAAATACAGGATCTACAGTATTTTACCTCAAGTTATCAATTACAGGTCCAAGACTTTCAGCCTCATGTAGCCACTACTTTCCCTCCAAAGGGAACCAATCAACCCTGCATTGACCTAGGTTAAATCAATACCCCACAAGGTCTACAATTTAAAACCATAAAAAATAATTGAGTTCGCTCTGATAACTATGCTGAATTAACAGAGAGCGTCGTTACTATACTTTACAAGACGTGAAAATTCGTTTAGCTTAGAAAATCACTTCAAACTCAAAGTCTGAGGGAAATATAAAATAACTGGTTTTACAAGTATCATAATGATATAGTCAATGACACAAGAGATTGCATAGATTTAAATAAGGAAATCCATACCTTGATTGAGAATGGAAAGCTGACCACTTTTGTCAAAGCACAATCTGGAGATGACAGCAAGTGCCAGTTGGCAATCAAGCCATAGTCCAAAGGGAGCCAATCGAGATTGGACCCAAGCAGAAAAATAAAATGGTCATAATTGTACCTTACAATGAGTTTGATGTGGATTCTGAGTATATAGATCATGCTCCTAATCAGAGGACTGTTATGGTGATTGATGAACCCAACAACGAGAAGAAATTAAGAGTTTGTCCAAATTCTTTGAATCACTAACTATTTCGGTAAGGATACAGTATCAGGGCCTTATGGTTATTCTCAAAAGAGGCATGTTCTCGGAGACAAACTTCACATCATCTATTGTGAAACCATTATTATCCTAGCATCAACAAGCACTCTTCTTATCTCAACCCTAACAATATAAGCAGTAAAGAGCACAATATCTTGATAAGGTCCGACTATCCCTCGAAGATCGTCATTGGTACAAATCATCGGCGCATAGGGGGCTCGATATAGGTGAGAAAAGGTCAGCCTATGAGTTAATAAAGTTCAAAATAGATCTTCTTTCTTGAAGACTTAATGATTCCTAATATCAAGTCACTAACTTTTATCATGACGATATCTCGGTTGGGGTCATCCGATTTTTGATATTTGGCTCAGCTTCCATGAGCATCGATAATTATCATGGCTCGTTATTCAATTGGGTCAAATGGACTACTGAAGCATTTATTCTTGAAGCTTTTGTTTTGGGTTCGGATTTGACTTTCATTTGGCCTATAAAATCCCTGTAATTACTATGGTACTCATAGGTTCTGTTGTGATTCTTATGTTCTCTTAGCCGATCATTGGCAGAGCCTTCCAAAAGTGCATGAAGCTTTTAGCTTTATCATAAATGGTTGATATGGTATCTATGAGCTTAATATAGTCCACCCTTCATTCTCAACATAATTATTCCCCTTGTTCTTGGTGTAGCTACCTTTACTTCCTTATCAATCTCTGCATTTAGTCAAGCTTTTTCTGTAGTCTTGCCTCGCTTAGTACCCGCAGGCGTAGGCGTAGTCAAAACGGTGACCAGACTTACTTGGATAATTGGTTGAGGGTGGTATGCCTGTTGTGAATGAGTAGAAGATGGATGGTAGGATATTATTATTGACATTAAGTCTGGGTTCTAATGGGTAAGAGGTTAGTGATTCGGTCCAACTCTCAAACACATTGTTTCTTATAACTTGATTTGTGACTCAACCTGAGCTAGAAAGTCCATAGAGGTCAAAAGCTTCTTCTTTGTTATATATTGTCTCAATACGCCTGATAGAATATTCTTCATAAAGGAATAAAATGACAGACATTATAGTAATATTTAAGGTTATTCTTTATTTGTACAAAATATTGACAATAATTCGATGGACTCTAATTCCACTCCTGTTTGTAATGTATGATGTAATCCACGTCCTTTTTTTACATTGCTTCCAATATATTGATCTTTGAACATAGACGATAACATTTCAAAACTTTAAACTGATCCGAAAGGGAATAAATTGAACCATATTAAATAATTTTCTCTGAAAGTTATGAGTGTAGGTCACACACACAGCCATTTGAGTACATGACCATTATTCGTTATAATTCTACCTCGTCATACTATGTAGGACTAAGAGGTTACTAATAAGGGAGTGATTAACTTTGGTCTAAATACTCGGCCCGTGTTATTATTATGCATAATTAGTTTGTAATAAATCATTCAAGCCTACATGTTATGTATTAATATTCTTGTGTAACTTGGAATTATTACTCTACAAGTTCATATTCTCTATTATAAATAAAAAACTAAACTCTTAGTTTTGATGGTTGATTATTATTTTTTATTATCCATATATATATATATATATATATATATATATATATATATTTCTTTATTTTTTATTTTACTAAGAAACATTAAATCCTAAATTTATATTGAGATCTCTTTGATACAAACTCACATCAGCATATATAAAATATAATAAATATAAGTTTTTAAAATATAATTGATTTTGCAATAAAATTTACTAAAAAAATTACTTTTGAAACCTATAACATATTGGGTTTGTAACCGTCTAAGACACATCCAAGAAGTCAATTACGACATACTATTCAAAAAATACAAGTTACAGATAGTTACTTCAATCATATTTTCTACCAAAATACCCTCATATACAAAATCATAAAACATGTGTACATTCTCTCTCATTTGTTGTGATTTAATTTTTGAAAAGTCTTTATATTTTAAACGGTAACTTAGAAAAATATACAAAAGTACTATTGGTTATGTTTTCTAAAAGATGAACGAAACTAGATTCATGAATGGTATTTTTTTCATGAGTCCAATTAACATTGTTCTCGGATCTATGATTGGGGTCTCACATCTATCATCTAGCATTTATGTCTTGCATAGATCATTTTTCATTTTACTATGGTCTTTCATATATAATTGAAAATAAAGGTATCACATGTATCATCTAACATCTAGGTATTTCGTCTAGCATTTTCATTTTAAAATGGTCTCGCATCTAGCAATCTATAATTAAGGTCTCGCATCTAGAATTTTATTTTTACACATGTCTCATATCTATCCTGCATCTATAATCTATCATCGAGGTCTCACATCTACCATTTCTATTTTACACTAGACTCGCATCTACTCTAACATCAAGGTCTCACATTACCATTTCTATTTTATACTAGACTCGCATCTACTCTAACATCTAGGTATCACATTTATCATCTAAAATCCAGGTCTCGCATCTATTATTTATATTTAACACCGGTCTCGCATCTAATATATAACATTTTATTCTCACATCTATCATCTAACATTTATGTCTCGCATATATAATTTTTAGTTTATCCTCGTCTTGTCATTTGTAAGATGTTGGATGCGAGATGCGAGACACGTGACACATACTTCATTTACCTCATGGAAACGCATTAAAACTTACCTAAAATACATAATCATTTTCTTTCTCCAAATAATCTTTCCAAACACATTTCAAATCTAATTCTTTTGTTTTATCCCTTCGATCACAATTTATCCAAACATACTATTAAAAAAATTCAATTCGTCAATTTCATAAAAATCTAAAAAGATATGAAATTTAAATAATAGAATCGAGAGATAATTTATGATTCGATTAAAAACAAAATATGAAGAAGAAGGATCCTATTGAGTGAGGATAGAAAAAAAACTAAAATATGAGAGATAAAAATAGAGAAGAAGAAGAAATAAGTGGAATTGTAAAAAAACAAATCATAGAAGAAAGAAGAAGAAAAAGACTTAATTTGCATTTAATAAAAATATCTAATTTGTTGGAAATAATTAGCCTTGTATAATAAGTAAATGTATTTGGGATATAAAAACTAGATAATGCGTAAAAGTTATCGAAGTTGATTGAATCATTTTGTGTGGTAATAAAATATTAAATTAAAATAATAAAGAGGTTTATAAATGTATCATACATATCGAGTGAAAGACAAAACACCAAAGTCAAAGCTGAAAGAGGAAGCTGAATATATGTCCTAAGAATACTAAAAGTACTCAAAGTACAAGATAAAAGAGATGATACAGTTCCATCTATAAGAGAGAATAAACATTTAGATGAAACCACACACTAAAAGTTTTAAGACATATTTAAGAGGCCAGAGAGCGGCACGTTTAGAGAGAGTGACATTTAGAGTTTGGAAAAATATTTAGAGAAGGGAGCGCGTTAAAGGATTAAAGACATGATCTGTGGCCACATAGTGGAAAACGGTTGCAAAGAGTGGCAAATGCAGCAATACTGCTAGTACTAAATGCAGCCAATAGAAAAAGAACTTTAAAATTACAAAAAAAAGCTAAAAATTCCAAGCTCTCATAATATACAACCATCTTCATGAGATGGAGCTCTTCCCAAGTAAATATTTGGGGACAAAACCACAAGCCAGAAAAAGATATTAGCGATCCAGTATTCCGGTATAATATTGAAATCAGAAAACCATAGCTTATCTTTAAGCCTGACATAATGTATGTTAGGAGATCGACGCATGACTTTCTTTGAAAAAACAAAATAACAATTTCCGAAAAACACGTGCTCCTCGGCCACCGTTTGGCGTTGTGTCAGTCTATATAACCGAGAGAAACGAAGCTTCGGCCTTTGTTCGACATGAGCAAGGACAATAGCCGTTATAGTACATGACTAGGAAGTGTAATTCATTCAGGTCTATGATCTCTTTCAAATCAAAAGACCAATTTGTAAAAGATCACGTAAAACAATTTCTTCGAGAGAGAAATTATCTAAAACCAAAAAAAATAATCTAAAAATACAATCATAGATTTAATAATTAAAAAAAATTAAATATAAACAAATTTAAAAAAAGGTTAGCGATTTTAAGGTTTTGAAGGCTTAAAAAAGAAAAAAGTACATTTGGATTCTTAAACTCTTTTTTAGATTTTTATTTTTATTTTTATCAACATAGAGAAAAATTAGAGCTAAAATCAGCTTAGACATGACCAAACCCTATGCAGCAAAATCTCTTCAACCATGAGCTCTAATTCTTTCGATCAACTTAAATCAGCTTAGGGGAAACAATCTTCATCTCAATACAAATTAATTACAGCTAGAAGATAGCCTAATAACAGTAAGCTTCAAGAACTCAGGAGAAGCCAGACGAGATTAGATGTTGATGAACATGTTCTAGGTACTTAGATTCATGAACATTGGCTAAAGAAGATATTTTTCTCAAATTACATGGTGTTAGATCATTGATTCTCGCTTTCAATTTTATATTAGAAAAAGAATTAAAGGTAGATTTTGAGATGGATACCTCTGAGTAGCCATCGACTTGGGATATGAACCTCATAACATTACTCAATAGTATTAATCTAGCCAAAGGGATTCAATAGCTGCAACCAGCAAGGGGACATATGAGCTTAAAACAGTTAGATGAAGAGCTCGACATCTTGAATGGAATAGAGTAAATGAAGCACCCAGAGAGTCTTTCAATTGAAATTAGGCCATGGGAAATAATATTCATCTCAATACAGAATAATTCCAGCTAGAAGAGTGCCCAGAAGGACAGAAAATGAAAAACAAGAACGATTGATTCATGTCCATTTTAGCTAGAATGGACACGAACAAATGAAGCATCCATAGTCCTTCGATTGACTAATTCCACCAATAAAACATCCAAGACATGTTTCCAATGGAGAGAGAATGAAAAAATTCATCCTACATATTGAAATTGTTCAAAAATAAAATGAGAGCTTAATGTATTCCAATTACTGAGAAGATCTACGACTAAGTGCTTCTCTCCTGAGCATTCTTTCATAAATTCAATCAAGATGCTAAAGAACGATTGATTGCTTCGAGTTTGAAGATGTCTAATAGTTCTGAGAATCACTTTGCTATTGTTTATGAGAAGATAAAATACATTTATCTAGCTAGAACTTCGATTAGAATTGAGTTGAGTAGAAGAATTATTAATACTTTCAGCCAAATTTAGAGATCTTAGAGCTGAGAAGAAGTCATTCAGGTTCAGGTTGTATAACTATTTGAATCAGGGAGCATCTGCAATATATAGAATTGGGGATTTTTTGGTAGGTGTTTGTTAGGATTTCTACTTCTACCCGAACCTCGCAAAGACAGGTTAGTTGAAATAGTAACAAAGTTAATTATATTCTTAAGTAGCCCATTCGAGATTTATCAAGATGGATAATGACTTTTTGATAATTAAGGACATTTGCATCATTGATTTCTATCTTCATTATGAATTTTGAAGTCCATTTGGCTAGCCAATCGACATCTTTATTCTAGACTCTATTTATGTGATAGATAAACATTGAAGAAACAAATAAGCATTGTACAATTTTTTAGGATATAGTGTACATATGGAGGGTATTCAGATTTCTATAATAGGTTTACAAGTATTTGAGAGTCAGTCTCAATATCTACATTGACGAATCATTTGTTATTTCAGACTATTAGACCATCTAGTAGGGCATATGCTTCAACCTGAATTGGGGTGAGTTTACCGTATACATTTCCAAGACCAAATACTACATTTCCATATGAATCTCTGATGAGAATTCCACCACTTGCGTTTCCATTCTCCAGTAAAGAACCATTTGTGTTCATTTTAACTCTGTTCTTCGAGGGAGGTGTCCATGTATGATAAGATGGTTTTTTTGTATTTTTATGCGATTAATACATCCCATTTCGTATGAAGTAGTAGAAGTATCTGAACAGTGTTTATTGCTGAGTATAGAAGCATTGTATAGGGCATGCATCATATGTTTTATGTAATTTATGGTAGAATTAGGAGAGACCAACATACCATTAACCTTAGACGTGTTCTTTACTTTCCATATAGCCTAGCAGACAATTGGGGGAAAGATAAAATAAATGTGATTATCTTTGCCCGATTTCCATATCCAGTTTCTCAGAATGTGTAAAAATATCATGTGTCTGCTAATAGTTATCTTAAATATTTGTGAGAAATAAGACCATGTAAACCAAAAGAAAATACAGTTTACGCATAAATGGTTAATAGTTTCAGTGTTTGAGCAGAATTGGCTCTTTGATGCTAATGATATATGTCTCTTTTGCAGTATAGTATCTATAGGAAGGTATTAGTTGATTATTATCCAGGTTAGAAAGGAATACTTACTTGGGGTAAGAGTTTCATAGCTTTCCATAGAGATTTGAGGAATTATATTGCTTCCTAATATGTTCCAGGTGTCTGTAGTATTGTAATTGTCATCTTTAGATAGTATCCACATGAATAAGATTTGGCAGGATCTAATTTGATTTTAGATATAGTTTGCAGATTATTGGGAGAGAGAATGGTAGAGATTTTTTTATTGTTCCATGAGATATTGTCCTCGTAGTTAGAGACATTATCCTTTCTATATCCACTATTGTTATGTGTGTAGTCTATGATGGTGATATAAGAATTTCTGAGCCAAATGTCTAGCCAAAAGTCTATGTTTCCACAACCCACATTCCATCTGACATAGGGTACTACAATAGTTTTGATAGCTGATAGTCTTCTCCAAATGTGAGATCCTGTTTTGACAAAAAACTTAGTTTGTAAATGATGTAGTTTTTTTTGCAGTAAATACTATGAGTTAGTTTAGCCCAAGTGGATTCATTGTTTCTAGAATTGATCCAAATCTTGAAGGAATAAGTTTCATGGATGTCTTTAAAGTTTTTGACATTCAGACTACCTACTTTAAATTGTCTGCAAGCTTTGGACCAATTAGACCACGAAATTTTGTAAGAATCAAGATTGGATCCCCATAGGAACTTATTGAGAAGAGTCTTAATTTTTTTCATAATGCCCTTTGGGATTGTGCAACACTTGAGCCAGTAATTGGGGATAACCATAAGAATATAAGAGATTAAGGTTAATCGACCTCCATAAAATAGGGTTTTCCCATCCCCGTTAGTAATGTATTGTCGAATTTTACATATCATAGGCTCATAGTTAGAAACATAGTTATTGTTGCTAATAGTTGTGCCTAAGTATGTAATTGGTAGAGTTCCTGAGATAAAACCACTGGTATTAGAAATATCGAAAATTCTGATTGGAGGTGCATTCCTAGATGATATGACTTTGGACTTGCTTTTGTTGATTACTTGGACAGAGAGGTCTTGATAATCCTGCAAAAATTTAAAATAACAATAAATGAGGGGAGACTATTAGAAAATATAAGTAGGTCGTCTGCGAATGCTAGACATGATATAATCATAGAGCTCCTAGTGGTGTATTTAATGGATTTGTGCTTGTCAAAAAGGTTTCTAAGAACCTCTAAGAAGGACTTCATCTTCTATTATAAATAGACTTGGGGATAAGGGATCCCCTTGTCTCAAACCCTTTCTAGTTTTGAAATAACCATTCACTATACGATTGACTAGTATAGAGACATGAATATTTATTATCCTGATTTCAATTAGGTAAATAAATTTTGAGTCAAAACCAAATAAGAAAAGAGCTTTGATGATAAATTTGTGGGACATTCTATTGAAGGCTTTAGTCATATCTACTTTGATAAGAATGTTCCAACTTTAAATTTTCTGTTAAGATCTTTAATCATTTATTTAGCAATGAGTATGTTCTCATGGATAGACTTATCTGCAACATATTCTCCTTGTACTTGAGAAATTATTTAGGTAGAAACAATGATAGTTTGTTGTTGATGAGTTTGGAGATGATTCTGTTAGTGAATGTGCAAAGACTAATTGGTCTATTTTGGTTCCATGATGTCGGTTTACTGCTCTTTGGTATGAGGCATATGCCAGTAGAGAGGATGCCTTCATGGATGTATTGGCCTAGGAAGAAGGAGTTGACTGCAGCACAGAAGTCTTGTTTGATGATCTTCCAGCATGTAATGTAGAATCTTTGGTTAAATCTATCAATTCCTTCTACGTCATTATGATTCATACTTTTTATGGTGCTTAAAATTTCCTCTTCAATAGGTAGGTTCATTAGCATAGAATTTTCTTCAGTATTGATTAGCTTAGGGTTGTTTTGAATAATTGATTGCTGATAAGATTGTTGTGATTGCTATGATTATAAATAGAATTGTTAGTTAATATGTCTTTGAAATAGTTGAAGGCAGATTTACCAACAGATGATCTTCTATAATCCAGGTGGCCTATAATAGCAGAGCATTAGATATCTTCTGCAGTGCTTCCTCCAATTATGAGAGACTGTTTTTGTTTGCTTCAATAAGTTTGTCAAATATGTTTCAAAATGTCAACTTGTATAATGTCTTGAGTGCATTTTTTAACCTCTTCATTTTGTTCCAAAAAATATATAAAGGGTATCCGTGCATGTTTAGGTTCCAGTTAGTTTCAGCCATATAAATGAATTCATCATTAAGTGTCCATATATTTTGAAATCTAAAACTAGGTTTGGGTATGCTTGAATTTTGTGTTGGTGAAATAGTTTGCTCATTCAGGGTTGATTAGAGCTCTATCCAATCTTCTTCTATTTTTCTGTTGGTCCAAGTGAATCTAGTGCTCACGTAGTCAGCCTCTTCTAGGGAACATTCTCCGAGAGTGTCATGAAAGTCATATGCACTCTCAATGATGTAAGTGTTGCAGCCAACCTGTTCATTAGGAGATAAATAGAGTTAAAATCACCAATTATCATCCATTATTTGACTAAAAAAAGAGATATATTTGAGAAAATTCCAAAGATCCAATATGTTGAATATTTGGCACTTAACTTAAACTGTAGTGATGTAAAAACTTTTGTTTAAAGAGTTTTGATAAATTGTGGAGTTTAAGAGCTATGGATGGTCAACAATGGTGTTGATGCTGTAGTCTTGAGTCCAGAATAGCCATATTTTGTGGTTAAAATTAGAACAAAATTTAGGAAAGCCCAGTTTAGCTGCAACAGTAAGGATGTTCTCCACTTTGATGAAAGGTTTAAGGATGGCCAAAATGTTGAGGTTTTCTTTGAAGATTATAGCTTTTAACCTTCTGATGGAAGTCCTGTTTCCAATTCCCCTAATGTTCTGGCATATGAATTTAATCATTAGAAAGGTTATAGTTGATGAGTCCGGAAATATTCACCACTCACTGTAGAAACCGGACATGGGTAATCCGGAAAATAATCACCCACTAAAGTATCCGGACAGGACAAAAGTATTAAGAACACTAAACACCTTTTGACTAAACTAATTGCTAATCTGTTTAATAAACTAATGGGTTTTTGAACTCGACCATATTTCATAAGTTTGACCCGAAAGCACATATGCCCCATAATTAAGGGTATTAATACCCAACCACTTTCATTAATGAGGGTAAAGAACATTTAATACAACCAGTCATCTTAAATCTCTCACTACAAAACACTCAAACATTTAATACCCTTGAAATACCATGAAACATCTGACAAAATTACCCTCAGTAAAAAATAATCCACACCAATGCTTTCTTTGATTCAAGAGACTTAATGATTATACTTCATTTCCTTTTCCTGATATTAGCTTATTTAATTCTTTGATTCAAAAGAGCTTGAAAATCTGGATCTACTTCTTTCTTTTTTAGAACTGGGGTTAAAGGAATACTACCCATGTTTTCTGGTTTTGGTGTATAGCTTTCTGAATGTATGTTGTAAGGAGGTGTGGAGTCTTCTTCAAGGTTTTTTATTGCATCAATGAGATCATCTTTTGACATGTTATTTGTGTATGAGGGTGAGGGGGAGATATTTCCATGAGAAGGTATCTTCTTGTTAGGTAGGATACTGGAAATTGTGTTGGTTGCAGGGTTAATGATGATATCCTTTAATTTATGTCCCTGCTTCTTTTCTTTCTGGATTTTAAGGTTATCCTTTTGTGTTGAGCTGCTGTCTAATATTATACTCTCAGGTTTGGTGCTGATTTTCAATATTTTTTAAATTTGTTTCTTGCAGCAATCTATACAATGTTCAACATGGTAGCAATGTGAGCAATATTTGGGAAGATCCTTATAACTAACATGAATCCAGTAACCTTCGTTACTTCCAAACCCGGCCCAAATATGACGGTGTAGCTTTTTAGATATGTCGAGCTCAATCCATGCATAGCATGCATTGAGTTTTGATGGATTGACCAATAGATGAAGCAAGAGCGATGATGAAATCTTAATTATAAAGATGTTCTGGTAAGTTCTCGAATCAGATCCATATGGGCATGATAGGACATTCGTATTTAGGGTTGAATTTGGGCAACCACTTGAGAACTCGCATTAATCTGTCTCCAACTGTCCTGACACCTCTAGACCAAATCTTACTCAGGTCATATTTGAGGGATAATTCTAGAAATAAATGTCTAGAGTCCCATTTGGAATATGATAAATCTCCACTGAACTTTGTTGCTTCAAAAAATTGTTTAAGGAAGTTATTTCTAGGAACAACTTTGCTGAATTTTCTTATCAACGTATAGGTAGATGAGGCCTTTAATCTTTCTCTGATATTTTTGCAAAACTGAAAGGATATGTGATCCTTTTTTATAATGTAGATTGTTTTGATTGCAGGATTAGGGGTAGATATTTTTATAGAGTTTGTGTATGCTTGCTCGGTGAAGAAGTTTGGGTTTCGCTGGAAATCTTCTATGTTTCTGCCAATGCTAGAGCTTGAATTTGTTGAATTAAGGGATTGAAATTATTTTGCTACTGTGTTGGTGTATGTTTACATACTCGTGTACAGTTGATATATACAATGAATTTGGCAAGGAGCCAAAGAATAGGAGGCAATAAAAAAAGATACTTCAATGATGTGAAGGGATTTCTTGGGATCCAAGAAACTAAATCTTAGAGAGAAGATCAGCCCCAAATCCACTTGGATTCTTAACTAAAAATAAATAAAAATATATTTGTTTTTTATAGTTATTGAAAGAACACTCACTTCCCCATTCTCTTTCGAAACCTATTAGTCCACCAACGTCCAACCCGACGGAGCCGATGTCCCGCCGCGGCGGGCGTCTAATAACGGTGTTAAACATGACAGAGAAGCCGTAGGTGGAGAAATCGGTCTCGAGAATTATGTCACAGAACAACAGGGACTCCCGAGTCCAAGAAGGTCAGTCACACTGTAATAAAAAATTTGTACCCGATTACGTCATCAACGGCCAGCCCTGTCGTATGATGACCGCCAACACTGATCACCTAATGGAGCTTGCATTCACGGTCGCTACCGTAAGTGTCACTTATGTGACCTTGCTGACCTCTATGGTGCTCCCGTTATGAAAAAGGTCACAGAGGATAAGAAAGATATCAAGAGGACATTAGAGGAGGAAACCCGAAGAGGCGATTGGCTTGCTATGTGGCATAATTACGATATAGAAGGAGAAAATATTGCATTCAAAGTTATAGACGTTTGCACTACTGCCAAACATATTAGGAGGGCTCCTTTTTCTACATTAATTGACATGGACATCCATGAATAAATATGAACCTTAAAGATCACAATAAATGGTTTGTTGATGCTATAGATGTTAGGCAGGAGATAGATCTTCGTATTGGTGCTTTTTTCACCAAATTTCAGACTATGCTATTAAAAGATAATTTGGCATCGACGTTGTAGTAAATGATATAAGTCTTGTTTTAAGTTATGGTCCTTGTCCAGACGTTACTCGAAGATACAGTTACATGAGCCAAAATTTATTTGGACAATTAACTCCTTTTATTGCGGCTGAAACTACTGTAGAAATTGATATTTTTGGTGAATAGTTCTTTGTTCCTGGAAGAGAAATTATAACTAAAACGTATCTTGATGTCTACTATTTTGAATCGTAGAGAGGTTAATTCGTCCCAAGATACGACAGAGGACAAAAGTTTTAAAGTGTGTCTTAAGTCTTATTTTGCTCAACCTCTCAAATAGAATTTACCCGAAATTAGTTTGGAAGCCTAAAACCCGAATATGATGTGTTCCGAATTTATTCTACTATCACATTAGAATCACTTTTTAGGTTGACTTTTTATTCCGTGTTACAAAGCTCCAAAGATGTTGGGCATATATACAACCCGTGAAAATGTGATCCGTAGATTTTGGATTGCTTCTATACAGGTCGCATAAGGGGCTAGTTGGGTAGCCCAAGACAATGAGCTTATCTCTGGTGGTCAACTTGATTTCGATGATGAGTCAGGATATGAATGAATGTCTCGGGATGTTATATTTGTTCCAAAGTAGGATGGAACATGCCACTGTGGCGGAGGGAGAGCAAATGTCTTTGTAGGTACTACTTATAGTGAAGCTTCCATTGGTGCGATCGGGGCTCTAGATGAATTCATCCTCACAATTGGATGGTGAAAGTCCTTGGATGATCGCGTCTATAATATCGGCTAAGTGTTGAATATGTATTCTTCGGCTAGGGAAAATGGTAGATCGCATCTTCATTCTCCGTTACATATAATATCAATAACGATACTCTTACCATGGATACGAGAATGTTTGATGATACTAGGACCATAACGGTCCACCAAGGAGGTAGGGAAGATCCATGGGTCATACCAGATAGAACTAGACTCACTGTGTACCAATTTTAACTTTATAGAATGAGGCGACTATAGATCTGAGCTTGAAAATCTTCCTCCAGCTCCAGCTTATCGAAGCGTTAACAATGAGACTCCATATACTTTTGTCTTTAAGTCTCTCACTGATTATCCACTGAGTCCAAATTGATGCCGAATTTTTAGTCAATATGGACCATAATTTTTTAGGGCGGTCGCACGATTCTAGATTTTTATATCAAGAATCTCAACGCGGCTTGCCTCTATTGGCAAGGTGATCTTATCTCAAGTTACTTTAGCTCCCATAATTTTCATTTTCGGGCATGACCAAAGAAATCTTCTGAATAGTTTAGAGATGTGCTTAGGATTCTTACGGGGAGAATAAAGACTGAAGTCCAATAAACCTGGCTAGCGAAGAGGACATATTTTATAAATTGTAGTCTTTTGGCAGGTGAAGGTGTTTAGCGGCCTAAGAGTTAATTGTGTTCGTGACATTCTGAAAAAGAAGTCTACAATCACTATAGTTAAGCCTAGAGGAGATAAGGGGCACGCCCATATATTTTATTGGGAGGTTCCCTTCTAAGAAGCCTAATGTAATAATGATTTCAGATTTGACCACTTCTAAGGTGCTGGAGAGAAATACCTGACTCTTGAGAGGGTTGAATTTTAATCCGGAGAGGCAGGAAAATTCATCAAGACTTTGTTTTATAAGCTTGACATGGGGTTTGTTAGCGCGACAGAAGATCACGAGGTCATCAGCAAAATATAGGTTTATAATCTTCTGCTTGTGACATTTCCAGTGGTAACCAAATGCCTACTGTTGCCTTTTATTTTAGAATATTTGAGAGAACCCGGGGCACATTGTCGCAACCCTTTTTTATCTTTAAAAGTCGAGGTGTAGTTCTTATTGATCCAGATGGTTTACATGAGGGATGAAATGCATTAGATGATCCATCTAATCATTTTGAGGTGAAAGTCCATTGCGGAAAGGATATCAAACACCAGTCTCCATCTGATGTTATCTAAACTTTTTATGAAGTCAATCTTGAGAGCACATCTGGGGCCTTTTTTATTTGATTTGTATCCGTTGAGGAGCTCTTGAGAGAGGAGAATATTATCCGTGATATTTCTACCATGGACGAAAGCAGCATGAGTCGATTAACGTCATAAGCGATTCCTTGATTTTACTAGTTAGAATTTTGGAGATCACTTTATAAATCACGTTGCAACAAGCGATTAGATG
This sequence comes from Limnanthes douglasii subsp. nivea, assembly GCA_036936605.1. Classification (NCBI taxonomy): domain Eukaryota; kingdom Viridiplantae; phylum Streptophyta; class Magnoliopsida; order Brassicales; family Limnanthaceae; genus Limnanthes; species Limnanthes douglasii. The sequence goes on from JAUPFV010000002.1 coordinate 45,897,050, forward strand.
GAAGTCTGCAGGGGAGGCAATGGATTTTATCTTTGGGATGAGGGTGATTATCTTCTTATTCTAAGTTGGATCCATTTTTCCAACCTCAAATAAATGATTAATTAAATTAGAGAAATCAGTGTTAATAATGATCATGTTCGGATATCGCTGGAAGCATATCACCATCGATTTTGATAATATCCGCAGGCATTTCAGACCGATCGAATAAAAATGAATGGATGTACAGTAGTTTGAGTGGAATAATGACTTAGCTATGTGTTTAGTACCTCATTTCTTAGACTTGGGGGCTTATATGGATGACCGACTATAAGGTCCGACCCGCGCGGCCCATGTATCAAAGAAAAATATTATAAATACCCCAACCAACATCATTGAGAGGGTTAGACTTTTCCCAAAGACATTAAAATATGAATATACACCTTTTTTCTCTCATAGCCCCTTACAAAAATAGTTAATATCCAGTAGCTAAAGTTTTTTCCATTTTTACTCTTAATCGAGATTTTATCATCATCAAATAGTATGCTAACTGTTTTTAAAAAAATATACGTTGCAGCCATCAGGGTATGGGGCCTTATCACTATGAATGGAAAAAATGCCTTTATTTATTTCCTCATTGTTAACCGGTCTTATAATTGAGCATTGGGCTTCTAAAGAAAACTTAAGAGAGATAAGGCTCTTAACTCTTTCAAGTCCAAGATAGTTGGGAGGGCTTGGTGAGCCTAAAAATCCTGAGAAATAGAATTTGAAAACATTGGCAATCCTTCTGGGATGAGGGACGAGGTTTCTATTTAAATCATTAATGGTAATAAGCTTATTCCCAGCTTTTCGAGTTGTAATGCTATTGTTAAAGAATTTGAAGTTGCGGTCTCCAAGCATAAGAAAAGATTTCCTGGATTTTTGCTTTAGGATAGATTCTACAACTTTACCAACGGAGATGAATTTTTTTGAATTCGAAATCTCGTCGTCTATAAGGCTGGGGTCGGAAGGGAAAATGACAAGTCTTAATTGAGCTTATTGAAGCTCATATTTTGCCTTATCTATATGATCGCTAATTTTACTATAATCCCTCTTATTCAGATCAGATAGAGGGATCTGAAGTTTGAGAAGCTTATGGCTTAATATATCCACAGGGTCACTCTCAAGGGGAAGATTCCAATTGTAAGAGACAATTGAGTGATAATTAGGGTATAATTGCCATATATTAAAATACTTGAAGGGTTTAGTAGTAATATCCGTTGGGGAGGTTAAATGTAGGGCTATGGGTATATGATATGAAGTACGGGGATGTCAAAATGAGAGAATGAGTAGGGGAAATAATCATCCCAAGGTCGATCAATTTATGAAGGGATTGGGTTATCACTCTACTTGTTGGTCCAAGTAAATTGAAAACCAGAGTTGTGAAGGTCAATGAGACCACTTTAATCGCATTAAACATTGAAGTCTCTCATGGAGTTGGTTCATAGGTTTGTATGAATAATCTTTTCATTGGGTGGCGAATGGCACTAAAGTCGCCCATAGCCACCCAAGGGAGGGCATTTCTATTGTTTGTTATACAAGCAATGTCCTTCCACAAAAGGAGATGCTCCGCAGGGTCATTAAAGTTGTAAATGGTTGTGAGATAAAAGATCTTATTTCTAGTCGTGTACATTATTTTACAATGAATATATTGAGACGATATGTTATGGGTTTTAATTTTGAAAAAACTTGGATTCCAAGAAATCCAAACTCTCTCATAGGAGTGGACCTCGTGGTTGGTTTTATACTGCCAATATTGTTCACATAATACTTTTCAATGTTGCCAAAACTAACTTTAGTCTCAAGTAAGCAACTAATAATAATACTATTTGACATAACATAGTCACGCACAACAATTTTTCTAATGGGATCGTTAAGATCCCGAACATTCCAGGTTGCAATAATTATAAATAGAGTTTTAACACGATAACAAAGAAAACACAGTAATTAGCTTTGGATCCCCACATTGTTCATATGCGTGGAGACCGTAACTGAATCTCTTGGCTGCAATGGAGGTGACATGACTTCAAAGGTAGAGTATTCATTCTTGAGGGCGTCGGCGTTTATTTGGCCAGCTGCAGTACTGCCTCCTCTTTAATCTTGTCATATTTGTGCATTCATTCATACTTCTCCAACATAGAGCATGATAATGTCATAGCTTGGGGAAATTAGGTTGACACTATCGTTGGAGGACACAGAGGTGGGGTTGGTTTTTTCGTGGACGGACTCCTTCCCATGGTTCTTTGGAGATATGTTAGACATTGAGGTTTCTTCCATGTCATAACAGCTGGTTGTAATGTGCCCAAAGGTTTGGCATTTCCCGCAGGTGTGGGGGATCCCTTGATACTCGATATGAAAGTTGTGTACTTTCCAAAGGAAGCTAATAATTATCATCCCCGAGAACATGTCTGTCGCTTGAATGATAATACAGATTATGGAAAAAACTTAGCCTTATTTTTCTCGCCATGGAGTACCTAAGAAATTTCCCAAGATGTTGAGGCCCCTTTTAGTTCATAATTCATGGGGTAAGCCCTGAAACTTCAACTATATTGGAATTTACTTGAGAGACTCCTTGCTTGAGTTGTCCATAGGCTCTCTGCGCTTCAAGAAGATGGGGTGGTTTTTGAAAGAACCATGGAGACAACTCGAGTATTTGGGCAATCCTATCAGCATATGATAACTTAAAGAAAAAATGGCCTGATAGGGTTGGGTTGCACTCTAGGAGGCCTTGGGAACCCCAAATCCTTTACGTTAGAGTTTGGACATAGTATGGGACTCTCCTCTTTGTAATGAAGTACCCATACATACATTTAACCCACTCTGTGTGATGACTAGCTAGAGCCTCCGGCAGGAAAAGTAGAATACCTTTATCACATTGCAGGGAAGAAACCTTTTCTGCGCCCATACTTGGATGTCTTGTTGGGGAGCTACAACCTAAGTCCAAGATTGGCTAGGTGGTTGTTGGTTTTAAGGACCTCATTGGAGGGCAGGAGGTCGTATGTTCATCAGGGACACATGGTAGCTACTCACCATGCCCGCTGTTATGAAAGAGCCTAGGTGCCTGTAAGGAGCTCTGGGTCTGGTGGCTCGGGCATGGCTTGCAGTATATCCACGGGGTCTTGGTCTAGAGATGGCTCATCCTCTGTTGTTTTTGCCCGAGAATATTTCACGGTGGGTAACAGGAGGCACTCATAAAGATAGGATATGAATGATAGTTAATTGGCCTTGAGGTTGGGATGCGGATGTTGGTGGTTGGGTTTGGGCAGGTTGAAGTGGCTAGGTGGGCGTCAGTTACCACTACCGTCTGTAACACATGTGTTCAAGGTCAAGTTTACAAGATTCTGGTTAACTTTCGTCGGATTGAAATCCCATTAGGCTTCAATATCAACTATTTAGGTTGCATTGGTGGCTATGATGAGACTCTTAAATAGTTGATTGAAATGTGCGGAACTGGTTCTTGCCAGATAGGGGCTGCAAACTTTATTCTTATTTTTTGACTACTTTTTTTGCTTTTAATAATCTGTTTGTGTATAATATTCTCATAATTTGAAGCGTCATTTGGTTTAAAATTTAGACCAATTATATATATATATATATATATATATATATTACAGTCATGTGTAATTTAAAAAACAATTATTGACACTTAATCTTATATATTATTTTATATATATAAACAACAAAATTCATTTATTATCATTTTAAGTTTATTTAGTTATATTTTATGCCATTATTTACCCTATGAAATTGCAAACCAAAAAAATTTATCTAGCATAACATAACACTTTACTTTCTAGAACGCACTAAAATTATAAAAACTAAAAACTTAAACTCTTAAAAAAATTATAAAATTTAAAAATCATGGACGAAATGATAACAAAAATTGTTTTTATATAAACCAACATGGATATGGAAGTCGGAAGAGGTATACACCCTTCTATCTTTCAGATTTTCTGGAAAATGTGATTTTAAATATAAAAATTAAAAATGCTTGATTCCATCAGATGATGACGCTGAGGTGGTGTTCGTCGCCATCGTCCTAACGAAAAATATGATATTTTTCGCCAAACAAATAACATACACAATGACTAGGGCGTCGTACTACGGGCATGATGGCGCCATCATCATCGTGTCCGTCGTGACATTGACAGATTGACATGTATCAATTCTTTCAACTTGTTAACTTAAATCTTTTAATTTTTTCTCTTTCATAATTTTTTTTAGTACGTTATCAATATCTAAAGACAAATACTAACTAAAAAAATCAATATATAGTACAAAACACTCATAGTAATCTCTGAACATTTATAACAACTAAGATATAAATATGTTTTTTTACAAATAAATAATTACGTGTTTAGGATAGATGTTTCAGTAGCTCTCAAGTTAAGGAATGATATTTTAATTAATATTTTTAGTGTTATCTCTTTTTAGTTTTAGTTAGTTTTAATTCTGTTTAGAAAGAGAAAGTAAAGAGAAGGGAGAATAAAAAATCCAAAAAACTAATGGTAACTTTACGAAATAATTATATTTACACGGGGTTTTTTAGAACGATAAGATAAAAATGTCAAAAATAATAATTTTATTGAGTAATTTTGGCTTTCTTTAGTACCACTTTCCAGAGTAATTTTGTTGTTTTAGAAATTCTCTAAAGTTAATCCTTACACATATTGATTAATAATAGGACTAGGCTATATATCATACTCTTTTTATTGGATCTTTCACCTAATTGTTTTTAAAATTTTATTGATCGTTAAGATACCAATTTTACCTCTCACTTCCAAATTTAATCTAAAAAATATTAATACCTACAACACCAATTTTTCCTTTCGATTTATCTTTTTTTATTTCTCTTTCTATCATTTCATCCACATATGCAAGCTTTTTGTTATTTTTATATGACATCTAAAAACTAATAGACGTTATGTATTTCTGATAAATTACAACCGCACTTCACAAAATTCACATTGATTTGTAATTTTTGGACAATAAACCATACATATAAAAAAATTATATAAAATACTTTTTTATAAAAATAAAGTCTATCACCAAACCTGTGCGATTAATTTGTTTTTCCATGGTTTACCAAAGATCCATTGGATCCTTCTTCACCTGGCACAACAAATGCCTCTCTAATCCCATATTTTCCAAGATTGATCAGGTTTTTGTCAATAATGACTACGATGAGACTTTCCCGGTCTTCTTAGTCCACTACGGTTATTCTTGTTCCTCTGACCGTACCATTGTTACCCTTAATCTGGTATGCTCCGTAAGGGTAAGAAAAAACCCTTCAAAGTATTTAATATGGGGAAATCTCACCCAATATTCATTGATATTGTCACCTATAGTTTGGACTCTCATTGTCACGCCTAGTAGATGAAACTAGTTTCTTTAAAACTCAATCGTATTCACCTTGCCCTTAAAAACCTCAACGTAATTCTTACAGTGATATCAGCTCGAGAATTTCCAACGCTACAAAAAAATCATCACTGCTCAAGCCCTTTTTGCTCAAAACCCATCAAACGTTTCGCTTATTACTCAGGAGATCGAGGCCTCCTCGGGTTTTTTATTTCTTAAAAGAGCTGAAGAATCCTTCTTGAAGCAGAAATCAAGAGAAAACTGGCTCAAGATTATGTAACTACACTTATACCTCCATAATGGATTTTCACATATTAGTCTGATTCTCGTTTATATAAATAATGTGGCTACTTATTAATTAGATCATCTTATGAAAATGGCTAAATACATAATTAGTATATCGATCCATAAATTTTCAACACATGAACAACAAAAATTTAAAACAAAGCGTTGGACTACACCGACTTGTTGAATTGTTTAAGTAAAAAAAAGATATAAGATAATTTTTATTCTTATCCTGCTATTTGAAATTTAACAATATAAATCGCATGATTCTCTTTGTTTGTTTTTTTGTAAAAAAAATAAAATTATTCATTTTATATGTAAGTACATATCAGATTAGTCACACTATTCAGTTGACAAGTTTGAATTAGTTATATGTACTAGCATATTAAGTGCATTTCACAACTTCTATAAGAATTTCAATATTAAGTGAATTTAACTTTAAGATGATCATTGACATCTCAAAACATGTTGTTTTGTTGTCCCTTTGACATTAAGCTTCATGGTGAATAGTTGCATCAACAGTATCTTAATGTCCACCCTATTAAACCTTGACAAAAAAAATCTCAACTGCTTTGAGAAACTTAATTGCATGGGTGACTTAAGTCGGGACATCCTTTTAAATTCTAAAGCTATTCAATTTTTCATGATTTCTAAGCTTAACCTATGTGACTTATTTCATGCCTAAAATTCTGCATTATCCTTATGATAACTATCTTTAGTGAGGTCATGGGATTTTTAGTCCTTAACGTGATCACAAAAGTTCAGATACAATTCCATGTCCTTCATATAATTGGAAAGAATTAGAAAGAATTATAAATTGAGGTTCCATTTACTTATGGGTTATAGGTATTTAAAACAACTTTACATATAAGAAACATCACATACACACTTCATTTACGTACATCAAATAAACTTAAACGTGCTTAAACGTAGCATAGTATATATTTAACATAACATCTATCGTTAATAAAATACATTTGGGAAAACATACTAACATGTATTTAATAGTTTGAAAAAATTACTATTAATCTTATTTTAATTGGTTAAGTGTCGGTGAAACCCTAATTTGGATTGATTCTCCCTACTTCAATTATAAACTTCATGATTGATTTTCAGCTGGTTTTCTCTCATTCATGATTAATCATGCCAAGTATTGACCTTCCTTTTGGTCGATGATACTTACAATAAACTTAATCTATGAACTATTCATATCTTAGTATCTTTAATCCATAAATTAACCTTCCTTTAGGTCGATTAATTGATTTTATGATTCACTTGCCATATTTTAAACAATCTTAGTTATGTATGCCTATCCATATAAACATTTAAGCACATATCTCATTTCAACTACATACACATACAAACAAGAATACCCAAACATATATTTCTCTTACAGGTCACAAAATAAAGGATGGCCCAAGCCTAACAACCTTCATGGATCTATTGTTGCGACAAAAAAAACTTATTCCATCCACTAGCCCATGCTCGATGTGGTATGCTAATTGTGATCGCTGGTGAAGATGTTGAGACAATCATTCGTTATTTTGTTTTATTCTTCGATCTAGGGTCTTTTATTGATAATAAATATATTTTTTATCAACAAATTAACTCTAAATTAAATGGAGGTCTAATTTAGTCATCCAAGAATATCAAACACCAAGACATGCAATCATAAACATGCTTTAACGATTTAATCATTCGAAACATGTTTTCATATAACCCTAAATACATGTCTCTAACCAACTCAATCAATACATAATCCCAAAGGCACATATTTTTTACATAAATGTTAAATCAACATGTTTTTCGTACAATTATTTAAAACATACATACAATCCTACATCCATTCACAAGGGAACCTTAGCTCTTATACCAATTATTAAATCTATTGAGTCACTCAATATACCTATTATACTACAAATAGTTGGTACCTTTAATGACCGATACTACGAAGAAAGATGAATTACTTATTTGTGAAGTTATTAGCTTTGTTTTACATTTGTAGTCACTCACAGGTGATCATAAATGCAAATCAAGACAAACAAAAGTGACCACGGATGCAAAACAAGACCAACAAAAGTGACCGTTTTGATACCAAAACTATACGAGTGGTTTTTTTATACACATGACTAATGACGGTGACTAACCAAGATTTTTAGCCTACATATCACATTAGTCACAATCTTTAATTATAAAATTTTGAATTAGTTGTATGCATTATCTACAAAACTAACTTAATATAAAAAATAACAAAAAAAATGAAATTTTAAAACCATGATAGATCATTTAGAATTATTTTATTTTTATATAATATTATTTATTAATTAATATATTTTTTAGATCAGTTTACTTTAATTTTTTGTTCTAACAACAATTCATACTATATGGCATGAATTTTTAACATGTCCTATAATGTTAAAAACATTCTTATTGGATATACCGTCGCATGTTTTTATTGATGTATTTGATTATCGTTAATATAAGTCCAATAAAAATAATTGTATAAGAAGTGATAGACTAATAAATAATATATATATATATATATATATATATATATATATATATATATATAAAATAGTAGTAATTATATAGATGCCATATTTATTCCAAATACTACAAAAGATTATATACGTAAATAAAACTTAATAAAAATGAAAAAAATTGGGATTATTTTATAAAAACAAAATATATCTAATGCGATGTAAAAATGATAACTTAACAAACATTGCTTTTTATTTAGAATAAGGTTTGAATTTTATGTGCGTATTCAAATTTAAAGTTTGTTATTAAAAACCATTAGTTTTTTATTTTAAAAAAAAACAAATGAAATTAAAAACTAATTTTAAAAAAGTCATATTCAATTTTTTTTCGTAATTGAATCATAAAAAAAATTAAATGGGCAACTCCGAAAATAACAAACCATCAATTTCAAAATTCAAAATCATGAGTTTATTTAATAAATATTTATTTCATATTATGATAGCTCGTTATTCATGAATATATAAATTTAACAATGGAAATAAACTTACAATTTTAAAATAAGAGTTTAAGTTTACAAACAAAACAAAACAAACCAAATAAATTTTTAATAAAATCCAATTCTAGAAAAGAACACTTTATCACTTATACTTTTCCAGTGCCTCTTGCAATACTCTTTTGTTATTACTAACTATACTGTCCAATGTAACACCTTCTCGCATAAACACAAAGTGAGGTATAGCTTTTACTTTAAATTCATCAGCAACCCCCTACACAAAGGTAATATAAAAATATGATTATAATTTCAAATTATTATTATTAAAAAATAATACATGAAAACAGAAAAATTATATATAAAATTACCGTTAAAGTTGTAAATCATTACTAAAAAAAGATATAGAAAGATTTTGAATTTTGTTGGATTATAATTTCATATTATATTAATTCGAACTATATATTGTGATAAGTACTATTTTTTAAATTTTGTCCTTGGTATCTATATTTTGCTTTTAAATTATATCGTATATAATTCGTAAATACTTTAAATTCTACTATTAATAAATAATTGATATATCAAATGTTCTATCATAATTAACAATAACATAAAACATTTAATTTAAAAAAAAAACATATAAACATTTAATTTTATAAACAATATAAAGTAATAATTTATAAAATTATAATATTAGACAGTAAAATAATACTCAACACCCATTTTAATAATCCTTGAATAATTTAGTTATTTCAATTTGAGTGGAATTGCGTGTTGTATCTTATTATAAACTTTAAATTTCCCCTTTTTACTTATTTAGTAGTTGTCTTTTTCTATAGCTATTTTATATATATATATATATATATATATATATATATATATATATATATATATATATATATATATATATATATATATATACTTCAATTATTTGAGAAAGCATATGAAATTTTGAATAATAATTGACTGAAAGTTTGAAAAATCAATTGAAAACTTCAATTTAGTGTTTAGCTGGAAGCTCTTTAACTGTCAATCAATCATATTCCAATTTATAGTCGGGAATTTTTCAATCCTTAGACAACTTAACGTTTGGTTGGAATTTTCAAACCGTAAGTTGTTCCGTTCGTAATATTTAGTTGATTTTTTAAAATGGTTTTATTATTATATTGAGTTATTATTTTCCATCCCAATATATATATATTGTTTTAAGGTTATATATATATATTAAAGAATGTAATAATTATTGTTTTCTTTTTATAAAAAATAAAAAAAAGAAAAAATCTAATTGGTAGTTGATTATAAATAATATTGGGACAAAATATTTCCTAAAATGATAAATATTGACAAATATTTTGGGAAGTGTTTTTTTGAATTTTCAACTAAATTTAAAAAATAAATTGAATTTTTTAATGTGCTTTTTATATTATATCTTTTTTATAATTTAAAATATATAAAATTTAAAGTAGTTTACCAATAATCATTCAATACTAAACTTATTTATCAATAAGGACACTTCGATAAAATATAGATAACCACTAGGTTTTTGAATTAAACTATTCATAATTATTTTTTAGTTCGAAATATTTCTAACTGTTTTTTCTTTTCTATTTTTTTTTGTTTTAATGTCATATCTTTCAAATCATAATTTAAAAATCCGAAAATACCATTAATACGAACAAAACTAGATCCATAAAATATATATTTTTATTCTTTTTAGTTGCGTAATTACATATAATTTTGTTGTGAAATAAGTGTGGAAAATGTAAATGTGTTCGACTTGCATAATTACGTTTTTGGTGGCTAAAAAGCAATTGCGTCCAGTTGCGTAATACGTGTAATTTGGTTATTAAAAAAATATTTGTATTTCAATTGCGTAATTGCGTATATTTTGGTTGTTAAAATGCAACCGTTTCCAATTACAAAATTATGTGGAAATGAGATGCGAAAATAAAAAGAAAATAGTTGCGTAAAAAAGATTTTAGTCGCTAAATAAGTTTGATTGTGTGAAAAATAAAGTAAAAACTTATTTTGTGAAAATTAAATAGATGTGAGACAACTAATTTTTTTGTAGTTGCAAAAATATGTGCCCTTTGTGTTTAATTTTTTTAATAAATAAATAATAAATTGGACTATGTTTTAGTTGGGTAAATAAGAGCAATTTGGTTGCGAAAAACAATTGTATTCGAGCTGAAAAATTATGAACATATGTTGTGTAGATAAGAAGAAACTAGTTGCGTAAATGTGAGTTTGGTTGTGAAATAAGTGTAAAAAATCAAATATCTTTCTAGCTGCATAACTACGTATAATTTGGTTGCTAAAAAATAAATATATTATAGTTGCGTAATTAAGTGTAATTTAGTTGCGATAAAAAGATCTTCAAAAATATCATTTATGGATATTGTTTTTGTTCTTTTAAAAAAATAGAAATATATCATTATTATTTTTTTAGTTACGGTATAAAAGATATAAATTTTTTAAAAATAATTAATTGTTAAAGATTATACGTGTTTATGTGTTCATGCGTATTGTTAGAAGCATCTATATTATATGCTATTTTAATTTTTTCGGATGGTTATCTAACTTTTTTTTAAATTTTAATACTTTTTCCTATAAATTTAACTATAAATTTTAAAAGTAAAATATATGATTGATATTTTATCCATGTGTCCTCTTAGTTGGTAAAATAATTTTAATATAATATCAGGATTATTTTTTATCCATATATAAATTAATAAAATCAATTAGATATAAATTTTACAAGAATAGTGTTATGTAATAGTTTTATAGTTATAGCTTGTCAGATGCTTTTTACCGTCAATTTATCCACATCGACTTTGAAGAAGACAACTTCCGGTGAGTATTGGTCGGCAAACCCTTCGTAAGCTGGACGTATCATTTGACAGGGTCCGCACCATTCAGCCGTAAAATATATCACACACTGCCCAAAAATATCAAATAAATTATAATAATAAAAACGACACAGTTTTATATCATAAATATAATTTAAATTGAAAATTGGTAGTATATTATAACAAAACAATCTTTACTTCGATAAAAACCAAAATAGCATACCAGTTTTTTCAAGTCGTTTGCTTTGTTTAACTCTTCGGTCCATTCTTCGATCGTGTCGCACTCGATCACTTGTTGTGACATCTTTTATAATAAGAAATGATAATCCGACAGTGGATTTCTGTGAAAGACCTTAAAACTTTGATAGAATGTAAGAAGATACTGTATTAGCTTCTTTTGGATGAAGCCTGCTGTGACGCATATTTATTTATATCACGAGAGAGGGTGAAAATACGACGTGCAAAACAGCTGGATTGATTAATTTAAAATCAGACCACGTAGAACATGAGCTCTGCTATTGATTTTATTTATTTCGTGTCAGGTCAAGAGTTGGTTAGAAACTGCGACGTGCTATTACATGGGAACATCACTTTTTTCACGTTGAAAAAGATATTATATTTAACAAAAAAAATTCAGCGGATCTTTAATTATTTTTTTATCAAAAGGGCTTATATTGAATTAAAGAAGGAAAACAAGCCTTATAAGGCAATTTTACACAAAATTAAACACAACCTAAGGGTTTTAGCACGAAACCAAAATCATCATCTTCAACCTCCAGACACCAAAATCAGCCCCAATCCAACCCTAATTCCTTAATCTCAAATATCCAAGATTGATGCTCTCCAAGAAAACGATTGCTTTTAACTTCGAAGGAGCATTGTTCCCATCAAACTCCATACCCGAATTTCTCTCAAGAACTTCCTTTGCAATCGAGTCCGCCCCCAAGTTCTGCTCTCGAAAAATTTGATTCACCACCATTTCTGATCGAAGAAGTTTTCTGCAACACCTCAACATCGGATCTAAATACCAAGGAGAATTACCAAAAAACAGCAAGTTAACCAAGATCGAAGAATCAATCTCAATGTCAACATGACTCAACCGTATCCTGTTACATAACTTCAGTCCCTCAAACAAAGCTCTACATTCAGCGATTAAAGGCGAGCTTTTACCAAATAGACAGCCCACACCAACCAAGATAGCACCATTACTGTCTCGAACCAAAACGCCTCCAGCAGATTCACCTGAGAAGGTACACACCCCATCGACATTAATTTTGTATCTCCCCTGTTTAGGGTTCTTCCACTTCAAATGTAAAGCTTTAAACCCAGCATTAACATGATTAACACAACCTAAACTCAAAGCTTCACGACCAAATCTGCCCCAGTGCTTTCTATTCAAAGTTTTGTTACGATCAAGACCAGACAGAATATACAAAATATGATTGATGATAGTAGTAGAACTAGTATTTTCACCCTGCATTTTCTTTTTGTTCCTTGCTGACCAGATGCACCATGTTATGATTGCAGGTAAAATCGTGAAGATATCACAATCCTTCTGAGCAGCCCAATACCATTTCATTATAACATGGGAGATAGTCATGAAAGATTGTACCTGAACCATGAAGATGTCACTGAAATGCCTCCAAACAGCCCAGGCCTGCTGACATTGAACCAAGGCATGGTGAGTAGATTCAATGCTATTACTATGAACACATTTTGAGACCAGCTGAATATTTTTAGACTGCATAACCTCATCAGTTGGAACCCAGTTGTGAAGCACCCTCCATAGTAGAAAAGAACACTTTTTAGGAGTTACTGCATTCCAAGTCTTACCATATAGCCTAGAGACATTGCCCCTAGGTCTGATACAATTCAAAGTATCTTTAGTACTGAAACTACCATTCTGAGATAAGGACCAGAGCATAGCATCTTTGTTATTAGACAAGGTAACCTCTTTAATCTTGGCAATGTCAGTAGAAGTAACCAGAGTTCGAAGCCTTTCCAAATCCCACGAACCATTCAACCAAATGTCACTAACCTGGTCATTAACACTACCCCATAACGTTCTTCTGTCATTATTGCTTATAACTTTAATAAATGGCCTATCAGAGCACCACCTATCATACCAGAAACTTAAATGACCCTGACCAGGTAACCAAAACATAAAATCCTCAGCCTCTTCTCTAACATTCATTATACAAGCCCATGTTTTAGATCTTCTTTATGGAGATATGGCCAGAACAGGATGAATGTCATTTCTACAATAAATAGACAACATAAACCTAGCCCAAAGTGAGTTCTGTTTCCTGAAGTTAAACCAGTTCTTCATTGCATAAGCATACTGCATATCTTTCAGACTATTGACATTAAACCCTCATTCTTTAAAGGGCTTACAAAGCCTTCTCCATCTAGTCCAACTGATGCTTCTTTTATCATTTTTGCTGCCCCACATGAATTTATTAAAGAGGACCTCCAACCTCTTGATGACACCAGCTGGCAAAGAAGTATGCTGCATATAATAAATGGGGAAAGCCATCAGAACTGACTGAATCAGCATCAATCGACCAACAAAAGACAAATGCAGCTTGTCCCAATCCAAGATCCTGCTCCTGACTTTGCAAACAATAGACTCAAAATTAGCAACTCTTGTATTATTTGAAACTGTAGTTCCTAGATAATTGAAAGGTAAACACGTATGTTTAATCTTCCATATATCTTCAATAAACCTGATTTGTTGAGAGCCAATCTTACTAGAAACAATTAGCTTAGATTTAGCATTGTTAATTTGTTGGTCAGAGACAGACTAATAATGATCCAGGATGTCTTTGATAGCACTCATTGCAGTAGCATCAAAGGTAGTAAATACCATGAATTCATCAGCAAAGGCTAAACAAGCAATATTTATCTCACTTCTTGTTTTATATCTAACCATAGGATACTCACTGGCCTTGAGCTTTATACTCCTAATGAGGTACTCCTCAGCCAAAATAAAAAGACTAGGGGAGAGTGGATCCCCTTGTCTAAGCCCTTGAGAATTTGGAAAGAAGCCAGTTACCTCTCCATTAACCAGAACAGAAGAGAACACATCTTTAATACAACTATGAATCAGGCTAATAACTGAAGTATTAAAACCAAAAGCCTTAAGAACATAAAGAAGAAAGCTATGATTAAGCTTGTCAAATGCCTTATTCATATCAGTCTTAACTATAACATTACCATTTCTCTTACTGCCATTAATATCATAACATAATTCCTGAACAAGAAGGATCGATTCCTGAATATTTCTTCCCTTAACAAACCCTCCCTGTTCTTCAGAAATCAACTTAGGCAGAAGCTTAGCCAACCTATTATTGATAAGCTTTCCCAAAATCCTAGAGAACACAGTGGTTAGACTGATCGGTCGAAAGTCCTTCCACTTGTTAGGATTTTCAAGCTTAGGGATCAAACAGGGTACAATAGCCTTCACCCCTTTAGGAAGCCTATAACCACAAAAGAACCCATTGACAACTTTGCACAGATCACTCCCCACAATACTCCAACAAATCTTGTAAAACTCAGCATTAAATCTATCAGGCCCAGAAGCAGACTCTGATTTTAAACCCTTAACCACCCCATAAATCTCAACATCATCAGGAATGCTAGCCAATTCATTATTGTCCTCATCAGTTACAAGAGAAGGAATAACATTCCAAAAGTCCTCCTCAAACACAACACTAGTATTTGGAGAAAGAAGATCTTTAAAAAATTTAACAACAGATTCACCAATCTCCTTCTTTTCATTCAGCCAATTATCACCATTCTTAATTCTATCAATTCTATTCTTCTTAACCCTTTTCTTCACAAAACTGTGATATGCAGCTGTGTTTCTATCTGAATCCTTCAACCAAGAAGCATGGGCCTTCTATTTCCAATACAACTCCTCTCTATCAAGCAATAGCAAGTGCTGCTGTCTAGCCTTATCCAAAGCCAACTTATTAGCCTCATCAAACTCATTGAGAAGCAAAGTTTCTTTACTAATGATACTCTCCTCAGACTGCTTAATGGCATCAAAAATATTACCAAAAACACTCTTGTTCCAAACCTTCAACTCAGCCTTCAAACGATGCTGCTTAAGCCAAAAAGCCATAATTGGATTACTAACCTCAGCAGTAGCATTTCCAACCCAACTGTCCTCGACCTTCTGTAAGAATTGAGGATGAGAAGCCCACATATTCAGAAATTGAAAAGATGATTTCGTTCTTTCAAGATTAGAAGCTACTTTAATAAAAATAGGACAATGATCCGAACAACTTCTAGCCATATGTGAGACAGAAGTACAGTCAAAGTAATCTAACCAGGCAGAGTTATACAACACACGGTCCAACCTCCTCCATTTATGACCATTAGACCATGTAAAAGGACAACCCGTAAAACCAGCATCCATCAAATTACAATCCATGATACAACCATTAAACTCATCCATACCTTTATGATTAATAGTTGAACAAGCAACATGCTCCTGGATGCTAACTATAATGTTGAAATCACCAAACAAGATCCATTCATGAGAAGACACATTCAGAGCTCTAATTTCATCCCAAAGTACAGACCTCTGATCAGTCTTACACTTAGCATAAATCACAGACACATAAAAGGCTTTATTCATAGATGGATGAGCAACTTTAAGGTGCAATAACTGCTCACTATCAAACATCATATCAACCTTATAGTCCTGATGCCAGAAAACCCAAATCTTATTACTCAAATTACAGCAACAACCAGTCAACTTCAGCTTCTTAGCTCACAAACGGCTCCTGAACAGCTACAAAACTGACTTTTAACGAAATAACCATAGATTTCAATCTTTGAATAGTTTCTTTATTTGCAATCCCCCTTGCATTCCAATTTAAAATCAAAATAGTCATGTATTAGAAGAGGTTTTCTGGGCCCTTTTCAGCTTCAAAATCTTAGAAGACACAGGGCCTTTCGTATTCCAAACATTCATAACTTTTTTAGACTTTTTAGGTTCCTGCCTTTTCTGTTTAACTTCTACTAAACTTCCCTTCACAGGAGAACACTCAAGGCTTCCATCATGAATCGGAGAGCCATGTATTTCTTCACTAAGGGATTCAAACATATTTTTCCTTTCCAAAGTTTTCAAAGCATCTATCAACTCATCCTCATTAATTAAGTCAGTAGAATCTTCATTTACAATCTTAACAACATGTTGAATAGAATCAACATCTTGAATCTTAGAACTATGATTACCAGGCTCAACAACATTTTGAACATCTTGATCTAAAACAGAAGCCACTTTATTAACAACAATAGACTTTAAGAACCTACCAGGCACATCACTCTTCTCAGGAAGATCCTGAAGCGGTTGATCACAAGAAATACTTATATCCTGAAGATTATCATTACCATTACGAATCTCCTGATTTTGATTTAAAGAACAAGAAACTTGATCAGGAACTTCTGAGTCATCCTTCACCTGCACAATGTTCCCAGAATCTTTTCCTTGAGCCAACAACATTTTCTTGCATTTATCAACAGAATGTCCAATGTGTGCACAATGATTACAATAAACAGGAACTTTATCATACACCAGATGAAGCCAATAACTCTCAGATTCACCAAACTTAACCTGAATCTTATATACTAATGGTTTCGAAACGTCAATTTCAACCCAAAATCTATAACAATTCTGATGAGCCCTATTGATAGAAGGCACCCAGACCTTCAAAGGAGTACCCAGAATCTTTGCTATCTCCGAAATAGTAGACCTATTAAACAAGAACTCCGGCAAGTTTGGAAGGGAAACCCAAACCGGCGTAAATGGACACTCAAGATTTGGATCGAATCATGGAGTCCATTTTAACAGCCTCATCGTTTTATCTCCCAAGACCCATACATTCTTTGACCACAGCCGCTTTAAGTCCTCTAAATCCGTAAATTCAACGAAAACATGTCTGAAATCCGAGACAGAAAGACTAAAGCTGCCTTTGAAGTTAAACTTTGATAGAAATTTCCTCTGGCTCTCCATTGAAGGTTTCCCAGACGCAAATTTAGCCACTAAAGTGTGCTTGGAGATCTTTAACAACCGATCTTTATCTTCAACATTGAAAGTAATTACTGGAAATTCACTGTTACGGGAAACAGAAACACTGGAGTGAACAACCTCTGTTTCACTTGGCTTCAATATATCAGCATACGAACCTTTATGATTTAATGGATTATCAGAAGCCTTTTCTTTAATCACTTCCTCAAAAACAGGATTTGAAATAACGTTACATTCTGGAGCCTTCACCTCAAAATCTATTCCTCTGTTCTTGGCAAAATTTTCACCTAAGATTGTTTCCGTCGAATTCCTAAATGTAGGAAAATCATCTCGCGAAATGATATTGAAATTGCTACTCATTCTCCCAAGAAAAGAGATGAATCACGAAGAAGAATCAGAAATCAGAAAATTTTAGACTTTGTTCTTGGAGAACAGAGTTTTCTTAAAAAACTCATTATTTCTCAATTTTTTAATTCATAAAAAAACGCTCACAACGGATCTTTAATTAAATTCGATCTGTCAATTTTCTTTTTAGAAAAATATATAACAACAAGATAAATAAAGTTTTTTCTAATCAACACAACTTTATTGATTAATATTGAGTTACAAGGATATGATTTGGAAAATTTTGTTTGGGCCAATGCCATTTTGATAATCGGCCCAATACCATGAGATTCATTACATAAAACCTTTCGGTATTGATTTCTCCTGTGGGTCGTATAGAAACCCTAGTCTCCATGTAAGATTCTTGACTTTTCCGGTAAATCAGATAGAAACACATCTCTCATATCAGAATTTTATATTTTTATTCTATTTCCATGATTTTATGTGGAAGACGAGATAAGGCTAAAGTCTGTTACCCTTTAGCTTTTTATTATATTTATAATTAAGATCATATACGGTGGGTAATAGACACACTTTTTAGATAATATAAAAACTTTAGTAGTTTCTAAACGGCTTCTTCTATAATAAATACATTTTTTAAATAATATAAAAAAATT
This sequence comes from Limnanthes douglasii subsp. nivea, assembly GCA_036936605.1. Lineage (NCBI taxonomy): Eukaryota > Viridiplantae > Streptophyta > Magnoliopsida > Brassicales > Limnanthaceae > Limnanthes > Limnanthes douglasii. The sequence goes on from JAUPFV010000002.1 coordinate 45,915,569, forward strand.
AGTCGTTTTTAAACGGTTTCTTCTTTTTTCTTCTTTATTTTTTTTTCTTTATATAACATAGTACCAAAGTTTGAAGTAATCTAATCGAAGAAGCCTAACAATCTCACTGTTTCATGGATCCACCATGTATTCGATTTCTTATTAGTATTGGATTTCAGTTTGGAATTTGATTTATTTAGAAATTTTAGATCTGCTCACCAATTTTAGATTGTGTATTGGTATTGATCTTACCAGAGCATGTTAAAATTTGATAGAGGGTTGTATTATTGTTTTGATTAGGAGAAAATAATATACTGAGTTATTTGAGTTATTATTCGATAAATGTACAATCTATTGAGTTATATTGTTGTTTTGATTTGGGTGGAAATAATCTACTCAGTTATTTTGGATTTTGCAAATGACAAGTGAATTAATTGGTAGACACTGAACGTACTTTGCAATAGAATTAATTGGTGAAATTGCAAGTGATTAATTGATGAAACTACATTACTAACGTAGATAAATTGGTGAAATGACAAGAAATTAATTGGGGAAATTGCATTACTGAATTAATGACATAAAATTAATTGGTAAAATGGCAAGTAATTAATATATGAAATCTGTGAAATTGCATTAGTGAATTAATCGCAAGAGAATTAATTGGGGAAATCACAGAGATTTAATTGGTAAAATTGTAAGGAATTAATTGGTGAATTTGCATTATTTAAATATTGATGCCCAATATTTGGCAACTCTATGTTTTAGAGAAACTCGAAGTAACCTATGTGGATGACCATGGTGTTGATAGTGGAAAAACATACTTGACTAAATTTGTTGTCTCTGATGTTGATTTGTTTTCGTTTCGTTTAAATCATTTATTGTCTGAGTTTTATCTTTGGAATTCTCGTATATGATGTATATCTGCATCGCGTTTAAAAAATTTAGTCTCTACAAGTGCTTTAGGTAAGTTAAACACTTGTAATTTCTCAGATTGTAGTGGTTGTAAACTTTCAAAATTTTCGACATTACCATTTAATGAAAGTGTCACTTCTTATATTGCTTCGTTTGATATTATTCATTCTGATGTATGGGGTCCATCTCCTTGTCTGCACAAAGGGTAGATCGTCCTTCTGTGTTTCTTTCATCGATGATTATACTCAATATACTTGGGTTTACCTTATGAAACAGAGATCAGATTTCTTTGGATTTTATAGAGAATTTTGGGCACTTATTAATACTCAACATTCTGATGTAATAAAATGCTTCAGGTGTGACTTAAGGGGTGAATATACATCCAATGATTTTACTCAGTTACTTGCATCTGATGGTACCATACATCAGCTTTCTTGCACTGACACCCCTCAACCTAATGGTGTTGCAGAAAGAAAACATTGTCACCATATTGAGACTGCTCATTCTTTGCTTTTATTTGCTGAGGTTTCTACTATTTTTCTGGGAGAAACAAGTCATACTGCTGTATATGTGATTAATAAAATTCCCACTGCTCATAATGTAGGGATGTCTCCCTTTAAGAAGTTATACAGACAACTTCCAGATTATTCTTCCTTATGAGTGTTTGGTTGTACATGTTTTGTCCTTCGTCGTGATGTAGAACGCATCAAATTGGGCCATAATCTGTAATATGTGTTTTCTTGGGGTTATGGTGTTAGACATAAAGGTTATCCTTATTTTTATCCTACTAGTCAGAAACTTTATGCCTCTCGACATGTTAAATTTCTTGAGCATATCCCATTTTATTCGATTCCAGCGAAATCACATGATATAACAAGTACCAAACTTTAGACTATTGATCATTTTGAAAATAATAACGATCTACCCATTGATATTGATGTTCCAGCTCATGAGACATCGACTATAGCTAATACTACTTCTGCTCTATCAAGGCCTAAGTCAGCTCTTTCTTTTAGTGAACCACTAGCTCCACCCTTAAAAATATCTACTCGTATAAGTAAGTCTACCAAACTACCAGATTTTGTGTATTCTTCTTACTCAGCTCCTTTCACCTCTTTCATAGCAAACATACATAATTCATATGAACCTCAGTCATTTAAAGAAGCTGTTTTCGACCATCGTTGGCAAAATATAATAGTCGAAGAACTTACCGCTCTTTATCAGACTCATACATGGGATATAGTTAAACCTTCATCTAGTAGGCATATAATCGAATCTCGATGGGTTTTTAAAATTAAAACAAAGTCTGATGGGTCTGTTGAAAGATATAAGGCTCGTCTTGTCACAAAAGGGTATTCACAGAAGTATGGTATGGATTATGAGGACACATTTTCCCTATTGGCAAAAATGACGACAATTCGTACTCTTATTGCGGTTGCATCCGTTAGCCAGTGGAAGATCTTGCTAGATGTCAAAAATGCATTTATGAATGGTGATCTTCATGAGGAGGCTTACATGACTCCTCCTCCAGGTATTTCTCACCATCCAGGTGAAGTTTGTCGACTTAGGAAAGCTTTATATGGTCTCAAAGAAGATTCTCGTGCATGGTTTGAAAAAATCTATACGATTATTCCTTCACTTGGTTTCTTTGCTAGTAATCATGATTTGGGCTTGTTTATCAGATGTATGAGTGCATGACGAATTATTTAATCTCTATATGTAGATGCTATTAATGGCATTGGGGCACTAAAACATGATTTGGCTCATCGTTTTGTGATAAAAGATTTGGGACTATTATGTTATATTTTAGGTTTTTAAGGTAGCTCACTTTACAAAAGGTTATATTCTCTCTTAGACAAAATATTTATCTGATTTATTTCAGTGAGCGTGACTTTCTGATAAAAGGATGGTAGATACCTCTCTTAAAACCAATGCTCGGTATTCTCCGACTGATGGTGTTCCTTTGTCAGGCTCAACTCTATATTAAACTCTTGTAGGGAGCTTGATCTATCTTACAGTTCTCGATCATATATAGCTTATGTTGTTCATGTGATTCAATTTTTTACTGCTCCTACATCCGTCCATTGGGAGTTGTTCTTCGAATATTGAGATATCTTTGTGGCACTCAGTTCCAGAGCATTTTATTTCCATTGACCTCTTCACTTGAACTGCGTGCCTATAGCGATGCTAATTGGGATAATGATCCTCATAACCGAAAATCTAATAATGGTGTATGTATTTTTCTTGGAGATTCATTAATATCATGGAAAATCAAGAAACAAGATGTTGTCTCTAGATTATCTACTAAAGCTGAGTATCGTGTTATAGTCATCACCATATGTGAGATGTTTTTTGTTACGATGACTTCTTGCAGATATGGAGGTTAATGTAACTAAACCACTTCCCTACATTGTGATAACAAAAACGCCACGCATATAGCAAATAGTTCTATTTTACATAAGATGACAAAGTACATTGTAATAGATTTTAACTTAACTCGTCATCATCTTCAGATCGACACCATCTCGTTTCCATATGTTTCATCAGCTTTACAGGTTGCTGATATTTTCACGAAGGCTCAATCAACAACGCGGTTTCGTTTTCTTTGTGACAAACTTTCAATGCTTATTAATGTTTCATTTTGAGTTTGATGGACGATGTTAAAGATATAAGGCCCAAGCCCGTTAGCCCTTTATTATATTTATAAATAAGATCATATACACTATGTAATAGACACACTTTCTAATATTACAAAAACCCTTGCCGCATCTAAACAACTTCTTCCTTTTTCTCTATTTTGTACTTTATTTAACTTTCACAACTACCTGATCCATGAGTCAGCCTTTGAAGAAGATCATTCTGATTGGTGGTGGCTCGTGACAGGGACTTACCGATATCAACCTATTACCCCCCATTTCAAATAATTTGCGAGATTTATTAAGGAGTTATTCAATTAACCATAGCCAATCATTTTATTTTTCTGTCCATTGATCTGGTAAAAGGCTTCACATCTACCCGATCTATCAGCCTTTGAAATAAGGTTGAACAGTTGATTAGTGGTGGTTTGTAATGGTATTTACCAGTATCAAATACTCACCTCAATATCTTCTGGTTTACAACATCGATAGTGAATAAAGCTCCATTCATCTGCGAGCTTAGCTCATAAGAATTATGTTTATTCGATGTATTATAGGCCATCATTCTTCTACTAGACATAGATATTTTTCTTTATTTTTATCAAATATTTATGCTTATGCTATATGTTATGTGTCATTATTGTTTCTTTCTGTATAATACCTTATCTCCTTGAATATTTTTCCATTAATCACATACTCCAACTTGATAAAAATATATGTATAATGTATTTTTAGGTTAATAATTCAGGCGTAGACTGCTTGAATTGTTAGTTAACATGAAAAAAGTAATATAAAATTCAAACTTTCTTTTGTTTTGAATCTATAAAAAGGATATTTCATTTAAAGCTCTTTAAGATTAGGATATTTCTCTAATGTTGCTCACTTGAATGTTATTCGGTAGCGTTATAGCTTTGAGTTGGTTTGGTATCTGTGTAGGATTAAGATCAAGTTTGTATTTTAAATTTTTAAGTGTCTACTTAGCCAACCAATCACCTACTAGGTTTTTCTCCTGAAATATGTGTGTGTTTATCATGCTTGGATCTGTTAATTTCCTGCAAAATTCTATTAATAGTAATAAAAACCAGGGAACATTATGATTCAATAACATAGTTATAGGGATATTAAAATCAGTTTCAATATCCAAGTTAGATATTTTTAATTTAGAGCAAAGAATCGAATAATCAAGGAGATCGTTACTCTCAACTAAGATTAAAGACTGTTTACCATATAGTCTCCAATAGAAGATATTATTTCACCATTTTTGTTTCTTAAAATTGCTCATCCACTTGATCACCAGCTATGAAGCATGAACTATCAATGTTAACTTGTACTTTGAGTTTATAACTGGACTCCAGTAAAGAGCTATTATATTTCTAGGACTTTTGAGATTGTTATGACAGATTAATACATATACAGTGTTTGAGTCTTTTCCCCAGTGTTTTTTAGAAGATTTGCCACATTAAGTTTAATAATTGTGTTTATGATGTGCTGAATGATAATAGTAAAATTAACCTCCATTTGCTGATATTTTTCTTTGTTTCCATGTTGCCACAGGGACCAGCAGAATACAGGTGGAAGAATGGTTCTAATGTTGATTAAATTGGAAGAAGACCATAACCAAGCTTTGATGATATGATTCAAATTCATGTATCTTGTAATATTTAAGTTGAAGATACTTTCAAAATATTACCACAAATCTCATGATAACTTTCACTAGACGAAGATATGAGTTAATGCTTTACAATTGTTGTAATGCTGAAATTTTCACACAATATTTATATTTATGTGCTGGAGAACTGAATCCATTGAGATCCAAGTGTCCATAAACCTTCAAAGAAGGAATGAACACTTCTTTGGAGCAATATTGTTCCATATTGAGTTATAAATATTAGATTTTGTTCTATTGGTTCTGATATGATCCCAGGTAGCTTTAATATTAAAATCTCTATGTGTAGATAAAGTTCATTATATTGAGTCATCTTCAATATTGTTGATAAAGAGAAGCTTTATTATTTTTATCACAATAGAGCACTAAGTTGTGTAGTTTAAGATAGTCCCAAGAGACATTAGACCAAAATTATTTGACTTTGTTTTGAGTATACCAGGAATTTGTGGCATCAATATTGAGAAATATGAGAGGGTGCTTACGGCACGATTTGTCAAACTAGAACTCTATGTCATCTTTGCATAGTCTCTAAAATATGAATGGCTCAGCAACATGTCTGATTTCCATAAGTATTTTCCAAACTTTTGACTTTTTAGTTATAATTTGAACTTGCATAGGGTGGTGAACTGAGTTGTAGTAGCTACACATATATGTAGACCATAAACTTATTTTTTGAACCAAAGTTTACATAAGTAGGTTTGTTGAATGTCTTCAAGCCTTCTAGTGTTTAGGCTACCTTCGTCATAAGGCTTGCATGTTGAACTTCACTTTGCCTATAATATAGCTTTCTGATGATCATTAGGGCCCCATATGAATCTGTTATAGATTGTCTATATTTTATTTACAACAGATTTAAGAAGAATGACACTTTGGAGATGATAAATAGGATAGGTAAGAAGAATAGATTGACTCAGTGTAAGTCTACCCTTAAAGAGAGAATAATATTATCACAATCTTGAATCTTCTTTCTAATATTTATTACTAAATTTTCATATAGATCAACCATGCTCCTAGTGTGAATGTTGTTACTAAGATGTTTCATTGGTAGACGACTTTGCTTGAAACTATTGATTGATGTAGTGAAGTCTATTATCTGATATTTTACTAGATGGAAACGTTGTCTTATCCTTGTTTATTGTCTACACATATATGTCTTGGTATTTTTGCAGTTAGAGAGGATCTTGTTTAAGATTGTTTATACAGTGTTTGAAAAATGACCACTATAAAAGACATGAAAGAAATATATATTGAATTAGTAGTTTTATACCTTATGGTTATGTTTTCTTGCATTAGCTGATTAAGCATCTAATTAGGAATTCTTCAGCCAAAATGAAAGGAGTAGGAGATAATGGATCTCATTGGCTAACACCATTAGTAGAATGTGAGAATCCTTTAACTTCCCCATTTATAATCATAGAGAACCAAACATTTGATATAGATCTCCTGATCCTGTTGATAAATGTTTTTAAAAAAAACCAAAAACATATAATATTTTTAGTATAAAAGGAATTGAAAGCTTGTCAAAAGTTTTAGCCATATCAATCTTTAAGATTAGATTGCCTCCTCTTAGTTTTTTGTTTAGGTCATTTACCATCTCTTGTGTAAGTAGAATATTTTCGTGTATGCTTTTAACATAAACAAAGCCACTTTATTCATCATAAACAAGTTTAAGAACTAGCAAGTGATGTCATTCAAGAGCCTTGAAATAATCCTATTGAATTCAGTATATAAGCTTATAGGTTTGTAGTCATTCCATCTTATAGCAGAATCTTTCTTAGGTATTAGGTATATAGTTCTTGCGTAAATACCCTGATGATCTTGATCACATTTGAAAAAATCTCTGACAACTTTACATATTTACCTATTATATTCCAAATTGTTTGATAAAAGAATGTGTTGAAACCATGAATACTTAAGACAATAGTAGGATTTAGAGCCTTGATAGAGTTTTGTATTTCTTCATTAGTAGGGATGGTCATTATGATATCATTCTCCTCATTAGTGATGATCTTAAGAATTATATTGGAGAGGTCATGAATATCTTTGTCTATATAGTATTCTATTAGGATGTTTTGAGAATGAATAACAACAAAGTTGCTTATGTCTTGAGGTTCTTCAAGCAATTTATTGTCATTCTTTATTCTTGTGTTTATATACTTATTTGTTTTCTTTTTGACAAAGTTCTGGAAAGCTGGATTGTTTTTGTCCCCAATCAGGGTCCAATTAACACAACATTTTTGCTCCCAAAAAGATTCTTATCTGGTAAGGAGTTGAATGTGAATGGCCTAAGCTTTTGAAAGCTTAATTTTTGCTTCCTGATATCTGTTTTCTTAATAATTATTTTCAAGAATTTGAACTTCATCCTCTGATTGTGCAATAGAACTAAAATATTCCCATAGGTGTCTCTGTTCCAGGTCTTTAGATTCATCTTTCGGCTCTTTAGTTTATGCCAAAACTTTTGAACATGCAGGCTAGTCATTTCTTTATTCAAACTATTCTCAACTGTACTTGAGAATGAACGGTGAATGTGCTACATATTAAGAAATATAAGGTTGTTTTAGGCTTATCAATTAAGCTTGATATGGTGATGTACATAGGATTATGGCCAAAGTTTGTTCTAACCAGATGTTTGACATAAGTAATGTCAAAATAGGTAGTCAAGGCACTTTTATGTAGAAATCCGTCTCAGCGTTTCCACTTGTGAGAGTTTGTCCAAGTGTATTTAGAGTCAGTAAACCCAACATCAGATAGGTTACAATTACTTATAGTGTTTTTAAATTCTTGTATACCTTTTAAGCATAGAGTGGTACATGATAACTGTTAAGAATGGTTAATGATGGCATTGAAATCACCCATCAGTATTCATTCTTTATTAGGGTAAGAAAATCTTCTGAGGCTGTCTCATAGTTCAAGTCTCTAGATTCTAGTCCATTTTACATACACTATTGAGACAAAAACTTTTCGTAAGAGAGTTGTGTGTTACCTTAACATGTATAATCTAATAAAATTTGTCCAGTACTTGTATCTCAAAATCATTTTTCCATAAAAGCAAAATCTTGTTATTGATGTTAGTAAAACTGTTTTGGGATCCAAATATTTTTATAAGGTTGGGTAGATTTGTTTTAGAAGTCATAGGCTGGTAGATTGCCAGGAAGTTTATTTTTCAGTTTTGACGATGTGTTTAGTTTCCTTATTACCAAGTCCTCTGACATTCCAGCAAATAATTTTGATGGTCATTTAGAGGATTCATTTTGGGCATGACATTTCCTTTCATTTGTATTGCTTTGGTAGTAATAGGCTATTTGATAGGTTTTGTTTTGATATTTTTTCTTCATTGTTTAAATATTGATTGAATTCTAAACTATTTTGAGTTTTGACTTTTGGTGAGGTTGGTAAGGTGCCAGATAACTTTGGAGATATAGGGACTGAAGAGATGGGGATTGTGGGTTGAACTTGTTTTCAGTAAGCAAAACACTTGTTTCTAAGGTATTGATTGATTCCAATACCTATTTTTCTTGAATTTTAGTGTTATTAAGAATGTTTCTAGAGATTTTGCTTAGTTCAATTGGTTCATTGGTGTTAACTGATAGGGGGAGTTGGGATGGTTTGTAAGAATGGGATGGTAGTTATATTTAGATGTTCCTTTTGCTCAAGATTTCATTTTTGTGTTCTGTAACTTGGTTCTTCTTCAAAAGATAGTTCTTGGGTGTAGCATCAGATTTAGGCTCTTTTACTATGATGGAATTTAGTTTAGGCTGAGTATTTGGTGAAGGTTTGTTTCCATTATCTAAGTTTTGTGGTAGTTGGAAGTTAGCTTCTTGGGAGGTTGGTTGCATAGATTTCCTACAATAATTTTGGCTCTGACTTATATGATAAAATTTAGTACATTAATCGGGTTTGGCCTCGTAGGTGAACTCTTTCCGGAACCAAGATGTGTATCCAAAGGTTATCCATAATTTGGTCATAAGAGATTTAGATAGATCTATCTCAATATATATCGTGCAGCAATTATACATTTTTTGATTCTTTTGTGGAACCCAAACAACAATAGTATTATCTATTGGCTGAGAAATTGTTCTAGTTATATCTTCATTGTACAAGTAAACAGGAATTCTTGCAAAAGAGATCCATACAGGTGAGATTGGTGCCTCTTTTTTGGGATGGAAATTTGGAAGTTATTTGAGAAGTCTCATGGTAAAGCTTCCAAATTTCCATACATTTATACGCCAAATCTTATTTAGATCTTGTTGTAAATCCAACTCAATCATAACATGGCGATGGTCTCATAGTACAAGGTTATATTTGGTTTGGTTTATTTTGGGTTGGGGGTAGTTTGGTAAAGTGTTTTGTGAAGTTTAAAAGTTTTAGTGTTTAGTGTGGAGAGTAGAAAGATAATTAAGCAGCCTGCTTGTATTAAATGTTGATCCCCCTTATTAATGAGAGTGGTTGGGGTATTTATACTCTTAACTCATAATCCATGGGCTTACGGGTCAAGTTTAAGGACCTATTAGTTGTTTAAGTAGATTAACAAATAGCTTAGTCAAAAGGTGTTTTACTTTTGCCCTCTTCGGATTTATTAGTGGTGTGTCATAGTCTGAATTACCCTTGCCCGGATTATGCAGTGGGATATGGTTGAAGTTTCCGAACTCATCAGTAGCCCATTTTTTAGGCCTTGCTAAATATCTTTGGTAGGACTACAAAATCCACTAAACCATTCTTAACTTTATACGATCTGCCTAGGCCCAGACCGCTCTCATTCCAGCCAAACTTTTCACCCATTGCCTCAGGCTCTTCTGTTCAAGAGTCTCAACCTTCTGTGCCTAAAGAGAAGGTTGCTTCAAGTATCAGAAAACCTTCCCCCTTCATTGCTATGGGTTCCAATGCTGAGAAGTCTCCGAAGAATATAACCCCTCGCCGGAAGACCCGCACAACTAAAACTCAATCCACACCTTTACAGCCAAAAGCCCTCCGGATCGGAGGTATCTAAAGCAGCCCCAAGGGCCAAGCCCTCCGGACACCAGGCCTTTAGAGGAAACAAATGCTCAACCATCCGAACAGCTTTCGGTACCAGAAGTTGACCCCCCTTCATTTAAAGTAACTGATAAACCTTCCACAGTCATGGAAGAAATAATGGAAGATAGTATTGAGGAGGCTCCCTTTGAAACTGAGGCGTCAGGTCAAACAGGGGATGTTGTTTCTGATAAGAATGGCAAAAGTAAGGTTAAAGTCTGTATGACTCATCCGAAACTTGCTTCCAGAGTGCATAGATGGAAATATAGGGCCTTTCTTCAAGCATGTTAGTGTCAAACCTGTTAGCTTTACAAAACATAAATTACATCTATACCCACACTGCTGAGTTGGGTCGGATCCGAAAAAAATGGGGGATTCCGGAGTCACCTATCACTCTGGAGACCCCCATGGACTGCAAGCTTAACGAGGTGGTGATTTTCACCGAAGTGCTGAACTAGGGACTTTGGTTCCCATTGGACCCAGAAATTGTCGAGTACTTCCACCTGGTTAAACTTTGCACTAGCCAGCTAAGCCCCAATGCCTGGTATTCTCTCCTTGCTTGCATCATGGCATCAAGGTTGTCAAAAATCCCACTCCCGGTGGAGCAGTTTGCTGTTGTGGCAAACTTGTGGAAGAATCATCAGATTCCATTCTATCATCACAATATGGGGACATCAAAGTGGTGGATGACTTGATGGAGTCCAAAAATAACTGGAGGACACAATTTCTGTTTGTCAGTGGGAGATGGGAGAACGACAGGAAGATTAAGGCCAACACCAGTCCTAGCATGTTGACTAGGAGGTGGAAAACTACTAGTAAGTTCCTTTTCTCTCTATGACTTTCCTGTTTTTTAAATTATAAGTGTTTCCATTCTGACTAACTTATTTCGACCTTTTAGTGCTACCGAAGGAATTCACCGGACACTTGGAGAAAGGGAAGAAAACCTGTGCAAAACTCAACGCATGGGCTACAGGGCATTGGGGGAATGCCTTCCACAACGGTTTCACATCGGGAAATCTTGTGAGGTCCCATTTGTGGAACACCATGGGCTGGAGATACCTCACATGGAAAGTGATGACTACCCTTCCTCCTCCTGGTGTAATTCTCAAAAGGACAGAGGCGAAGGATGGAAAATTGTTCTTAATTTCAAGAGCAAAGGCGCCCAGCAAGATAAAAAATAAGAAGAAGAAAGCTGCAACAGATTTAGGTCAAGCAGCCGCAGAGGGGACTGGTTCGGGGAACCAAGGGGGAATTGATCCTGCCCTACTCAAGGTAGTAGAGGCTGAGACAATAAAGGAGGTTGGAGAGTCACAGAACCCACCAAAGCCTCCTAAGAAAGACAGAAACGGATAACCAACAACGATGAGAAAGCTGCTAAGAAGAAGAAGGTCACCATGGGAGAAGAAATAATTCTTCGCCCTTCGGAGATCCAACCTCCACCAGCCCCTGTTGATCCCACTTTGTAAGATAAAATCCCAACAGATTTGCAGTCCGGAGAGATTGTCGAGGGAGGCAATGAAGAAGTGGACATTGGTGCCCTTCATAACATTGGTTTGTACTTCAATGATTCTGAGAATGATGATTTCGCAGGTCCCTATCTCCCCTCCAGCTCTGCCAATATGGTGACCTCTAATGGTAAGTCTTTCTCTATTTTCGGAGAGCAGGATGTCCTGAGCCACTCCATCGTCGGTCACATCCGACCCATGCTTGATCTGGAAAGGCAGGTGAAAAGCCAAACCAATCTCAGCAACTCCCTCACCACTGACAAAAAATCCATGTCAACCAACCTCTTAAACGCTAACCAATGCATAGAGGAACTAAAGAAAGAGATGAATGAATTGAAAAGGATAAGGAGGACTCGACAGCTAAAATAGCCATATCAGAGACAACCAGGACGAATCTACAGACTAAGTATTCTAACTTAGAAAAAGAATTCACAATGCTGAAACAGGAAGTGCAAACCAAGGATGGTGACATTCAAAACTTATCCGAAGAGAAGGCTAAGTTGGAGAACTCTGTTTCAGAACTGATCAAGGAGAATGAAGACTTAAAGAACCAGTAGGAGCAAGCTATCCAAGCAGGTATTTATAAATATACCAATGAGGTGATAGATTCCTTGGAGAAAAGAGATGATCAAGTCAAGTCTGACATGGTGCTGCTCTTTTATGAGACTTTTCCGAAGAGGACCCTTGGTCCCTTATGGAAATATGTGGAATACGAAGACCTTCCAGTTCACACCATGGCAGATGGCGACAAGCACAACTAGTCCAGTGGAATCGACTCCACTACTGAGGATGAAGAGGGAACTGGTGAGAGTTCGAGTGCTGAACTCAAAAGTCCTAAAAAAGGTAAAGGTGATGAAAGAACGTCCGAAGGGAATAAACCCTAAGGTCTTATATAATTTTTTATTTTTTTTGAACAGTTAAAGTCCTTGGATGGTCAAGGCATATTTTGTAATGTTTAAACACCTAAAGTCCTTGGATGGCCAAGACATATTTTGCTTTTCTGTTTGGTTCGAGTCCGAATAGTTTTAATCTATCAAACATTTTTTTATTCAATACTTTATTTCTCTTAAACTTTTCATAGCTAATGTTTAAGTAGCCCCTAGCATTTCAGAAGTATTATAGTGAGAGTGTTTAATATCTCTGATGAGATGTATTTAATAGTCATCACTTAACCCGATTAATCCGATGTACTAAAGATCCAAAGTGTTGAACAAGTGATTTGTACTTGAATTGAATTGTAGTAAACCACTCCTAATATTGTAAGAAGGCATCACATATTATAAATAAAAAACCGGACACCTCATTAAAACCTCCTAGAGCCACCATGGTAGGAAAGAGTATGCCCCCTAATATTTACATTGATATCTAACAACTAAATATTTACACATAAAGTTTATTTTAAATATAACCTAAGATGTTCAATATTGCATGGGTACTTCAAAACTCTTCCTTCTTTGTCCTGAAGCCTATATGTCCCAGACTTAAGTTTTTCAGAGACCTCATAGGGGCCTTCCCATTTTAGAGCTAGCTTACCGAACTGCTTCTCCTTGGTATGCAAGAAAACTTTTCTTAATACCTTATCTCCTGGTTGAAAATCTCTTCTCTTGACTTTAGAAGCAAATCTACTCCTCATCAAGCCTTGGTAGTGAGTTGTTCTTAAGTGGTCTTTAACTATTCTTTCTTCTATTAAGTCCAACTGATTCCTAATTGTTATCTCATTAGATTTTTCAGAATAGTTGTGGACCCTATATGATAGTAGGGTAGCTTCTATGGGGGTAATTTCATTCATCGCATACAACAAAGCAAAAGGAGATTCATGTGTAGCAGCTCGGGGTTTAGTTAGGTATGCCCAATATACTTCTTGCGAATAACTTGGCCACTTCCCCGCAGCTCCTTCTAGATTCCTTTTTAATCCATACAGAATAGTCTTGTTGGCAACTTCAACCTGACCATCTGTTTGGGGATATAAAGGAGAAGAAAAACAATGCTGAATTTCTCTATAAGCATAAAAGTTTTCCATATCCTTGTTATCAAGCTGTGGCCTATTGTCTGTGGTAATTTATTGAAGAATTCAAAACCTGCAACATATGTTGGATAAGATGAATTTAATGACATCCTTCGAAGTAGTTCCTGCCAAAGGAACTGCCTCTATCCATTTTGAGAAGTAATCAATAGCAACTATAATAGTTCTGCACCCTCCGGATGCCATATGCAGAGGTCCAACTAAATCTAAACCCCATCGAGCAAAAGGTACTAGCTCAGAAATAGACTCCATAGGTACTGCTGACACATGAATTTTATTTCCATACCTTTGATATGGATCACACTTCTTTACCATTTCCTTAGCATCTGCCACTATGGATGGCCAATAGTACCCAGCCAACAACACTCTCTGGGTTAGTGCCCTGTACCCACAATGTGCTGATCCTTCTCCATCGTGTAGCTCGGATAAAACAACTTGAGATTCTTCAACCCCCAAACAATGTTGGAGAGGTCTACTGAAATATTTTTTATGGAGAACTCTCCTTATAAATAAAAAAACTACGAGCCCTGTGTTTAACCTTTCTTGCCATAGCCTTATCCGGAGGCAAAACCCAATCCGAAATATATTGAAAAAAGAGAAAACCTCCAATTTTTAGGTTGAATCATCTTTATGCTCAAGCTTTCCTACCCTTCTTTGTCTTGAATTTGTTGTATGGATGAGAATTCGTGTATGTGAATCCAAGGGTAAGACTCAGAATATGATATAGTTTCCAAAGAATCTGCCATTGTATTCTCTGACCTAGGAATATGCTCATAGAAACACTTTTGAAATTGGCTGCCACCTCTTTCATGATGAGTAAGTATTTGATCAGTTGCTTCTTTTTTGCCTCCGATTGTCCTTGAGCTTGATGGATAAGAAGCTGTGAGTCACTCATCAATCAAACTCTCTTAGCCCAACATAGGAAAGCTAATTTTAGACCTGCTATAGCTGCTTCATATTCAGACTCATTGTTGGAAGCCCTAAACCTAAAGCATATAGCATGGTACATATTATCACCATATGGAGAGGTTAAGTAAATTCTAGCTCCACACTCTATTGTGCTTAAACCACCATCAGTTCGGACTACCCATTCTTTCTTAGTTTTCTCTTCTGAAGTTTGTTTGGAGTTCCTGTCCAAATGGAATTCTACCAAGAAATCAGCTACTTATTGAGCCTTGATAGCCATTCGTGGGGCGAAATCAATGTCATAATCACCCAACTCCACTGACCACTTGGTCATTCTGCTTGATATGTCTGCCTTTTGAAGAATATTCTTCAATGGGAAGGATGTCCGGACAATGATGGAATGAGACTGAAAATACAGCCTCATTTTTCTTGCTGAAATTACTAAGGCTAGTGCCAACTTTTCAAGCTTCAAGTACCTCTTCTCAACATCTATCAGACTTTTGCTGATATAGTACACTAGACGAGGGTAATGGTCCACTTCTCTTACCAATATTGCGCTTATAGCACATTCTGACACAGCCAAGTATACATAGAGTATTTCTCCTTGAATGGGCTTAAAAAGAGTCGTTGGTGAGGATATATATTCCTTTATTACAATAAAAGCTTGGCTGTACTGCGGAGACCAATTAAAATCTTTAGCATTCTTCAAGGTTTGGAAAAACGGAGCACACTTGTCCGAAGACCTTGAGATAAAACGATTCAAGGCAGCCAACCTCCCAGTTAATCTCTGGACTTCTTTAATATTTCGAGGAGGATCCATTTCTAGCAGACCATTAAGCTGATCCAGATCAGGCTGTATTCTTTCTCACTTATCACATAACCCAAAACAATTCTGGATCGAACCTTAAATAGACATTTTTCTGGATTCAGTTTCAAATTCACAGTTGCCAAATTAGCAAATATTTATTTAAGGTAAATTATGTGCAAATCCTCCTCCAAGATTTTAACCATCATGTCATGTATGTATACCTCCATATTTCTGCCAATCTGACTAGCAAATGTTTTGTTCACCAACCTCAGATAAGTAGCCCCAACATGTTGTAACCCAAAAGGCATCACCTTGTAACAATGGAGAGCTCTATCTGTTACAAAGGTAGTATAATCTTAGTCCTTCAGATCCATCTATATCTGGTTGTATCCAGAGAAAGAATCCATGAAGGATAACAAATTTTTTCCAGATGTTGAGTCTACCAGCTGATCTATCCGGGAGACAAGATATATATCTTTTGGGCAAGCCCTGTTAAGGTCAGTAAAATTAATACACATACGCAATTTCCCGTTCTTTTTCTTGACCAACACCGGATTAGCAGTCCATAAAGGATACTAGGATTCCTTTATGTGTCCCATCTTGGTAAGCCGATCAACTTTTTGGACTATTACATCAACTTTCTTCTTAGAGAAAGCTCTCTTTTTCTGCAGGTGCAACATCACTACGGATTGACAACTTGTGTGAGATAACGCTTGCATGTACTTCGGTTACATCACCATTGCACCAAGCAAAGACATGCTAATTGTTCAATAAAAAGGACAACAATTTCTTTTTCAACTTTGGCGCCATCTTGGAGCCAATCTTGATACTTCTACCCTCTGCCAAGGAGTGGGTTTCAATTTCTTCAACCGGTATTATAACACTAGGAGCCTCTCTAGGGTCATCAATCTCACCCTCTCCCTCAGAAGGCCCCATTAACTGCTAATCTTCATTAATCCAAACTGCTCCCAATGTTTTAGGAGTAAGTGCAGTTGTATATCATTCCCTTGCTATCTTCTGACTACTTCAGACAATACCAACTTTCCCTTGAACTACATAATTCAAACACTTGTGGACTGTTGAGGCCACAACATGCATTCTAGAGAGCCACGACCTCCCAAAGATCGCATTGTAGCATGTGGGGAAATCTACCCCAACAAATAAAACTATGACTAACTTTTTAAAGGGCCCCTTGCTTAACAATACCTCTTCCTCAAACTCTCCGATCACATCCGCAGAGCTCCCTGTGAAGCCTACAATGGTTTTGTTTGAACGTTGAATAACAATCAGATTTTTCATCTTCTTGTAGGAGCTCAAAAAGAGGATGTTTGCCGAACTACCCGTGTCTATCAAAATTGGATGGATATCATTGCCCCCAATAGATGATCTTATTACCATAGCATCCTCATGAGGCCCAGCAATATTTCTCAAATCATCCTCATCAAAAAATATAAATGGAAAAGGGGTTTGGGCACTAATGAGAAGACATGCACCTTCTAACTAAGTAGTCAAACTATGTACATGCCTCTTTCTTGATGAAAGAGTGGGTGATGTCATAGTATCTCCTCCAAAGATGGTGAGTGACTCAAAGAAACTAATCAGTCCGGACACCGTCTTGGTCTGCTCTGTTATGACCCCTACTATATTCTGAGTTGGATCAGGATCCAAATACTCAGAATCAACATCAAATCTTTCAAGGATCACCATTGCCCCTTCTTGAGAAGATGTTCCCATATTGTTTGTAGGGCCTGTTCGAGAAGTATTGTCAGGCATGTTTCTGATGAGGGAGAATAAAAGACATAGGGGGAAATTGGAAAGAAGAGTTTTTATGGGGGAAGAATTGGAAAATGTATTGTAAAAGTATCCATTATGAATAAATGATAAAATATAGGGACTAGATGTGTAATAATTGGGAATTAAAGCGTGCTGGGCCCGTTATTGTACTATAAAAGGACCCCACATGAGTTGATAAAGCTGATTGATTAATATAATATCATTTTCTCTCTCTATATATTGAGTAGTTCTTTCTCTCTTTAAAAAGCATCTTCATAAAGTAGTTTTATAGCAGTTTGGTCCCTCGAATAGTTGTTTTACACAAAATTACCCTTGAGCGAACTCTTAATTCATTAGTGGCGCCGTCTATGGGAAACGAAGATTGTCCTAACGACAATTACTTTCTGGAAATTGTTCCTAATCTGAGAGGAATTATGGAAGAGCAAGGGGATGACTTTGTTAACAACTGTGAGGAGAATCTGGTTGGAAATACTTATCGAAATGATTTGGAATATGATGTGCATGGTGGCCAACGCGCCGGAGAAACCTTTGACGACTCGGTTCTGCTGGCTCGAAGAAATGAGTTACTACTGGAGATCGAAACATTGAGGGCATAAAAAGAAACTGTCCAGGAAAATCTTCGTTCCGATGTTAGAAGAGAGCATGACAGCGGAAAAGATGAGCGTGAAGCTGAACTTCGTCCTAGGAACAGAGATAACAGATATAGAGGGCATGAACGACGTTCTTTGAGGAGGAAAAGAAAGCGTCACTTGGAATCCTCTGATTCAAGTGATTATTCTCACTACAGTTCACCAGAATCATCTCCGAGGAGGAGTCATCGAAAGAAAAGATATGGCAGAAAGCATGTGGAGCACTAGAGGGGAAGGAAAATCTTCGAGGGAAAAGAATGCTCATGCTAATGAGCAAGGTTATGATCAAATGAATTCTCCTTATGAGAACCAAAATGTCGACCAACGAAATTCGGAGTGGCAGCATCAGTACACTCTACCGTCTGAGGAGGGACTCGATTTTCCGAACCATGAAAGTTTAAGAGCTAATGTCTATAGGACAGATCATAATTGGAGAGCTTCTCCTTTGTCCTCAAAAATTCTAGCAGACAACCTCCCAAAACACTTTGATATTTCGAAGCTAGAAACGTTCGATGGGACGCAGGATCTTGACAATCACATCGAGCAATTCAAAAATTTCATGATCAATTTCGATAACGATGATAAATTGCTGTGTAGAGCGTTTTCTCAGACCTTCAAGGGGGTGGCTTCCAAGTGGTACGACAGGCTTCCGCAGGGCTCGATAAAGAATTTCGACATGTTCTGGAATATCTTTAGATAATATTTGTTGGGGAGTAAGAAATTTCGAGCCAATAGAGACACGATAATCTATTGTAGGCAAAAAGTCGGGGAAAGTTTGAAGAATTACACCAATCGATTCGTTAAAACGAAAACAAATATGGAGTACTGCAAAGATTTTGTGGCACTAGCGGCATTCAAGATGGGGTTATTCCCCGAAATTTTAAAGGATACGGTAGCAGAGAGTCAGACGATGACTTTTGGGGCATTACTCGATCAAGTTGAGAAAAGAATTTTAGTGGAGGAGACTCAGGCATCAGAAAAAGGATCAAGTGATCAGCTGGACTAGAACCAATTTCAAAGGTATGAGTCTAGTAATCAAGGGCCTCGTGCTAGTGTTCAAGCTAAGGGTGTGGGTCAGTATCCGCCAAGGCCGAGGACAAACCAGCAGAACTATAGTAATCAGCAAAGCTATAACCAAGGAGCAAGGCCAATTTTGAACAAATGGATTCGTCCATACTATTTTGCTGAGTTAACTGAAAATGTGGCTACGATATTCGATAAGGCAAGGTCAACAGTGAAGTTTAGAAAACCTTTTCCTATTCAAACTCCGAGGGAAAGAAGAAGTGCTAACAGGTTTTGTAAGTACCATGAGGATATTGGGCATGACACCAAGGAATACATCGCTTTGAAAAAAGAGGTGCAAGCTTTAATTGAAAATGGAATGTTAATAGAATTCGTGAAAAAACATACCCAGCAAAATGTTGCAGTAAAGGCTGTCCAAAAGAATGCTGACACATTAATGGTGATTTCCGAAGAGGTTGATGCTTTTGATATTGCTGTATAGTATCTAGATCCCAAGGAAGGGAGAAATAACGTGAATATGGTAGAAGAGATTATTCCAAGGGGAAAGTAAATGACCTATGTGTTTTTTTCGAGTCGCTAGCTATTTTCAGAGGAGATACCATTGTAGGGAACTCTAATAGTTCACGGAAAAGGAATATGGTCGGGGACGAAGATCATTTCTATGACTTGGAGGAAACTTTTAATAATTTGAGTAAAGTCAATTTGAAGTTAAATCCAGAAAAGTGCATTTTTTTAGTACGGTCGGGGAAGTTTCTTGGCTACATGATAAGTGAAAAGGGCATCGAAGCTGATCCAAAACAGGTAAAGGCTTTGACAACTATGTCTCCTCGGAATATTAAGGAAGTCCAGATTCTCACATGAAGATTGGCACCATTGAATAGGTTTATTTCTCGTTCATCGAATAAATGTGCGCCTTTCTTTAAAGTGTTGAGAAATGCCAGACAGTTTAATTGGACCAAGGAATGTTCAACAGCATTTTGCCAGAATTAAGAGTATTTGATGTCCCCAGAGATACTTTCCAAACCTTTGATGGGAGAAAAGTTGATCGTTTATGTGTCAGTATCAGATTTTGCAGTCAGTGCTGTATTACTCCGAAAAGAGATTGATGTGTTAAAACCGATTTATTATGTCTGCAAAAGTTTGCTAGATGCAGAGAAATGGTATCTCAAGTTGGAAAAGTTAGCTTTAGCCTTGGTAACGGCTGCTCGGAAAATGAGACCATACTTCCAAGCCCACCCTATAGTAGTTCGAACAGCATTTCCCCTAAAAGGTTTGTTAGAGAGGCCGGATATATCTGGAAGAATGATGAAATGGTCAGTTGAGCTGGAAGATTTCGACATAACATTTGAACCTCGGATGGCAATAAAAGCTCAGGTTCTAGCTGATTTCTTGGTTGAATTCCACTCAGAAAGAGCAGACATGGAGGTTGTTGACTAGTCAGGTAAGACACAATGGTTGGTCCGAACGGATGGGGGGTCGAATGTTTCTGGAAGTGGTGCTGGAGTCCAGCTAATTTCCCCAGATGGGATAGCCATGTTTCAAGCTATCCATTTTGGTTTTAAAGCAACTAATAACGAGGCAGAATGTGAGGCAGCATTAGCAGGGTTAAGGTTGGCTCAAGTGTGTGGAGCTAGAAAGGTTAAATTGATTAGTGATTCGCAGTTGGTGATAAATAAAGCTTTGGGAGAGTCAGAGGCGAGAAATGATAAATTAGTCAAGTATTTGAAAGTTTTGAAGGACTTGGCTTTAAATTTTGATGAAGTTCAGTATGAGCATGTTCGAATGGAAGCAAATCTTATCCCTGATTCCTTAGCAGCTGCCTCGCGGTCAGAAGGTCATCTATGGGTTATAATTCAGGATCATCCTTCGGTTATAATCAGTACAGAGCATTCAATGAATATGGAGGAACTAAGCAATGTGGTTACAAATGATTGGAGGTCAGAAATTGTGGACTTTCTGGAAAACGATAGCTTACCAACAGAAAAGCATGAGGCTAGGAGAGTCAAGTTTAAATCTCACGGTTA
Source organism: Limnanthes douglasii subsp. nivea (assembly GCA_036936605.1). Lineage (NCBI taxonomy): Eukaryota > Viridiplantae > Streptophyta > Magnoliopsida > Brassicales > Limnanthaceae > Limnanthes > Limnanthes douglasii. Next base: position 45,936,484 of record JAUPFV010000002.1, read on the forward strand.
TGTTCTTTTGGGAGGAGTCTTATATAATAAATCCCTAAGTAGACCGTTACTTAGATGTTTGGCTAAGGACGAGTCGCAATTTGTCATATCAGAACTGCATGACGGGGAAGGGTCAGCCCATTGCGGATATAAAGAATTAATTGGATGAGTGTTCTTGGCTGGTTATTATTGGCCAACCATTTCTAGTGATTCGAAAGATTTGGTAAAACGGTGTGACACATATCAAAGATATGCCAATATAATACACAAGCCAGGGGTGCTGCTAGAAAGTATTTCTGAAGCAGTGTCATTCGATAGGTGGGGTATTGATTTAGATGGACCCCTACCGATGGCATCTGGTATAAGGCAAACGATCATAGTAGCAGTTAACTATTTTTCCAAGTGGGTGGAAGCAGAGCCTTTAGCAGGGATGAAAGCAAAAGATGTTATCAAGTTTGTTGTCTCGAACATTTGTTGTCGTTTTGGGGTGCCAATAAAAATCACAACGGATAATGGGCCTTAATTCGATAACAAGGAGTTTAAGAGCTTTTGCGTTTCCAGGGGCATACAGCAATATTTTATGATCCGTTTCATCCGTTGGCTAATGGTCAGGTGGAAGCGACCAATCGGACGATTTTGGATGGATTAAAAAAACATTTGGAGGGCAAGGCTGGAAAGTGGCCAGATTATTTAGAGGAAGTATTGTGGGCTTATAGAACAACGCCTCGAACTTCAACTGGAACATCTCCATTTGCTTTGGTGTACGACATGGATGCGGTTGTCCCCTCGGAAATTGTTTTCCCATCATACCACGTGGCAGCTTATGCGGATGATTTGAATGATCTAAGCAGGGCTATGGAGTTAGATTTGGTGGAGGAAAAGAGACGAAGAGCATAGTTGAAGTCCTTACATTATCAAACATTAATGAGGAGCAAGTATGCTTCGATGGTGAAGTAGAGAAATTTCAAGGTGGGGGATAAGGTATTACGAAAAAAAATTATGCATACCAAGGAGAAAAGCCTTGGAAAGTTGGGGCCAAATTGGAAGGGCCCTTATGAAGTAACAGAGAAAGTGAAGTAGGGAACATATTGGTTAAAAGACAAGAAAATGAGATATCTTAAGCATTCGTGGAACATAGAGCATTTAAAATTGTATCTGGAATAAGGATGAAAAATTTGGCATGTAATGATTATTTTTTCTGCTTATTTTCAGGTTTACAAAAACAGCAAAGGCATACTTTTTCCTACCCTGTTAGGCACTGGAAGGTTTTAACGAGATGTCATTATTAGCTGATCAATACATTTGAACTTTTGCCTCGAATTATTCTTTCTAAGATACAAGTTGTGGTTGAACTGTTAGGTTAATAGTTATGGCATTTTATAAGTCTGCCTTAAAGCAGCTTACAATGGTTATTATAACCAAGTAAAATTGGCATAAGGCAATTATTCTATTCAACACAAGTTGACATACAATCATTTTCATATTAAATGTGAAGTTACAGATTATAACATTGGTATTCCACACAATGGCATACAAGGAAGGTTAAGTTAAATATTCCTCGGAATATGTTGATACCATTACAAAAAATGCCTTGAAAGTTGCAAAGGACTTATACAAAAAACTTATACACAAAATTTACCAAGATAGTGTTACTCAGAATTTTTCAAGGAGTCGCTCTCCTCGGAGTCTAATGTCTCACTATCACTAACAGCAATGCCAGGTGGACAAATTTCGGGGGAGACAATTTTCCAAAACCTTCCCAAGTCATACTCAGGGTATTCTGCATGAGTTTGGATGATCAGCCCTACTCGGGTAGTAGCGTCTCAAGCATCAATTTTGTCCACGCATTTTGCTGCATAAGCATTCACAGCTGCCTCTTTTTCAGCTTCTATCTGCTGAAGAAAATCTGCAATCGTCTTCAATGAGTTTTGTTTCCTCTACAATAAAATCGAAATCGGCAAGACAATCCTTAAATCCCGTGTTTGCAATTTGGTGAGCTTTCTTGAGTTCTATAAGAAGTCTTTCCTGAGCTCATATCTTCTTTTGGTAGAGATCCCTTTCTTCCTGGCAGCATTTTTCGAGGACAAGGACATAGTTCTCTGAGGCAGACAATTTTTCAAAAATTACATCAGCTTGACCCTCTAGAATGGAGTGTTGTCTCTTTATCTCTTCAAGTTGTGCGGAAGCGAGGGAAGCCTTGAACTTGTAATGATTTTTATGATCTTCCAGATGTTGCATTTTTCTTCCCATGTTGACAGAAGCATGCAGTAATTTGCGAACACTTGAAGCAAATTCATCGCTCTGAAGAATTTCAGAGGAGCTGGTAGGAGAGCCTATTGATGTGGGGTCAAAATCCGAATACACACCAGTTAAAATAATGGGATCAATGTTTTGAGGAAGATCGATTTGGGGAATTGGGAGCGGTGCTAATCTTGGGGAATTGTCAGTTGGAGATGGACTTGAAGCTTGGGTGAGGCGAGAATTAGATTATTGGCCTGAATTTCTTCTGGCTTTATTTTTATGTTCAGTTGCCACAGTTTGGGCCCTAGTGCCTTCAGAGAATTCTCTGGACATCATCTTGTGCTTTAGTGTCCTCGGATATCTCTTGGATGGGTTCCAAAATAGCTTTCTTCTTGGTTTCTTTTTTCTTGGCATCTTTTTTCTTGATGGGAGGGACAAATTTTCTTGGAGGGGAAATTGTGATGGGTGCTATAGTATTTGATGAAGAGATTGGCTCTTGGTTAGCAGCTAATCCTTCAGAGTCTGATTGAAGATCTTTGATCGATGCGTCCTCTTCAGAATCGTCTAAGTGGATTTTGGCTCGGGAGCGCTTCGGAAGATAAATGATGATGTCTTTCTTTTCCACTCGATCAAGGACTTCTTACTGAGAAGGAGGAGTCATCAATTCCTTCATAGTTAGCATGTCGAGGGGATTCAGCCTCCAAAGTCGAGTTTTGGCTAAGTTATTATTCATAAAACAGAGGAGGAATTTGTTTTCCCAGTTCTCCTTGGCCCATTCACTAAGCTTAGTAAATACTGTGGTGGCACTTTCTGCATAATCAGCATAGGGCTTCGAAATCCCAGTCATAGGTGTGCAGTAGTTCGAACATTGAGTTGTTAAACGATTATTCGAGGATGATAAAAGTGAGAGTTGAAAATACTTACATCTGTTAGTCCACACAAGAGAAAGTTTATGTGGATTCGAGGGGGTTGACTCAGAGCCCGTCTCCCAGTATCCGAAAAAAAAGAGGAATTGTTGCCTCCATTTTTTATCAGGCTCTAGTAAGTTCTTCACTACTTTTTGACATCGACCAAAGGTTAGCGAGTAAAACGGGAAAACGGATTCTTTGCTAGGCCAGATAATCCGATGAGCTCTTCTAAGGAGAATTCATTGCCAGAAATCCTCGAAGCCATTATACATGCCATGAGTGTGAACCACATGTTTGGGTCAGCTTGGGATGGGAAGAGATCGATCTTGGCAAAATATTCGATGAAGAATGGGTCTAAAGGATATCTCAACCCCCAGTTTATGATCTCCGTATAGAAAATTAGCTCATTATTCTTAACAGATATAGGAGTTCACCTTCCGAGGGGAATTTGATGTCAATATATGCGGGGATGCATCATCGAGTCCTTAACATGGTTTCATCCGAAGGTGAGAAGTATTTTTAAGAGATATGATAGAGTGCAACTAGGTGCTTGTTTTTTATTCCTCGGATGTTATTGCCCACAATAGCATCAAGTTCCAACGGAAGAGCAATATCACCCATGGATTTGGGGGCAATCCTTCGAGCTTACTCTTCGGAAATTGATCGAGGAGTTGTAGATATCTGACTAGAAGAAGCCAGGGAAGGACCGTCAGATTTACCTTTCTCGACAATCGAAATTTGTTGTGTTTATGTTTCAGGGTTTTCCGAGGCTATGGCTTTCCCTTTATTTTCCAAGGATTTGTTTTGCATTGATTGTATATCCTCGTCGGTAATTTTAGTTCTTGAAGGGGAGAATCGAAGACTTCCTTGTCCTGTTATCGAAGGGGTGGCTGGAAGGCTTGATCCAAAGGCGTCAGTTTTCAGAGGGTTGTTTGGTACTGGAGTCAAATTTGGCTCTGGGGTATCCGAAGGGGTTTCTCTTGCTCGTTTGCGTTCTTGAGAGTTTATTTTGTCTTTGTGATACCTTTTTCTATTTCCATAAGAATGCTTGTGATGTTTATCTTTACTCATAGTTTCGAGGGGTTCAAGATTGGGTCGCTGATTGAAGCAAGAAATTTCTAAGGGTATGATGGTAGAGGAATTTTCCGATGGGGGCCATGCACCGTAGAAAGTAGTAACCGGGGGTTGGGGTTGAGGCTCAATATAGGTACCGGCAGCAACTTTCTCTTTGAATTTTTGGCTAATGAACAGCCACTCAGGAATTCGACAATGCTTGGGGAGCATAAGTCAGCTTTCTCTCTCTAGAAAGTTTAGAACAAAAGGTTTGGAGTGTAAATGAAAGGGGCGAGTATTTATAGAAGTGGATGGGATTTTAGAAGTGAGAAAAGCCTGGGGACATTTTCCTTTGTTTTCCTAGGGGTGTTATGGGTAACATAGGCACAATCGTATTAAATCGAGAACTGAGGAAGAATGTGAAGAGGTAATCTAATGATAAAAAATGTTGGGAAGTTTAATAAGATCTCTAAAAATATTTGGTGACAAGGAATTACGACTAATGACGTCATAAAAAAAAGGGCGGGAGATGGCTGACAGGAAGTTGAAGAGTTGATACTGGAAATTTCGATGACCTTAAATCCATGAAATTTGTTAGCCAAGTCTGGGGGGCTATGTTGGTATGATTATTTTTGAAGAAAACTCTTTGAAGGTATTAGAATGTACAAATAGTTATTTCCGATGAGAATTTCTAATTTTTTCCAAGAAATTGCAAGGATTGGGGGGCTAATGATCAATATCTCCGAGGAGAGTTAAAAGGTAAGAACAAATTCGAGGAGGTATTTTTTCGAAGAAGCATTTTCGGAAGAGAATTAAAAAGTAAAGAGAAACTTGAAAAGGCATTTTTTGAAGAAAGTTAAAAGATAAGAAGAAATTTGAAGAGGCATTTTTTTCAAAGAAGCATTTTTTGAAGAGGCATTATTCGAGGAGAAGAGTTGGAATTCGAAGAGGCACTTTTCAAAGAGAGTTAAAGGATAAGGCGAAGTTCAAAGATGTCATCGCAACCCTAGTAAAAATAGTTTTTACAAGGACTGGGGGGCTACTGATGAGGAAGAATAAAAGACATAGGGGGAAATTGGAAAGAAAAGTTTTTATAGGGGAACGATTGGAAAATGTATTGTAAAAGTATCCATTATGACTAAATGGTAAAATATAGGGACTAAATGTGTAATAATTAGGAATTAAAGCGTGTGAGGCCCGTTATTGTACTATAAAAGGACCTCACACGAGTTGATAAAACTGATTATTTAATATAATATCATTTTCTCTCTCTACATTGAGTAGTTCTTTCTTTCTCTAAAAAAACATCTTCATAAAGTAGTTTTATAGCAGTTTGGTCCCTCGAATAGTTGTTTTACACAAAATTACCCTTGAGCGAACTCTTAATTCATCAGTTTCCACTTCTTCTTTTGACATAGGCTCCCAGCTTGCCTCTTTCAATAAGATTTTGCACTTCTTGTTTCAAGGCTATGCAGTCTTGAGTATTATGGCCTATATCATTATGATATTGGAAAAATCAAGTATTTCGACTCTCTCTAGGAGACTGCAGTGTTGTTGGTTTCCGGAAATGGACTTCCTCCTTGGTTTTGTCATATATTGCGGCTATATTCTCTTTCAATTCTGTAAACCACTCCGGTTGAACTCAAATACCTCTCTTATTTCTTGATTGCTGGCTCTGAGATTGATTATGGTTGGATTGAGTTTGTTTAGCCATGTTGGACCCTTGTCCGTTCTCCTTAGCCTTATATTCGGACTGGTTCTAAGCTGTTGTCGTGGACCTTACTTGACGGTGCACCCTGGTTTTCTTGGTTTCATCCACATTAATTTGCTTTCTCATCTGATTCAATAAGCCACCCCAAGTCATGGCTTTCTTCCTGGTCACCGAATCAGCCAGATTCCCAGGGTTCAAACCCTTGTCCCAAAGAAGCAATTACCACCTGTTCGAAGCAATCTGCTAATCCGTTTTTGGTGTTCACGAACCGAATTATGTAGTCCTTTAAGGACGCATTTGGTACTTGGGCACAGTGGATAATGGTATCTCCATTGCCCTTCACCTCCTTACTTCCCACAAATTGCCTTCGGAAGGCAACCCAGAATGTATCAAATTTTCTGATACACCCATGGGGTAAGCTATTGTACCACTTAAGAGAACTTCCCGTAAAAGTTTGGGAGAAAGCTTTGCACAAAAGTTTGTCATCATCATCAAAATTCATCATAAAGTTCTTGAATTGCTCCAAATGGTTGTCCGGATCCTTACTTCCATCATACTTCTCCATTTTAGAGCTGTCAAACCTTTTGGGTAGGTTTCTAGATAGTATTTTGGTAGATAAAGGTGATTGTCTCTAATTCGTATTACAAATGAAGACTGTGTCTTCATTAGGTGTTGCAAAAATACCTGATTCGGTCTGAAATGCAAAAGGATCTATCAGCAACTGATCAGCATGCGTGTGGCTGTGAGATGACCCTTTGCTTAGATACCTTTTAAGCCTCCCATGCATATCCCTCTTTCTTGAATATTTTTTAATTAGTTTCATCTTTTTCCTGGACCTCCCTTGATCACTACTCGATGACAAAGACTCCTCAAGCTCAGCCTCGTTCGAAGAGCTGTTGGAGGACTCAGAATCTGAACTTTCAACATGGTTAGACCGCTGAGTCTTTTTAGAGCTAACATGGGTCTTTTTCAAACTCAGATGAGTCTTTATTGATGGATCATTCTCCCTAGGGTTGTAAGTATGATGAATAGTTGACGCCCCTGACAACCCTGGGGAGAATAATCCATCAATAAAGACTCATTTGAGTTTGAAAAAGACCCATTTTAGCTCTAAAAAAACTCACCGGTCTAACCATGTTGAAATTTTTGATTCTGAGTCCTCCAGCAGCTCTTCGAACGAGGCTGAGCTTGAGGAGTCTTTGTCATCGAGCTTGACGTCCCTGCTCGTTAGGATCCATCCGAACTGGTTGTTTCTAATGGTTTTGAATGTAAAATTCAGGCACCCTCATGCTCCCATTCTGGTCGCCAATTTGGTTTGGTTTATTTTGGGCTGGGGGTATTTTGGTAAAGTGTTTTGTGAAGTTTAAAGTGTTTATTGTTTAGTGTTTAGTGTGGAGAGTAGAAAGATAATTAAGCAGTCTGCTTGTATTAAATGTTGATCCCCCTCATTAATGAGAGTAGTTGGGGTATTTGTACTCTTAACTCATGATCCATGGGCTTACGGATCAAGTCATGAAATCGGGTCAAGTTTAAGGACCCATTAGTTGTTTAAGTAGATTAGAAAATAGCTTAGTCAAAAGGTGTTTTACTTTTGTCCTTTCCGGATTTATTAGTGGTGTGTCATTCTCCGAATTACCCTTGTCCGGATTATGCAGTGGGTTGTGGTTGAAGTTTCCGAACTCGTCAATATTTACTAGAGAGGCCAAATAATTTAAAGAATACCTGAATTTCTGTCATAGGAGGCCCCCCATTAGAAAACTTTATGAGGCTAAGCTATACTTTTTCTTCAAGGTGAGTGGTGGTGGTGGTGGTGGTGGTAATAATAATAAAATTCAATTTGTTAGGCATAAAATTGACCACCCTCCCGATTACGTTATCTTCGTTACTTTTGTTTCGGTACGGTTGTTTATCATGTCTGACAGAAACAAGATGTTAGAATATTTGGTTCATGGCATCTCTTGTCCTTGTTTGTGTGGTATACGTCTGTGTGAGTGGAATGTTTGAATATTTTTCTCTCGTCCTGTCATTGTCTTTACAATATCGTACGAAATGCTCTTTAACATTCAGTTCAGGTTCTTTGGTACTAATAATGGTGTAATTAGTCCAGTTCAAACCAATCGGTCGGTCAGCTTATCCAAACGTGTAAATATCTAGACATATTTAGTCAAAGATACACTCAACTACATATCTTAGTAGCTAGAGAGATATAATCTATTATCTCATAATATCAGGGAGATATTTATTATAAACGACGTATATAAAAGTCTAACATCAATTAGTAAAACTAACATATCTTTCAATATTATTTTTTCTCTCTAGTTACTATTAGTCATTTTCATTCTCATTGATAATCGAGTTCAATTGACTTATAATCCGTTAACGCTTCGACAAAGGCTAACGATCTGAATTTATTGACATCGATTGGCATCGTCTGTACGAGAATTTTTGTTCTCATGAAGATTAGAACAATCCAAAAAATTCAAACAAAACAAATGTCGAATTCCAATAATAGCACTGAAATGCACGTCAATGAGGAAATTGAGATGAGAGGTCTGAATGGACAACTGAAGGTGCAAGAGATCAAAGAACCGATGACTAAAGAAAACCCCAACTGAGATCAAACTTCTAACTCAACATTTAAAGAAAGAACATGTTAAGAATTTTTATTGCAGAAACAAGTGTTATTGCATGTCTCAAAAACCAAGCCCATCATCGAGGCATTGTATATTATGGGTAGAAAAAATGAAGATGACGGTACTCCCAGAATAATGGGAGAAGAGCTGAAAAATAGTTTAATAAAAAAAACCCATATAAAGGATCATCTGTTGGAGTATCAATCGTTCAAATCTGAGCAAAATAATCATCTTGTGATTAAAAAGCCCAAGGGATCAAAGATTCCATTGAATTTCTTATCGGGGAAATATTTTCATGATTACTATGAAAACGAGCAATCTCATTAGGACGAACAGTCCCCATTGACCCATAAATATTATATCGCATAATGTCATCATATTATGCTGATCGCAAAATGAGTCATTATTATGGAAGATGAGATCTGGAGGACCACATCCAATGATTTAACAGTGAAATACTAAATTATGAATCTGACGATAAAATAACGTGTCGAGCCGTTGCCCTGATCCTCAGGGAAAAGGCAATACGATGGTTCAAAAGTCTCCCAAAAGGATGCATCAGAACTTACAAAATGCTTCCTACGACTTCCATAAACTATTTATTGGGGACTTATGTAATACAATTGGAGAACGATTACATAATTTGTTGTAAATAGAGAGCACATGAGAATGTGACGGAACATACCAAGAGATTTACCAGAATAAAATCATAATTACTAAACTGACATGGTTTAGTGGCGATAGCAACATTCAGACAAGATGTCAAAAACTAAACCTTGACTGATAAAATCATGAAAATGAGACTTAGATTTCGTATAATTATTGCATCAGGTGGAGAAACATAAAACGAATGAGTTAAACTCAAACATTCAAATCAAAAGATCTTCGAGCAATAATACAGATGATATGATATGCACACGCATAAAAATTATAAAACTGAAGAATAAAACCGCTTCAGCTTCAACCAAAAGAAGACTAAATCAGTCTCAACAGTGCAAATCAAATGTTGATTACAAAGAAAACAACACCAAAAAATATAAACGACAATCAAGTAGACCACTCTTTGAGCCAAACAATTCATGACTGACAATTAAAGAAGAAACCAAAGATCAAAATAAAAACTATAAGTCCCATTTTGGCACATATATTTATATTAAAGATTGTTTTTTTTAGAATATATAAGAAATAAAAATCAAACAACTTCATTAAGAAAACAATAGGAAATGAACTAATATAGGGTTTAAGTGAAGTCGCAAAATAAGCCACGACCACGACTAAAGCTCAATGGGCACTACAAACAAATGCAGTCAATATAGATGAGCAAGAAGAGGAAAGTGATAAGCTAGACCCATACTTAAAATAACATAAAATAGAATTAATTGGAGGGGAAAATTCGGATTCGAAAAACTAAAAATTACTAAAAAAAAGGCAGCCTGAAGACATGAAATATCAAGTCTTAGGAAAATGCCTGCATACTCATACAAAAGTCTGCACCCAAACATATCATTCTCAGTTGATGACATAAGTTGAATCAAAATTCCAAATGATAACTCTGTATTAAAAACAGTCAACTTGGCATATGTCAAAATTTATAAAGTAAAAATCAATGACGACAACTCGATAAACATGTAATAAAAAGAAACATATGAAAGAATAACAAGGTCAACCGTTGTGAAGCAAAATATGAAATTCTTCATAGGACTTTCAGGCACAAATACTTCATTGTTATGAGGGTTATCTTTAGTTGCGGCCATGGGGGAACAGAAATTTAGAATAGATGTGTAATGTCTGCTTATGCTAATGGATGCACTAGTCCCACATGATATAATTTTGCGATGCTCATAGCTCTGCCAAATGAATGCGGTTATATCCGCGGTCCATCACTGTCTAAAATATCCTACAAATGGCAAAATCATCGTGATAAAAAGAAATTAGAAAATATCAGGAGAACGCTCATAAACACCCATAAAAGGCAAACCATAACAAAAAAAGAGAAAGGGATAATCTTGAAGAATAAAAAACCCTCAAATAATGTCTAAGATATTGAATTTGAGATAACATAAGAGAAACTATCGCTAACAAATGAAAAACATTGAAAATCAGCAAAGTCATATCACTCAATCTTAGGTATAAAGTTTATAACTTTTGACACAATAATTTATACATATATTTGTGCATAACATACATGATGCAATAAAAGTAAAAACAATTTCAAATGATTTAATTCGTATATCCAGCATAATATTAACCTCAAAGTGGAGAGATGGAGATTTTTTTCTAACTAATTAAAAAGCCAATTGTAAAAAATAAAGAGATATTAACACTTGTTGGACAAAAACAAAAGTTTAAATATTTAATATGGACAAACAATCATGTTTTGGGAAAAATAAAATTAGGTAACGGAGAACGTCCGAGGACTTAAAGGGCTTACATAAGTTTGTAGATGTAATGAGGCACCATAAAATGATATACCTTATAGATGCTCACAAAGAACATAATCAAAACTGAAACTAAAAAAAGGTACAAATACACACATATAGTTCGTTACCAAAGATGGCTAGATTACTATAAAAGTAATGCCCTTCAGATTAGAATATGTCGAAGAAATCTATCAAAGATTGATCAATAAAATCTCGGTAACTTCGATAGAAAGAAATACACAAGCTTATATTGATAGAATTTCAGTGAAAAGCATGATATAAGAGCCAAAGAGATCTACTTTAAGTCATTTTAGCAATATAAACTCATTTTGTTCAAGACCCGGATGAGTATATCTTTTAAGATTACTAAAATTTATAATCTAAGATTTACTTTCCATGTATATTTATTATTTTTATAATAGTCAATGATAATGATTGAGTATTTATTATCGAAGATTAACTCTTTCAGTCTTTTGAGTCTTGAAAGTTATTTAATTCTCTTTTAAGAGACTTAAAGATAATTACTTTGTTTCCATTACTGGTCTTATTTATACGTGTGTGTATATATATATATATATATATATATATATATAGCCTATGGTCTTTGTAATAATCAAATCCGTTCAAGTAATAAAAAGAAGAATAATTTTTACTCAAACTATTTTTCCGCGATAAATATTTCTTTAACTATTTTTCCGGTCCGCATATTCCACTTCCGTATATAAGTAAGAACAACACGATCTCAACACTAGTATGATATTGTCCACTTTGGCACCCGAAGGCCCTCACGGCTTTGCATTTGGTCCACTACCAAAAGGCCTCATACTAGTTGAGGTATGTTCTTACTTATATACCATTGATCCTTCCCATGTTTAACCGATGTGGGATGTGGGGCTTTGGTCGCCACCCTAACAACTATTCTTATGAGAAGTAAGTTTAGTTTATGTTTATCAAAGACTTTCCATCTATTTTGTGTTAAGGAAACAATATGATCAATTATAATCAATTGTATGAATTATTCCACATTGTTATTCAGATTGAGTAGCAACTTAAGTGCAATAAAACCACCTTCAATCAGACTAAAAGAAGACAACTATGGGCTCCAAGTAACAAAAAATCATTTGATGAAGGAGAATAAATGGTTACTAATGCAAAATCCAAGGAAACTTCAATTGAAGTCCCACATATGATAAAAACAGAAGATGTAGTAGATAAATCAAGCTTATATTTATCTTCTAATATTGTTTCTCAGATTCATTCAAGTAATAAAGAAAGAAAAGTTTTTATTCAAATTATTTATCCAGGACAAATCTATCTTTAACTATTCTTGTGATAAGCAAGCTCAGCTTGTATTTATTGAAGGCTTTTTATCTCCTTTGTGTCGCAACTCGATCTATTCTGCTTATTAAATGATTTTTATTTTATTTTATCTTATTTTATTTGTGTTTATTTTCTGTATAGTAATGAGTTAAACCAACATTCCACCCACCGCTACACACATAATCTAATTTGTTCAAGTTATGAGTGTTGTCCGAACAACAACTTTTACATCCACACCGCTTTTATTCGTACATAAAATCCTATAGATAATAATATACGAAAGTATTCACTGAGATGATCCAAAAATCTCAGACACACAATCCATAAAAATGGCACCCTAATCGCGGTCTTTGGGTAAGGTTCAGCCATTCCTTCGAAATACTGAAAGAAGAAGGAAAATTCAAACATACCCCAACATAAAATGAGAAGCTTAATAATATCAAAGAATTCTTGAATTCTCTGGAGATATTAATAAATTTAAAGCAAGTAAATAGTTCGCACGTATACCTAATGGTCCCAGATTATGAACCCAGTGTAATACTAATCATCAAAGAAAGAAGGGAGCCTAAAGATGTATACCACGTAAGTAAATTATTATTACCAGCATAAGCTATATATTTATAACTAGAAAAAATTCTCTAGTATTGGTAGTAGCGGCTAAGGAAATGAGATCATAAGTCTTAGAAAAATATCATAACTGTTAGAACCCCCTCATCCTAATAAATATATTATAAAAGCTCGATATCTCCGGAAGATTGACCAAACGGGAAGTATAACTATGGGATTATAATATATATTTCGAACTTAAAAAACGATAATAAAAGGCCATACATTAGCCGACTATTTATCATAGTTTTAAATTGAACGACCAATTATAATAATTGACAAGTCAGAAAACACCTAGAGAATCAGGACCAATTAAGGAAGTAACAATCAAGGTTCGGGAGTAAGAATACAACTTGTGTCCTCAACTGGAGATATCTTAAACCAATCCATTTAGTTTGGACTTCGAACATTAAATAATGAAGCATAACATGAAGCTAATACTGTAGGACTTTGGTTAGCAAAAATATGTGAAGCAAAAAATGCATAACTTCTAACTGACTCTCAATTAGTGGTTAGCCAAATAACAGGGTAGAGCGAAGCAAAAAGGATAACATAATCCAATATCTAAAGGAACTATAGTACTTCGCCTTTCAATACAAACATGTCGAATTAAAACAAGTTCCAATAGCATAAAATGCAATAATCGATGTCATTGCCTCTTCGGTATGTATATTTTCAAAACCGAGATTAATATTGCAAAAAAACCCTCAAATCATGTTTCCAAATCATATTTTTCAACCTTCACATCTGAAAAAGTAATGATAATTGAATGAGAACAAGAAGAAGAGTATCTGTGACCGTCAATAAAAAGAACCTTATAGAAGGAATCCTTCCCGAAAGTAGAAGGGAGACAAAAAAAAGAATATCCGCAACATACGTGTCCACAATATACACATTGTATAAAATAGGATTATCATAACCCTTACTAAAATGCCTAGGCATTTATAAATTAAACTTCGTAATAAAAATAATTAACTATGAGAGAATGCAGTGTTCATTGCAAATTCAAATCCTTACACAAACAAAACTGCTTCATGGCTATTATGGCTCAACAATTGTAAATCATGAAAAACAGGCAGTAAGGACATGTGACAAAGAGTTCAAAAGTTCAATAGAAAGTCCAGCAATTTTGTTGGAAACAATAACAAAGATGATCCCACTTAATAGATGGGAGACGGACATGATGTGACCATTCATGATGGCATAAAAAAAGATACCATATAGTTGTCGAATACTATTTCTCTAAGAAGAAAGAATCATAAGAAGTGCAAAACACCATGACAATATCGAGAATAATTTCTACATAAAATATATTTTATATGGAGTGGAATTCAAGCGCTATCACTATCAATTACAAAACATAGTTAAACAATGATGGTGTCATAAAGTATTGCAAAAAAGTGATTTAAAAGAAAATATTCTCTCATTTGTTTCATAAGCAATCCAATTGGCAATTTAAGGGACTAAAAGCATTCAATTAAGGACACAAAAAAGATAAGATGCCAAAGTGAACAACACATTTTTTGCTGGATTACCCATACAACATACCATTTACCATGATATACAAAATGAATAAGTTGTTGCTAGAAAAAATACGCATGTTATCCCATAGGAAAGCAACATAAGATAAATCACATTAAAAAAAAAAAATCAATTTTGTCAAATAAAAATTGGTTGAAGTTAATACCATAAAACAATGATAAGGAATAAATAAAAATCCAAAGTCTGATTATGAAATGTTGAATAAAAAAAATATAATAAAAGGAAATATCCAACCTCTTAAGGAGAGTTGATGGAAAAATATACCTGAATTTGGAAGAATGCGTCTACAATTGAATAAAAATAAAGGCAAAGTTCCACATATTGGTTGAAAATATGGAAAAACCCGTTCGGCATCCCTATAATGAAAAATATTCTTAATTTTTTTTATAGTGATACCAAGAAAAAGCTTTTAAATAATTACTACAATAAAATAATTTTATGAATAAATTCTTCCATTTCTCAGGAGTACAAAAATTTCTTGAAGAGTGTTTCGCATACCAAGAATACAATGTCTTTTAAAGACGCAAAAAGATCATAACTAAACATATGCTAAACTAATAAAAGGTCGAACCGATAATACCATTCAAAAAGTGTAAAATTACATATTGTCTAATAATAAGAATAAAAATGTTCAAACAAAATTGTTGCCCCAAATTTGTAAATGTTAAATAAAAACATGCCGAAGGAAAAATGTACATCAAAATATATTAAACATATAAAAATTCTAAATAAATAAATAGTGTATGCTGATAAATACAACAACGAGAGAAAAATATAACTTGCCAAGATACAAGTTTTAAAACATATTATGCCAAATACAATATATCATTCGGAAACAAAAAAGATAAACAAAAGTATGTTAGTAAAATTTGTGATCCAAGAATAGAAAAAATAACCTAATATTTTTTGGATAATAAAAATCATCAGTAATCCGGATAATAGAAAACAAAGATGGATGAATAAAATTCAATCCGCGAAAATAAGTTACATTTTCTTAAAAAGAATGGAGAAACTACTAGGGAGTCACGCACCCTAACCAGAATTGGAGAATTCTAAAAAATCAAAGTAAAGAACCAAAGTAATCTAGAAAATAAATATCAGCCTATTGTACTTGATTAGTAAATAAAATATTCGAAAATGATAAGTATGTCTAAGATATAAAGACACGTCAAGGCAAAAACAAAAGATTACTTACAAAAACTAAAAAATATATTAAAAAAATACAACATGTCTTTAAAAGTTATAACAAAACACCTTCAAATGTATATGAAATCTATCAAAATACAAATCTTACTTTTTAGTAGGATCAATGCTTGTAGTTAGAATATCATTTCTCGCCATACTATATGATACCATACTAGTGGTGTGAGAGCTACCACCACCAAAATTTTATTTATAAGCATACAAATTTAAACCCGAAGGCCTTTTAGCCATAGGAACAAAGCACCAAAAATAACCTAAATCAAAATAAAGAATTGTATGACTTCGGATATCTATGTCTGGTTATAGAGAACCCAAAGTCAATTTTCACGTAAAAGCATGACATAAAATTTAATTACTTCTCATTTCGGTGAGATTTTTTCACTTACAAGATGATGATGAAGACCAAAATCCCTCTAAGCAATCATAAACAGAAAAACATTCAATAAGCTTCTTGTCTTGAACGTCCATAACTTTATCTTGAGGTAATACCACTCTTGTAAAAAATAAGGAAGGGAGATAAGTTTTTAGCCAAATTGTCATGCGCATGAAGTAAAACGCTACCCAACTGACCAAGAATGAAACCTAACTCTTTACGAATGACTTCTAGCTCAATAGTCCATTGTTTCTCGAGTCGGGTCTTCTTCTCCAAAACAGTTATAAGAGTAGCACTACCCTTGCGTGACTCAGATTCTTCTTAAGAATATTTTGAAGTTCAAAATTATGATATGGGGGGTTAATGTTAGCTTTACGCAATATTGTCAACCTATTAAATATCATCTAATAACAGGAAACAAAACTAAACTTGGTACAACCAAAAAAAATAGAGGAAATATATAATGGTAAATACTAGCCCACCTCAAAACCTAGGCTCAAATGCCTATGTTTTATTTTCAAAGGAGAACGGTCAATATAAATATCCCTCTGGCAAGCTAACTCAACATAACAATAAACAATCTCAGGAATCTGATCAAGTGAAAATATTGGTAAATATGTTACAAAATAAGGATCATTATGTAAGGGTAAAATAACATTTTGGGATTCTAAGAATCCAAAGAGCTTAAACAAACAAACGCATGAGGAGACAAAGTCAACAAATTATGTACATTCAGATTCAGATTACCACTAGTAGTGATCAAATAAACTGGAAGTATATTCGCTGAGAGTCTGGAGAAATTACTTGGAAAATTAGGAATAATGAGAACTGCAAAGGAAAGAATAAAACAAGTAGTGGATACAACCACATTCCCCTTAAGGTTCACACTTTCTCCCACAAGTATTGAGATAATTTTTTAGTCAACATGAGCAACATACATAAGAAGATAATTATCAGATAGTTCAAGCCTTAGTGCATCTGAAGATGAGAGAATAAACTTTGAAACACAAGGTCTTAACAATTTAGGAGAATACCTCTCTTCTGTTTACTACACAACTAAATAAGCTATACGTTCTCATTATTAAAGGATAATTCAATATTTTATGTAATCTCAGTTATCAAGGAAATAACATCAAGGTCATGAAAGGATTTATTCACACCTAGCATGTCAGTTGCGCAATCATGAACAATAAATTCCAACGGAATATGAGAACAAAGGGCAGAATCATCAAGAGAACCAGTAGAATAAGCATGGTCTGAAGTAACAACAAAACATGGAACATAAGTAATTTCAAATACAACAACAAAACCTTGTTCATTAATAGCTTCAAAAATAGATATGGAATCAGGAATTTAAGGACTAAAATGTGAATAATGTAAGTTTAAGATGATGAGTCCGAATTCAGCATGCTCCCCGGACAGGGCAAATCGGTCTAGTCTCTCCGAATACCGGACAGGTTACATGGACATGGATCGAACAGGTTATTTGGACCGGACAGATTTCTGTGAACACTGTGAACTTAAGGCTGTTCGAACTATGACAAAAGTACTAAAAAACCTAAACACTTCTTGACTAAGCTACTTGCTCTCCTACTTAGAGCTCATGGGTCTTTAAACATGACCCGGGTCCATTAAACATGACCCGAAAGCCCATAAGGGCCCAAACATTATACTATAAATACCTAACCACCCACATTAACTAGGGGTAATGAGAATTAACTGCTACCAAGCTGCTTAATCATCTCTCTACTTTCTACTCTAACTGTTAAACACCCACACACCACCGTTAAACACCCACACACCACCGTTAAACACACATACACCACCTTAAAACTCCACTTGAAATTACTAGCCTACCCTCAGGCGGTTATTATCCACATCAAATTGGCGACCACAGTGGGAGGAGAGAGGTGCCTGAATCAAGCATTCAAAACCTGCCAAGAAATTCTGTCCGTATGAATCCGGACAATCCAGAGCTTCCACCAGCTTTGCTCGAAGTGGTGGAAGAAAACGATGAGTACACTGTCCAAGAGCGCGACAGGTTAAAGCTTGAGATAGAAGCTCTGAGGGCTGAAAAGGCCAAGATGGGCGTGAAAGAAAAATCCAAGGCATCGGTTGTTCATCACACCGACAACCCCAGGGAGCCTGAGGCTTCGAAAACTCATGTGAGCACTAAAAAGACTCATGCTAGCCCTCATGAGGATGCTGTTGTCATAGGAGCCTCTATAGGGGGAAATGAAATAATGCGAATTTTGGTGGATACTGGAAGCTCAGCCAATATCCTTTTCCTAACCACTAACAAGAAAATGAGAAATCCAGCTGTGATTCAAAAGTTGGACAGGTCAATCGTGGGCTTCACGGGCAGCTCAGCCGATGTGATCGGAGAATTTGAAGAAGAGGTTTTATTGGGCATGGGCCCTTTCAAGAAAATGCTTAGAATACTTTTTATCGTGGTGGATTGTCCCACTTGCTACAATGCTATACTAGGGAGATCTTGGCTCTCCAGGATGCATGCAGTGGCTTCAACAGTCCATTAGTGCTTAAAGTATGCTATTCAGGGACAGGTTGGGGTTGTCCGGAGCAGCCAAAAGATTGCAAGAGAATGCTATGCCACTGCCTTGGCTCCTCGAACGCTGGGGGCAGTCCGTATAAACGATCAATAGCAGTTTGAGGGTCTTTCTGGGGGTGAGGGTGAAATCGATGACCCCAGAGAGACCCCTGGAGTGTTGATTCCAATTGAAGAGGTTGAAACGCACTGTTTGGAAGAAGGAAAGAGTGTCAAGATAGGGTCCAAGATGCCACCAATGTTGAAAGAAGAGATGTTGAAATTTTTGAAAGACCATCAGCATGTTTTTGCTTGGTGCAATGCTGATGTTATTGGAGTTCCATCAGAAGTGATATCCCATCACCTATCTGTCCGGAGAGATGTAGCACCAGTGGTTCAAAAGAGAAGAGCTTTATCAAAAGAAAAGGCTGATGTCATAGTACAAGAGGTTGACAGAATCACTAAGATGGGGCACATTAAAGAATCTCAATACCCTTTGTGGACTGCCAATCCTGTCCTTGTAAAAAAGAAAAACGGCAAGTGGCGCATGTGCATTGACTTCACAGACCTCAATAGAGCTTGCCCAAAAGATTTGTATCCGGTCCCCCGGATAGATCAGTTGGTAGACTCTACTTCTGGGAACAAGCTGCTTTCCTTTATGGATGCCTTCTCCGGGTACAATCAGATTCAAGTAGATCCAAAAGATCAATAGCATACCACATTTGTCACTGACAGGGGTCTCCATTGCTACAAGGTGATGCCATTTGGTTTGAAAAATGCTGGGGCTACTTATCAGAGGCTAGTCAACAAGGCATTTGCTGATCAAATTGGAAGAAATATGGAGGTTTACATTGACGATATGATGGTGAAGAGTGTGGATGAGCAGTTACACTTGCCCGATCTCCAAGAAACTTTTGCCAACTTAGTAAAAGTAAAGTTAAAGTTAAACCCTGAAAAATGTGTCTTCGGAGTGCAGTCCGGGAAGTTTTTAGGCTATATCATAAGTGAGCATGGAATACAGCCCGATCCGGACCAGCTGAATGCTCTTTTCCAGATGGAACCTCCTCGAAATGTCAAAGAAGTACAACGGTTAACGGGGAGATTAGCAGCTTTAAACAGATTTATCTCCAGGTCTTCGGACAGGTGTGCTCCTTTCTTCCAAACCTTGAAGGGTGCAAAGGGTTTCGAGTGGACCCCACAGTGTGATGAAGCTTTCAATGAAATCAAGAAACACCTGGCCTCCTCCAAAACTTTGTTCAAACCAGTTGATGGGGAGACTATCTTCGTATATTTGGCAGTTTCAAGTTGTGCCATCAGTGCTGTGCTGGTAAGAGAGGTCGATAGGTATCCCCACCTAGTGTACTACATCAGCAAGAGCTTGATAGATGCTGAGAGACGTTACTTGAAACTTGAAAAATTGGCATTAGCTCTGGTAATAGCTGCAAGAAAGATGAGGCCTTATTTCCAGGCTCATCCTATTGTTGTCTGAACCTCTTTTCCCTTAAAGAATGTCCTTCAAAAAGCAGACATTTCAAGCAGGATGACTAAGTGGTCAGTAGAATTGGGGGACTTCGACAAATACTTTGCTCCCGGGACATCAGTGAAAGCCCAAGATGTGGCTGATTTCTTAGTTGAGTTCCACTCCGAAAGGGATTCGGAGCAAGCTACTGATACAAAAGACAAGAAAGTCTGGATCGTCCGAACAGATGGTGGATCTAGCACTATGGGATGTGGTGCAGGAATATGTTTAACTTCCCCTTATGTAGATAGTATGTACCAGGCTATTTGTTTTGCTTTCAGGGCATCTAATAACGAGTCCGAATACGAAGCAGCTATAGTTGGGTTAAAGTTAGCCTACATCTGTGGGGCTAAGAGGGTGAAACTGCTAAGTGACTCCCAATTGCTTATCCACCATGCCTTAGGCCAATCTGAGGCTAGAAAGGAGCAACTTGTGAAATATTTACTCCTCCTCAAGAATGAAGCACTAAAATTTAAAGCTGTTGTCTACGAACACATTCCCCGGGCAGAAAATGAGCTAGCAGACTCATTAGCAACAATAGCATATACAGAGTCTTACCCATGGATCCATGTGCTTGAAAGCCCTTCTATTCAACTTAGTAAGGGTGAAGAAGAGGAAGTTTTTGAAATACAGGTGAAGCAGCCTCAGGATTGGAGGTCTCCTCTCATGCAATATATGTCCGATGGTATTGTGCCTTCAGATAAATCACAAGCCAGAACATTGAAACACAAGGCTCGTGGTTTAATTATGTTGAGAGAAGTGTTGTACAAAAAATCCTATAGTAAACCTCTCCTACGTTGTTTAGGGGATGATGAGTCACAAGTGGTCCTCTCCGAATTGCATGATGGTGAGGGATCAGCCCATTGTGGGTTTAGAGCTTTAACAAGAAGAGTATTACTCTCCGGATATTATTGGCCATCGATTATGAAAGATGCTAAGGAATTGGTGAAGAGGTGTGACCCATGCCAGAGGTATAGCAATGAAATTCATGTACCAGCCATTCCTTTGGAGTTAATTTCTGAGCCCATCCCTTTTGCTCGATGGGGGTTGGACTTAGTAGGGCCTCTCCCTGTGGCGTCCGGAGGGCGTAGAACTATAATTGTGGCCATTGACTACTTTTCAAAGTGGATAGAAGCATCTCCCCTGGCAGGGACAACATCAAAAGCTGTCATAAAATTCATTCTGTCCAACATATGTTGTAGATTTGGTGTCCCACAGAAAATAACAACAGACAATGGGCCACAGTTCGACAATAGAGAAATGGAAAGCTTCTGTGCCTCAAGGGGTATACAGCATTGTTTTTCTTCACCTTTCCACCCACAAGCTAATGGGAAAGTTGAAGTGGCTAATAGGACTATACTGTCCGGTTTAAGGAAGAATCTGGAAGGGGCTGCTGGGAAGTGGCCTAGTTATTTACAAGATGTCTTGTGGGCCTACCGGACAACACATGGGGCTGCAACACAAGAATCACCCTTCGCCTTGGTCTATGGAATGGATGCAGTAGCCCCCATAGAGAAGACACTCCCTTCCTTTTGTGTTCACAACTTCTCCGGACACGCTAATGAGATGGCCATCAGAAATCAACTTGATTTAATAGAAGAAAGACGGGTTAAAGCTTGCCTTAGAGTGGCACACTATCAGGGCTTGATGAGAAGCAGGTTTGCTTTTAAAGTTAAAAGAAGAGATTTCCAACCAGGGGACAAAGTATTAAGGAAGGTCTTCTTACACACTAAAGAAAAGCTCTTCGGAAAGCTGGCCCCTGCCTGGGAGGGTTCGTATATCGTGGTTGAAAGAATCAATCCTGGAACTTATTGGTTGGAAGACAAAGATGGCAGGGTTTTAACTCACCCTTGGAATATTGAGCATCTTCGGATGTACTTGGAATAACACTTGTGTAAATATTTACTTGTTTGAACTTCCATGTAAATATTTGGGGGCATACTCTTTCCTCCCTGGTGGCACGGGGAGGTTTTAATGAGGTGTCCGGATGGTTGAATAAAATTTGATGCCTTCTTCAAACTTTTCTAAGTATTTTCAAAGTTCTATTTTTTGTTATACTACCCGGACTGAAAGATCTAAGGGCTATTTAAACTCTAGCCGGAGAATTTAAACACTCTCACAACGCAATAACTAAAAGCTACTTAAACTCTAGCTATCTAAACTAAAACAACAATGAAAGAAGATAATGGTTGTGCAAAACAGAAATATTCATTGAACAACTTAAAATTGCCTTGGCCTTCTAAGGACTTTCGAGTGAGTCAGGATACAGCACAAAAAACCTGTCCGAACAAATACCGGACACCACAACAAAAAGAGTGCCTTGGCCTTCCAAGGACTTTAGTTTGAATAAAAGATAAACCAAGTAAATCATAAATTAAGGTTGAGCCTTTGAAGATGGCTCCCCTTCATCTGCTTTCTTACCCTTAGAGTCGCTCCGCCCTTCGACTACTTTCTTGCCCTTGGGATCATTCTCCTCTTCGCCAGGGTTCTCTCCGGTCCTCTCTTCATCATCAGATGAAGACTGACTGGGAATTCCATCCTCATCGACCATTGTATAATATGGAAGGTCATCGTCATCCACACAGAGCCATAAGTCCCCCAGGGTCCTCTTCGGAAATTTTTCATGAAAAAGGAGAACCATATCAGACTTTACCCTTTGAATCATTAACTCTTCGCTCTTAATCATTTCCCTGGCATAGGCGTTGATCTTGGCATTGATTGTGGCCTCTTGGTCCTTTAACAGAGCATTTTTCTCCTCAACAGCATGGGTCACTGCATTTTCTAGAGCAATCTTGTCAGTAGTCAAGTTGGTGATGATCTTCTCCTTTGCAGTAGTTTCTCCACTTGAGGTCGTAAGGTCCTTCTCCATACCGGACAGCTTCTCCTGAAGATCTTTTATGGTTTCTTCTAGGGTGGCAACTTTTGTGTTGCTTTCATCTTGCTTCCTCTTCAGCTCCTCATTTGCTTCCTTAAGCAAGTCAGCATTGGTGGTGGCAGTGTGGAGGTCTTCGGAAAGCTTTTCTTTCTCAGACTTGAGGTCTTTGATGGTGTCTGCCTGACTCCGGACTTGCCTCTCCAATGTGAGAAATGGCTGCACATTACTAAGCAATGAATGGGCTATAGTGTCCTTTTCACTAGAAACCATGAAAGTCTTACCATTGAAATTGACCGTATTGGAGCTGCTTGGAGGAACGTAGGGCCCTACAAATTCGTCTCTGGGGAGGCCAAGGAAATACTCACCAAGTCCAGCTAGACCAGTGATGTCCACTCCATCGAGGTTGAGATCTCCCCCCTCTACCTCATTGGTATGAAAATCCTTTGGGATCTCTTCGGCCAGTGTTGGGTCAGAGGGGTCAGTGGGGAAGGAAGGCTCCGGATCCCGGAGAGCGAGCTCATCTCCTTGGGAAGTCTTTTTCTTCTTGGCTTCCCGGTCAGTGCATTCTCCTACTTGCTTGCGAGTCCTCTTGGGAGCCCTTGGAGGTTTTGGGAGGTCTACTTCCTGCCTTTCGGTCTCTTGCTCTACCACTTGCAAGAGGGCTGCATCGATTTGAACCTGGGCCGGCCCCTCCGGGTCTGCTGGGGCATCGTTCTCAGCATCACTCGCTACCTTTTTGCCTCTCTTCTTGCCCTTCATTTTACTTGGGGCTTTTGCCCGGGCAGGCACGTAGAGTGTTCCATCTAACTCATGGGACCTTCTCAGCACAACGTCTTCTGGAGGCTGGGTGGTGAGCTCCTCCCAAGTTAGGTCTCTCTGACCTGTGGTGTTACACAGGTGAGATCTTGCTAGATTTCCAGCGGTGAAGGCTTTGTGGAATCGATTCTCCCAGTTCTCTGCGGCCCAAGCATTGATTTTGCCACAGGTAGTCTGTCCGGCCTTTAGATAATCGCCGAACTTCTTTAGCAGCTCTGTTAGAACGAAAGAGAAACTGGTTAATTTAAACTAACTTTAAAAAAAAGGAGAGAAACGGACAAAGATTTAAAGTAAGGAACTTACGGTCACTCCTCCACCTACTCCTGAGGAGGCTTGGGTTCTCTCCGACCTTGATCTTTTTGCCATTTTCCCAAGCGCCACTGACGAACAGAAATTGGCTCCTCCATTTGCTCTCTGACTCCAAGAGATCATCAACAGCCTTGAGATCGTTCCCCATATTGAAGTGATAAAAGGGGAATTGGTGATGCTTGCAAAGGTTGGCCACCGCTGCGAACTCTTCCACAGGGAGAGGGATCCCGGACAGCCTGGATGCCATGATACATGACATCAAAGTAAACCAGCCATTGGGGCTCAGCTGGCTCGGGCAGAGCTTCACCAGGTGGAAGTATCGAACGATCTCCGGGTCCAATGGGAACCCGAGTCCCCAGTTAAATAGCTCTGTAAAGAAGACTATTTTGTTCCTCTTGCAATCCATAGGGGTCTCCGGATCGATGAGGATCCTTATCTTCACGTTTTCCGGGATCCCCCATTTTGTGCGCATTCGCCCCAGGTCAAGAGTATGGATGAATGCATACTTGGTCTTTTGTAAGGCCAAGAGATATTTGAGCTCAACTCTGTGGAAACATGGCCCCACCTTCTCTTCAAGGCACTCCGGCAGCTCCGGATGCCTCAAGTACAGATTTTCCTTGCCTTTTTTGGCAATAGCAGCATTTTCAGTCTGGCTGGAAGACTCAGACTCGAAAGGGACCTCTTCAGCAGAGTCCTCCATCCTCTCCTCCATAATTGTGGGGGGAATGTCGGTGGTAGAGGTCCGGGGAGGGTTAAAGCTTGGCTCAGCCTGGCTTCCGGACTGCTGACCTTCTATGTTTTTATGACTTCCCACCTCAGGTTGGGGCTCGGAGGCAGAAGTCTCTCTTGGAGGTACCGGGCTGCTGGCCTCCGGACCAGATAGCCTCTCCCGGGGAGCTCTAATGGGCACTCCAGACCCAGAGCCACTGTTTTTCGCCCCCGATTTGGAGGGAGTATTCTTGGAGGCTAGTCCCTTAACCAACCGGCTTGGCCTCTTAATAACTAGTTTCTCCGGAGAGTGATCAGAGTCAGATCCCATAGCCATAAAAGGAGAAGGTTTCCTAACGCTTGTAGCGGTAACTCCTGGCTCAACAGCAGGTATTGACTCCTGGACCGAGGAACCAGAAACTATGGGCGAGAGGGTGGATTGAAAGAGTTTTTTGGGCTTAGTACCTTTGGAGGAGGACGAGCCTCGATCTGACTCTGTAACAGAAGCAACTGGTCTCTTAACAGGTAATGATGGTAACCCTGCTGCTATTCGTCTTTCCTTCTCGACCTTTTGCGCTTTCTCCAACTCCGAAAGGTTGAGCCAACCACCTTTGATCAATGCTGTTCTTGCTGTAAACATAAACTGCCAAGGAAATTTTTT
Organism: Limnanthes douglasii subsp. nivea; assembly: GCA_036936605.1. NCBI lineage: Eukaryota > Viridiplantae > Streptophyta > Magnoliopsida > Brassicales > Limnanthaceae > Limnanthes > Limnanthes douglasii. Next base: position 45,961,906 of record JAUPFV010000002.1, read on the forward strand.
GCTTTAGAGAGAGAAAGCTCTGAGTAAATTTGCAGAGTAAATGTGAAAGAGATGGTAAAACAGTAGAAAATGAGTTTGAATTTATAGTGAAACTGAGAAAAGGAGTTGATTCCTAGGAGAATTCGAAAGGTTTGGCAATGATTAAAAGACGGCGCTGATGTCACTACTTGTAATTAAAAAGGTTACTTGTTAAAGAAGATGGTGCAAAATTCAAGGTGAAAAAACGGCTGGAGTGTCCAATCAGAAGGCGACACGTGTCCCACTAACTCTGCCAAAAACCGTTCTGAATTCGTAAAGTTTAACCTGTCCGGGTATACCCATAGATCTGTCCGGATTGAAAACCACTTCAGATATCGGACTGTTTTTCAGTTCTTTGACAAGAATACTTGCTCAAACACCTAAAAAAGGGGCTCCTGATGAGTCCGAATTCAGCATGCTCCCCGGACAGGGCAAATCGGTCTAGTCTCTCCGAATACCGGACAGGTTACATGGACATGGATCAAACAGGTTATTTGGACCGGACAGATTTCTGTGAACACTGTGAACTTAAGGCTGTTCGAACTATGACAAAAGTACTAAAAAACCTAAACACTTCTTGAGTAAGCTACTTGCTCTCCTACTTAGAGCTCATGGGTCTTTAAACATTACCCGGGTCCATTAAACATGACCCGGAAGCCCATAAGGGCCCAAACATTATACTATAAATACCTAACCACCCGCATTAACTAGGGGTAATGAGAATTAACTGCTACCAAGCTGCTTAATCATCTCTCTACTTTCTACTCTAACTGTTAAACACCCACACACCATCGTTAAACACCCACACACCACCGTTAAACACCCATACACCACCTTAAAACTCCACCTGAAATTACTAGCCTACCCTCAGGCGGTTATTATCCACATCATAAGAGAACATTGTAACAATGTAATATTATTGAGGATTAAGGGTAATTAACCTCTTTTGTGTAGCCGATTCAGTTTAAGGTTAAGTCTTGACACCTCTGTATAAAGGGCAAGGCTAACATGTTATAAAATACTATGCAATTATCACAAAATGGCTCAAGCACAGAATATATGCGAATGAAAGATTTAAATGAAACACAGGATTTAACGTGGTTCGACAATTGTCTACGTCCACGGGCGCCGCCAGAGAAAAGAGTTTCACTATGATAGAAAAGGTTACAGATTTCAGATTGTGTTTTGTGTCGCCCTAGTAATCTATTTATAGGGAATTAATAGACTTACTAGACTATGGGCCTAATGGGCTCATACCACTAGACTAGCTCTTTTGAAGTGATTGGACAATATCATTATCACACTGTCCTGCCGGACACAGTACACTGTCAAGGCACTATTCGAACTGCCGGACACAGTACACTGTCAAGGTACTATTCGAACTGCCGGACACAGTACACTGTCAAGGCACTATTCGACTCATTCACAACAAATCTTCCCCTTGAGGCGAATATCCTTTCTTCACTATCAACAAAGAATCTTCTCTTCTTCTGACTCACCAAATGCCCTTAAGGCATTCACTCTATACTGAGAACACCGATCCAGTTTAGGCATTCCCTAAACTTTCGAATTGATACTGCCTTGGTCATTATATCTGCTGGATTATCGTGTGTAGACACTTTCTTCACATCAACAATTCCCTTTGATATTATATCACGAATAAAATGATACCTGACATCTATGTGCTTTGTACGCTCATGGTACATCTGGTTCCTTGTAAGGTGTATGACGCTTTGACTGTCACAAAACACTTTTGTAGTAGTCCTATCCAAGCCCAAATCTGCCACCAAACCTTGCAACCATATTGCCTCTTTAACTGCTTCCGTTACCGCCATGTACTCTGCCTCTGTTGTAGACAAAGCTACAGTAGCTTGCAACTGTGCTTTCCAACTGATCGCACTCCCAGCTAGAGTAAATACATATCCTGTCAGAGATCTTCTTTTATCCATATCACCTGCAAAATCAGAATCAACAAAACCAACCAATGATCCTACAACATCATTCAGCGATTCACCAATATCGGTTTTGTTAAAAGTTAAGCCAACGTTCACAGTATTCTTTTGAAGAGATTCAATCTCTTCCCCTATAGCACCAATCCATCGATCTGCCTCTGAACTCGCTATAGCTTCTCTGTAGCTACTAGGTTCCTGCATCTCAACTTCTTCTGAAACTGACAGAGCATATGCAACTAGATTTGCATACCTTTTTGGAAGTCTAATATCTCTTCTTTCTCTTCCCAATGCTATGCTATAAGGTTGTTGTTCTGGTTCAGGCGCATCATCGTCACTATCATCTGATGCTGACGCTTCACCTCCTGATTCTGGATCCACCTCAGAACCACTTGAATTATTGGACCTGCTAGGAACTGATTCTACTTCAAGCTCCACCTGTTCACTCACAACCGATCCTGATTCGACCATTTCTCCTACTTCCTTCTGACTGTCTATCGAAGCAAACTCATTAAAAGTAACGTCCCTACTGATGAGAAAACCTGGAGACTTTGGAGAGGTACACCATAACCTATATCCCTTCACTCCAGTAGCATATTCTAGAAATATGCATCTCTTTGCCCTCGGCTCAAGCTTACCATCTCTCACATGAGCATACGCAGGACAACCAAACACCCTCAAATGTTCATAATCAGCCGACGATCCAGACCAAATCTCAAAAGGAGTTTTACAATCAATAGCCGTTAATGGAGACCGATTCACCAAGTAACACGCTGTATTGATAGCTTCAGCCCAAAAATCCTTTCCCACACCGGAATGTGAGAGCATACTTCGTGCCTTGTCACAAAGTGTTCTGTTCATTCTTTCTGCGACTCCATTCTGTTGTGGTGTTCTAGAACAAGTGCGATGACGCACTATTCCCTCAGCTTCGCAGAACTCGTTGAACTCACGACTGCAATATTCTAACCCATTATCTGTCCTAAGACGTTTGATTTTTCTTCCTGTTTGCTTCTCAATCATCGTCTTCCATTTAACAAAGGTTGAATATGCCTCATCTTTCGTTTTCAGAAAATAAACCCACACCATCCTTGAATAATCATCAATCAAACTCATGTAGTATCTGGCTCCGCTCTTGGATGGAATTCTGTTTGGACCCCAAAGATCTGAGTGAATGTAGTCCACTGTGCCTTTAGTCTTTCTTACAGCCGATTTGCTGAATTTGACTCTAGTTTGTTTACCAAACACACAATGCTCACAAAATCCCAATGATTCTGCTTTATACCCTTTCAACAAATCTCTCTTTCCCAAAACAGCTAATCCTCTGTCACTCATGTGACCAAGACGCCAATGCCACAACTTATTTTGATCCTGCCTACTTTGGCTATTACTCCCTGATGATGCTACTGCAGCATCGCCCATAACAACACTCCCCTGGAGAATGTAAAGACCCTTCTGCAAACTGTCTTTCATGCATACCATTGAGCCTTTTGTCACTTTGATTACACCATTTTCTGCATGGTACTTGTAACCCCGAGAGTCTAGAGTCCCAAGAGAAATCAGGTTTCTTTTTAACCCAGGAACATGCCAGCACGTCAAGATTCTAACAACTCCGTCAAACATTCTGATTCTGACGTTACCAATACCACCAACAGTCAACGAATGATTGTTCCCTAAATAGACAGTTCCCTGCATTGGCTTGTACGTATCAAACCACTGCTTGAACTGACACATGTGATATGTAGCGCCAGTATCAAGTACCCAAGAGTTTTTCCCAAAGTCTGAACTCACGGACAATACATCTCCTTTACCACTGTTTTCACTATCGTCAGAATCGTTCACACCTTCAACAATGTTTGCTGCATTTTCCTTTTGATTTCCCTTCTTACCATTCAGTTTCGGACAATCTCTCCTATAATGACCCTGCTCACCGCATTCATAACAGCTTGAGTGCTTCACCCTTGACTTGGACCTCAAGTTCTTCCTTCTTAAAGAACTCACTTTGCTTTTAGATCTTCCCCTAGTCATAAGACCTTCCCCTTCAGCTTGATTGTCTGGCTGCAACTGTCTCATCTCTTTTGATTTCAGTGCCCCTTTGACATCTGCTAGCGATAACTTATCCTTACCATACATAATGGTATCTACGAAGTTTTCATAGGGAGCTGGTAACGATCTCAATACAAACAAAGCTTGATCCTCATCCTCAATAGTGATATCTATGTTCTCCAAGTCCATTATAATTGATTTAAAATTATCTAGGTGCTCTGTTATGGACATACCTTCTTTCAATCTGAAATCATACAAACGTTTCTTCAAATATAATCGGTTTACTACTGATTTCTCTGAGTAAAGATCTTCTAGCTTTCTCCATGCGCAGGCAGCAGTCTTTTCACCACTAATCTCGTGAAGCACATTGTCTTTCACACTCATTAAAATCCAGCACAAAGCCCTTTCTTGAAGATCTTGTTTCTCCTCTTCTTTCATCTTTTCTGGTAACTTATTCTCCACAGCCTTCCACAGCCCTTGCAGTACCAATGAAGATTTCAGTTTAATCTTCCACAACGCAAAGCTGGATCCCCCATCAATTTTTTCAATCATGTATTTTGTTGCTGTAGACGCCATTGTGAAACCCTAATTGCAAAAGCCCTAATTTCACCACGTGGCTCTGATACCAATTTTGTTATAAAATACTATGCAATTATCACAAAATGGCTCAAGCACAGAATATATGCGAATGAAAGATTTAAATGAAACACAGGATTTAACGTGGTTCGACAATTGTCTACGTCCACGGGCGCCGCCAGAGAAAAGAGTTTCACTATGATAGAAAAGGTTACAGATTTCAGATTGTGTTTTGTGTCACCCTAGTAATCTATTTATAGGGAATTAATAGACTTACTATACTATGGGCCTAATGGGCTCATACCACTAGACTAGCTCTTTTGAAGTGATTGGACAATATCATTATCACACTGTCCTGCCGGACACAGTACACTGTCAAGGCACTATTCGAACTGCCGGACACAGTACACTGTCAAGGTACTATTCGAACTGCCGGACACAGTACACTGTCAAGGCACTATTCGACTCATTCACAACATAACCTAATAAAGGGGTTGAACACATTTCTATGCTACTCAATTGTACTCAGACTTTCTCTCTCTAAACACTCTCTCTCTCTCTCTCACTTTATCTTTCTAGAATTCACATATAACTTCTTCTTAAGACAACATTCTTAATATATGAACTCACCAAATTGGCAACTCCACTCGGGACAGAATTAAGAATCAGTGACTTGTCTGTTCGAATTTTAATACAATCTTCTTGTTTTTTCGTTTGAATTTCATAAAATGTATCTAGAAAACAATCCATCACTTTGATCAGCGATGGAAACTTTAAAAGATGAGTTGCAAAGAAATGAAAATATGTTGGATGGATCAACTCTAATCCAAACTCAATCAAACATTGAGATGCGTATGAATAAACTTTTAGACAAAATAAATGCGTTAAATGAAAAATATGAACAACGAGAACAAGAAATCCACTCAGTGAAGCTCAAATCTGAGGTGAGACATGAGAATGGAAAAACTGATATGGGAGATCAATTTGATCGGTCCCGTACAGATAGACAAGCTAAAAGTGAACATAAAAAAACGCGCTTCGAATCTCCTAAAGGGCGTTATTCCTATCACAAAGGGAAAAAAGACAAGCAAAAGTATGTAACCTCTAGTGATGAAGAGGTAGAAAGCTCTTCTTCAGGCTTTAAAAGATATAGGAATTCTTCGAAAGAGGAACCAGACAGATAAGAGTTGAAGAAGCATAAAAAGGAATAAAAATCTAAAAGGGACAATGTTCCTCGTTCTACGTGGTGTGAAGGGAACACTTCGAATCAGTATGCTGAGACTGATCAAAATCTATATGCAATGATGAGAACTGATGATCAATTTGTGCCAAGTGTCGACTGGAGAAATTCTCTCTTGACAAGTGAAATTCGGTATATAACGCTTCTAAGCGTTTCAACATTGCTAAAGTGGAGAAGTTCTATGGGATGCAAAATCCCGATGACCACATCGAACAATTTAATAACTACATAATGAACTTTAAAGATGACGAACGGCTGGTGTGTCGTGAATTTTCGCAGATCTTTAAAGGATTGGATTTGAAGTGGTACAATCAGAGGGGACCAATCTCAAATTTTAGAGATTTTTATACTGCCTTTTGAAGGCAGTTTGTGGGTAGTAAAGAAATGAGAGTGAATGAAGATACCATTATTCAGTGAAAGAAGGCAGCTGCGGAGAAATTCAAGGATTATACGAAGAGGTTCGAATTGACTAAAGCAAGTTTGGACAATTAAGAAAAAAATATGGTGATGGCAGCGTTTCACCAAGGACTGTTGCTAGGGGATCTGGCCAATGAAACTAAAAAGAGGAGAGCTTTAATGTTTGGAGCCTTGATGGTTCAAGTTGAGGATCACATCAAGGTCGATGAGTTAACTAGAGTCTAAGGAGGACCGGTTATCACTCCAAAGAATTTGAGTCAGGTGGAAAATAATCAAGGGCAACCCTCGAATGGAAATGGTAATCAACAGACACGATAGAAGAACAACAATTTGCCACCTCAAACTGGTGGATATTCAAATCACTCTCCATCCGAAAACTATAACAGACCAAGGTCAAATCAATGGGTTAGGCCAGAATATTATATTGATTTGACAGAGAATATGGCTGCAATCTTTGATAAGAACAAGAGCTTCGTAAATTTTAGGAAGCCAACTCCAATAAGTAGGCCAATGGAAGAACAAAACAACGTATACAACAGGTATCATGAAGATATCGGGCATGATACCAATGATTGCATTGCTCTGAAAAAGGAGATTCAGACCATGATTGAAAATGGAAAGATTTTGAATTATGTGAAGTAACAAGGAAATGGTTCGAAAAACGTAGCATCAACTTCGAAGGCTAATCCAGCTGTGACAGCTGAGAATTTGATGGTTTTAGATTCGAAGGTTGAGGAATTTGATGCTTCTTCAGAATATCTGGAGAAGGATCTAAACATGTTGCTTTTGATGGTAGTTGAAGAGCCAATAGAAAAGGGGTGTGTACGAGATTTATGCATTGTTTTGAGTTATTAGCCATTTTAGAGGCGATTAAATGACTGGCAACTCTGATAGTTCGAGGAAGAGACATGTTATCAATCTGATAACTCAAATTGAAGGGAAAATGTCCACACATTTGTATGGAAATTTTTTTATTCCTTTCATTCTTTTCGATGAAGATGATATGCGAGGAACAGCAGGGCCACATGAAGATGCAGTGGTTATTGGAGCAGAGGTGGTTGGCGTCAAAATTAGACGTGTGCTTATTGGCACTGGAAGTTCTGCTAAATTTTTTAAAAAATCAACCTATGATAGAATGACAAATCCACCTCGAATTTCTTAATCATATGGGACAATTATAGGATTTACGGGTGTAACACCTCGTGTGGTTGGGGAATTCGATGGAGAAGTAAGTTTGGGAAAAGGAACGTTTAAGAAAAAGGTTTAGGTGCTTTTTATGGTGATGGACTGCCCCATAAGTCGCAATACCATTTTTGGAAGGTCGTGGATTTCTAGAATGTATGGGTTTGTATCAACGGTTCATCAATGTTTCAAGTATGTGTTTGGAGATCGAGTTGGGGTCGTTCGAAGCGACCAGAAGGTAGCTAGAGAATTTTATGCCACTACACTTCGGATCCAGGGATCTTACAGTGGGGATTTTATGCATGAATATGAGTCAGAGGGGTCGCCTCAGATTTAGAAGAAAGAGTTGGCGATCCGAGGGAAACCCCAAGGTCTTTAACGGTAAGTGAAAAAATTGAGAAGTTTACTTTTTCGGAAGAAAAAATGCTTTGAATCGGAACTTTATTGACCCCACTCTTACGTCAACAGCTGCTAGAGTTTTTATCTATTAATTTGGATGTTTTTCCTTGGAAAACAGAGGATATAACAGGAGTACCAATCGAGGTGATTCGTTATAGCTTGGCTTTTGATCCAAAGGTGAAGCCAGTGATTCAGAAAAGAAAGGCCTTCTCTTCGGAAAAAATAGAAGCAATTATTTCTAAGGTGGACCGATTATCCAGAGTCGGATATATAAGGGACTCACAATATCCTTTGTGGACGGAAAATCCGGTAGTGGTCAAAAAGAAGAATGAGAAATGGAGAATGTGTGTGGATTTCACAGACTTGAATCGAGCATGTCCTAAGGATCCATTTGCTGTTACTCAAATAGACCAGTTGATTGATTCTACCTCAGGAAATAAATACTAACATTCATGGACACTTTTGCAGGATACAATCAGATTCAAATTGATCCAAAAGATCAAGAATGTACGACTTTCATAACTGATAGAGGGCTGCATTGCTATAGGGTTATGCCCTTTGGATTGAAAAATGCAACAGCTACTTATCAAAAAAATAATTAATAAAGCTTTTACCATCCAGATCAGAAAAAATATGGAAGTATATATAGACGATATGGTGGTAAAAAATTTAAAAGATGATGTACATTTTGATGATTTAGAGGAACCGTTTTTTAATTTAAGGGCAATCAGGTTAAAACTGAATCCAGAAAAATGCACCTTCGGAGTTCGGTCAGGGAAGGTTTTGGGATATGTCATCAATGAAAAAGGAATAGAAGCTGACCCAGAAAAATTGAAAGCCCTGATAACAATGAATTCACCACGGTCTATTAAAGAAGTGAAAATTTTGACAAGAAGGTTAGCAGCAATTAACCGATTTATTTCTAGATTTTCTGACAAATGCTTTCCTTTCTTTCAAGTTTTACGATGACCAAACAGATTTGAATGGACATCGGAATGTGAGGGAGCATTTACAAATATAAAGAATTTGTTATCATCACAAGAAATATTGTCAAAACCTCAAAGCGGAGAGAAGCTCTTTTTGTACATTGCGGTATCGGATTTTGCACTAAATGCGGTGTTGATCAGTGAAGACTCGGGTATTCCGAAGCCAGTGTACTATATCAGTAAAAATTTAGTGGCAGCAAAAAAGAGGTATTTGAAGCTGGAAAAGTTGGCATTAGCATTGGTGATTGTTGCTAGGAAAATGTGCCCCTATTTCAAGCTCACACTATTGAAGTCTGAACTTCTTTCCCTTTGAATTTTTTTTTACAGCAACCTCACATTTCGTCGAGAATGACCAAGTGGTCAGTGGAGTTGGGGGATTATGATATTTTGTTCACACCTTGAACTGCAATAAAAGCGCAAGCCTTGGCAGATTTTTTTTGTTGAATTCCATTCGAGCAGATCGAAGGTGGAAAAAAACAAGGATGTTACACCATTGAGTTCGAGGTGGATTTCCCGAACAAATGGAAGGTCTAGTATTTCAGGGTGTAGTGTTGGAGTTCAGTTAATAGCTTCAACTGGAGAAACGATGATTGAATCTATTAAATTTGGTTTTCACACTTCAAACAATGAGGCTAAATAAGTTGATTTGGCAGGTTTAAGATTGGCAAACATTTGTGGAGCAACTTCAGTACGTTTGGAAACAGATTCTCAATTGTTAGCAAATCAGGTATCTAGACTTTCTGAAGCACGAAAGGATCGTTTGATTTTATAGCTTCAAGAACTTCGGAATTTAATACTGCTATTCGATAATGTTGTTGTTGAATATATTGGTCAAGGGAGTAACATGGTGGCTGATTCTTTAGCAAATATTGCTTATAAAGAGGAATATCCTTGGATTTTGCTACAAGAAAATCCTTCAATTGTTACTCAATCTAGTCAGTGCAAATATATAGAGGAGTTCGTTGTCACATCTGAGGATAGTCGAGGCGACTGTCGAGCAGATATTCTTAATATTTTGAATCAAGGAACATTACCAGATGATACGAGGTTGGCCAAAAAAATGAGAGGTAATGCCTTCGGATATATATTTTTAGATGGATTATTTTATAAAAAGGAATTAAGCAGGCTATTGTTACGATGTCTAGACAAGCAAGAATCACAAGAGATGTTATTAGAATTACATGATGGTGAAGGGTCAGCTCATTTCGGATTTAAAGCTTTATCACGACGAGTTTTACTTATGGGATTCTATTGGCCTACAATCAGGAATGATGCTAAGAATTTAGTTCGAGGTTGTAATACTTGTCAAATATTTGTTAATGCTATTCATAGGCCGGCGGTGCCACTTATGTCTATAACTGAGGCTATACCATTTGATAGATGGGGAGTTGATCTAGTGGAGCCTTTTCCAATGGCTCCTAGAAGAAGGCAAATGATAATTGTAGCAGTGGAATATTTTACAAAATGGACCGAGGCAGAACCACTATCAAGAACAAAGGCAAACAAAGTGATCAATTTTTATTGTAAATAGTATTTGTTGTCGTTTTGAAGTTCATCGGAAGGATTACGATAGATAATGGCCCCCAATTTAACAATAAAGATATGGCTTCATTTTACACGTCGAAAGGAATTCAATAAAAAAAATCGACGCATTTTCATCCTTAAGCTAATGGACAAGTTGAGGTGACAAATTGAACAATTTTAGATGGCTTGAAGAAAAACTTGACATGGGCAGCAGGAAAATGGCCAAATTATTTGTAATAGGTGTTTTGGGCTTATCGGACAACTTCTAGAGAAGCTACAAAAGAAACTCCTTTTGTTTTAGCATATGGGATGGATGCAGTCAGCCCCATAGAATCTACGATGTCATCTTTTAGGATAAATCAATATTCTAAAAGATCTAATGATGAAGTTAAAAATGAGAATTTAGATTTGATTGAGGAGAAAAGAGTTCGAGCTCATTTGAATAAAATACATTATCAAACATCTATGAGGAATAAATATGATTCGAAGGTGAAAAAAGAGAATTCAAAGAAGGTGATTAAGTGTTGAGAAAAGTGTTTTTACATACAAAGGAGAAAAGCCTTGGAAAATGGCTCCGAATTGGGAAGGGCCTTATATGGTTGTTGAAATGATAAAGCTAGGGTCTTATCATCTTTCTGATTTTGAAGGGAGGATGCTTCAGAACCCATGGAATATAGAGCATTTGAAGCTTTATTGGGAATAGATTGTCTTTGTATTTTGGATTTTTTTGAGTGACGCACTATTTCCTACCCTGTTGGCCCATGAAGGTTTTAACGATGCGCTATGTAAATATTCAATATTATCAATAAAGTTCATTTTTGGCCAATGGTTGTTTATAAGTGCTTATTAAAAACTATCTTAACAACTTATCAAAGATTGACCATCTTTGAGGTTGGTTAAGAGTAGAATGTTCTGAAGTGTTTATTACACTTTTTCGAAGAAACAACCATTTTCGAGATACTATGTTCAATGAATACATTATGACTTTTTTGAAGTGCAATGCTCAATAATGCATTGTATTTTTTCGAAGTGCAACGTTCACCAGATATGCCATGATTTTTTCACGGTGCAACCATTTTCGCTAACTACATTGAGGTATTCAAAGTGGTATACTTATAATTTGTAGTTATATATTGTGTATATTTTGAAGTGTATTATCATATTTAAGGAGTTATATTTAAAAAATTATCATTCCTATGTTAGCATTGTTAGCATCGAACAATTTATGAAGATGATAAAAATGAAAAATAAACAAAACATTTATCAATTAGATTAATTCTTCGAAGTACAATAAGATAATTTCTAATTTGACAAGTACAAAAAGGTATGTTTAAAGAGAAATAAAGTTATTCAGACGACTCATCCTCCTTGGATGATTCCTCCTCTGATGATGATGAGTCAGTGATAGGATCGAAGGCTTCACTTGGACGCTTTTCGATAGGAATTTCGTTCCAAAAACTTGAGATTTTAATTCTTGGATAAGTTGCATGAAGTTCTCAAAGAAGAGTGATGGTTCTTTCTTCTTTGCCATTATTAATGGCAACCAGCATGTCTTTCGAACATTCAGCTTCTGCAGCAGCAACAACAACTTCATTTTCCTTCTCAAAATCATTCTTTAATTTGAAGATATCATCAGTCAACTCTTTATTTTTTGCCTCGCTGGAAGCAAGAGAACTTTGGAGACCTTTGGATATGGACTTTTCAAAAGTTTGCCCATCAGCATATTTAGCTACGAGCTTATCCATCTCATTTTGATGTGAAGCAATCATCTTTTCGTTTTCAGCAAAATGTGTTGTTCAAAGATGATTTTTCATGAAGACGGTGCCTCGAATAAGTTCAAACCTTGCTAATTCGAACATATGGAATTTCTCGACTACCTTGCCTTGAAAATTTTCCCGTAGTCGTTTTTCATCTTCAGCAAGCCTTTTGTAGCAGACCATATCTTTAACCAATTGCTTCAACTTATTTTGAGAAGCTTTGACTTGTGAAGCAAGTGCTTTTTCTGCAGCGTCGAGATCGGCGAACGGTTGGAGTGCAGCAAGGATTTCAGGATTGGGTGGAGGAGGAGGAAAACATGTTGAGCTAGGACAAGGAATCATGTCCAAAGTTGTAGTTGGAGCATGGGGATAGATGATTTCTGGAGACACTTCGACGGTTGTCCTTCTCCCGAAATGGTGCATATGATTATGAATATCTTGGAGGACAGGATCGTCTTCTCCAACAAGCTCCTGTGACTCGTTGAAATTAATAAAGCTGCCGGGGTCGAAGTGGTCAGTGTTTTGATTCCCATCATCAACATTGTCTTCAATGATTATGACAGCATCATTATTGGTTGTTTTTTCTTCGAGAGAAGGATTTTGTTGATCTTCAACAATTGTGGTTTCTTCCTCATCGACCAATGTATATTCACTGATTTTGGATTGTTTCTTTTTCTTTCCATGAGAACTGGAGGAAGTTATTTTTTTATTTAAGGAAGGTTCTTGATCTTCTCCTTCTTTGATGGGTGAAAGGATCCTCTCTTCTGCTTTAGGCTTTGACGGTGTTGAAGGGCTAGCACCAGATGTGCTAGCTGCCTTTTTACTTTTATTTTCCTTCTTAGCCTTTTACTTTTTCTTCTTTGGAAAATGACTTTCCGAACTGTAGTGGTTAGGGAGGAATACTTTGCAATCAGGCTGAACTAACCTTTTACAGGTGAGATGAATATTGGGTTCTTACATCAAATTTCGAGGCAGCTAGGCTCCCTCCGTGATCAGAAAAAGGTGGTTGTTAAGGAAGTTGATCGGTTGAAAGGCAATGTGGAACACTTTCTCGGGCCAGGCGACAAGTTTTTTTTATAATATCCTTGGCTGCTGATCGACGTATAGCATATCACCTCGGAGATTCTAAAATAATCATGCAAGTAAATAATTAATGAGAAAAACAGATGAAATCTATCTTAAAGTCTATAATTTTTGAAGTACTTACGATTACTTCTCCAGATGAGATTTAACTTTGATGGGTTATCATCGGATATCTATTTGCCATTGTCCTATGCTCCTGAGATGAAGATAAACTTTTGCTTCCAGATTTTATCAGCTTCCAAGAGGTCATCGATGATTTTTAGGTCATCTACTAGAGTGAGGTAATAAAATGGGAGCTTTAGACCTTTTGATAATTGGGTTAAAGAGATGAAATCTTGATGCTGATCGGAATTTTGGATAACCGAGATGCCATTATCAAAGACATAAGAGTGAACCATTGAGTCGGTGTCACTTGAGTAGGGCATAGGTTGAGAAGTTCATAGTACTCCATGATCATAGGATCCAGTGGGAACCGAAGACCTCAATTGATGATTTCAGGGTAGACCACCAATTCATCGTCTTTGCTGTCTAAGGGAGTTTCCCCTTTCTTAGGCAGTCGAACTGTGATTTTCTCTCCCATTCCCTATTGCTTTTTTAAGCCCGAGGCTTGGCTCTTGGTAATATATATATATATATATATATATATATATATATATATATATATATATGTGGAACCTTTTTCAACTAAATAATATAATCAACATCGAGACCCCTTAAATTTCTGCCAATAACAACCCTTTCTTCATTGAAAACAAATCCTAGCTCTTTTTTTCGAGGCTTACGAGTATTCTTACCCGTAGTAGTTTCTGAATTCCCTTCATTGGACCCATCTTCATTATTAGTTCTGGTAGCCTCAGAATCAGCTTCATCGGCTCCTAATATTTCATCTCTAGTTTGGGAAGGATTTTCTTGAGGCAATGAAGCTTTAACTTCTGGTGAAGGATCCTTTGTTTGGGGAGGATTTTTGGATAAATTTTGTTGGGATAATGGAACCTCTTCGATTACCTCTCTCCGAGGAGGAGACTGAGTAGCTGGAGTCGGGGATAGAGGAGTTGGAATAACGTCTGAATCGTCTCCCATGGTTATAATTTTTTTTATCTTTCTGATTGATGGAGGATGAGTCGAGGATAAAGTATTTGAGATTTGTTTTGAGGAAGATTTGTTTGATTCTTCAATAATCAGAGGTGAAACTTTGATTTGAGAAGAAGAGGCTCGAGGCATTTTAGGTGGTTGAACTTTAGAAGAAAGGGCATTCTTCGGTTGAAGAAGAAGGTGAAAAAGCAGGTACTTCAGTTGGATCAAAGTTACCGTAATAAATTGTTTTGGTGGTAGTTCCAACATGAGCGTTGTTGATTAATCCAGCAGCTATGTATTCATATGCCCTTTCAGTAATGCAAAAGTAGTCGTATGATCCAAAGACTAGATTATAGTCAGGCTTCAGAGATTTAGGTTTTTTGGGTACGTTAGCCTTGGATCTTCTGGTTTTCGGATTTTTTCTCATGAACTGGATGAATATTGACCGGAGAATATAGATCTTGATCGGAAAGTTTGAGTGATCTGGTGAAGACATTGAGAAAGATGAAGAACATGTTGATGGTAGCCAAGGGTTTGAGTTTTCTCTCAAGTGATTTGTATTGTGAGAATTAAAAAATAGGCTACTGATGAATTTATAGAATGATAGGAAGACGTGTAAAGTGGAATGGACTCTATGGTGATAGGGCAAAATTCAGAACGGTGAAAAATTTAGGATTTCGACATCTATCAGACTAGCTTGCTAGCTATGAATCTAATAGCTAGATAATCATGATGGATTTGAACGGTCATTTGAAACGGTTACATTTGTATACACTTTTGATGAAATTCGAAGCTTTCCATTCTTCAGTTTGAATTCAAAAACTATGTTTTGAAGCTACTTCCATAATGATTCGAGGAGAAAGAAAAGAAAATTATTGTGTTTTGGAATGATTTGATGACTGTTTTTGACTTCGAATCTGCATCTTATATTGAGTTTTGGACTTTAAGTTTTATATGAAGTATTTGACTTCGAGTTTGCAATCACAACAATTGATGCAGCATATGGAAGAATTCGAAGACATTTAGTTCTCATTCATTTGCTGACATGAGAAGTAGGGGGGATACTAATATGGAAGTGGGAATTTAAGGACTAAAATGTGAATAATGTAATTTTAAGAGAACAATTGTAACGATATAATGTTTTTCAGGACTAAGGGTAATTTACCCTCTTTTGTGTGACCGATTTCAGTTTAAGGCTAAGTCTTAGCACCTCTATATAAAGGGAAAGGCTAACCTAATAAAAGGGTTGAACACATTTCTATGTTACTCAATTGTACTCGAATTTCTCTCTCTAAAAACTCTCTTTCTCTCTCTATAGAATTCACATATAACTTCTTCTTAAGACAACATTCTTAATATCTGAACTCACCATTTACCACCAAAGGTAATTTCAGTTTCTTACTCATCAATGTCCACGACAGAAGGCCAACCTCTTTTTTTATTATCCAATTTTTCAGTCACTACCTAAATATCCTTACAAACATAGCAAACTCTAACTTCAACCTGTGGTAAAACAAAAGGTTCAGTAGCAGAATCCTTAGCCTTCATGCAATAATCTACTAAAATAAAAATATTTACAACCTTCATAGCAACAAACTTCTTACCAACTCATTTATTTTTTAAAGAAGGTTTCACAACTCCATTCGACGGACTAGCTTTTTAAACATTCTCTTTATTAACAAAAGAAAGAATATGAAAATCCATATACTCATTGAGCCACATAGCAAACTATTATTGACAAAACGATCGCGAGTCATAATAGAATTATACAAATTTGAAAACGTTTTGGCTTTTGATATCAAATGAGAATATAACTCTTTGATTTGTCATACCCTATCTTCTGAAGTAATAAATTTATCAATATGAGATAAAAGAAAATGTAATAAACCATCAAATATAATGCAATAAATAACTAAACCAGAAGGGGCCGAAGAATAAAAACTTACGACTCATGGACCATATTCTACTAATCAAAGGAATAGTACGTCCATCCGCAGTCTATTAGTTACCGGAAACAAAGACAAACCTTTTTTTATTCAAATCTTGTTGCAATTTGGAAGACCAATAAGAGTTTTTGCAAAAAACATTATATTGACGTGGAAGAAAAACGTGTTTATGTGACCTAATATTTTATTACCCACTAGAAACTCTTTCGTCCTAAAGCGACGACTAATTTTCTTTACCAAAATTATAAAACACATCAGCAACCTCCAACAATTTGTAACAATCTAGCAATGACAAATGAGTATCTTGAAAAAATCAACAAGATCTACATGAAATGAAAGCAAAGACCCTGATCAAGTGTAAAAGTCCAAAAAATAACTTTGTCTCCTTTAGCATCAAATGAAGTCTGTCCATTTATGGCAAACCTAACTATCACTCATTCGAGAATACACCAATCAACAAGTTTTTTACTATATTCTTGTTAAAATAGATAAAGATAAACATAGTTGTAAACTTCTTTTATCTGATTAATATTCAAATTACGTGGATCCGCGACAAGAATATCCTCTGAAGATAAGGAGACGATTGGGGAATCAACCCTTACAAATAATAGATAACATGAGGTATCAATTTTACCTTCTTAGTTTTAATAAATATTTCCTTTGAAGCGTAAGCACAAACTTGGCGAGAGGGTTCAATAAAACGTTTTCCTAACAAAAAATATGACACATTCAGAATGACTGACCTCCTCATCCCGACTATCAACAGTGCATGAATCTCTATTTTTTTCCCATTTTAAAAGTTAAAACTTGAAATATAGAAGCATTTGGCCAAACAGGATTGAGAAGCGAAATGCAAGGAAATATACAAGCTTGTAAAAGAGGGAAAATATATAAATGAATGGGTAAAATGTTTATAAGAAAAAATGTATAAGAGTACAACCAATACATCCAATGGTTAAAATTAATCCGAATAAAATGAAAATTTGGGATAAAAACATATCAAATTACTGCACAAACACTTATAAAATAAGTCAGTTTATTACACACGTCAATTTTTGCCAGTCTATTTTTGCTAGCAAAATTGTATGTGAAAATTTGTTAAAATATCCAAGCATATAATTACTTGTAGAAAATGTGAACTCTTTGCACTATGTACTAAGTATAAATATATATTATTCGTAATTATTCTAGGCTAAGATAAGCAAAAAAAATTTCTCCAGTTAAATGGATAAAGAATAAATTATTAACTTCTAGCTTTTAACCATCAAGAAAGACTAAGGCAGTTAATAAAAAAACATGAAAGAATCAATTCTTTTAAACAATGTATTCCAAATATATAATTACTTGGACATAAAAAAAAGTTCTCGCTGCACATGGGATCTAATACACAAACACTTACCTCAGAATTATAATTCGCCAAAATTAGCAATAATTTGCTTCCACCGAATACATAGAGGTAACAAAGTTTGTAGCTTTTACCTCTGGTCTTTAAGAAAGACTACAAATCAAAACAAAAATAAAAGAACAAAACATTCAACAAAAATTATATTATTTCCCTCATCCTTTCTTAAAGACAAATGAAGTCGAAACAAAGACTATTAAAGTAAAGAAAAACAAAGCTGAAGTAAAAAATAAAAACTCAACAAAATAAGAAAATCTTCAATAAAGAATAAAAAAATCATTAAAACATCATAAAAAACAAGTGTGAGTTATTAAATCAATTAAAAATTTGAAGACCAAGTGCTTCTCAAGAAATAAAAAAAAATACTTTGATAAAGACAAATGATAATGCAGATAAGTGATATGTGCCTCAACAAATACCAAAGAAAGCTTCAGCCCATAACAAGAATGATTCATGATACATCGGGTTAGTCTTCCTTTGATACTCTTAGCAAGACTAAATGAGCTACTGATAAGGGTGCAATTACTTCAGCTCAAACCAATTGGTTTGTCAGCTTATCCAAACATGTAAATATCTATACATGCTTAGTCAAATATACACTCAAATGCATATCTTAGTAGTTAGAAAGCTATCATCACTATCTCATAATATCATAGAGATATATATTGTAAAAAGACCTATATATAAAGGTCGAACATCAATCAATAAAACTAACGTATTTTCCACTATAACTTTTGCTCTCTAATTAAAATTAGTCATCTTCATTCTCATTGATAATCCAGTTCAGTTGACTTTCAATCAATTTCGCTACACCTAAGTCTAGAAATTCAAATTTATGGGCATTAGGTACCAAGGATGAATGGTCAATATAATCCTTATCATTTTCTAACTTAATTTTGTTGATTATGTAGTATGTAGTCATCTCTCATTTGCTTGGTTGATGTTATTGTTCACTGGATTCATCGACCATCTTGGACTTTGCTGCTCAGTCTACATTAGGTTTTTCCAACCTTTTTGCTATAGACTTTTTAGTTTTAAATCTACATCTTGGGTTTGCCCAAGTTTGGACCAGTCTTTAATTATATAACTGTTTTCTTTCTATTTTTATGTTACTCTTTATAATATGCTCCATATATTTTTACGAACCATTTATTGTTATATAACGTATTTTCAACCAAAAAAATGAACGCACTTTTTATTGTAATGTTTTAAAAAAAATTCAAAACCCAATAAGTATAGAATTAGAACACTAAAGATGTTTAAATGGCTATTAAAGCTATATATATATATATATTCAAATTCACAAATGACAATTCAATGATTATTGTTGTTTATAATTTTTATTTTCTTTTAATTACACTTTTAGGACGGTAAATATCATAAATAAATTGTACTATAAAAAAACATCACCAAAATAAAAAAATCCTGAAAGTATACTTATAAGTATCAAAATAAGATAGAAAATAATTTTTGATATCAAATCAGATCATTATCCATATTTAGTACAAGTAAAAATGACAATAGTTTAATTTCTTATATTATATCATTTTGTATACCATTTAAGAATAAAATTGTTTTTTTATAAAAATAATTTTGTATTTTTCTCAATTATATGAGACGAATCAAACAAATAGTGTGAAAGATATGTTTAAGAATATGTTTTTAAAACTCTCAAAAAAATTGAATTAATAGTGTTTGTTAGAATTTCACTACTACT
Source organism: Limnanthes douglasii subsp. nivea (assembly GCA_036936605.1). Lineage (NCBI taxonomy): Eukaryota > Viridiplantae > Streptophyta > Magnoliopsida > Brassicales > Limnanthaceae > Limnanthes > Limnanthes douglasii. The sequence goes on from JAUPFV010000002.1 coordinate 45,981,219, forward strand.
AAAATTTAATAATGTTAAAACTTTAGTGTTGTTCAAGGATTTATTTTAGCACTAACAAATTTTATTAATGACAAACGGTGTATTTAAGAATTTTAATAATACAATTTTATATTTAACAATTTTATGAGTTTAAAAAAAATATGAAGTTTAAAATATTAAACTTGATGTTGAATTGTAATATATGATATCAATATAGTTTTTAGGTCGAATAATTGGTTTACCCTAATTTAACGTTAATAAATTAATATTGTTGAATGATATCTTTATATCCAACTTTTTCTCATATTTAATATTTGTTTTGTCAACTTCAAAAGTACACTTCTATAATACTGTTAAACCATTTTTTAGCATCCAAATGTATAAATAATATTCTTTTTACTAAAGATATCTACTTATATAATTTATGGAAAAAAGACAGACCATATTCTCTAGCGATGGGAACAAACATATACCATCTACTTTATTTTCTTAAAGTGTATATTATATTTTTTTTTCAGCAAAAGACTTATACTTGATTAATAAAGAAAATTTATAATACAAAGTTTGACGCCAAGATATTTCCGCCCAAATTAAACCTAAAATTAATGAATTACAACATTGAAGAGGGAATCAGCCAAACAACTAAACCCTATTAACAAGACCAAACAACTTAAGACCCAAGAAACCCTTGAGATGGCTCAAACCAAAGCAACAAATCAGCATAACAATGACATCTACACTTTAGATAAGAGCAGCCACAACAAGCATTATGGAATGATGACAGCGCAGCAACAACTCCAGCCATTTCATCAGCTCCAATTGACTCAGCCACACAGCCCAAACTAACAGCCAACGCAGCAGCTACACACCATCCAACATCAAGCAGACAGCCCCGAACTACCTAATCAGCACACTTGAAACACCATTAAGACAAAGCAGAAGAGCTATTAACGTAAGGTGATGGAGAGTGAAACGCAGTAGAAGCCATAAGAGGGATAAAACCCTAATTTAGTTTTTATTTAATCAAAATAGTCTGACGACAAAATAAGGTATAGGATGCTTTATATAGCATCTATCCAAAACCCTAATATCAAATAAAGAAAATTACATAAATGTCTAGAAACTAAAACAAATAAATAAAATAACGTCTAAATATGAAAACTGATTTTCGAAGGTTTTAGAGGTCGAATTTGGGTATTAAACTTTGTGACAAGTCACAGTTTTGAAATCTTACGGTCTCGTCGAAATCTTCGATTTGAGTACCTATTTCACCTAATTCCGATACCTGACCAAGAAACCAGTTTATCCGCAATCTTCGCTACATCATCCTTCCCCGGTTGGAAAGAATTCGACCTCGAATTCAAAACGTGGAAACATTGGATGAACTGCACTACGACATTCGGAAGTGACTGACTCAACTCCCATGCTATGGAAACCCCGAGTTATAGCATCCAAGTCAGCATCGAAAGAACCGAACAGCAAAAACCTGTAATATCGTGTGATAGCAGAAGCCTCCAATCTCTTGAAACCCAAACTTTCTATCCCATACTTAGCATACATATCGACCACGAAACTGTCTCTTTTGGACATTTCATCAAATACCTTAGGTGCACAAGAATAAGAACGAAACACAACGATGTCATCCAGTGAAGACCCGATTTTAGAGCTCACAGAATCCGTAATCTTCATATAACCATTCCAACCCAATCGTGTATCACAATTACAATTACTATTGAATGTAATCGATTCATGTAACATCAAAGTGTCAACACTTCTAAGAACATAAGCATGGCGATACATATAACCCGAATTGGGATCGGAAACGCTAGAGAAAAGAGTGAAATCGGACAGACCATATGATTTCGGCTTACCTTTTTCAGCTTCGTCCTGGTTGGAGTATTTTGTGAGAGCCTCATCAATGACGCCAGTTTGTTTTGTCTGTGTTCGTCTACCCTGTGTGCGTTTTCCTCGTTTTCGAACCCGTACCCTTCTGAATCTTTGTTCTCTATTGGCTCCACTGATATATTTTCTTTTATTTTTTATTTTTGGTTTGGAATTGTAGACCAACATATAGCCCGTTAAGTTGTCCATGTGATTGGTTCCAGTCAACTCAAGCGTCATATTTTCACCCGCTCCGACCGACTTAACTCTATGCCCATCAACCGCGGGGCCTTTCCCATCTATGCCATAGACCTCCTTAACTTCCACCGTCAGATAGTACGGTGATGGTTTGAGAACGACAGTTTCGCCTTCGACTAGGCTTCCGCGTTGGATATTTCCCCAGACAGTATGGCCCACATCAGTTGGATTTGATTTAGTGATAAACATCATCAATTCATCATCAGGATTTGGTTCAATCACTTTGATTGAATCGAGTGCTTTTGAAAGGGAGGTTCCACCACAACTTTCTGCTTTAGCACTAGAGATTGGTATGAACTTGACATCTTCCTCGACATTATAGCCTATGGACTGCAGAACTGGCTTCATATTTTTTGTAATCTCAGCATCCCATTCTGTACTCGGAGCAGTACAAGCTGTCTTTTTTATCGCAATAATGAGGTTGTTCAACCCAGTCCACTTTGCTATGCGCAATACCATTTCATACTCGTCCAAGTTTGTACTAAGATAAGGATGTTCCAGTACAGCAATGTCTGAAATCGCAAAAGTGCTGATCATACTCCCCATTATGGCTGGAGGAGTATGGTAAAGCGTAAACCGGAAATTCTCAGTTTCAAAATTCTCAAGGCCCTGCATATAAGAACTACTTGTGTCTCCAATGAGGATAGCATTCCGATGTGGTTTCGTCATGATTTCATAATCATAAGCCACCTGAGGACCAGCTTGTGGCTGCGACGTTTCAGTTTTTGGGGTGCGGGGAACCGCGATGTACGCCGGTTTGAGCACTTTCTTCGTAGTGTCTGCACTTGGTTTCTGCAAAGCTTCCTTATCTTTTGGTGAGTTGCCATTCCGCACAGATGCCTTTGCCGTTTTGTTAATGGTTTTTCCTGTTTCGACAGAGACAATAGAGACACAGAGTTTATCACCAAAGTGTATCCCTGGATTTCGATAAACTAACACTTCTCCTGAGATTTGTCCTGAGTCGAGAATGATGCAGACTTCATTACTCTCTAGTTCCCCCGTGGGATCAACGGTCCCCATCAAATAATAACATTCAGAAACAGGAAGTTTTCCGCCTTTAAGTTTATTTTTCTCCGTTTTTTGGAGTATGGAGATTTTATGTTTCAAGTATGATTCATCAAGAGGAATACCACATGAAATCATCCTTGCCACAATGAACTCGTCCTTATCATCACCATTAAGAGAAGCTTTCAACGCTGCACGTTTATTGTTCCTTACTACCATTGATTCTTCCAAAACACTATACAGAATGTCTAAGAAGAAGTCGTTTGGAACCCCTCCATAGCTAAGAAGCAGTATTAAATTTTTTGAAAGGTATGTTCTTCCTGGCTTTTGGCTTGTGGCAACTACCTCGAAAGAATTTTTGCTTTGAATATTCGTAATATTTGGATCCTTCTCAACCTTAATCATCGATGGGCGAACCTGAACTGTTTTAGATGGAAGCTTCTTATTAACAAGAAGGGTACCTTTCACTGTAGTTCCAGCGTAATAAAGACGACACTGAATCAACAGAGGCACCTCTCGACCAAGAGAACGTTCTTTTTGCAATTCCTGGATCGTCATCTCGCTACTATTACTGTCACCGTCGTTGCATTTTCTTTTGTATACATTTTTAGCCATGTCTTCAGATATAAAACCAGTTCCATCCGAATGTATATTAATCTTTCCATCATTAAACACCGCAGCCGATGATGCAAAATTTATATGAGAGACTATTGTGGGTGTTACCCAATCGTCCTCATCCTCATCGCCGTATACATCATAAATCGGATTGTCTTCCCTGTCATTTATCAGAACTGCACCAACATCACCTTTCACAACCTCCGCCGTAACCTCCGCCATATCATCATCATAGATATCAAATTTCGGAGGACCATCAAGCACAATGGGATTAGGTTCAAACGCCTCCTGAGAGAAAAGACCCCTAGCACCCGCAACATTTGGACACTCTACGTGACGATGCCCTAACTCGCCACAGCCATAGCAACGTAAATTGCTTGAAGAACGGCTTTGCGCACCGCGCCCAGGAGGGATCGGATCAGGGGTTGGACGGAGAACTGGCTTGGACGCCAAAATCCCTGAAGGAGCACCGGTCCGTACGCCGGTCTGGGTCCGGCGAGCCGACTGCTTTTCTGCCTGGAGGGCACGCCGATGGGCTTTGGAAACAGAGGATGGATCGAACATATTCAGCGTGTCTTGAAGCTGGAGGCGTAGCCCGCCGATATAGCGGGAGACCCGCTGGTGTGGCGACTCGGTCACATCTGTGCGAGCCAGCAGCTGATAAAATTCTTCGGTATATTCATCAACAGATCTGGGTCCCTGACGAAGATTTTGCATTCGCTGGTAGAGTTCCCGCTCGAAGTTGTAGGGAAGGAAAGCCTTGCGGAGTTTTCTTTTGAATTTCTCCCAACTCTGGACTTTATCCTTACCTTCACGCGCGCGGTTCTGCTTCACCTGCTGCCACCAAGCCTGTGCCCTACCGCGTAGGTGGATGGCGACCAATGCAACTCTTCTCTCCTCCGGGACCTCCTTGAAGACCAGGACTTCCTCAATCTGTGATAGCCAGTCGATAAGTGCCTCCGCCTTAAGGCTGCCATCGAAATCCGGGACGTCTATCTTGAACCCAAGCTCCCAGCGGCGTGGGTTAGAAGTAGTCTGGTCGCTCCCCTCCCCAAAAGGGTTAACCATACCTTCAACCTCCGTGCTTTGTTGCTTGGCGGTAAGAACAGCCACCTGCCGGGTCAGATCGGCTACCTGACGGCGTAGGTCAGCATCTTCACGATCATCTACATCACTAGTATATCGAGTCCCTCTAGGGCCACCGCGACCGCTGATTCTTGCTCGGACCATCGCGCAGGACTGCCTGTGTCTGATACCACTATGATGGAGAGTGAAACGCAGTAGAAGCCATAAGAGGGATAAAACCCTAATTTAGTTTTTATTTAATCAAAATAGTCTGACGACAAAATAAGGTATAGGATGCTTTATATAGCATCTATCCAAAACCCTAATATCAAATAAAGAAAATTACATAAATGTCTAGAAACTAAAACAAATAAATAAAATAACGTCTAAATATGAAAACTGATTTTCGAAGGTTTTAGAGGTCGAATTTGGGTATTAAACTTTGTGACAAGTCACAGTTTTGAAATCTTACGGTCTCGTCGAAATCTTCGATTTGAGTACCTATTTCACCTAATTCCGATACCTGACCAAGAAACCAGTTTATCCGCAATCTTCGCTACATCATAAGGTAATCCTAAACTTTCTAAAACAATAATAGACTTAAGATCAGTTGGAGCAGAAGTAAAGTCATAAGATTGTTTCATTTTGCATTTTAAAGTCCACCTAGCTAACCAGTCAGCAGCACGATTACAATCCCTATAGACGTGATTGATGGTCATAGTAGGATAGATTAGCAGCCTACAACAGTTTAAAAGAGGAACAATAGACCACGGAGTAGCAGCATGATTAGCATTATTAATGAAACCAACAAGTAAGGAGGAATCAGTCTCTATATCAACATTGCGAAGACCTTTAGATTTACAGACCAGCAAACCATCCATTAGAGCCCTTGCCTCAGCCAGTAAAGGAGAAAGCTTACCATATACCTCACCAGCAGCATAAATAAGGCTACCATCATGATTCCTTATAATAACACCTGCCCCAGCTTCACCATTAAAAATGACAGAGGCATCAGTATTAACCTTCTGCCTACCAGGATCAGGAGCAGTCCATTTGTGAACCATGGATCTACAACCAGACTTAGGCTTGCTGACTAAATTGAAGAGCCCAAAACAAACAGCCACATTACGATCATTAAGCCAATGCTGAGACTTAAAACAGCCAGCAGCATTCATGTATGAAATGATTTGATAAACTGCTTTAATGATAATGCTAGAAGAAACACAAACATTCTTAAATTTAGCCTGATTTCTATATTTCCAAATCAGACTAAAGATGATAGAAGGAACAACATGTCTAATGTGATTGATTTTACTATGGAAACTATGCCAAACACGAGTCATGTGAACAGGAGTCATGTATCTATAAAGGCATTGAACAGTAAATCGTCCCTCGACTATCGCGTTTGGTGGCAGATAGTCCCTTGACTTTCAAATGTCTGTTGACAGTCCCTGGACTATCGCGTTTGGATAAAGTTAGTCCACCAGATCCTCTAATCCATGAGAGGCTGCCACCTGTCACCATAGTCCCCATATTTTTGTATCACCACTAGTCCCTTGAGTTTAGGTCAAACCCAAAATGTAGAAAATAACAGAAAACTAAACTCAAGGGACTAGTGGTGATACAAAAATCTGGGGACTATGGTGACACGTGGCAGCCTCTCATGGATCAGAGGATCTGGTGGACTAACTTTATCCAAACGCGATAGTCGAGGGACTGTCAACGGACATTTGAAAGTCAAGGGACTATTTGCCACCAAACGTGATAGTCCAGGGATGATGTACTGTTCAAAGCCTATCTATAAATTTTGATGTCAAATAAGAGAGCAAAATGCAACCAGACCTTCCACACAATTTCACAAGCAATAAACAAATGCTCATTAGATTCATAGTTTTGACAGAACAAACACTTAGAGACAATGACCATATGCCTATTTCTAAGAGTAGAGTCAGTAGAAATGAAACTATTAACAAGTTTCCAATGAATAAAAGCATGCTTCATAGGAGTGATATCATTCCAAATCTTCTTAAATAAGCTAGTTTCTCTATTGTAAACTCTTATGTAATCCCAAGTATGCTTGAGACTAAAAGCACCAGTAGTAGACAGACTCCACACAATCCTATCTCTACAAGCACTATCAATATTACAAGTGTTTATTTTATCATAATCACTCCTACTGATTAAATTTTCAACACAGGAGAGGTTCCAATTATTATTTAACCAGTACTTGTTTACCTTTTCAGGATAGAACCAATGGTTATCCATAGTTATCTAAAGTAAGAAGTGGATCAGAATTAAACCACTTGTCCAACCAGAAGTCAACATTTCCATCTCCAAGACTCCAACAGACAAACTGCTCAGCAACATGTTTGATCCTTTGCAACCTATTCCAAATCATAGAACCTTCCATATTATTAGAAATCTGAAGAGGATGCATAGACTTACAGTAGATGTTTTGAATAAGGTTGGCCCAAAGGAGCTTATTATCTCTAAGCTGCATCCAAAGTTTGCAAGAAGTAGCCTGCTGAACATCATCCAGGTTTCTAATGTTCAAACCTCCTTCCCCAAATGTTTTGCAAACACTTTTCCACGAGCACCAATGAATTCTGTTCTCCATTCTAGTAGAGCCCCAAAGAAAAGCATTGAAAGCTTTCTCAATTTTGCAAATAACATTATCAGGAATCACATTAGCATGCATCCAATAAAGCACAATGTTCATTAGCACAGAATTGATCAAAGTAACTCTCCCAGCAAACGAAAGATGTTTAGTTTCCCACTCAGCAATTCGATTATTAATTTTATTAAGAAGCTTAACATAGATAGTAGACTTATTATGAGTACTGATAGTAATACCCAAATAATCAGTAGGCAAAACAACATTATTGAAACCTGAGATATTAGAAATAGAGTTGATCTTGGCTTCAGTAGTTCCATTAGCTGTTATAACCTTAGTCTTACTCTTATTAATGACTTGACCTGAGGTTGCCTGATAGTCCTGTAAGAAAGTGTTAAGTGATGCTAATGCTGCATCCTTACAGTTAGTGAATAAAAGAATATTATCAGCAAAAGCAAGATTGCTGATACACATACTATTTCTACACTTATACTTCATGTATCTATTTTCATTAAAAAAACAATGAAATACCTCTAAGCAAGACTTCCTCAACAATTATAAAGAGGCTAGGCGAAAGGGGGTCACCCTGCCTAAGCCCCTTGGCAGTCTTAAAGAAGCCATATGAAGCACCATTGATCAGAATTGAAACATGCACATTAGATATCATGCTGTATATAAGGTCAGTAAAACGTTTAGAAAAACCAAAACATCTCAAAACCTTGATGATAAAAGTGTGACTAAGCTTATCAAAAGCTTTGCACATGTCTAACTGAACAATGATATTCTTATCCTTAACTTTCCTATTAAGGTCATATAAAAGCTCCTTTGCAGTAAGGATGTTAGAGTGGATTGAATTGCCAGGGACAAACCCTCCCTGAGATTTGGAGATAATCCTAGGTAAAAGATCTACCAGTCTACTGTTAACTATCTTAGCCATAATACGATTCAATAAAGAACACAGGCTAATAGGCCTGTAATCAGACCAGCTAATAGGATTAGTCAATTTAGGGATTAAACAAATACCAGTTACAAGAATGCCTTTAGGAATCCTAAAACCCCTAATAAAATGATGAATAGCATATAAAAGATCAAGCTTAATGATGCTCCAACATTTTTTATAAAAAGTAACATTAAAGCCATCCAAACCTGCCACACTAGAAGCTTTAAGGCTATTGATGGCTTTAAGAATCTCATCTTCATCAGGCAACTTTAACAAACTCTTGTTCTCTTCTTGGGTTATAATCCTGGGAATGATATTGAACATACTATGATCCAATCTTTCTAATTCCTCCTGCCTGTCATTGTAGGGGCTGGTTGCAAGGGCCTGAGTAAAGAAAGCAACAGCAGAAGCTCCAATGTCATCCCTGTCAAGAATCCAAGTGTTGTTCTCTTTAATACCTTTGATAGCATTGTTTTTCCTTTTCTTAGTAACATAATTGTGAAACAGCTTTGTGTTTTTATCCCCATCCTTCAACCAATCCATATTACACCTTTGAAGCCAGTACTCCTCCTCCATATTATGAGCATTTAACAGCATAGCATTAACTCTATTAAGTTCTTCCTTAGTAGAACTTGAATTAATCTCCTGGTGCATAGTTTCAGCCCTTAAAACATCATCCTCCAGAGCTTTAACCTTGCTAAAAATATTACCAAAGTGCTGCCTATTCCAAATACTAAGATCAGCCTTTAGCCTCTTTAATTTCTGCCAGAAAATTTTTAAAGGATCTCCATTCATTGTCTTCATCCAACTCTCAGCAACAAACGGAAGAAATTCCTCATCCATAAGCCACATGTTTTGAAACCTAAAGCTTCTCTTAACAACCTGAGAAAGACTAGCAATATTGATAAGAATAGCCATATGATCTGACCCAGCCCTAGCCTTATGAATCACATTGGTATTGTTGAAAATATTAGTCCAAACATTGTTATTATAAACCCAATCTAAACGTTTCCACTTAGCCTTATTAGACCAAGTAAACCTGGAGCCAGCAAACCCAGCATCCTGTAGCCTGTAGTCCCTCAACATTCTATTGAAAGCATCAGCACTATTTTGACAAAAAGTGACACAGCCTATCTGATCATCAACTGAACAAACAGCATTAAAGTCCCCACATACAAGCCATGGTTTATTAGTACAGGAAATACTACCTAAAGTGCTCCACAGGCTGAGCCTATTCAGACGTTGACACTTAGCATAAACAAAAGTCAAAAGAATGTTTTGATCAAAATGAATGAGAGTAGCTTCAACATGAAGACATTGCTCATGATCCAGCACAACATTAATTGTAATGCTATCATCCCAAAACACCCAAATTTTATTAGTGATATTTCTAGCACTATGATTATAACCCAGTCTAGAAGCATAAATACTCAGATTATCTCCACTGATCAAAGGCTCTTGAACAACAACAATTACAGCCTTATTATTTTTCGAAAGATGTTTAAGTCTTCTAAAAGAAGATTTAGATTTAATACCTCTTATATTCCAATTAAGAAGACTAATCATAGTTAAGAGATCGTTTAGAGTTACTTGTAATTGAAGGCTGTCTAGAGTTCTTGATCAACCTCTTTTTCCTAGCCTGCTTCAACTACTTATCTATAATTAAGCTAAAATCATCATCTTCTGAAGTATCTTTCCTAGTTTGACTCCTGGTTAACCTCATAACCTGCTTAACATTCTTAACCCATTTATCCATAGCTTTCACAACAATATGATTTCCATCAGAAACTTGAGAACTCACAACCATTACTTTAGGAGAAGGCAAGTCATCTTCAGTGGCTAAATTCTCATAATCCAAATTGGTGACATTATTTTCAGGACTTTGAAGAGCAGCAATCATTTCATCCTCCTTTCCATTATCCTTAGATTCAATATCATCAAAGTTCAACCTGCTAGCGTCCTCAATGACATGAACACCAGGATCTGAGTGGCAGCCATCATTATTAAAATCCTTCTTACAACAATTATCCTTAGGAGAAGATTGCAGACTACCATAATTTGAGCACTTAGGAGAAACATAACCCCTTATATTGGACTTAGCATTTTGAACAGAATTAAACCCAAATTCCAAAGTATGAATTGCCCTACTAACTTCTGCAAAAGAAACTAAAACATCAGCCTTCTGAACAGAAGCATTTTCAACAAGAGTCTTAGCACTTTGAGAACTGCGCCCAAACTCAATGTTTTGAACTACCCTTTATTTCCTCACAGCAACTTCATGCTCTTGAACAACATCATTCATGGATGCAACAGCATCTTGGTTTTGAACATCACAATAATCCCTACCATTCCTCAGAACAACAACATCTTGATTTTGAACATCATCCTTCCTTAAAGCAACATCATGCTCTTGAACATCATCCCTAAATGCAACATCATCTTGATTTTGAGCTTCAGCATTCTCATCATCCTTTTTATCCTGAACCATTCCATTAGACTGCATCTCTTTAGTCTTCTTTTTCTTACACTGATCAACACTGTGCCCCATGTGGAAACAAGTCATACAATACTTAGGCATGTTTAAGTAAGAAATACTCACCCAGCAGCCTTTGTTTTGACCAAAACCCACCCAAACATCGTTGAATATCTTTCCATCGACATCCATCTCAATTCTGGCCAAGCAATGACCATAATACGCTCTATTTTTGGGCGGAACTTTGATTTGCAGAGGATTACCAAGAACAGACACAATGTCAGTTACCATCTTTTCATTAAACATATGTTCTGGTAAGTTACCAATCTTGATCCACACTGGCGTTATCGAACTTTCATACCTAACATTAAAAATTTCAGACCATTTCAAGAGCCTCAGCCTAGTAGAACCAACAGTCCATACATTCCTTCTCCACAGTTTACCGTAATCATCGAAGGAATCAAACTCTATCAAAATATGTCTAGAATCTTTGACAGAGTAGTTGTAATCTTGAACAAATTGAAACTTACTGAAAAAGTCATTCATCTGCGATCTTTTTGGCAAAACGGTGGAACATTTGCAGACAAGTGTATGCTTAGACGTGGATTTTAGATGAAGCAGAGCCTTTTCACCATACTGCATCGATACATGATCATTTTTTAAGCAGACAAATTCCTGATCAATAGCTCCATCGGAACTATCGTGATGAGCAGTTACCACATTAACGAACGATCTATTGTGCCCCTGATTCACATTTTGATTAGAGTTTATAGTTTCCTTCTTGGATGAAGAACTATAAACATCGTTTATAGCAGGAAAAGGATCCATCAGAGACGACTCAGATTCATCGGAAGATGAAAGGTTAAACTTGAAGAAGAACTCTTATTTCTTGAATCTTGGAGAAGTTGGCGCCCTAAAGTGTATATTATATTGTTTCTACTAAATCGGAAACAAATAAAGAAACTACAATCTTATTGTTATTCGTCTATTAATGAAGTGTAGGTTACAAACAGCTGTCGTCAACCTTTTACTAATCATCTCACTAAAGAAAATTATGCCTTAAAAAACAATTTGTCATGTGGAGTTGAGGATGAAGAAGGCATAAACAAACGTTTTTTATGTGTGAAGTTATGATGGAGGAGAATAGCATCGTCTAATAGTAAGCTTTGAAGTCGACTATATATACCGAGAATTAACTTCATTGACGGGAAGTGACGATGTTAGTGACTGCTGCACTATTGTTATCCGCTCGACCAAGGGGTCATATATGTTGTAGTGTTTTAGTATAATTCATATTTCTCCATCCAAACGACCAAAACTAAACCACATTGCTGATGATTTTTTAAAAAAACAAACTCACATTCAAAAATAAGTAGTACTACAAAAGAATATTATTTTTGTTTGCTAAAATCGCAGAGTCTAAAATCAAGAACACAAAACCTGTGGATAGTAAAAAAAGCAAAGCATAATAACAAAGCGGTCGGCTAAATTCGGGTCCAAAATATGTTAACCAGTCCCAAAAAACAAGCGTTTTTGAAATTTTACAATTTTACCCTTATCCCGGCGGTTGAACTTTTCTCAACCGCCGGTTGAGACCCTCCCACTCGGCGGAAAAGCTGCTTCACCCGCCGGGGTAAGCTTCCCCGCCGGTTGAAACCCTCTCAACCGGCGGGGTAAAAGACGGCTAAAATTTTAGGGTTGGTTAACATATTTTGGACCCGAATTTAGCCAAACCCTAACAAAACCTCTTAAAAAAGAAAGAAACAATATTAAATAAAAGAAAGCATATTTACAAAACAAATCCACCCCAACAAATTTAGATCATACAATTTGGCATGGATAATTGATATCAAAATATAATAAAAAAACAAAATAACATTTTTTATCAAGAATAATATAGTGTTAATCTAGACATTATATTTAGAACTACATATACTAATTGTCCACTAGAGAATATTTTTGGGTCACATCCCTATAAAATGGGTACTGCAAAGGTTCGCTAGCTAAAACTTGAAAAAATTAGTCTTCAAAAGCAAGACAGACGATGATCAAAGAAAATTTTAACGGTTTTTTTTTTCTTTAACCCGTCTACGGGTCGCGAGAGTCCATAATCAGCTTGGTTATAAATGAAGTGTATCAATTATGATTTGTTGTTATTTTTAAGTGTCACATTTTTTTAAAATACAATAAAAAAAACTAAACTCGTGAGCAATCATAAATGATCTATTGTATACCATAAAGAATTTAAAATAGTTGATATTTATCCACACAAACATAGTAATATTATAAGTGTCAATCAGGAACCATGAGGTGTTGTATGAACAACAATAAATATCTTGTTATCAACGATTTAAAACAAAATACAACAATTATATATTAATAGAATTTAAACTTTCGATTTAAAACAAAATACAACAATTGCATATTAAGAGACTTTGAACTTTAGAGGGGTTATCTCTATCAAAGTAAGTCTAAACTGATCAATGAAAGTTGTATTTGATGAACTCAGAAAATCCTTAGTGTAGCTCAGAAGCGGAGATGTTCGTGGGATAGGATCAGATTAGAAAATATTCGTTTGCAGTGGCAGTTAATAATTAAATCGGTGGTTGGTAGAAAGGAAGAGAGACAAAAGGAATAAATGTAGCAATAATTGACTAATCATTGACCCATTTCCCCAAAACAAATGTCTTTTATATAGTAAATGAGGTAGGTAGTAAAATTACATAATTACCATCACTAAAGTGGATTTCTCACCCCCATTATTTGACTATTTACAGACAAGTTCTTAGGGTATATCATTTTACCTCTCTACATCTAATGTTTGCTTTACTTAGGTCCTTAGGCACTAAATATATAAGTCTAGGCCTTATCTTTGGAATAAATTGCATAGTGATCACCTATATTCTCCTTCCCTTATCATTAACCCCCCAGTCCATGCGCAGATCTCTGAGTGTGGACTGCAGTTGCCTTTTGACCTTGGTCGGATCGGATGTCTTTACCCTTTGGTACTTGTCTACCTAGGTCGGAAACCTTAGCCTTTCGGTGATCTTCTGCTCGGGCTGGAAACCTTTGTTTGCTAGTGACTGCTTACTCGGATCGGTACCTTTTGTATTGCTGACTTCATCTTCAGTCGTGATGACCTCACCTAAGCAATAATTTCCCTTAAAATCGCGTGTTCTTGCTTTGTTATTATCAAGTCAAATATTTTTTAGACGGCGGAGTCACATCTGGACACGTGTCACACTTTCACTCAACTTGCCAACGCGTCTTTCGAAGCGGTTCGTGACAGGGTAGCGTGTCAAAAGCCCGTTATTCTTTAACATTTCACCTTCTGATTCTTTTACTATAAATACTTACTTCGTTCTCTGAGTGAGGGTTTCCCATTTTCTATTTCTACCTATCTTTGATTCGAAAGCGTTTGTTATAGAGAGAGAAAGTTTCAAGGCCAACTGTTTGCTCTGCATTTACATGCCTGACAAGTTTGTCAACCTCAAACAAGATAAATTCTAGAGGTGGTATAACATTTCCCACCAAATCGGCGCTCGCAGACCCCCTATTGCAAGAGAGTATCCCTCACCTGTTGAAATTTGAGAGTCAAACTTCCGTGATAACTGGTCTCCTATCCGCGAACGTTCCCTCAACCTTGCTACTTCATCTTCCGATCAAGCTTGCCATCGTGATAGTGGTGTTGACCCATCTACATCTGCAACGCCTTTTGAGTTTCCTTCTAGACTTTCTCCTTTCACGGTCATGGGTGACGAAATAGGCCGACCGACTGCCAAGGATACCAGGGATAGTGCTAAAATAAAAAGGTCCCCAGACCCGGCGAAAACGTCTGTTAGAACAAGGATTTATTCTTCAACTGCGACTCCCCAAGTAACTCTATAGAGATCGCCACAAACGACTCCAGAAGTGAGTCCTAGAAGACCTTGAGGGAAGTCCGATCAGAGCCAGCCTTGACGTCCATCCCGGAACTCCGGGAAATGAATATGGCTGATGAACCTGGCGACGATCAAAAGCGTCCTGATATGGTGGTGGTCGAAGCGCACCTCTTCAAGCAATTCCTACTACCATCCCCCCCCCCCCCCCTCCCGGACTATCCGAGCCGAGTCAAGGTGCTTCTACACCTCCCCCGGATCCTGCCACTGGTCTACCCTCTCAAAGCGGTGAAACTTCTTTGGTAAAAAATAAGAAGAAGAAGAAACGTGCAACATATTTTCCCTCGAACATAGAAGATATTTTAGGCGATAACCTTCGTGGAATTGAGTATAAGCATATTTTTGGAGCTGTACAAACTGAAGTATAAGTATTTTCATCCGACAGAGGAAGTCAAGCTGAGAGATCGCTGGGGGATTCCGGACAACGTCACAATTCGGTTCCCCACCGTGGGAGAGACTCTGTTGTCTGCGTGGAAAAATGAATTAGTCCTTTATACCAAGCTCATGAACTGGGGTCTTCATCTGCCCCTTGATCCTGCCTTGGTCGAGTACTTTCACTTGATCGGATTGTGTCTCTCTTAGGCTGGAGCCAACATGTGGTACATGCTTATGGCTTGTATCATGGCATCTAGACTCTCTGAGATTGCCTTTACCATGGAGCAGCTTGTCTCCATCTCAAGTGTGGCTAAACATTCCCACTACCTGTTCTACTCTCTTGGTTTTGCCAGGCAGCCCAAAGTAATAAAAAATTTATTAGAGGCGGACAAGAAGTGGAAGCAACAGTTCATTTTCATATCCGGGTTGTGGGAGACTGGCTTCGAGGACTCTGAGGACCTTTTACATCGGTTAACACTAAAATGATCCGGGCAGGATAAGAATCTTCATCTATTGTTTTTTACTGGTCATAGTCGGATGGTCCTAATTTTTTCTTTTTTTGCAGCCATGAAAGGGATTGCTAAACCCTTTAAACGTCATTCCAAAGTGGCCAAAGATATTTTTAAGAAGTTAAGTGCTTGGGCAAGCGAGCATTATGACCACAAGTTTCATCTGGGCTTCCTTCCAATGAAATTTGTCAAAAGTAACCTCTGGCGGTGCAATCTTAGTGAGAAAAAATCCATATCCGAGCTTATGATGCCTCCTCCGAACGATGACATCCTCAAACGCTTAGAGTGTTTAGATAACGCAGTGTACCTTCCTACTCGGGCTCGAACTCCGAGCTATCAAGACGCAGAAAAACCCGAGGAGGGAGAAGGGGAGACCAAGGAGCATACTGAATCAGAGGGTGATGCACCCGAAGAGCAAAGGGCTAGTACTCAAGGGTGTTCTTAACATGAGGCTTAGAGCGGTCCCTAAGGTGAGATGTAAGGTGGTCCTCCAGAATATATTCAGGATGACCTCCAAGATGTAACTCATGTAGGCCCCCAAGAAGATGAAAGGTCACCATAAATACAAAAAAGAGGTCCCAACGGGACCCCAGGCCGTGTCTCCAGCCCTGCCCCAGGAAAATAGATTGAATGAGTCTGACTATACCGTTGAAGTGAGGCCACGTGGTTGGGTTGATGTTGTGAGGCCAAGAAGATTCACCGTTAAAGAGAAACAGAAAAAGTGGTAGAAAGTCGGGCAGAGAGTGACAATACCACTTGTCCAAGCTTGCCTCCGATAAAGAAATTCATAGTGGTCGACTCGTATTCTAGTGAGGATTTCGTTCTTCAGCGAAGGCCAACGTAAGAAGATGATTCTGAGGAAGGAACCCTCCTCTGCCTCAGCTTACTTTGATGTCTATGAAAACGACTATGTCGCAAACGAGTTGAACAAGCTGCTTCGTGATGCTACCCTCCTCGAACGTAAGGCTAACCGCAAAGACCGCTATACAAGTGAAGTTCTTAAAAAAAGGCTGAAGTGGACACATTGACCTCCGAGCTAGCTGAGTTGAAGGACAAGGTAAAAGACTTAACCGATGAGCTTGTCAAGCAATCAAAGATATCTTCCCAAGTGAGACATTGACCTCTGAGGAAAATGGGTTGAAAATGAAAGTGAAAGAGCTGACATATGAGCTAGCCAAGACATCATAAGTATCCACCCAATTAAAACAGGTCGAGGGAAAACTTCCTAAGGAGTAGAAGACTTCTGAAGACCACTTAGTTGCCATTACTTCCCTTGAGACCGTACTCTCCGAGGAGAAGAAAAAGTTCGACAATGAACGAGAAAAATTTATCACCAAAGACACCAAACGGGACAGGCTGGTGGATGGTCTCACTGAGTCTCGTGCTAAAACCGAGGTATACTTTCAGAATGTCGTCGAGGACATTGAGAAGTTAGCAGAGGAAAATGAATCTTTGAAGAAAAACTTCGAAGCTGAGCAAACGAAATGCCTTAACGAATATGTAGCTGGTATCGTCACCCGTCTTGAGGAAAGAGATGCCAATATAAGGTCTGCTATGGTGATGGAGATGCACGAGAAGTTTACAGATCTGCACCTCGGTATTCTTTGGACTCGAGTCATAGAAAGGCATCTCCCTGTCGACGTATCCGTGGAGGATTTGGAATCCAGTGATGACTCGGAGAGTTTGTCATCGGAGTCGGATTCCCCTCAAGGTAGTAAAGAGAACTCAACATCCGACTAGCAAGTGCTGAATATTTCTTTCTTTCTTTTGTTGGCTGTTTGTATCCGGGACCTGCTAAGAACTCTACCTTTTGTTATGTATAATTTTCCTCCTCTTGTGAGGGCTTATGATGGGATAAGTTGTATGTGATTCTTGTATTAAACATTTTTCCCTCATTCTGTTTGCCTGATATTTATTTTACTTGTGATCTAAAAATAAATTCTTTGCCCAAACTTTTTTGGAGTGTGTTCTGAGTTAAAAAAGATGAACTTTCTTGTCCAAATATTTTTGGAGTATGTTTTGAGTTCAAAAAGATGAACTTTCTTGTTCAAAAATTTTTGGAGTATGTTTTGAATTAAAAAAATGAACTTTATTGTCCAAACTTTTTTAGAGCATGTTTTGAATTAAAAAAAATGAACTTTCTTGTCCAAGCTTTTTGGGAGTATGTTTTAAGTTCAAAAAGATGAACTTTCTGCGAGTCGTTTTAAGAAGGCAATGGAATTTAATATATAAGCCGTCTATTAGGGAACCTCATTAAAACCTTCCTGCGCCACCAGGGTAGGAAAAAGTGTGCCACCAGTACTTATATAAAATGATAAAGAAAATAATTACATGTCACACATTCATTCTAAGTAGACTTTGAGGTGCTCAATGTTCCACGGGTGGGGAAGATCTCTCCCTTCTTTATCTTTCAGCCTGTACATCCCTGGTTTTCCCTTCTTTGTTACCGAGTATGGACCTTCCCAATTTGGAGCTAGCTTTCCAAGTCTCTTTTATTTCGTATGCAGGAAGACTTTTCTTAGGACCTTTTCCCCAACCTCAAATTCTCTTTTTCTGAATTTTATGCATAACGACTTCTCATTAGAGTCTGATAGTGCAATGAGTTTAATTGTGCCCTTCTTCTTTAGTCTTCTATCAGATCCAGTTCGATGCGTTTTCCTTTGTTATTTCCCTCCTCGGAATACTCGCTTAGCCTGTAAGATGGGAACATGGTTTCCAAAGCCACTACTGCGTCCATTCTATACACAAGTGCGAAGGGAAACTCATGCATTACAGTCCGGGGAGTAGTCCTGTAAGCCCATAATACTTATTGTAGGTAGTCTGGCCACTTCCCGGCTTTACCCTCTAAGTTCTTCTTCGGGTCCATCTAAAATTGTCTGATTGGTTACTTCGACCTGACCATTCACTTTAGGGTGGAAAGGCCCTGAGAAACACTATTGTATTCCTTTGGAAGTGCAAAAAGCTCTCATTTCGTTGTTATCGAACTGCGGGCCGTTGTCCATCGTAATCTTCCTCGGTACACCAAAACGACAGCAAATGTTGGAGATGATAAATTTGATCACATCTTTCGCTCTCGTTCCTACTAATGGCTCAGCCTCTACCCATTTAGAGAAGTAATCCACAACGAAAATGATCGTTTGGCGCCCTACTGAGGCCATAGGAAGCGGTCTGATAAGGTCGATTCCCCATCGATCGAAAGACAAAGATTCTGATATTGACTCGAGGGGGACCCCGTGCATATGGATTGAGTTACCAAATTGCTGGCAAGTGTCGTATTTTTTTACCAACTCCTTGGTGTGTGCTAAGATGGTCGGCTAATAATAATCAGCCATAAGAACCATTCGTATCAGTATTTTGTACCCACAGTGCACAGATCATTCCCTATCGTGCAGCTCTGAAAGTATTAACTGTGACTCATCCTTCTCCAAAGAGCAGAGCAGAGGTCGGCTAAAAGATTTCTTATATAATACATTACTAAGTACCACGTATCTGTATTCTTTGAACCGTATTCTTTTGGCCATTATTTGTCAATTGGAAATATTACATGGACTAAAAACTCTTGTATCTCACTTCTCCAATATTTCACTAGATTTGTGGGAATTTGGAAAGCTTCGATGCCTCCTTCAACCATTTCGGATACCTTGATGATTGATGGACTTTCTTGGGTGACTAACCATGGGTGCTCCTCGAAATAAGATGCCTTAGCCAAAGAATCAGTCGGTGGTGGTGGTGGTGGTGGTGGTGATAATAATAATAATAATTAATAATAATAATAATAATAATAAAATTCAATTTGTTAGGAATAAAATTGACCACCCTCCCGATTATGTTATCTTCGTTACTTTTGTTTCGGTACGGTTGTTTATCATGTCTGACAGAAACAAGATGTTCGAATATTTGGTTCATGTCATGTCTTGTCCTTGTTTGTGTGGTATACGTTTGCATGAGTGGAATGTTTAAATATGTGTCTCTCGTCCTGCCATTGTCTTTACAGTACCGTACGACATGCTCTTTAACATTCAGTTCAGGTTCTTTGGTACTAATAATGGTGTAATTAGTCCAGTTCAAACTAATCGGTCGGTCAGCTTATCCAAACGTGTAAATATCTAGACATATTTAGTCAAAGATACACTCAACTACATATCTTAGTAGTTAGAGAGATATAATCTATTATCTCATAATATCAAAGAGATATTTATTATAAACGACGTATGTAAAAGTCTACCATCAATTAGTAAAACTAACATATTTTCACTATTATTTTTGCTCTCTAGTTACTATTAGTCATCTTCATTCTCATTGATAATCGAGTTCAATTGACTTACAATCCGTTAACGCTTCGACTAAGGATAACGATCTGAATTTATTGACATCGATTGGCATTGTCTGTACAAGAATTTTTGTTCTCATGAAGATTAGAACAATCCAAAAATTCAAACAAAACAAAGGTCGAATTCCAATAAAAGCACTGAAATGCACATCGATGAGGAAATTTAGATGAGAGGTCTGAATGGACAACTGAAGGTGCAAGAGATCAAAGAACCGATGACTAAAGAAAACCCTTTAATACCCAACTGAGATCAAGCTTCTGACTCAACATTTAAAGAAAGAACATGTTAAGAATTTTTATTGCAGAAACAAGTGTTATTGTATGTCTCAAAAACCAAGCCCATCATCGAGGCATTGTATATTAGGGGTAGCAAAAATGGAGATGACGGTACTCCCGGAATAATGGGAGAATAGCTGAAAAATAGTTCAATAAAGATAAAACAAAAACCCATATAAAGGATCATCTCTTGGACTATCAGTCGTTCAGATCTGAGCAAAATAATCATCTTGTGATTAAAAAGCCCAAGGGATTAAAGATTCCATTGAACTTATTATCCGAGAAATATTTTCATGATTACTTTGAAAACGAGCAATCTCATTAGGATGAACAGTTCCCATTGACCCATAAATATTATATCGCATAATGTCATTATATTATGATGATCGCAAAATGAGTCAGTATTATGGAAGATGAGATCTGGAGGACCACATCCAACGATTTAACAGTGAAATACTAAATTATGAAACTGACGATAAAATAACGTGTCGAGCCTTTGCCCTGATCCTCAGGGAAAATGCAATACGATGGTTCAAAAGTCTCCCAAAAGGATGCATCAGAACTTACAAAATGCTTCGTACGACTACCATAAACTATTTATTGGGGACTGATGTAATACATTTGGAGAACGATTACATAATTTGTTGTAAATAGAGAGCACATGATTACTAAACTGCCATGGTTTAGTGGCGATAGTAACATTCAGACAAGACGTCAAAAACTGAACCTTGACTGATAAAATCATGAAAAATGAGACTTACATTTCGTACAATTATTGCATCAGGTGGCGAAACATAAAACGGATGAGTTAAACTCAAACATTCAAATCAAAAGATCTTCGAGCAATAATACAGATGATGTGATATGCACACGCATAAAAATTTTAAAACTGAAGAATAAAACCGCTTCAGCTTCAACCAAAAGAAGATTAAATCAGTCTCAGCAGGGCAAATCAAATGTCGATTACAAAGAAAACAACAGCAAAAAATATAAACGACAATCAAGTAGACCACTCTTTGAGCCAAACAATTCTTGACTGACAATTAAAGAAGAAACCAAAGATCAAAATAAAAACTATAAGTCCCATTTTGGCACATATATTTATATTAAAGATTGTTTTTTTGGAATATATGAGAAATAAAAATAAAAAAACTTCATTAAGATAACAATAAGAAATGAACTAATATAGGGTTTAAGTGAAGTCGCAAAATAAGCCACGACCCCGACTAAAGCTCAATGGGCACTACAAACAAATGCAGTCAATATAGATGAGCAAGAAGAGGAAAATGATAAGGTAGACCCATACTTAAAATAACATAAAATAGAATTAATTGGAGGGGAAAATTCGGATTCGAAAAACTAAAAACTAATAAAAAAAAGGCAGCCTGAAGACATGAAATATCAAGTCTTAGGAAAATGCCTGCATACTCATACAAAAGTATGCACCCAAACATATCATTCTGAGTTGATAATATAAGTTGAATCAAAATTCCAAATGATAACTCTGTATTAAAAACAGTCAACTTGGCATATGTCAAAATTTATAAAGTAAAAATTAATGACGACAACTCGATAAACATGTTATAAAAAGAAACATATAAAAGAATAACAAGGTCAACCGTTGTGAAGCAAAATCTGAAATTCTTCATAGGACTTTTAGGCACAAATACTTCATTGTTATGAGGGTTGACTTTGGTTGTGTCCATGGGGGAACAAAAATTTAGAAAAGAGGTGTAATGTTTGCTCATGCTAATGGATGCACTAGTCCCACATGATATAATTTTGCGATGCTCATAGCTTTGTCAAGTGAATGCGGTTATATCTGCAGTCCATCACTGTCTAAAATATCCTACAAATGGCAAAATCATCGTTATAAAAAGAAATTAAAAAATATCAGGAGAACGCTCAGAAACACCCATAAAAGGAAAACCATAACAAAAAAAGAGAAAGGGATAATCTTGAAGAATAAAAAAACCCTCAAATAATGTCTAGGATATTGAATTTGAGATAACATAAGAGAAATTATCGCTAACAAATGAAAAACACTGAAAATCAGCAAAGTCATATCACTCAATCTTAGGTATAAGTTTATAACTTTAGACACAATAATTTATACATATATTTGTGCATAGCATACATGATACAATAAAAGTAAAAACAATTTCAAATGATGTAATTCGTATATCCAACATAATATTAACCTCAAAGTGGAGAGATAAAGATTTTTTTCTAACTAATTAAAAAGCTAATTGTCAAAAATAAAGAGATATTAACACTTGTTGGACAAAAACAAAAGTTTAAATATTTAATATGGACAAACAATCATGTTTTAGGAAAAATAAAATTAGGAAACGGAGAACGTCCAAGGACTTAACGGGCTTACATAAGTTTGTAGATGTAATGAGGCACCATAAAATGATATACCTTATAAATGCTCACAAAGAATATAATCAAAACTGAAACTAAAAAAAAGGTATAAATACGAACATATAGCTCGTTACCAAAGATGGCTAGATTACTATAAAAGTAACACCCTTCAGATTAGAATATGTCGAAGCAATCTATCAAATATTGATCAATAAATCTCGGTAACTTCGATAGAAAGAAATACACAAGCTTATATTGATGGAATTTCAGTGAAAATCCTGATATAAGAGCCAAAGAGATCTACTTTAAGTCATTTTAGCAATATAAACTCATTTTGTTCAAGACCCAGATGAGTAGATCTTTTAAGATTACTAAAATGTATAATCTAAGATTTACTTTCCATGTATATTTATTATGTTTTATAATAGTCAATGATAATGATTGAGTATTTATTATCCAAGATTAACTCTTTCAGTCTTTTGAGTCTTGAAAGTTATTTAATTCTCTTTTAAGAGACTTAAAGATAATTACTTTGTTTCCATTACTGGTCTTATTTATACGTGTATATATATAGCCTATGGTCTTTGTAATAATCAGATTTGTTCAAGTAATAAAAAGAAGAAGAATTTTTACTCAAACTATTTGTCCGAGATAAATATTTATTTAACTATTCTTATGAGAAGTAAGTTTAGTTTATGTTTATCAAAGACTTTCCATCTCTTTTGTGTTAAGGAAACAATATGATCAATTGTAATCAATTGTATGAATTATTCCACATTGTTATTCAGATTGAGTAGCAACTTAAGTGTAATAAAACCACCTTCAATCAGACTAAAAGAAGACAACTATGGGCTCCAAGCAACAAAAAATCAAATCATTTGATGAAGGAGAATAAATGGTTACTAATGCAAAATCCAAGGAAAATTCAATTGAAGTCCCACATATGATAAAAACAGAAGATGTAGTAGATAAATCAAGCTTATATTTATCTTCTAATGTTGTTTCTCGGATTCATTCAAGTAATAAAGAAACAAAAGTTTTTATCAAATTATCTATCCAGGACAAATCTATCTTTAACTATTCTTGTGATAAGCAAGCTCAATTTGTATTTATTGAAGACTTTTTTATCTCATTTGTGTCGCAACTCGATCTATTATGCTTATTAAATGATTTTTATTTTATTTTATCAGATTTTATTTGTGTTTATTTTCTATATAGTAATGAGTTAAACCAACATTCCACCCACCGCTACACACATAATCTAATTTGTTCAAGTTATGAGTGTTTTCCGAACAACAACTTTTACATCCACACCGCTTTTATTCATACATAAAATCCTATAGATAATAATATACGAAAGAATTCACTGAGATGATCCAACAATCTCAGACACATAATCCATAAAAATGGCACCCTAATCGCGGTATTTGGGTAAGGTTCAGCCATTCCTTCGAAATACTGAAAGAAAAAGGAAAATTCAAACATACCCCAATATAAAATGAGAAGCTTAATAATATCAAAGAATTCTTGAATTCTCTGGAGATATTAATAAATTTAAAACAAGTAAATATTCTGTACGTATACCTAATGGTCCCAGATTATGAACCCAGTGTAATACTAATCATCAAAGAAAGAAAGGAGCCTAAATATGTATACCACGTAAGTAAATTGTTATTACCAGCATAAGCTATACATTTATAACTAGAAAAAATTCTCTAGTATTGGTAGTAGCGGCTAAGGAAATGAGATCATAAGTCTTAGAAAAATATCATAACTATTAGAACCCCCTCCCCCTAATAAATATTTTATAAAAGCTCGATATCTCCGGAAGATTGACCAAATGGTCAGTAGAACTATGGGATTATAATATATATTTCGAACTTAAAACGAAAATAAAATGCCACATATTAGCCGACTATTTAACATAGTTTTAATTTGAACGACCAATTATAATAATTGACAAGTCATAAAACACCTAGAGAATCAGGACCAATTAAGGAAGTAACAATCAAGGTTCAGGAGTAATAATACAACTTGTGTCCTCAACTGGAGATATCTTAAACCAATCCATTTAGTTTGGACTTCGAACATTAAATAATGAAGCATAACATGAAGCTAATACTGTAGGACTTTGGTTAGCAAAAATATGTGGAGCAAAAAATGCATTACTTCTAACCGACTCTCAATTAGTGGTTAGCCAAATAACAGGGTGGAGCCAAGCAATAACGATAACATAATCCAATATCTAAAGGAACTATAGTACTTCACCTTTCAATACAAACATGTCGAATTAAAACAAGTTCCAATAGCATAAAATGCAATAATCGATGTCATTGCCTCTTCGGTATGTATATTTTCAAAACCGAGATTAATATTGCAAAAAAAAACCCTCAATCATGCTTCCAAATCATATTTGTCAACCTTCACATCTAAAAAAGTAATGATAATTGAATGAGAACAAGAAGAAGAGTATCTGTGACCGTCAATAAAAAGAACCTTATAGAAGGAATCCTTCCCGGAGGTAGAAGGGAGGCAAAAAAAAGAATATCCGCAACATACGTGTCCACAATATACACATTGTATAAAATAGGATTATTATAACCCTTACTAAAATGCCTAGGCATTTATAAAGTAAACTTCGTAATAAAATAATTAACTGTGAGAGAATAATTAACTGTGAGAGAATGCAGTGTTCATTGCGAATTTAAATCCTTACACAAACAAAACTGCTCCATGACTATTATGGCCCAACAATTGTAAATAATGAAAAACAGACAGTAAGGACATGTGACAAAGAGTTCAAGAGTTCAGTAGAAAGTCCAGCAATTTTGTTGGAAACAATAACAAAGATGATCCCACTTAATAGATGGGAAACGGACATGATGGGACCATTCATGATGGCATAAAAAAAGATACCATATAGGTGTCGAATACTATTTCTCTAAGAAGAAAGAAGCATAAGAAGTGCAAAACATCACGACAATATCGAGAATAATTTCTAAATAAAATATATTTTATATGGAGTGGAATTCAAGCGCTATCACTATCAATTACAAAACATAGTTAAAAAATGATGATGTCATAAAGTATTGCGAAAAAAGTGATTTAAAAGAAAATATTCTCTCATTTGTTTCATAATCAATCCAATTGGCAATTTAAAGCGACTAAAAGCATTTAATTAAGGACACCAAAAAGATAAGATGCCAAAGTGAACAACACATTTTTTGTTGGATTACCCATACAACATACCATTTACCATGATATACAAAATGAATAAATTGTTGCTAGAAAAAATACGCATGTTATCCCATACGAAAGCAACATAAGATAAAGCACATTAACCAAAAATATCAAATTCGTCAAATAAAAATTGGTTGAAGTTAATACCATAAAACAATGATAAGGAATAAATAAAAATCCAAAGTCTGATTATGAAATGTTGAATAAAAAACAATATAATAAAAGGAAATATTCAACCTCTTAAAGGGGGTTGATGGAAAAATATACCTGAATTTGGAATAATGCGTCTATAATTAAACAAAAATAAAGGCAAAGTTCCACATAATGGTTGAAAAAATGGAAAAACACGTTCGTCATCCCTATAATAAAAAATATTCTTAATTTTTCTTATAGTGATACCAAGTAAAAAGCTTTTAAATAATTACTACAATAAAATAATTTAATGAATAAATTCTTCCATTTCTCGGGAGTACAAAAATTTCTTGAAGAGTGTTTCGCATACCAAGAATACAATTTGTCTTTTAAAGACACAAAAAGATCATAACTAAACATATTCTAAACTAATAAAAGGTCGAACCGATAATACCATTCAAAAAGTGTAAAATTACATATTGTCTAATAATAAGAATAAAAATGTTCAAACAAAATTGTTTCCCCAAATTTGTGAATGTTAAATAAGAATATGCCGAAGGGAAAATGTACATCAAAATATATTAAACATATAAAAAATCTAAATAAATAAATAGTGTATGCTGATAAATGCAACAACGGGAGAAAAATATAACTTGCCAAGATACAAGTTTTAAAATATATTATGCCAAATGAAATATATCATTCGGAAACAAAAAAGATAAACAAAAGTATGTTAGTAAAATTTGTAATCCGATAATGGAAAAAATAACCTAATATTCTTTGGATAATAAAAATCATTAGTAATCCGGATAATAGAAAACAAAGATGGATGAATAAAATTCAATCTGCGAAAATAAGTTACATTTTGTTAAAAAGAATGGAGAAACTACCAGGGAGTCACGCACCCTGACCAGAATCGGAGAATTCTAAAAAATCAAAGTAAAGAACCAAAGTAATCTAGAAAATAAATATCAGCCTATTGTACTTGATTAGTAAATAAAATATTCGAAAATGATTAGTATGTCTAAGATATAAAGACACGTTCAGGAAATAACAAAAGAGTACTTACAAAAACCAAAAAATATATTAAAAAAAATACAACATGTCTTTAAAAGTTATAACAAAACACCTTCAAATGTATAGGAAATGTATCAAAATACAAATCTTACTTTTTAGTATGATCAATGCTTGTAGTTAGAATATCATTTCTCGCCATACTAGTGGTGTGAGAGCTACCACCACCAAAATTTTCTTTATAAGCATACAAATTTAAACCCGAAGGTCTTTTAGCCATGGGAACAAAGCACCAAAAATAACCTAAATCAAAATAAAGAATTGTATGACTTCGGATATCGATGTCTGGTTATAGAGAAACCAAAGTCAATTTTCACGTAAAAGCATGACATAAAATTTAATTACTTCTCACTTCGGTGAGAGTTTTGCACTTACAAGATGATGATGAAGACCAAAATCCCTCTAAGCAATCATAAACTGAAAAACATTCAATAAGCTTCTTGTCTTGAACGTCCATAACTTTATCTTGAGGTAATACCACTCTTTTAAAAAATAAGGAAGGGAGATAACTTTTAGCCAAATTGTCATGCGCATGAAGTAAAGCGCTACCCAACTGACCAAGAATGAAACTTAACTCTTTACGAATGACTTCTAGCTCGATAGTCAATTGTTTCTCGAGTCGGTTCTTCTTCTCCAAAAAAGTTATAAGAGTAGCACTAACCTATTAAATATCATCTAATAACAGGAAACAAAACTAAACTTGGTACAACCAAAACAAAATAGAGGAAAATATATAATGGTAAATACTAGCCCACCTCAAAACCTAGGCTCAAATGCCTATGTTTTATTTTCAAAGGAGAGCAGTCAATATAAATATCCCTCTGGCAAGCTAACTCAACATAACGAGAAACAATCTCAAGAATCTGATCAAGTAAAAATATTGGTAAATACGTTACAAAATAAGGATCATTATGTAAGGGTAAAATAACATTTTGGGATTCTAAGAATCCAAAGAGCTTAAACAAACAAACGCATGAGGAGACAAAGCCAACAAATTTTGTACATTCAGATTCAGATTACCACTAGTAGTGATCAAATAAACTGGAAGTATATTCGCTGAGAGTCTAGAGAAATTACTTGTAAAATTAGGAATAATGAGAACTCCAAAGGAAAGAATAAAACAAGTAGTGGATACAACCACATTCCCCTTAAGGTTCACACTTTCTCCCACAAATATTGAGATGATTTTTTAGTAAACATGAGCAACATACATAAGAAGATAATTATCAGATAGTTCAAGCCTTAGTGCATCCGAAGATGAGAGAATAAACTTTGAAACACAAGGTCTTAACAATTTAGGAGAATACCTCTCTTCTGTTTACTACACAACTGAATAAGTTATACGTTCTCATTATTAAAGGATAATTTAATATTTTATGTAATCTCACTTATCAAGGAAATAACATCAAGGTCATGAAAGGATTTATTCACACCTAGTATGTCAGTTGCGCAATCATGAACAATAAATTCCAAAGGAATATGAGAACAAAGGGCAGAATCATCAAGAGAACCAGTAGAATGAGCATGGTCTGAAGTAACAACAAAACATGGAACATAAGTAGTTTCAAATACAACAACAAAACCTTGTTCATTAGTAGCTTTAAAAATAGATATGGAATTAGGAATTTAAGGACTAACATGTGAATAATGTAAGTTTAAGAGTGATAAGGAAATAGATTCACAAGGGACTTAAATGTAATTAATAAGGACTTGAATAATAAGTTTAATTAATAAAGAATAAGATTAAAGCTTTATAAGAAGAATAGGGACTGAACTGTAAATAGATCTTTTATGTAACCGAATTTATAACTAACTCACTGGGCCTATTTAAAGAGGTCGAAGAGACTGATAACACCTATGAAATAATAAGAGGAGAAAGATTATATTAACCATCTAAAAATCTCTCTGCTGATTCTTAGTCAATATTTTCTGTTCTCACCAAATTGGCGCTAGAAAGAGGGGGCGAAGATACCTTGATCGATAGATCAAAAATCGAGGTTCGAATTTTTTCGTTTTCTTGAAGCATTTCGTTTATATTTTCGTTGATCGGAGATGAATTCGGAGGAAGGAGATAATCCTCCTATTCGAAGGGTTTGGAGACATTGAGATTTGATCTGCAAGAGAAGGAAGCAGATGAATCAGTTCTGATTCGATCAAATCAATTTGATTTTGAAGGTAAAATGAATGAGTTGATAAGAAAAGTGGCAGAACTTGATAAATTTGCTCAAAAGAAACAAGATAATAATGGCGCTAAACTTAGATCTGAAATAGCAAGAGGTAATCGGGATGATCAGTCGGATCCATCGAATGACATCGGCGATGTTCAAGATGTTCAACGTAAAATACATTTTGAGCGTAAGAAGGAGCATAGTAGAAAGAGAAAAAAGGAAAAGTTGAAGCGACGGTATGTAGATTCTAGTGAAGAAGATTTTGAAAATTCGAAATCAGATGAAACACCAAGATATAAGCATTTTCGAAGTCATTCAAAAGAAGGAGGATACGAATTTTGGCCAGCTAAAATGTATAAGGAATGAAGATAAAAGAAGGAAAGACGACTGTATTCTCCTCGGAAATTTGAAGGCGGGCCAAGTTTGTATGCTACTGTGGGAATGAGGAACGAAGACCAGTTTGTTCAAGGAGTAGATTGGAGGGATTCACCGTTGATTAGTGCGATTAGATCTGTACCACTTCCGAGGCAGTTCGACATTTCTAAAATTGACAAGTTTGATGGAACTCAAGATCCAGATGATCATATAAAGCAATTCAAGAACTATATGACTAATTTCGAGGACGATGATAAATTGGTTTGTAGAGCATTCTCTCAGATATTCAAAGGAACAGCATTAAAATGGTATAATAAGATTCCTAAGGAGTCCATTGT
Source organism: Limnanthes douglasii subsp. nivea (assembly GCA_036936605.1). NCBI lineage: Eukaryota > Viridiplantae > Streptophyta > Magnoliopsida > Brassicales > Limnanthaceae > Limnanthes > Limnanthes douglasii. The sequence goes on from JAUPFV010000002.1 coordinate 46,011,171, forward strand.
AAATTTCAGAGGCTTTTACACAGCTTTTCGAAGACAGTTTGTGGGAAGCAAAGAAATGAGAGCTAACGGAGATACGATAATACAATGTAAGCAAGTTGTGGGAGAAAAGTTGAAGGATTATACTAAAAGATTTGTATCAACAAAAGCAGGATTAGATGATTGTGAGGAGGTGGTAGCTATGGCAGCGTTCCGACAAGGATTGTTGCCAGGAGATTTAGCTGATGAAACAACAAGGCGTATGGCATTAACGTTTGGAGCTCTCATGGCTCAGGTTGAAGATCAGATTAAAGTCGAAGAGTCTACTCGAGTTCGAGGAGGAAATAATGGTGTTCAGAAAGGAAATAGTCAAGTGGGAAATAACCAAGTGAGCGCTTCGAATAATAACTCGTCCCGGGCGAGGGGTAGTCAAAATGTTTCCAATCGAGGAGGTTCGAACTCATACCAAGGGGGTTCTAATCAGCACAATTTTAATAATCAACACCAATACAGACCGAGATTGAATGTGTGGGTAATACCAGAATATTATGCGGATTTGACTGAAAATGTGGCATCGATTTATGAGAAAACCAAGGGAACAATGAATTTTAGAAAGCCGGCACCAATTAATAGACCAAGAGAGGAACTCAATAGCAGGTTCTGTAGGTATCATGATGATATTAGGCATGATACAAATGATTGTATTGCTTTGAAGAAGGAAATGCAGATTTTGATAGAGAATGGAAAATTGTTAGAGTATGTCAAAAGGAACGCTAAAGCCGTAACTCAAAAGGTAAGTAATCCTAACTCTAAGCAGGAAAGTGCATTGATGATTTTAGATGTTGCAGAGGATGAATTTGATGTGGCTTCGGAATATGTCGACCCAGACCCCAGTCGATTGTTGTTGATGTCAGTTGATGAGCCGATGTGTAAGGGGCGTGTTCGAGATTTATGTGCGTTCTTTGAGTCCTTGGCAATATTTGGGGGAGACTCAGTGACTAATGATACTAATAATTCGAGGAAAAGACATAGTAAATTTAACACATCAAATTGAACGAGGAGCATCAGCACATTTATACAATAAGAAGAATGTCCAATTTATAATTTTCGATGGAGATGATTTGAGAGGAGTTACAGGATCACATGAGGATGCAGTAGTCATTGGAGCAGAAGTGTGTGGGGTAGAAGTTCGACGAGTATTGATTGATACTGGAAGTTCTGCTAATGTGTTGTTCAAATCAACATATGATAGATTAAACGCTCCGCCTCGGATAGAAAGGTCAGAAAGAACTATAATTGGGTTTACTGGTGCAACAGCAAACGTAGTAGGGGAATTCGAAGGTGAAATTTCTCTGGGAAAAGGGCCTTTTAAAAAGAAAGTACAAGTACTTTTTATGGTGGTAGATTGTCCGTCGAGCTACAATGCTATCTTTAGAAGGTCATGGCTGGCAAAAATGTATGCTATAGTTTCTACAGTTCATCAATGTTTGAAATATGTAGTCGGGGATCGAATTGGTGTAGTTCGAAGTGATCAAAAAGTAGCTAGAGAGTGTTATGCTGCTGCATTTAGACTACGTGATAAAAGTACCGATGATCCAATGGAGAAATATCAATTTGGGGGGTTGCCTTCTGGAAGTAAAGATGAAGGAATTGATGATCCGAGGTCAACCCCGAGTTCTGTGATAGTAAGTGAAGAAATAGAGGAATACGTCTTCGATAATAACAGAGTACTTCGAATTGGGACTTTATTGTCTTTATTAGTGCGAGAAAGGTAATTGAATTTTTTGTCTAAAAACTTGGATGTGTTTGCTTGGAAGTCTGAGGATGTAGTGGGGGTCCCGATTGATATTATATGTCATAGTTTGGCTGTGGATTCGAAGATCAAGCCAATAATACAAAAAAGGAGAGCTTTTTCTTTGGAAAAATCTGAGGCCATAATTGCTGAAGTAGATAGATTGTATAAAATGAGGCATATTAGGGAGTCCAAATATCCAAAGTGGACAGCTAATCCTGTAGTGGTGAAAAAGAAGAATGGAAAATGGAGAATGTGTGTAGACTTCACAGATTTAAACAGAGCTTGCCCAAAGGATCCTTTTCCAGTACCTCGAATTGATCAATTAGTGGATTCTACTTCTGGAAACAAAATTCTAACATTTATGGATGCATTTTCAGGATATAATCAAATTCAAATGAATCCAGAGGATGAAGAAAGCACAACCTTTATCACTGATCGAGGTTTACATTGTTATAGAGTGATGCCGTTTGGATTGAAAAATGTTGGGTCTACATATCAAAGGTTGATGAATAAAGCATTTGCTTCACAAATAGGGAGGAATATCGAGGTATACATCGATGATATGCTAGTTAAGAGCAAAAGTGATGATGATCATATTGATGATTTAGAAGAGACGTTTCTGAATCTTAGAGCAATACAATTGAAGTTGAACCCAGAAAAATGCACGTTTGGAGTCCGATCGGGTAAGTTTCTGGGATATGTGATAAGTGAAAGAGGAATTGAAGTGGATCCAGAACAGTTGAAGGCTTTGATATCAATGTCTTCGCCTCGGAATATCAAGGAGGTGCAAATATTAACAGGCAGGTTAGCAGCTCTGAACAGATTCATTTCTCGTTTTTCAGATAAATGCTTGCCTTTTTTCCAGGTGTTACGTCGACCAAAGAATTTTGAGTGGACTTCGGATTGTGAAGAAGATTTTGTTAAGATCAAAAATCTTTTGTCCTCTCCTGAAATATTATCAAAGCCTAGAGAAGGTGAACAACTGTTTTTGTATATAGCAGTATCGGATTATGCAGTGAGTGCAGTTCTGATAAGTGAAGATACGGGAATTTTGAAGCCCGTTTATTATGTCAGTAAAAGTTTGGTTGATGCTGAAAAACGTTACTTAAAGCTCGAAAAATTGGCGTTGTTTATAATAGTGGCGGCGAGAAAAATGCGTCCTTACTTCCAAGCACAAACAATTATGGTTCGAACTTCTTATCCATTGAAAAATGTATTGCAAAAGCCAGATATCTCAGGAAGAATGACTAAGTGGTCTGTAGAATTGGGAGATTTCAATGTGTTGTTCTCTCCACGAAGGGTTGTCAAAGCTCAGGCCTTAGCAGATTTCTTTGTTGAGTTTTATTCGAGCAGGTCCGAAGAGAAAGAAGATGAAAAAATACACACGAATCCGATGTGGACGGTACGAACTGATGGAGGGTCTAGTAATAAAGGGTCGAGTGCGGGGGTAGAATTGGTGGCACCGACATGGGAGTATATGTTCCAAGCTATAAGATTTGGATTTCATGCTTCGAATAATGAAGCTGAATATGAAGCAGTGTTAGCAGGATTACGGTTAGCAAAAATTTGTGGAGCAATATTCGTGCACTTAGAGACAGATTCGCAGTTAGTGGTTAACCATGTTAAAGGAATATCAGAAGCTAAAAAAGATCGTTTAGTTTTGTATTTGCAAGAACTTCGAAGTATGATGGCACAATTTGAAAATGTTGAGGTGGAGCATATTCGAAGAGGAAATAACACAATGGCTGATTCTTTAGCAACAATGGCTTACTCTGAAGAATATCCATGGATCGTGACACAACCATTGCCTTCGATTATAATAAGCTCTGAGCAATGTGAATTTGTTGAGGAGGTAGTAAATGATTCGGTGCGCATTCAAGGTGATTGGAGAACTGACTTGTTAAATTTTCTTACAAAGGGAATACTACCTCTTGATAAGCACTTGCTCAGGAAAATAAGGAGTAAAGCTCTTGGTTATGTGGTGTTGGATGGGGTATTGTATAAGAGGTCTGTGTCGAGGCCTTTATTACGATGTTTGAGTAAGCAAGAATCTCAAAACATTTTATCTGAATTACATGATGGAGATGGATCAGCTCATTGTGGTTCCAAAGCTTTAACACGTAGGGTATTGTTGGCAGGATATTATTGGCCTACTATATTGTAGGATGCCAAGTTATTAGTTCGAAGTTGTGATACTTGTCAAAGGTATGCACATTTGATATATAAACCAGCAACACCTCTAATGATAATCTCTGAGGCGGTTCATTTTGATAGATGGGGGATTGATTTGGTAGGACCCTTGCCTATGGCTACAGGTGGAAGACAGATGATTATTGTCGCAGTTGATTATTTTTCGAAATGGGCAGAAGCAGAGCGTTTAGCTAGAACAAAAGCTAAGGATGTGATCAAGTTTATTCTAAGTAACATCTGCTACCGTTTTGGAGTTCCTCGAAAGATAACAACAGACAACGGTCCCCAATTTAATAACAAGGAAATGGACTCTTTTTGCTCCTCGAAAGGAATACAGCAATGCTTTTCTACTCCTTTCCACCCACAAGCAAATGGGAAAGTGGAAGTTACAAATAGATCTATTTTGGAGGGTTTGAAGAAAAATTTGGCGGGAGCAGCAGGGAAATGGCCAAAATATCTTCAAGAGGTGTTATGGGCATATCGTACAACTCCTAGAGAGGCCACAAAAGAGACTCCTTTTTCTTTGGTGTATGGAATGGATGCTGTATGCCCTGCTAAATCTACATTACCTTCCTATAGGTTATTGCATTATTCCGAAGTAGATAATGATGAAGCTAGAAGGATTGAGCTTGATTTGTTAGAGGAAAAGAGGGTTAAAGCACATTTGAATGTGGTTCATTATCAAACCTTAATGAGAAGCAGGTACGATGCTAAGTTTAAGAAGAGGGAGTTCAAAGTTGGTGATAAAGTGTTGCGAAAAGTATTTCTTCATACCAAGGATAAACACCTCGGAAAATTGGCTCCGAATTGGGAGGGTCCTTATGAAGTCAAAATGAAGGTTAAGCCAGGGTCATATAGGTTGTCTGATTGTGAGGGGAGGATGCTTAAACACCCTTGGAATATAGAACATTTGAAATTGTATTGTGAATAAAATCGAACTTAGAATTTTTGTAAAAGACAGACATACTCTTTCCTTATCTGTTGGCCCAGAAAGGTTTTAATGAGGTGTCTGGTAAAAATTGAAGTTCATAATAAAATTTATTTTGGCCATTGTTTCTTCAATATGATGAATGATTTGTTATTTTGGTAACTTGGCAAAGACTGATCATCTTTGAAAGTTGACCAAGAGTAATTTTCCAAAGCAATAGCTTTGAAGAAACAACCTATTTCGAGATGCCACGTTTTATGAGCACATCAAATTTTCGAGGTGCCACGTTTTATGAGCGCGTCAAATTTTCGAGGTGCCACGTTTTATGAGTGCACCAAATTTTCGAGGTGCCACGTTTTATGAGTGCACCAAATTTCTGAGGTGCCACGTTTAATGAGTGCACCAGAACTTTGAAATATTAAGATAGTTGACTGTATTGATTTTGTCATGATTTGTCAGAAAGTTATAATATTTTGTTATACTTAGAAAGTTGTGTGCTAAATAAAGTAAGGAGATTCATAAAATTTAAATATGCTTGTTTCATCGGATAAAGCTTGAAGCTTACAAAAAGGAGAAAACTACTAAAAAAAACTATTGTTTAGTCGTCTTCCGATGACCCTTCAGAAACCTCATCTTCTTCTGAAGAGCTTGATGCAACTTCGAATGCTTCGGGTGGGCGATCTTCCTCGGGAATTTGTTTCCAAAATTCGGTTAAATTTAACCTTGGATAGGCGGCATGAATTTCTCGAAGAAGATTGATAGATGTTTGGGTTTGAGCCTTCTTAATGCCATCAAGCATCAAAGAACCAACAGCAGCTTCGGCTTTCTTGATGGCGTCCTTCTTTTCCTGCTCGAATCCTGTTTGAAGCGTAGTCAATTGAGTTTGACAATTTTGTAGGCTTTCCTGAGTTTTCTTAACAAGTTCTTCAGCCTCGGTAGATTTTTTATTTTCACCAGAAATCGCAATAGAATGTTGAGAATTTATATTTTCAAGAGCCAGACGATGAGAAGTCTCCATAGCTTTGATTTTTTCTTTATGCTCGTTAAGAAGTTTTCTTTTTTTCAGCTTCGAAATTTCGAAGTGCTTTATCTTTCGAAGTTTTTTCAGATTCTGCTTCCTTTTTGCTCTTGATTAATTCTTGTGCAAGGAGCTCCAATTGTGTATGTGAATTTCTTACTTCTTCACACAATTTTTTAGCTGCAGCACCTAAGTTAGTAAAGGGTCGAAGGATTGAAGTTACCTCATCGGATCTTTCAGGATTGGGCAAGTTTGATGGGCGATGGACAGGAATAATTGCGTTTGATGTTGAAGTTATGGCAGCCCCGGTAGAAGATGATGGAATGGTGTTGGTAGGCTGTGAATCTTCACAGGTGACTACGAAATCCCCACTCGAGTTGAAATCGTCAAGGTTAAGATATTCGTTTTCCTGGCTATCTCCTAGTGACAATCCTCCTTGAGGATTTTCTTCAATGAAGGTTTTCTCATGGACCTCGGAAACCAATACATCTTCGAGCATTTCAGCTTCGTTCTTTTTCTTACTCCTTGGGGTAGTGGATTTGTCATTTTTCTTCTTCGAAGCATTATCTTCTTTCTTTTTCCTTTTAAGGATAGGTTCGTCTTCTTCGGATATTGGGGGAAGTTGAGATGCAGGCGTTTTTCGTTTCCTTGTAGGCTTCAAATTTTTAGAAGGGTTAGGATTACTTGTGTTGGACTTTTTGAGGGCCAGTTTTCCTTTCTTTTTTGGTGGCGTGTGACTGTCAGATCGGTTCCTGGTGGGAAGATAATTTTTCCCATCTCGTTCGAGTATTCTTTTGACTGCTTCAATGGGATCTGGGGGGAGCATCGGGTTTTCAGGGAAATCAGCTCCCAAGGTTATGCGCCAGAGACGGTTGTTGACGAAGTTGATTGGTTGAAAGGCGGAGTGAAAGCCATTTCCCCAGGCTTTCTCAGCCCATTCAGCCATTCTCTTGAAGATGGTCTTTGCAGTTTTCCGACGACTTTTGAATCGCCTCGGAATTTCTGGGAAAAGAGTAAACAATTAGATAAGTAGGCCTGGTTAGTTTAACTAGGCTTAATAAATTGGGAAGAAAGTATTAACAATAATAATCATGATTTACTTACTGCTATCTCTCCAGACGAGAGTAAGTTTTGAGGGGTTGTCATCGGAAATTTCTTTACCACTTTCCCAGGCTCCTGATAAAAAAACAAACCTTTGCTTCCAAAACTTGTCACCTTCGAGGAGGTCATCGATAATCTTCAGATCATCCTCCAAAGTTAGGTAGTAGAATGGTAAAACTGGCCCCTTTGAGATTCAGGGTAAACTACCAATTCGTTTTTCTGACAACTCAAGGTGTTTCTCCTTCTGCTGGTAGACGAAGAACGATGTTGTCAGTTAATCCCCATAGTTTCTTAAGATTTTCTTTTTCTGATTCGGGGTAGTAAGTATAGGGTACGTTTTTTAGGGCTAGAATGTACTGAGGACAAAATGGTTTTAGGTTTTCCTGAACCAAGGCGGCAACATCTTCGGGGAGGGTAATAGGAGGTTTCTTTCCTCGAATATTCCTTGAAGGGTTTACTTCTTGTTCCGCCTCGGATTCGGCTTCGGCATTGGATTCAGTGGCTTCGGAATCATTTTCTTCATCAGTAACTTGAGTTTGAGTCTCAGTTTGGGATTGTTTTTCAGTTTGAGTCTCAGTTTGGGATTGTTTTTCGTTTTCCATAAGAACTGGTTGACTATTTTCTGGAGTAACGTCAACCATTTCTTATGGGGGAGGAGAGGAGGTTTCTGCATCGTCACCCATTGCTAGGAAGGTTGTTTTTTTGTGAAATATAACTTTAACTGCTTCGGATTGTAGGATATGTGATTTGGGTTGTAGTTTTTGAGGAATTAGAGATTTGTCAGAATTGACAGGCTTAGGTTTTCGATGTGGTCTTAGTGATGGAAAAGTGGATTGATTTCGAGGAGGAGAAGATTGCTGGCTAGATTCTGGGTTTGATGCTAGGGGTGAAGATGAATTAACAAGGTTGAAATTGAAGTTACCGTATTTGAAGGTGGTAGAGGAGAAGCGGGGACCGTTGTAGATTAACCCAACAGCTCTGTATTCCTCAACTCTTTCTCCAATACAGAGATAGTCATAAGCGCCAAACACTTGATTGCTAGGATCAGGGAAGAGAGATTTCTTTGGTTTTCTTGGTTTTTTGGGTTTAGATCTTTTGTATTTGGGATATCTTCTCATACAATAGACTTTAATCTGGGGAATTGTTTTTTGTGACTGAAGAAATCGACGTTTCCGGTGAAGGTAGCTAATGAGTTTGAAGGTTGAAGAAGAACCAGATGAAGATAGTTTAGGAATGATGATTTTTCTAAAAAGTTCTTAGTAAGATGGAGCTAAGTATTTATACTTGTGTAAGAGTAACAAAGAGAATTAGAAGAGGTAGAAAGGGTGAAGAGTTTTAATTGGGTAGAATACTAAACGTTAAGCTAGGAAAGAGAGTTTGCTACGTCATAAGTCTACTGGCAGACCTACTAGAGGAGGTCTAATCATTCTTCTAGGTGGGAATGCAACAATTAGTTATATTAGACGACAACAAGTTCGAGGTGATGAGGTGTGGTGTAATGGGTATAATCCGAAGCAAAAGGGTTATTTATTGGCATCAGTTGTAACATTCGAAGTAAAGTTGTGAGCCTCAAATTGTTTACGAGGAAAGAATTATCTGCTTAAGCCAATTTTCGAAGACAGTTAGTTCTTATAAAATAACGTTTATAAGAACTAAGGGGGCTACTGATAAGGAAATAGATTCACAAGGGACTTAAATGTAATTAATAAGGAGTTGAATAATAAGTTTTATTAATAAAGAATAAGATTAAAGCTTTATAAGAAGAATAGGGACTGAACTGTAAATAGATCTTTTATGTAACCGAATTTGTAACTAACTCACTGGGCCTATTTAAAGAGGTCGAAGAGACTGATAACACTTATGAAATAATAAGATGAGAAATATTATATTCACCATCTAAAAATCTCTCTGCTGATTCTTAGTCAATATTTTCTGTTCTCACCAAAGAGAACATTGTAACAATGTAATATTATTGAGGATTAAGGGTAATTAACCTCTTTTGTGTAGCCGATTCAGTTTAAGGTTAAGTCTTGATATCTCTATATAAAAGGCAAGACTAACCTAATAAAGGGGTTGAACACATTTCTATGTTACTCAATTGTACTCAGGCTTTTTCTCTCTAAAAACTCTCTCTCTCTTTATCTTTCTAGAATTCACATATAAATTCTTCTTAAGACAACATTCTTAATATATGAACTCACCAAAATGGCAACTCCACTTGGGACAGAATTAAGAATCAGTGACTTGTATGTTCGAATTTTAATACAATCTTCTTGTTTTTTTGTTTGAATTTCATAAAATGAATCTAGAAAACAATCTATCACTTCGATCAGCGATGGAAACATTAAAAAATGAGTTTCAAAGAAATGAAAATATGTTGGATGGATCAACTCTAATCCAAACTCAATCAAACATTGAGATGCGTATGAATCAACTTTTAGACAAAATAAATGCGCTAAATGAAAAATATGAACAACGAGAACAAGAGATCCACTTGGTGAAGCTCAAATCTGAGGTGAGACATGAGAATGGAAAGACTGATATGGGAGATCAATCTGATTGGTCCCGTGCAGACCAACAAGCTAAAAGTGAGCATAAAAAAGCGCGCTTCGAATCTCCTAAAGGGCGTTATTCCTATCACAAAGGGAAAAAAGACAAGAAAAAGTATGTAACCTCTAGTGATGAAGAGGTAGAAAGCTCTGCTTCAGGCTTTAAAAGTTATAGGAGTTCTTCGAAAGAGCAACCGGACAGATAAAAGTCGAGGAAGCATAAAAAGGAATAAAAATCTAAAATGGACAATGTTCCTCATTCTACGTGGTGTGAAGGGAACACTTCGAATCAGTATGCTGAGACTGATCAAAATCTATATGCAATGATGAGAACTGATGATCAGTTTGTGCAAAGTTTCGACTGAAGAAATTCTCCGTTGACAAGAGAAATTCGGTATATAACGCTTCTAAGCGTTTTGACATTGCTAAAGTGGAGAAGTTATATGGGATGCAAAATCCCGATGACCACATCGAACAATTTAATAACTACATGATGAACTTTGAAGATGATGAACGGCTAGTGTGTCGTGCATTTACGCAGATCTTTAAAGGATTGGCTTTGAAGTGGTACAATCAGAGGGGACCAATCTCAAATTTTAGAGATTTTTATACTGCTTTTCGAAGGCAGTATATGGGTAGTAAAGAAATGAGAGCGAATGAAGATACCATTCTTCAGTGAAAGCAGGCAGCTGCGGAGAAATTGAAGGATTATACGAAGAGGTCCGTATTGACTAAAGCAAGTTTGGACAATTACGGAGAAAATATGGCGATGGCAACTTTTCACCAAGGAGTATTGCTAGGGGATCTGGCCAATGAAACTACAAAGAGGAAAGGTTTAACTTTTTGAGCCTTGATGGTTCAAGTTGAGGATCACATCAAGGTCGAGGAGTCAACTAGAGTCTGAGGAGGACCGGTTATCACTCTAACGAATTTGCGTCAGGTGGCAAATAATCAAGGGCAACCCACGAATGGAAATGGTAATCAACTGACACGACAGAAGAACAACAATTTTCCACCTCGAACTGGTGGATATTCAAATCACTCTCCATCCGAAAACTATAACAGACCAAGGTCAAATCAATGGGTTAGGCCAGAATATTATGTTGATTTGACAGAGAATATGGCTGCAATCTTTGATAAGAACAAGAGCTTCGTAAATTTTAGGAAGCCAACTCCAATAAGTAGGCCAATGGAGGAACATAACAACAACTACTGCAGGTATCATGAATATATCGGGCATGATACCAATGATTGCATTGCTCTGAAAAAGGAGACTCATACCATGATTAAAAATGGAAAGCTTTTGACTTATATGAAGTAACAAGGAAATGGTTCGAAAAACGTAGCATCAACTTCGAAGGCTAATCCAGCTGTGACAGCTGAGAATTTGATGGTTTTAGATTCGAAGGTTGAGGAATTTGATGCTTCTTCAGAATATCTGGAGAAGGATCTAAACATGTTGCTTTTGATGGTAGTTGAATAGCCAATAGAAAAGGGGTGTGTACGAGATTTATGCATTTTTTGAGTCATTAGCCATTTTTGGAGGTGATTAAATGACTGGCAACTCTGATAGTTCGAGGAAGAGACATGTTGTCAATCTGATAACTCAAATTGAAGGGAAAATGTCCACACATTTGTATGGAAAAAAGTTTATTCCTTTCATTATGTTCGATGAAGATGATATGCGACGAACAACAGGGCCACATGAAGATGCAGTGGTTATTGGAGCAGAGGTGGATGGCATCAAAATTAGACGTATACTTATTGGCACTGGCAGTTCTGCTAATTTCCTTTTTAAATCAACCTATGATAGAATGACAAATCCACCTCGAATTTCTTAATCATATGGGACAATTATAGGATTTACGGGTGTAACAGCTCGTGTGATTGGGGAATTCGAGGGAGAAGTAAGTTTGGGAAAAGGAACGTTTAAGAAAAAGGTTTAGGTGCTTTTTATGGTGATGGACTGCCCCATAAGTCGCAATACCATTTTTGGAAGGTCATGGATTTCTAGAATGTATGGGGTTGTATCAACGGTTCATCAATGTTTCAAGTATGTGGTTGGAGATCGAGTTGGGGTCGTTCGAGGCGACCAGAAGGTAGCTAGAGAATTTTATGCCACTACACTTCGGATCCAGGGATCCAACAGTGGGGATTTGATGCATGAATATGAGTTAGAGGGGTTGACCTCAGATTTAGAAGAAAGAGTTGGCGATCCGAGGGAAACCCCAAGGTCTTTAACGGTAAGTGAAAAAAATTGAGAAGTTTACTTTTTCGGAAGAAAAAATGCTTTGAATCGGAATTTTATTGACCCCACTCTTACGTCAACAACTGCTAGAGTTTTTATCTGTTAATTTGGATGTTTTTCCTTGGAAAACAGAGGATGTTACAGGAGTACCAATCGAGGTGATTCATTATAGCTTGGCTATTGATCCAAAGGTGAAGCCAGTGATTCAGAAAAGAAAGGCCTTCTCTTCGGAAAAAACAGAAGCAATTGTTTCTAAGGTGGACCGGTTATCCAGAGTCGGATATATAAGGGACTCACAACATCCTTTGTGGACGACAAATCCGGTAGTGGTCAAAAAGAAGAATGAGAAATGGAGAATATGTGTGGATTTCACAGACTTGAATCGAGCATGTCCTAAGGATCCATTTGCTGTTACTCAAATAGACCAGTTGATTGATTCTACCTCTAGAAATAAATACTAACATTCATGGACACTTTTGCAGGATACAATCAGATTCAAATTGATCCAAAAGATCAAGAATGTACGACTTTCACAACTGATAGAGGGCTGCATTGCTATAGGGCTATGCCTTTTGGATTGAAAAATGCAAGAGCCACTTATCAAAAAAATAATTAATAAAGCTTTTACCATCCAGATCAAAAAAAAATATGGAAGTATATATAGACGATATGGTGGTAAAAAATTTAAAAGATGGTGTACATCTTGATGATTTAGAGGAAGCGTTTTTTAATTAAAGGGCAATCAGGTTAAAACTGAATCCAAAAAAATATACCTTCGGAGTTCGGTCAGGGAAGGTTTTGGGATATGTCATCAATGAAAAAGGAATAGAAGCTCACCCAGAAAAGTTGAAAGCCCTGATAACAATGAATTCACCTCGGTCTATTAAATAAGTAAAAATTTTGACACGAAGGTTAGCAGCAATTAACCGATTTATTTCTAGATTTTCTGACAAATGCTTTCCTTTCTTTCAAGTTTTACGAGGACGAAACAGATTTGAATGGACATCGGAATGTGAGGGAGAATTTACAAATATAAAGAATTTGTTATCATCACAAGAAATATTGTCAAAACCTCAAAGCGGAGAGAAGCTCTTTTCGTACATTGCGGTATCAGATTTTGCACTAAATGCGGTGTTGGTCAGTGAAGACTCAGGTATTCCGAAGCCAGTGTACTACATCAGTAAAAGTTTAGTGGCACTAAAAAAGAGGTATTTGAAGCTGGAAAGGTTGGCATTAGCATTGGTGATTGCTGCTAGGAAAATGCGCCTCTATTTTCAAGCTCACACTATTGAAGTCTGAACTTCTTTCCCTTTGAAAAATGTTTTACAACAACCTAACATTTCGTGGAGAATGACCAAGTGGTTAGTGGAGTTGGGGGATTATGATATTTTGTTCACACCTCGAACTGCAATAAAAGCGCAAGCCTTAGCAGATTTTTTTTGTTGAATTCCATTCGAGCAGATCGAAGGTGGAAGAAAGCAAGGATGTTACACCATTGAGTTCAAGGTGGATTTCTCGAACAAATGGAAGGTCTAGTATTTCAGTGTGTAGTGTTGGGGTTCAGTTAATAGCTTCAACTGGAGAAACGATGATTCAATCTATTAAATTTGGTTTTCACACTTCAAAAAATGGGGCTAAATATGAAGTTGCTTTGGAAGGTCGAAGATTGGAAAACATTTGCGGAGCAACTTCATTACGTTTGGAAACAGATTCTCAATTGTTAGCAAATCAGGTATCTAGAATTTTCGAAGAGCGAAAGGATCGTTTGATTTTATATCTTCAAGAACTTCGGAATTTAATACTGATATTCGATAATGTTGTTGTTGAATATATTGGTCGAGGGAGTAACATGGTGGCTGATTCTTTAGCAAATATTTCTTATAAAGAGGAATATCCTTGGATTTTGCTACAAGAAAATCCTTCAATTGTTACTCAATCTAGTCAGTGCAAATGTATAGAGGAGTTCGTTGTCACATCTGAGGATAGTCGAGGCGACTGGCGAGCAGATATTCTTAATATTTTGAATCAAAGAACATTACCAGATGATACGAGGTTGGCCAAAAAAATAAGAGGTAAAGCCTTCGGATATATATTGTTAGATGGATTATTTTATAAAACGAATTAAGCAGGCCATTGTTACGATGTCTAGACAATCAAGAATCACAAGAGGTGTTATCAGAATTGCATGATGGTGAAGGGTCAGCTCATTGCGGATTTAAAGCTTTATCACGACGAGTTTTACTTATGGGATTCTATTGGCCTACAATCAGGAATGATGCTAAGAATTTAGTTCGAGGTTGTGATACTTGTCAAATATTTGCTAATGTTATTCATAGGCCGGCGGTGCCACTTATGTCTATAACTGAGGCTATACCATTTGATAAATAGGGAGATGACCTAATGGGGCCTTTGCCAATGGCTTCTAGAGGAAGGCAAATGATAATTGTAGCAGTGGATTATTTTACAAAATGGACCGAGGCAGAACCACTATTAAGAACAAAGGCAAAAAAAGTGATCAAGTTTATTGTAAATAGTATTTGTTGTCGTTTTGAAGTTCCTCTGAAGGATTACGACAGATAATGGCCCCCAATTTAACAATAAAGATATGGCTTCATTTTGCACGTCGAAAGGAATTCAATAAAAAAATTTGACGCATTTTCATCCTTAAGCTAATGGACAAGTTGAGGTGACAAATTGAACAATTTTAGATGGCTTGAAGAAAAACTTGACATGGGCAGCAGGAAAATGGCCAAATTATTTGTAATAGGTGTTTTGGGCTTATCGGACAACTTCTAGAGAAGCTACAAAAGAAACTGCAGTCAGCCCCATAGAATCTACGATGTCATCTTTTAGGATAAATCAATATTCTGAAAGATCCAATGATGAAGTTAAAATGGTGAGTTTAGATTTGATTGAGGAGAAAAGAGTTCGAGCTCATTTGAATGTATTCCATTATCAAACATCTATGAGGAATAAATATGATTCGAAGGTGAAAAAAGAGAGTTCAAATAAGGTGATTAAGTATTGAGAAAAGTGTTCTTACATACAAAGGAGAAAAGCCTTGGAAAATGGCTTCGAATTGGGAAGGGCCTTATATGGTTGTTGAACTGATAAAGCCAGGGTCTTATCATCTTTCTGATTTTGAAGGGAGGATGCTTCAGAACCCATGGAATATAGAGCATTTGAAGCTTTATTGGGAATAGATTGTCTTTGTATTTTGGATTTTTTTAATGACGCACTATTTCCTACCATGTTGGCCCATGAAGGTTTTAAAGATGCGCTATGTACATATTCAATATTATCAATAAAGTTCATTTTTGGCCAATGGTTGTTTATAAGTGCTTATTAAAAACTATCTTAACAACTTATCAAAGATTGACCATCTTTGAGGTTGGTTAAGAGTAGAATATTCTGAAGTGTTTATTACACTTTTTGAAGAAACAACCATTTTCGAGATACTATGTTCAATGAATACATTATGATTTTTTTCGAAATGCAATGCTCAATAATGCATTGCATTTTTTCGAAGTGCAACGTTCACCAGATATGCCACGATTTTTTCACGGTGCAACCATTTTCGCTAACTACATTGAGGTATTCGAAGTGGTATACTTATAATTTGTAGTTATATATTGTGTGGATTTTGAAGTGTATTATCATATTTAAGGAGTTATATTAAAAAAATTATCATTCCTATGTTAGCATTGTTAGCATCGAACAATTTATGAAGATGATAAAAATGAAAAATAAACAGAACATTTGTCAATTAGATTAATTCTTCGAAGTACAATAAGATAATTTCTAATTTGACAAGTACAAAAACGTATGTTTAAAGAGCAATAAAGTTATTCAGACGACTCATCATCCTAGGATAATTCCTCCTCTGATGATGATGAGTCAGTGATAGGATCGAAGGCTTCACTTGGACGCTTTTCGATGGGAATTTCGTTCCAAAAACTTGAGAGTTTAATTCTTGGATAAGTTGCATGAAGTTCTCAAAGAAGAGTGATGGTTGTTTCTTCTTCTCCATTGTTAATGGCAACCAGCATGTCTTTCGAACATTCAGCTTCCGCAGCAGCAACAACAACTTCATTTTCCTTCTCAAAATCATTCTTTAATTTTGTTATATCAGCAGTCAACTCTTTATTTTTTGCCTCGCTGGAAGCAAGAGAACTTTGGAGACCTTTAGATTTATACTTTTCAATAGTTTGCTCATCAGCATATTTAGCTACGAGCTTATCCATCTCATTTTGATGTGAAGCAATCATATTTTCTTTTTCAGCAAAATATGTTGTTCGAAGGTGATTTTTCATGAAGATGGCGCCTCGAATAAGTTCAGAACTTGCTAATTCAAACATATGGAATTTCTCGACTATCTTGCCTTGAAAATTTTCCTGTAGTCGTTTTTCATCTTCAGCAAGCCTTTTGTAGCGGACCATATCTTTAACCAACTGCTTCAACTGATTTTGAGAAGCTTTGACTTGTGAAGCAAGTACTTTTTCTGCAGCGTCGAGATCGGCGAACGGTTGGAGTGCAGCAAGGATTTCGGGATTGGGTGGAGGAGGAGGAAAACATGTTGAGCTAGGACAAGGAATCATGTCCAAATTTGTAGTTGGAACATGGGGGCAGATGATTTCTGGAGACACTTCGACGGTTGTCCTTCTCCCGAAATGGTGCATATGATTATGAATATCTTGGAGGACAGGATCGTCTTCTCCAACAAGCTCATGTGACTCGTTGAAATTAATAAAGTTGTCGGGGTCGAAGTGGTCAGTGTTTTGATTCCCATCATTAAAATTGTCTTCAATGATTATGATAGCATCATTATTGGTTGTTTTCTCTTCGAGAGAAGGATTTTGTTGATCTTCAACAATTGTGGTTTCTTCCTCATCAGCCAATGTATATTTAGTGATTTTGGATTGTTTCTTTTTCTTTCCATGAGAACTGGAGGAAGCTATCTTTTTCTTCAAGGAAGGTTCTTGATCTTCTCCTTCTTCGATGGGTGAAAGGATCTTCTCTTCTGCTTTAGGCTTTGACGGTGTTGAAGGGCTAGCACCAGATGTGCTAGCTGCCTTTTTACTTTCATTTTCTTTCTTAGCCTTTTCTTTTTTCTTCTTTGAAAATGACTTTCCGAACTGTGGTGGATAGGGAGGAATACTTTGCAATCAGGTTGAACTAACCTTTTACAGGTGAGATGAATATTGGGTTCTTCCATCAAATTTCGAGGCGGCTAGGCTCCTTCCGTGATCAGGAAAAGGTGGCTGTTAAGGAAGTTGATCGGTTGAAAGGCAGTGTGGAACACTTTCTCGGCCCAGGCGGCAAGTTTTTTTATAATATCCTTGGCTGCTGATTGACGTATAGCATATCGCCTCGGAGATTCTGAAATAATCATGCAAGTAAATAATTAATGAGAAAACAGATGAAATCTATCTTAAAGTCTATAATTTTTGAAGTACTTACGATTTCTTCTCCATATGAGATTTAGCTTTGATGGGTTATCATCGGATATCTATTTGCCATTGTCCTATGCTCTTGAGATGAAGATAAACTTTTGCTTCCAGAGTTTATCAGCTTCCAAGAGGTCATCGATGATTTTTAGGTCATCTACTACAGTGAGGTAATAAAAGGGGAGCTTTAGACCTTTTGATAATTGGGTTAAAGAGATGAAATCTTGATGTTGATCGGAATTTTAGATAACCGGTATGCCATTATCACAGACATAAGAGTGAACCATTGAGTCGGTGTCACTTGAGTATGGAATAGGTTGAGAAGTTCAAAGTACTCCATGATCATAGGATCTAGTGGGAACCGAAGACCTCAATTGATGATTTCAGGGTAGACCGCCAATTCATCGTCTTTGCAGTCTAAGGGAGTTCCCCTTTCTTAGGCACTCGAACTGTGATTTTCTCTCCCATTCCCCATTGCTTTTTTAAGCCCGAGGCTTGGCTCTTGGTAATATATATATAATATAATCAGCATTGAGACCCCTTAAATTTCTGCCAATAACAGCCCTTTCTTCATTGAAAACAAATCCTGGCTCTTTCTTTTTTCGAGGCTTACGAGTATTCTTACCCGTAGTAGTTTCTGAATTCCCTTCATCGGACCCATCTTCATTATTAGTTCTGGTAGCCTCAGAATCAGCTTTATCGGCTGTTGATATTTCATCTCTAGTTTGGGAAGGATTTTCTTGAGGCAATGAAGCTTCATCTTCTAGTGAAGGATCCTTTGTTTTTGGAGGATTTTTGGATAAATTTTGTTGGGATAATGGAACCTCTTCGATTAGCTCTCTCCGAGGAGGAGACTGAGTAGCTGGAGTCGAGGAGAGATGAGTTGGAATAACGTCTGAATCGTCTCCCATGGCTATAAAAAAATTTATCTTTCTGATTGAGAGAGGATGAGTCGAGGATGGAGTATTTGAGATTTGTTTTGAGGAAGACTTGTTTGATTCTTCAATAATCAGAGGTGAAACTTTGATTTGAGAAGAAGATGCTCTGGGCATTTTAGGTGGTTGAACTTTTGAAGAAATGGCGTTCTTCGGTTGAAGAAGAAGGTGAAAAAGCAGGTACTTCAGTTGGATCAAAGTTACCGTAATAAGTTATTTTGGTGGTAGTTCCAACATGAGCGTTCTTGATTAATCCAGCAGCTATGTATTCATCTGCCCTTTCAGTAATGCAAAAGTAGTCGTATGATCCAAAGACTAGATTATAGTCAGGCTTCAGAGATTTAGGTTTTTTGGGTACATTAGCCTTGGATCTTCTGGTTTTCGGATTTTTTCTCATAAACTGAATGAATATTGACCGGAGAATATATATTTTGATCGGAAAGTTTGAGTGATCTGGTGAAGACATTGAGAAAGATGAAGAACATATTGATGGTAGCCAAGGGTTTGAGTTTTCTCTCAAGTGATTTGTATTGTGAGAATTAAAAAATAGGCTACTGATGAATTTATAGAATAATAGAAAGACGTGTAAAGTGGAAAGGACTCTATGGTGATAGGGCAAAATTCAGAACGGTGAAAAATTTAGGACTTCGACATCTGTCAGACTAGCTTGCTAGCTATGAATCTAATAGCTAGATAATCATGATGGATTTGAACGGTCATTTGAAAGTGTTACATTTGTATACACTTTTGATGAAATTCGAAGCTTTCCATTCTTCAGTTTGAATTCAAAAACTATGTTTTGAAGCTACTTCCATAATGATTCGAGGAGAAAGAAAAGAAAATTATTGTGTTTTGGAATGATTCGATGATTGTTTTTTACTTCGAATCTGCATCTTATATTGAGTTTTGGACTTTAAGTTTTATATGAAGTATTTGACTTCGAGTTTTCAATCACAACAATTGATGCGACATATGGAAGAATTCGAAGACATTTAGTTCTCATTCATTTGCTGACATGAGAAGTAGGGGGATACTGATATGGAAGTGGGAATTTAAGGACTAAAATGTGAATAATGTAATTTTAAGAGAACAATTGTAACGATATAATGTTATTCAGGACTAAGGGTAATTTACTCTCTTTTGTGTAACC
The DNA here is from genome assembly GCA_036936605.1 of Limnanthes douglasii subsp. nivea. Taxonomy (NCBI): domain Eukaryota; kingdom Viridiplantae; phylum Streptophyta; class Magnoliopsida; order Brassicales; family Limnanthaceae; genus Limnanthes; species Limnanthes douglasii. Next base: position 46,030,508 of record JAUPFV010000002.1, read on the forward strand.
GATTTCAGTTTAAGGCTAAGTCTTGGCACCTCTATATAAAGGGAAATGCTAACCTAATAAAAGGGTTGAACACATTTCTATGTTACTCAATTGTACTCGACTTTCTCTCTCTAAAAACTCTCTTTCTCTCTCTCTCTCTATAGAATTCACATATAACTTCTTCTTAAGACAACATTCTTAATATCTGAACTCATCATTTACCACCAAAGGTAATTTCAGTTTCTTACTCATCAATGTCAACGACAGAAGGCCAACCTCTTTTTTTATTATCCAATTGTTCAGTCACTACCTAAATATCCTTACAAACATAGCAAACTCTAACTTCAACCTGTGGTAAAACAAAAGGTTGAGTAGCAGAATCCTTAGCCTTCATGAAATAATCCACTAAAATAAAAATATTTACAACCTTCATATCAACAAACTTCTTACCAACTCATTTATTTTTTGAAGAAGGTTTCACAACTCCATTCGACGGACTAGCTTTTTTAACATTCTCTTTATTAACAAAAGAACGAATATGAAAATCCATATACTCATTGAGCCAAATAGCAAACTATTATTGACAAAACGATCGCGAGTCATAATAAATTTGAAAACTTTTTGGCTTTTGATATCAAATGAGAATATAACTCTTTGATTTGTCATACCCTATCTTCTGAAGTAAGAAATTTATCAATAAGAGATAAAAAAAATACAATAAACCATCAAATATAATGCAATAAATAACTAATCCAGAAGGGGCCAAAGAATAAAAACTTACGACTCATGGACCATATTCTACTAATCAAAGGAATAGTACGTCCCTCCGCAGTCTATTAGTTACCGGAAACAAAGATAAACCTTTTTTTATTCAAATTTTGTTGCAATTTGGAAGACCAATAAGAGTTTTTGCAAAAAAAAATTATATTGACGTGAAAGAAAAATGTGTTTATGTGACCTAATATCTTATTACCGACTAGAAACTCTTCCGTCCTAAAGCGACGACTAATTTTCTTTACCAAAATTATAAAACACATCAGGAACCTCCAACAATTTGTAACAATCTAGCATAGACAAATGAGTATCTTGAAAAAATCAACAAGATCTACATGAAATGAAAGCAAAGACCCTGATCAAGTGTAAAAGTCCAAAAAACAATTTTGTCTCCTTTAGCATCAAATGAAGTCTGTCCATTTATGGAAAACCTAACTGTCACTCATTCGAAAATACACCATTCAACAAGTTTTTTACTATATTCTTGTTCAAATAGATAAAGATAAACATAGTTGTAAACTTCTTTTATCTGATTAATATTCAAATTACATGGATCCGCGACAAGAGTATCCTCTGAAGATAAAGAGACGATTGGGGAATCAACTCTAACAAATAATAGATAACATGAGGTATCAATTTTACCTTATTAGTTTTAATAAATATTTCCTTTGAAGTGTAAGCACAAACTTGGCGAGAGGGTTCAATAAAACGTTTTCCTAACAAAAAATATGCCACATTCAGAATGACTGACCTCCTCATCCCGACTATCAACAGTGCATGAATCTTTATTTTTTCCCATTTTAAAAGTTAAAACTTGAAATATATAAGCATTTGGCCAAACAGGATTGAGAAGCGAAATGCAAGGAAATATACAAGCTTTTAAAAGAGGGAAAATATATAATTGAATGGGTAAAATGTTTATAAGAAAAAATGTATAAGAGTACAACCAATACATCCAGTGGTTAAAAATAATCCAAATAAAATGAAAATTTGGGATAAAGACATATCAAATTACTGCACAAACACTTATAAAATAAGTCAGTTTATTACACGCGTCAATTTTTGCCAGTCAATTTTTGCTAGCAAAATTGTATGTGAAAATTTATTAAAATAACCAAGCATATAATTACTTGTAGAAAATGTGAACTCTTTGCACTATGTACTAAGTATAAATATATATTATTCGTAATTATTCTAGGCTAAGATAAGCAAAAAAATTCTCCAGTTAAATGGATAAAGAATAAATTATTAACTTTTAGCGTTTAACCATCAAGAAAGACTAAGGCAGTTAATAAAAAAACATGAAAGAATCAATTCTTTCAAACAATATATTCCAAATATATAATTACTTGGACATAAAAACAAGTTCTCTCTGCACATGGGATCTAATACACAAACACTTACCTCAGAATTATAATTCGCCAAAATTAGCAATAATTTGCTTCCACTGAATAACAAAATTTGTAGCTTTTACCTCTGGTCTTCAAGAAAGACTACAAATCAAAACAAAAATAAAAGAACAAAACATTCAAAAAATATATATTATTTCCCTGATCCTTTCTTAAAGACAAATGAAGTCGAAACAAAGACTATTATAGTAAAGAAAAATAAAGGTGAAGTAAAAAACAAAAACTCAACAAAATAAGAAAATCTTCAATAAAGAATAAAAAAATCATTAAAACATCATAAAAACAAGTCTGAGTTATTAAATCAATTAAAAATTTGAAGACCAAGTGCTTCTCAAGAAAGAAAAAAATACTTTGATAAAGAAAAATGATGATGTAGATAAGTAATATGTGCCTCAACATATACCAAAGAAAGCTTCAGCCCATAACAAGAATGATTCAGGATACATCAGGTTAGTCTTCTTTTGATACTCTTAGCAAGACTAAATGAGCTACTGATAAGGGTGCAATTACTTCAGCTCGAACCAATTGGTTTGTCAGCTTATCCAAACATGTAAATATCTATACATGCTTAGTCAAATATACACTAAATTCATATCTTAGTAGTTAGAGAACTATCATCACTATCTCATAATATCATAGAGATATATATTGTAAAAAGACCTATATATAAAGGTCGAACATTAATCAATAAAACTAATGTATTTTCCACTATAACTTTTGCTCTCTAATTACAATTAGTCATCTTCATTCTCATTGATAATCCAGTTCAGTTGACTTTCAATCCATTATGCTACACCTAAGTCTAGAAATTCAAATTTATGGACATTAGGTACCAAAGATGAATGGTCAATATAATCCTTATCATTTTCTAACTTAATTTTGTTGATTATGTAGTATGTAGTCATCTCTCATTTGCTTGGTTGATGTTATTGTTCACTGGATTCATCGACCATCTTGGACTTTGCTGCTCAGTCTATATTAGGTTTTTCCAACCTTCTCGCTATAGTCTTTTTAGTTTTAAATCTACATCTTGGTTTTGCCCAAGTTTAGACCAGTCTTTAATTGTATAACTGTTTTCTTTCTATTTTTATGTTACTTTTTATAATATGCTCCATATATTTAATGAACCATTTATTGTTATATAATGTATTTTCAACCAAAAACATGAACGCATTTTTTATTGTAATGTTTAAAAAAAATTCAAAACCCAATAAGTATAGGATTTTAAGAATATATTCAAATTCACAAATGACAATTTAATGATTATTGTTGTTTATAATTTTTATTTTCTTTTAATTACACTTTTAAGACGGTAAATATCAAAAATAAATTGTATTATCAAAAAACATCACCAAAATAAAACATACTGAAAGTATACTTATAAGTATCAAAATAAGATAGAAAATAATTTTTTGATGTCAAATCAGATCATTATCCATATTTAGTACAAGTAAAAATGAAAATAGTTTTTTTCTTATGTTATATCATTTTGTATACCATTTAAGAATAAGATTGTTTTTTTATAAAAATAATTTTGTATTTTTCTCAATTATATGAGACGAATCAAACAAATAGTGTGAAAAATATGTTTAAGAATATATTTTTAAAACTGTCAAAAAAATTGAATTAATATTGTTTAAAATTTAAGATTGTTAGAATTTCACTACTGCTAAAATTTAATAATGTTAGAACTTTAGTGTTGTTCAAAGATTTATTTTAGCACTAACAAATTTTATTAATGACAAACGGTTTATTTAAGAATTTTAATAGTATAAATTTATATTTAACAATTTTATGAGTTTAAAAAAAATATGAAGTTTAAAATATTAAACTTGATGTTGAATCGTAATATATGATATTAATATAGTTTTTAGGTCGAATAATTGGTTTACCCTAATTTAACATTAATAAATTAATATTGTTGAATGATATCTTTATATCCAACTTTTTCTCATATTTAATATTTGTTTTGTCAACTTCAAAAGTACACTTCGGTAATACTGTTAAACCATTTTTTAGCATCCAAATGTATAAATAATATTCTTTTTACTAAAGATATCTACTTATATAATTTATGGAAAAAAGACAGACCATATTCTCTAACTGATGGAAACAAACATATACCATCTACTTTATTTTCTTAAAGTGTATGTTATATTGTTTCTACTAAAAGCGGAAACAAATAAAGAAACTACAATCTTATTGTTATTCGTCTATTAATGAAGTGTAGGTTACAAACAGTTGTCGTCAACCTTTTACTAATCATCTCACTAAAGAAAATTATGCCTTAAAAAACAATTTGTCATGTGGAGTTGAAGATGAAGAAGGCATAAACAAAACGTTTTTGACGTGTGAAGTTGATGATGGAGGAGAATAGCATCGTCTAATAGTAAGCTTTGAAGTCGACGATATGTACCGAGAATTAACTTCCCGCATTCATTGACGGGAAGTGACGATGTTAGTGGCTGCTGCAATATTGTTATCCGCTCGAACAAGGGGACCCCTTGGGGTCATATATGTTGTAGTGTTTTAGTATAACTCATATTTCTCCATCCAAACGACCAAAACTAAACCACATTGATGATGATCTTTTTCAAAAAACAAACTCACATTCAACAATAAGTAGTACTACAAAAGAATATTATTTTTGTTTGCCAAAAACGCAGAGTCTAAAATTAAGAACACAAAACCTGTGGATAGTAAAAAAAAGCAAAGCATAACAACAAAGCCTCTTAAAGAAGAAACAAACAATATTAAATAAAAGAAAGCATATTTACAAAACAAATCCACCCCAACAAATTCAGATCATACAATTGGCATGGATAATTGATATCAAAATATAATAAAAAACAAAATAACATTTTTTTGATCAAGAATAATATAGTGTTAATTTAGACATTATATTTAGAACTACATATATTAAATGTCCACTAGAGAATATTTTTGGGTCACATCCCTATAAAATGAGTATCGCAAAGGTTCGCTAACTAAAACTTGAAAAAATTGGTCTTCAAAATTAAGACAGGAGATGATCAAAAAATGCTTAAATTTTAACGATTTCTTTTTTAATCCATCTACGGGTCGCGAGAGCCCATAATCAGCTTGGTCATAAATGAAGTGTATCAATTATGATTTGTTGTTATTTTTAAGTGTCACATTTTTTTTAAATACAATAGAAAAACTAAACTCGTGAACAATCATAAATGATCTATTGTATACCATAAAAAATTTAAAATAGTTGATATATATCCACACAAACATACTAAGATTATAAGTGTCAATCAGGAACCATGAGCTGTTGTATGAACAACAATAAATATCTTGTTATCAACGATTTAAAACAAAATACAACAATTATATATTAATAGACTTTAAACTTTCGATTTAAAACAAAATACAACAATTGCATATTAAGAGACTCTGACCTTTAGAGGGGTTATCTCTATCAAAGTAAGTCTAAACTGATCAATGAAAGTTGTATTTGATGAACTCAGAAAATCCTTAGTGTAGCTCAGAAGCGGAGATGTTCGTAGGATAGGATCAGATTAGAGAATATTCGTTTGAAGTGGCAATTAATAATTAAATCGGTGGTTGGTAGAAAGGAAGAGAGACAAAGGGAATAAATGTAGCAATAATTGACTAATCATTGACCCATTTCCCCAAAACAAATGTCCTTTATATAGTAAATGAGGCAGGTAGTAAAATTACATAATTACCATCACTAAAGTGGATTTCTCACCCCCATTATTTGACTATTTACAGACAAGTTCTTGGGGTATATCATTTTACCTCTCTGCATCTAATGTTTGCTTTACTTAGGTCCTTAGCCACTAAATATATAAGTCTAGGCCTTATCTTTGGAATAAATTGCATAGTGATCACCTATATTTTCCTTCCCTTATCATTAACCCCCCAGTCCATGCGCAGATCTCTGAGTGTGGACTGCAGTTGCCTTTTGACCTTGGTCGGATCGGATGTTTTTGCCCCTTGGTACTTGTCTACCTAGGTCGAAAACCTTAGCCTTTCGGTGATCTTCTGCTCGGGTCGGAAACCTTTGTTTGCTAGTGACTGCTTACTCGGATCGGTACTTTTTGTATTGCTGACTTCATCTTCAGTCGTGATGACCTCACCTAAGCAATCATTTCCCTTAGAATTGTGTGCTCTTGCTTTGTTATTATCAAGTCAAATATTTTTTAGACGGCAGAGTCACATCTGGACACGTGTCACACTTTCACCCAACTTGCCAACGCGTCTTTCGAAGCGGTTCGTTACAGGGTAGCGTGTCGAAAGCCCGTTATTCTTTAACATTTCACCTTCTGATTCTTTTACTATAAATACTTACTTCGTTCTCTCAGTGAAGGTTCCCTTTTTTGATTTCTACCTATCTTTGATTCGAAAGCGTTTGTTATAGAGAGAGAAAGTTTCAAGGCTAACTTTTTGCTCTGCATTTACATGTCTGACGAGTTTGTCAACCTCGAACAAGATAAATTCTAGAGGTGGTATAACATTTCCCACCAAATCGGCGCTCGCAGACCCCCTTAGGCAAGAGAGTATCCCTCACCTGTTGAAATTTGAGAGTCAAACTTCCGTGATAACTGGTCTCCTATCCGCGAACGTTCCCTCAACCTTGCTACTTCATCTTCCGATCAAGCTTGCCATCGTGATAGTGGTGTTGACCCATCTGCATCTGCAATGCCTTCTGAGTTTCCTTCTAGACTTTCTCCTTTCACAGTCATGGGTGACGAAAGAGGCCGACCGACTGCCAAGGAAGTGCTAAAAGAAAAAGGTCCCCAGACCCGGCGAAAAAGTCTGTTAGAACAAGGATTTCTTCTTCAACTGCGACTCCCCAAGTAACTCTATATGGATCGCCACAAACGACTCCAGAAAAGGTGCTTCTACTCCTCCCCCGGATCCTGCCACTGGTCCACCCTCTCAAAGCGGTGAAACTTCTTTGGTAAAAAATAAGAAGAAGAAGAAACGTACAACATATTTTCCCTCGAACATAGAAGATATTCTAGACGATAACCTTCGTGGAATTGAGTCTAAGCATCTTTTTGGCGTTGTACAAACTGAAGTATAAGTATTTTCATCCGACAGAGGAAGTCAAGCTGAGAGATCGCTGGGGGATTTCGGACAACGTCACAATTCGGTTCCCCACCGTGGGAGAGACTCTGTTGTCTGCGTGGAAAAATGAACTAGTCCTTTATACCAAGCTCATGAACTGGGGTCTTCGTCTGCCCCTTGATCCTGCCTTGGTCGAGTACTTTCACTTGATCGGATTGTGTCTCTCTTAGGCTGGAGCCAACATGTGGTACATGCTTATGGCTTGTATCATGGCCTCTAGACTCTCTGAGATTGCCTTTACCATGGAGCAGCTTGTCTCCATCTCAGGTGTGGCTAAACATTCCAACTACCTGTTCTACTTTCTTGGTTTTGCCAGGCAGCCCAAAGTAATAAAAAATTTCTTAGAGGCAGACAAGAAGTGGAAGCAACAGTTCATTTTCATATCCGGGTTGTGGGAGACTGGCTTCGAGGACTCCGAGGACCTTTTACATCGGTTAACACTAAAATGGTCCGGGCAGGATAAGTATCTTCATCTATTGTTTTTTACTGGTCATAGTCGGATGGTCCTAATTTTTTCTTTTTTTGCAGCCATGAAAGGGATTGGTAAACCCTTTAAACGTCATTCCAAAGTGGCCAAAGATATTTTTAAGAAGTTAAGTGCTTGGGCAAGCGAGCATTATGACCACAAGTTTCATCAGAGCTTCGTTCCAATGAACTTTGTCAAAAGTAACCTCTGGCGGTGCAATCTTAGTGAGAAAAAATCCATATCCGAGCTTATGGTGTCTCCTCCGAACGATGACATCCTCAAACGCTTAGAGTGTTTAGATAACGCAATGTACCTTCCTACTCGGGCTCGAGCTCCGAGCCATCAAGACGCAGAAAAACCTGAGGAGGGAGAAGAGGAGACCAAGGAGGATGCTGAATCAGAGGGTGATGCTCCCGAAGAGCAAGGGGTTAGTACTCAAGGACGTTCTTAACATGAGGCTTAGAGCGGTCCCTAAGGTGAGATGTAAGGTGGTCCTCCAGAGGATATTCAGGGTGACCTCCAAGATGTAACTCATGTGGGCCCCTAAGAAGATGAAAGGTCACCATAAATACAAAAAAGAAGTCCCAACGGGACCCCATGCCGTGTCTCCAGCCCTGACCCAGGAAAACAGATTGAATGAGTCTGACTATACCGTTGAAGTGAGGCCACGTGGTTGGGCTGATGCTGTGAGGCCAAGAAGATTCACCGTTAAAGAGAAACAAAAAAGTGGTAAAACGTCGGGGGGAGAGTGACAATACCACTTGTCCAAGCTTGCCTCCGATAAAGAAATTCATAGTGGCCGACTCAGAATCTGGTGAGGATTTCGTTCTTCATCGAAGGCCAACGTAAGAAGATGATTCTGAGGAAGGAACCCTCCCCTGCCTCAGCTTACTTTGATGTCTATGAAAACGACTATGTCGCAAACGAGTTGAACAAGCTGCTTCATGATGCTACCCTCCTCGAACGCAAGGCTAACCGCAAAGACCGCTATACAAGTGAAGTTCTTAAAAAAGGCTGAGGTGAACACATTGACCTCTGAGCTGGCTGAGTTGAAGGTCAAGGTAAAATACTTAACCGATGAGCTTTTCAAGCAATCAAATATATCTTCCCAAGTGAGACATTGACCTCTGAGGCAAATGAGTTGAAAATGAAAGTGAAAGAGCTGACAGATGAGCTAGCCAAAACATCATAAGTATCCACCCAATTAAAAGAGGTCGAGGCAAAACTTGCTAAGGAGTAGAAGACTTCTGAAGACCGCTTAGTTTCCATTACTTCCCTTGAGATCGTACTCTTCGAGGAGAAGAAAAAGTTCGACAATGAACGAGAAGAATTTATCACCAAAGACACCGAACGGGACAGGCTGGTGGATGGTCTCATTGAGTCTCGTGCCAAAACCGAGGTATACTTTCAGAATGTCGTCGATGACATTGAGAAGTTAGCAGAGGAAATGAATCTTTGAAGAAAAACTTCGAAGCTGAGCAAAAGAAATTCCTTAACGAATATGTAGCTGGTATCGTCACCCGTCTTGAGGAAAGAGATGCCAATCTAAGGTCTGCTATGGGGATGGAGATGCACGAGAAGTTTACAGATCTGCACCTCGGTATTCTTTGGACTCGAGCCATAGAAAGGCATCTCCCTGTCGGCTTATCCGTGGAGGATTTGGAATCCAGTGATGGCTCGGAGAGTTTGTCATCGGAGTCGGATTCCCCTCAAGGTAGTAAAGAGAACTCAACATCTGACTAGCAAGTGCTGAATATTTCTTTCTTTCTTTTGTTGACTGTTTGTATCCGGGACCTGCTAAGAACTCTACCTTTTGTTATGTATAATTTTCCTCCTCTCGTGAGGGCTTATGATGGGATAAATTGTATGTGATTCTTGTATTAAACATTTTTCCATGACTCTGTTTGTCTGATATTTATTTACTTGTGATCTAAAAATAAATTCTTTGTCCAAACTTTTTTGGAGTGTGTTCTGAGTTCAAAAAGATGAACTTTCTTGTCCAAACATTTTTGGAGTATGTTTTGAGTTCAAAAAGATGAACTTTCTTGTTCAAATTTTTTTGGAGTATGTTTTGAATTAAAAAGATGAACTTTATTGTCCAAACTTTTTTAGAGTATGTTTTGAATTAAAAAAGATGAACTTTTTTGTCCAAAATTTTTGGGAGTATGTTTTGAGTTCAAAAAGATGAATTTTCTGCGAGTCGTTTTAAGAAGGCAATGGAATTTAATATATAAGCCGGGTATTAGGGAACCTCATTAAAACCTTCATGGGCCACTAGGGTAGGAAAAAGTGTGCCACCGGTACTTATATAAACTGATAAAGAAAATAATTACATGTCACACATTCATTCTAAGACTTTGAGGTGCTCAATGTTCCACGGGTGGGGAAGATTTCTCCCTTCTTTATCTTTCAGCCTATACGTCCCTGGTTTTCTCTTCTTTGTTACCGAGTATGGACCTTCCCAATTTGGAGCTAGCTTTCCAAGTCTCTTTTATTTCGTATGCAGGAAGACTTTTCTTAGGACCTTGTCCCCAACCTCAAATTCTCTTCTTCTGACTTTTGTGCATAACGGCTTCTCATTAGAGTCTGATAGTGCAATGAGTTTAATTGTGCCCTTCTTCTTTAGTCTTCTATAAGATCCAGTTCGGTGCGTTTTCCTTTGTTATTTCCCTCCTCGGAATACTCGCTTAGCCTGTAAGATGGGAACATGGTTTCCAAAGCCACTACTGCGTCCATTCTATACACAAGTGCAAAGGGCGACTCATGCATTACAGTCCGGGGAGTATTCCTATAAGCCCATAATACTTATTGTAGGTAGTCTGGCCATTTCCCGGCTTTACCCTCTAAGTTCTTCTTCGGGTACATCTAAAATTGTCTGATTGGTTACTTCGACCTGGCCATTCACTTGAGGGTGGAAAGGCCCTGAGAAACACTGTTGTATTCCTTTGGAAGTGCAAAAAGCTCTCATTTCGTTGTTATCGAACTGCGGGCCGTTGTCCATCGTAATATTCCTCGGTACACCAAAACGACAGAAAATGTTGGAGATGATAAATTTGATCACATATTTCGCTCTCGTTCCTACTAATGGCTCAGCCTCTACCCATTTAAAGAAGTAATCCACAACGAAAATGATCGTTTGGCGCCCTACTGAGGCCATAGGAAGCGGTCTGATAAGGTCGATTCCCCATCGATCGAAAGACAAAGATTCTGATATTGACTCAAGGGGAACCCCGTGCATATGGATTGAGTTACCAAATCGCTGGCAAGTGTCGTATTTTTTTACCAACTCCTTGGCGTCCGCTAAGATGGTCGGCTAATAATAATCAGCCAGAAGAACCATTCGTATCAGTGTTTTGTACCCATAGTGCGCAGATCATTCCCTATCGTGCAGCTCTGAAAGTATTAACTGTGACTCATCCTTCTCTAAAGAGCAGAGCAGAGGTCGGCTAAAAGATTTCTTATATAATACATTACCAAGTACCACGTTTCCGTATGCTTTGAACCGTATTCTTTTGGCCATTACTTTGTCAATTGGAAATATTACATGGACTAAAAACTCTTGTATCTCACTTCTCCAATATTTCACTAGATTTGTGGGAATTTGGAAAGCTTCGATGCCTCCTTCAACTATTTCGGATACCTTGATGATTGATGGACTTTCTTGGGTGACTAACCATGGGTGCTCCTCGAAATAAGATGCCTTAGCCAAAGAATCAGCCACTGAATTCCTGCCCTAAGAACATGTTCGAACTTGACGTCCTCAAACTCCAAGGTCAAAGCCTTCAAGACCCTCAAGTACTTCACTAAATGATCTTTTCTTGCTTCTGATCGCCCCAAAGCACGGTTCACCGAGAGTGGGGAGTCATTTATCAACTTAACTCGTTTAGCCCCGCAAATTTTTGCAAGTCTTAATGCGGCCAAAGCCGCTTCATATTCTGCCTCATTGTTTGATGCTTGAAATCCGAGTCGAATGGCCTGGTACATCGCAATACCTTCCGGGGAAATCAATTGTACTTCTGCACCGCAGCCAGATGAGCTGGATCCCCCATAGGTTCGGACTAACCATTCCGGGTCGGACTTCTCTTCCTCAATATCCATGTTATCCCGATTAGAATGGAATCAACCAAGAAATCAGCTAGTGCTTGCGCTTTGATTGCGGTTCGTGGTTCAAATTCAATGCCGAAGTCTCCAAGCTCTACTGACCACTTTTTCATTCTTCCTGACACATCGGTCCTTTGTAGCATATTCTTCAAGGGAAAAGATGTCTGTACCACAACCGAATGAGTTTGGAAGTAAGGCCTTATTTTTTGCACGGATGTTACTAGTACAAGTGATAACTTTTCTAATTTGAGGTACCTCCTTTCCGCATCTAAAAGTCTCTCACTCACATAGTAGATTGGCCTCGGGACATTTGATTCTTCTCGGATTAAGATCGCGCTGACCACGAAATCGGACACTGCCAGATAAATGAACAACTTCTCCCCCGGATGTGGCTTTGTCAGGATTTCCGGGGATGAAAGATGTTGTTTGATGTTATTAAAGGAGTCCGAGCACTCTTGTGTCCAGTCAAAACAGTTTGTTTTCCTCAGTACCTGGATAAAAGGGGCACATTTATCCGATGACCTCGAAATGAACCTGTTTAACACAGCCAGCCTTCCAGTCATAATTTGCACGTCTTTGATCGTTCTTGGTGGATCCATGGTACACAAAGCACTTAATTACACTGGATCAGCTTCGATACCATGTTCACTGACTATGTAGCCTAAGAATTTTCCGGATCTTACCCCGAATGTAAACTTTTCCGGGTTCAACTTCAAATTTATTTTACCAAATTAGCGAAGGTTTCTTCCAAGTTAGCTAAGTGATCCTCATCCCTGAGTCTTTTAACTAACAGGTCATCGATATAAACTTCCACATTTATACCAATATGACTCTCAAAAGCTTTATTTACGAAGCGCTAATATGTTGCCCCCGCGTTTTTTAGTCTGAACGACATCAACTTGTAGTAGTGTAAACCCCTATCAGTAATGAAAGTTTTGCTCTCTTGATCCATTGAGTCCATCTGGATTTGATTATACCCAGTGTACGCATCCATAAAGGACAGTAACGATTTCTGGATGTCGAGTCAACCAATTGATCTATCTTGGGGACCGGGAAAGGATCTTTGGGGCAAGCCCTGTTCAGATCAATAAAGTCTACACACATCCGCCACTTGCCATTTTTCTTCTTCACTAAGACAGAATTCACCGTCCACAACGGGTACTGTGATTCACGAATGTGGCCCACTTTTGTCAAACGGTCCACCTCTGCCATTATCGCTTCGGTTTTCTCCTAAGAAAAAGATCTTCTCTTTTGAATGATCGAACGAACATTGTTCCGTATAGCTAACCTGTGACAGATGATATCTGCTGGGACCCATGTGACATCTTCTATGCATCAAGCAAACAAATATAATTTGGTTGAAATAAATTTGAGTAAACTTTCTTTTACCTCTTGAGATAGTCTTGTTCCAATCTTGAGACTTTTATCGGGCCAAAAAGCATGATCCTCGAAGCCTTCACCAGGGACCATGAACCTAGGGGACTCCCTCGGATTGTCAACAGGATCGGAATCCGCGGGAGACCCCTCTGACTGCTATTCTTTTTTCGGTCCGACCCCCTTCACCTGCTTGGGGGCCAGTAACGCTTTGTAGCATTCCCTAGCCATTTTTTGACTCGATCTTACTGTTCCAACATTGCTGCCAACCACATATTTCAAGCACTGGTGAACAGTAGACAACACAGCATGCATCTTAGACAACCATGACCTTCCGAATATGGCAATGTATGACGTGGGACGTCTACCACTACGAATAATACTGTGACTATCTTCTTGAATGGCCCTCTTCCCAACTCTATCATTCCCTCGAATTTTCCGACTACGTCCGCGGTTGCACCGGTGAATCCCTACTATCACTCGGTCAGATCGTAGGATTGTTGGTGTGTTTGTTATCTGGTTGTAGGTTGTCATAAACATTATGTTAGCGGAGCTCCCTATGTCAATCAAAAAATTTCTTATCTCATTTCCAGCTATCTCTGCTCCGATCACCATTGCATCCTCATATGGACCAGCTACGTCTCTCATGTCATCATTCTCAAAGAAAAGAATTGGTGATGGGTTTCTGTATAGGTGTCATGAGGCTTCTGCTTCCAACTGTGTCGCCAGACTCACAATGTGCCCTTTTCGAGAATAACTTGATATACCTGCTACTGTATCCCCACCAAAGATGGTTAGTGATTCAAAAGACGCACATAATTCACTAATATTTCCTCTGGTGATTAGCTCTTCCACCATGTTCACACTATTCCTACCCGGTTTCGGATCAAGGTACTCTGCGGCTATATCGAGCGCATCAATAAATTCTTCGTCAACCGCTTCAGATATAATCATGGTATCATTTTGCTTCGGAGTAGCTTCTTGCTTTGTTTCAATCGCGGTATTCTTCTTTACAAAGTCAACTAACTTTACATTTTCTACCAAATACTGGACTTCTTTCTTTACTGCCACTCAATCTTTCGTGTGAAGCCCGATGTCGTCGTGAAATTGACAATACTTGTTCTTCCTGTGCTCCCTCGGAGTCAGCAATGGGAAAGGCTTGCAAAAATGCACATCTGCACATGTTTTCTCAAAAATGGTTGACACGCAATCGGTCAACTCAACATAATGAGCTGGTCGGACCCACATATTGGACACGAGTCTAACATATTGCTGAGTTGCTTGTCCTGTCGGTAAGTACTGCTGGTTTTGTACTTCCCACTGAGGAGGTTAGGTCGTTGCTTGTACTTGGGCTCGTGGTCGGACAGTTGTGACCGGTTGTAAAGCTTGTGATCAAACATTCACCGTTGTTATATTGGCCCACACTAAGGTCGGATCATGATAGAATTGAGACATAGAATCTATCTCTGAGGCCCTAGTTTCTTCAACTAAGATCCTTTTCTCTATCTGATCCAATAGAGCTCTGAATTTCATGGCATGTGTCTCCGTGACATTGTCTTTTATTACCCCCAGAAGAAGACAAATTCGAAAAGCAGCCAATGCTACCTCGTCTTCACAAAATTCCATGTCCGTATTGACCTGAATGAAGCATTTTGTGTAATCTTTCAAGCTTTCTCCAACTTTTTGTCAATAATGAATTATGGTATATCCGTTTGCGCGTATTTTTTTGCTTCCGACGAAGTACTGTCGGAACATGCTCCAAAATATATCGAAGGTCTTTATGCATCCTTCTAGTGGACGATTATACCATTTGGACGCAGCGTTCTTGAAGGTTTGAGATAATGCGTTACACAACAACTTGTTTTCTTCATCGTAATTGATCATAAAGTTCTTGATCTGCTCAATGTGGTTGTTTGGATCCTGAGTTCCGTCAAACTTTTCCGGTTTGGAAATATCAAAATACTTGAGAAGATGCTTGGAGATGATCTTTGGGGAGAGAGAGGATGACCTCCAGTTGTGTCTGACTTTGTAAGCGCTCCCCCCGGACCATCATTGGTTGGTGTATACAATATTTCTTTAGTCGGAGAAGTAAAATGATTACTGACTCGGTAATCTTAATGATAACTATCGGATTAAGGCTGTCTCCGAGTAGTGACATATTCGACTCGAACATTTCCTGTTTTATCCTACTCTTCGGAGTACATTTTTATTTTACCAGGATTATCTTTCTTTCTAGACTCCTTCTTTCTCTGACTAGTCTGATGGGTGTACGTGTGCGTCTTCGAATCTCTTTGCCTTCGATCTGCTTTGTATCTGGCATCTGTGTCCGAAGCCGAAGATTTATCAGAACTTAAGGAGTTATATTCGCTAGAATCCGACGGTTTGTATCTTTGTTCCGATCTGACACGCCTTTTGGAATGTCAACGACTCCACCTTCGTTGATTTTCTCCAGGTTGAATATCATTTTGGATCTGATCAGCTTTGATTCTCTCTTGTCAAACCTCCGATCTGACTTTCGTGGAACTCACCCTGGCTTCCCTTTCCGCATTCAACCTTTCAATATCTTTTAACAGCTCTTTACGTCTGGCGACCAGGACTGATACCTCAAGTAGCTCCTCAGCATATCGATTCGGGTTGTTACCTTCGTTTGTGACTTAATCTTCTATCAGATGGTGACCAGAATCAACGCCAATCAGATTCTTGGTCGGATTGGTCTCAATCTCTCCACGAGCTTCAGTATTCATTTTTTTAAATATAGTTTTCAAGGTTTTAGAAAATTAATTATGGGTACTAATCGGTTCTCACAAATGGTGCCACTGATGAACTCAGAAAATCCTTAGTGTAGCTTAGAAGCGGAAATGTTCGTGGGAGAGGAGCTGACTAGATAATATTTGTATGAAGTGAAAATTAATAATTAAATCAGTGGTTGGTAGAAAAGAAGAGAGACAAAAGGAATAATGTAGCAATAATTAACTTATCATTGGCCCCTTTTCCCAAAAAGGAATGTCCTTTCGATGGTAAACGAGGTAGGTAGTAAAATTACATAATTACCATTACTAAAGTGGATTTCTCACCTAATTATTTGACTATTTACATACAAGTTCTTGGGGTATATCATTTTACTCCTCTACATCTAATGTTTGCTTTACTTAGGTCATTAGCCACTAAATATAGAAGTCTACACCTTATCCTTGGAATAAATTGCATAGTGATCACCTATATTTTCCTTCCCTTATCAGTAGTGACATAACCCTACACCAAGAAATAAAATTAGATTCATTATTTGAAATCCAAAACCATTCTTGTATGGAAAAGTGTACAAATAATATTTATCTTGTATATCTTTATTCTCAACGTCTTATGCCTTGTTCATAAACAATCCACAACCCGATATGGTTTTCAATATAATATATATTAGTTATTAATACTGAATATTACTATCTAATATAATTGGTGATTTGTTCTACATGACAAAAACTGTTAAAGCAATAAAGAAATGAAAGTTAGATTTATACAGTCTGCATAAACTATTTAAAATGAAATTTTTTGTCTCAAACTATTTCTTTGAGGATACTTACATACAATAAAATTGTACTTTCGTCTTTGCTAGTATATATTATATTTCAGAAATATCAAAATGTATTTAGTGTTTATGATATACTACTTACACTATAAACTATGTTTATTTATAAGATGCAGTACTGAGAGAAAAACATATATATATATTTGTCTATGACAATCTGATTAGAGTGGGTGCAAAGTACCGGTTAATTCAGGTAGTGCCTCTATAATTCAGGTAGTCTGCAATCTGATTAGAGTGGGTGGATAAAAGTCAATTGAGAGGAGGCTAAAATGTTGCTTTGTTTAAGAGGGGGATTTGTTAGGGTGGCGATCAAAGTCCCACATTCCATATCAGTTAAACATGGGAAGGACCAGTGGTATATAAGTAAGAGCGTATCTCAACTAGTATGAGGCCTTTTGGAAGTGGACCAAAAATAAACCCGTGCGAGCCTTCAGGCCTAAAGCGGATACTATCATACTAGTGTAGATACTGGTTGCTCTTACTTATATATAGAGATGGATTATGCGATACTCATATTCCTAACATAAGATTTCACAATGTATATTGTGATTCTTGCGTTCGCAGTATCTCTTGCAATTCTTGTGTGTATCATGTGATCATAATGCACCTTCTTGTATCATTGGTGATTCTTATGTTCATAGTAATTCTTATACTTGTTAATAGTCGGGTTATTGGGAAACTAGGCCTCATTATATGGAATGATGTCATATATTTTCTATATATTCCTTTATAAATAGCTTCTAAGATTATATAAAAAATAACACTGAAATCTATAACATTCCTATACCATAGTTAAACACTTTATTCTGGAGGTTCCCGTGTATGTAGACATTATATTTTGAACCACGTTAAATATCATGTTACTTTTTATTTATTATGTTTTGTCTATGAGCTATTTGTGATAGATATTACATTTTTATTTATAACAAATTGGTATCAGAGTGTAACTTGTTGTAATTAAAGGTTAACAATGGTGCATACATCAATAAAATAGAAAATTGAAAGAGGATCTAACTTTGTGGTGTGGAAGATTAAGTTAATTTTTCTTTTGTACTTCAAGGTCTATTGAATAATGTGGAGAATAAGTTCCGGTAGAGATAAAAAATAGAGAAGAAAGATGATATTTATAAAAAAAGCTTTATATTGAATTTTAATAAGTATAAATCGCAACATTCTTTGCGAGACTAGCTGTGAGAAGAATAATTTTTGTGCATGTAAGAAGTTATGATAAGTTAACAAAAAAATAGTTGGGAATTTTTTATACTTAATGAGATGTGTGTATGATTTATGATTAAAACAATGTGTGTCCATGAAAAAAATCTTGATAATTTTAAGTCGGTCATCATGGATATGAAGAATATCTAGTATATAACATCATTTATGGTAAATACAAATTTTATCCGGAAGATGTCAAAAGGGGCTTGAAATCAAAAGAGTTAAGACAGTAACAGTCGGACAATCTTGATGACAAAACAAAGGTATTGTAACCAATAGAAGATCTAACAACAAGGCGAGTTCTTCAAATAAAAAGAATTTGAGGCGATCTAAGTAAACAACCAAGTATTCTAACTATTTTGAATGTGGTGACATGAGATATTTTCTAAAGGTAAAAGGTAATAAAGAAAATCAAAAGAAAAAAATGCGAACATAGTAGTAATGTCAATAATTTTGGTGAAAATGACAATAGTGGTACATGATATGTGTTATGTGAGTTTAGATTATGGGGAAAACTTTTGGGTAATCGATAATTGTGCTACATACAACATGTGTCAGTTCAAGCAGTCGTTTGATACTTACAACCCAATATATGGAACAATCTATATGAGGAACAATTATTTATTACTCATTGGGGGGGAGGATTAACAAAAGTTAGGATCATAATGATTGATAATGTTTTTGGAATCATAACTTATTGACATGTTTCTGGGTACAAGAGAAACCTGATATCTCTTGGGATGCTAGACTCTCAGGGTTATAAGTATCGTGAAAGTAATGATTTAATCAAGGTGACAAAGGGTTCGATGGTGTGTATGAAAGACACTTTACAAAAAACTTTTACATTCTCAAAATGAGTGTTTTGTGGGATATGTTATAGGAGTATCATCAGGGGTAACATCCAAGTTTGGAAGGATCAAAATCTGTTGTGGAATTTGAACCTCGGCCATATAATTAAAAATGATTAGGTGTTTAGAAAAAAGGTTTGTTAAAATAATATAAAGCAGATTCATTCAGATGTTGTAAACACTGTGTGTTTAGCAAGAAACCTAGAGTGAAATTCAAAAAATTGGTTGTTAGGCATACTGAAATGATAGTGGATTATATTCACTAAGACTTTTGGGCCCCAAATAGAACCCCATTAATGATTGAAGACATATACCACATGAGCATAATTGATAATTATTCAAGGATAGTGTGGGTTTATTTTATGAAAACCGAAGATGAGGCATATTTAACCTTTGTAAAATGGAAGACAGTGATCGATAAGCAGACAAAAAGACCAAGCATCTCTGAATAGATAATAGCTTAGAATTTTATAGTCGTGATTTCAAAGAGTTCTACTATGCTGAGGGAATAATGTGTTGTCGTACATGTTTTAGAACACAACAATAAAATGAGGTCATAGAAGTAATGAATAAAGTGCTTTATGATAATACACGACTAATGATCTTGCATTTCGACATAGAAAAATAATTTTGGGCCGAAGCTATTAATATGACGTGTTGCTTTATGAATCGATCTCCATCAATGACTATTGATTGTAGACTCATTTTGATATGTGGTGTGAATCTTCAAAAGATATGAAAAGTTGAAAGTGTTCGGTTGTCATGTGTACACTCGCGTGAGAGATGATGAACTTAATCCAAGGGAGAATAGGTGCATAATCTAGTATACTGCTCCTATGTCTTAATTTTTTCATCAGTAAGGACGTGAATTTTGATGAGTATGCGTTGTTAGACAATCCTAAATATATGGAGGAAATAGTCGAATCAGGATTAGTTGTGAGTAAACAAGTGGTACTTGAAGTGGAATTGGTTCATCAGTATGTTTAATTATAATGGTTTCAAGGTGGATCCATGATCATGAGGAGTTACGCCAACATTAAATGCTAGTGATGATGATGCACTTAAACCAAAACAACAACCATATAATATTTCACAAGGTAGAAAAAAAAAATACATTAGACCACCAAAAAGGTATACACACCTAGTTGCATATGATCTATCAGTTTCAGAAGAAGTTGAGATGTAAAACCTCAGTATCTATAAGGAATTATAGCGAGTTTAAAAGCAGGTGGGTGGATCAGTGCTACTAGAGAATATATTGAGTCTCTTCATAAGAATAAAAAATGAAAACTTGTTTGTTTTTTTAAAGAAAATAATGTAGTATGATACAAATAGGTTTTTAAGAAAAATAAAGGTAACCCATCGGTTGAGGTAGCTCGATTCAAGGCAAGAATGGTCTATAAGGGTTTTACTAAAATAGAATAAATCGAATTTATTAAACTGTTTTCTTTAGTGGTGAAACACAGTTTGATTCGTGTTTTGTTAGCCATAGTACTTTTGAAAGACTTAGAGCTTGAGAAGTTGGATGTGAAGATTGAGTTTCTACATGATGAATTAAAGAAACAAATATACACGAGACAACCATAATGATTTATCGAACCTAAAATAGAGGACAAGATTTTCATCTATGCAATGATACAAAATGAGTTTTACATTCTTTAGAGGAGTGTTGCTGTGGGTGATGATGCTGATAGTTCAAAATATTTCCTAGAAGGGTTATCGGACTAAACAATATTCGTAAGAGAGTATTTGGAGAGATAAACACGAAAAGTAGCTAGAGAAAGTGACACATGGAATAGTAAAGCAATTATTGAATAATGATTGACCCCTTCCTAAAAAATGGTGTTGCTTTATATAGTACACGTAATGGATCCATAATTTACATGTTTACCCTCTTCTCTAAACATTTCACCCCACTACTTTACTAATCTTAACCATAATTGTTATTATTACACAAAACACCATCAATATTACATATTTGTTGGGTTTCTTACACAATATTTTATTAAGCCAAATTAACCCTTTTATTTACCCCTTTTAGCTTATTCTTCCCCTTATCGGATCCAGTATTATCAAGGTCGAAAGGATAAAAATCGGTTGTGGCATTGATACCTTAGTCATATAAATGAAAGATAATTGATTTTTTTAAAGAAAAAATTGCTAAATAGGTATAAAGCGAAATCATTATGATTTTGAGAACATTGTATGCTTGATAAGCAAACTAAATTAAAATTAAGCAAGTCAGTTGTAGGAAAGACTAAAAGGACAGTGGATTACATTCACTCGAAATGAGGCGTGCAAACATCCTTTTGAGAATAATTGATGGTGTTCGGTTTTCATATATACGTTCACACGATAGATAGTAAACTTAAACCAATGATAAAAAGGTGCATATTTCTAGGATATGTTACCGAGGTGAAATAATACGGGTTATAGTGTACCGCTCTTAAGTCTTCAGGTTTTCTCATCAATAAGGACGTGACTTTTAATAAGTATGATTCGCTAGACAGTTAAAAGGATGTTGGGGACATGGTCAAACTATGATCGGCTGTGAGTAAAAAAGTGGAACTTGGAGTAGAATCAGGTCATAGTATATCCAATAATTCTAATGGTTTCGAGGTTAATATAGGATCATGAGGTGAATTGTCAACATCAAATGATAATGACGGTGATGTGCCTAAACCAAAATAACAGTCTTATAACATAGCATCAGACAACAAAATAAAAATAATTAGGCCATAAAAAAAATGCGAACCTAGTAGCTACATGAAAACTATAGTGAGTTGAGAAGCAATTCGACGGATCGGTGCTATGATGAAATAGTTTGAACCTTTTCATATTCATCATATATAAAAGCTTGCTGATTTGCTTGAAAGACAAAAGTTAGTGAAGTGCACATGACTATTCAGGAAATGAAAGATAATCCAGAGTTGACGCATCTCGATTCAAGATAAAACTGGTCGCTAATGATTTTACTTAATGAGAAGGAAACGACTTTAGTGAAATGTCTTCTTCGGTGATAAAACGCAGTGCGAATTAATTTTTATTAGCCATGCTTGATATCATTTTTTCGAGAATATGATTGAAGCACATATTCCTTATTTGTATATAAACGTGAACAAACTCATTTGTACGCTGGTCTGTTTTGGACCCAGAAATCCGCACAACTTTTATTTTTAATTTGCGTTTAAATTTTTTTTATATAATTAAAATATATTCTCAATTA
Organism: Limnanthes douglasii subsp. nivea; assembly: GCA_036936605.1. Classification (NCBI taxonomy): domain Eukaryota; kingdom Viridiplantae; phylum Streptophyta; class Magnoliopsida; order Brassicales; family Limnanthaceae; genus Limnanthes; species Limnanthes douglasii. The sequence goes on from JAUPFV010000002.1 coordinate 46,052,607, forward strand.
CCGTTTTTTTATGTTTAACCAATATAAAAATTCGAAATCTTACATAACATCCCACTCCAATTAAATTACAACATTTTTTATGACCTAAAAACTAAAATTTCAGTTAATCATATAGGTTTTATTCTAGCCGGTCCCATCCAGGTTAAGATTTGATAAATACGAAAAAAAATAAGAAATAAAGGCAAAGTAGTATCCTTAAAAAGGAGCCATCCGCGTTAGACCAGAATTGTAAGATTAAAAAACAACAAATTCAGGTTAGATCAGCATGATAAAATAGTAAGATTACACTAAGAGAGTAAAAAATAAAAGAGTGAAAATCGACTAAACTCATTTAATTAAATAAAGAACACGAACATGATGAGAAATTGCAAGGAGCTCCAAGAAATGCTCCAAGAAAATGGGTCTTCTTCTTCCCTAAGTCTTAGTTTCTTAACTCTTTTCTCTCTCATCTCTCTTCAGTAATTTCTTCTATTTGTCGTCCTCTCTCCATCATAGAGATATATGACAATGATATATTCGAAAAAGATGCTTTTCCTGTTCTTAACCCAAGAAACATAGCTCAGGATAACAATGAAGCTAGATTAAGGACCTTTGCTGATGTTATTGAAGAAAGCAAGACATAGCTGACTAAGGATCCGAAAATGGTGCCGGAAAGCGTTATCAGTAATATGGATCACATTTCAGTTTAGTTTTCAAAAGAAGTTAAAGATTATCTTAACCTTTCAGCAAGAACCACTGTCATTGGAAAATTATATCTTGGCTTGCCTAAAAAGAGTATCATGGAGCAGTTCATGTCGACTTTCAAGTTTTAACAAAGTTACAGTATATGCAAATGAGATTCTAGGAACTTAATTATGGAGTTCGACTTAAGGGATGATGCTATAAAGGTCTGGGCTAAGGGTGTTTGGAAAGTTGGAAATTCGACGATGCGGGTTGTTCGATGGCAGCCTGATTTTGACGTTAAGTATGAGTCCTCTGTCTCTTTGGTTTGGGTGAAACTGGGAATGGTTCCTGAATTTCTCTACAACAAGAAAATACTTACTGAAGTCATGGCTACTTTGAGACTCTTTACAAGATTGGATTTGCTGGAAAAAAAATAGAAGTTTGAATAATACAGTGTTTGGTCTGGTTGAAATGGATGTTTCTGCAAAAATACATAACAGGATATGGGTTGGGTTTGGTATAAATGATGGTTGCTGGCTTCCTATCTCTTATAAGAATTTTCCTAGTTATTGTTCATCATGTTATCACCTTGGTCATAAAGTGGAGTACTGCTTAAAGAATAATTTTTTTTAAAGAAAACAGAAATGCTAATATAGGAAAATAGTTGATTAATAATATTATTGTTTTTCCTGCAAAAGATTTGGAGAATGTGAAGCAATACAAGAACAGTGAAGAAAGTTACAATGGAAAGCCTAATTACAATAAAGTTTATGTTTCTAAAGTTAAATCTATGGTGATTGAAAAGATCTGTGAGCCTTCAAAATTATCTTCAAACTTGAACACTGGTAAAGATGATTCGATCTCAAACAAATCTTCCCAAAATCCTGTGGATGTTAACCTGGTTCAAGATTACCAACAAGATTCTGTTAATTAAAGAATCTTAAGAATACCAGGATTTCCCAAGATTTCATCAATCAGGAAGATACTTCTCGTAAAGCAGATAACATTGGAAGTGAATGCACGTCTCCTTCTAACCAGGGCTTCAGCAATATCCTGAAAAAGAAGCTTAAAACTGTAAGTAAAAGACCAACAAAAAGAGCTCTTAAATCTCTGAACATTACAGGGATAAAAAAAGGTACAAATCAACATCTGATCATGATTAATATTCTTAATTGGAATGTTCGAGGCATTAATAACATTTCTACTATTAGTAGGCTGAAAGAGATTATCCTAAATAAACATGTTAAGATTCTTGCTGTCCAAGAGCCTATGGCCTATCTGTCTGTTATTAGTGATGTTGCTATTAAATTAGGGTTTCCAAATTATGCAGCTAATTGCTCTAATAAGATTTGGGTTTTTTGGATTAAGGATATTAACATGGATATTATAACTAATTATGATCAATGTCTTAACTTTGAGGTTAACTATTCTAATACTAGTGGTCATTTTAATTTATTGTTAACTGCTGTATATGCTAAGTGTAACAGACATTTAAGGGGTGAGTTATGGACTGAGCTTATCAATATCTCTACTGAAAATAGAGCTTGGATTGTCATGGGAGACTTTAATGTGGTTGCTGCTGAAGATGAGAAAATGGGTGCATTTCTACTTGCCATAATAACATTCAAGATTTTATTAATACTATTAATGAGTGTGATCTTGAAGATGTTGGTATGGTTGGTTATAAGTTCACGTGGAACAAAAGCTTAAAGTGGAAAAGACTAGACCGTGTGATGATAAACAACAGCTGGTCTAATCTCTTCAACTATTCTCAGGTTATTAATATGGTCATAACTTGCTCTGACCATGCTCCTCTTTTTATTTCTGCTTCTCCTATAAACAATAAGTTTGCTAATAAAAAAAACAGTTTTAAGTTTTTAAATGTTTGGACTCATGATGATTATTTCTAGAAAGTTGTTAAGGATAATTGGGATCAAAACATTTCTGCCCATCCTAATGAACTATTCTGGCTTAAAATAAGGAGATTAAAATGATGTTTGAAATCTTGGAACATAAATTGTTTTAGCAATATTTTTACTAAAGTAAAAGATGCTGAAGAGAATGTTAATAAGTTGACCATCACCCATCACAATGAAAATAGCTTATCTTCTAATGCTAATCTTAATAAAGCTATTGCTCTGCATCTTAAGGCTCTAAGATGCGAAGAAGTTTTTTGGAGATATAAATGCTATAATGCCTGACTTAAGGAAGATGATGATAATACTAAATTATATCATGCTTATGTTAATAAGAAGCGTAGGCGCAACATTATTCATGGCATAAAACATAATGATGTTTGGTTATATGATGATGCAAAAATTGGCGAATCTGCTGTCTGTTACTTTAAATCTTACCTTTCTAGTGATTCTTTACATAGAAATGATATTGAAGATGTTCCTTTGACTGATCCTATCTTCAACTACATCCCTAAGCTGGTATCCAACAAGGATAATGCTTCCCTGATGATGCCTGCAAGTGAGCAAGAGATTCATAATGTTATTAATAGTAAGAAAGCAGACAGTGTTGCTGGTTTAGATGGATATAACATCTTATTCTATAAATCTTGTTGGGAGATTATTAAAATTGACCTTTGCACTTCCTTAAATGCTTTTTTGCAGGGTGAAAGAATGCCTACTGGTATGTTCGCGACTGAGATCAGTTTGATTCCTAAAACTGTTAATCCTATTGGCTGGTCAAATTTCAGACCTATTAGTCTTTGTATTATGCTCAATCATATCTTTGCTAGACTAATCAATACTAGACTGTCTGCTATTCTTCCTAATATCATCTATGAGTTTCAAGCTGCTTTTACTAGGAACATATCTATTCATGATAGTATTATTGTTGCTAAAGAGCTATCCTTCGACATTGATAAAAAACCTAAAAGAGGAAATATTATGATTAAGTTGGACATGTCAAAAGCTTTTGACATAATGTCCTTTAACTTTAATTTAAATGTTCTTACTCATTTTGGTTTTTCTAATAAGTTCACTAGTCTTATCTCTAAGATGATTTCTCAGGTTAACCTTTCTATCTTTATTAATAGAAGCAACTATGGTTATTTCAAAACTGCTAGAGGTTTGAGACAGGGTGATCCCCTGTCTCCTAGCCTTTTCATTATTAGTGAAGAGGTTTTGATTCGTGGTTTATATAACACGTTTATGCTTAATAAGTCTAAGCATTATGCTTCTAGAACTAAAATTTTGGTGCCTTGCACAGCATTTGCTGATGACATTATTATATATACTAACAGTCAGACTAATTCTATTAACCTTTATAGTTACTTTCTAAACAACTATCAGCAGGCTTCTGGTCAGATTATTAATAAAGATAAGACAGTGATTATTACCTCTGGAAGGATGAAGCTGTGTAGAATCCAGGCTCTTGAAACCAGCACTGGTTTCAACATTATCAATCTGCCATCCAGTTACCTGGGCATCAACTTGCACAGAATAAAAAAGATAAGAATTGCTTTCCTTTACTTGATAAGATAAATGTTAAAATTATTGAATGGGATTCAAAGTATTTAGCTTTTGGGGGAAGACTGTCTTTAATTAAGAATATTCTTATGCCTATTACTTGTTATTAGATGCAAAATTCTGTTTTACCATGTGTTGTAAATAGACTTGAGAATAATTTTAACAGGTTTCTTCGGAGATCTAAGTTCAATGAAAGAAGGATGCATTGGGCTTCGTGGGATAAGCTCTGTTTTCCTTTTGAAGAAGGTGGATTAAATATCAGAAACCTTACTGATATTCAGTCAACTTTCTCTCAAAATCTTTGGCTTATCTATAGAAGGAATAAGAGACTCTGGAGTGGAATCATGAATGATATCTACAACAGAGATTCTCATCCTTTAAGGGTTAGTAAAAATATAAAAGGTTCACTTACTTGGAAATGCCTTACTGGTATTAAGTTTGTTGCAGAGGAAAACATCAGGTGGAGGCTTGGCTGCGGTGACATGTATTTCTGGACTAAGAATTGGCATCATTGGCCTCCTATAGTTGACTTTAAGCATGACACTAATTGCTGGTATCTTGAGGCCAAGGTGAAGTCCTTCTGGTAAGATGGTTCCTGGGATGAGGTGACATTATCAAATGATGTACCTGCAGAAAGAATAAATCAGATAAGAAACTTCAAAGTTGACTATTCTATAAATGATGTTATGTTATGGGAGTTGTCTCCTAATGATGATTTTAATATGAAAGCCACTTGGAACTCTATAAGGAAAACTAAATGTGCATCTAGTTTTTATAAAAAAAAAATATGGTCTCCTATTACCCTTAGCAAATATGCTTTTACTCTATGGAAAATTTGTAAATTTTTTTATCTCTGTTGATTCTATTTTACAGAAAAGGAATGTTCTTTTAGCTTCCAAATGTCAGTTTTGCCCTACTAGTGAAGATATAAACCATTTGTTTGTAAACTGTCATTTTTCCTTGGGTATTTGGAGTCATGTCAGCATGCTTTCTAACATAAAATAGAGAAATTTATGACTTAGAAGCATATTGTTTATATTTTTTTTTCTGGTTTTCTACTCTTAAAGTCCATATCACCCATGTTTTGCCAGCTTTAATATGTTGGGTGATATAGAAGTATATAAATGGTGTTAAATTCAAGAACACTAGTTTTAACATTCAGTCCAGTATTTCTTTTATAAATAAAATTATTCAAAGTCTTGATTCTCTAAAGTTTTGACCAGTTTGCATTGGACTAATGCCTTTGTTGCTGGTCAATCTTTAGGTTGTTGTTCTTCTGAATCTATGTGTAGCCAGAACAGAGTTACTTATCTGAATTAAAGGACTCCTGTTAATGGAAGAATCAAGCTAAATGTTGATGCTTCCTCCTCAGAAATGGGGAAGCCTGTGGTGCCATGATCTTTTTCGAGATAAGGATGGTACCATTATCTCTGGTTCCAGCAAACTCTTTGGTAAAATTACTCCTCTGGTTATTGAAACCAGAGCACTATTAGAGGGATTATTAACCTGTAACATCAATAACCGGGCCAATATTGACATTGAAACAGATAGTTTAATGTTGGTTAATATGATAAATAATGGAATCTATCTGTCTTACCATAAAATATCTCATCCCGATCTGCAGAAACCTTATTCTGCCTTCGATGTCGATCACTCACATTTCTCGGACTCATAATTGTGCAGTGGACTGGTTGGCTAAATGGACTATGAAATGCAAAGAGAAACTTTCGTTCTCTGATTTCAACGCCCCTAGTCCATTGTTGGCCATTGTTTTACTAGAAAACCTAGGCTTATGGTATGTTTCTAGTGACTCATTTTGGATGGAAATCTGTTTGGTAGTCGTTTTCTTTGCAAGAGTTTGGGAGTTTCGAGCTAATGGCGAGGAGATTTAGACTCTTGGATTTGGCGAATAAAAGGCGATTTGAAAATTGTACTCGAAGTGAATTAAGGTTTCGGGGAAGATTGGATTCAAAGCGCTTTAAGGTTTTCGTAGAAGATCTGTTATCCTAATTGACGTGCTATGATGGAATTAGGAAGAGATTTACCTCTTCCTGAGATTTTTCTGCTCAGTTGGAAGTTCTGAAGGCTAAGGAGAAGAGGGCTAGGGTTTGATGTTGGGGAAGAGTTGAGAGTAAAATACTCCATCAGACTTGATTTAGGGTTTAGTTTTCACTTATTGCCTTCTAGTCCCCATTTTTCTTCTAAGTTTTAATTAACTCTTGAAAGTTTGTAAATTTGCAATTTAAAGAACACGAATAAAATAAACTGAAAATAGAAGGACTTGAGTATCTCTAACGCTCCCACGTTGCAATACGTATCAGATCTATCGGGTGCAAAATAGACAAATAGATTGCAAAGCTCCCACGTTGGGATATTTAAAAACCGCACAACCACAAATTTATCTGTCGAGTATCTCTCTCTCCCTCTCTTTCCCCTTGGGCTTATCCACAAGCTTTGACTAGCCACCCGATTTCGGTTAACATAATCAAACAATAACCATACTTTTCCACGAAAATCTGATCAAATCCAGCGAGAAACACCAAGAAAATGTCGATCAACACCTAAATCTCCAACTTAAACAACTCAATAATCTCTTTTATTTTTCTGTTTCTCTCCCTCACTTCATACTTCACACTGCCACTGAAAATGGCACTTCCTCAGTTACTCCCTTCTCCATCTCCCTCGATAAACCCTACCGCTCGATTTTTCTCCAGAACATTATCGCCACCTCCGGTATTCCACCACCGCCGCCGGCGTAAGTTGGACTTGCTCCAGTGCTCGGCCTCTTCCTTTTCCGAGAGGCATCACAACACGAATCCTTCCAAATCAGACGATATAGTCGAGCTTCCTTTGTTTCCTCTACCTCTCGTTCTCTTTCCCGGCGCAATCCTCCCGCTCCAGATCTTCGAGTTCCGATACCGTATCATGATGCAGACGCTACTCCAGACGGATCTCCGATTCGGAGTCGTATACTCCGACGCCGTTACAGGTGCTGCTGATGTCGGTTGCGTCGGCGAAGTTGTCAAGCACGAGCGGCTCGTCGATGATCGGTTTTTCCTTATATGTAAAGGTCAAGAACGGTTTCGTATCAACAATGTTGTGCGTACCAAGCCTTACTTGGTGGCGGAGGTGACATGGCTTGAGGATCGGCCGTCGGGGGAGGAGAACGTAGAGGCGCTGGCCACCGAGGTGGAGGCTCTGATGAAGGAAGTGATTCGGTTGTCTAATCGATTGAATGGGAAGCCGGAGAAAGAAGTGCAGGATTTAAGAAGGAATCTATTTCCGACGCCGTTTTCGTTCTTCGTTGGTAGCACTTTCGAGGGAGCTCCGAGAGAGCAGCAGTCGCTTTTGGAGCTAGAGGAGACAGCGGCGAGGTTGAAGAGAGAGAAGGAAACGTTGAGGAATACACTAAATTACTTGAGTGCTGCAACTGCAGTTAAAGATGTGTTCCCTTCTTCCTAGCGTAATAGGTATATAGAATCCCACTATCTTCTTCTTGTTGTTCTTGATCTCTCAATTTTGAGTGATTTTGAATACGTGAGCGAAGTGCTTATAAAATTGTATATTTGGAAGTATAAATGCATGGTCTTTTACCTAGATTCAAATGTTTATATGTATGAAATAGTAAAAATGGTTTGCATTTGGTTGAAGACCTATAAGTTTTATGGAATAGTTATACTATTCTAGCAATCAGCAGGTAAACATTTACGGGAGAAGGGGCACATGCCCCTCCTTTCTATTGAGTTTGTCTGCATCAAAGGCTTATAAAACTTTAGTAGTTTGAGTATGATTTCATTGTCTTTAACATAGATTCCATAATTCAAATAATTAGATGTTTGAACTAATAGAAATTGTCCGGGCTCTGATGAAAATTTACAATTATTTCACGAATAGTTATACTCTACTAGCAATGAGCAGGTCAATATGTTGAGGAGAAGGGCACAGGCCCCTCTATCTATTGACACAAACATTGGTGTTCAATCATTACTGCTTTCAATACTGGGTTATTATATGTATTTAAGTCCTCTCTAGTATCAATTTTGGTATGCCTTTTAGACTTTATCTGCAGATAAAACATGTCTACCTCCTTTCGTATTAGCCAATTTGTATGACTTAGTTTGGAATGAGCAACAGGTTCAAGTTGCTGGCTCATAAGTCAAAAGGACCAGCCGAATATTGTTTTTGTACTAAAGTCAACTTCAACAACAAGAGTGACTCTGTCTGTATATTTGAATGGATCTTTTTGCCAGTCTTTAAATGCCCTCAATGTTCAGTATCACCTTTGAAATTTCACTTGCAATGCGTATAAGCTGCGGAATTTAAACGAAATTTATTGCCAGGTTTTATTTTTTTTGTGCGTTTTACTAGCACTGGAGTTTTGTAAGAGTGGCACTGTAAGTACACTGAGGGCATTGAAACAAAAGAGAGGGTTTATGGCTTGTAAATGGCATAATTGAAAGAGTATAACTGTATAACACATCATTGAGACAGGTCTTTTAAAATGTTGAAGCAACTGATTTTGATGAGGAATTCATGAACACAGCAAAAGGTGACAGTAAAAAATGTTGGACCAGCTCATTTGAATTTATCTCTAGAGGATTAGAAATAAAATCTTCTTTGCAGCATTGACTAGTCAGCATCCTTATTTTTTCATTAAAAGGGGACCACTTAATAGACATCAAAGCAATGCTTTGGAAATCAATCAGATTAAGTTTTTATATGAATCTTACTTGTTGAAAAGTAATCATGGAGGTTTCTAAAGCTTCCCACCAGATCACCCAAGGTAAATTAAGCTTTCTATCTCTCATTTTTATATGTTTAACTTTGTTCGGAACAAAAAATCTAGTTTCTTCTGCCTTTTAACTTTCTGCAACAGAAGTTTTAGGAGCCAATGCTGATGGTGCCATGATGGTTGATCAAACTTGAGAGTCCTTCAAAGTTCAAACTCTAACCCATACTCAAACGGTGGAACTGATGGAAATGGGTGGGGATTTGAGTTGCTTTTCTGGTCGTGTGCTAATTTTGTGTCAAACTTCTGCAGAATTTCTTTTATCTTCATAATGGCGGAAACAGGTGAGAATTTGTGTTGCCTTTCTGGCTGTGTGCTAATTTTGTGTCAAACTTTTGCAGAATTTATTTTATCTTCATCGTGGAAGTTTAGACTATTTTAAAATAATTATATAGTAGGACATAAATACAAGCTCCTCTACAAAATGCAGTGTTTCCAAGTCTTCCACTTCTCTTCTTTCCTTCCCGAAAACAAACATGTACCATTAGTACCAACATCTTAGGCGATAACAGACCAGCTGTATGTACTTTAAACCTTGGTTTACTTCTCTCTTCGTGTGCTTCAAGCTGCTCATACTAAATTATTCTCGTTAGGACAGTTGTACATTTGTTTCTTTAATCTAATTTCCGCAACCCAGTTAATCATTACATCAATATTTACCTCCGTCATCAAGCTAAAAATGTATAACTCTTGGATCAGACTGTTCGCGATGCTCGGCAAATTAGCAGGGGTGGGTGCGATCTATTGCTTCCTTTCTTTGTCAGCCGGATTAATAAGAAGAATATTATAGGCTACCAGGTGTACTATTTTCAGTAATGTTACTATATGTCTATTACTCTCTCTAACGCAGCTAAGGTAATACGGAAGAGGAACCGTGACAGTAGGCAGTCCCAACAAAAAGAGCATTCCGATGGTGTTTCGAGTTGCCAAATCGTTGTATAAATGGTTGCTTCTTGTATTTCCGCAGTGAATCTGTTCACAAGTCATGGGTACAAGTAAAAGGTGGGATGGAGGAGACTTATAGCAAAGGAAAAGCTCTCTACTTCTTAACATTTCTCCGTTTAGCTCTTACTTGGCAAATCAATTATGTAACATTGTTTGGGTTTGATCTTTCCTGTGTCTTTATGTTCTCTAACTTCGTTTATATGCTCTTCTGACCAATACTTTCCTTTTTTGAGTTAGTAATCTCTTGAGTTAATTGAATTTGGAGGAAGGTATTCGGGATCGCATAGGGAGTTCTGAGTTTTGCTTCTAACTACATCCTACACAACTCAAAAGAGAAGCACTATAATCAGCTAAGAGGAGTAAGTATCTTTTGGTGATCCTTGCGAAGGCTAGTGTGAAGGAAGGTCTTGTATGTTGCTTGGAATTCTTAATAGTGATATATTTTCTTGCGGAATAAAATTTACATATGTATAATTTACTTCCGAGTCTGTTATTATGTTGGTTTTCTTGGCTTCCTTAAAGAGTCTTTTAACTTTTTTGTTTTGATCCTTGGGGATTTCTCAATCAAAATGGCTTTTCAGGAACAAAAAGTAGGGAAAAAGCAAACGTTTGTTATAAAATAAGTGATTTAATTCTTTTTTTCCCTTCAAAATCAGCGATAATAGATAATTAGAATATTCGAGTTTTACAAAGGAATGTGCTGCCGGCCTTTAACCTGGAATAACGATATATTCGGCATTTCTTGATAATACAGGTAAATATATATTATATCCCCAAACTCTTCCTTTCCTCATTGATCTCAGTTATTTCTATACATGTGTATCTTATAATGTTGCATTGTATTTACCCTGATTTTAGTATCATAGATGTTCAGAATAGTTTGGTAGCATACCTGTAATTATTTTCTGGAATCCTTATGAAGGAAAAAGGATAAAAGAATATGGAAGAGAGAACTTTAGTTCTTACATTAACATGATTCAACAGCTCTGACGAAGTCTAAAATCCTTACTACTTGTGTGATTCTTAAGCTTTCAAACTACCTTGATACTGGAGAACCACAGAATGTGGAGGAAACATGATCACCTATAATGATGATAGCTCGATATATGAACTATTGCAAGTCAATTGTCGTCGTAGTTTGTACTATAATAGTATACTCCAGCAATAACGATTACTTTATATTGAGAATTGTAAGAACATCGGATAGACAAGATAGAGGTATAATACTAGCTATATGGGGATAAGCTGCCTTAAGGCCAATAGGAATATGCGTGCCCCCCATCCGGATGAGAGACTGTGTAACTAGTTTTCAGTAATATATTTGTTTCTTCTTAATAATTTAGAGTCTAAGCTACTCCGCTGGGGATTTTATATGGCAGATGATTATCAATAAGTTTTAAATGTTGATAGTGACAGACAAAAGATTTTTTGAGCTGTACGCAGCCTCGGAACTTCAGCGATATGAGCGAGCCACTTGCGTACTAAACTTCACTCTGATCTCTCTACATAATTTTTGCATCCTATTTCCAAAGTTTATACTAATAACTTTGAAGCTTTCATAAACAGAAGAAAAAAAACAAAATGGTAACTAAAAACAATGAAGGAATACATGGTATGGTGCCCCTTAAGGAAATGATTGCACAACTCTTTCTACAGGAGTGGTTTCTAAATTCTAACTGATTCAATGCCAAACTCTATGAGAGTGGTTTCGATGCAGTGTTTTAAAGAATGTAAACTGATTTTATACCAAACTCGTTCGGACAGGTTTCTAGGAAATCTCCGACATAGCATAAACTAATTTCTATCCCAAAATCGGTTAGTTGATTGGTTTTAAAAAATTCTGACACCCTGTTTGATTAGAAAGCAAGTCAAAGGATTAGGAATTCATGTGCACAGCTCATGAATGTGGCCTCAAGAAAAACAAGTCAAAGGACCGAGTTTTAGAATTTTGTAAAACCAAAGGAGTCAAATTTGAACTTAGAACCCCAAAATTAAGTAAAGACGACTTCAATATTGAATAGTGATCTTCTTATCTTGTTCTGAGAGGCTGACTTTGAAATTGGACTTGTCTTACGTGGAAAAGTAAGCTCCTACACGCTTTGAACCCTTACAAAAGGAAAAAAAACTTCAAAAGAAACCAAAATTAGTTCCTTCCGAAACTAATTGCTTTGGGAAACATACTTGTCCGAAAGAAAATATCATGGACGGAATTGAATCTTCACAAAAGGGAAACCAAGAAGAACTTCGGGTAAATATTACTAATGAAACAGCTCCGGCTGTTCAAAATCGAGAAGCCACCCTGAAGCTCAAGCGACGAAAATGGTGGAAAAAGGTTGTGATTTATATGGTCTTCTTGTTTATCGGCCAAACTAGTGCCAAACTGCTGCAGAATTTCTTTTATCTTCACAACGGAAGACGCGACGGTGATGAAAACAAACAATACAAGGGTACATGGATGCAAGCACTTCTACATAACGCAGGGTTTCCACTCTTAATCCTTCCGCTTCTCTTCTTCCGTTCGAAGAAAACCACGCTTGGTGATAGCAACATCTCAAACAGTAATAAAACTTCTCTATTCACTCTGTCCTTGCTCTATATCTTTCTTGGTGTTCTTCAAGCTGCTCAAACCAAGTTATACTCATTAGGACAGTTATACATCAGTTACGGTATTTTCATCCTGATTTGCGCAACCCAGTTGATTTTCACATCAATATTCACCTTCATCATCAACCTGAACAAATTTAACCGTTGGATGGTAATATCTATAATTCTCGTCACTTTTGCCGGTGCCGGAGCTGCTAGCTCTTCATTCGGAGGTCAGCCGGATGAAATTGAACTTCAGTACGAAACCGCCTCATGGTTCACATTCTTCGGTAATGTTGCTTTCGGTTTACTACTCTCTCTAATGCAACTAAGTTTCGAAAAAGTAACACCCGAACGGAACCATAATAAGAAGAGCTTTAGTATTTCAATGGTGTTAGAGATGCAAATCGTTGTATCACTCGTGGCTTCGTGTATTTGTTTAGTGGGTCTTTTTACGAGTAGCGAATACAAGGAACTGGAAGGTGAGATGATGGCGTTTAACGAAGGGAGAGCCGCTTATATCTTAACGTTTTCGGGGTTAGCTATAAGTTGGCAAGTTTGCTATGTTGGGTTATTCGGTTTGGTGTATTTAGTGTCTTGTATGTTCTCGAACGTAGTTTATGTTGTTGCTTGGCCGGTTATTTCGATTCTTGTTGTGTTGATTTTTCGGTTTATGGATGATGAGGTTGATTGGATGAAGGGAGGTGGACTCGGTTTGGCTGTGTTGGGTTTGAGTTCTTATCTGTATGGTTTGCATAAGTCCAAAGAGAATCGCTGGAGTCGAACAAGAGCAGGGTTTAGAGAATGTTGGTGGTTAGCCAAAATTCCGATTGCTTTCTGTTGTCACCGTCGTTGACGACGGAAACAGGAGAGATGTGTTTGGTTGTTGTAAATTAGAAAAGGTTAACTTCACGTCTTTTTTATGTTCTCTTTTACGTTAAGAAATAAAGTAGGATGGCCTATGTAGGGATTGGAGCAGGTATTGTTAAAGTCGTAATTCATTTGTTTTTATTTTTTCAAGCTTGTCTATTTGTATATTCGTTGGGTATTTTCGGCTAAAAAAGACAGTTTTTTCTTCATGTTTACCGTTTGTATTAATTTAGTCCTTTTCGTTCACTTATGCATAAAACTAATCCTATTAGTTTTAATAATTTGCAAATATAGTTTTTCCGCACATGTGAAGCGTGGGAGATTGACACGTGTAAAATCAAGTTTTGTTGTAAGATTGGTCTCCCAAATTTTTAGTCAAAAATATCCATGCCTATGTCAGGTAGGATGTCAACTCAGATTTATGATTTACCTTTAAAAAGTTATCATTTACCATTTCAAGTTACCATTTACCCACTAGGGTAAACGGGTCGGGGTTTGGGTTAGACTACATTGGGTTTTCGGGTTGCGTTATATTGTTGTGGGCTGGTTATATTAGATTGGGTTTTGGGTTGGGTTAGTTTAAATTAGGTTCGACCCGGTCCGTTTATAATTATGGTAGGTAAATGGTAACTTGAAATGGTAAATGGTAATTTTTTAAAGGTAAATCATAAATCTGAGTTGGCATCGTACTTGGCATGGGCAGGGGTATTTTTAGCCAAAAATTTGGGAAACCAATCTTGCAACAAAACTTGATAACATGTGTCAATCTCTCATGCTTCACATGTGTGGGGGGACTATATTTGCAAATTTTTAAAACGAAGGTGATAGATTTATGCAGAAGTGAACGAAATGGACTATGTTGATACAAGTGGTAAACATGGAGGACTAACCGTGTTTTTTAACCTATATTTTCACATCTATCTCTGTGTTTTGATATACATCGCGAAATTGTTGGCGATATTTATTTATTTATGGAAATATTTTGATAAAATATTATGTAATAATTTTCTTTAAAAAAGAGAGTATATATTTATAAAATAATAATAAGGTTAAGTATAATTTAAAAACCAATACTATTATCTATTTGAGACCTATATTTTCATCTCCATGAGAAATACTTATTTCATTCACATATTTACTATTTAAGATCCGCTAATATCCTAAATACCCTTACTCAATTATATAAAAGCTTTTAGGACTCATATTTCACATTTTTCCTAATTTTTTTCTCTCTCTTCGTGAATTGGAAAAATACCTAACAGTATTATAGGTGATTCTTCAATTTTACACTCGATTTCTTGTTTTTCTTTTGTTTTCGTATAATTTTGATAGTGTTTTTACTTGATTTTGAAGTTTGATTTGGGATATCTGTTTAACTAAGTCGATTTGTTTGTTTGGTAACTCGAATTTTGATTTCGAAATATTAGGGTACTCGAGATCTGTTTTCTTTATTATTTTTTGTATTCATCTGGTATTAAGTTGCTAATGTAGTTTATTTGTTGTATTCCAATTAGGTTTCCGTCGATTTTTGGTCTACTTTTGTGTTTGTGAAATTTTTGTTCGATTAAAACAGTTCTGGGTTTAAAATGAATGAGATGCGAAACGTTTTTGTTATGTACGTACTGACAGTTTCAAAACGTATTGATCTTCTGTAATGTAGATGCAAAACATGTTCTTGATAGATGCGAAACGTTAGTATTCTTTTGTATAGATAGATGCGAAACGCTATTATTCTTTTGTACTGATAGGTAACTCGAGATCTATAAAATATAACTTTGTAAAAGAAAATTCAAAACATATCATGAGTGGTACTAGTGTTTTCGTCTTAAAATAACAAAACTAATGGTATTTTTGGATTTTTTTCCTAGTTACGGTTTAAAAAATACAGACTTTCATAAATTTATATTTTAAAAGTGTGTCGAAGAAGATGCGAAACCTTCTTTTTTGCTAGATGAGAAACTTCTTTGTTTTTCTAGATGTGAAACTTTCTTTGTGTTGCTAGATGAGAAAGCTTTTTTTTGCTAGATGAGAAACCTTCTTTGTTTTGCTAGATGAGAAACCTTCTTTGTTTTGCTAGATGCAAAACCTTTTTTGTTTTTTTGATGCGAAACCAGTTTAAATTTTGTATTGTTAGATGTGAATTCAGGTCCACTATGATAAATTCTAGATGCTAAACCAAGCAACTAGATACGAAACTAGCCCACTAGATGCGAAACCATATATTGAGAAACATGTGTAATTTCTTTTAGAGAAATGTAAATCATATCATGAGTGATACTTGATATGGAAGTAGAATTTAAGAACTAAAATATAAATAATATAAGTTTAGTTGAACAATTATGACTATGTAATTCTATTGAGGACTAAAGGTAATTTATCCTCTCTTATGTAACCGTTTTCAGTTTGAAGCTGAGCCTTAACGCCTCTATATAAAAGGCAAGGCTAAACTAATAAAGGGGTTGAACACTTTTTTTATCTAACTTGATTGTGCTCTGACTTTCTCTCTCTAAACTTTCTATCTCTCTAGAACTCACATATTACTTTTTCCTAAGACAACATTCTTAAGAATTGAACTCACCAAATTGGCGACTCCACTGGGGACGATTAAGAATCAGTGACTTTCCTGTTTGAATTTTAATACAATCTTCTTGTTTTTTCGTTTGAATTCCATATAATAAATCCCGAAAATAATCTGTCACTTCAAACAACGATGGAAACATTAAAAGATGATTTGTAAATAAATGAAAATAGGCTGGATAGATCAACTCCGATCCAAACTCAATCAGACATTGAGATGTGCATGAATAAACTTTTAGACAAAATAAATTTGACTAACGAAGAATATGAACAAAGA
Source organism: Limnanthes douglasii subsp. nivea (assembly GCA_036936605.1). Classification (NCBI taxonomy): domain Eukaryota; kingdom Viridiplantae; phylum Streptophyta; class Magnoliopsida; order Brassicales; family Limnanthaceae; genus Limnanthes; species Limnanthes douglasii. The sequence goes on from JAUPFV010000002.1 coordinate 46,068,790, forward strand.
GAACAAGAAAAATGATATGGGAGATCAATATGATCGATCTTGTGCTGGTAGGCATGCTATTCCTCTCGCAAAGGGAATAAGAGTTAGAGAGATTTGTAAAGAAATGAAAAATGATATGGGAGATCAATATGATCGATCTTGTGCTGGTAGGCATGCTGTAACCTCTAGTGCTGAAGAGGTAGAAAGCTCTGCTTCAGGCTTTAAGAGATATAAGAGTTCTTTTAAATATGAACTGGAAATAGGACAATCGAGGAAGCATAAAAAGGAACACAATAAAAAATGGACAACATTCCTCGTTCTACATGGTGTGAATGGAACACCTCGAATCAGTATGCTGAGACTGATCAAAATTTGTACGCAGTAATGAGAACTGATGATCAGTTTGTAGAAGGTGTCGACTGGAGGAAATATCCTTTGACAAGTGAGATTCGATCTATAACACTTCCGAAGTGTTTTGACATTTCTAAAATGGAAATGTTCGACGAGATGTAAGATCTCATTGACCACATCGAACAATTTAAGAACTACATGATAAATTTTGAAGATAATGACCAGCTGGTGTGTCGTGCATTTTCCCAGACTTTTAAAAGAACGGTTTTAAAGTGGTATAACTGGATTCCGAGGGGATCCATCTCAAATTTCATGGATTTTTACACTGCTTTTCGAAGGCAGTTTGTGGGGAGTAAGGAAATGAGAGCGAATGGGGATACAATTATCCAGTGCAAGTAGGCACCTGAAGAGAAATTGAAGGATTATACAAAAAATTTCGTTTTGACTAAAGCAAGTTTGGAAAATTGCGAAGAAAACGTGGCGATGGCAGCTTTTCGCCAAGGTCTATTGCCAGGAGATCTGGCTAATGGAACTAAAAATAGGAGAGCTCTAACTTTTGGAGCATTGATGGCTCAAGTAGAGTATCAGATTAAGGTTGAGGAGTCAACCAGGGTCCGAGGAGGACCCGTTAGTACTCCAAAGAATTTGAGCCAGGTAGCCAATAACCAAGGCCAACCCTCGAATGGTAATCAACAGACGCGTCAGAAGAACAATAACTTGCCACCTCAAACTGGTGGATATTCAAATCATGCTACATCCAATAACTATAACAGGACAATGCCAAATCAATGGGTTAGGCCATAACATTATGTTGATATGACAGAGAATGTGGCTGTAATATTTGATAAGAACAAAAGCTTCGTAAATTTTAGGAAGCCAACTCCAATAAGTAGGCCAAGGGAGGAACGCAATAATAAATACTATAGGTATCATGAAGACATCAGATATGATACCAATGATTGCATTGCGTTGAAAAAAGAGGTTCAGATCTTAATCTCAAATGCGAAGGCCTTGACTTATGTTAAGTCACAAGGGAGCGGTTCGAAAAATGAAGCGTCAACTTTGAAGGCTAATCCAGCTGCGGCAGTTGAGAATTTGATGATTTTAGATTCGAAAGCTGAAGAATTTGATGTTTTTTCGGAATATGTGGAGAAAGATCAGAACAAGTTGATTTTGATGGCAGTTGAAGAGCCAATAAAAAAGAGGTGTGTGCGAGATTTATGCAAATGTTTTGAGTCGTTAGCCATTTTTGGAGGCGATTCAATGACCGAAAACTCTGATAGTTAAAGGAAGAGGCATGTTGTCAATTTGACAACTCAAATTGAAGGGAAAATATCCACACATTTGTATGGAAAAAGGCCATTCCTTTCATCCTATTCGATGAGGATGATCTGCGGGGAACAACAGGGCCGCATGAAGACGCAGTGGTTATCAGTGCATAGGTGGATGGCATCGAAATTCGACGTGTGCTTATTGACATTGGCAGTTCTGCTAATGTCCTTTTAAAATCAAATTATGATAGAATGACAAATCCAACTCGAATTTCCCAATCATAACAAACAATTATAGGCTTTACAAGCGTAACAACTCGCGTGATTGGGGAATTCGAGGGAGAAGTAAGTTTGGGAAAATGACCGTTCAAGAAGAAGGTCCAGGTGCTTTTTGTGGTGGTGGACTGCCCCACAAGCTACAACGCTATTTTTGGAAGGTCATGGCTTTCTAAAATGTTTGGGGTTGTGTCAACAATTCACCAATGTTTCAAGTATGTGGTAGGGGATCGAGTTAGGGTCGTTCGAGGTGACCAGAAATTAGCTAGAGAATATTATTCTATTGCGCTTCGAATTCGAGGAGCTAACAGTGGAGATTTAATGCATGAATAACAGTTAAAGGGGTTAACCTCGGATGTTGAAGAAAGAGTTGACGATCCGAGGGAAAGCCCAGGGTATTTAACAGTAAGTGAAGAAATTGAAGAGTTTACTTTTTCTCAAGGAAGAGTGATTCAGATTGGAACCTTACTAACCCCACTTTTACGTCAACAACTGAAATTTTTATCTTTTAACTTAGACGTTTCTGCTTGGAAAATGGAGGATGTAACAGGAGTACCAATCGAGGTTGATGAGTCCGAATTCAGCATGCTCCCCGGACACGGACAGATCGGTCCAAGGCCTCCGGACCGGACAGATCACTTGAACCGGACATATCACTTTGAACACTATGACCATGTGACTGTTCGAATTATGACAAAAGTACTAAAAAACCTAAACACTTCTTGACTAAGCTACTTGCTCACCTACTTAGAGCTCATGGGTATTTGAACATGACTCGGGTCCATTAAACATGACCCGAAAGCCCATAAGGGCCCAAACACCAGGGTATAAATACCCAACCACCTGCATTAACTATTGGTAATGAAAATTAACTGCTACCAAGCTGCTTAATTATCTCTCTATTATCTAAACACTTAAACACCCACACACCACCATAAAACACCAACTGAAATTACCAGCCTACCCTCAGGCGATTATTATCCATACCAAATTGGCAACCACAGTAGGAGGAGAAGGTGCTTGAATCAAGCATTCAAAACCAGCTAAGAAAATCTATCTGAATGAATCCGGACAATCCAGAGCTTCCACCAGCTTTGCTCGAAGTGGTGGAAGAGAACGATGAATACACTGTCGAAGAGCGTGATAGGCTAAAGTGTGAAATAGAAGCTCCGAGGGCAGAGAAGGCCAAGATGGGCGTGAAAGAAAAATCCAAAGCATCGGTTGCTCATCACACCGATAACCCCAGAGAGCATGAGTCTTCGAAGACTCATGTGAGCACCAAAAAGACTCATACCAGTTCTAAAAAGTCTCACAGGTCCAAGCCTGTGGAGAGTTCTGACTCAAGCTCAGAATCTTCTGATAGCTCTTCGGACAGTGATGGAGTTGAAAAATCCTTGTCCTTTAGCAGCGATGAGGGTCGAACCAGAAAAAAGCAAAAGAAAATTAAAAAATATTCAAGAAAAAGAGATAGACATGGAAGAATGAAGAAGCATATTGGCAAGGGGTCATCTCATAACCGGAGGCATGTGGACAAGATGCTGATGGATCCCTTTGCCTTCCACGATGAACCAGGTATCTTTGCAACTTCCAATGAGGATACTGTGTTCAGTCGTGGAAGGAATTGGAGGCAATCTCCATTGTCTTCTAAAATTCTGTCTGTAAACCTCCCCAAGAGGTTTGACAGCACCAAAATAGAGAAGTACGATGGCAGTACTGATCCGGACAACCATCTGGAGTAGTTTAAAAACTTCATGATGAACTTTGACAATGATGATAAACTACTTTGTAGGGCATTCTCCCAATCCTTTACGGGGAGTGCTCTGAAATGGTACAACAGCCTACCTCAGGGTTGTATTAAAGATTTCGATACGTTTTGGGTGGCCTTTCGAAGGCAGTTCATAGGGACTAAGGAGCTGAAGGGAAATGGAGACACAATAATCCATTGTGCCCAGGAACCAAATGAATCCTTGAAAGAATATATAAGTCTTTTTGTGAACACCAAGAATGGGTTGGCTGATTGCTTCGAACATGTGGCAATAGCATCCCTAAGGCAGGGTTTGAACCCAGGCAATCTAGCTGATTCAGTGACCAGAAAGAAGGCCATGACATGGGGAGGGTTGCTGAATCAGGTTGGCAAACAAATAAACGTCGATGAAACAAAGAAAACCATGGTGCACAGGCAGGTGAGGTCTACCCCGGTGACACCAAATCCCAATCAGAATCAGTCCGGGAATAAAGCAAGAGAAACCGGACAGGGGCATGGTAGGGCAAAAGCTCAGTCTCAGCCAGCTGCTCCTGCTCAAAGTCAATAATCCAGAAACAAGAGAGGGCCATGGGTCAAACCGGAGTGGTTCGCAGAATTGAAAGAAAGCGTGGCCACTATCTTTGACAAAACAAAGGATGAGGTGCACTACCGGAGACCGGCAACGCTGCAGTCTCCCAGAGAGCATCGCAACAACTCTTTTTGCCAATATCACAATGATATTGGTCATACCACTGATGACTGCATAGCATTGAAACAAGAGGTACAGAACGTGATTGAAAGGGGAAAGCTGGGGGCCTATGTGAAAAGAAGAGGGGGTAATAGGCCTGATAACACTCACCGGGTTGGTCCAAGTAATGCTGCTCCGGAGGGAGCCATGGTTATAGTTGAAAGGTTTGACGTGGAATCTGAGTACTTGGATCCCGATCCAACTCGGAAAAGAGTGGGTACTATAGAGGAATGTTCTAGGTCGGTCTCCGGGCTCATTAAGTTTTCCGAGTCGCTTACAATTTTCGGAGGGGACACTATGACAGCTCCTACTGCTTCTTCGAGGAAGAGGCATGTTCATACTTTGGCCTCCCAGCTAGAAGGAGGTTTCCCTTCATTGTGTTTGATGAAGATGATTTAAGAAACATTGCTGGGCCTCATGAGGATGCTGTTGTCATATGAGCATCTATAGGGGGCAATGACGTACGACGCATCTTGGTGGATACTGGAAGATCAACCAATATCCTTTTCCTAACCACTTACAAGAAAATGAAAAATCCAGCTGTAATTCAGAATTCGGACAGGTCAATCGTGGGCTTCACAGGCAGCTCAGCAGATGTGATCGGGGAGTTCGAAGAAGAGGTGTTATTGGGCAAGGGCCGTTTCAAGAAAATGGTCAGAATACTCTTTATTGTGGTAGATTGTCCCACTTGCTATAATGCTATTCTAGGGAGGTCTTGGCTCTCTAGGATGCATGCAGTGGCTTCAACAGTCCACCAATGCTTGAAGTATGTTGTTGAGGGACAGGTTGGAGTTGTCTGGAGCAGCCAAAAGATTGCAAGAGAATGTTATGCCACTGCCTTGGCTCCTCGAACGCTGGGGGCAGTCCGTATTGATGAACAATAGCAGTTTGAGGGACTTTATAGGGGTGAGGGTGAAATTGATGACCCCAGAGAGACCCTCGGAGTGTTGATACCAGTTGAAGAGGTAGAAACGCACTGGTTGGAAGATGGAAAAATTGTCAAGATAGGGTCTAAAATGCCACCTATGTTGAAGAATGAAATGTTGAAGTTTTTAAAGAACCATCATCACGTTTTTGCTTGGTGCAATGCTGATGTTACTCGAGTTCCATTAGATGTGATTTCACACCACCTATCCGTTCGGAGAGATGTAGCTCCAGTGGTTCAAAAAAGAAGAGCTTTTTCCAAAGAAAAGGCTGATGTCATTGTGCAAGAGGTTGACAGGCTCACAAAGATGGGGCACATCAAGGAGTCTCAATACCCTTTGTGGACTGCCAATCCTGTCTTGGTGAAAAAGAAGAATGGCAAGTGGCGCATGTGCATTGACTTCACATACCTCAATAGAGCTTGCCCAAAAGACTTGTATCCGGTTCCCCGGATTGATCAGTTAGTAGACTCTACCTCTGGGAACAAGCTGCTTTCCTTTATGGATGCTTTCTCCGGATACAATCAGATTCAAGTAGATCCAAAGGATCAAGAGCATACCACATTTGTCACTGACAGAGGTCTTCATTGCTACAAATTAATGCCATTTGGTTTGAAAAATGTTGGGCTACTTATCAGAGGTTGGTCAACAAGGCGTTTGCTGATCAAATTGGAAGAAATATGGAAGTATACATTGACGATATGATGGTGAAGAGTGTGGATGAGCAGTTGCACTTGTCCGATCTCCAAGAAACTTTTGCCAACTTGGTTAAAGTAAATTTGAAGTTAAACCCTGAAAAGTGTGTGTTCGGAGTGCAGTCTGGGAAGTTTCTGGGCTATATCATAAGTGAGCATGGAATACAACCTGATCCGGACCAGCTCAATGCTCTATTTCAAATGGAGCCTCCTCGAAACATCAAAGAAGTACAACGGTTAACGGGGAGATTAGCTGCCTTAAACAGATTTATCTCAAGGTCTTCAGACAGGTGTGCTCCTTTCTTTCAAACTTTGAAAGGTGCAAAGGGCTTTGATTGGACCCCGCAGTGTGATGAGGCTTTCAATGAGATCAAGAAACACTTGTCCTCCCCCAAAACTTTGTTCAAGCCAGTCGATGGGGAGACTCTCTTTGTATATTTGGCGGTTTCAAGTTGTGCCATCAGTGCTGTGCTGGTAAGAGAGGTTGGTGGACATCCCCATCCAGTATACTACATCAGCAAAAGCTTGATAGATGCAGAGAAGCGTTACTTGAAAGTCGAAAAGTTAGCATTGGCCTTAGTGATAGCAGCCAGGAAGATGAGGCCTTATTTCCAGGCTCATCCCATCATCGTCCAGACTTCTTATCCATTGAAGAATGTTCTTCAAAAAACGGACATTTCGAGCAGAATGACTAAGTGGTCAGTAGAGTTGGGGGACTTCGACATAGACTTTGCTCCCCGAACAGCAGTCAAAGCCCAAGCTGTGGCTGATTTTCTGGTCGAGTTCCACTCCGACAGGGATTCGGAGCAAGCTACTGATATAAAAGATAAAAAAGTATGGGTCATCCGAACATATGGTGGATCTAGCACTATGGGATGTGGTGCAGGAGTATGTTTAACTTCCCCGTATGGAGATAAGATGTACCAGGCTATTTGTTTTGCTTTCAGGGCATCTAATAACGAGTCGGAATACGAAGCAGCTATAGCTGGGTTAAAGTTAGCCCACATTTGTGGGGCCAAGAAGGTCAAGCTGTTAAGCGACTCCCAACTACTTATCCACCATGCCCAAGGCCAATCTGAGGCTAAGAAGGAGCAACTTGTGAAATATTTACTCCTCCTAAAAAATGAAGCGCTTAAGTTTAAAAGTGTTGTCTATGAACACATTCCCCGGGCAGAAAATGAGCTAGCAGACTCACTGGAAACCATAGCATATACGGAGTCATATCCATGGATCCATGTGCTTGAAAGCCCCTCCATTCAACTTTGTAAGGGTAGAGAAGAAGAGATTTTTGAAATACAAGCAAAACAACCTCAAGACTGGAGATTTCCTCTCATGTAGTATCTCTCCGATGGTGTTGTGCCTCCGGATAAGTCACAAGCCAGAACATTGAAACACAAGGCTCGTGGTTTCATCATATTAAGAGAAGTGTTATACAAGAAGTCTTACAGTAAACCTCTCCTGCGCTGTTTGGGGGATGAAGAATCACAAATGGTCCTCTCCGAATTGCACGATGGTGAGGGGTCAGCCCATTGTGGGTTTAGAGCTTTGAGAAGAAGAGTTTTACTCTCCGGTTATTATTGGCCATCAATCATGAAAGATGCTAAGGAGTTAGTAAAAAGGTGTGACCCATGCCAGAGGTACAGCAATGAAATTCATGTACCAGCCATTCCTTTAGAATCAATTTCCGAGCCTATTCCTTTTGCTCGATGGGGATTGGACTTGGTGGGGCCTCTCCCTATGGCGTCCGGAGGGCGCAAAACTATAATTGTGGCCATTGACTACTTCTCGAAGTGGATAGAAGCAGCCCCTCTAGCAGGGACAACATCAAAAGCTGTTATAAAATTCATTCTATCCAGCATATGTTGCAGATTTGGTGTCCCACAGAAAATAACAACAGACAACGGGCCACAGTTCGACAATAGAGAAATAGAGAGCTTCTGTGCCTCAAGGGGTATACAACATTGTTTTTCTTCACCTTTCCACCCACAAGCAAATGGGCAAGTTGAAGTGGCCAATAGAACCATTTTGTCTAATTTAAAGAAGAATTTGGAAGGGGCTGCTGGAAAGTGGCCTAGTTATTTACAAGAGGTCTTGTGGGCCTACCAGACAACACCTGGGGCTGCAACACAAGAATCACCTTTTTCCTTGGTCTATGGGATGGATACAGTAGCTCCCACAGAAGCAACTCTCCCCTATTTTCGTGTTCATAACTTCTCCGAACATGCTAATGAGATGGCAATCAGAGGTCAACTTGATTTGATAGAAGAAAGACGAGTTAAAGCTCACCTTAGGGTTGCACACTATCAAGGCTTGATGAGGAGCAGGCTTGCTTCCAAAGTCAAAAGAAGAGATTTCCAACCAGGGGACAAAGTATCAAGGAAGGTCTTCTTACACACTAAAGAAAAGCTCTTCGGAAAGCTGGCCCCAACTTGGGAGGGTCCGTATATGGTTGTTGAAAGAATTAAGCCTGGAACTTATTGGTTGGAAGACAAAGATGGAAGAGTTCTAACCCATCCTTGGAATATTGAGCATCTCCGGATGTACTTGGAATAGCACTTGTGTAAATATTTACTTGTTTAAACATCCATGTAAATATTTGGGGGCATACTCTTTCCTCCCCGGTGGCACGGAGAGGTTTTAATGAGGTGTCCGGGCTGTTAAATAAAATTTGATGCCTTCTTAAAAATTTTCTAAGTGTTTTTAAAGTTTAGTCCCTTGTCATACTATCCGGACTGAAATATCTAATGGCTATTTAAACTCTAGCCGGAGAATTTAAACACTCTCACAATGCAACAACTAAAGGCTACTTAAACTCTGGCTATCAAAATTAAAATAAACAATGAAATAAGATGATGGTTGCACAAAACAGAGATATTCATTAATGAAATAACTTAAACTTTCCTTGGCCTTCCAAAGACTTTTAAATAGTCGAGATACAACATAAAAACCTGTCCGGTCGAGCACCGGACACCATTACAAAAAAAAGTGCCTTGGCCTTCCAAGGACTTTAGTTTGAATAAAAAATAAACAAAGTAAATCATAAGTTAAGGTTGAGCATTTGAAGATGGCTCACCTTCATACACTTCTTTGCCTTTGAAGTCGCATTTCCCTTCGTCTACCTTCTTGCCTTTGGGATCGCCTTTCTCTTTATCTGGGCTCTCCCCGATATGCTCTTCATCATCGGATGAGGACGCACTAGAGACTCCATCCTGATCCTCTTCGGCCATTGTATGATATGGAAGGTCATCATCGTCTACGTAACGCCACAAGTCCCCTACGTTCCTCTTCGGATATTTTTCATGAAAGAGTAGAACCATGTCGGACCTCACTTTCTCAATCAATATCTCTTCACTTTTAATCATCTGGTTGGCATAAGCATTGATCTTGGCCTGGATCGTAGCCTCTTGATCCCTTAGCAACGTATTTTTCTCTTCGGCCGCCTGGGACACTGCATTCTCAAGGGCAATCTTATCAGTAGTTAGGTTGGTGATGATCTTTTCCTTTGCCTTGGTCTCTTCTTTTGAGGCAGTAAGGTCTTTCTCCACACCGGACAACTTCTCCCGGAGGCCTTTGATGGTTTCCTCTAGAGTAGCAACTTTTGTATTTCTTTCCTCCTGATTCTTCTTCAACTCCTCATTTGCTTCCTTTAGCATGTCAGCATTGGCAGTAGCAGTGCAAAGGTCTTCGGACAGCTTTTCCTTCTCAGACTTAAGGTCTTTGATGGTGTCTGCTTGACTCCGAACTTTTCTCTCCAGTGTAAGTACCGGCTGCACATTGCTTAGCAAGGAGTGGGCTATGGTGTCCTTTTCACTAGAAACAATGAAAGTCTTACCATTAAAGTTGACGGTGTTAGAGCTACTCGGAGGAATGTAAGGCCCTTCGAAGTCGTCTCTGGGGAGGTTGAGGAAGTATTCGCCAAGTTCACCAAGACCGGTGATGTCTACTTCATCAATGTTGAGCTCTCCTCCCTCAACTTCATCAGTATGAAAGTCCCTTGGGATCTCTTCAGCATGTGTTGGGTCAGAAGGGTCAGCCTGGACAGAAGGGTCAGCCTGGACAGAAGGCTCCGGATCCCGGAGAGCAAGCTCATCTCCCTTAGCAGTCTTTTTCTTCTTGGCTGCCCGGTCTACCCCTTCACTCCCCTGCTTGCGATTCCTCTTGGAAGCCCTTGGAGGTTTTGGGAGGTCTGCTTCCTGCCTTTCGGTCTCTTGCTCCACTACCTGCAAAAGAGCAGCATCGATTTGGCTCTGAGCCGGCCCCTCCGGGTCTGTTGGAGCATCCTTCTCAGCATCAGCAGGATTAGTATCGCTCACCACCTTCTTGCCTCTCTTCTTGCCCTTCATTTTGCTTGGGGCTTTGGCCCGGCCTGGCAGGAAGAGTGTCCCATCTGCTTCATGGCTCCTCTTAAGCACAATGTCCGGAGAAGGCTGGGTGGTGAGCTCCTCCCAAGTTAAATATCTCTGACCTGTGGTGTTCCACAGGTGAGACCTTGCCAGATTTCCACTAGTAAAAGCATTGTGGAATCGGTTCCCCCAGTTCTCTGTGGCCCAGGCATTGATTTTGCCACAAGTGACCTGTCCGGCCTTCAAGTAATCACCGAACTCCTTAGGCAGTTCTGTTAAGATAAAAGAAAGACCAATTAATTTAAATCAACTATGAGAAGGAAGAAGTAGACAAAGATTTAAAGTGGGAAACTTACGGTCACTCCTCCACCTGCTTATGAGGAGGCTCGGGTTCACTCCGGACTTGATCTTCTGTCCGTTTTTCCAAGCGCCACTGACAAACAAAAACTGGCTCCTCCATTTTCTCTCAGACTCCAACAGATCATCAACAGCTTTGAGATCATTCCTCATATTGAAGTGGTAGAAGGGGAATTGGTGATGTTTGCAAAGATTGACCACTGCTGCAAATTCTTCCATAGGAAGAGGGATCCCAGACAGCCTTGATGCCATGATGCATGACATCAGAGTATACCAGCCGTTGGGGCTCAGCTGGCTCGGACAGAGTTTGACCAGATGAAAATACCTGACAATCTCTGGATCTAATGGGAATCTGAGTCCCCAATTAAATAGCTCCGTGAAGATGACTATTTCATTCAGCTTGCAATCCATAGGAGTTTCAGGATCTATGGGAATCCTTATCTTCATATTTTATGGGATCCCCCATTTTGTGCGCATTCGAGCTAGTTCAACCGTGTGGATGAAAGCATACTTGGTCTTCTGTAAGGCCAAGAGATATTTAAGTTCGACCCTGTGAAAACAAGGCCCTACCTTCCCTTCGAGACACTCCGGCAGCTCCGGATGCCTCAAGCATAGTTTTTCTTTGCCCTTATCTTTTTTGGCAGCAGCAGTGTTACTAGTCTGACCGGATGGCTCAGACTCAAAAGGGACTTCTTCAACAGAGTCCTCCATTCTTTCCTCCATGATTGTAGGATGAATATCAGTGGCCCGGGGAGAATTCAAACTTGGCTCAACATGGCTTCCGGACTGCTGGTTTTCTGTGTTTTCTTGACTTCTAGTCTCAGGCTGGGGCTCTGAGGCAGAAGTCTCTCTTTGGAGTGCTGGGCTGCTAGCCTCCGGACCGGGTAGTCTTTCCCGGGGAGCTCTGATAGGCACTCTAGACCCAGAACTGCTATTTTTTGCCCCCGATTTTGAGGGAGTGTTCTTGGAGGCTTGCCCCTTAACCAACCGGCTTGTCCTCTTAACAGCCAGTTTCTCCGGAGAGTGCTCTGTGTCTGATCTCATTGCGAGAAAAGGAGAAGGTTTCCTACAACTTGTAACTGTAACGCCTGGCTCGACAGTAGGCACTAACTCCTGAACTGAGGAACCAGAGACTATGGGGGAGAGAGTGGATTGAAATAGTTTTTTGGGCTTAGTACATTTAGAAGAGGACGAGCCTCGATCTGACTCTGTAGCAGAGGAGATTGGTATGTCGACAGGCAAGGTAGGTAACCCTGCTGCGATTCGTCTTTCCTTATCGACTTTTTGTGCCTTCTCTAACTCAGAAAGGTTGAGCCGCCCGCCTTTGATCAATGCAGTCCTTGCTGTAAACATAAACTACCAAAAAAATCTTTACTTTAGAGAGAGAAAGCTCAAAGAAAATATGCAGAGTAAATATGAAAGAGATAGTAAAACAGTAGAAAGTGAGTCTGAATTTATAGTAAATCTGAAAAAGCAGTTGATTCCTAGGAGAATTCAAAAAGTTTGGCAATGATTAAAAGACGGCGCTGATGTCATCATTTGTAATTAAAGAGGTTGCTTTTCAAAGAAGGTGGGTTCGAAATTCAAGGTGAAAAACGGCTAAAGCAACCAATTAGAGTGTGACACGTGTCCCACGAACTCTGGCAAAAACCGTTTTGAATTCGTGAAGCTTTATCTGTCCGGGTAAACCCATAGATCTGTCCGGATTGAAAACTACTTCTGACGTCGGATTGTTTTTCAGGTCTCTGACAAGAATACTTGCCCAAACACCTAAAAAAGGGGCTCCTGATGAGTCCGAATTCAGCATGCTCCCTAGACACGGACAGATCGGTCCAAGGCCTCCGGACCGGACAAATCACTTTGAACGCTATGACCATGGGACTGTTCGAATTATGACAAAAGTACTAAAAAACCTAAACACTTCTTGACTAAGCTACTTTCTCACCTACTTAGATCTCATGGGTCTTTGAACATGACCCGGGTCCATTAAACATGACCCGAAAGCCCATAAGGGCCCAAACACTAGGGTATAAATACCCAACCACCTGCATTAACTATTGGTAATGAAAATTAACTGCTACCAAGCTGCCATTAATCTCTCTACTATCTAAACACTTAAACACCCACACACCACCATAAAACACCAATTGAAATTACCAGCCTACCCTCAGGCGATTATTATCCACACCAGAGGTGATTCGTTATAACTGGCTATTGATCCGAAGGTGAAGCCAGTAATTCAGAAAAGGAGGGCATTCTCTTCGGAGAAGGCAGAAACAATCGTTTTTGAGGTGGACGGATTATCCAGGGTCGAACATATAAGAGGGTCATAATATCATTTGTGGACGGCGAATCCGGTGGTGGTAAAAAATAAGACTGGGAAATGGAGAATATGTGTGAATTTTACAGACTTGAATCAAGCCTGTCCTAAAGATCCATTTCCTGTTCCTCAAATAGATCAGCTGATTGATTCCACCTTGGGAAATAAAATACTAACATTTATGGATGCTTTTGTATGATACAATCAGATTCAGATGGATCCAAAAGACCAAGAATGTACGACCCTCATAACTGATAGAGGGTTTCATTGTTATAAGGTTATGCCTTTTGGATTAAAAAATGGTGGAGCAAATTATCAAATACTGATGAATAAAGCTTTTGCCACTCAGATCAGAAAAAACATAGAGGTGTATATAGATGATATGGTGGTAAAAAATTTGAAGGATGATGTACATCTTGAGGATTTATAGGAAACATTTTTGAATTTAAGGACAATGAGGTTAAAGCTAAATCCTAAAAAGTGTACATTTAGAGTTTGATCAGAGAAAGCTTTAGGGAATGTCATTAGTGAAAGAGGCATAGAAGCTGACCCAGAACAGTTGAAAGCCCTGATAGCAATGAATTCGCCTCGATCGATGAAAGAAGTGCAAATTTTGACAGGAAGGTTAGCAGCACTTAACCGATGTAATTCTAGATTTCTGACAAATGCTTTCATTTCTTTCAAGTTTGCGAGGACCAAACAGATTTGAGTGGACATTAGAGTGTGAGACAGCATTTATAAATATAAAAAAATTATTATCATCACCAGAAATTTTGTCAAAACCTCGAAGTGGAGAAAAGCTCTTTTTGTACATCGCAGTATCGGATTTTGCACTAAGTGCAGTGTTGATAAGTTAAGATTCAGGGATTCCGAAGCCAATGTACTATATCAGTAAAAGTCTAGTGGCAACAGAGAATAGGTATTTGAAATTGGAAAAAATAGCATTGGCATTGGTGATTGTTGCTAGAAAAATGCGCCCTTATTTTCAAGTGGTCAATGGAGTTGGGGGATTATGATATTTTCTTCACACCTAGAACTGCAATTAAAGCTCAAGCATTGACAAATTCTTTTATTGAATTCCATTCGAGCAGATCAGATATAGAAGAAAGTAAAGATAATGCACCAGTAAATTCGAGATGGATTGTTTGAACAGATGGAGGGTCTAGTGTTTCAGGATGCAGTGATGGGGTTCAGTTAATAGCTCAAAATGTAGAAACGATGATTCAATTTATCAAATTTGGTTTTCACGCTTCGAATAATGAAGCTGAATACGAAGCTTCTTCGGCAGGTTTAAGATTGGAAAAATTATGTCGAGCAACTTCAGTACGCTTGGAAACGGATTCTCAGTTGTTAACAAATCAGGTATTTGGATTTTCCGAGGCAAAAAAGGATCGTTTGATTTTATATCTTCGGGAACTTCAGAATTTAATGTTGTTGTTCGATATATTGGTCGAGGAATTAACATGGTGGCTGACTCTTTAGCAAATATTTCTTAAAAGGAGTAATATCCTTGGATTTTGCTACAAGAAAATCCCTCGATTGTTACTCAATCCAGTCAGTGCGAATGTATGGAGGAGTTTTTTGTCACATCCGATGCAATCCGAAGAGATTAGAGAACGAATATTCTTAATATTTTGATTCAAGGAACATTACCAGATGATACGAGGTCGGCCAAAAAGTTGAGTGGTAAAACCTTCAGATTTATAGTTTTAGATGGAATTTTGTATAAAAAAGCATTAAGCAGGCCATTGTTACGATGTCTAGACAAGCAAGAATCACAGGAGGTGTTATCAGAATTGCATGATGAAGAACGGTCAACTTATTGTGGTTTTAAAGATTTATCACAACGATTTTTACTTGCAGGATTCTATTGGCTTACAATCATGAATGGTGCTAAAAATTTAGTTCGAAGTTGTGATACTTGTTCAAGATTTGCTAATGCTATTCATAGGCGAGCAGTACCACTTATGTCTATAACAAAGGCTATACCATTTGATAGATTGTGTATTGATCTGGCGGGGCCTTTGCCGATGGCTTATGGAGGAAAGCAAATGATAATTGTAGTAGTGGATTATTTTACGAAATAGGCTGAGGCAGAACCACTATCTGGAACAAAGGCAATGGATGTGATCAAGTTTATTGTGAATAGTATTTCTTGTCGTTTTGGAGTTTCTTGGAGAATTACAACAGATAATAGCCCTCAGTTTAATAATAAACAAATGGCTTCATTTTGTACGTCGAAAGGAATTCAAAAATGTTTTTCGACGCTTTATCATCCTCAAGCTAATGGACAAGTCGAGGTGACAAACATAACAATTTTAGGTGGCTTGAAGATAAACTTGAAAGGGACAGCAGGGAAATGGCCGAATTATTTACAAGAGGTGCTTTGGGCTTATCGAACAACTCCCAGGGAGGCTACAAAAAAATTTCTTTTGCCTTAAAATATGGAATGGATGCAGTTAGCCCCATAGAACCTACGATTTCATCTTTTAAAATAAATCAATATTCTGGAAGATTCAATGATAAAGCTAAAGGGGGAGTTTAGATTTGATCGAGGAGAAAAGAGTTCAAGCTCATTTAAATGTAATTCATTATCAGACTCTTATGAGGAATATATATGATTTGAAGGTGAAAATAAGAGAGTTAAAAAAGGTGATAAAGTGTTGAGAAAAGTATTCTTGCATACAAAGGAGAAGAGCCTTGGAAAAATGGCCTCGAATTGGGAAGAGCCTTATATGGTTGTTGAGAGGATAAAACCAGGGTCTTATCGCCTTTGTGATATTCAAGGGAGGATGCTTCAATACCCGTGGAATATACAACATTTGAAGCTATATTGGGAATAGATTTGTTTTTATATTTTGGATTTTTAACTACCCAGGATCTTTCATACCCTATTGGCCCAGGAAGGTTTTAACGAGGTGCTATGTACATATTTAATATTATCAATAAAAGGAATTTTGGCCAATGATTTTTTACAAGTGTTTATTGAATAATATCTTAGCAATTTATCAAAGACTGATCACCTTTGAGGTTGGTTAAGAGTAGAATGTTCCGAAGTGTTTATTACGCTTTTCGATGAAATAACCATTTTCAAAGTATTACGTTCAATAAATATATTATGATTTTTCTAAGTGCAATGCTCAACAATGCACTGTGTTTTTTCGAAGTGCAATGCTCAATAATGTACTGTGATATTTTGAAGTACAACGCTCAACAATGTACTGTGTTTTGTTTCGAAGTACAACGTTCAATATATGCACTATGGTATTCAAGGTAGTATGTTTGAAACTTATATTCATTTCGAAGTGCATTATCATGTTTAAGAAATTATGTTTCAAAAATTATTATATTTATTTCAGGATTGTCAACATCGAATAATTCAAACATTTGTTAATCAGATTAATTCGATGAAGTACAAGAAGCATGGTTCTAGTTTGACAAATACATAAAGGATCAAAGAACAATAAAGTTATTCGGACGACTCTTCGTCGGATGACTCCTCTTCTGATGATGATGAATCTGGGACAAGGTCAAAGGCTTCATTAGGGCACCGTTTGATGGGAATGTCGTTCCAAAAACTTGAGAGATTAACTTTTGGATAAGTTGCATGAAGCTCTCGAAGAAGAGTCATGGTTGTCTCTTCTTTGCCACTGTTACTGGCAGCCAACATATCTTTGGAACATTCAGCTTCTGCAGCAGTAACAACATCAGCTTTTTCTTTCTCAAAATCACTCTTCAGTTTGGTTATCTCATCAGTCAACTCTTTATTTTTTACTTCGCTGGAAGAAATAGAAGTTTGGAGACCTTCAGATTTGACATTTTCAGCAGTTAGGTCATCATCATGTTTAACTTTGAGTTTGTCCATCTCCTCTCGATGAGAGGCAGTTAGCTTTTCTTTTTCAGAAAAATGTTGTGTTCGCAAATGACTTTTCATGAAGAGTGCTCCTCGAATAAGCTCAGATCTTGCTGCCTCGAACACGTGGAATTTCTCGACCACTTTAACCTGAAACTTTTCCCTTAATTAT
The DNA here is from genome assembly GCA_036936605.1 of Limnanthes douglasii subsp. nivea. Classification (NCBI taxonomy): domain Eukaryota; kingdom Viridiplantae; phylum Streptophyta; class Magnoliopsida; order Brassicales; family Limnanthaceae; genus Limnanthes; species Limnanthes douglasii. Next base: position 46,085,822 of record JAUPFV010000002.1, read on the forward strand.
TTTTCAGCTTCGACAATTCCCTAGTAGCGGACCATATCTTTGGCCAATTGTTCCAAATGACTGTGAGAAGCTTTGACTTGAGAAGAAAGCATTTTTTCTCTAGCATCAAGATCAGAAAATGGTTGAAGTGCAACAATGACATCAGGATTGGGTGGAGGAGAAGGAAAAACTGTTGGATTAGGACAAAGAATCTTGTCAAAAGTTTTAGTTGGAACAAAAGGAACATATGATTTTTGGAGACGCTTCGATGGTAGTCTTTCTCCCGAAATGGTGTATGCGAGTTTGAATGGCTTGGAGGACGGGATCGTCTTCTCCACCAAGCTCATGTGACTCGTTGAAATTAATAAAGCTGTCGGGGTCGAAGTGGTCAGTATTTTAATTATCATAATCTGCATTATCCTCGATGATGATCGAAGTATCATTATTATTCGTTTGCTCTTCGAGAGGAGGGTTTTGTTGTTTTCCAGTAGTTATGACTTCTTTCTCATCGACCAATGCATAAATCAGTGATTTTGGATTGTTTATTTTTCTTCCCATGAGGACTACTGGAAGCTTTCTTTTTCTTCGACGAAGGTTCTTGTTATTTTTCCTCCTTGATGGGTGAAAGAGTCTTCTCTTCTGCTTTTCTCTTACGATGTTTAGGCTTTGACGGTGTTGAAGGACTAGCACCAAATGTGCTAGCTGCTTTTTTACTTTCTTTTCCTTTTCTACCTTTTCTTTTTTCTTCTGAGGTAGGTGACTTTCCGACCTATTGCGGATGGGGAGGAATACCTTACAATCAGGTTGAACTAACCCTTTGCAGGCGAGATGAGTATTAGATTCATCTATCAAATTTCGAGGAGGAAAGGCTCCCTCTGTGATCGAAAAAAATGAGTTTGGAGCAAGTTGGTCGCTTTGAAGGCAGCATGGAAAGCGTTGTTCCATGCTTTTTTAGCCCCAAGCAGCAAGATTTTTTAAAATGTCCTTGGCTGCTGACCGACGTATAACATATCGCCTTAGAATTTCTGAAATAATCATGCAAATAAGTAATCAATGAGGAAGATAACAAATGAGATCTATCTTAAAGTATATAATTTTTGAAGTACTTACGGTTGCTTCTCTAGATGGGATTTAGTTTTGATGGGTTGGCATCAGATATCTCTTTGTCATTCTCCCATGCTCCTGAGATAAAGATAAACTTTTGATTCCAGATTTTGTCAGCTTCCAAGAGATCATCGATGATTTTTCAATCATCTACTAAAGTGAGGTAGTAGAAGGGGAGCTTCAGACCTTTGGATAATTTGGTTAAAGAGATGAAATCCTTGACGCTGATCGGAATCTTGGACAACCGAGATGCCATAATTACAGATATAAGAGTGAACCATTGATTCGGTATCACTTGAGTAGGACATAGGTTGAGAAGTTCGAAGTACTCCACGATCATAGGATCTAGTAGGAACCGAAGACCCCAATTGATTATTTCGAGGTCGACCACCAACTCGTCGTCTTTGCACTCTAAGGGAGTTTCCCCTTTCTTAGGCAGTCAAACAGTGATATTCTCTCCCTTTCCCCACTATTTCTTTAAGTCCGATTCTTGACTCTCTTGGTAGTATATGTATGGAACCTTTTCAGCTCGATAATATGGTCAGCATCAAAACCTCTTAAATTTCCACCAATAGCTGCCCTTTCCTCATCAGAAACAAAGTCGGGTGCTTTCTTTTTTCCGAGGCTTGCGGACTTTCTTTTCTGTAGCAGTTTTCGAGTCCTCCTCATCGGATTCAACTTTATTTTCAGATTTAGTAACCTTGAAATCAGCTTCATCAGCTTCTGATGTTTCATCTCTTGTTTGAGGTGGATTTTTGGATGGATTTCGTTGAGGCAATGAAGCTTCGTCTCTTGTTTAGGGAGGATTTTGTTGAGGCAATGAAGCTTCTTCGATTATTTCTCTCTTAGGAAGAGACTAAGTAGATGGATTCGAGGAGGGGGAAGTTAGAGTAATGTTAGAATCATCTCCCATGTCTATGAAATTTTTTCTGTTTTGAGTTGGTGGAGGATGAGTCGAAGAAGGAGTAATTGATATTTATTCTGAAGAAGATTTGTTTGGTTCTTCACTAATCAGAGGTGATGCTCTGACTTGAGAAGAAGAAGCTCGAGGCGTTTTAGGAGTTTGAACTTTAGAAGAATGACGCACTTCGGTTGTAGGAGAAGGTGAAAAAACAGGTACTTTAGTTGGATCGAAGTTACCGTAGTAAGTCATTTTAGTGGTTGTTCCAACAGGAGCGTTGTTGATTAATTCGACAGCCTTATACTCCTCTGCTCTTTTAGTGATGCAAAAATAATCGTACGATCCGAAGACTAGATTATCGTCAGGCTTTGGAGATTTGAGTTTTTTGGGTATGTTAGCCTTGGATCTTCTGGTTTTTGGATTTTTTCTCATAAACTCGATGGATATTGACCGAAAAAATATAGGTTTTGATAGGAAAGTATGAGTTTTCTGATGAAGATGTTGAGAAAGTTGAAGAACACGTTGAAGGTAGCCAAGGGTGTGTTTTTGCTCTCCAATGAATTTAGATTGTCAGAATGAAAAATGAGGCTACTAACGAATTTATAGAAGGACAAAAAGACGTAGTGGAAATGACTCAATATGATGATACGGCAGAATACAAAACGGTGAAAAGCTTATGAGTTCTACATCTGTTAGACTAGCTAGCTAGCTATGAATCACTAACTAGGCAGTCATGATGAATCTGAACGGTTAGATTTGTGAGCACCTTTGGTAAAATTTGATGATTAACAATTTTTATGATTTGAATTCTAATGTGTGGGCGCGTTTGGCAAAATTCGATGATTACCATTTTATTATTTGAATTTTAATGCGTGGGCGCGTTTGGTAAAATTCGATGACTGTATTCTATATTTGTGTCTAAAAAGATTCGAGGACATAGAAAAGATGTTATTGATTTTTTGACTTTGATTTTTGATATGGCTTCTGGCAGGATTCGAAGACATTTAGTTCTCATTTATTTACTGAAATGAGAACTAGGGGGCTACGGATATGGAAGTACAATTTAAGGACTAAAATGTAAATAATATAAGTTTAGTTGAACAATTATGACTATGCAATTCTATTGAGGACTAAAGGTAATTTATCCTCTTTTATGTAACTGTTTTTAGTTTGAAGTTGAGTTTTAGCGCCTTTATATAAAGGGCAAGGCTGAACTAGTAAAAGAGTTGAACACTTTTTGATCTAACTCAATTGTGCTCTGATTTTCTCTCTCTAAAAACTCTCTCTCTAGAACTCACATATTACTTTTTCCTAAGACAACATTCTTAAGTACTGAACTCACCAATATTAGTTTTGTTCGTCTTACAAAAACAAAAGCAATGGTATTTTCAGATTTTTTTTTTCGAGTTACGGTCTAAAATATATGAACCTTTAAAATTTTAACTTAAACAAAATAAAAGAAAGATAAGTTGTTTGTTAGATTTTATATAGAAGGGTATTTTAGGTATAAAATCTCTTAAATTTTTTGGTTTTTTATCCAGTAATAGGTTTGTTGGATGAGTCTTAAATGTCAAGTCTCTCACAATAATATATTAAATATAAAATTTTAAATTTAATAATATATATATAAATATCTAATAAAAAACTTTAAAAATTTTATTTCAAATTTAAAATTTGATAGATTATATTTTTATTTAAATATTGAAATTCGTTAACAAAATTTTAAGACTCATTCAAAAATAAAAAATAAAAATAGTCTATCAATAACCATATAACATTAGATTTATTTACAATAATCACGTTAGGTTTGATAAAGTACATAAAACTATTTGGTACTTTTAATTTAAAACCAGATAGTAATCCATGTTTTATCAAACGTTAGGTAGTTATTGATGAGGTTGGAATTCTTTGACACTGTTGGATTACATAAATCCAAAAGGTTGTTCGGACATATCCAATACCATACCCCACCGAACAATATAACCAAGTGGATTGTGACTCGGCTAGTTGGATTCGATTGAAGAGATGAACGACACAACACATTTAAGAACAACACACTATCAGGGTTTAATTTGAAGCAGATTTTCATCCAAGGTTAAAAGAAGAGATTTTTAATTAGGAGACAAAGTCTTGAGAAAAGTATTTTTGCACACTAAATAAAAACAGTTTGGAAAGATTTCTCCTAACTAGGAAGGTCCCAATGTGGTATGTGAAAAAGTCAAGCCATGGACATATAAACTTTAAGACAAAGAGAGCAAAGTATTGAAGCACCCATGGAAGATTGAACATCTCATGTTATATTTAGAATAAAACTCTTTTGTAAATATTTACCTTTTCATATCTCAATGTAAATATTAGAGGGACATACTCTTTCCTACCCTGGTGGTGCAAGGAGGTTTTAATGAGGTATCCGGGTTTTTTCAATAATATCTTATGCCTTATTAAAAAAAAATTGTGCAAAATTCTTGACCACATTAATTTAATCAGATAAATTAAATACTTATTAAACACCTCGGCTCTCAAATGAAATATCTTTGAGTTAATCGGATTTCTTGAACACTTGATCGCATTTATTAAATGCTTGTTATTGGAGTCATTCGATGCTTATTCAAAATTTATTAAACATACCGGAAATATTTAAAGCTGCTTAAAATGTTAAATGTAAGAAGACAATGGAGTTCGTACAAAAGAAATATGCGGTATTTAACTTGATCGGAAAAATTCTGATCCACAATTCACAAAATGCCTTGACCATTTAAGGACTTTGGTTCATAAGATAGGAATTCAAAAAACACAACATAACATTACAACCTTAGGGCTTGTTTCCTCCGGTTTCTTTATCGCATTCACCCTTCTTAGGACTCTTGAGTTCAGCGCTTGAACTCTCACCAGTTCCTTTATCAAAATCTTCTCCACTTGAATAACCATGCTTGTCACCAGCCACCATGGTATGGAAAGGTATCTCCTCGTACGGTACATATTTCCACAAAGGACCAAGGATCCTCTTCGGAAAAGTTTCATAGAATAGCAATACCGTGTCCGACTTGACCCCGTCGTCTCTTTTCTCTAATGAATCCACCACCCCGGTAGCGTACTTCTCTATGCTAGCTGCTATCTCTTGGGCTTTCTTGCTTAATAAAAGATCATTTTCATCTTCTTTTTCCTTGAGAAGCCTCGCTAAAGTAGCTTTTTCTTCAGATAAAGTTTTGATAGTGCTGGCATTAGCAGCTTGTTGGTCCTTCAAATTTTTTATCTCAGCGGAACCAGAAGTTTCCAGTCCTGAATATTTGGTCTGCAGATCCTCTTGAGCACTCTTGGACTGGCACATACGGTAGCCAAGTCCTCTTTCTCCTTCTTAAAGGCTTCTATACTTTGCTGAGAAATGGAGAGATCATTTTTTAAGCCCTGGTTTTCTATGGTTAGAGAAGTTATGGTCGTGGTTTGTTCTCTGACTTGTATTTCTAGGTCAACTATCGGACGGATGTAACCCAAAAGGACATGGCTCAAGAGTATCTTGCTAACTTGATATCTCATATGACTCACCATTATGGGTTACAACATTGGCCACATTGGCATGAGGATAAGTCCATCCGAAGCATCTTTGTCCAGATCGCTGAAGTACATGTTCTGAAATTATCCAGATTGACATCTCCTTCAGCAGTTGGTTGTTCGACTCGTAGGAATGTTGGCGTAGGAGGGTTAGATGAAATCTCTTCTTGTGGAGGAAGATCAGTATGAACGGGAGAAGGAAGTTCAGAAGGGAAAAGTATTATATCTGACCCTTAGTTATTTTTCTTCTTCTTCGCAGCTCTTTCATCACTGCTCTCCTTGCGCCTCTCATGATCTTTCTTTGTAATATGGGGCGGATGATCCAATCGCCAGCCTCATTTACCGTGGCTTCAACTGCGTCTAACAAAGTAGCGTTGATTCCTCTTTGATTCACCGAACCAACCCCTTCAGAGACTTGATGAGATGAGTCGACTTTAGTCTTATTCTTTCTTTTGTTCTTGATCTTGTCCAAGTGACTAGGGGCTTTTTTCTGGGAAGGCAAGTGAATTTTTATGTCCTTAGCCTCAGTTCTCTTTAGAATAACATCTACTGAGGGAGGAGTGGTCAGCTGTTCCCAAGTAAGGTCTCTACTCCCCGTATTATTCCATAGGTGAGACCTCACAAAGTTTCCAGAAGTAAAACAATTATGGAAACCCAATCCCCATTTCTCCAATGCCCATTCGTTCAACATGGTACATTTAGCTTGGCATGCCTCTAGGTGCTCTGGAAATGTTTTTGAAAACAATACAAGAGAACACAACAGTCAGTTCAGAATATCAACATAGCATTTGGAAATAATAAAAATACGAACATATATTACTTGAACGTTTCCAGTGGCTGGTTAGCTGGCTTGGATTGTTAGTAGAGTTTATCTTTCTTCCGTTCTCCCACACTCTGATGATAAAAATAAATTGAGCCCTCCATGGCTTCTCGGACTCCAACAAATCATTTACCACCTTGTAGTCATTGCCCATATTGTAATTGTAAAAAGGGATATAGTGGTTTCGGCATAGACTCGCAACGGCAACAAATTTCTCCATGGGTAGGGTTTATCTTTCTTCCGTTCTCCCACGCTCTGCTAATAAAAATAAATTGAGCCCTCCATGGCTTCTCGGACTCCAACAAATCATTTACCACCTTGTATTCATTGCCCATATTGTAATTTTAAAAAGGGATATAGTGGTTTCGGCACAGACTCGCAACGGCAGCAAATTGCTCCATGGGTAGGGGAATTTTTGACAGTCTATATGCCATTATACCAGCCAACAAAGTACACCATCCATTGGGGCTCAGTTGACTTGGGAATAACCTTATCAGGTGAAAATACCTGACCAATTCTGGGTCCAAAGGAAACCGAAGGCCCCAATTAAGCACTTCGGTATATACCACCAACACATGGATTTACAGTCCATGGAGGTTTCCGGAGTGATTGGAATTCTAACCTTAACGAAATCAGGAAAGCCCCATTTTGTTCGGATCCGATCCAGTTCAGGGGTGTGAGTGTATACGTAAGAAATATTCTGAAGAGCTATCAAATATTCCACACTAAACTTGTGAAAATTTTGCCCCACTTTTCCTTCTAGGCACTCCGGAAGTGACTGAGTGTTGGGCAGACACACTTTCACTTTATTTGACCGATCTGCCGCATTTTCTTCTGTTTGTCCGGACGTCTCAAAGGGAGTGTCTTCCATATTGTACTCCATGGTTTCCTCCATTATATTTGATCGTTGTTCGGACGGTTTAGAATCTGTTGGGGGCTTTATTGTCTCCGAACGGCCAGGTTTCAAAGAAGAGGGAGTATTTATGGATTTAGAAAGGCGCGTTACCCTTTGAGGGGTGGATTTCTCAGCATCTGAACCCATAGCCAGAAAAGGTGAAGGTTTCATAACACTGGTAACTGCTTTTTCTTTAGGCAGAGGGTTTTGAGACTCTTGAACTCAAGACCCTAACTCTAAAGAAGATAGGGTTGGGATAAAAGATGGTTTTCTAACTTTTGATGTTTTTTATGATGATGAGCTTTGGTCTGTGTTTGGTTTTGTTTGGCTGATTTCTCCACTAGGAGAGGCAGAGAGTCTAGTTGTGATTCTTGCGTCTCTTCTTTCTCTTTCCAAATCGGATAAGTTTAGACAACATCCTTTCACCAATGTGTTCTGGCTGTGAACATATAATCTTCCCAGACACAATTTTGAAAGATTATCAAGCTTTCTTTGTCTAGAGATTTTTGTTTTCTCATAGAGATAAAATAGTGAAACTTGTTTAAATAGAGATGAAGATGTGGGAGTTTTCACCTAGGGGAAGATGAATCAATCAAAATAATGATTAGGGGCTATGAAGTATAGATTGTATACCCTAAGTTACATTTTTAGCCAGTAGGTACCGGAATCTAGGAGAAAAAACAGCTCGAAGGTCGAACCGAAACGCGACACGTGTCCCACTTCAAAAAATGACTTTTAGAATTCCTAACTGTAAGTTAATCTCTTCGAATCCGATCAAGATTCAGTTCAGATGCAAATGTCAGATCAGACTTCACCTTGGATACATATTGAGTTTTATTTTTCGAATTAGTTCTTCCAAAGCATATTTGCAAGACCTGAAGGGGCTATTGATGATGTCATAATTCTTTGACACTGGTGGATTACATAAATCCAAAGGGCTATTCGGACATATCCAGTACCATGCCCCACCGAACAGTATAACCAAGTGGATTGTGACTTAACTAGTTTCATTAACCCAAGCCCATGATCCAACCCGGAAGGCCTATAGTTCATTAAATAAGTATAAATATCCTAACTACTTTCATTAATGAGGGTGATAAAAATTTATTACTAGTACACACCTCATTTATCTCTTTACACATCACTCTAAATATTAAATTCCTAAAACTTTTCCCAAAGTACTCTTCGATTAGAAATAATCCACACCCGTTATTAGTAAATAAGTTTGATATTAGATGATTATTGATAGATTACCTATAAAACATCACAAATAATCAAGAACTAATTTAATCATATTGATTTTGTTTTATAAATGACGATAAGTGATTTTATTCTTGAAACCTATATCTATGGGTAACAAGATATTTTCAAACGCTATCATGAACTAACCACCAACAACCAGTGTCAGCAACCCATCAACTACCACGCAACCATGACGTCTTCGTCATGATTGGTAGTTGTAGCCCTATCAACCTTGCTTAGCCGTCAAGATTGGTAGTCGCAGCCCTACCAACCTTGCTTAGCCACTATCCAAGTTCTCTAACCCTATGATCACACACCAAAAGCAAAATAACCATCATTAAACTAGATCTAAACAACAAAAATTGGTGGATTCCTTGAAATTTCTTCCATTAATCCACATTTTCCCAGTATCCATATCCTATCATGAATCAAGAAAGACAAGCAATGATCAAATGATTATCTCACTTAGTAAGAAAATCCCTACTCCATTGTCTCCAGATTATCCAAATATTAATAACCTGCACAACAAGTTACCACATAAAATAATATTAGAACTTGTGTGGATATTTTGTCGAAATCTACATCAAGCCTAACATCACTTTACCCAATTATACATAAAAAAAAGAAAACTACCCAGCCATCCAGTTCTCTAACCTAGACAAATCAACTCTATTAAGTTCATCAAAACATACACTGGCTACAAACTTCTCCTAAGACATGCCTATGATGATTTAAATTCGTCTGCATCCAACGAGCTAAGAGCATCAATTATCTACTTTCCAGGTTTGTGCAAAAAAACTAGGACATCGTTCACCTGTTTCGTCATATCTGCTATAGTATTTACCATCACGGTTAGATATGACGGTCTTTATACTCTTACCGAGTTGTTTCTCAACTTCAGTCCTAAAAGCTATGAACTTGTTCAAGGCCTCAGACTTTTCATGGAGAATATAGAGATTGAAGAGTTTAGGAAACGCTCAGGGGTGATTTTATGTCACGGAGATCTGTTAGTGCCAAAATAGTCTTAAGTGCTTAGTTTAGGAATCTTTTTAGAGAGAGAAAGTGAGAATTAGCTTAAGCAGAGAGAGAAAGTAGTATCATATTATTCTTGGGATCTGTGAAGCGTGTGTGGTCCTTTTATAGTACAATTGCGGGCCCCACACGCTTTAATTCCTGTTTATTACATTTTTGGTCCCTATACCTTTTCATCTTCTCACAATAGTTACTTTTTTAGTAATCTATACAATTTTCCCCTAACACAATTTCTCTTTTACAATTCTCTCTTAAACAAACTTCTTCTTTGCAATTCTCTCCTTAGCAAACTTCTTCTTTGCAATTCTCTCATTAGCAAACTTCTTTTTTGCAATTATCTCCTAAACAAACTTCTTCTTTGCAATTTCACCATGTCTTTTATTCTCCCTCATCAGTAGCCCCCCAGTCCTAGTAAAAATAGTTTTACTGGGACTGTAAGGAAGGCTCCATTGCCCCCTCGAACATCTTTCTTCGGATAACTCCTCCTCAATTGCAAAATTTCCTCCTCGAAAACGCTTTTGAATAACACTTCAGATGCTACATGTCTCTTCGAAAAAACATCTCCTCGAAAAGGCGTCTCTTTAACAAGTCTGCCCATCGAATACAAACTACTTTTTAGGGCACACTAACCAGTAGCCCCCCAATCCTTGCAATATCTTGGCAAGGCTTGACTTAGGCCTTGGTAACATCGTGCATTGGAATTCATTGTATCAGCATATCAAAGTGAGTAATACTAATCTAAGAGATTTCAAGGATTGGATCAAGAAAACATGATGTCAGCATTCGTAATTCCTTGCCAACACATTTATTAGAAACCTTTTCGTATTCCCCAGATGAGATTATGCCTCTGCACCTTCTCCTTTTTTTTCTATCAACCATTGTGCACCTATGTTTCCCATAACTCCCCTAGGCAAACAAGAGAAAAAGTCCACATGCCTGACTTTACCCTAAAATCCCATTGGCTTCTATAAATACTGATCTCCTTCATTAATAGTTCAAACTTTCCACCCAGAATTTCTAGAGAGAGAAAGTTGGCTTACAAACCTCGTCGGATTCTAGAGTGGCTCCTTATTAGAAAAAAGTTCGAAGAGAGAGTCGCTGCTGGTGAATACAGTGAGCCTCAACCCCCACCTGTTGTCACTACGTTCTACGGTTCGTGGCCCCCGCCCAAAAATTCGACAGCCATCATTCCCCTCGAAATATCACAACAAAACCAAATCTCTAATCACACCACCCTTGGGCTAATGGGGAAAGAAAAATATCACAAGCATTCATCGGGAAAAAGAAAGAGACACCATAAAGATAAGCATTCACAAGAGCGCAAACGTACTAAAGAAGCGCCACCAACTACCCCTGAACCTCTTCGAACTGTGGTGGTGGATACTTCACTTTCGAAGACCGGGAATCATGTATCAAGCCTTCCAGCCACTTCGTCGATAACGGCAACTGGAAGTCCTCGATTTTCCCCAGGGAAAACTGTTATTACCGAAGACAAGATTCGGGAGCTGCGTAACAAAGCCTTAGATGCTAAAGGGAAGGCCATTGCCTCGGACAATCCTGAGCCATCTACTCGAGCAATCTAGGTTGTTGATCAGAGCAAAGGCGTTGAGATTCCTGCAGAGTCATCTAACAAAAAAACCCATCTCCCTGGACAATCTTGAGCCATCTACTCAAGCATTGCAGGTCACTGAGCAGAACAAAGTCATCGAGACTCCGGCTGAGTCATCGAGCAAAATTCCCATTGCTCCTCCAATAATATCCAAAGAGCAGGCAAAACGAATTTCCCCCAAATCAAAAGGAGATATAACTCTGCCCTTGGAACTTGATGCTATTGTAGGCAACAATATCTGAGGGATCGAGAACAAATACTTAGTTGCTCTTCACAACATATCATACAAATATTTTTTGCCTTCGAAAGAAATGTTACTAAGGACCCGCTGGTGCATTCCTTCATACATCGACATTAGGTTCCCCTCCAGGGGAGAAACTTCATTATCAGTGAGGGATAATGAACTTATCGTTTATACCGAAATTATGAATTGGGGACTAAGATTTCCTTTAGACCCATTTTTCATTGAATATTTTGCTAAAATTAGTCTCTGCCCTTCACAAGCTGGCCCGAACATGTGGTTCACACTTATGGCAATCATCATGGCTTCAAGGATTTCAGGCATCGAATTCTCCTTCGAAGAGCTGATCGGACTTTCTGGATTAGCAAGGAATCTATTTTTCCCTTTTACTCACTAACCTTTAGCCGACGACAAAAGGTGTTAAAAGACTTGTTGGAGGCAGATAAAAAGTGGATGCAACAATTTATCTTCTTCTCTGGTTACTGGGAGATAGGATCAGAATCAACGCCCTCGAATCCTGACAGGATGTCCCTCATGTGGACCAATAAATGTAAGTTAACTAACTTCTGTAATCTTTTCTCATCGGATAATAACATGATAACTTTAAAATTCTTGTAGCTATGACAGGTATTTCAAAACCCTACTCAGATTATGTAGAGAGTACTACTACTGTCTTCACCAGGCTCAGTGAATGGGCCAAAGAGAAATGGGAAAATAGATTTCGATTGTGCTTTAGGGACAACAATATGGCTCTGAGCAGACTCTGGAGGTTGAATCCCCTTGACCGGTTATCCTTAAAAGAGCTGCTGACCCCCTCCCCCCCCCCCCTTCTCAAGATGAGGTGTTAGAGAGAGTGGCGAAGAAGGATATAGTGATTTACTTGCCAAAACGTTCTCGTGCAAAAAGTCACTTGGGTGAATCCGATGAGGAAATCCCACCAAAAAACAGCAGCCAACAATGGAAGTAGCCACCATCCAAGAGTCGGCCTCCTCGGCCAACAGAGTGACTCCCAATCCCGAATCTCCCCCCAAAAAATTCGTCCATCCTCGGAAGAAGAAAGAATCTAAAGCCAAAGAAAAAGAGAACAAAGTTGCCCTGGAGCCTATCCAGGAGTTACCCGAGGACGGCTAAATGCAAGACGACGCCCCCGAACCTGCCCAAGAGATTGAGCCCCAAAGGGCCTTTGGTGAACCTGAAAATGAGATCGGAGATAATTTTCCCAAGCAGAACTCAAACTTAACTCCCAGCACTCCTCTCACCCAAGCTTCATATCCAGCTCCCATCGAAAAGCCCCCAATGTTAGCTCCACTGCCGATTCCTCGAAGTAAACCTCCTCAACATGTTGACCTTAAAATTCTAGAAGGGGAGTCATCGGATTTTAACGCTGCAGCCTTAGGCTCTCCCACCAGTTCATTTGAAGTCCCTCTTGATGATGAATTTTCACTAAGTCTGCGGAGCTTGCTGCACACCTCTGTCACCAACGGAAAGAAAATGCAGCATCTAGACAACCGAAAAAATCACTATAAGTTCAAAGCCTCCCTATTGGCTTCGCAACTTGAAGAAGCCAAGAGGCAATATGTCATTGTGTAGAGCCAAGAAGATGCACTGTATGAGAGACTATCTGCATATGAAAATTACGTCATCATGCTCGAAAGGTGCTGCCAAAAAGAAAGGGACCTCTACCAAAAGAAGACGAAGGGCCAAGAGAAACTCATTATCGAATATCAAAAGGCTCATGAAGTGGCACGCAAAGGTTTTAACGATAGCTGTAATGACTATGAAAAAATTTATAAAGACAGAAAAAAGTTGGTGAAGTGTATCGAAAATTTTCCTCGGCATGTGGAAGAGGAAAAGGGAAAGGCCGTGAGTGCCTATGCGACCAAGTGTACAAATAATCTTCTCGTTCGAGATGCGACAGTTCGAGCAGGCCTAATAACTCAACTTCTTTCGGAGCACCCCGAATACGACCTAGGCAGCTTTTGGAAACTCATGTCCCCGGATCTTCGTCCTCCTCAAATTATTGTCAGTGAGAGTGAATCATCGGACTCCGAGGAAAGTCATTCCCCAGATAAATCTCAATTGTAGATAAAAAAAATGGTGGCACAGTTTGTAGTTTTTATGTATAAGACCTTATAAGGCGGTTTTTGTTTTCCCTCTTACTTCATGCGAGGAGATGTACTCCTCGGATTTTTGCGTATGCCACAACTGGGAATGTGTAATCGTGTAACTTATGATTTATCGTTTTATCCTAATTGTCTGCCAACTCGTATCGTAGCATCGATTCAATAGTGAAACTATATTAATTCTCGTTATGGCATGCGTTAAGAACTATGCTAAGATTAGCTAAAAAGAAATAGGCTAAGGCACCAGATAAACGATGGCACCGCGAAAGTTGAGGCACAAAATATGATGATCCAAATAATAGTGTAAGGGATTAAACAATTCGAGGCACGAAATATTGTGACCCAACTAATAGTTCGAAGTGTTAACCAATTCAAGACACAAATTATTGTGACCCTAATAATATTACAAGGCAAAGAACAATTCGAGGCACAAATTATTGTGACCCAAATAATAGTTAAGGCAAAAAGCAATTCGAGGCACAAATTATTGTGTCCCAAATAATCGTTCGAGGCAAAAAGCAATTCGAGGCAGAAATTATTGTGACCTAAATAATAGTTTGAGGCAAAAAACAATTCGAGGCACAAATTTCTGTGACCCAAATAATAGTTCGAGGCAAAAAGCAATTCGAGGCACAAATTATTGTGACCCAAATAATAGTTCGAGGAAAAAAGTATGTTGTATTAAGCAGCTCATAGGTACACCTCGTTAAAACCTTCATGTGCCTATCAGGGTAGGAAAGAGTATGCCCTCGCTATGTTTGGTAACCGGGAGATACAAAAAAGGACAAATATTATGTTCTAACTAGCTCCTCATTCAAGATACAATTTTAAGTGTTCAATGTTCCATGGAAGCCGAATATATCGCCCTTCTTTGTCTTTTAAACGATACGTGCCCTGTTTCACTTTTTATGTGACTTCATAAGGGCCTTCCCAGTTGGGTCCCAATTTTCCAAGACTTGTTTGCTTAGTGTGTAGAAAGACTTTGCGTAATACCTTGTCATCCACCGTAAAATCTTTGTGCTTTACCTTGGAAGCATATCTACTCCTCATAAGTGTTTGATAGTGTAAATATTTCAATTGTGCGCGTTTTCTTTTCTCTTCAACTAAATCAACTCCAAGGTTCGACTTTGGTCATTCGAATCCTCTGCATAAGTTGCCACGCAATATGATGGTAAGACGATTTCCGAAGGGACAACTGCGTCCATACCATATACTAAGGAGAATGGAGATGCAGCAGTGGCAGTTCGTGGTGTTGTCCTATAAGCCCATAGTACTTCTTGTAAATAATCAGGCCATCTTCCGGCCCTTCCTTCCAAATTCTTTTTCAACCCATCCAGAATTGTTCTATTGGTCACTTCTACCTGACCCTTAGCATGGGGATGAAATGGAGCAGAGAAACATTGTCGTATGCCCCTAGAAAGGCAAAAACTTTCAAACTCCTTGTTGTCGAACTGAGGTCCATTATCAGTTGTAATCTGCAGTGGTACCCCAAAGCGGCAGCAAATATTTGAGACGATAAACTTGATAACATCTTTGGCTTTCGTCCCTGCTAAAGGTTCCGCTTCCACCCACTTAGAGAAATAATCGACCGCTACGATTATAGTTTGTCTGCCCCCAGACGCCATTGGTAGGGGCCCAACTAGATCAATGCCTCATTTGTCAAATATGACTACCTCTGAAATACTTTCCAATAACACCTCAGGTTTGTGGATTACGTTTGTATAGCGCTGGCACGTATCACATAGTTTCACCAAGTCTTGCGCATCCGAAGAAATGGTCGGCCAATAATAACCAGCCAGAAACACCCGTCGAATTAGCGCCTTATAACCGCAATGGGCTGAACCTTCCCCGTCGTGCAATTTAGACATGACAAATTGCGACTCATCCTTGTTCAGGCATCTTAACAATGGCCGGCTCAAATATTTTTTATACAGAACGCCTCCCAACAGGATATACCCGTGAGACTTGGACCTGATCTTCCTAGACTCGTACTTTCCAGCAGGTAAAATATCGTTTTCCAAGAAGTCAATAATTTCCGACCTCCAATCATTTGTGACCACATTGCCTCTTTAATGTTCATTGAATGCTCCGCATCGGTTATGATCGAAGGATGATCCTGAATCAAGACCCATGGATATCCCTCTGTTCGCGAGGCTGTGGCTAAAGAATCCGGGATGGCATTTTCCTCTCTTCGAACATGTTCATATTGGACCCCATCGAACTCAGAAACCAAATCTTTTAATGCTTTCAGATATTGTATCAGCTTATCTTTTCTGGCCTCAGACTCCCCCAACGCTTGATTTATCATCAATTGTGAGTCACTGATTAGTTTAATCTTTTTGGCCCCGCATATCCGAGCTAAACGCAAACCCGCCAAGGCTGCCTCATACTCTGCTTTATTGTTAGTTGCCTTGAACCCAAATCGAATAACTTGAAACATAGCTTTCACATCTGGAGAAATAAACTGGACACCCGCACCACTTCCAGAGTTGTTCGACCCTCCATCCATTCGTACCAACCATTCCATTTCATCAAATGGTCAATGATCTCCATGTCCTCTCTGTCTGAGTGGAACTCAACCAAAAAATCGGCCAAAACCTAGGCTTTAATCGCCGTTCGAGGCTCAAATGCTATGTCAAAATCTCCCAATTCCCACAGACGGCGCCACTGACGAGTTTTAGAAACGCTCAGGGGTGATTTTATGTGACGAAGATCTCTTAGTGCCAAAATAGTCTTAAGTGCTTAGTTTAGGAATGTTTTTAGAGAGAGAAAGTGAGAATTAGCTTAAGTAGAGAGAGAAAGTAGTATCATATTATTTTTGGGATCCGTGAAGCGTGTGTGGTCCTTTTATAGTACAATTGCGGGCCCCACATGCTTTAATTTCTGTTTATTACATTTTTGGTCCCTATACCTTTTCATCTTCTCACAATAGTTACTTCTTTAGTAATCTATACAATTTTCCCCTAACACAATTTCTTCTTTACAATTCTCTCCTAAAGAAACTTCTTCTTTGCAATTCTCTCCTTAGCAAACTTCTTTTTTGCAATTCTCTCATTAGCAAACTTCTTCTTTGAAATTCTCTCCTAAACAAACTTCTTCTTTGCAATTTCACCATGTCTTTTATTCTCCCCCATCAGAGATAACCGCAACAAGAGTAGTCGTCGATGAATGATATAAAGTATCATTTCACGTTCCGTGATTCTTGTGGAAACGATCCACAAATATCGGTATATATAAACTCTAAGACTTCGCTCACTCTATATACACATACCCTTTTAACTTTGATTTATTTCTCTTTGATACACTTGACGCATATACCGAATTCAGAGTAATCAAGACGACCCAATAAACCTTTAGCGACAAATTTGTCCATCCTAACTTTGGATGTGTAATCTAACCGCTTGTGCCATAGTTTAGAGGATCTTTCAGATTTAGTAATGTTGTTTGTTATACGTTGTGCAGTCATAGTAATATAACGATTATCAATAGTATTATGGAATAGATACAAATTATCATATTTTTTTAAAATTCCATTCCCAATAAAATATTATTAAAAGAGAGTGTAAAACAACTGTTTCTCATTGGATATGAATAACCTTGCAAGTCCAAAACTAGAAAAGAAAATAAGTTCTCTCGAAAATTGGAAACATACAGTACGTTCTCAAGAAATAAAATAAGTCTATTAAAAAAATTTAAATATAAATCATATAAAACTAAAACGTGACAAGAGCTACCATATGTAGTGAAAACTGATCCTTCATCTTCACTTAGTATCATGCTCATTGGAATACCTTTCTACATATATCCTTCTTCTTTGTAGAAGAATCATCGACCACCGGTCGATTCCTGAAGCTTTTGTTTTACCGGACCTTGATCCGATTCTTTTCCATCCACCTTCTGCTATATAATGGAAATCTGCTTATATCTCAATGTTTTCAAGATTAACTATAAGCTGGCAAGTTTTCTATATTAGGTTATTTGGTTGAGTGTATTTAATGCCTTGTAGGTTCTCGAACGTAGCTTATGTCGTTGCTTGGCCGGTTATTTCGATTTTCGTTGTGTTGATTTTTCGGTTTATAGACAATGAGGTTGATTGGATGAAGGGAGGTGGACTCGCTTTGGTTGTGTTTGGTTTGAATTTTTATTTGTATGGTTTGCACAAGTCCAACGAGAATCACTGGAGTCGAACAAGAGCATGATTTAGAAAATGGTTAGCCAAAATTTCGATTGCTTTCTGGTTGTCACTGTCGTTGACGACGGAAAGAGGAAATATGTGTTTGGCTGTTGTAAATTAGGACAGATTAACTTAACGTTTTTTTATCTTATCTTTTATATTATGAAATAAAGTAGGATGGCAAGAGTCGAGATTGGAGCAGATATGGTTAAATTCGTAATTTATTTGTTTTTATTTTTTCAAGCTATCCTATTTGGATTTATTTTAAGCATGCAACATAACTATTTTAATTAATGAAACTATTATGTGGAAAAAGTTAGTTACATGAAATCAAGAATTTTTTAAGATTTGGAGTCTAAGGCTAAAATCCTCTACTTCTCTTGATTATCTTTGATGAGTCCGAAGTTTGTACTCTCCCCAGACACGGACAGATCAGTCCAAGGCCTCCGGACCGGACAGATCACTTTGAACACTATGACAGGACTGTTCGAACTATGACAAAAGTACTAAAAAACCTAAACACTTCTTGACTAAGCTACTTGCTCTCCTACTTAGAGCTCATGGGTCTTTGAACATGACCCGGGTCCATTAAACATGACCCGAAAGCCCATAAGGGCCCAAACATCAGGGTATAAATACCCAACCACCTGCATTAACTATGGGTAATGAAAATTAATTGCTACCAATCTGCTTAATTATCTCTCTACTCTCTACTCTAAACACTTAAACACCCACACACCACCATAAAATACCAACTGAAATTACCAGCCTACCCTCTGGCAATTATTATCCACACCAAATTGGCGACCACAGTGGGAGGTTTCCTCTCCTTCAATATCTCTCTGATGGTGTTGTGCCTCCAGATAAGTCACTAGCCAGAACATTGAAACACAAGGCTCGTGGTTTCATCATATTGAGAGAGGTGTTGTACAAAAAGTCCTACAGTAAACCTCTCCTGCATTGTTTGGGGGATGGAGAGTCACAAGTGGTCATCTCCGAATTGCATGATGGTGAGGGATCAGCCCATTGTGGGTTTAGAGCTTTGACGAGAAGAGTTTTACTCTCCGTTTACTATTGTCCATCAATCATGAAAGATGCTAAGGAATTGGTAACAAGGTGTGATCCATGCCAGAGGTACAGCAATGAAATTCATGTACCAGCCATTCCTTTAGAGTCAATTTCTGAGCCCATTCCTTTTGCTCGATGGGGATTGGATTTAGTAGGGCCTCTCCCTGTGGCGTCCGGAGGGCGCAAAACTATAATTGTGGCCATAGACTACTTCTCGAAGTGGATAGAAGTAACCCCTCTAGCAGGGACGACATCAAAGGCTGTTATAAAATTCATTTTATCCAACATATGTTGCAGATTTGGTGTCCCACAGAAAATAACAACAGACAATGGGCCACAGTTCGACAATAGAGAAATGGAGAGCTTATGTGCCTCAAGGGGTATACAGCATTGTTTTTCTTCACCTTTCCACCCACAAGAAAATGGGCAAGTTGAAGTGGCTAATAGGACTATACTGTCCGGTTTAAAGAAGAATTTGGAAGGGGCTGCTGGGAAGTGGCCTAGTTATTTACAAGAGGTCTTGTGGGCCTACCGGACAACACCTGGGGCTGCAACACAAGAATCACCTTTTGCCTTGGTCTATGTGATGGATGCACTAGCTCCCATAGAAGCAACTCTCCCCTCCTTTCGTGTTCACAACTTCTCCGAACATACTAATGAGGTGGCAATCAGAGGTCAACTTGATTTGATAGAAGAAAGACGGGTTAAAGCTCACCTTAGAGTTGCACACTATCAGGGCTTGATGAGAAGCAGGTTTGCTTCCAAAGTTAAAAGAAGAGATTTCCAACCAGGGGACAAAGTATTAAGGAAGATCTTCTTACACACTAAAGAAAAGCTCTTCGGAAAGCTGGCCCAACTTGGGAGTGTCCGTATATGGTTGTTGAAAGAATTAAGCCTGGAACTTATTGGTTGGAAGACAAAGATGGCAGAGTTCTAACTCATCCTTGGAATATTGAGCATCTCCGGATGTACTTGGAATAGCACTTGTGTAAATATTTACTTGTTTAAACATCCATGTAAATATTTGGGGGCATACTCTTTCCTCTATGGTGGCACGAGGAGGTTTTAATGAGGTGTCCGGGCGGTTGTATAAAATTTGATGCCTTCTTAAAAATTTTCTAAGTGTTTTTAAAGTTTTGTCCCTTGTCATACTATCCGGACTGAAATAACTAAGGGCTATTTAAACTCTAGCCGAAGAATTTAAACACTCTCACTATGAAACAACTAAAGGCTATTTAAACTTTGGCTATCAAAATTAAAACGAAGAATGAAAGAAGATGATGGTTGTACAGAACAGAGATATTCATTGGAATAAATAACTTAAAATTGCCTTGGCCTTCCAAGGACTTTTAAATAGTCAAAATACAACACAAAAAACCTGTCCGGTCGAACACCGGACACCATTACAAAAGAGTGCCTTGGACTTCCAAGGACTTTAATCTGGATTAAAAATAAACTAAGTGGATCATAAGTTAAGGTTGAGCCTTTGAGGATGGCTCACCTTCGTCTACCTTCTTACCCTTAGGGCCATCTTTCCCTTCATCTACCTTCTTGCTTTTAGGATCGTCTTTCTCGTCATCTGGGCTCTCCCTAGTATGTTCTTCATCATCCGAAGAGCCACTAGAGTAGCCATACCTGTCACCTTCGGCCATCGTGTGGTATGGGAGGTCTTCAGGCTCAACATAAAGCCATACGTCCCCTAGGTTCCTCTGCAGAAATTTTTCATGAAAGAGTAGAATCATGTCAGACCTCACCTTCTCAAGCAATAGCTCTTCGCTTTTAATCATCTGGTTGGCATAGGCATTGATCTTGGCTTGGATCGTAGCCTCTTGATCCCTTAACAAAGTGGTTTTCTCCTCGGCAGCCTTGGATGCTGCATTCTCAAGAGAAATCTTGTCAGTAGTTAGGTTGGTGATAATCTTGTCCTTTGCCTTGGTCTCTTCTTTTGAGGCAGTAAGGTCTTTCTCCACACCGGACAGCTTCTCCCGGAGGTCTCTAATGGTTTCCTCTAGAGTGGCAACTTTTGTGGTGCTTTCCTCCTGATTCCTCTTCAACTCCTCGTTTGCTTCCTTTAGCATGTCAGCATTGGAAGTAGCAGTGCGAAGGTCTTCGGACAGCTTTTCCTTCTCAGATTTAAGGTCTTTGATAATGTCTGCTTGACCCCGAACTTGTCTCTCCAACGTAAGTACCGGCTGCACATTTCTTAGCAAGGAGTGGGCTATGGTATCCTTTTCACTAGAGACAATAAAAGTCTTACCATTGAAGTTGACCGTGTTGGAGCTGCTCGGAGGAATGTAAGGCCCTGCGAAGTCATCTCTAGGGAGGTTGAGGAAGTATTCACCAAGCTCACCAAGACCGGTGATGTCGACTCCATCGATGTTGAGATCTTCTCCTTCCACCTCATCGGTATGAAAGTCCCTTGGAATCTCTTCAGCATGCGTTGGGTCAGAAGGGTCAGCCTGGAAAGAAGGCTCCGGATCCCGGAGAGCAAGCTCATCTCCCTTAGCAGTCTTTTTCTTCTTGGCTACCCGGTCTGTGCCTTCACTCCCCTGTTTGCGATTCCTCTTGGAAGCCCTTGGAGGTTTTAGGAGGTCTGCTTCATGCCTTTCGGTCTCTTGCTCCACCACTTGCAAGAGAGCAGCATCGATTTGGCTCTGGGCCGGCCCCTCCGGGTCTGTTGGAGCATCCTTCTCATCATCAGCAGGATTAACATCGCTCGCCACCTTCTTGCCTTTCTTCTTGCCCTTCATTTTGCTTGGGGCTTTGGCCCGGCCTGGCAGGAAGAATGTCCCATCTGGTTCATGGGTCCTCTTAAGCACAGTGTCCGGAGAAGGCTGGGTGGCGAGCTCCTCCCAAGTCAAGTCTCTCCAACCTGTGGTGTTCCACAGGTGAGACCTTTCCAAGTTTCCACTGGTGAAAGCAGCGTGGAATCGGTTCCCCCATTCCTCCGCAGCCTAGGCATTAATCCTGCCACAAGTAACCTGCTCGGCCTTCAAGTAATCACCGAACTCCTTAGACAGTTCTGTTAAGACAAAAGAAAGACCAATTAATTTAAACCAACTTTAAGAAAGAAGAAGTAGACAAAGATTTAAAGTGGGAGACTTACGGTCACTCCTCCGCCTGCTTCTGAGGAGGCTTGGGTTCACTCCGGACTTGATCTTCTTTCCGTTTTCCCAAGCGCCACTGATAAACAAAAACTGGCTCCTCCATTTACTCCCAGACTCCAACAGATCATCAACAGCTTTGAAACTGTCCTCCATATTGAAGTGGTAAAAGGGGAATTGGTGATGTTTGCAAAGATTGGCCACTGCATCAAACTCTTCCATAGGAAGAGGGATCCCGGACAGCCTTGATGCCATGATGCATGACATAAGGGTATATCAAGCGTTGGGGCTCAGCTGGCTCGGACAGAGTTTGATCAGATGAAAATATCTGACAATCTCTGGGTCCAATGGGAATCTAAGTCCCCAATTAAATAGCTCCGTGAAGATGACTATTTCATTCAGCTTGCAATCCATAGGAGTTTCAGGATCTATGGGAATCCTTATCTTCACGTTTTCTGGGATCCCCCATTTCGTGCGCATTCGACCCAGTTCAACCGTATGGATGAATGCATACTTGGTCTTCTGTAAGGCCAAGAGGTATTTAAGTTCGACCTTGTGAAAACAAGGCCCCACCTTCCCTTCAAGACACTCCGGCAGCTCCGGATGCCTCAAGCACAGTTTTTCTTTGCCTTTATCTTTTTTGGCAGCAGCTGTATTACTAGTCTGACCGGAGGGCTTAGACTCGAAAGGGACTTCTTCAAAAGAGTCCTCCATTTTTTCCTCCATGATCGTTGAAGGAATATCAGTGGCAGTGGCCCGGGGAGAATTCAAACTTGGCTCAGCCTGGCTTCCGGACTGCTGGTCTTCAGTGTTTCCTTGACTTCTAGTCTCAGGCTGGGGCTCTGAGGCAGAGGTCTCTCTTCTAAGTGCTGGGCTGCTAGCCTCCGGACCAGGTAGTCTTTCCCGGGGAGCTCTGATAGGCACTCCAGACCCAGAGCTGCTATTTTTTGCCCCCGACTTTGAGGGAGTGTTCTTAGAGGCTTTCCCCTTAACCAGCCGACTCTTTTTTCGATCGACTAACTTCTCCGGGGAGTGCTCCATATCTGATCCCATCGCTATGAAGGGTGAGGGTTTTTTTAAGCTAGTGGCAGTTACTCCTAGTTCGACGATGGATTCTGATTCCTGAACCGAGGAACCAGAAATGATGGGGGAAAGGCTAGGTTGGAATAACTTTCTAGGCTTAGTGCCTTTGGAGGAAGAAGATCCTCGATCTGACTCTATAGCAGAGGTGATTGGTCTGTCAACAGGCGAGGTAGGTAACCCTGCTGCGATTCGTCTTTCCTTCTCGACTTTTTGTGCCTTCTCCAACTCAGAAAGGTTGAGCCACCCGCCTTTGATCAAAGCAGTCCTTGCTGTAAACATAAACTATCAAGTAAATCTTTGCTTTAGAGAGAGAAAGCTCTAAGAAAATATGCAGAGTAAATATGAAAGAGATAGTAAAACAGTAGAAAGTGAGTTTGAATTTATAGTAAATCTGAAAAAGCAATTGATTCCTAGGAGAATTCGAAAAGTTTGGCAATGATTAAAAGGCGGCGCTGATGTCACCATTTGTAATTAAAGAGGTTGCTTTTCGAAGAAGGTGGGTTCGAAATTCAAGGTGAAAAAATGACTGGAGCAACCAATCAGAGAGCGACACGTATCCCACAAACTCTCGCAAAAACCGTTTTGAATTTGTGAAGCTTTATCTGTCCGGGTAAACCCATAGACCTGTCCGGATTAGGACTACCCCTGGCGTCGGACTGTTTTTCAGGTCTTTGGCAAGAATATTTGCACAAACACCTAAAAAAGGGGCTCCTGATGAGTCCGAAGTTTGTACTCTCCCTGGAAACGGACAGATCAGTCCAAGGCCTCCGGACCGGACAGATCACATGGACCGGACAGATCACTTTGAACACTATGACCATAGGATTGTTCGAACTATGATAAAAGTACTAAAAAACCTAAAAACTTCTTGACTAAGCTACTTGCTCTCTTACTTAGAGCTCATGGGTCTTTGAACATGACCCGGGTCCATTAAACATGACCCGAAAACCCATAAGGGCCCAAACAACAGGGTATAAATACCCAACCACCTGCATTAACTATGGGTAATGAAAATTAACTCTACTCTAAACACTTAAACACCCACACACCACCATAAAACACCAACTGAAATTACCAGCCTACCCTCTGGCAATTATTATCCACACCAATCTTGGCTTCTCTATGGAGGAAGATGAGTGTTCTTCTCCGCATCAGCGAGCTGCTGATGTCCAGGAAATCTTTCCAGCGTTAAATTATATCTCTGATTGACCAAACATCAGGGTCAATCCAATATTTGAGCCTTCCATAAGTAAAACCAATGTATCAGTAACTAAGAGTTCATATGCAGATTTATTTAAAAATAAAGTTGGGAACATCATACACAAAAAGGTAATCAGAACAATTGATAAATATAATGTTGAGATTCATTTCAAGGCTCAGGATCTGGGGCTGCTAAAAGAGAGATCGAAACACACTATGGTTGGCAAGTTTGCCATTCGGAAACCTAATTACGCATTAGTAAGGGCTTTCTTGGATAAATTTAAGTTTCACGGTGAATGTAACGTATCAAGTTGGGACTTTAGACACATCTTTATTGAATTTTCTCTCAAGGAAGATCTACTGAAGTTGTGGAAAAGAAATGTGTGGGAAATCGGGGATAAGGTTAAGAGGTTGCTCGAATGGTCCCCTTCAACCCTAATGTTAAAAATCTAGCAACACCTGCATACAATGACCTCCCAGACTTGCCAGAGTTTATGTATTGCGAAGCAACTATCATGGAGGTTGTTAAAACTAGAGGATCCCCTCTTAGTGTCTGGGTTCCATCTATAAACAGAGCTAGGCAAAACTACTGCAGAATTTGGGCAGTGTTGGATGTGTCTAAGGTGTTACCTAAAAGAATAAGAATAGTCTTTGGATCCTAAACTTTCTGGCAAGATCTTGTGTATAATAAATATCCAGACTAATGTATACAATATTCTCACCTGGGCCATTCAGAGAGTGAATACAAGAAGTTAACTCAAAGGAAGTATGTTGTACAGACTAAGTTCTCCAACCCATAGTTTCTTGAATCATTGATACCTGCATTCAAAGTTAAGGATAATGGATTCCAACTGTAATCTGTTATAATAGATTAGCAGAGAGATCAGTTTGAGAATGTAGAGAAATAAAAGACTAACTCTATCGAAAACAAAGAAAAACATCACTTTCCTAAAGGCATTGATAGCAGAGAAGTTATTGGTGCTTTACATATGTTAGAAATGGTCTCTACCTCTCTTGAAGACAACTCTTCTATGAATCTGTTAATGGTCAGTTCTTCTCTTACTAAGAAAACCATTGGTAGCCTCCCCTCTTCTCCCGTAAGCAAGCAAATTGGTAATGGTAAGAATTCTGAATTGAAGAAGGTAAAGAAAGTTAAAACGTTCAACACAAACGGGATTATATCCCCTAAATGTTTGCAGCATAAGAATGCTGTAAAAGTTTCTAAGCAATCTAAATGACCATAGCCTTCTTAAATTGGAATGTTCATGGTGTTGGTAACAAGCAAACTCAGGCTAGAATTAAATCGATCAAAAGGTCTAACAATCTATCTTTTCTTTCCCTTCAAGAGCCTATGGTATGTGTTTCTCAGTTGGAAGTGATTGCCAAGAAATTTGGGTTTCAGGTTTGCGCTAGTAACATCAGCAATAAGGTTTGGGTGATATGTAATGGTGATTACAAGGTGGATATCATAGTGAATGATGATCAATTTTTGCATCTATTGGTTAGGCATGGCTATATTCCTAAAGAATTCATGGTTACCGTAATCTACGCAAAATGTTCTAGGAGTCTGAGGAGATTGTTGTGGGATAACTTGAGAAAGGTTGAAGAGGATAGCAAGGAATGGATTCTGGTGGGTGACTTTAACACTATTGCTGACCCTAGTGAGCAGCTCCACTGCTCTTCTAATTTCTCTGGTAGTATGGAAGAATTTAATAATTTTATCCTAGACTGTAACCTTCTGGATGTTGGGTTTTCGGGGAATAAATATTCTTAGTCCAATGGGAAGCAGTGGAAGAGGCTTGATAGGGCCTTACTTAATAACAGTTGGGTTAACTACTTTGATGATACTATAGGGACTCATTTACCTAAGTCTTGCTCTGATCATTCTTCACTCCTGATTACTATATCTACTACTACCACAAAAAAAATTCAAATTTCAAGTTCATGAACATGTGGTGCAAGCACAAGGATTTCTATAAGTTTTTTGAGGGTTGCTAATACAATGGGGCTCCTTTATTCAAGTTTTGGTTCAAGTTAAAGCATCTAAAGGAAAACCTTAAAGTATGGAATAAGCAAGTGTTTGGCAATGTTTTTGAGTCTATTACTCAGGTGGAGGAGGAAATTAACAGCTTGGAACCTAAGGTATTGGTTACTAACTCTGTTCAGGATACTGAGAATTTGAAAATTACCAAGGATAATCATCTCTTGTTGCTTGCAAGAGAGGAAGATTATTGGGCTTAGAAATCCCACACTAATTGGGTTAAAGAGGGTGACATAAATACTGCCTTTTTCATAATTATGTGAAAAGAAAGCATAAGAGAGCTAAAATATCTCGTATTTGGACTGGTACCTATTGGGAGGAGGATGAAAAGGCTATAGAAGAGTCTGTTGTTAATCATTTTAAAACCTTAATTTCTTATTTGCCTAATCCTTAGTATCCTAATCTTCTTGAGGATTTCATTCCTAAGACTGTTACTGATGCTGATAATGAAATGCTAATGAAGATGCCTATGGAATCTGAAATTTATGAAACTATAAATGAGCTAAGCCCTAATTCTACAGTTGGTCCAGATGGTTTTAATGGGAATTTTTTTAAGGAATGTTGGCCTATTATTAGACCTGATCTGTGTGATGCTCTTAAGGACTTTTTATGTGAGGCATCTTATCCTATGGGACTCTATGCTACTACTCTCTTCCTTATTCCAAAGGTGGAAGCTCCC
Organism: Limnanthes douglasii subsp. nivea; assembly: GCA_036936605.1. NCBI lineage: Eukaryota > Viridiplantae > Streptophyta > Magnoliopsida > Brassicales > Limnanthaceae > Limnanthes > Limnanthes douglasii. Next base: position 46,112,666 of record JAUPFV010000002.1, read on the forward strand.
AAAATTTGGAAGGACTTCAGGCCAATAAGTCTGACTACACTTCTAAGCAGAATTATTTCAAAGCTCATTAATAAAAATCTGTCTACCCTTCTTCCTAAGCTAATTTCTCCTAAACAAAGTGCGTTCATCAAGGATAGGAGTATCCATGACAATGTCATGATTGCCCACGAGATGATTAATGACTTGGCTAATAAGTTCATGGGTGGGAATATTCTTTTAAAGGTGGACATGGATCATACGTTTCTCCTTAGCATTTTGAATGCTTTTGGGTTCAAGACTGGTTTTACAAGAATGTTTGAAAGGAATTTGGTGAACTGCTAATTTTCAGTGATGGTCAATGGTGCTCTAAATGGTTTTTTCAGGTCTAATAAAGGTTTGAGACAGGTGATCCACTATCACCCAGTCTGTTTATTATGGGTCAATAATATCTATTGAGAGGACTCAAAAGGCTATTCAGCAACTCTATTTTTACAAGATATAAAAGTAGAGTGGAGCTCAACTCACTTGGTCTGTGTTTCGCTGATGATATCCTAGTCTTTTGCAATGGTTCTTTAGCTTCTGTCACAAAATTCATGAAGATGTTTAACCTTTATGAGGAAACTTCTGGGTAACTTGTTAACAAGGAAAAGTCTAGAAACATTAACTCCAAGAGCTTCTCTACTCAGCAAGCTAGGAAACTGGAATTGTTATTGGGTTTCAAGCACTGTAATTTGCCAATCAAGTATTTGGGAGGTATATTAAACAACAAAAAGAGATAACAAGATTTCTGAATGGGACCAGAAAACTCTGTATTTTGGGGCCAGGTTAATGTTGATTCAATATGTTCTATTTACTTACCCGATATATACATTACAAAATTTAGAGATTCCCAAAACTACTATCAAAAGGCTTGAGGTCCTTTATAACAAGTTTTTGTGGGGCAACAAAGCTAACAAGAACACTATAAATTGGTGTAAATGGTCTAATCTTTGCATGAGTTATGACGAGGGAGGTTTAAACGTAAGGAAATTAGATGATATGATGGAGGTTTTTGCTGCTAAGCTATGGTTCAATATGAGAAAGTAGGAATCTTTGTGGGCAGTCTTTATGAATTCTATCTATTTTAAATACCAACATCCTTAAGTTGCATCCTTGAATCTTAAGAGCTCTCTCACTTGGAAAATACTATGAAGAGTAAGGAATAGGGCTGAGAATTACATGATGTGGCATGCTAAGTCAGGGAACGTGGATATCAATCTAGACAGGTGGTGCTCTCTTGAGGCTTTCAGGAAATTCTCTGGCAGTGAGGAAAGAATGTTATATGTGGGTCTTTGGCTAAGGAGTATTGGGAAGAGTGCAGGTGGAATGTAAATAAACTAGAAACTATATTGAATTCAGAACAAATTCAATACATTCTCAGAGTTTCTTTGGACAACTCTTTAACTGATTCTGTTAGTTGGTCTCTTAGTGGAGATGGCCAGTTCTCCACTAAAGCTACTTGGGTTGAATTCAGGAATAAAGGAGTCAAGTCATACCTTCATGCTAAAATCTGGAACAAGGTAACTCCCACCAAATTTTTGTTCACTTTATGGAGAACTCTCAAGTGCTGGATTCCTGCTGATTATATGCTGCAAAAAAGAAAGATGCAATTAGCATCAAAATGCCAAAATTGCAGAAATTCAGAAACTATAAATAATGTCTTTGTGGAATGTCAAAAGGCTTGGGATGTCTGGGTTTTTTTTTGTAGCCTACTTCAATATATATATTACCAAGTCGATGTCTTTATCTCATATGGTAAGGAAGTGGTATTGGTCCACTGAAAAGGTGATCCATTTACGTACTATTTTTTACTCAATTATAGTCTGGGTCTTGTGGTGAGCTAGAAACAAGAGCAAAATTGAGGGTAAGGTTCAGAAATCTGAAGACCTAATTGGGCGCATTTGTTACATTATATCCAGTCTTGGTAATGATAATCTACTAAAGAGAAAGTATTGGGGGCAAATACAGTGGTATTGGTCATGTAATTGGTTGCATAAATCATCTGAAAAAGACTAGTGTTTCATCTCTCTAAGCTGGGTGTGCCCTAAGCTTGGAAGGTTCAAACTCAATACAGACGGCGCTTGTAGTGAGTCTATCGAATGCTTTGGTGGAGGTCTTCTAAGAGATAATACTGGTAAGGTCATTTTTGGGTTTAGTAGGGTTTACGGCAAAGGCAGTCCCATCATTGCAGAGACTAGGGCTATGTTTGATGGTCATCAAATTGGCTTTGAAAGAGGTATATGCATGCTAGTCATTGAGACAGACTCTCGTATCCTAGCACACATGATCCTCACGGGAAGATATCCCTGGTATATTAAGGAGATGATTGAATGCTGCTACAAACTGATCTCTCCAAACATGAAAATCATCCATGTTTTCAAAGAGCAAAATGTAGCAGCCGATTGGATTGCTAATTCAGCCCTTGAATCTAACAGGAACTCTATATTTGAAGGGAGTGAAATTCCTGACAGATTGAGAACTATAGCATTCCTAGAATGACTGGGTTTATGCTATTTAAGAAGAAATCTAAACGAATAAGGATGCATGTCATCGTAACTGGCTATTCGAGGCGAGTTTTGTGCTTCCTTTTGCTAAGTTCGTGACCTTCTGCAGTTTCTAATGATCGATTGTGCATCAGAAGGAAATTTTTCTGGTCTTTGGTAGCTTTCTTATGGCTTGTGGGGTGGTGTGAGACGATCGGAAGCCGCTTAGGAGGAAGAGGATTGAATGCTTTAGGGTTTGAATTAATTTAGGGATTTTCTTTGTATTTGTAAGCAACTAAGCTGAATAAGTATTTCAGTATGTAATTCAATTCGATCCATTATGAAATAAAGGCTCAAAGTTTAAACTAAAAAAAAACTATCCTATTTGGATATTAATTGGCTATAAATATATTTTTTTACATTTGTGTTCGTGTTTTAATATACTTTGCTAAATATTTAGCGATGTTTATTTATTTATAAAAATATTTTGAGAAAAAATTATGTAATAAAAAATTAAAAAATAACAAAAAATATATTTATATAATAATAACATACTAAATATAAATTTTTAAATTTAATAATAATTATAAATATTTAATAAAATAATTATAAATATATATATATATATATATATATCTAAATTTTAAAATCTATTTAAAATTTAATCGATTATATTTTTATTTAAATATGCAAATTTGTTAACAAATTTTAAGACTCAAATTCAAAAAAATAAAAATAGTATATCGATATGACATCAAACTTATTCATCAATAATAACTCAGGTTTGATAACGTACATAAAATTATTTGGTACCTTTATTTTAAAATAAGATAACTATCCATGTTTTATCAATCTTTAGGTGGTTATTGGTAAATAATTTTGATATTTGATGGTTATTGATAGATTACCTATGAAGAATCACAAACAATCAAGAACTAATTTAATCATATTGACTTTTTTTTATAAATGACAATTTATGATTTTATTCTTGAAACTCTATCTACCAGTAACAAGATATTTTCAAACGCTATCATAGCCTAACAACCAACAACCACCGTCGGTAACTAACCAACTACCACACAATCATGAGGTTTTTATCATGATTGGTGGTGGTAGCCCTACCAACCTTGCTTAGCCACCATCAAAGTTCCATAAGCCTAGGATCACACACCAAAATCAAAACTGTCATCATCAACCTAGATCTAAATAACAACATCTGTTGGATTCTTTTAATTTTCCTTCATTAATCCACATTTTCCTAGTATCCATCTCCGATCATGAATCAAGAAAGAAAAGCAATGATCAAATGATGATCTCACCAGGTAAGAAATCCTTACTCCATTGTCTCCAGATAATCCAAATATTAATAACCTCCACCACAAGTTACCATAAAACAATACCATTAGAACTTTTATGGATGTTCTGTCGAAATTTACATCAATTTTAACATCACCTAACCCAATTATACATAAAAAAAGATAACTACCCATTCATCCAGTTATCTGACCTAGACAAATAAACTCTGTTAAGTTCAGAAAAACATACATAGGTCATCTTATCATAAAAATCTTAAAACAGTCTTCTTTGTTTAACCTTAAAGTTGTATTACTAGTAGCTCCAGTTTGGATATCTCTATCTTACTTGACAGAATACATGTATCAAGAAGAAGTGATCTTATTGATAACCAGTATTATTGGTACACCTCTTAAAGTTTTGGTTCTACCAAAGAATAGAGCAATGCTCAATGTTTGAAGGGCTTGGGTAGAACTAGACGTCTTACTGTTTTGATTCCTAAAGTTTGGGTTGGATTTGAAAATAAATCTAAAAAATAATCAGAGGATGGCTACTAGCAAGAGATTATATATGATAATATTCATTTCTACTACAACGTATGTCACTATCTAGGACACAATGACTCTAATTACAACAAAACTAAGCCATATATGGTAGCCAATCATGAAAGCCACCTTATTCAACCTCAACACACATTTGCTACTAATACAAATCTTCCATTATAAGAAAAGCCAGCAATAACCAAGAATTGGATACCTAAACTTAAATCATCATCATTCAATATACATAACACATACTTTTAATACCAAACAAATCACCAAAAGTCGACACTACAACTATAAGCCTCGAAAATTAAATGTACATCTCAAACGAAGTTACTGGAAAAGTTGACAAACTAGGAAGATAGATAATTGATGATTTTACCTCATTAGATGCATATGACCCCCTTATCATATATTATGGATTTGATAGCCCTATTTTAACTCTCCCCTATCCTCATCAACATGTAGTTGGAATTCCTTATTCACTTATATTAAGGAACATGGAACAATCACTTGAATTCACTGAAGTTATCAGAAAATTAATAAAAAAAGAAAACATATAAAGTTATAATAAACATATCTTTATACAAAGAAGTATCACCAAAAGGGTCTAACAAACCCTTTAATGTTCAATTAATATAACAATCACAATCTTTAGTTAAATGTGAGAGGAGTGAGAAATAAAGAAACTATCAGAAGACTCCAAGCTATCAAAAGATCAGAATAAGTTATCTTTTTAACAATTCAAGAACTAATGTTATAAGTTGAGAAAATTTAGAAGGTATACTAGCAACTAGGTTGCCAGAAATGTTCACCTAATTTAAATAGAAAAATTTGGGTATTTTGGAAAATGATTACATTGTTAAAACTTTCAGAAATCATGAACAATTTCTTCATGTGAAAGTCAGTTATTCGTCTTTCAATAAAAAATTCTTAGTTACCATATTTTATGCCAAATGAACTAAAGAACTAAGAAAGGACCTATAGAATGGATTGAGAAAAATTCCTAAACATACACTGCTTTGGGCTATAATTTGAGATTTTAAAGTAATTACATCCTCTAATGAACAACTAGTATGTTCCACCATTTTCTCTAGTAGTATGAATGTCTTTAATAAATTTATTCAAGATTTATCTTTTAAAGATGCATGCTATATTGGATCTAAATTTACATGGTCAAATCAGAGAAAATAGAAGAGACTGGATAAATTACTTTATAACTATGCTTGGCTCAACTACTTTAAATATATTGAAGTTCACCACCTGGCCAGAACATGCTCTGGCCATTCTCCCATTAACATCAAAATATTAATTCAAAAGAATCAAGTTAAATCTTCTTTTAAGTTCCAAAATATATGGATGCTTCATCATGAATTTCTAAATATAGTTAAGAAAAGTTGGCAAGAGGATGTGTTTGGACCTCATATTTATGTTTTTGGAATAAGCTCAAAACACTAAAGTCTAAACTTAAAGTCGGGAACTGGTCTACTTTCGGGAATATATTTGACGCTCTTGCTAAATTAGAAGAAGAAATTCAGTACTTAAACATATGCTTACAACTCAATAAATTTATGGAATACCAACTCAAATACTCTATTAGTATAGCTGGTGTTGACGGATTCAATACTAAATTCTTCGTAGTTTGTTGGAATATCATCAACAAAAATCGAAGTGTTGCAATCATCTTTTTTTCCAACACCAACAAGTTTCTCAAGGTATCGTTGCTACAACCATATGCTTAATACCGAAAGAATGATAACCTAAATCATGGAACCAATATAAACCTATCAGTCTGTGTACAGTCTTTAACAAAATTCTTTCATGTTAGGCATTCAAATCTATCAAACACACTATTTTTTTCAAAATTTATGACAAGCATCGTTATTGCAATGTGTGCATAACCATACTATTACTAGTATTATACAAAAATTATTTTCATAAAATAAGAAAAGTGAGTAAGGTTTTAGCAAAATATTACTACAAGTAGAGTAAATAACCTAAAAGATGAGGAATATACAAAACAAACACGTTGTATGACTCAATGGGAAACACAACTATACAATGTAACGGCATGTAAACCTTAATGAGTACATACTTGTGTCGAAGATTTATAACCAGAGGTGTGTGCTTGTATTTAATATTCCTAGAAAAAGTCCAACCCCTCTTAATGATGTTTGTTGGGGTATTTATAGTTGTTTTTCGTTGACCTATGGACCTTATGGGTCAAACCCTATAATTGTGTCATTTTTATGAGCCATCAAGCCCAATAGACGAACTACTAGGGATGCAGCTGAGTCATGATTCCACTCAAACTATTGTTCCTCTATTAATCTTTTATATGGATTCTCTTAAAATCCCTTCAGATATTATTAGGATTAGTTGAAATATGCTTCCAACAATATCAAAACTGATCACATACAACTAATATGTGCATAAAATAGACAAAACAAAAATGCATCAAACAAAAGGACTTTAATTTGAGAAAAAAATGTAAGACCTCAAGACTTTATGCCTCTGGTCCTTTGGAAAAAACAACGAACAGCTTAAGGATATCATCCACCTCCCTCACTTCTATAATATGAGGAATGGAAAAACGTTTTCGTGGCCCAACCTTTATCCAAAACCCTTCACCTAATGTTCACAATGGAGAACAATACATTCCGGTCTCATAATACCAAAATTAATTAGACATTAAGACCAAAATCTTATGTAATAATAAATGTGGAGAATATTTTCACGATTATTTTTTAACTTTGTATTAAGAGAATACTTCAAAAAAAACATGGTATTTATGATTGAGACTTAGTGGAATCATAATACCAAGTTTTTTGGCTTGGCCGAGACTTCAGGTTAAGTGGATGTGGCTTTCGAGAATTAGTTGAGATTAAACTTATAGGTGATTTAACCTTCTCCAAGTATGATAGAAAGAAAGTGTAGCCTTGGTATGTGAAATTTCCAAAAATAAAATTACCAATAATAACATAAAATACAATCAAACACACAAGATAATATTAAAAGTTGTTCAAATTATGAAAAGATCATACATCCACATACAGTAAATACTGATTTTATTTTAAAGAAGATTACAAGGAAACTCTCAAACACTCTAATACAATAACTATCCTTATGTTGCAAAACTTCTAAGTATTACATAATAAAATATGATTATTCAGTGTTATTCTTTGTGTTTATTTCCTAAATTTCTATTCTTTACAAAACCCATAAAACTCTTTGTTTTATGTTGCTTTCACATTAGCAACTCACGCGTGCCAGCTTCATACTTCTCATTCACTATTTATAGAAACAAATATGAGTGAGATGATACCCTATGCTCATAATACCAACTTAAAACTTGTTCCCCAAAACAATCAAAAGGTAATATTATAGCTTCACATTTGTATAGTTTTTACACTTAGGCAGGTAATGACACCACCAACCGTTGACATATGTTATTGGTTGTACCTTATATTATTATGTTTATTCTCTAAGCATGCTCATATTAATGGTAACTTGATCAATGATCAAGAATGGCTCATCCATTTAGATTCTTCTCATAATATGAAGCTCAATCTCATTTTCAGACATAAAAGCATATTCGGAAGCTTTGGCAACTAAGTATCTACACCAAAGTTCTAACAAGTAATGATCTTGTAATTTGGTTTAACAAATTTGTATACAATATTTTCGACATATCTTTTTCCCCTCAGGTTCTAGCATACGTCTCTACACCTAATTTTTGGTTGAACTTCTACTACTTAGCTTAAATCTCGGTAAAACTGCATTAATCATTTTTAGTCTAAACCTAAAATTTGGTGTAAATCATGGAATAATTCATGATATTTGGAGCCTTATACACCATAATAAAATAGATTAAATAAACGCAAAAAGAATTTTTTTTTTAGATGACCAATGTCATGTTGGTTAAATCAAAGCTGTATATTAATTTATTTAATAAAGTTATCTTAATTTCATATCATATAAATAATCATATATCAAAAGAGAACCATAATTTCTCCACTTGAGTTATGGAAAGGTAGAAAGCCAAATATTGAATATTTCAAAGTGTGGGGGATTTTATCATATTACAAAAATACGGATCTAAAAAGAATAAAGCTAGATCATAAAGCTATAAGATGGGTGTTTATTTGGTATGCATTCAATATCAAGGCTTATAGGCTATTAGAATTTGAGTCTAATATGGTATTTGTATTAATAGAAGCGGAATTTTGTTGAATGGAAACCACGTAAATCTTGTAGTGTGGTAGAAATAGAGAAAAATATTTCACAACCCCCCGGAAAATATAAGTAATGCTTTAAACCTAAATTTTATAGAGAAAAGTACCGGAAAATACCCACTCAACTATCTTATTACCCGGCACTACCCAAATTTTGGATAGTGTTACTTAATACCTCGACTAATAAATTGGACAAAAATACCCCTCGACTATATATACCAATTTTTCAGTTCAACCCCACTTTTTCCACCTTCCTATCACCCTAAACAAACCCAAACGTCTAATTTTAGAAACCACCAGACACCTTTCGACTTCGTGATACTCTCTCTCTCTGTCGAACCCAAAACCCCTACAGTTTCTCACCGTTCGCACCTTTAACGCAATCACACCGGTCATCGTCTTTTACTCAGTCCAACTCCACACCTTATGTTCGACAAAGTTATCGTGAAGTCGTCTCCTACCGGTGAAATTTACAGTGTTTAGAAGTAAACAGGTATGCATTATCATGGAAAGTGTACTTTTTTTTGCGTTTTTGACGAATTCGAACCACTATTTTCTGTTATTTCACGATAGGCGTTGATTTTTATACTGGAATGAAGTATCTACTGACGATAGTTGCTCAGTTTCTAGGTTTATCCTCGAAGACATGGTAGAAGTTTAGTTGCATGTAATGCTAATACTTTCCTGAGAACTATTATGTATATTAGATGTGCATTAGGCAGTTGATTGTTGATTTTGGTGTTTGTTCAATAATTCCCAGATCCATGCAACGTGCATGTCAAAAGTAGAACAGTTCGCATCCTGATCACCCATTATGCAAGCAATTCGCAGCTCGATTAATACTTATGTCGTTTATTTACAAACAATTTGCAGCCTAGGCTGCGAATTGTCTGTAAAAACAATATTCATATATAGGCAATTCGCAGCTTGTCATTCGAATTGTGTGACATGTTAACTGATAATACATGAATTTGCAGCTTGTCATGCGAATTTTTTGTGACAGTTTAACTGATAATACGTGAAATTCGCAGCTTGTGATGCGAAGTTTGTGACACTCCAACTGATTTGTGTTTGTGCAGGAACTATGACAACAAAACTTAGCTATTACAGATCAGGGTTGGTGAGCCTTCTGAAGCTACTTAAAGATATGCGTATTACCAGGGCCCACATTGAAGCTGCAAGAAACACACCCTTCTACACACTTTTGAAAATGGCTTTCAAAATCCGTAATGAGGCAGAGCTGCCAAAGAAAAAATTCTACTCAATCATTCAGTATAGCATCGAGCAATTTTCTGTTGATAAAGACACCTTTAAGATTGGCAACAAGTTTGTAAAGATAATTGAAAACGATGTGAAGGTCATATTCGGGTTGAGGCATGGCACCGAGAAAATGCGGTTAACAAAAACCGGAGCTTTTCACAACAAATATGCACCCGGCGAGGAGGACGAATCAAGGATGATGAAGAAATACTTCATGGGTAAAACTGGCAGGAAAGTAGCAGCTAGTAATACTAAAACAATAACAAATTCCATTATAAAGGTACGTCTAAAATCGACTTCATCTTTATAAAGCAAGATTCTGTACTTTTCTAACATAGCATGTTGTCGTTGGTTTTACAAGAGGGTATAGAGAAGGCCATAAACGAAGGAGGGGAGCATGAGTTGGAAGACGTTGCGAGGCTGTTGATATTGTTTTTGTGCTCCACCCTATTCTACTCCGTATCTAGAGATATCCTGGGTTGGAGCACGGTTTATTATGTTGAAGACCTCAGCAGAATAAACAATTACGATTGGTCTGGATCAATACTGTACAAGCTTCGACAGTCTATCAGAAGTTGGTTAGCAATCGAAAAACCTGATAGAGTCGTCGGCTGCGTCGCCCTTGTAATTGTAAGATTGATCTATTCAGTATAAAAATTAGTTATGTACAGAGCATCTTGTTGATAAAACTTGTCCCCATGCAGCCCTTCATCATAGAGCACACAACAGTCGGCCTCAAGGTAGCGAAGACAACCTCGATACCAAGGTTTTTCAAATGGTTGGGATTAGAGTGCCAAGCAGCAACCATGACAGTGCTTCTTAGAACACCATTGCTGGATAATGACCAGCTATAAGCTATATATAGGTATTGAACTGGGGGTGCAAACAGTTCGCAGCATATCATGCGTTTTGTTTAGAAAAATGCATCAATCATGTCGCAGCCTGATATGAATTTTAGTTCGCAGCTTTTTTTTCCACACAGTTCGCATCATATTGTTTACACACATTTCACAGCTCAGCATGCGTTTTAACAAAGTGTTAAAATAGAACAATGCATCAATCATTTCGTAGCCTGACATAAATACTTAGTTTGCAGCATATGGTTTACACATAGTTCGCAGCATATGGCTCACACACAATTCGCAGCTCAGCATGCGAATTCTTTGCAGCTCTAACATGGATAGAATTCACACAGTTTGCATCATATAATGCGAACTGTTTGTAAAAAACAATTTATTTGTCTACACCCTCATACTTGTAAAAAACAATTTATTTACTTACATTGGCCTCTGTTGGTAGGTTTTCGAAGGTCCATTACTTCTTACCGAGGCTGAAATTGAAGCTTTCGGAGAACGAGAAGATAGTGGAGATGCAGAAACCTGTTCTACTTCACCGAAAGAAAGACCAAGGAAGAGGACGAAAAGCACAGCATCAAAACCAAGACAAAGGAGACAAGCATCACAGAAAGAAACGAATAAGATGATGTCTCCCAGACCCGAGCAACCAATACCACCCGAGCCAACGATTCCACCACCAAGACTCCCCAAGCAAACAATGCCACCACAACCGAAAGGTAAATCCAGGCAGGAGCCCGACGACGATGACACAACCAGTATGAGTGAAATAATCGGTGAGTATGTACTCAAATGCAGAGGTCCTAATGCCGAGATTTCTGCAATTGTTGCTGAATCAAAGCGTTTGGAGACATACGCCGACAAGAACGAGTACGAGAGAAAGATAGAAAAGCATGCCAGAGAAGTAAGTATGACTTGAGCCTTAAATAATCGCTACAATCAGCACTTAATATATTTATAAAACGTTTACTATCATTTTTCCAGCTGAAAGAATTGAAATGCAAGATAGCGGAACTTGAAGCACAACAACTCCACTGTAGAGATTGAAAGCCCAATAGCTGAGCAGGTACCAGCACTTCCAGACAGAGCAGCATCCACTGTATTGCAAGCATCCGTGTCTAATGCTGATCAGCACCATGCTGATGGAGTACTGCCAGAAGAGAGGGACGATGATGCCAACCATTCACCCATACCGGTACAATCTGCAGAGATGGACATCATGGAGACACAGACAGAGAAAGAAAGACACGAGTCTCCTCCGAATGACCCGAAGGAGATAGAAGATGTAAGTGGATGATATGATGAAAGCAAACAAATATCAGGACTCTTGTGTATTCATGTCCAAACAATTCGCATCTTATGTTTCGAATTGTGTATTCAACTAGTGGATTCGTTATTTTACAATTCGCATGCTCAGCTGCAAAATGTTTGAAGTGGACAAAACAAATATCAGGTCAGCATGCGAATCGTTCGCAACAATGATTATAGTATGCTTAACCCTCCCACCCTTTTTTTGGAATTTTGTATGAAACAAGAGACCGAAAGACAACAACAACAACAACAGCAACAGCAACAGCAGGAACAAGTTCAACACCAGCAACAACAACAACAACACCAACAGCAGCAGCAACAACAACAACAACACCAACAGCAACAACAACAACAACACCAACAGCAACAATAACAACACCACTAGCAACAACACCAGTAACAACACGAACAACAGCAACAAGAACAACAACAAGAACAACAAGGACAACAAGAACAAGAACAACAACAAGAACAACAACAGCAGCAACAGATAGCCTTGGCAAAGAGAGAAAGGCTAACGCAAGAGATAGCACCTCGAGAATCAGAACCTGTCCATCCCGGTGAGAAGACAGAACTACTCAGCCAGGAAGGACCATCCTTAGAAGACAACTCCACATCTGCAGATGCACCTCAAAGACCAACGGTGCTATCAACAAAGTCAGAATTGCTGAGCCAACGTGAAACTATAGCACCGGTAACAAATCAACCGCAAGCTCTAGAGTCCCATGATAACACAGTAGGTTTACCCGATGCTTTTGTTGATGGTATTTACACTCAAGTTTCACAGACATTTTTAAATAAAATTGATAATGTATATTACGATTCTATAATACAACGGTCTTTGGAGAACATGTCGGAGGATGACTTTAATGATCTCTGCCGACACGATCCAGATCCTATGCCGAACAAGTCAACGGCATTGGTTATCGCTTACCGTGCGGTAAGGGCTACTTATAATGATTTCGCATCATAACATGAGATTTGTGTTAGCAGACTGTTTGGGGTATTACAAACAAATATTAGGGTTTCATGCGAACTGTTCAGTGGAACCTCGAACAGTTCGCATCGTACCCTGATAGATACTATGAAATTTATTCATCTGGAACCAAACAGTTCGCATGTTAGCATGCGAAATGTTTGGGGTCGTTGCAATTATAATGACTGACACCCTTCTAATTTTGATTTTTGTTATTTACTAAGCTCGAGCCCAGTAAAGAGATAGAGGAGCCAGGTTTTACTCTACTGACACCAACACAGCCTCAAGTGCCAGAGGAAGAGGAAGAGTTCATTATAACAGTACGGGAACCGCCAAAAGTATAATACAGCGACTGGCCAAAGAAAACAAAAGTAACTAACCGTATCGATGTGGCAAAATACCACAAAATACAGTTAGTTAAAGCCTACGAGAGCGACACCCCTGATCCAGTGGTATGGCAGTTACCAGAGTCCAAATTTACATACGGAATCAGAGTGCAAGCGAGTGATGCGATGGCACTACCTTTAGAACTGGAGCTGGACGTAAATGTATCCAATTGTCAACCAATTCTATTTTTAATGTTTCAAATATGTCTTGTATATTTAATATAAATCTACAACTCCTTTCTTAGGTTATCGACGCTTGGATTCGAAAGATGCTTGAAGAAGCAGACTTCAAAGTTCCACGCACTAAAGCTAAAGGAGAGCATCATGACACCGTACTGATTTTGGGCATGACTGCGGTAAGTTTAGCTCAGGTAAATTTCAAAGTTTCAGAAAATGTTCTCATTGTAATATACTCTTGCTTGGATGCAGCATCAAATGAAAGCAGGCTGGCAAGTAGAAAATTTGGTGGACGCAGCTTTTAGAAAGGGGCCCAAAGATGCCAACATCATCATACTTCCAATATGCACCGAGACAAAGGACCAGATAAACCACTGGACGTTGCTCGTCATTGACGTCGACGGTAGGTTAATTTCAAACAACAATCCACTTCTGCCTAAGCTGAAAGCCATAGACTACACCACAAGGACACCTACACAACTGGTAAATATTCCCAACTATACACTTAAATTTAAACACATTATAAGTATGCATGCTGCGAACTGTGATCGAGATATGCTGCGAAATGTGAGTAAATCAGTTGCTTTTCGCAGCCTATCCATAACATATTTCGCAGCATATGATGCGAATCGTTTTGAAGGGGGCATTTCAGTAAAAAAATGGATTGGTAATCAAACAATTCGCACCTTAGGCTGTGAATCGTGTGACATGCCCATGTTGGATTTGTTGTCACACAATCCGCAGCCTAAGGTGCGAATTGTATGGCACCAACTGTTGGTGTTTTTTGTGCTGATTCCTAACACTAATTATTATAAACAGACCAAATATTTGTTGGAGAGAGGATTCCTACCTAAATCAAAGACAGGGTGGAAGGTGAAAGCTGAAAGAAAAATCCCACAACAAAAACAAGGCACCCTGGACTGTGGTATTTTTGTCTGCAAATATGCAAGAGATATTATCCAGCATGGATTTGTGCAGACAGAATACGATGCAGATATGGTCACTGCCTTCAGAGCAGAAATGTTTTATTACTTTTTAAATGACAAAGACCGCATCGCATATGGCTGATTCGATTTAAAACACTATGCTTTTCCTTGTAAATACGTCGGTTGTAATTTTTAGTTTGTTGTGCATACATAAACAAATTACATTTTCAGAAATGTGCATATTCCTTAGCAAATAGTTCGCATCATACCCTGATATATAAGGGTTGGTTAATATTCGAATAATTACAACCAAATAATTCGCAGGAAATCCCTAGTATGTCTTAAAAACAGCATACTCATCAAACAGTTCGCAGTCTAACCTGATAGATGCTTATTTATCAGTAAATAATTCGCAGCCAAACTTATCAGTAAATAGTTCGCAGCCTAATCTGATAGATACGTACTTATCACTACACAAACAGTTCGCAGCAATCCCTGGTATACCACATTAAACACAGTTCGCAGCCTAGTGCAGAATAAAAAAATTCAAAATATAAAGTTCAAGGATACGAACAGGCTGTGGCTTATGCCTTGGTAAACGTTTTCTCCATTGAGCGCATAAAAAACAATCTAATCAAGTACATAACCCATTAATTGCTGATTGGACATGGAGGCTATGTAATGATTACCTCCTTTCCCAATAAATACCTCTAGTAACCAGAGGCTAATTCTACAACAAACTCTATATTTTTTTAAAAATACCTCTTGTTCTCTTCGAATTCAAACAGTCATGTCTTTTTCCACCACCACAACCACCACCTCATACTCAAACTCTGGTTCACTTGGTTCTCTGGGTGACTCCTGGTCATCCTTAACCGTTAACTGGAGTGATGAGTTGATCATGCCAGCAGTACCACCCCCCAGCCCAGTATCTGTCTTTGAATTAGACATGTATGATGACTACTACTCTGCTGACTCTCAACCAGTGGAAGTTGTTCCACTGGTTGCTGCTGAACCTCAGCCAGAAGAGGTTCCAATACTTGTTGCTGCACCTCAGCCAGAAAAGGTGCAACCTCAGACGGCAGAGGTTCGAAACAACAAAAGGAAGAGGGAAGACGAAGCTGGTCCATCAAGGACAAAAAATTTAAGCATGATGGACGTAGATAATGAAGATGAAGAGGAAGTGGAAGAGAAAAAACTTGATGATCAGCACAAAGAGGAGAAAGAGGAAAAAGATGGTGAAGAATCCTCTACTAACTGCTAGAGTTGGCTTTTGTTTTTTGAATTTTTGGAATGCAACTAACTAACAATAGTAGCTTGTAGTGATCTGTGTAAACATTTGTTAGTGCATGAAATATTTTAATCCTCTTTTTTGTAATCCAATTTGTTTACAGACTTTCAATCATATAAACGATTCGCATCCTCTTACAATTTTCAAATGATTTGCATGTTAACCTGATATATTACTTGTTTCCAACCTTACTGAATTTCATGCAATTCGCAGCCTAACATGCGATTTGCAACCCACTGAATATCCAGGTTTTTTTTTTAAAGCACACTTCGCAGCTTATCATGTGACAAATATCAGGACTTCTGGTTGTTCTCCATTCGCATCATATCTATTTACACAAGCAGCCAGGAGTCCTGATATATGTTTTAGTTATAATTAGCATCCTATCATGCAAAACGTATGCGAATAATTATTGTCATATGTTCTGGTCATAATTCGCAGCCAGGAGTCCTGATATTTATTTGAAATGTTTGATATGATTATTCGCATACGTTTCGCATGATAGATGTTTGCAATAATATACTAACATATTGTACACAATTCGCAACACCGGATGCGAAATGCTTACAACTCAAAGCACTTAACATTTCGTAACTCTAATAATAGCATTATAAAACACAAGAATGTAAAAATGTTTAGTTTGTTGTACAGAACAATAACAGTACTAAAAATAAATGTGATCGGCCAACCAGAATTGTCCACAACACGGATTGTCCTTAAACTGGAACATCACAAGTCCTCCAGTTATGGCCTGATTTCGAACATCGGCCACACCTCAACTGCTTGGTTGAGATTTCTCCTCTAGAATGGATTCTCTTTTTCTTAGGCCTTTCGGAGCGTCTCTTAACATTCGAAGGCAGAACTTCAACAAAAGAAGGATCGTTAGCGCTGGACCCTTCACTGAAATCAGTTATAGCTGGTATGTTGAAAGAGTAAATTTCCCTGTAATTCTTAACCGTAAAGAAGGGGTCTATTACTGTCAATGGATCTTGGTCGGTGTATTGTAATGCCACTAAAGCATGAGAACATGGAAAACACTCTTGTTGCCATGATCCGGAAGAACATTTGAAATCCAACAGATTAACAACAGCCACAGGATTCGAAAAGACTTCGAACATGGCGGTAGAGGACTTACGTACTACCCAAGTTCGGCACATGTCAACATTCTGCTTTAGCTTCTTCTCGTACTCGGGAACCAAATTAGTACTCTAGCTGAGACCTTCTTCGTATCTTCGTGAAACTTGAGTCATAAGCAAGACTCTAATCCAATCAATAAACTCAACAATTGGTAGGCCGTAATATTTTTTTAATCTGATTGTTAAACGATTCAGCTGCAGTAGAAGCCATAGAGCCGTATCGCTTCCCTTTTACGTAAGCCTGTGCATACTTTTCAAGGGTAAATTTGCAAGAAAATCACTCATTCTGTCACCAACTTCACATAGAAAAACCGTTAGTATATCTTTAAAAAACTCTCGACTCGGAGCATAAGCAAGACGATGGAAGAAACTCAACATCCTTTTTTTATAGTCTCTGTTAGTATGTTCCAGTTTGGCTTTCAAATTCTGCATGAGATGGAAATAACAGTACGCATGATAGCAGTTTGGATACAAGACAGAAACAGCATTAACGATACCAGAATGACGGTCTGAAATAAATGTGATCTGGCGATCAAGCAAATATGGTTCCAAACACCCCAAAACCCACATCCAATTGTCATAATCTTCAATGTTAACTACACCAACAGAAACAGGGAATAGTCCTGGAAAAAGGTAGATCAAATGAACACTACAACAGTACCCAAACGTTTAAAAATTGTAAACAATTCGCATGTTGTCCTGATACAACAATTCGCAGCTTGTCATGCGAATTATGTGTAACATTTTAATTGCTCATACATGGAATTCGCAGCTTGTCATGCGAATTGTTTGTTACAACTTCAAATAATACCTAATTCAAGCTGCGATGTAAGTACAGTTTCAGATAATACCTAATTCGCAGCCTCAAATGCGAAATGTTAAGATTACAACAACAAAAGGTTTGCATATATATGATGCGAACTGTTATCAAATAATTTGTATCCTAAAATGCAAAATTTTAAGATCACAACACTGCTTAATTCGCAGCCTCATATAAATGAAAACCCCGAAAGGACGAACCGAATGCTACAAAACAACGCTTGAATCGGTTTCCAGGTGACAACTCCAATTGGCAGTCTGAAGTAATATCCCGGCTCTTCAAGCGTTTGAAGTATCCGCTTAGTAAACTAAAAGAACTTGAACTATCTCCAAAAAATCCCCTCCTAGCCTTCTCTAAATCATTCCATGACAAACGATAAGAGATGTCAAGACCGTAATCTTGTTTGACAGTCGATTGTATGGTTTTGGCTGTCAACGAATGGCAGGTCCGTAGAGAATCCTGAATTTCCTCTGCAATCAAATCTAATGTCAAATGCTTGTGCCGCTTATGCTTATGCTTCTGGGAGAAAACAGGACTGCAAGTATGGTGCGAGACATACTTCTTGATTGTCATCAGGTCGGTGCTTGAGTCAATAGATGCATAAAGCCTTCATTTGCACCCGTTTGTGAACTTATTTTCACAATAAGAAGTGATCTTATTTGCTGTATTGTGTAGGTATTTGAAAGAAAAACCATGCTCTAACGCAAACTTGCACAAAGATAACCTCAGACCGGCAGCACCTTCTTCAAAAGCTTGACCCACTTCTGTAATAGCATCAGCCCAACCAGCAGTAGCAAGTTGTTTTTTCCTCTGATCAGAAGTAACTAAATCGTTACTACTCTCCCCGCTAACTAGTTGATTGGGAGATGGTTCTCCCAAAATCAAGCTACGCTCTTTACGCTTTACACCACAATCCTTACCACCAGAGCTCTTATCAACAGAACTCTTATTACCAGAACCCTTATCGAAGACGTGTTGTTCTATGAGAAAACTAACCCGTTTTAAACGCTTCAAATCAAGATATAACACCAACCCAACAAAATCATTCTGGTTATTAAAGAAACAATTATTGTGATCCCCGTAGGAGTAGGTAATTAGGTAGTCACATGTGGCAAGCTCCTCCCATGTGTTCTCCACACAAGCTTGGATACTTTGAAAGCTTTCAAACTCCGTGAAAGGCACAATTGCAGTTTGGTGACCATATTTAAAAATACAAACTCGTGATTTGGACATCTCTTACCCTGTACAGAACAAGTTATTAGTTATTAGTCACAAAAACTATGTGCAAATTATTTACTACTGCATCAAACAATTCGCATCCTATCTTGCGAATTGTGTATACCTACATCGAGCAATTCGCATCATGTCCTGATACTTGTTTGTAAAAAAGGTCGTGATATTTGTTTCGAAATACAATACTCTAAAAAAAGTTCTAGATAGTTCGCATCATAGCATGCGAAACGTAAAAGCAACTAAAAATGTACTGATATTTGTTTGAAAATGCAATACTTTGGAGTCCTACACAGTTCGCATCATAACATGCGAACTGTGTAGAAAATTAACTAAAAAGTCCTGGTATTTGTTTGAACATACAGTACTCTAGAGTTTCACATAGTTCACATCCTAACATGCGAAACATATGTAAACTTTGAACTTCGTTCATGTGATTCGCATGTCACCATGCGAATTGATCATACAATTAGCATCTTTCTCATCGAATACACCAAACAATTCGCATCTTGAGTGTAAGGCCTGGACAACTGAAACTCGTAATCTACACATGAAATAAAAAACTAAAGCACTACAAAATTAGTATATAACATCAGAAAACAAGGACATAAGTATATAACGAACAATATTAACAAAATAATAACAGATCACTATAACAAAAAAAACAAAGAAAAGATTGAAATTAGGCAATGGCGTCTAAAACAGTAGAATAGAACCTATTCCAACAGAGAAAACCAATAAATAACTTCGAAATCGGTAGGTAATTACCTGAAAAGCAAGCAACACGATTACTTGTAAGCCAACAGATTCCCAAAAACCACGATCAACTCTTGTACGTAGAAAACAGTGGTTAGACAGGTCTAACACCACAACCTACATAAATAAACAAATCTTCAGCAGCTTCCGATCACCGGAAAATGTGATTTCAACCGGTCTTCGTGGTGGTTCGTAGGGTTAGGTGGTTAGAGTGGCTAACAAATTCAAATCTTCAAAAAGCTAGAAAAAATCAAAAGAAAACAGAAAATTATGTTTATATGGTGGGTTAAGGGTAGTTAGGGTATTAAAATAATATTAGGTTGTAAGTGACAATAAGGTAGTTGAGTTGGGTATTAAGTAACAATTGATCAAACCTTGGGTAGTAAGTGACAATTGAATAGTTGAGTGAGTACTTTAGGTGCAATTTCCCAATTTTATAATTAAGGAATATCGTCACGAGATTCAACATTTTGGAAAATCTGTCATAAAGAATAAATGGATTCATTCATATCTAATCACACTTAAGAATTGGTCTTCTGAACCTTTGATTTCAAGACAGATTGGTTATAAATAGGTATGAAGAAATACCACATGGATGATACCATTCAAGCTTATAAATAAAAATTAGTATATAAGGGTTTTCGAAAAAATAATGAATATATTACTTTTGATACTTATGCTCTGGTTTATATATCCACTATAATAGAATGCTCATTACAATTATTTCGATATAAAATTTTAAAATTCATCAAATGCATTGCAAAACAAATTTTCAGAATTTAGATCTCGACTAGGAAGTTTATATGGAATAACCTAAAAGTTTTTTATTTATCGAAAATGAATCTAAGGTATGTAAGCTTGTTAAGTCACAAAACAATCTTAAGCAAGCACATAAGAAATAGCATGCAAATTTTAATCATGCAATTGTATCTACTGAGTTTAAACACGACATGAAGGATAAGTATTTATACATTAAGGTTTACGGTAACATAATGGTCATAATTGTATTTATGTAGATAATATGTTTATATTAAGTAATGACATACAAGGGATTATTGAAACAAAAACATGTTTATGTCTTCTACTTTGTATCTTAAATAAGTAAACATTATTTTAAATAAAAGTATCTAAAGTATCTGATAAATACAAAGATCTAAAATTTAAAGAAACACATACACCTTTTTATCTTAGTTTAAAGCTTGGAAAAGAAGAGATGAGCATTGGGTTGATTGCAATACATTAGTGTTATATGAAGTTTATTTTATGAATATTTATGTACTAGGATGGATATTCCATTCGAGGTGAGTATATTAAGTCCATTTACAAGTTATCCAAGTACGAAAGATACAATTGGAAGGTTTTTAGTGTAATTGAAAAAACCAAAATATGTAACTCAAATATTCTAATTTTCATGGGGTATTTGAGGGATTAACTGATGCAAATTGGATCACTAGCCTAACCGATAATAAATCGACTATTGCAAATACATTCATCTATAAGAGAAATATGACTATCCAAATATATCATGATAATTAATAAACTTTAGGTATATCCTACAATTACATCTACAATGAAAAATCTAAACACATAAGTCTAATATATGAGTACGTTAGACAACTAATTTAATATGCAATTATATCGGTCTCTTACACGTGTTCAAGTGAAAACCTACCAAATCCGTTTACCAAACCATTGACTCGAGAGATTGTAAACTCTGCATCTAAAGGTATAGGATTAAAAAATTTAAATTGATATTTTGTAAATGATGGCAACTCAATTCGAATGTAAAAAAGCTAAAAATTAAACTTCTAATGATAACTAACAAGTTATTTGTAAAAGGTGCAGAGCATCCCCAACATACTCTTTAAATGAGAATAAGAGTTAAATATATATATATATATATATATATATATATATATATATATTATTTTAAAACATGTTCCAACATAAATAGTCTAAAAAGATCTTTAATTTTTTAATAGGTATATTTAGATTAGACGGTTAACACTTTGTATATTTATTCATTATTTCCCTCCCATTAATTGAAAATATATTTCCTTATTGTTTTTTATATTCAATCTTTTTTTTAGTTAAATTTTTCTCATACTATCTATAAAATAAATAACTACTCTAAGTTATAACCTATATGTTTGGAAAAATCAGTCATCTAAAATATTTAAAGTATCAAATTTTACTGTAAAAAATATAAAGACTATGATGGGATGCTCTCTGCATATATAAAAAAAATCAAGTGATTTATATGTTATATGTTGGTCGTAAGCTTCAAGAGATAAAATCAAAAGATTTTTTCAACACAATTTGGCCTATGTGTGAAATGTGTTTCTACAAATGACAAATATACTGGAAGAATTGTACCTATAACAATATATGGGTAACACCGTCTCTCATAAGAGAACGAACTCATCTCCATTTATGTTTCTTGAAATAGATTGAGCACACAACCAAAATAATAATAAATGAACCATGAACAAATCGATTGATATAACAATTATTGGTGTGAGATCTTCAGTTAGGTCATATACAATGTTGGTTTAAATTTATGATTACCAATATTTTTCGATGTAACTTTGTTGTCTTTACACTAAGATAAAAGTCAAATCGAAATATACATTTTTTATGCACAAAACTATCTAAATTATAAAATAAGAGATCGCCTAATCTAATCAAGTGTAAGATTATTGAATATATTGATTAACTGGAGTGATTGGAGTTGATTTGGAGACGGTTATGGATCATCAAAATCAACTTAGAATTGGAAGAGCAAACTAGAAAGAATATCAAATATTCATTGGTGAGTTAATATTTCATTGACTAAGTATAGTGGAGAGAAGTAACAACGTAGAAAGAGAAATAGGTTTTAGAGAGATAAAATCAATTCATCAGAATGATCTATCTCAAAACGTCAGACCCTTTATTAGATCAGCCTTGGCCTTTACACAGAGGCACAAAGACTTAGTTCTAACTGAAACAGTTACAAAAAGGAGTTAATTACACGCTAGTCTCTGACTAAAATATAAAGTTCTAATTCTCTCATCTAATTATACAATCTTGCATAACAAGTTTTATTCTTTACATTTAAGTTCTCTAACTTATATTTCTTTATCAGTAGCCATTTTAGTTCTCATGTAAGTTAATAAATGAGAACTAACTAGCCTCAAAAATCTTTGGAGGTGAAGAAAATCCCCTTATCCACAATCCGAATTGTTTCAAATATGTTGTTTTATCATATTTTAGGTTAAGTGCATCAAATTATTTAATATGTAACCATTTCCTTATGTCAATTTTCATAATTCGAAGCTGAATTCAAATAGATGGTGACACTCTAGATGTCAAGTCTATCTCTAAGAAAATGATGATACCTTAGGCACTAGGTCTGCCACTAGACCTATAGCGTGACAGATGTTAGATCATCATCTACGCAACCGCTTCAAATTCTCTCCAATCACTTTCCACATCTTCCACTTCTCGATACTTTTTTCCTGTTCCTATAAATATCTCTGTGAACTATTGTTTGATTGACAAACATAATTTCTTGAGAAAGAAACTGTAGAAAATCTCAATTTCTAAGTTACCTTTAACGGCTTCTTCAGTCTGCTGGCTACCTTTACCGGAAAACTCAACTTTTCCTGTTCAATCTTCAACTGGTTTATGAGAAAGCATCCAAAGACTAGAAGATTCAAATCTATAATTCCCAAAAAACCCAAATCTCCAAAAATAGACAACAAAGTCTTTGGACCTTATGACTACTTCTGTATTAGTGAAAGAGCAGATAAATACAGAGCAGCTGAACTAATAAGAAATGCTCCTCTTGGTTTCTCTACAAAGACAATACATTACGGTAATTTTGATCCTAACAAAACTCATGCCTTTTCACCTTCTCCTCTTGCAAATAATTAGGCCATTTTTTAACAACCCATGTCAGATTCTTTTTCAAACCTTTTAAAATAGATCTGTTTGTCATCTATACTTGACCATTTGCTTGGGGATGAAAAGGTGTGGAAAAAAATTGCTTCATCCCCTTCGAAGCACAGAACAAAGCCATTTCTTTATTATTAAATTGAGGACCGTTGTCTCTAGTAATTTTTTGAGGTACTCCAAAACGACAGCAAATACTGTTCATAATGAACTTAATCACATCATTAGCTTTTGTTCCAGACAATGGTTCAGCTTCCTCCCACTTCACAAAATAATCCATTGTAACAATTATCATTTGTCTGCATCCAGAAGCCATTGGCAAAGGTCCCACCAAATCTATTCCTCATCTATCAAATGGGACAACCTCGGTAATACACATAAGTGGAACTGCTGGTTTATGAATAGAGTTGGCAAACCTTTGACAAGTATCACAACTTAAAACTAGATTCTTTGCATCGTTCATGACCAAAGGCCAAAAAAACGTGCCAATAAAACTCGTTGAGTCAATGTCGTGAACCCGCAATGTGCTGAACCTTCTCCATCATGTAATTCTGGCAAAACCTTATGTGATTCATGCTTGCTTAAACATCGCAATAATGGCCTACTCAATGTTTTATTATACAAAATCCCATCTAACACTATAGATCTAAATATTTTGCGTCGCAATTTCTTAGCCAATTTCACATCTTCAAGAAGCGCTCATCTAATCTATAAAATTCAAAATTTCAGTTCTCATATCTCCTCGATCTGTGTCTGGAGTGACGAATATTTCCTCAATATGCTCAGATTGCTCCGAATGGGTTAAAATCGATGGAATCTCTTGTAATAAAATCCAAGTATATTTTTATTTGTACGTTGGAGTTGCCAAAGAATAAACAATTGTATTATTCCTTCGGTTTATATGCTCTGCAACAATATGATCAAACAAAATAGCCAGATTTCAAAGCTCTTGAAGATACAAAATTAGGTGGTCTTTTTTCGCCTCGGAAACTCCAAACACTTGATTTGCTACTAATTGAGAATTTTGTCTCTAATCGTACTGAAGTTGCACCATATATCTTCACAAGCTTAAACCAGCCAGTGCAGCTTCATACTCAGCTTCATTATTTAATGCGTGGAAACCAAATTTAATAGACTGAAGCATCGTTTTTCTAGATGGAGCAATCAGTTGAACTCCATCATTACATCCCAAAACAATAGAACCTCCATCAGTTCGAACAATCTACATTGAACTAGCTGGCAAAACATTTCTGCTAACATCCTTTTCGATCTGTTTGAATAGAACTCAACAAGAAAATCTGCCAAAGACTGTGCTTTAATTGTCGTCTGAGGTGAAAAGGTGATGTAAATATCTCCTAATTCAACTGACCACTTAGTCATCCTCCCAAAAATGTCGGGGCGTTGTAAAAAAAATATTTAATGGAAATAAACTTTAAACCTCAATGGTATGAGCTTGAAAATATATATGCATTTTCCTAGCAGCCACCACCAATGCCAACGCCAATTTTTCGAGCTTCAAATACCTCTTTTTTTTCACCAAACTCTTGGTGGCATAGCACACCGGCTTCAGAATTCCTGAGTCTTCACTTATCAATACTGCACTTACTGCAAACTCAGTTACCGCAATGTACAAAAAGAGTTACTCCCCACTTCGAGGTGTAGATAATATTTCTGGTGATGAAAATAAATCCTTGATACTTGAAAAGGCTGCTTCACACTCCGAAGTCCATTCAAATTCTTTTTATATTTGTAACACTTGAAAGAATGAGAAACATTTATCAGAAAATCTAGAAATGAATCTGTTACATGCAGCTAACCTTTCTATCAAGATTTGCAATTCCTTGATAGTTCGAGGTGATTTCATGGATACTACAACTTTTAATTGCTCTGGGTCAGCTTATATTCCCTTTTCACTGATAACATAACCCAAAAATTTCCCTGATCGAACTCCGAAGGTGCACTTTTCTAGGATTCAGCTTTAGTCTAATTGCTCTTAAATTCACAAACGAGTCCTCTAAATCTTCCAAGTTTGCATCGTTTGTTAAGCTTTTGACCATCATGTCATCGATATAAACCTCCATGAATCTTCCGATCTATGAGGATAATGTCTTATTCATTAACCTCTGATATGTAACCCCGGCATTATTTTTATCAAATGGCATAACCTTATAACAATGCAAGCCTCGATCAGTAATCAATGTGGTACTTTCTTGATCCTTTCGATTCATCTGAATTTGGTTATAGCCTGCAAAAGCATCCATAAAGTTCAATAGTTTATTTCCCAAAGTGAAATCAATCAACTGGTCTATTTGAGGGACGAGAAATGGATCTTTTGGACAAGCTCGATTCAAATATGTGAAATCGGCGCACATTCTCCACTTTCCATTCTTTTTTTACCACAACTGGATTTTCCATCCATAAAGGATACTGTGACTTCCTTATATGTCCGAGCTTCGATAGACGATCAACTTCGGATACAATTGTTTCTACTTTTTCAAAAGAAAATGCATGCCTTTTTGTATAACAGATTTCACCTTCAGATTGATTGCTAGACTATGGCAAATCACTTCAATTGGAACTCCTGTTACATCCATTATTTTCCAAACCAAAATATCCAAATTTTGGGATAAAAACTGTAATAGTTGTTGACGTAAAATTGGGGTCAGTATGGTTCCTATTCAAAGTACTCTTCCATCTGGAAAAGCATATTCCTCTATATTTTCACTTACTGTCAATGACCCTCGGGTTTCCCTCAGATCGTCAACCCTCTCCTCGAGGTCCAAGGTCAACCCCTTTGACTGATATTCATTCATTCTATCACCACTGCTAGATCCTCGGATCTGAAGAGCAGTGACATAACATTCTCTAACGACATTTTGGTTACTTCAGACGACCCCCACCCGGTCTCCGACAATATATTTAAAGCATTGATGAACTGTTGACACGACTCAATACATTCTTGATAGCCAAGATCTTCCAAAGATGGCATTGTAGCTTGGCGGACAACCCACCACCATAAAAAGCACCTGAACCTTCTTTTGAAAGGTCCATTTCCAAAACTCACTTCTCTCTTGAGTTACCCAATTACCTGCGCAGACACTCAAGTAAAATCGATGATAGTACGTTCTAACTGGGAAATCTGAGGAGGGTTACGCATTCTATCATAAGTTGTTTTAAAAAGAATGTTCGCAGAGCTCCATATGTCTATCAGCACGCGCCGAATTTCCACGCCAGCAATCTCTGCTCCAATGACCATCACACCTCACGTGGCCCTGCAGTACCCCGTAAATCATCTTCATCAAAAAGGATGAAGGGAAAATCTCTATTACCATACAGATGAGTAGACATATTTCCCTATATCTGAGTAGATAGACTCACTATGTGCCTTTTCCTTGAACTGTCAGTATTACCAGTCATAGTATCACCCCGAATATTGCCATGGACTCAAAATACTCACAAAGGCTTCGAACATGTCCTCGCTTTACTGGTTCTTCTACTGCCATTAAGATTAATCGATCTGGATCTACATCCAAGTATTCCGATGTTGCATCAAAATTATCAACCTTTGAATCCAAAATCATCAAATTTTCAGCATGTGCATTTGGATTCGTTGTTTGTGAAGTCGACGCGATATGATTATTCGACGCACTACTCTGTGCTTTCACATAAGTCAACAATTGTCATTTTAAATCAAAGTCTATACCTTATTTTTCAACGCAATAAAATCTAAGGTATCGTGTCCGATATCATTGCGATATTTGCAAAACCTATTGTTTCGCTCCTCCTTTGGCCTATTAATTGGGGCAGGCTTCTTGTAATTCATATATCACTTAGATTTTAAAAAAAATTATGGCCACAATCTCGGCCAGATCGGCATAATACTCAGGCTTTATCCATTGATTGGGCCTTTGCCTGTGAAATTGATACCTTGATGCCTGCTTTGAATAACCCCCAGTTCGACGAGGTAGATTGTTGTTGTTCCTCGAACGAGCCAGGTAGGTCAAATTCAAAGATTTCCCCTAGTTATTTGGTACCTGCCCATAATTCTTTTGGCCAGTTCTAACTACTCCTCGAACTCCTGTCGACTCTTCCACCTTGATTTGGTCCTCCACTTGAGCCATCAAAGATCCAAAAGTTAAAGCTCTTTGTTTTGTTGTGTGATTTGCCAGATCTCCTGGTAGTAATCCTTTTGGAAAGGCTGGCATTGCTACTGGCTTCTCACAGTTATCTAAACCCGCCTTGGTTAAAACAAATCGCTTAGTGTAATTTTTCAATTTTTCACCCACTGTTTGCTTGCATTGGATTATTGTATCCCTATTTACTCTCATTTCCTTACTCCCCACAAATTATCTTCGAAAAGCAGTATAAAATCTCTAAAATTTGGATTTGACCCCCTCAAAATTATGTTATACCACTTCAAAGTTGTCCCCTTAAACGTTTGAGAGAAAGCCCGACACACCAGCCTGCCGTCATCGTCGAAATTCATCATGTAATTTTTGAATTGCTTAATGTGATCGTCCGGATCTTGCATCCCATCGATTTTTTACACTTTTGAAATATCAAAGCACTTCGGAAGAGTGATGGATCTTATTTCAGTTGTCAATGGAGAATTTCTTCAATCAATACCTTGAACATATTGATTACCATCTTCAGTTCCCATCACAACATACAAATTACAATCATCCACTACATCGTATTAGTTTGATGTATTTCCTTCACACCAATTTACTTCCCTCAAGCACTGAGGTACACTTTCCCTCATAGCTTTGCATTCTTTTCGAGATTTTCGAGGTTGATCCTTCTCTTCTTTCGAAGATCCTCGATATCTTTTGAAATCAGATCATGAGCTTTGCACCTCTTCGTCACTGGATGTGACATAAATTTGCTTATCTTTTTTTTCCTTTCGAGAAGTGTGATGCTCTTTAGTAGGCTCAAACCGCGCTTTTCTCTGTTCACTTCTAATCTGACGAGTTGTGCAAGATTGATCAGACTGATCGCCAGCATCATTTTTGTCATTTATATGTCTCACCCTAGATTTCAGTATAGCTGACTCAATCTCCTGCTCTCTCTAATCGTACCTCTATATCCGATTGAGTTTGACGAACCGAAATAGATTTTTCTTTCCTATCATCAACCCTTTGCAAATCTTTTCTCAGTGTTTCAACAGCCGATGGAACTAGCGGATCGTTCTCTGGATTCATCATCAAGTTTGAAGTTGTTTTCCAAGATTCGAAAGGAAGAAAATAGAAAATTTGAACGAGTAATCTAGGCACCAATCAATGATCAGGTTTCCAGCGGAGTCGCCAATTTGGTGAGTTGATATTTGAGTGACTAAGTAAAGTATAGATAAGTAACAACGTAGAGAGAGAAATGGGTTTTAGAGAGAGAAAGTCAAGTCGTCAGAATGATCTATCTCAAAAAATCAGACCCAATCTTGGCTTTTATATAGATGCGCAAATACTTATTAACAGTTAAAAATGAGTTGATTACACGCTAGTCCCTGACTAAAATATAAAATTCTAATTATCTCCTCTAATTATATAATATGTCATAACTAGTTTTATCCTTTCATTTCAATCATCGAAGTTCTATTTCCTTATTAGTCGTGAAAGGTGAAATCGTTTAGGAAAACTCCAGTTATCGTGACAAAAAACAGGTTTAACGCGATAATAATGTAACCAAAAATCTTTGCCACTCTGTCATGAAAGCGGGAAAAGACTAATAAAATCAAATAAGTTTATTTTGCGACAAAATAAACATGGTCCTACGTCAATATTCTTCGAAGGTGATTTAAAAAAAAAAGTTATGATTGAAAAAACACATCTCGAAAAGACTTAACCCTTTTGAAAAGTATTATAAAACAAAAATACAAAAACAATACTATAAAATGATCAAAATACAATAAAAGAATCAAATATAATTTATTTTGAATGCAGTATCAAATACCTGTTCCAATTTTGATTGAGTTTTTGACATAAATTTGTCTACAGTGTTTGTATACTTTTGTTTCCAATGCTGTATTGTTTTAAGCTTTTGTAAAAACGAAACTATCAACCACCCTGTATTATAATTATAACAAAAGTAATGGGTTGGGCAGTGTTGCCTGATATATATGCTATGACCCTCACTCCACTTCACCGTGTTGAAATATAAAATCAAACGTTATATGGTCGCCGCCACAATAGACTTATCACATCAACCTACAAGGACCCCTATCACAATATACCTCAAGAATCAAACAAACAAAACACTACCGAAGTTAATAATCTCAAAATCGTTTTTGTTCAATCTTTCTGCAAAAGGTTTTGTCTCTTCTCCTTCCTACATATATCTCAAAAGAAAGACATGAATGAAACTGAAGCTCCACAACTCCCAAGACAAGGTAACAACCAAATCTCTGTCATATGATATCGTTTTTAATACCAAAATATGATAGTCAAAGTGCTTTGGATAGAACCCAGGATCAATAATTTGTTTTCTGTTCTTTTGCAGAAGTTCAGGTAACTATATCCGACGAGGTCCTCGCAGACCGAGTTCGAGCCCTCAAACTCAAACAAAAAAAGTGGTTGTTATTTGTGTCTATTTGTATCGGGTTTCTGATAATAGGCCAATCTTGTGCAAAACTTTTGCAAAATTTCTACTATGTTCATAACAGAAGAGAAGATTATGATGCGAAAAAACAGTATAGTGGTACATGGATGCAAGCTCTTCTCCAAAACGTAGCGTTTCCACTTTTACTACTTCCACTTCTTTTCTTTTCTTCCAAGCAAACGACACCTAATGCTACTACTATCACTACTAACACTCTCCTTACCAATATCAATACTAAATCTTCTATACCAACTTTGCTATTCGTTTATCTTTCTCTCGGTGTTCTTCAAGCTACACAAACAAAATTATACTCCCTCGGGAAATTATACGCAAATATCGGGATTTTTACCCTAATCTCCTCGACCCAATTGATTTTCACATCAACTTTCGCTTTTCTCATCAACAGAAACAAATTCGATATTTGGATCATACTTTCCATTATTCTTGTCACCTTAGCCGGTGCAGGCACTATTACTTCTAAATTCGGCGGTGAACCGGACGAAAACGAAGAGAACGATAAAATCGCATCTTGGCTTACCTTTTGTGGTACGGTCGCTTTTTCGTTATACATTTCGTTAACACAATTAAGCTTCGACAAAGGACTAATACCAAAGAAAAACAAGAAATGTAGTACAGTTTCGATAGTGTTAGAGACACAATTTTCTGTGTCACTTGTGGCTTCACTCATTTGCATAGTGGGTTTGCTAGCAAGTCAAGAATACAAAGATATTCAGAGGGAGACTGAAACATTTACGAAAGGGAAGACACTATACGTGTTAACATTTGTTGGGTTAGCTTTGGCTTGGCAATTTTGTTATGTTGGGTTAGTTGGTTTGGTTTTTCTGGTGTCTTGTCTGTTCTCTAGTCTTATTTTTATGTTTACTTGGCCGATCATTTCGATTCTTGTTGTTATTGTGTTTAATTTTCAAGATGACCAGATGGATAGGGTGAAGCAAGGAGCTATGGCTTTGGCACTATTGGGTTTTGCTTCTTATCTCTATAGTCTTCACAAGTTACAAAAGAAGGAGGTTAAGCAGTTAACAAACAACCAATTAGGGTTAGACTAAGGGTTAGTTTAAGTGATTTTTTCTCCTAAGGTTCAAGTAAAGGATTTCTTAGTTACCAATTCGTGTAGCTATATTTATTAGTAAAGCATTGTAATTTGTTATTTTATGTTTGATACGCTTGTCTTATTTTTCAACATCAACCCCTAACCCTGCATTTATGCTACCTTGCATTTATGCTACCTAGTTCAGAAATGTATATCACAGACAAAATACACATCCAAAAAATATTATTAGACTCCAAGGAATGACACGAAATACATTGAAATAATTTATGGATATGATAACGTTTAGCTTTGTAACCAACCATGTCACAAGTAGATGAAACTTCAAATAAATGACTGTATTGTATACAATATTCCACCAATCGGTTAAGATGATCAAATAGAAGCCTTAACAGTTTAATCTACATAAAAGAAAATGTATATATTATAACACAGTTTTCATAAAATTATATTGAAGAATTACCTCACTAGCATAAAAAATCAACCAAGAGGTTACAGAACCCAGTCCTCCATTCCGTATATCCGACTGCGAATTTTACTAGTTGAAACCCTCTTTCCATAAACTTCCATTCCTGTAGCATTTCCATTTAGCTTCTACAAAAAAAGTTTGTTTTTGTAAACAAAGGATTCAAAAACTAGAAGAAGGCTTATTGCAAATTTTAGAAAGAAAAAAAAAGGAACTTAAAGGCTGAAACTTAAAAGGAATGTCTCAGAAGAGCTTAAGAGGTGTTTTAAACATATTGAGTCTAACCCTTTCCTGGAGAGAGGAAGGGATGCCTACACGATATATAGTGGATCATGCCACTAGGTGCTAATGATCTAAATGCGCCTTCCTACGGCGTAGGATACCAAATTTCCAAACAACTAACCAAACTTATTGCGACAAATCAGGAATTTCAACATAAAGAGGAAACCGGGGGTCTGCTACCATCTTAAAAAGTATTGGGTCTAACTCACTTCAAAAGACTTCTCAAGATAGGAGGAATGCATTCATCCCATATAGTGGATAATGTGACTAATTCCAAGGAATGTGTGATATATTGGGAACAATTGACAGCTACTTTTGAATTATTCCTTAAGACGTGACTTGACATTTACACAAGTTAAATGCAATGACCAAGGGAATGATACCAACCTTAAGGCATTGGGTTTTGTGTGTGTCGCAAACGGGATAATCAGAGGGGCAGCAGTGCGTTTGGTCCTTACAGCAAACTGCTGAATCTAACCCGCAGCATTTCCATGATAAGCATATTCCAAAAAGACTCCATGAGCAACAACAGGTTTCCCCTTCAGAACAGTATCTAAATATATCACATTTTGTGGGGCCTGGAGGACCAGGGGCAGGTGGATTAGGATGTGTTTTGGTCGGATACGAAGCTAGCATGTTGATTCCACATATCCCTTGTGATTCTACATTGCGGATCATATGGATATAACCATGCATTCCCCAACTTGGTCCCCATGAGTTTTTCACGATCCAATAATCTTTGTTGTCAGCTGAACCGTAACCTACAATAAGTACAGCATGGTCCAAATTCGGTGAACATGGACCAATGAAAATTCCCTACAAAGATACAAGACAGAAGTTGCATTATATGACTTAAGCATCAATATGATGCATTGCTGAAGAACCTATAGTCATAAGAATACTAACCTTGGAATAAAACTGAAATGTTTTTTCACTACCGCATATTCCTACACTCACAGGCTGAGATGCCACAGCTTGTAGGAGAAGATATTCATTGTTTGAAGGCACATCAGTATATCCATCGATAGTCACTACATGTCTACCCAGCTACAACCGGGGAAAAAAAAAGTTACCAAAACAACCATATCTTTCATAATAAAAGTTTTTTAAGTTTTATTATACTAGATAATTATATTCATCCAAGAATTTGTGACTGCGCACAAGAATATCGCAGCTCTTAGCATGTCATTTGATGTAGTTTATACAAATTGATATAATTTTCACATTTAACAAAAAATCAGGATATAAAATGTTAGAGAAACCTTGTTTGAACACATAAGTGGGAATGTTGCTGAAAGATACGTTTTGGATTATGGAAAATATAAATGATAAATAAAAAGAAAGAAGTTCATAGTTGTCAAGTAAAGTTTTCAATATTGTCCAAGGTACTATATAGAGGAAACGAAGTTTTTGCTCATTTGTCTCACATGTTTGTTTACAAGCACACATACCTTATTTTTGTCGCATTTTTTTTCACGAGCTTGAAACGGATAATCTTCTTCGGTGTCAATTCCGTGGTTCTCTATTATAAACTGATATGCTGAGTCCATAAGTCCACCACCACAACCAGCATTGTACTTTTTGTCACAATCTACCAACTCTTGTTCAGATAGGCTAGTGAGAGAGCCGGTTACAATCTTGTTTATACCTTCAATAGCTCCTGTAGCCGAGAATGCCCAACAAGAACCTAAACATAAACACAAAAACCATTATAACTCCGTTTTGTAAACTTCTGTCTATACGACTTTGTAGAGTTTCAACGACCTGACCCTAAAGATCTTCGTGATGAAAACATAAAGTGATATCCGAGATTATCCGAGCAAAGGTCAACTTTTTCTAGTTGAAACCTACACATCAAAAGAGTTGCTGGTCCATTTCCTATATCCATACGGAGCCTAGATAAAGTTATTTGGACCTTATAATGTCCATGGTTTCAAAAGCATTATAAACTATTGCGTCTATCTTTAGGGTTCTTTTTCTTCCCCCAACAGATTCTAACACATTTTTCAGGTCAACATTTCGCAAAACTCGATCTAGCTAAACCAATACACTAATTTAAAGGATCATATCATGGTTTCTAACATAATCGAACTACTAAAATGAAAGATCGACATAAGAGAATTCAGATAAATCGAACACTAAAAAGACAACATACCACATTCTTTCTGATTTTTGACGCTAGTCACAGCTCCTTTCTCCCTCCAATCGACAGAAGAAGGCAAATCGCCGGATAATCTAATCGGTTCTCGAAGATTCTGTCTTGGTGTACGATTGATCATGGCAGCTGGGAGACCTAACCGAGAGGATTTAAACTCAAGGTGAGTCAAATCGGCAAAGGCATTGAGAGACAAAGTGTAGGATCGATTTTGAATGTTGTTATGATCGGTGATAAAATTGTAATTTTCTTGGAAGATTTGGAATCTGTGATTCTTTTGGTGGTCGGATGAGTATGTTTTGCCATGTTGTTTGCACCAATCGTCGAAGAGTTGGGTGATGTGGGGAGAAGACGACGAAGAAAAAAGAGATAGGTGAGAGACGAGAATGATGAAGAGTAAGCATAGAGATAGAGGTTGCATTTTAGAGAGAAAGTGAGTTCCTTTTGATGGAGATTCTCTTTGTTTTTAATTGGATCTTTGGCTACCTTTAAAATTGGAGAACTAAATATCACAACTGACAAGCATAGATATAAGTTATAACTCAACTAACAAAAGAACAAAAAAAAGGTTTCATATTTATTTACTTGATCCAACGTAATTGACTTTCCAATAAAGAAGAAAAGTCTTTGCCAATAAATTAGTTTCATATATAATATTATGGGTTTAAATCAATGCACATCCCTTTTTGATTTAAAATTATTTTTGATCTCACATATCACTTAAAAAAAATTACATTATTTTAAAAAAATTAATTATTTTAAAAGAGTAATTTTGAAAAAATATATTTATAGATTCTTTTGATAGTTGTAGGTTTGGTTGTGAAATTATAAGTTTTTGTTTTGTATAAATATTAAGTGGTAATTGCATGTATAATCATGCTAACTTCGAATATATAATTATTGGGTTATGTTAAAAAAATTATACATTTTTATGGATCTTACACCGTTAGTTCTTACTCCTATTTGATAGATCTCTCACCAAATTTTGGACAAATTTGTCCTTCTTTAGAAAACTAGGTATAAAAGCATTTTATAAATCTCTCACCATTTTTTTCCTCTTTTTCTTTCCA
The DNA here is from genome assembly GCA_036936605.1 of Limnanthes douglasii subsp. nivea. Lineage (NCBI taxonomy): Eukaryota > Viridiplantae > Streptophyta > Magnoliopsida > Brassicales > Limnanthaceae > Limnanthes > Limnanthes douglasii. The sequence goes on from JAUPFV010000002.1 coordinate 46,147,929, forward strand.
TCTCTCAAAACCTCTCAAGCACAAAAATTCTATCGAAAATCAAAGCGTAATTTTTGAAAAATCTGAATCTATAACAACGTTAAGATAAACCATACAAGCCTTCTACTATAAAAAAATTCAAGATTTCGTTGTGTTTAAGTGGTACAAAATTATGTTTTTCGATTATGTTTTTAAAAGCATGATTTTGACATTATTTTAGGTTTCATTTTCATAGATTAGTGTTGTAGAGTTGTTTGTTACATGAAGAGTAGTCTATTTGACTTCAATTTTGTTGTAAATTATGGCGTTTAGATAGATCTAGGGTTTGGATATGCAGGTGTTCGTCGCACGAGATCCTGCTACCAGATTTGTTTTGGTCCACGAAATTGCGACCATGATGGGTACCTGTAGTATGCGACAAAGCCCATTTTAATTTTAAAAAAAAAGTTAAAAATCTAATTGATAATAAATACAAAGAAAAAAATGAAAACAAATAATTCTAATTAATTATCTTGAAGAAAATGAGATTAAAGACTAAAAACGGTTTTTTTACTCTAATAAATACCAATAATTTCAAAGTTAACTAATCGATTATAATTAACATTAAAATATGTTAATAGATTTTATATTATATTATTAATCATTTAAAATCAAATTTTATAATATCTTTTTTATATTTAAAAAAATCAAAAGTTTTATTATTAATATTTAATGTTACCAATTATTATGATAAAATATTTTTTTACTATTTTCGTATAACTTATTCTACTACTTTTAAAGTTATTAAAAATTCAAATTAACTTTGAAATATTGAAATTTTATGTTACCATAAAACTTAATTTTGAAATTTTAATTAAATCAAAAATTTTATTATTAATATTTAATGTGACCAATAAAATATTTTTTTACTATTTTCGTATTACTTTTTCTACGACTCAGTTACTTGGGAAATAGTAAAACCTGAGTTACTTGGTCGTCAAATCAATCTCATGCTGTTCTTCGCTTGAAAAATAGAATTTGAAAACAAAAAAGACACGTTTTATTATCTAAAATTGAAGATTTGGATCATTAAATAAAGTGGGGGCGAGGTAAAAAAACGTGGTCATAATAAAATATCATGTGAAGAAAATATATAAAATAATGTATTTTTTAAATTGAATATGTTCTTCTTATTTTTTATTATAATTATTTTTAAATAATTTAGAATTGTATATGCAACGTTTATTTTTCAGTTCCTGCTCTAGGATCGCAGTCCTCATCAGTAATTTTAACCATTGTGTCGATTATATACTTATTTATTTGTCTTATTTCCTTTAAAATGAAATGATCGGATTGTAAGAGGAAACTTGAACGTTTTTTAGCATAGAAAATGGAATTGTGTGCAACACTTGAATATGTTGTTGTATGTCTATTAAACATTTGACGCATGATATGTATATTGAAACTCAATAAAAAAAACAATAATCATCAAAAGGGTTGAAAAACATTTTTTTACCAAAATTTTACTCATCTCACATTGAAATCTTGTATAATGGCATTTTACACACTCTTTACTTACCTTAACCAATAAATTTAAAAATAACAAAAAGTGTCATGTTACATATCTTCATATATTATCACTATATAACGAGTTTGTAAGAATAAAAGCATTTTTTTAATATCCACGAATATGAATACATATATCATTTCTTTTCTCCTATCAAATTTGATAGTTTCAACGATTTTTTAGAGAGATTACGTGTCTAAGTTATGTTTGGAGGAGATTATTTAAAAATAAAAACATGAGAAAGCTAGAGAGAGAAGTTGATAAAAGTACTAATAAAGTGATAAATGTTTACCATTTTAGCAAAAAATTGGTGTTTTTTATCTAGTATAAGTGATGGACCTAAAAGGGACATGATTAACCCATATAAGGTCATTCTACCCCAGTATTTTACCAATTTTAACCATAATTATTATTTATTACACAAAACACTCTTAATATTACATATTTGTTGGGCTTCTTTTAAAAAAAATTATAAAGCCAAATTACCCTCCTATTTAGCCAATCCAACTATTAATCCAAATAATTCTTTCCCTTATCAAAATTGTAAATTAATTGTGATATTATTTTCTATCTTTTTTAATGGTTCATAAGTTATTTCAATAATATTAAGCGTCCTTCATTTATATTATTTGCACAAATTTGATTTTGGTCCACTTTTAAAAGGTCTCACACTAGTTGAGATATGTTCTTACTTATATGTCATTGATCTCCATGTTTAATCTATGTGGGATGTGGAACTTTGGTTGAACCCTCACAAATCCTCATCTCAACTAAAGTACCATTTTAGTCTCCTCTAAATTGACTTCCATCCGCTCACTATAATAAGAGACTGCTTCAAGTTTCTCCACTTGATTTATCTGCTCACTCAAGACCACCCTGTATGTTCCTTAGCAACACTTCATAAGCACTACGAACTAGGTCTTACCATTGATCACTCTGCTGATCCTTAGCGCCACTTCATAAAAGTCGCACTGTTTTGATCCAAAAATCTACATGCACTACAAACTAGGTTGTATACAGCAGATCATTCACCTTGAAAATGGTTGTTGGTTCATCATGTTCGACCTTCGAGAATTTCACTCATATCACGTCTTGTCTAGACTTGGAGCTCTGATATCATTTGTTAAGACTATGGGTATCACATATTCCACCTCCATATATAAGTATAAATAATCCAATCTCCACATTAGTGTGATATTATTTGTTTTGGGCCCGAAGGCTCCCACGACTTTTCTTTTGGTCCACTTCTAAAATACCTCATACTAGTTAAGATATGGGCTTCATTATATATCATTGATCATTCCTATGTTTAACCAATATGATCTATGAATTTGTTCGCACCTAACAAATCCTCTTCTCGAAGTACTACTTTTAGCCTCCTCTCAATTGACTTTCACCTGCTCACTCTAATAAGGTTGCAAACTACCTGAGCCATAGAGGGACTACAGATGTAGTTGCTCACTCTTATCAGTCCACACTGTATTATTCTTTAACGTTACTCCAATCAAGTACCCCCACCTTGATACACCCCAATCAAGTCATACCTCTTGATAAGCCACGAGAACTTCAAACTAGGTCACAGTAGCGATCTATAGAGCAAATCATTCACTTTAGGCATGATGGTTGGTTAATCATGTTTTGCTTTCGAGAATTTCACCCACTCGGTTCTCTATTCGATATTGGAGCTCTAATACCATATGTTGATGGGTACCGCATATTATGCCTCTGTATATAAGTATGAACAATCTAATCTCCACACTAGTATGATATTTTCTTACATCTGTCCATTTTAATCAGGTTGCATACTACATGAACCATAGAGGCACTAGAGATATATTCCTTACTCTTATCACATCACACCGCCTAGTTTCTCACCATCACTCCAATCAAGTCACTTCGTCTTGATACACTATGATCAAGTCATATTGATTGATGACTCATGTGCTCTTCAAACTAGACCACACTAGTGATATATAAAGTAGAGTATTCACTTCGAGCATAAGTGTTGGTTCATCATGTTTGACATCCAAGAATTTCACACACATCGCGTTCTGTCTAGGCCTGGATCTTTGATACTATTTGTTGAGAATATGGATACCGCATATTCCGCCTTCATATATAAGTAAAAATAATCTGATATCCATGTTAGTGTAATATTATCCACTTTGGATCCGAAAATCCGCACGACTTTGCTTTTGCTTGACTTCCAAAAAATCTCACACTAGTTAAGATATGGTGTTACTTATATATCATTTCTTCTTATATTTAAACAATAGGGGATATGAAACTTTAGTCATATCCTGACAATTAAACAATAAAAAAAATAGTACATCAGTAAAACAATTTAATTAAATAAAAAAAACACATTAGAATATAAATAACCTTTTATCGAGTTCTAAATTTTATTTGACTTACCCTATTAATAATTATTTTTTAGGGTAAAGTACCATTTAAGACCCAATACCCAAACTATTATCCACTTAAGACCCATATCTTCATATATCTCTAAGAAAGACCCGTTTTTGTGAAATATTTACCATTGAAGACCCATTAATTCCTTAAATACCATTATTCATTTATATAAAAGGCTTTTAGACCCATACTTGACCTTTTTTCCCAATTTTTTCTCTCTCTACATGAATATAACAACTCTAATGTTAGGTGATTCTTGATTTTGTTTAACTTAATTTTCTTGTTTTTGTTTTGTCTTCATATATTTTTGTTGTGTTTTTAGTTAATTTCGAAGTTTGATTTTGGATATTTGTTTAGATAAGTCGATTTGTGCGTGGTAAGTATAATTTTGATTTCGGAATACTAGAAGTACTCGAGACATGTTTTTGTTTCTGATTCTTGGTATTTATCTGGTTTTTACGTTGCTAATATAGTTTATTTGTTGTGTTTCAGTTAGTTCTTCATCGATTTTAGTCTGTTTTGAGTTTCTGAGATTTTAGTGTCGAGTAAAACGGTTCAGGGAAGAAGATGTGAAACGTTTGTAACAGTGCCAACTGATAGTTGCTAAACGTGTAATTCTTCTAGAATGGTAGATACAAAAAACACGTTTTTGATAGATGCGAAACGTTATTTATTCTAATTTTTTTAAATTCATAACATATCATGAGTGGTACTAGTTTGTTCGTCTTAAAAACACATAACCAACGGTATTTTCGGATTTGTTTTTTGAGTTACGGTTTAAAAGATACAGACTTTTAAAGTTTTAAAATTTATAAGGGTTTCGCGAAGAAGATGCGAAACCTTCTTCGTTATGATAGATGTGAAACCTGTTTTGTTGTGCTAGATGCGAAATCTTCTTTATTTTGATAAATGTGAAACCTTTTTTATTTTGATAGATGCTAAACCTTCTTTATTTTGATATATGCGAAACCTTCTTTATTTTGATATATTCGAAACCTTCTTTATTTTGATAGATGCGAAACCTTCTTTATTTTGATATATGAGAAACCTATTTGTTTTGATAGATGCGAAACCTTCTTTATTTTGATAGATACGAAACCAGTCACTAGATGCGAAACCATATAACTGAGAAACGTGTGTAAAATATATATTTTAAAATATACGAACCTTTAAAAATTAAAAATAAAAGAAAACAAAAAAAAATTGGTTAGTGTATTTTATATAGAAAAGTATTAGAAAAGATTTGTTGAATGGGTTTTTATTTGATAAGTCTCCCTATTTTTTTTAGAAAAGATCTGTTGATTGTTGGTTAATCATGTTTTACTTTCAAGTTCTCTATTCGGTACTGGAGCTCTAATACCATATGTTGATGGGTACCACATATTGTGCCTCCGTATATAAGTAAGAACAATATGATCTCCACACTAGTATGATATTTTCTTACGTCCATCCACTCTAAACAGGTTGCATACTACACGAACCATAAATGCACTACAAATATATTCCTCACTATTATTACATCACACCGCCTAGTTCCTTACCGTCACTCCAATCAAGTCACTTCATCTTGATACACTATGATCAAGTCACACTAATTGATGACTCATGTTCTCTTCAAACTAGACCACACTAGTGATACATAGAGTAAATCATTCACTTTGAGCATGATTGTTGGTTCATCATGTTTGACATCCACGAATTTCACACACATCGCGTTCTGTCTAGGCATGGATATTTGATACCATTTGTTGAGAATATGGATACCACATATTCCGCCTCCATATATAAGTAAAAACAATATGATCTCCATGTTAGTATGATATTATCCGTTCTGGATCCGAAAATACGCACGACTTTGGTTTTGCTTGACTTCCGAAAAATCTCACACTAGTTGAGATATGCTCTTATTTATATATATATATATATATATATATATATTCCTTTTTATGTTTAAATGATAGAGGATATGAAACTTTAATGGTAGCCTGACAATTCAACAATAAAAAAGCGGTATATTAATAAAATAATTTAATTAAATAAAAAAACATATTAGAATATAACTAACCTTTTATTGAGTTCTAAATTTTAGTTGATTTACCCTATTAATAATTATTTTTTATATGGTGTTTTATTTGATACTGGATAAATAATTTTTTATGATTCATACTTAAATAAACGAATACCGTTCCGCAACCATAAAAATAATTTAATATATAGAAATAAATATTTGATATAAACTAAAGCTAATAGGTTGATCCAAAATTAATGGTAAAAGTACGTGACTCATTCCTTTAAATCAATAACCGCTAGTCATTCTTCTAATATAACATCATTTTTTTAGTATCCGCCTATCTTCTTCTTCGCATCACCTCCAAGAAAGTCCATTAGGAAAAAGAAAGCTTCTCTTTATCTATCTAAAATGCACCGTCGGCGTTTCTTCTTCATCGTTGTTCTCATATTCGCTCGCTACTTATCTCTCGTATCGTTAAACCATGATAAGAGTCAACACCATACTGGTATGTTAATGTTATGTTACTACTCTAAGCTTCCATTTACAGAAAGTCTTTATAAAACGAAAATGTATGAAGAATGAGTAATATGTTGGTGTTACAGGCATTATTGGGTCTGTAGAATGTGATATATCTGTTTACTGTCGTGATGGGGAAACCTGCTGTTGCGTCATGTATGTTTTCTGGGTTTTATGCTTAAGGTGGAGATGTTGTGAGCCCCGGTCAGTTTGCTGTGACCAACAATGTTGCTATTTAGAGACTAACCAAACCACGCCTCAAGAATACTGATAAGGGCGTCTGTTGCAAATCAAGAATGGAGGAATGGGTTTCATAAACCCATTGTTTGAAACAATGGATCTAGTTCTTTTTCATGTTTTTTTCATCAGAGCTTATCTGAAGTTGTTTGCATTATCCTTTATCAACTAATTTGATTAGTGGGATTCACTGTCTAATTTTATGTTCACAGGTAGCTTAGTATATTACCTGACAGGTTATGTTTTTCCTTTGAAAAGTTGCATTACTCTTGAGATAAATTGCAGTATTCTCAATTATTAGACTCATCTTTGCTCTGCCCTTCATTGGCCTAGTCAATATTTTTCTAGCAGAATTCAGCCTATTGCACTTCAAGGAGGAAGATTGGCTTTATTAATTGTTATAATTATCCTTTATTAACTAATTTGATTACTAGAAGTCACTATCTAATTTTAAGTTTCCAAGTATCTAAAAAAGATTTATTTAGTTATTAGTTATGTATAATAATATTTTATAAATCACTAAATTATATTCTAATTAGTTTGAATTAGTTTGATCATATATTCTTTAAATATTTAATTAATTTTTTATTTTGTTAAATATGAAAATATAATATAATTTTAAATCTAATCCAATATGAATAACGGCAAAACTATAAAACAAAATTATAAGTACAAAAAACACAAACAATCAAGAAACAAATCTAATCACATTAAAATATTACAGATGGGTTTATTGAATAGAATATTAAATATTAATTTTTGATAAAATAGTTGGTATAGGTGGTGTTCGGGTTCAGTATGGGTCAAAAATAATCTTAAACTCGTAAATCATCCCAAATTCGAAAGAAAAAATATTTGTAATTCAAAATCCCTCCCACGAAAAATTAAACTTCCGGTACCCTAATCTTTTGAATTAGCTTGTGTTGGTTATTAACTAGCTAGAAAAGTATTGTCATCATATAATTAGAAAATTAATCATTTAATTGGAATTTACATTTCATTTAATTACCTATATTTACGACAAAAAATATTTTTAATTCACATTTTGATCTTCCTTTGTTTTTCATTTTAACCCTTGTTTTATAATTCGCATTTACCTATAACTTGCAATTCACCCTTTGTTCGCATTTAGCAATTACGAATTGTGAACTTTAAATAAAGGATTTAATAGTATCGTGGAAAAAATCATGGATCTAGTTTTGTATGTTTTGAAAAAAAAATCAATTATTTTTGGATATTTTTTCTAACTGTATTTTGAACAATACAAATTTAAATTATTAATAATAAAAATAACCATATAATCGTATAGTTTAAAATAGAATATAATTTCCAATTTTTTTATTTTAAAGGTATTTTGTTTGTCATATGTCTGAAAAATAATATTTGATCAACCGACACATTCAAATAACCACTTTTCATTTATATACTCTCTCTAGTGAAAAATAGGATTAGAGAATGAATACATTATACATGTTTGAACTCTCACTCTCAAACATCCCTTATTGAATGCTTGTAAAATTAACTAGTGCTTTTACCCATAATGTTAAATGGATGTACTAGTGCTACCTTTCTTGTATATTATTATTCTCTTTTAAACCAATACAACTAAAAGATACTACTTCGTCTCTAGTTTCATTATTATATCATTTTCAAAACAAATAAAAAATGTTTTAAATTACTACTCGGTATATTTTGAAAAACCAAATAATTCGTGGAGATTATCTCGCAGCAAAAAAAACAGAAATGATAGTAGAAGAAGTAAATTGGTTTGTATCCAATATGGACAAATTTAATTTTTGTAAAAAGAAAACGACTAGTGAATGTGCGTATACTTCATATATTTATATAAATTATGTTCGGAAGACAATTTATCTCTTCAAAGAATCGATCAAATGAAACATTATAGAATAATATGCTCTCTTTTATCGATGCATATTCGAGATACAACCAAATTTCGATGCATAGAGATGATAAGGAACACATTACCTTCATAATTGAGAGAGGATTTCATTGGTACAAAATAATGTCCTTCACACTAAAAAATGCATGAGCAACATATAAGAGACTTTGTAACATAAAAAGTGTAACATAGATTGGTTGAAACCTACAAGCCTACATCGATGACATGGTAGTTACTAGTGTTCAAGATGATGAACATTTTGCCGACTTGACCGAGACAAGTGCAAACTTAAGACGAGTAAAAGCTCAATCCAGATAAGTGTACATTCGTCGTAATATTCAGAAAATTCTTGGGGTACATAATCATAGAGAAGGGCATAGAGGCATGTCCTACTCAACTATCAAATTTATATGTCATGAATCCTCAAATTAACATAAACGAATTGAAACACTAGCACATAGACCGACAACACTAAACAAATTTATCTCGAGATCTCTAGACAAGTGTCAACCTTTCTTCTAAATGTTAAAATAACATGGAAGTTCGATTGGACTCTGGCTTGTGAAGAAGCTTTCGAAAATATCAAAAAGTTTTTGAATTTTTGTGAGATATTAACAAATTTGAAGCCTTGCAAGTCTTTATTTCTTTACTTAGAATTTTTAGAATTTTTTGTTAGTGTTGTACTAATAAGAGAATAAATAAAAGAATATAATGCTACTTTTTTATAAGAAATTCCCCACTAGATGTCAAAACTAGATAATTACAATTATAAAATATTACAATAGCATTAGTAGTTGCATCTCGAAAGATAAGAACTTACTTTCAGGCTCATGCCATTATAGTACAAAATTCTTCCCCTTTGAAAATGTATTACAAAATCCATAAGAGTTTGAATATTATAATGTAAAGTTTGAACCAAAAATTGTAATTAAGACTCAAGAGTTGGCAGATTTTCTCACTAAATTTTAGTCGCCAAAACCTACCTCTTCAAGGATAAAAAAATCTATTTGGCAAGTAAGAACTGATGTAGGAAACAATAACTTAGACTTTAGCCTATGAAATCAAATAATATCTTCAACCGGAAAAATCTTGATCCAATCTATAATATTTGGTTTCTCCATTTTTAACAATGAGACAGATTATGAGATTGCAATAGTAAGACTTCGGATGGCAAACATATATGGATCTAAAAGAGTTAATCTCTTAACAAAATTCGAACTGGTATTCAGCCATGCTTTAGGCCAAGTAAAATTCAAAACAGAAAACCTCATACATTATCGAAATGAGTTTAATCGACAGACAGCTCAAAGCTTCCTGATGAATGCTTGAAAAATTGAAGCCATAAAAACTAGTGTATTTACTCGTAATATTATGGTTGTACTCGTGTTATTTTCTTATTTATTATTATTCTTTTTTAGAAGAATATAACTAGAAACTGCTGCTTCATATCCAATTTTATGATTATATTTTTTAAAATTTTAAACAATTTGAAAAATAATTTTTTTGTAATTTATTAAACTTTGTGTTATTTTGAAAACAAAAGTAAAAAAGTTATCTAATAAAAACTAGTATTTAACCAATGTTGCCGACATGATCGTATTGACTAGACAAAATTTATACTAAAGATGATTTTAGATCAATTTTTTTAGTATGTTTTTGTTTTTGTCTGATTTTGCAATTTTTTTTAATTTTTAATAATATTTGTCTAGACAAAATATATTCTATTTACATAATTCTTCTCAAATTATTTTATAAAATATATATTATTCCTTTAAAAAAAATCATATCCATTTCATGGGATAAAAACAAATATATAGATGAAAATACTATCAAATTTTATAAATTTAATTAATTATTTTAAGTTAATGATAAAAGTAGATTTGTATATGGTGATGCATTTTATGTATTATATTTCTTAGGCTATAACTTAATAATGTATGTGTAAAAACATCAACCTCATGATATAACACTAAAAGACTTAAGCCAAAATCCAATTAGACTCCTGTCCATGTATATGCTTATAAATAAAACAAGATTTTCATCCGGAGAATGGTTTGAATCTTTCAACAAATGAGATTCACTTTTTTAATCTTACGCTCTCTCTAATCCAAAATATATTATCCTCTAGCCACCTCCTTAGTTTCTATCCAACAACATAAATTCATTCCTATTTTTTCTCTACATTTGTCATCACACTTTTGTATCTTTTTCCAAGCATCGGCCAACCTCTCAAAAGTCTTGGACAACCTCCAAAAAACTTATTATACTACTATATTCACTATATTTATCACATGAGACTAATAAATAACATTATAACATAAATTTACCTCATCAAATTAACGTTATCTTTGGGAGCCAATTGGTATCCTCAATTTTTGTTTCAAAAAACAAATAATAAACCAACAAAAGTTGTGTGTCACGAAGTATCCATAGACATCAAGTTTCGGCCAACCAAATATAAGAGAATAGTATACTTCCATAAAAAACATAAATATTAGTAGAGGAATAAGATATGCTTATATCATAGAATCTCAATATTTAACTTGGACAACAAATCTAGTTATTGTGAAGAAAAGAAATAAGAAGCGGGGAATGTGTATAAATTTCAGATACTTTAATAAATCATGTTGGAATAAGTCGCTCCTTTTGAAAATAATTGATCAAGTAACAGATACAATATTAAGGAATATGATACTTTATATTTATGGATGTATACTCATGATAGAGTCAAGTCTCAATGCATGAAGATGATCAAGAACACACTATATTCATAATTGAAATGAAATTTTATTGTTACAATGTAATGCCCTTTCATACTAAATAATACATGATATACATATTATAGACTTATCAATAAATGTTTTGCAACACAGATTGATCAAAACTTACAAGCTTACATTGATTACATATTAGTTACTTGTGTTCTATACGAGGATTATTTGGCTGACTTGGCTAAGACATTTGTAAACTTAAAAAGAATAAATTTGAAGCTCAATCCATATCGGTGTACCTACGACATAAAATCTGAAAAAATATTAGTGTACATGGTCACTGAGAATTGAATAAAGACATATCCTACTCAACTATCAAACTTAGTTGTCATAAATACTCCAAAAAACATAATAATGAAAATACTAACATGAAGATTGGTATTACTAAACATATGTATCTCAATATATTTAGGAAAGTGCTAACATTTCTTTCAAGTATTAAAAGGACCAAAAAAATTCAATTAGACTTAGGGTTGTGAAAAAGCTTTCAACAATATCAAAAAATTATTGATTTCGCCTGAGATATTAACAAAGCTAAATTCGGATGAGTATTTATTCATTTATTTAACAATTTCAGAATTTGTTGTTAGTGTTGTATTAATAGGAGAAGAATGAAATTATCTAAGGCCTTTTATTATGTAGACAAGTCATGCTAGATGCCAAAACTACATATTTACAACTATAAAATCTTTCCTTAGCATTGGTAGTTGTGTCTAAAGAGATGAGACCTTAAATTCAAGATCATACATTTATAATGAGCATATCTTCATTCCCCTTAAGATAGGTATTACAAATTCCTGATGTATCTGGAAGGGTGACTAGGTGGTCGGTTGAGTTAGAGAATTTTGATATAAATTTTGAACCACGAAGTGCAATTAAAAATCAAGACTTGCGAGACAGAATATGAGGTTGCAGTATTAAGACTTCGGCTAGTAAACATTTGTGGATCTAAACGAGTTAATATCTTTATATAATCTCAACTGGTAATCAACCAAACTTTAGTCCAAGCATAAGAAAAAAACCCTCATACAATATCTAAGGGAGTTTCGTTTACAAAAATATCTCTTTGACAAAGTCATTTTTGAACAAGTACCAAGAGAAAAAAATATATATAGCTACAAACTCTTAGCTTTCTTTTACTTTGTGCAAACACAACACCAGAAGTAATTGTCTAAGAAAATTCATCTAATACATTACCCAACATGTTCCTATAAATATTCTTAACATCAAAAGCTATGACAATTAAGAGGGATGAAGAAGAGGAAGACTAAAGGACTCTTATGAAAAAATGTTACAGATTGAAGACTCCTAAAATATAAGACTGAAATCATCCATACAAAAATGAAATCAATAAAATATGTGTGGATGATACTCAATACAAATGGAGACTCATAAAACGTTTTCATAGACGTTTCAGCCAAGACGATAGTCTTTATAGTAGAAGAGCTCAATATTAGATAATGAAGTGCTCATTGTGACTATAAGAATTTTTATAGAAGAATCTTACTCCAACGATGCTAGTGGTCTATAATTATGAAAGATGAAAATAACTCTATGAAAAAACTATGAAATATGTCGTCTCTTCTCAAACTCAATACAAGTCCCGACTGCGCTACTTAAGATAATGTTAGAGTCAATTCATTTTGACATATTGGGCATTTACATTGTAGTGCACTTACTTAAAGCGCCATGAGGAAAGAGATTTTATTTTTACTAGTTATAGACTACTTCTACAAGTAAGTAGATGCACACCCACTTGTACAAATCACAACAAAGGGGGTAATCAACTTCTTCAAATAAAAACATATATTATAGATGTGGGGAATACAAAGAGTTATCACAACAAACAAATAAATACAATTCCAGAATGAAAGGCTAACAACATTTTACGCTATAAAATATATAAAATAAAAAAACATCTTCTTCTTTTATTCACATAAAGGCAAGTAGAGGTCATCAATTGAAAAGTAATAGATAAGAAAATGTTACAATGAGCGGTATGAAGTTGGCATGACTTTATGCAAGAGTTTTTGTAGTCATATAAAACAATATTAAGATCTACAAAAACTAAAACACCCTTCACTTTGGCACGTAGAGTAGATGCAGTAGTTGCAACCAGAATTTTCATGCTCTAACACAGAATATCAACAAATGAGAAATGAAGAAAATTTGAGGCAATGAGCATAGAGCTTGATGTGATTGAAAAAAGAGAGTAAGATCTCACTTAAGATCAAATCATTATATATTAATGATATATATATATATATATATAATTTCAAATTACAATTTAGAAGATTTGAATTTGGAGACAACATCCTCAAGATATTATTCCTTCACATAAACTATAAAGTCTTGACAATTTAGATCAAAATTGGGAAGAGCCATATACAACTGAATCAAAGGTAAAGTTAGGAACCTACAAACTCCTCGATTACAAAGAGAACCAACTTAAAAACCTTTAGAATATAAAGAATTTAAAAGTTTACAACTCTGTTTAAGCTTCATATTTTCATTTTATTATTCATGTAATGATTTATTAAACCTTTATTTAGGATATACTATATTAGTGGCGCGATAAGGTTTTCATGAGGCATTTCTCACACATAAAATATATTTTTCATTTACCAATTCCTATATAATTGATCATCAAAATCTTTCTAATACGTCTCTGACCTTATCAAGCAAAGGTCAGTATTATTAAAATATTATTCATCACCAAGACTCTGGAAACTCTTTGCGTCAATCAAACAAACAAACAAGGCCAGTATTATTAAAATATTATTCATCACCATGATAGGGAGTTGAAATATCCCTCCAATAGAAAAATAAACAAAAATATGTGTATATTATTTGAAATAAAAGTCATTACATAACACATCAGGGAGTCATGGACCCTACAAACAAAATATAAAATAAAGTTTGAATGATTCTAGACCTAATCTAAAGAAATAGCCCACGTGTTCCTTCTAGAAAGCCTCGGCCTCTAGAATTAATCACTATGATAATTTTAATAGGGTATATGCTTTCTTATAATCACAAAATATGCTTAACGCATAAAATATAAATAACTCTTACAAAGGAAGAAAAGTGAAAGTCTTAAAACTAAACATATAAAACATAATAAGTGAATATACAACCAAATCAAATTAAACAGAAACTCAACTATATTTAAAGTTGTCCCTATATATGGGGACTTTGACTCAAAATAAATCCCAAAGGCCCAATGGATAAAACCAAATTATAAAGATAAAATAGGGTGGCAATCATGAATCACAACTTCATCCCCAAAAGCATTAATTGAAACTATAACCTCTAAAGTTGGAAAAACAATATTATTCCCTAAAAAATTAACCACGTCTTTTTTTCCTTAATATAAGAGTAACATCTTATGTTTTATGAGAATGAGTAAGTTAGTCTCTAATATGAGGAATAGTTGAATCAATAACATCAACATAAATAGCTTTTCCATGAGAGTTTGTCCAACTTACACATGATCTCTCCTTTTAAGGAGCATAATACCCAAAAAATCCCAACTTTAACTCAAGATATTCCTCGTGATAACATAAAGTCATATTATTTTCACCCTCCTCCACTATACATTCAACAACCTTCTTTATAGAAAATAGTATCTGCTTCTCAAATTTAAAATGATCTAAACACTCGACTTTAAGTATTTTTCAAAAATATGCTTCTCAACTTCTCTCTAGTTTGATCTTGAAGTTTAACCTTCAATTTCTCTCTAGTTTAATGTTAAAGTTCAACCTTCAACTTCTGACCACTCAAAAATGGATTTGCTATAACTTCTACCAAAGGTCGGAGATCATAGATAACATGGGCTGGACTGTTACAAGCTTGGTGTAATATTGTGAAAGTGTTAAATAAAGACCACAAATAAAGATGACCCAAACTCAAGAAAATTTAACCAAACAAAAATAAGTCTGTAACAATGCAAAAGACTTACCTCAACACCCAACTCCATATGCCTACTGTCCATTCCATGAGACCAAAAGGAGTAGGAAAATATTTTATGTGGAGAAAATTCATAAAACGAATCAGAACTTTTTCTCCAGAGGTAAAGTCTTGAGTTTATGAGTAACACTGAGAGAATAATCAACCTGAACATTATTGTTAGAAAAATCAACCGCAACTTGAAGTAGGAAGTTGGTTGTATAATCAATAGTTTAGGTAGGAAAACTTTATAAAACACCAACATTTTTTTAGCAATTTCAGCAAGAGAATAAGCCTCTTTAACAAAGGTAGCAACAATATTTTAAGCAATTCCCTCTTATCAATATTTTGAGCCTAGGCTTTATTTGCCTCAAACCCTCTCAGAGAATCTTCAATTTTGCATTTTGGCTTCACCCTCTCATTCAAACGATGCTTGGACTACTTATTACTCATATTATTGTTAGGCCATTAAGATCTAGTCTATGAACAACTTCATCCATTTTCCATTCTATTTTCTAACATAATTATATACATTTTCACCACATGAAAACCACCATTAGTATTCACAATGACTTTTTGGCTGGAGGAGGAAATTTAGAAGAAAAAACAAAGTCAATTTCAAACATATCACTTTCAATGGTACCATATTAGAGTATATAAGGTTTAAAAATATGATTATATTGCCAACATGTGCAGAAGCAAAAGAAAAAACATCAACAACTTATGCATAAGAAATAAATGAAGGAAAGTTGATCACAATTAGTTCTGAAACAACATACAATAACTTTGAAAACCCGAAAAAGATTGTAGTTAAGATCTTGTAAATATTGAAAGCATACCATTGTTCACCTTCAAGAAGATCGCAAATTGAGGTACATTTACCTACTGAAGCCTTATGAGAAGAGGAAAATTGAAATTCACCTTACCAGGAAACTATCCTACATAAACCCTTTTTTTCTCTAAGCGGACATATGTGGGAAACTTGAGAACAGCCTCGATATCTTTAGGCTCCATAGAAGGAATACCTACTTCCTCAGTCTATATCCCGTTTTTTATAAAATATTTTTCAACAAGAATGGCCCCATGATCATAAAAAAATTATCGACATATTTAACAAGCCTCGTATACTTTTTATAAGCAACAAAAATCTGATATTTTTAGCAGGGGGCATATTTAGAAACAAAATGGCCAAAGAAAATAAATATAAATCAGTTTTACCAACAAAATAAAACAATAAAGATATAAGCATAAGTAAATAAAATTACATTGAGTTTTTCAAGAATGAGAGAAAATATGTTGATCTAACTTCTCATCAGCCTCCCAATCATTAGAGACATATATAAATATTTTTTCCAATTTTCTTTCAGAGGAAGAAAAACACTCCATAACGTGGCAGTCAATTACTATAGTAAATAAAAAAAACGAGTCTCATTTGTATTACAAATTGTACACATGGCTAAGTAATTATAAACCCTAAACGTTTGTAAACATGATGATACATAATAATATCACATATCAACGTTATTCACGCATTGGAAGACAATTGGCTGAGGAAAATTTTATTTTCTCAAATAACTTGAGAAAATCCCAATTAATGGGTAGACATATGCCTAGAACATATATATAAGTAACACAACTTCTCCATGAGGAGAAACTAGATGAATTTCTTATTCTTTAGGAAATTTGATCTCGACTTTGGAAGAGAATCCTCATTTGTCTAATTTTAAAGAGTAATACTTCTCAATCGTATACATACAATTATGATCAGTCAAGACCATTCTCTCGACATGACCTAGAATACTGATCATAAAAGGATCATCTTCCTCATTAATTCCTTTAACATTTGTTGGAGCAGCCAAATAATGAATTTTCTTTTGCATGACCCGTAAAAGGTTATTGACTGAATCAACCTTGGATCTAACCAAGGCGAATTCCTAAAAATATTATGAGAATCATCCTATCTAGTATAATTGTTGAAAGACAAAGTCTCAAATATAAATAAAAATATTTTAATTTTGGTTGTTAGATTACTCAACTTATTGAGTAATATGTGACTTCAAATTCCTTACTTTAACCATTTTATAAGAAGAAAATAAAATATATTGGAAATAATTAAAGTAAAATAATCTTAAAGACATAATCTTTAAAGAGTTCACTAAACAAACGGAATAAATAAAATAGAGAAAGCTTCATGCAATAAAAATGGTATAGTTTGTAAAATAGTTTAAACGACCAATGAATAAAATTATTTATAGAATAGGTAAACAAATCAAAGCTTTTAAGTTATTTAAGTAATATCTTAGATTATTTTGCAAATTAAAGGATATGATTAGAACAAATCCAAAGGGTGAGAATAAAGGACAGTAAGTGACACCACACGAACAAGGGTAAAATAACGGTCACACGAGCCAGACATGTGCTATTTAAATCTATGTTCATATATACAACATACAAATAATAACCATACATCGTTCTAACACTTATTCATTTTCCAAATAAATCACAAAAATTCCAAGCAAATAAAATTTGAGAAAATAAAACTAAAAAATAATTTACCAAGGGTGAAAGAAAGTCTTGGTTAGAAAAAGTACTAAGTCTTGGTCATGCAGAAGTATAAAGTCTTGAATTATTCGTTCAACAAAACAAGACAACTACTCTGTCTTTCCTGCATTGTTTGAATAAACTAAGGGGGCTACAACTATACACTCACAAGAAATCTAAACCAGGTTTTTCAAATTTTAATTTTTTGCTAATAATATTTTATCAAAGTCCATAGCTATGAGGTAACCAGCCACAAGTAAATAAAAAACAAAATATGTGTTATTTATATGTATAATATTTCCTCCTTAAAAAATAAAGTTTTTTTTTCCTTAAGAGAGGTTTAGTATGCGATAGGGTTTCAATGAGGAAAGTATAGGGGCAGAAGACCTCAAAACTCTTAAGAGTTAAACCTCAAAACTCTTAAGAGTCCAGTCGTAAATCACTTAGTAGTTCACCTCACCAGAAAATTAGTTATGAAGGTAAATTTTAATCTCAAGATTACAATTTAAATAAATTCTGACACGACCTCAAAGTACAAAAGAAACATAAAGTTTCACCCAAAGAAAATTGATCATATTGGTTATCCTTATTTCACCCAAAGAAGATTTATAGATTGTTTAGACGACTTGTTATTTTTGCTTAGCCAAAGTGACTGAATCCCTTATGCGTATTTTCGGTTCATGTCGAATGTTCTTTCTATTGCTATATGCCACAACCTAGATTTGGTTGGACTTGTAAGAATCTTTTGATACATTTGTGTTGTCTAGGTTTTTCACGATCCTGCACTTTTCTATGTTAAAAAACTTTTGTCGGCCAAAATCTCAATTGAGGGAAAAACTTCATTTTTATGAAGAAAAAAAATTACAAGTGATATGGAGCATGTTGCTAAATAAGTAGCATATTTAGTTGAATCTTGATGATCTTCCATAAGCTTAAATATGCTTTGGATTGCGTCACCCTATAGTATTTTTTATCGATGAACAAATGACTAAACATCAAGTTTGAAGCAATAGATGACTCATAAGTGCAGGATGTGTGTATGGCGTTATCTGATGGTACTCTTCCTCAATTTTCCGTTTGGTCAAAGTTTTATAAGTGATAGTTCATTGTCGACCAAATTTATGTCCTATATAATATGATTATGTAGACAAAGCTTTAATTTTAATAATACCAAGTCTTCATGATTTGGGATATTGTGTTATGATATTCATATATACAAATTTTATTGAATTTAGTTTAATTATACTTGACGTTTGTTTTGCTTATGTTATTTGCAAAAAGGCATCATGTCACTGAGTTTATTTTTCTTCTAAATAGACTGATTAGTTTTAGAAGTTCGAGACCTAACTAATGACCATATGAGATTCTTGTTTGGATTCTATCTTGAAATAACCAAACTTCATTTATTGAAGCATGCATAAATCCTTTCGGGATAATAATCCTATAATAATTATGTAATTATTTATTTTTTGTATGTTGATAAGTTATATAAAGCTCTCAAAGTGTTGAATGTCATGTTTAATATTCCTTTAAGTTATTACATATTTTTCATTGAAGGTCGAAGCACTTCAAGGGACTAAAAACTTATTTATTCTTATCGTTAGTTAATTTTGACATAATTTATGTGGAAGGCTAAAACTCTTCAAAGGAATGAAAATTTGTTCACGATTATTCTTAGTTAGTTTTAACATAATTTGTGTGGAAGCCCAAACCTTTTCAAGGTATTAAGATATTATTTAGGCTTATTTTTTGTATTAAGTTATGGTTGTTTTCCTTGTAAATGTATAAAAATAATGCGAGAAAAGTAAATAAGACACATATAAAAGAAAAAATAAAAGTTTATTAATATGAGTACATGCTTAAAACGTTCCCGCACTACCATGGTAGGAAAGAATATACCTCATGTGTAATAAATCGTTTACATATATGTATGAATAATGAGGTCAAAGCCTTGGGAGAGTGGTAAAGTTTTAACTGCTTAATGGTCCATGGACATCGAACATTTTCCCTTTTTGACAAAAAAAATGTACATTTCTAGTTTTACCTTAGTTTTAAAAGAAAATAACTTTTACCAGTGTGGAGAAACTTTTCCACCATGGAGTAGATCGACCATGAATGTTGCTTCAACAGTTTCGAATCCTGTAAAAGGTTTTGGTGAAGCCGCATTTTTAGATGTTGTTTGATAACCATACAGTACGAGCATGTTTTATTTTAATTTCTCTGCTTTTAGACCAACTTTTTGTAATTATCCCCTCCTTTAAATATTTGACAACTTATGCTCGTCAACCCTTCTGTTTCGTCCCCTCGATGATCATGGCATTGAAAGAGAAGATTGTGGAGAGAAAGTTATTAAGAAAGGTAATGAACGACTTGTCTTGTAAGGTCACTCATGTTGTTGATGTTGCACAAGCCACATAGTTTGATGCGTCAACTTCTACATTTTCTACCATTAGTACTTGCTCGAAGTGAACATCATCAAAGAGGGATGTTTGTCCCTGAAACTCTTTAGGGTATTGGGTTATGGTATCCTTCTTAGCTTGGTCTTGGTCAAGAACTTGGTGAACTGTCAATTGTTAGTCTGTGAATAGCCGAACATGTCTTGCTCTATATATGTAAGCCATACGAAGACTTGAAATTGTACCCTCGTGTTTTGCTTCATTATTTAAAGCTTCATATCCAAGCATAATGAATTATGTCAGAATATCTCCTACTCGGGATTTGAGTTAGATTCCTGCCCCTGAGCATTAGTTATTACTTCCACCATTTATGGTCCGTACAAAATGGAAATCTGTTAGGAAATCTATTGAGAAATCTGCCAATACTCACACTTTTATCATCATTCAGAGTTCAATCTAGATGTCTCAATCACCAAGCTCCACAAACGACCTGGTCTGGCTTGATTAATACACTTCATAGAGGAATTAACATTCAGAAATTTGTGGTATAAGCTTGGAAATACAATCTAATTTTTTTCTTTACAAGTACTAATACAACGGCTAACTTTTATTATTGTAAATATAAAGTTAAACATTGATTAAGGATTTACGTACATAATACAATTTCTCTATATTCATTTTCTTTCTTGTATATTAGCACCAGGTTGCGTAGTTAGAGACCGCAACATATAGGTATAATAATTCCACTTGTCTTGGTTTAGTGAAGTGAGAAACTTCTTTATGTTATGAGATGTTTCTTCACATGTTAAAGTCCAATGAAACTTACCTACACCCTTCAAGACTTGGAAACAGAGTTCGAATTGATCGAATGATCTATAAATAACTATGTTTAATGTTGCAAACCTTCCGACCAATATATGTACTTCTTTTATATTATGTGGTGGATCCATGACGATTATGTTGTATATTTGTGTAATATTAACTTCATTAACCTTTTTGATGAATATGAATCTTAGAAACTTGCATAAATGAACAGTGAAAGTGAATTCTTCTTTGTTAAGGTTGAGATTGATTTTCTTGAGGTTGCCGAAGGTTTTGACTAGATCCGTCAGGTTCTCATCTTCTTGGATGCTGGTGACTAAGGGTGAATGTTGAGATAGGGTAGCAATAGTGAGCGAATGAGGTAGGCAGTAGTTATCAACTTTAATACTCATTATCACGAAAAAGTACAAATTACTAAAATGATATGCCAATCAATTCATTGCCCAAAAACTCGTTCATCATCAAGAGTACTTTCTCTCTTCTTGTTTTATTTGTGCTTTAATTTTTTAAAAGTTTATATCTTTCAAATTGAAGCTCGAAAAAAAAATATCTAGATATATCATTGGTTTTGGTTTTTTAGGACGAACAAAACTAAATTAATGAATGATATTGTTTGAATTTTTGTTAATTTTTTTTCACGAGACTAGTTAATTATTTGTTCGTAATTCACATTTGCGTTAACCTTAATTTCGCAATTCACATTTACCATGTTCTCAATTCATATTTAAACAATTCAAAATAAACCTTTATTTCTCAATTCACACTTATTTTTAATCTTTGTTTCCTAATTCACATTTACCCATGTTCGCAACTCGCATTTAAGTAAACAACAAATATTATTTCACATCATATTTAACCCTTGTTTCTTAGTTCGCCTTTTCTTTAACACTTGTTTTGCATTTCAACATTTTCGTTAACACATGTTCGCAATTCACACTTAGAAAAAAAATTAAATTTAACAGTTGTTTCTCAATACACACTTTGACAAAAAAATCAAATATAACTCGTATTCCCCAATTCACACTCCCTTTAACCTTTTTTCTCACTTGCTACGAACAAAAAATATAATTGGTTTTAAAAAAGAAAAAAAAATTATTTACGAATCTAGTTTAATTTTTTTAAACATACACAATCAATTATTTTTTTAGATTTTTTTTCTAAACTATCGTTTTATTAATAAATTTTTATAATTATTAAAAGTTTTGGAATATTAAAAATGGATAATAAATGATAAGTTAAAGTTATATTTTAGATATTAGATACTAATAATCCTTACTTTTTAAAAATAAAAGTGAAAATATGTTTAATTTTAAATATTAAATAACATTATATATTGGGCTATGATAAAATGGTATCCATTTTTGTTGGAAGAAGACCGAATCCATTTTTTTTAAAAAAAAATTCAATAGTCTAAAATACTTATACCTTAAAAAACCATGATTTGAACATAATTATCCACGTTTTAGCTCCACTCACTATCACTCCAAATTAAGAAACACTAAACCTATCAAAAAAACATACTTAAATCCACAAAACAATTTTAATATTTTATAACATTATAATTATTTAATAGATGTATGTTTGTGATATAAATACAATAAAATGTATATTTTCTATACAGATCCACGTTGATGTTCAAAGACGAACTAAGAACAATTGAAAGTTCATTACACTCAGCAACAAAAAGTATAAATGGATATTTAAACAAACTTCATATATAAACACAAACAAAATTACTCTGGTTTTGCCACTTACCCACGTAACAAAATTTTGTTTTTCATTCATTTTTCTGATGTTAGTAACTCTTTTTCCATTAATAATTTCCAACAGAAATACCAAAACTGTAAACATTAGACTTATGAGTGCAACATGCAAAATCACGCTGCATGTGTTCGTGCATCTAATAATCGTGTGTGAATCTTACTGTTCTTCGCACCTAAAATGCGTGAATTTACATCCACAGTAATGGCTGCCTCCAATTCATATATCTTTAAATACTTGACCAAATCTAACAAAAATACATCCAAATTGTAGATATGGAACTAACCTAAACTATGGAACTAACTATAAATGAAAAAAGAAATACAACTACATAAAAAATTGATTTTTATACAGAAATTTTAACTCTATATATATATATATCGAAATTGGAGAAAACCCCATGTAAATAACGAAAAATACACATTTTAACAACGCTTTATAATCGAATTTAAAAAAAAATTAATTGATATTTTGTTAGATTTAGAGTTTGAGTAGAGAGTTTGGACTGAATTTTGAAAATATATAAATTTCATAACAATAACAAACTTGTAAATAGTAGAAACCGTGATATGAAAACAATAAATCTTAATCTAGCAAGATCTTGTTCTAACAGAAAGAAAATTCTCCTACTACCATAATCACTAGAAAAAATTATAAAAAAATTATACATGTGTAACCGAAAAAGTATATAAAATAATTAAATAGACGTTAAAATTTTTACAAACATGTATTTAAAAAAATATAATATTTAGATACAATTCTTTATTTTCGTAGTTTCTAATCATCGTTTTCATGACATTAGCATTAGATCCGATCACGGTCAAAGTTTTGACAACGGTAGAAGACAAAGACAGTGATCATATTATATTTTTTTTATCAAGAAAGCTCTGATCGAAGTCTCGTTTATAAGTCTTGATTTAACAACGGTTTCTGTATGATATCTGAGGAGTAATCCACAGTTTAGATCCAAGCCGGCTAATATTGATATGACAACAACTTCTTCTGGTGGTTTGGTACTGTATTTAAAAAAAAATTAACTTTTGATCTACATTTATAATATTAAAAATATATATAATAAATTAATTTAAATTTACTACATAATCGCTGGAAGTCATATAAACTTACCAAATTATAATTTATTGTACCCATTTGTGTAGACATTCAAACATTATATCAAAGTAAAAATATATATGTTTAATTCAACATTTTTATACGATTTTTTCAAAACATTTCAAGCACTTCTCGATACACAATATTTCTTATATACGAATTAAGAACGTCTTCATTATTGTTCATAATAATTTTGAGTCATTTTCTAGAGGTTACCATAGATAAAGCGGCATATAATTGATGATGAGTGAATACTGGTTGAGGAATATAAAGACTAACTTTATTCAAAAATTGTCCTTGACTTTCATTCACAATCATTGCATAACATAGTCTAATGGGAAATTATCTTCGTTTAAATATAAATGGCCGTTTGTTTTTTTCGATGAAAGATCAATCCGAGGTATAAAAACTGTATCACCAATGTTACAACCAGTTATAATTTTAGTTGCAATAACTTTACTTCCCATTTGTGTTATTATTAATCTTGTACCATTGCATAATCATGAAGATGGATTCAAATTTCTTAACAACATTATAGACGCACCTGTTTTTAGTGTTAACTCGTGTTTCGGGATACCATTGAATTCTAATTTATTAAGAAACTCAATGGGGTACAAAGCTCCAAATTTTCTGAATTTCCACATGTTTTACATACAGAATCTGAGCTTAAATAAGTGTGACTTTTACCCGGTACTAAATTCAATATAAAGTCATTTATCTCTGATACTGCATTATTTGTTGGAGTAATAATTGTTCTTTTTGTTAAATAAGAGTAATTATCAAAATTATTCAGAAAATCAGTATATATCACACTAAAAATAGAGTTAATGGGATTATTGGATGATTCAATAAGTAAATCAGGTGGAATTTTAACTCATGAATATTCTTCATTGTTTGGTATAGTTAAATTAAAAATATAACATTCTCCAATTTTTAATTGCCAATCAGCAAAAGTCTTCCATTCTTGTTTTTCTAAATCCTTTAAACCATTGCTAAACAATTTTTAAAGTGTTTCCATAGAAAAGAACTGTTTAAAGATGCATTAACAATCTCTTCTCTCGTTTATCCTGCTACAACTAGTAAAAAATTTCTAAAGTCACCTCTTAATAAAATAGTTTTTCCTCCAAATAAATTAATATTTTCTTCTTCATACATTTTTGGTATAATACCACGTAATGATCTATTAGAGCCTCAAAACAATTTTTATGATTTGTAGGTGCTTCATCCCATATAATCAATGATGCTTCTTGAATTAACTTAGCAAGATGTGTTGATTTTTTTATTTCACATGTAGAACATTCTGGTTATACTAAAGCAATCTTAAATCTAGAATGTGCAGTTCTACCTCCAAGAAGATTAGGGAAGCAATTCCTGATGAAGCAATCGCCAGAACAATTTTTCCTTAGATCTAAGTTTACTAATAATAGCATGCCATAAAAATTATTTCCTGTTCCACCATGTTTGTATATAAAAAATAGTCCTTGTTTTTTAGCTACGATCGTAGAGATAATAGAATCATAAATTTATTTTTGCTCATTATTCAATTTAGAAGCTAAAATTGCATGTTGTGTTTTTAATTCATCTACATCATAATTTAATTCTTCCCTTCATTGTTTATTTTTAAGATCTTCTATTTTATGATAATCTGGTTGAGGAAAGTTATGATCTTTTAAACAACTACTCGATGCATTAAACAATTTTTCTAGTTCGTATAAAACATAATTTTTAAGATTTTTCTGATATAACTAAATTTTGTATTCTAAATATACTTTTAAAATTATGTAATAGATCATCGCACATGTTTTTCCAATTGTTTTCAAATAAAGTATTAGGATTTGCAATATCACAGAACAAAGTTATAGTAACAAATAAATACCTTAATTTAGAGCATGTACCTGTGTTTGCAGCCTCTTTCAAAGCACCATCCTATTCTTTATCATCACCTAACATACCTAGTGCTCTGTATGCATCTTGATAGCTAGATTGCACAATTCCATCGATAGTTTTTATGTCATCAAAACTGGTAGCTCCCTTTTTAAAATTTAATGACATAATTAAATAATATAGTTCACCTGATATTGGATGTACACATGCTAATTTACCTAAACAGTTACCTTTTTTTCTCAATTTCCAAATTTTATCAGAAGCATCCCAGACAAAACTTATGGGGAATTATGCATATGATAGCGTAAGAGCTTTTTTATATTGTTTATTTGCATCAAATCATCTCGTTAACATTGAATTTTCAATACCTAGCTTGTTAACAATTGATTGAAGAGTTATATTGGAATCAAATATAATATCTTGTTGTAAAGACAAATGAACAGGTAATCCTTCAACAGAAAGGTACCTCGAATGTATGTGAAACTGGAATATTCTCCAAACAGATTCATACTGGCATATATATCGATAATTAAGATTCGAAATTATTTCATTAGTTTTGTCTTATTAAAAAACGGCTCGCTTTCTATCTGATCCATTGTTAATATATTTAAAAAGATACTTAATAAACATAGATTGAAAACATGATTCAACGGTAATATGAGATTTATATCGTACCAACAATTCTTTATTGTAAGGTACGACAAATCTATTATCAATTTGTATATTTTCAATTTTATTAACGTAATTCGATGGGTTATCACGATGTTTATAAGTATCATAACTATTTGTTTCTATGATAGTTTCTCTTATTAATTGTTTTGGAAACTTTTTTGTACATTTACCATTTTCCATGCATGAAGAATATGTATTTAAAATTTTGCAAGGACCATGAATCATAAATTGACTTACCAGTTCATATGCAATTGGATCAATTTCATTGTTTGGAATTTCTACTGATATTCAAGAGTCGATATCTTCTGGAAGACTACATGCATATTTTGAATCTAACCAAACTAAAAGATAACAATGAGGAAGACTTCCTTTTTGGAAATCAATTGTATAAACATCTGTAAATATACAAATAAATATAATATGAGTTGTATAAATAACTATATTTTAAATATATTAAACTCTAGATAATAAAATAACGTATCTGCTACAACTGCCCCAAAAGGTTTTCCTGATTTTATGTATGATATCTTACTATCGAGTTTCATTTTAAATACTCTTGTGACAATATCGGGTCTATCTTCAGCTTTATAACCATGATTTATCGAGAGCTCTTTTATAATTTCTAGCCATTTTGTATTGCATGTAAACGTGATGAACAAATCTGGGTTACCAAAATGTCGGTAAATTGCCATTACGTTTTGATAATTATTTATCATATACCTAACACTTATGGTGTGGGAAAACGCTAGAATTATTCTTTTCCAAATATCATTAGCATTTGTTTCACCTTTTGATATTGCATCATGTATTCCTTTATAAATCTCAGTCCTAAAAGTTTTTTTATTTTTTTTAATAAAATATAATCGATCTTCTTCAAAAGTTGCATATACATCTACTAAACATTGTTCGAACAATCTACCATCTTTTAAAAAAGAAACATCATTCAATTTTCTATCTTGAATTTGATATGAATAGAAATTTCTCATTGATATTCTTTCTCGTTTTGGTGCTGGGCCTTTAAACTCTTCGTTCCATTTCAAATCAGGCATATAACTGTCTTCATCATGAGGAAAAAGAAACGGATATTGCAATGACATAAAATTAGGATGTAATTTCATGATTTTTTTGTAAACAATTAGATTTATGTTGTATTATGAAAAAGGTTGGTCATATTGTTTACTGTATGTTACTCTACGACTTAATAATCTCATTTTTAATGAATTCACTAAGTTTTCATTAACTCCATCTTTAATATTGCAGAATAATTTGACTAAGTTGTTCGTTTCATCAAGCATTTTTATAAGACCGTCAACAATTTCACGTTCAAGAGAATCTTGTGAATTCATAACATTGACTCGACTACTTACCTCATTCTGAGTATCATAAATATAACTGAGAAAATTTTGGACATTCTCCATCTGGTGGTATTAACGATTCATTAAATGATGAATTTGACCGTTAATTTTAAAAATATAAGGTGATGTTCTATTATTAATTGAAGTGTTAATTGTAGCTCACATCAAAGAAAATGCAAACATTGAATTATATTCTCTTATATTTTAGACGTGTTAAGATTAGATAACGCCAAATAAAAGATACACAGCGGATAAACAAAACACCAAAAGTAATGCGTGGCGGATAAACAAAACGCTACCTTAAACCAAATGAATTTTCTACTGATTGAGACTTATATGGGCTTAGCTACTATAGGCTATAGAATGACATAGGTCCGATCAAATTTTAAACCATACAAAACAATGTTTATAGTAATTGTTGAGGAAAAAACCAAAAAATAGAGGTTAATGTTCTTAAGCACAATAAACCTTTGTTTACTTTAGTATATACTATATAATTTTCCCGCGCTTCGCTGCAGGATAATATAAAATTTAATAAAAAAATTAAATTTATTAATTTAATAATAAAAGTATAAAAATTTAGTTGATTTTTTTATAATGTATAAAGTAGTGCTTTTTTGTAACAATTTTTAAAAAATATAATTACCATAAATCTAATATAAATAAATATATTTTATAATCGAATTATCATAGTAATATCAAGAGCGTCATCTTTTTCGTCCGGAACTGATCAAGTACAACCAAGACTACGCATCAAATTCAAAACACTCGAAACTCTTCAAGTTTCATTATCAAGATAGTTAAGAGAATCGAGTGTGGCACAAATATTACATTTGACAACAAGACTTTTGATAGATTTTACACCCGTCGCGCTTGAAAAACAAATAAATAATCTCGGTACTAAGCTGATTAAGCACAGCTATTATAGATTTTACAGACTGAATAATCATTAGTAATGACATAAATCGACTTCCCGTGGAAAAAAACAAAAAACAATAAAATAAAGCTCGATTTTTTTTTGGTAAAGACATTCAGCTCAAATCTCACTGATTAAAACAAAGAAATCGGTAAATAAATCATTATTCCTCGTAATTAATCTTCAAGTAGTCATTTCACCTTCACTGAGGTTGAATATATCAATCTTCTTCTCCCAACCTTAAAACTAAAGTGTCCGCAGTAAAAAGTTATTTACTATGTTCGGCGCTCCATTCATCAAAATGTAAGAGCACCCGACACAAAATCTTGTACAAACACCTGGACAACAATAAATCTTAATGCTTTTTGAATTATCATCAATTAGGACCCAATTTACACGTTACCACGAAATCGGTAAATTTAAAACCTAAGATTCCTCTTGCAATTATTTTGAAATTCATGATATGTTGTGACCAGAAATACTGTAGGATTTTTAAATTAATAGATTATACTAATCCTTAACACAACTAGTTTAAGCCTATGAACGTTGGGTTAATCATGAATTTATTATACATACTACATACTACAATATAGTGTAAACATATTAAATAAAGTCTTCCAAACTTCATTATATTACAATAATTTTAATTCTAATATTTACTTGAATTATAGGCTATTTGACTTGTATACATAACAAAAGGAAGAGTTCAAATCAACTTTACCTGATCGTAATTCAAGACCTCCTCTGAAACATGATTATAAGACGCAATTATACTAAGAGGTTGGACCCTATAGTATATCATAGAGCGTGTAAAATCATCTCAAACCTCCATCAAGATATGATTGGGCTCAAACATGTTACTGGCAGATGAAGTTGTCATATCATACCCGGATTTTCCTCCGGGCAAAGATGCATGATCATCATACACTTTCGGCCGGAAAAACATTAACTATGAACAAAATTGAGTACTTTGAGTACATACAAAATTTAACCTTACCATAATACACTAAAATCAAAATTAGAAATAATCAAACTACATTTCTCCATCAAAAGAAGAAAACATAAACAAATTACAAAATTAAAAACTTACATCGAGGGTCA
This sequence comes from Limnanthes douglasii subsp. nivea, assembly GCA_036936605.1. Lineage (NCBI taxonomy): Eukaryota > Viridiplantae > Streptophyta > Magnoliopsida > Brassicales > Limnanthaceae > Limnanthes > Limnanthes douglasii. Next base: position 46,177,807 of record JAUPFV010000002.1, read on the forward strand.
GAAGAAGGTCTTCAACTAATGTTGGAAGGTTATCGACCGTATATCCAGCTTTCACTAAAAAAGAAAATCAATTCTAGGGTTTTTAAAAATTTGGAATCGGAATCTTCTAAATACAAATGAATAACAAATGAAAAAATAGAGGTACAAAATATTATGGTTTTTAAACGGTTTTTTTCGTTAATATAAATGATAATTTTTATAAAATAAATTATTGTTATTAATTTTAAATTTTTTATTAGTTTCAAAATGTTTTTTAATCAATCACTTTTCAATTAATTTTAATTTTTTTATTATTCTTTATTTTTATACTTTGTAATTCATGTTTCATTTAATTTTATTAAATTATAAATAAAAATATATTAATTTTAATTTCATTTTTTTTATATTTACATATAAAACAATGTATATTTATTAATTTGTATTGATTTTTTTTTCAAATCAATAAAATTTCATCAGGTTTAAAACTTTTATGAAGTATATATTTGTAACATCAGGTTTTTTATATATATTCATGAATAAATGTCAATTCAATTTTTTTTTTAAAAAATTGTAATTATAAACAAATTAACCGTTTATTTATATTTATAATCAAAAAAATATAATAAATTAATTTTAATTATATTAATATTTATACTACATAAAACAAATCACTGGAAATAATAGAAACTTACCAAATTATAATTTATTATATCATTTTTCATGTAGACATGTAATCGTTATCAGAGATTTAGAAATATACATGTCTAATTCAACCTTTTTTATACGAACTTTTATAAATTGTTAAACACTTCTCGGTATACGATATTTTTGTATATGAATTTGGGATGTCTTCATCATTGTTCACAATAATTTTAAGTCATTTTCTAGAGGTTACTCTAGATAATGCGACATATAATTGGCCATGAATGAATACTAGTTGAGGAAGCTAAATACCAACTTTATTCAAAGACCGTCCCTGACTTTTATTCACACTCATTGCATAACATAGTCTAATAGGAAATTGTCTCCGTTTAAATATAAATGACCATTTGTTTCTCTTGATGAAAGATCAATGTGAGGTATAAAAACAGTATCACCGATGTTACAACCGATTATGATTTTGGCTACAATAACTTTATTTCCAAATTGTGCTATTACCAATCGTGTACCGTTGCATAATCGTGAAGATGGATTCAAATTTCTTAACAAAATCATAGGTACAGTAATTTTTAGTATTAACTCGTGTTTGGTATAATATCACGTAATGATTTATTAAGAGCCTCAAAACAATTTTATGATTCATTGGTGCTTCATCCCATATAATCAATGATGCTTCCTGAATTAACTTAGCCAGATGTGTTGATTTTTTATTTCAAATGTAGAACATTCTGTTATACTTAAAGGAATTTAAATCTAAAATGTGCAGTTCTACATCCAGGAAGAAGTAGGAAAGCAATTCCTGATGAAACAACTGCAAGAACAATTCTTCCTTCAGATCTAAGTTTACTAATAATAGCGTTCCGTAAAAAAGTCTTTCATGTACCACCATGTTCGTATCAAAAAAATAGCTTTTGTTTTTTATCTACGATTGAAGAGATAACAGAGTCATATTTTTTTTGTTCGTCATTCAATTTGGAAGCTAAAATTGCATGTTGTGTTTTTAATTCATCTACATCATAATTTAATTCCTCCCTTAATTGTTTATTTTTAAGATCTTCTATTTTATGATGATCTAGTCGAGGCAAGTTATGATCTTTTAAACAATTACTTGATGCATTAAATAAATTTTCTAGTTCGTACAAAACATAATTTTTAAGCTCTTTTTCTGATATAATTAAATTTTCCATTCTAAATATATATTTTTAAATTATGTAATATATCATCGCACATATTTTTCCAATTGTTTTCAAATAAAATATTTGGATTTGCAACATCGCAAAACAAAGTTATAGTAACAAACAAATATCTCAATTCAGAGTAGGTGGTTGTACTTGTAGCCTCTTTTAAAGCATGGTCTCATTCTTTATCATCACCTAACATACCTAGTGCTCTACATGCATCTTGATAGTTAGGTTGTACAATTCCACCAACGGTTTTTATGTCTTCAAAACAGGTAGCTCCCTTTTTAAAATTTAATAACATTCTTAAATAGTATAATTCACCTGATGTTGGATGCACATATGCTAATCTACCTATACATTTACCTTGTTTTCTAAATTTCTAAATTTTGTCATGAGCATCCCAAATAATTTTTATGGGAAATTCTGCATATGATAGTGTAAGAGCTTAGTTATATTGTTTATTTGCATCAAACCACCTTGTTAACATTGAATTTTCAACATCTGGATTTTTAACAACCGATTGAAGAGTTACATTAGAATCAAATATAATAATTTATTGCAAAAGCAAATGAACATGTAATCTTTCAACAGAAGTATGTCTCGAATGTATGTGAAACTGAAATATTCTCCAAACAGATTCATACGGGCATAAATATTGGCAATTAAGATGCGCAAAAATTTCATTAGTTTTATCTTCTTCAAAAACAGCTCGATCTCTATCTGATCCTTTGTTAATATTTTTAAAAAGATACTTATTGAGCATAGATTGACAACATGATTCAACATTAATATGAGCTTTATATCGTACCAACAATTCTTTATTGTAAGAACAACAAATCTATTATCACTCTCTATTTCATTTTTATTAATGTAATTTGATGGGATGTCACGATATTTATAAGTGACATAACTATTTGTTTCTATGACTGTTTCAGTTTTGAACTGTTTAGGAATTTTTTTTGTGCATTTACCATTTTTCATGCATGGAGAATATGTATTCAAAATTCTGCAAGGACCATGAATCATAAACTGATTTGCCAATTCATATGCAATTGGATCAATTTCTTTGTTTGGAATTTCTGCTGAAATTATAGAGTCGATATTTTGCGGAAGACTACATGCGTATTTCGAGTCTAACCAAACTAACAAATGACAATGAGGAAGCCCTTTTTTTGGAATTCAATTGTATAAACATATACGATTATACAAATAATCGGGAAAAATATATATTATTAGCTATAGAAATAACTATATTTAAAAAATATTAAACTTTGGATAATAAAATAATGTATATGCTACAACTTCTGAGAAGATGGTAAAATTACCCTTTTCCCAATATCATTAGTATTTGTCTCCCCTTTTGATATTGCATCGTGTATTCCCTTATAAATTTTGGACCTAAAAGTTTTTTGATTTTTTCTAGTAAAATCTAATCGATCTTCTTCAAAAGTTTCATATACATCTACTAAATATTGTTGGAACAATCTACCACCTTTTAAGATAGAAACATCATGCAATTTTCTATCTTGAATTTGATATGAGTAGAAATCTCTCATTCATATTCTTCCTCGTTTTGGTTTTTGAACTCTTCGCTACATTTTAAACCAGGTCTATAACCATCTTCACCGTGAGGAAAAAGAATTGGATATTGCAGTAACATAAATTTAGGATGTAATTTCGTTATTATTTGCAAACAATCAGATTTATGTTCTATTATGATATCTCTTTTGAAATCAAACTCTCTGATATCTCCAACTATCAAACCACCAATTTCATTTGAAAAAGGTTGATCATATTGTTTACTATATCTTTAATGAAATAATTAAGTTTTCATTAACTATATCTTTAACATATAGTTTGAATAAATTATCATTTTTATAAGACAATCAACAATTTCATGTTCAAAACAATATTAAGAATTCATAACATTAAACAATCTAATAAAATTATACTAAAAAAAAATAAGCAATCATATATATATAACTTTTTATATTTCACATAAAAATATTACATAGGATGTTTCCAAGAACACCTACAAACTCAGATAAAAAACATAATAAACTTAAGAGTTAAAATTGTAGTGGAATGTAGGAAGTTTTTTAGAAAAAAATTTAAACCTAAAATTAGTAATAAACAAAACAAAGACAACAATTCATAAACTATATTTTTTCTATGTTAAATTGGTCTTAAACTATTTTTTTCTATGTTAATTGGTCTAAAAGTACAAATAAAGATGTACAAAATATGTTTTCTATTTTAAGTTTAGCTAAAATATCGAGCATTACTTTTTTGGATTTTTATTAAATAATACTTCTTATAATGTGTCTATAAGGGCCATATAATGTGTCTATAAGGGCCATATAATGTGTCTATAAGGGCCATAACTATATGATGTTGTTTTTTATGAACCGTTCCATCTGTTAGATATAGTTTTTATTTTGATCTCTCAAAATTGTAAAGTAAATTGTAAAGTTTTACAAAATAATCATAGATATAGTTTTTATTTTGATCTCTCAAAATAATCAGATTTATGATGTGATGTATACTTATCTCTCCAATCTTATCTCTCTTATCTCTCTTCGTATACTCCATACCTTCTTAAGTATACCTTCTTAATTTTCTCTCCTGATTCCTCGATCAAGAGATTGAACCAACGAAAAAACTTCTTTTTACTACGAGGGAAAGAGAAATATAAAGATAAAATGTCAAATTTGGTTAATACATAAAGAAAGTCAAATTAAAAAAAATACATATTAGTAAAATAGTAATTTATAAAAAACCATAAATATTAGAACTGTTTCGCCTATATATATAATAAAATTTATAAAATTTTATAAATCACATAATTTTTTTAATTTTAAATTATTATGTAATTTTATTAATTTAATTTTATATTAATTTAATTTTTTTTTCACTGATTATATTAATTTAAGGAAACGATAAAAGTAATGGAAGATCATTGTAATTTTAAATTGATGTTTGACTTAAGAAATTAAATTTAAAATTAATGGTTCAAAACATAAATATGTATTTTCATTATTTAATAAAAATAAAATAATGGATTGAAGGTTTAAATTAAGTTTTGACTAAAAAAATTCAAATTTAAAAATAAAACATTAAAAACTTTCGTTAATGAAAATAGGATATTTTTTTAAGCCTTCGATCTATTATAACCTTAAATATCATTTCTCTATAGCGTGGTTGATAATAATTTATATTTCTTTCTATGGTCGATAATAATGTATATTTCTTTCGAATAATATTTAAATAAAATTGAATGCAAATATAAACAGAAAGAAACAAATAAGCAAAGAATCTGAATGCAAATATAAACACAAAGAAACAAATAAGCAAAGAATCAATATGGAATGCAATATGTTTGAATAAATGCTGAAAAAAAATTAAGAATTTAAATCGTACTTAGAAAGAGAAGTGGAAAAAAATTAAGAATGTAAATCATATTTTGAAAGAGGAATGGAAGAGAGACTCATTTGAAATTTGAGACTCCAAACTTTTTTTCTGCTTGAGAGCTTGGTATTGATAATCGAAATTAAAAATTTGAAGAACTAATCTTACTTTGTGAGAGGAGTAGAAAATAGAAAGCCTGATTTAAGATATGAAACTGAATTTTGATAGAATTTTTAAGTCTATCGGGTCTAAATAAGAAAACTATCAGAAGCATATAAATATTTATATGACGCGCTAAACAATACATATACATAAGACAAGTAATACCGGCACTTATATGCATGACATGTACAAGATCGATGTGATATACAACAAATATACATACAACAAATATATACGACAAATATACATATAACAAATATATACGACGACGCGTCAAAACGAATATTAAATAAGAATAAAACTGAAAGCTTAAAATGATGGAAACTATGGCTTAAAATGATGGAAACTATGGCGTCGAAACGAATATTAAATAAGAATAAAACTGAAAGCTTAAAATGAAATAAAACTGAAAGCTTAAAATGATGAAAACTATGGCGTGGAAACGAATATTAATATACGACAAATATACATATAACAAATATATACGACGACGCGTCAAAACGGATATTAAATAAGAATAAAACTGAAAGCTTAAAATGATGGAAACTATGGCGTCGAAACGAATATTAAATAAGAATAAAACTGAAAGCTTAAAATGAAATAAAACTGAAAGCTTAAAATGATGAAAACTATGGCGTGGAAACGAATATTAAATAAGAATAAAACTGAAAGCTTAAAATGATGGAAACTATGGAGACTTAAATATATTAGCCCGTAAATTAATAAATGTAACTTATATATCCGATAAAATAACCGTGTATCGGTACTTTATTTTACATTAAATATAATATAATATGTATTCATATAACTATCTCAGTATTGATAAATATTTCTGGGCTATAATTATTAAATTCATTGGAATAATATTTAGTATTATTTCTTTGGAATAGTTGGACGGGAAAAGGAAGAAAAGGATCGGGCTGATGGGCTTCTCTAGGGTTCTAAATTGGGTCCTGTTTACCCCTTTCTATGGTGCGATGAGGTAGCCTAATAATACCGGTTCAGCTTACATCACCGTGCCGGCATAACCTCGCCTTGTCAACGGAAACCAAAATCCCTATCCGATTACATATCTCGATTTCTCGAAACCAACGCCAAACAACAACTGAACCAATCAATATGGACGTTGATCCTTCTCAATACGAGAAAATCGTGAGTTTCTTCTGTTTAGTCGCAGCTTCTTTTCCGATTAACTTCAGCTTATGTATCGTAGTACTGGTTATTGAATTTTAAATTGATTTTAGTTAAAGGTGTCTGTTGTATTGCTTGATCGATAGGTTAGTTCTTGTGTTATGTTCTGGTGTGAAATTGAGCTTTAGTCTTCTTCTTCTTTTTGTATTATGCTCCATTTGGGTATTGGGATAAACAAAATTTCATGATTGCTGGTGAAAAGAAGTATGATTTCGAGAAAAAATGCTTTATAAACTATATATTATGTGTTATAATTTCAGTCTTTTGATGCTTCGAATCATTTTGTTCAAGGTTTGTAATAGAAGATTAGTAGTAGAAAGAAGTATGATTTCGAGAAAAAAAGTTAAACAAATTATGCATCATTTAATGATCTTTTCTGATCATGTTATGATTTGAATCATTTTGTCAAAGTTTAGTAGTAGAAACAAGTATGATTTGGAGAAAAGAAACAAGTATGAAGGATGTTTTGATACTAGATCTTAACAAAATAATATGATATCAAGGAATTAAAACCTTTTTGATAGAGAAATTTCCTTTTTCTTGAGCTCATCTCTAAAACGGTAAGGGGTTTAACGGTTTGAGATGTTTTTTTTACAGGCCGTTAGTGATAGTGACGTCAACGACATTGTTTTATCTTATCTTGTACATAATTGCTTCAATGAAACGGCGGAATCTTTCATTGCTTGTACCGGACTGAAGCACCCTGAAAGTTGTCTTAAAGACATCGAGAAAAGAAAAAGTAAGTTTGTTTTATTTGCGGTATAGTAGAATTTGCGCGTTTCAAATTGGTTGAATCGTGTTTTGAATTACAATTGCAGAAATAATTCATTTCGCTTTGGAAGGAAATGTACTCAAGGCCATTGAACTGACAGAACAGCTGGCACATGACTTACTCGAGCAAAACAAAGAATTGCATTTTGATCTTTTGAGCCTTCATTTTGTCGAGCTAATTGGTTCGAGAAAGTGGTAAGCAAAACTGCAAACTTTGTTTGTTTGACTTTCTTGTGCTATAAGCAAAGAATCTCGTATATAGTAAAACACTTTTACAAAGATAGGGTTTGTTTTTTTAATTTTGTCAATCGTTTCGCCTGATATCACGTGTTCTTTTATTGGCTTTTAGAGGGGTGGGGAATCAAATTTTCAAAAGGGCCCACCAAAATTCTTATTCGTAGATATGCCCTGCTTGCTGAATGCGTAGTTTACATATCTAGGTTAATACCCTAAAAAATAATATAAACTATCCACATATGTATCTTTTGGAATGACGATAAAAGTGAGATTGAATAGCTTTCCCTATGTATTTTAGATTCCGTGGAAATAATCTAAGATTGATGTCCTGGGTATGTCTTTATTTAGGAAACTAATTGTCCGTGTAAATGCATTTCCATTGTTTTCTTTATAGGTATGCCTTTTAGGAATTCGCCGAATGTAACTTGTAACGTACTCTTGTAGATATAGTAAAAGAAGGTTGCAAAAAATCTACAAACCAGCGAAAAGTCATTGTTGTTTGCAATTACATGATTCAAGTAATTTCTTAACCCTAAAGAATTTTTTTCTTCAATGCCAGCACAGAAGCTTTGGAATTTGCTCAAACGAAATTGACTTCTTTCGGGAAAGTGCCAAAATTTGTTGAGAAACTCGAAGTAGGCGTTCCTCCTTTAAAAGCATTATCTTTATATCTGTTGCCTTTTGTCTTATTTATTATTTATCAGTGCCATTATTTGTGTTTTCTGTAGGATTTCATGGCTTTACTTGCTTATGAAGAACCTGAAAAGTCCCCAATGTTTCATTTGCTGAGCTTAGAGTACCGGCAGCAGATTGCAGATAATTTAAACAGTGCAATTCTTGGTTTGTCTTTTACTCTTTTGCATCACTAGTTCTTTATAGCATGTTCTCAGTTCTCTAATTGTGGTTGTAAATACACTCTAACTTATGAATTGATCAGCGCATGGGAATCTTCCAAGCTACCCTGCGATGGAAAGATTGATACAACAGACAACAGTTACTCGACAACAATTAAGTCAAGAGCAGGGAAAGGTAATATGCGTGTTTGGTTATATTGTTTCGCGCCAATAAGCTTTTGGCTTTGTTTTTTCTATCTGAAAATGAAATAAGGGCTTTGAAACACAACTTGTCCCCTCGACTATTAAGTTTCTAGATAATTGGTCCCCCGACTTTAAGACTTACCATATGATCCCCTGAATTTGTCAAAATGTGGACACATGATCCCTCAACTTTTGCTCTTTTGACTTTTGTTGCCCGTGTAGGGGACCAAATGTCCATTTTTTGAGAAATCCATGGGGCTTTATGCTACAAAATAAAGTCGAGGGATCAATTGTCTACATTTTGACAAATCTGGTATGAATGGAGGACGAATGACCAATTGTCCACAAAATGGATAGTCGGAGGACCAATCACTTTTCAAAACCTAAAATAAGAATGGAAAAACTAATAAGCTAAAAACTAAATCTTTGGCTTTTTCAATTTTTTACCACTTACTTTAACTATATAGTATGGCTTTCTCAGTCAAACTTCTTCAACTGCTTAATGTTTTTTATTTATATCCCTAGTTCTATACTATATTCCGGCTTCTCTTTAAGGTATTGATATTAAAGTTAAGAGCTAACCTTCTTCTTTCTTAAAAACTAACTTTATTTGTTTGGGTTTGTTTGGGTTTGTTTGAGTTAGCTTTTACCCTGATCAGAAATAAGTAGCTTACAGTCCCCTAGGCTTGGAGCAACAGATATAATTTTATTAAAGAAAAAAAAGAATCCCGCATCTCTTAGATTTTATTTTCCCTTTCCTATTTTACTCTCTTTCTTCTTCCTGCAAATTTTTATTCTTATTTTGAGTAACTTGACTGCTATCGGACTTTATTGGGTTATCTATGGATATTACCTTTAGTTTTTTAAACTGTGGAGCGTTCAAGCCATATTTGTTAGGAGGGTGTTGAGAAATTAGATAGAGGTGGTTTTCTACCAAAACTAATGGCAGCAGTGTGGAAAAATTAATAACCAAACCATCCTTCTGCAATATAAAACCAAACAAATAATTTGGTTTAGGTTGGATTTGGCAGCTTCATGGTTTAGTTAAAAATATACTTTTGTGCATTAAATCTATTCGTTTGAAATGGTTAAACTTTATGATTTTGTTTTTATGACACATTGATATTTAAAATATAAAAAATATGACTAAACTAATCATGAAAACCGATCAAGAACTTAAAACATTATATAGAAAACTAAGACCATTGTGATGCATATATATATATGATAGAAAAAATATGCACACATTGGGTCGATTCGGCTCAAACCGACCAGAAACCATAAATAAGTCGGCAGTTTTGGATTGATTTAGGGGTCCTAAGCTATAAGAAGTTTCCATTATATACCTTAAACCTTTAGAAACTAGCAAAACTTAGGTTGCACTTATAGCAAAAAGAATGGAGATATTATGTTCAGTTTTCTACATGAATCAATGCAATATAAATTTCCACTTTTTATATCAGTTTTTTACATTTATTGATTAACAATACCGCAGGGTTATGATAGGTTTCAGTTAGCTAAACTTAATTTAACTTTCTTTTTTGCAGGATGGGCTTCCTCCATTTTCATTGAAGGATTTTCTAAAAAGTTAAATGGAAAGTTTTAATCAGGCATATAATACTCAGAAACATTGCCACCTACAATCAGCAATGCTCGCACATTTTAGAAACATGCACATTTTTAAAACCTAGTAAACCAGTGGATCTTGACCCTGCCTTCGAAAGTGTAGGGTATTTACTAAGAAGATTGGTTTTATCTTTGTGGCATTAAAAGTTCTGCAATGCTTGTTTGTGTATAGCGCTGCTTGCTACATTAAGACAGCAGTGACTTTAATCTATTTGTACATTCCGTCGTCAGGTTTTAAGTTTATTTGATCTATTTGTGAAGTCGAGCTGGTTGAGAAGGAATGGAACTTATTGTAATTGGATTATTTATCCGAATTCTTCTAATGAGCTTCGACTCATGTTGTTCTGCTCAAAACCCATTTCTATTGCTTAATTGTTTTGCCCTAGGTATTTTGTTGGCCCAAGATGAATCTGTCTTTATTTAGGCTATATCTCTCACCCCGTTTTGTTTTGTTAGGGGTGAATTTTAAATATCTAAAACATTTTTGTTAAACCGTTAATTTGGATTTTGATCATTTTATCATATATTAAAAATTATCTAATTATAAATCGTTTCACTATAGTTTTTCTTTTTGCGATTTTATTTATAAAAAATCTTTCAAATCTAAACTTTGTTTTCTTTTCAAATCATTCACAGCTACTATGGCTTTTTTTGTTTTAAGTTATTTGATGTGTGTTTTGCTAGGTCCTTTTTTTTCCTGTAAAAAGTATTTAAGTTTAAGTAGAAAGATAATCGTTTATTTGGTAAAATGGAACATTCTTGTATTTACAAAAATAAAAAGAATACACAAACCAAGATGTCTTTTTAAGACAAAAAAATAGAAATGACACAATAAAATACAAAATGATAGCATGAAGAATAATAACGTAAACATACCTAATCCATGACCCAAGAAAATACAAAAGGACTAATAACATAAACATACATAATCCACCGGTTCTACGTCTCGATACACAACAAAAGTACGTCTCGATACACAACAAAAGTAAAAAAACTAAGTTGCGTGGAAAACATGTTATACATAATCACAACGAAATATATGGTTTGGAAAATCAGGACAACAAAACAAAAGTCGAAGTAACTACGAAAAGAAACAAAATTTATCCAGAGGTCGAGGGTCGGACGAGATGGAATGGTCTAAAGACATAACCTGAAGTAACTACGAAAGGAAGCAGAATTGATCAAGAGGTCGAGGGTCAGATGAGATGTGGTCAAAGTTTGAATTAGTAAGGTTTAAATCAACAAAAGGATCTTTGTAAATGGAATATGTAGCGGAGATCCAAGAAGATACGATAGGAGATCGCCGATCCCAATGAGGGAGAGTTCAAAAGCATCCCACAAGAGGTGACCGAGGTCGTTGGGGGACAGGTCCAAAAACTGGCAATATATAGCCATGAGGTGACAGAGATTTCACTAAGATATGATTGGTGGTTTCCAATAAGCTATTGCACAAGGTATAACATGAGACTGTTTTATAACCCCAAGCGAGAAGTTTGTCTCTAGTGGTGAGGTTCTTTTGGATGACAATCGACACAATGAAAGAGTGTTTGAGAATGTTGTACTTGTTCCAAACAAGATTGACCCATGTGAACTGAGAATCGGAGGGTCGAATGTGGTGGTAGGCGATACTAATGTGAATCAATTGCTAGTCTCGTTTGTGAGTCATATTTTACTATCCTTCCTGTTTGAGGGGGCAGGGAGGAGACTGGTCGATATTCTGCATGTAAAAACGGTAAAATCTTCTGCCTGAGCAGAGCTGAGTGAGCCAATTTCAAGAGCCGTTGTTGATGATTTCAGAAGCATGCTATTGTTGCACATTAATGCATGACAAGTAATACTATGACCATAACGCTCAACAAATGAGTTGGGGAAAAGCTAGGGGTCGTACTAGAGGGAAGTGGTAAATTCGTTGCCTCTTTTTGCCTTGTCTAATTTGGCGGCAAAGGGCCAATGGTTGATGATTTTCTCCATCAATACCTAGTAGAATAGCCAATGGATAGACTCCAGAGGCTTTTATCTTTTATCTTTTCGACTAAAACCCATATATACCATATTGAGGTTGACTTGCCGCTTATAATGGACCAGACGTGTTTGATGGCAGCCGCCTGATTCCATACCCCAAGGTCTAAAATCCCAAGACAGACTTTTGACGAGGGCAAAGTAACTTTATACCAAATAATTTTGGACCCTAAAATTTTCATTTCATGACCCGACCAGAAGGACCTACAAAAGAATTGGGCAAGGTCCTCGAGGACCCAAACATGGACGATAAACATGAGGACCAGTAAACTTGGCCAACGAAGATAACAAATTTGATTAGATGGAGTCTCCCCGCATAAAAGATATGTTTGAGGTCCAAGTGTTGATACAAGAGGTAATTTTATTGAATAAATAATTACAATCATTGTTAAAGAGACGAGAGATGATAAAGAGAACTACTAAGTAATGAATAAAAATAAAGCCTTCCTCAAATCTAAAAAAGGTGAAGATGGAGTAACGGATCGATTCAAAGATCCATCAGAGGAAAATATGGCTCTTACTAGGAGACAAAGTCCTAAGAGGATGGCGAACTCCTCGAGATCTTCTTTAACAAGGTTGAGGGAGTTCAAGTTTACGCGTCAAAAACCATTAACTTATCCTAAAAAAAAAGGTTCACGATTTTAAGCTTTTGACACTTCCAATGGAAGTCAAACGCGGGGAGTTTAACTTTTCACTTGAGGATGCTCAAAGGACTTACATTCTAAGTACAAAAAGTAAATAATAGAGAGGGTCCCCTTATTAGCGGTCTCTTTTCCTATACAAAGAATTGAAGGAGTTGCCATTAATGTTAACGGGCTAAGAAGTGGTGAATATACATTATATGATCAAACAATCATTTGATCGAATAAATCCATTACATAGAGGACGTCTAGAAGGAAGCATCAATGAATATTTTCAAAGGATTTCATAAAGTCAATCTTCGGTATAGCTTAGGGACCTTTACAATTGGAGTTATAAATATGGAGCAGTTCTTGGAAGAGAAGGATATTTCCGGAGATACTTTAGCCTTGGATAAATGTCGATTAGTATGGGTCGATCAGGGAGGCAATGGAATCTTTGATCCCGTTAATTAGGATTTTGGAGTTTACCTTGTAGATGACTTTACACCAAGCAACGGATCTGAAGCCATATGGGGAATAAGCATTGTCTGAATTAGAGATGAGGAAAATAAGGTTTTCCAATTGTGGTTCATTTGGTTATAGAATAATAAATCATGAACCTCATTGCAAAAGTTTGTGCCAATGATTTTCCATGAAGAATTAAATATACTAGCACTAAAAATGTCAGGGTCTAGGGCTTTATTACTTTCAATACTAAACAATACTTTTTTAACATCCTCAAATACAGGCTGAATCATGTGATAAGGCTTCTAACTCTAGCAAGACCCGGATAATTAATAACATTATTAAAACGAAATAGATTAATGAAGTGGGTGACAAAATTTTTAGCAACTCCATTGGGTGGAAAACAGATGGTGCCAAGAGGTTCATTAATAGAAATGATTTTATTCACGGTGATACATGCTTTAATACTATTATGGAAGAATTTATAGTTATGATCTCCAAGTTTCAGCCATGTTCCATGGGACTCTAGCTTGAATAAGTACTCTTCTACACCCTGAAAAAGGCAAAACAAATTAGAGGAATTGACATTAGCCTTGATGAGAGAAGGGTTAAGAGGACCACTTGTCAGGTTTTGTTGGGCTTGAGGAGAAGGGTTTGAGCCGAAGAGACATTTCCGTAAATATTACTAAATTCTCTTTTATTAAGGGAAGATAAAGCGAATTGAATGTGCTTAAGCTTAGCGGGTATGCCATCCATGGGTAGGTTCAAATTATCAATAACAATGAACAAGAATTCTGGGTGAGATTACCACATGTTAATATATTTTGGTAAAAAAACTTGTGGTGCTTAAGAAGAGAGTGATGTGAGTGTGGTCGGAGGTACGATGGTAATCGTGGTGTGCAAAGGAATTAAGGAAAAAGTCATCTCAATTACTATTTACAATGACCGTATTAGTTTTAGAAAATATGGGGTTATTTGCTTGTTTCTTGTACCAAGAGAAATAGAAGCCATTTTATCTAAGGTTAATGAGTATCACAAGTGTAAGAGGAAATATCAAAGTCGTTAATGGACGAGGTCTAGAGGTCAAAATTGCCAGTTTGGTCCTCAAACTTACGAATGACGTTAAAGTCGCTAAACGCAATCCATGGAGTGCATTGGCGATGAGGGGTTATAGAGTATATGTCATGCCAAAGTGAGGTACAGTTAGTGATGTCATTGAAATCATAAATTCCATGAGAGAAAATAAGGTCTCTGACGATATATATGTAACTAAACAATATAAAAAATGACGAGTGATGTTTGCAATTGCGACTTTAAAGATACTAAGATTTTAGGTCAGCCAAATTCTACCTAAATGGTGCATGTTATGGTTAGTCTAATAATTCCAAAACAAAATCATGAAGGGCGTAATGTTTTCAACGTAGTTTTCAATTAATTTCAAGGAGACAAATGAAGGTTATATGATTTGAGAAAGTATATTCGATGAAGGTCATACATACCACTCACATTCCAAGAAGATATGATCATGATAAGATGTTTGAAGGGAAAATAATCTTACTTGGTTTTACTGGTTAAGAACATATTATCCGTTTGATGCATGATATCATTAGATACCACGATATGCATCCTAGTACGAAATTTATAACAAATGATTTTTTTGCATCCTGGACCTCCTGGTTGACACATAGGTGCTAGTCGTCACCATCTTTTCTGGGAGAGCAGTCACCATCTATATCATCAATCCTCCTGACTAAAGCATTGTAGATGACATCCGCATGCGTGTCGAAGGGTATGAAAGTTGAAGTGTTCTAGTGGAAGAAGCATACAAGAGTTTTGATAGGGATTGGGGATGCACGGGTACTTGTGAGTTAAAGTGGATCATTGTATGGAGTGGTTGGAGACGTAAAAACTATCGGGGGAATGTTGGGGATAAAGGTTTTATGTTTGGGCAGGCTTGGTTTTGAGAAGAGGTCATGAGTAGTGGTGTAGCCAGAATGGAATATATCATAATAACCATCAGAGCGATGATGGCGGAGTTGTCCCGACTTTTAAGATAAGAAAATGAGCCAAGGGGCTTGGTACCAATGGAAAATAACAGGCCAAAACTGGTGTGCTGCTTTGAGTTAATGTTGGGGGTCTTCGTATAGATAATGATTGTCACTAAGGGGTGTATGGATTTTTGTAAGTGATGGGTGTTGTATGGCCTCCGGATTAGGTTAAGCAGAGTTTGAACGATGATGTGTAGTGGGGCAAATTGAGACTGAAACGAGTTTGGTACAAATGTATTGGGCCTGGGTCGATGAAGGTCCATCTAGTTGAAGAATTGATTGAAGTTGTCTTCAACATGATATTGGGTTTGAAAGATTACTCATAATGGAAATGGGCCTTTCAACTGTGATTTGAACATAAGAATTTAGAAATATACGTGTAACATGGTTATTAGTTGAGGTATGTTGAGCGTTATGATGTGGATTTAATTCAATGTGAATGAATATTTTAATTATGGGTAGTGATAGGAGTAACCATAGGAGGTTCTGATGTGGTAAATAAGGGTTCAAAATGTTGAGAAACGTCGTTGTCAACGTCAAATTGGATCTAACTAACCAGGATGACAGGATTAACAACATATTCCAGAGGGCCTAAGGCGAGGCTATCAACTTGGAATAGGCATGAGTCGGTGGAATGAAGGGCGAAGACTTGGTTCAACTTGGATTTGGTTGAGTTGATGTCAGCCATAATGTAGTCATCTTCCCTAATGGTTTGCATGTCTATCTAAGATATGATAATATGAGGGAAACGAGGGCGCTTCTACAATAACCTTCAAGCCTCGACAAGGGAAAACCTATCAACTTGATCTTGGATGTAATATGACATCTAGATGCTTGTGGATGAAGAGTGAACTAAATTCATAGGAGAAGTTAAAGTTGCATGCACAGAGACGT
Source organism: Limnanthes douglasii subsp. nivea (assembly GCA_036936605.1). Lineage (NCBI taxonomy): Eukaryota > Viridiplantae > Streptophyta > Magnoliopsida > Brassicales > Limnanthaceae > Limnanthes > Limnanthes douglasii. The sequence continues at coordinate 46,194,105 of JAUPFV010000002.1, forward strand.
AAAGGTTTGCATGAGCAGATGTATGACAACCCACTGATGGTGTCGAAAAGAGACCATATGGTCTAGTCTTTAGGAACGAAGAGACCATGGGGAGTAAATCGTCAATACATGCCCGAGATTTGCAGTAGGGTGTGATCCTTTACGAGTGCTGACCAGCGTATCATAGGGGGTTTTGAGTGGTTGTAACTTAAAAGGTAAAAATCTGTATTGCCTTTTATTTTGATTTTCTAAGGAAGATAGTGATCTTTTACTTTTTAAATTGACTAAAATAAATGGTGGAGGATGTCAAATGAGTGTTGTGTTTGAGGGAGACAGTGAGATGTAAACGGAAGAATTACCACGTCATCGTGACCAAGAAGATAGAGGAGTGTGAATGGGCATGCGTTTACTATGAGTTATATTGTACTATTAAAAGGTTGTGAGATTCAAAATCCATGAAAACTGTAATTACAACAAACACCTGAAGAAGATGAAATTATTATATTGTGTGCTGAAGGTGAAATAAAATTCCACCACTACTTGGAATGGGACAGGCGGAGCAATATACACCATCAAAGCCAGAAGCGGCTTCCAAAAATGAACCAGATAAACAATGACTCGCAAAAAAGAAATGGTACTTTTAAACTTTATCAGGCTCCAGAAGATCACTTACTACTTTGTACTCATTGCCTAGAGTAATGAAGTATAAAGGTATCCGATGATGCCATGATGCATGACATCAACATGAACCAAGTATTCATGTATACTTACTTCTGGATCCAGCGGAAACCGGAGCCCCCAATTTAGCATGTCCGAGTAGACGATCAACTTGTTTTGTGCAACAACAAGTTGCAACTCCCGGGGTTTCGATAGGCGTATCTCCACCTCATTCGGGATTCCCTAGCATGCTCAAATATCATATTCTTCCCCCTGGGGATAGTAGTTGAAAATAATCTTGTAAAAAGAGATCAAGTATTTGTTCTCCATGTTGTTTAAATTGGGTCAGACTTCCTCGGTTATCAAAGAAGATAACTCTACTTCTGCTCCTTTTTTTTAACTGTGTTTTACCTTTGGTATATTATTTTATTTCTCATTGATGATTATTGGGTCCGTCTCACCATCACTCTGCTCATCCACCTCATCGACCAACCATATAGGGTTGCCTATAATATTACCCCTAATTGATTGCTTTGATGATGTATCTAGTGTGACTGAAGGATCTTTTGTTAGTTTTTTCTTTTTCGCATGAAAATTGGAAGGATGTTTATTTTCTTAGTTACTATTGATTTCTTTACTGGATGAGTCCCTTCATTTTCCGAACAACACATTGTGATGAATGTGATCGATATCTATCGCAAATATCGCATTAGGCCCGAATTGGCCGAGAATGGTGAGCTTTATATGTCAAAAGTTGCATATTAGAGAATCAAGGTTAGCTGGTATGTAATGCTTATTATTGGGTAACTTAAATCGTAACCAAATGTTTGAACAATAAGTTGGGGCCTTTCCTTTTCTAGAAGACCAACAGATCTTCTAGTTTTTTTCTTTGTTTCGGTTTTATCTGAGAGACACAACCAATCGTCTATGGCGTTTTCAACATAGAACATGCACATTTGAAGATGATATATAGCATTAGAAAGAGGAAAAGGCTTAGAATGTCACCATAAATATGTTTTGTGGTAACTATTAAAATGAAAGTTAAGGATTGCGTTGGTTAAAATTTAGTGCTTCTCTTTTGATCTTTATAAACTGTTAAAGAACGAAGTAATACTGAGAAGGGATAGATATTTATTATGAGAAGTATGAAATCCCAACATTTTATTCATAAGCCCATAGATGTAAGTTTTAGGAAGTGGAAATGTCTTTCCCAACAAATATTTGCATAGGGAAGTAGAACCGTTTCGAAAAATATGTTACGTTTCACCATTTACACAGTAGGTAGTGGGTCAAACGCATATATGACACGTGTACACAAGTAGAACTACACGTATACATTTTCAGAGTATTAATGATTCGAAGCTATGCTATCCAAGCCTAAGTTACTCGAGTAAAACTCGAAGCGTATAAATAGTTACATCTGAAGTAACTCTGTATATAGGGTTATCCAACCTTGAGTTATTCTGATCGACCAATGTTAGTGAAAAATAAAATATATGCATGCTTTAATCTGAATTAGTACCATAGTAAGTTCTCCCAAATGACCTTTACAAGGACTAGGGGGCTACTGATAAGGACTGTATATTTCGATTCGCGTGTCGGACTGATAAGTAATTGGACCGTAATTTGTGTTATGGTATCAATATAATAAATATGTAATATAACAGGTATTTCATGTATTAAATTATAGTTATGAGCTTCCGTTAAATGAGCTTGGACTTTTCAAATGGACCAATTAATCATGTAAACTCACTTATGTCTAAAAAATATTTATATAAAGCTTGTTTTAGGCTTTAAAATAATTGATACTACAATCACTCTTAATTACTTTTTACAGACTTTTCCTCTCCACAATTAATACCCAAAAATCTCAATCATCTCTCCAAATACTATCCAAAGTTTATTTATTTTTTGTATTACGTAAACACATTTCGGAATTTTTTGGAATCATCAACCCTAAATTAATTAAGAACGCATAATAATCAACGAAATGAAATAAAAAATTATCTAAGTAAAATTTAATCGTGGTTAACAAGAACTAATTTTGCTATTGGCAAATTTCTTCAACTCTGATTCTAATCGCAACTCAATTTAACATATCGAAACAGAAAAATCAGAATCGATTTAAATTGGAAATCAATCACAAAATCAGAATTATAACTGAATGAAAAAAAAAACTAAACGTGATTCTTATTCTTTACTTCCTTCGATTTCGACTTTGAAAAAAGAATTGTGACTTAATCGTCAAAATCATTTCCACAAAGATTGGAGAATACGCACCAATAAAGAAATGATGAATTTCTGGATGAATATCGTCTCTATGTCGCGATCTAATTTTCTACGGGTGTTTAAAATGAATTAAAATTAATAACCAAAGTGCTTGTCATTAGAGCTTAGATTGAACTCGGAAGAAAAATAATTTTAATCTCTTTGTCCACAAATTCTCTAACTTTTTTTAACAACTTATTTTCTTTGAAAACTTTTTCTCTCAAAAATAAATAAATCAATTTGGTTAGAAGAATGGAAAACGAGACATTCCCACAGATAATGTCAATTTCATAAGACATAAAACTTGATCAAATATCGAAAAAGATTTTCCATGAGAGAAAAGAATGTTGTTAGGAAGATGAATTAGAGAGAGAAAAAAACCACTTTGTTTTTAATCAATTTTTCTTCTTAAGTGTAAAAAAATATTCTACCCATAACTAAATTACACTAGTTGCCAACTATTAAATTACTCGTGTCATTCAGTTATAACCGTGTAACAAACTCTATTAGTATCCACTTATTTCTTAAGTAGACTTGATGAGTTTAGGTTATAAAAATGAAATTCTTAATAGATGTTCGCAGCTTAAATGATGAAATCTTTAACAAAAAATGAACTTTTTAAGTGTCCTTAGTATTTTATCATTATCGATTAACATCCATATCTAAGTTATAATAGTGAATCATTCCTAAATACCCCTATTGTATCCGGGATGATTCGAACACTAAATTAGTTGATATAGCAAAAAAATCTGATATAAACCATTAGTTGTTCTCATTATCATTAGACGATGATTATAATTTCCATGCAATATTTCTAATAAAGACAACCATAGTATAACATTCAAATTCATTGACAAAAACAATTAATGTAGAGAAGAACCATACAACCACCATACAACCATATTCATATCAATCGTAAAAAGAAATATATGTTATAATCATTCTTAAAAACTTCTTTTCGATGTTTATAACTGCAGATATCTTATTTTATATGTTGGGTAGTCATAGCATACACATACCTCTAATATATGTATCAAACTCTTACCAACAGGCCGTCTTAGCTCAGCTGGTAGAGCGCGTGACTTTTAATCCCGTGGTCGTGGGTTCGATTCCCACAGACGGCGGTCTATTTGTGTTTTTGGCTCCTGTTTTGCAACGTCTACAGGAACACGAGCAGCATTTTCATGGACTCGTCTCCTTCTCAACCTAACCCTTAAAAAGCCGACTTCAAGGTTCTAATGTTCCCGGAAAATCTACACTTTCCATTACTTTCGAACTAGCCAAACATCAAACCTCCTGTTTTTTCTAGTGATTTGAGCGCTACAACGTTGGCGACCAGAGTAGCCAAAGAACTTGACCGAGAGGATGGCTTTGGTTATGGAGTTTGGCGGTTGATAGAGGAGTAGCACCGAAAACTAAAGCTTAAGGATGTTGGGGACTTGTATGATGTATCCTTATCCTTACTAAGAACGGTCCGATGACGATGATGAGTGAGTTTGGGGAATTGGACTTTGATGATTTTTGGGCAAACGAATTATCATATGCACAACCATCGTAGCTTTCGGGATCTTATTGGGTACAATTGGCTTTGCAAAAGCTTTATAATTTTTTTTTGTTAATCTAACAATTCGCCTTTTATTTCACGCTTGAACCAATATTACACACCGAAAGGATTTCACATCGATCACAATTAAATACATAAAGGGAATCCCAAACCAATCGAAACCCATCCTGCCTCTTTTTAATTAAAGTTCAAAAACAACAAAATTCTTTTCTATTTTAGTCATTCAATCCACAGAAAAACCAATAACTAAGTGAAGATGAAGAATCAGCAGAGGATAACGCATCGATGGAGATTGAATATAGGTACGGTGAATATTCTTTTTTAATCACTTAGATTACTTCTCAGATAGTACAACCCAGATCTTCTAGGAATGCAATAGCTCTCAATTTATCAAGAACTTCACTTCCTTCAAAGTTCGAGTTTCTGTTAGATTCGAGAGCAAATTTTGTTAACCAGTCTGCTACTTCATTCTGTTCCTTGAAAATGTGGATGACTTTCATGTTAGAGGAGATCAGTTTGTAGCAGCAAGCTATCATGGCTTTGAGGTACCAAGGAGTTCTTCTTGTGAGTATCATGTGAGCTAAAATTCGAGAATCTGTCTCGATATCCAGCATGCTGATACTTATATCAAAACAAATTTGAAGGTCATCCAGTATAGCTCTAGTCTCTGCAATAATGGGACTGCCTTTGCCATAGGCCCTGCCATACCCAAAGATGATCTTACCAGAGTTGTCTCTTAGTAGACCTCCACCGTAGCATTCCCCAAACTCACTACAGGTTCCGTCCGAGTTGATTTTGTACCGGCCAAGCTTAGGACATATCCAACTTAGAGAGACAGGAACATTAGGCATTATAAGGTGGTTGACACACCCAATCGAAGGACCTATTCTGCTATCATTATCCCAATACTTTCTCTTCAAGAGACGATCATTATCTAGAGTTGAGAGAATGTAAATAATATACCCAATCATGTCTTCTGATTTCAGAACCTTGCCCTCCATTTTTCTTTTGTTTTATAGCCGACCATATAACCCAAACTATGATTGAAGGAAGAATGGTACGCAAGTGGATATCCTTGCTAGTAGACCAGTACCAAGTCCTCACCAAATGAGGTATAGACATAAACTTGGTAATATATATGTTGAAATAAGCTGCGAAAAAGACCTAAACCTCCCAAACCTTTTGGCAATCAACAAAAACATGTTTGATAATTTATGTATTGCTACAATTTTGACATTTTGATGCTAACTGCATCTTTATTTTTTGCAGGACAGAGTCAACTGGCACCCAACTCCTAAGGGTTCTCCAGAGTATGAAGGAAAACTTACAAGGAGTCACCTTGTTCCAAGTTCTTGCATAGAGGTTAGATTTATTGCCCTTTTTCCCGAATTCAGTCCATGTAGCTTTGGTAGAGAACTAGCCATCTCCACTGAGAGTCCAACTAATTGAATCAGTAGTTGAATTGTCCAAGAAAACCCTGAGAATGTATTAGATTTGATCTGAGTCCAATACAGTCTCCAGTTTGTTGACATTCTACTTGCCATTTTCCCAGTAATCTTTAACCAAAGAGCCATCATATTGGGATCTATCTTCATCACTGGTAAACTTGATAAATGCCTCAGGAGAACACCATCTATTTATTTTAATATCCACATTGCCTGAATTAAGATGCCACACTATAAACTTCCCAGCCATATCCCTCACTCTTCATAATCTTTTCCAAGTGAGAGAGCTTTTAGGATGTAAAGGTACAGTTAATGGATGTTGATTTTTAAAGTAGATATATTTCATATAGACTGACCACAAAGAGTCATGTTTTCTCAAGTTGAACCATAACTTTACCGCAAAGACCTCCATCATTGATGAGTTCAGATATTAAAATATTGTCTTAGGAAGAAGTTATATGTGAATTCTAGAGAAAAAAAGAGATCAAAAGAGTCTTTAGAGAGAGAAAGTCTGAGTATAATTGAGTAAAATAGAAATGTGTTCAACCTCTTTATTAGGTTAGCCTTGCCCTTTATATAGAGGCGCCAAAACTTAGCCTTAAACTCAAAATGGTTACACAAAAGAGGGTAAATTACCCTTAGTCCTCAATAATATTACATAGTTACAATTGTTCTCTTAAACTTACATTATTCACATTTTAATCCTTAAATTCCTACTTCCATATCAGTAGCCCCCTAGTTCTCATGTCAGTAAATGAATGAGAACTAAATGTCTTCGAATTCATCCATATGTTGCATCAATTGTTATGATTGAAAACTCGAAGTCAAATACTCCATATAAAACTTAAATTCCAAAACTCAATATAGGATGCAGATTCGAAGTAAAAAACAGTCATCGAATCATTCCAAAACACAATAATTTTCCTTTCTCTCTCATTGAATCATTATGGAAGTAGCTTCAAACTGAATAAAGGCAAGCTTCGAATTTCATCAAAAGTGTATACAAATGTAAGTGTTTCAAATGACCGTTCAGATCTATCACGATTATCTAGCTACTAGATTCATAGCTAGCTAGCTAGTCTGAAAGATGTCGAACTCCTACATTTTTCACCGTTCTGAATTCTGCCCTATCACCACAGAGTCATCTCCACTTCACACGTCTTCCTATAATTCTATAAATTCATTAGTAGCCTCATTTTAATTCTCACTATACAAATCACTTGACAGAAAACTCAAACCCTTGGCTACCTTCAATGTGTTCTTCATCTTTCTCAGTATCTTCATCAGAAAACTCAAACTTTCCGATCAAAACCTATATTTTCCGGTCAATCTTCATCCAGTTTATGAGAAAAAAAATAAAAAACGAGAAGATCCAAGGCTAACGTACCCAAAAAACCAAAATCTCTGAAGCCTGATGATAATCTAGTCTTCGGATTATACGACTACTTTTACATTACTGAAAGAGCAGAAGAATACAAGGCTGTCAGATTAATCAACATCGCTCATGTTGGAAAAACCACCAAAACAACTTATTACGGTAACTTTGATCCAACTAAAGTACCTGTTTTTTCACCTTCTCCTTCAACTGGAGAGCTCCCTTCTTCTAAAGTTCAACCTCTTAAAACGTCTCGAGCTTCTTCTTCTCAAATCAAAGTTTCACCTCTGATTATTAAAGAACCAAACAAATATTCCTCAAAACTAATCTCAAATACTCCCTCCTCAACTCATCCTCCATCAATCAGAAAGAGAAAAACTTTTATAGCCATGGGAGACGATTCAGACGTTATTCCAACTCCTCTCTCCTCGAATCCAGCTACTCAGTCTCCTCCTCGGAGAGAGATAATCGAAGAGGTTCCATTATCCCAACAAAATTTATCCAAAAATCCTCCCCAAACAAAGGATCTTTCACCAGAAGCTGAAGTTTCATTGCCTCAACAAAATCCTTCCCAAACTAGCGATGAAATATCAGAAGCCGATGAAGCTGATTTAAGGCTACTAGAACTAATAATGAAGTTGATTCTGATGAAGGGAATTCAGAAACTACTACGGGTAAGAATACTCATAAGCCTCAAAAAAAGAAAGAACCAAGATTTGTTTCTGAGGAAAAAAGGGTTGCTATTGGCAGAAATTTAAGGGGTCTCGATGTTGATTATATTATTCAACTGAAAAAGATTTCATACATATATTAACAAGTGAGCCAAGTCTCAGACTTAGAAAAGCAATGGGGAATAGGAGAGAACATCACAGTTTGACTGCCTAAGAAAGGGAGAACTCTCTTAGACTGCAAAATGATGAATTGGTGGTATACCCCGAAATCATCAATTAGGGTCTTCAGTTCCCACTAGATCCTATAATCGTGGAGTACTTTGAACTTCTCAACCTATGCCATACTCAACTGACACCAAATCAATGGTTCACTCTTATGTTTGTGATAATGGCATCTCGGTTATCCAAGATTCCAATCAGCATCAAGGATTTTATCTCCTTAACCCAATTATCAAAAGGTCTGAAGCTCCCCTTTTATTACCTCACTATAGTAGATGACCTAAAAATCATCGATAACCTCTTGGAAGCTGATAAACTCTGGAAGCAAAAGTTTATATTCATCTCATGAGCATGGAAGAATCACAAAAAGATATCTGATGCCAATCCATCAAAGTTAAATCTCATCTGGAGAAGAAATCGTAAGTACTTCAAAAATTATACACTTTAAGATAGATTTCATCTGTAATATTCCTCATTAATTATTTACTTGCATGATTATTTCAGAAATTCCAAGGCGATATGCTATACGTCGATCAGCAGCTAAGGATATTTTCAAAAAACTTGCTGCCTGGGCCGAGAAATAGTGGAATAACGCTTTCCATACTGCCTTCCAACCGATAAACTTCCTTAATAGTCATCTTTTTCCGATCACGGATGGAGCCTTGCCTCCTCAAAATTTGATGGAAGAGCCCAATCCTTATTTTTCCTGCAAAAGGTTAGTTCATCCTGATTGTAAAGTATTCCTCTTTATCCACAACAGGCCGGAAAGTCATCAGCCAAAGAAGAAAAAAGAAAAGGCTAAAAAGGAAAAGAAAATTAAAAAGGCAGCTAGCACATATGGTGCTAGCCCTTCAATACCGTCAAATCTTAAACCTTGAAAAAGAAAAGCAGGAGAGCAAACCCTTTCACCCATCAAAAAGGGAAAAAATCAAGAACCTTCCTCGAAGAAAAAGAAAGCTTCCTCCAGTTCTCATGGAAAGAAAAAGAAACAATCCAAAATCACTGAATATACATTAGCGGATGAGGAAGAAACCACAACTGTTGAAAATCAACAAAACCCTCCTCTTGAAGAGCAAACAAACCAATAATTACGCTTTGATTATCATAAAATACAATGCTGATGATGGGAACCAAAACGCTGAACATTTTGACCCTGACAGCTTTATTAATTTCAACTAGTCACAAGAACTCGCTTGAGAAGATGATCCCATCCTCCGGGATATTCAGAATCGTATGCATCACTTCAGGAGAACAACAACCATCGATCCGTCAGCAGAAATTATCTGTCTCTCTTCTCCAACTACAACTTTGGATATGATTCCTTGTCCTAGTTCAACAGATATTCCTCCTCATCCACCTAACCCTAAAATCTTTGTTGCACTTTAACCATTTTTCCGATCTCAATGCTGCAGCAAAAACCCTTGCTTCCCAAGTCAAAACTTCCCAAGATCATTTGAAGCAATTAGCCAAAGATATGGTCCGCTACAAAGGACTTGCAGAAGATGAAAAACAACTAAGGGAAAATTTTCAAGGCAAGATGGTCGAGAAATTCCATATGTTCGAATTAGTAAGGTCTGAACTTATTCGAGGCGCCCTATTCATGAAAATTCATCTGCGAGCAACACATCTTACTGAAAAAGAAAAGCCGAGTGCTTCACATCAAACTGAGATGGATAAGCTCGAAGCTAAACATGCTGATAAGCTAACTGCTGAAAAGTACAAATCTGAAGGTCTCCAAACTTCTCTTACTTCTAGCGAGGCAAACAATAAAGAGTTGACCGATGAAATAACCAAATTGAAGAGTGATTTTGAGAAGGAAAAAGAAGTTGATGTTACTGTTGCAGAAGCTGATTGTTCGAAAGACATGCTGGCTGCCATTAACGATGACATAGATCATCTACACCAGTTTATGGTGGTTTTGTTAGAATTATTTCCCCAAAAACATTAATTGTATAGCACTTCCAGTCTTCTGATAGTAGTTTTAGGGATTTCAGAATTTTGGATTGTGAATAAAGGGTATGTAGATAGGACAGTGTGAACCAACATAAGCCTTCCCCCAAAGGAGAGGGTTTTATGGTCCCATTCAGAGATATTGCTTGTTGTTTTAGCAATGAGATCTTCATAATTACTAACTCTCTTATTGTTGCTTATCACATATCCCAGATACTTGAATGGCAAGTGGCAGTGCTTGAAACCAAGGAAAATTTCCAGTTTTTAGCTTGCTGAATTGAGAAACTCTTGGAGGTGATGATTCTTGATTTTTCTTTATTTACTAACTGAATAGATGTTTCTTCATATAGACTGAACATCTTCATGATTTTTGTGACATATGCTAAAGTCCCATTACAAAAAAACCAAGATGTCATCAGCAAAACATAAGCAAGGTGAGTTAAGTTCCCCTATGTTTTTATATCTTGTTAAAATAGTATTAGTAGATATCCTCTTGAGACCTCTTAGAAGATATTCTTGGGAAATAATAAATAGAGTGGGTGATAGTGGATCACCCTGTCTCAAACCTTTATTAGACATGAAGAACCCCTTTAGAGCATCATTGACCATAACGGACAACTGACAATTAACCAAATTCCTTTCCACCATTCTTATGAAATCAGCTCTGAACCCATAAGCAGTCAAAACACTTAGCAAACAAGTATGATCCATCCTATCAAATATCTTATCCATATCTAACTTCAATAAAATGTTCCCACCTCTGACCTTTTTAGCCAAATCATTAGTAAGCTCATGAGCTATCATGACATTGTCATGAATGCTCCTTCCTTTAATAAAAGCCCCTTGTTCAGAATAAATTAGGTTAGAGAGCAGAGTAGACAACCTGTTGTTGATTAGTTTAAAGATAATTCTACTGAGGAAAGTGGTCAGACTAATTGGTCTGAAGTCTTTCCAACTTTTATGAGCGTAAACTTTAGGAATTAAGCAAATAACTATAGCATAAATCCCCATAGGAAAATAGCCTTCCCTGAAAAAATCACTGAGAGCATCACAAAGATCAACCCTAATAATAGGCCAACATTCTTTAAAAAACTTGCCATTAAAGCCATCTGGACCTGCTGCAGCATTAGGGTTCAGGTCTTTTATAATTTTATATATTTTTGTCTCCAATGTCAGCCTCATTAACATTTCATTATCAGTATCAGAGACCAAATTAGGGATATAGTCTTCAAGTAAGTTAAAATACCATGGATTAGGGAGATCATACATTAGGGATTTAAAGTGATTTACAGCAGACTCTCATATAACATTTTCATCCTCTTTCTAATTGGTGCCATTCCAGATACGAGAGATTTTAGATCTCTTATGCTTTCTTTTAACATAATTGTGAAAGAAAGAAGTATTTTTTTCACCCTCCTTAGCCAAATTAGTATGAGATTTCCGTGCCCAGTAATCTTCTTCTCTTGCAAGTAGCAATATATGATTATCTTTAGCCCTTTTCAAGTTTTCTTTGTCCCGAGTAGAGTTAGAGATGAGTACCTTAGCTTCCAAAAAATTGATTTCCTTCTCAAGCTGATTTATGGAATAAAAAACATTTCCATAAAAAATGTCTTGTTCCATACTTTTAGGTTGGCCTTGAGATGTTTTAGCTTGAACTAAAACTTGAAGATAGGAGCCCTAGTATATTCTACAGCCCAGCATCCCTCAACATAATTGTAGAAATCTTTATGTCTACACCACATATTTAGGAACTTAAAGGAAGATATTCTTTTTGTGGTAGATGTAGAGATAGTAATGAGCAAGGGAGAGTGATTAGAACAAGACTTGGATAGGTGAGTGATTATAGTGTCATCAAAGTAGCCAAGCCATTTACTGTTTAGTAAAGCCCTATCTAATCTCCTCCACTGCTTCCCATTAAACCTAGTGTATTTATTCCGAGAAAAACCAGTGTCTAGTAGGTTACAATCAAGAATGAAATCATTAAACTCCTCCATACTGCCTGAACAATTAGATGAACAATGAAGTTGTCCATTAGATTAAACTATAGTGTTAAAATCACCAACTAGGATCCATTCCTTGCTCTCCTCTTCAACATTTCTAAGGTTATCACAGAACAATCTCTTAAGACTCCTTGAACACTTAACATAAATTATAGTAACCATGAAATCTTTAGGGAAAGAGTTGTGCCTGACCATTAAGTGCAGAAACTTATCTTCATTAACAATAATCCACCATATAATCCCCATTCCACATTACACATAACTTGTTACTGTTGTTACTAGCAAATCGCTGAAAACAAGCTTCCTGGAGATTAACTCCAACTGAGAAACACAAACCATAGGTTCTTGAAGGGCAAGAAAGGAAAAGTTTTTAGACCTTTTGAGAGATTTAATTCTAGCTTGGGTTTTCTTATTGCCAATACCATGCACATTCCAGTTTAGAATGGAAATGGTTATTTAGATTGCTTGGGGGTTCTTGCAGCATATTTATGCTGCAAACATTTAGAGGATATAATCCCTTTTGAGTTTAAGGTTTTAACTTTCTTTAGTTTCTTTAATTTTATTTTATTACCAATGATTGTTTGCTTGCTTACAGGAGAGGAATGGGGGCTACCGATGGTTTGCTTTGTTGGAGAAGAGCTTCTCATAAAAGAGTTCAAGGAAATACTGCCTTCTTGAAAGGTAGATCCCATTTCCAAAATGTGAAGGGCTCTAATAATTTCCCTTCTTTTAATACCAAGAGGGGAATGATTCTGCTTAGCATTCTGTTCAAAGCCTTCAGCAGAGTCAGTCTTTTCATCAACCAATTTCTCAACATAATCTTTATGTCCATCAATAATAACAGATCTTAATTTATGACCATTGTCCTATATTATGAATGCAGGTAAGATGGAGTCTAATATCATAGGATTGGAGGATTTTGCCTGAACAACAGGCTTCCTTTGGATTATCTTTTTGAATTCTTTATCAGAATGACCCAGGTGTGAACATCTTTTACAATAATGAGGATGTTTGTTATACATGAGATCTTACCATAAGTTGTAAGATCCAAATGCAATTTTGATTCTTTTAGCAGAACCTTAGACACATCCAACACAACCCAAATTCTACAAAAGTTTTGCATGACCCTGTTTTTAGATAGAACCCAAACACTAAGAGGAGACCCTATAGTTTTAGCAACTTCAAGTATAGTTTCTTTACAATACCTAAACTCGGATAGGTTTGGTAGGTCAATATATACTGGTGTTGTTGGGTTTTCAACATTAGGGTTGAAATTAAAGGACCACTCAAGCAACCTCATGACCTTCTCCCCAATTTGCCACACATTTTTTCCACAGTTTCTTAAGATCTTCCCTTAGGGTAAATTCAATAAAAATGTGTCTAAAGTTCCAGCTTGTGACACTGAATTCACTGTAAAATTTAAAACTATCCAAGAAAGCTTTGAATATAGAGTAATTTGGTTTCCCATTTGTGAACTTACCTATCAGGGTATGTTTTGATCTTTGTCAAAGCAAACCCAAATCATCAGCCTCAAATGTATCTCTACATTATCTTTATCAACTGATCTTGTAACATTTTTGTGGATGGTGTTACCAACATTACTTTTGAATAAGTCTGCATATGTTCTTTTTGTAGATGATGTATTGATTTTGCTTGTGGCAAGCTCAAACATAGGGTTATCCCTAATCATTGGCTGATCAGGGTTAGAATTTAGAATAAAAAATCTCGTCTCATGATCAACAGCTCGTTGATACGGTGTAGAGCACTCTATTTCATGTATGCGACAGCAGATTCAATTAAGATAAGGAGAAGGATATAGAATTAGGTTCCATTTTTTGGAGGATTCTTGAAAATGTAATTAACTTGGAGTCTTCCCTATATCCAAACAATATATGGGGTGAGAGAGGCACAAAAGCTATATCTTATAATAAGAAATTTATGATCGAAGATCCCGTTCAAATTTCTTACGACAAGTTGATTCATACAGAAGTATAGTTTAAATATGGGTATGATTCAGTCAGTTCGGTCGGTTTTTTGATATATATATTTAAACCAAACCGTATTAATTCGGTTTATAAATTATTAAACCGATTTATTAAAATAATAACAGTTTTTTTCGATTTCGGTCAGTTTTGGTCGGTTTTTTGGGTTTGAACATCAATTCGGTTCGGTGTGGTTCGGTCGGTTTGATTTGTTTTTTTAATGATTTTTTAATAAAAATCGAATTTATAAAGATTTTTTTTAAAATAAAATAAAAAACTTATAATAAACCTATTGGGTTAACTATTAAAAAAATTTATATATATTTATAATTTTGATATAATAAAATTATTATAATAATAATATCACTAACCTACCAAAATAAAAAAATAGGACAAATATATAAAACTTTTCACCGTAGTCGGGAGTATACTCTCTTGCTTTTTTTACTATACACTTAATATATAAAATAAAGGGAAATTGTACTTAAAGTACCCACTCAACTATTCAATTGTCACTTACCACCCAAGGTTTGATCAATTGTTACTTAATACCCATCTCAACTACCTTATTGTCACTTACAACCTAATTTTATTTTAATACCCTAACTACCCTTAACCCACTATATAAACCTTATTTTCTGTTTTATTTCTATTTTTTCTAGCTTTTTGAAGATTTGAATTTGTTAGCCGCTCTAACCACCTAACCCTACCAACCACCACGAGCTGGGCTGAAATCACATTTTCCGGTGATCGGAAGCTGCTAAAGGTTTGTTTCTTTATGTAAGTTGTTGTGTTAGACCTGTCTAACCTCTGTTTTATACGTACAGGAGTTGATCGTCGCTTTTTGGAATCTTATAGCTTACAAGTAATCGTGTTGCAAGCTTTTTAGGTAATTACCTACCGATTTCGAAGTTTTTTATTCGTTTTCTCTGTTGGAATAAGTTCTATTCTGGTGTTTTTAGATGCCATTGCCTGATTTCGAGCTTTTCTTTGTTTTTTTGTTATAGTGATCTGTTATTGTTTAGTTCATATTGTTCGTTATATAGTTCGTTATATAATTTGGTAGTGCTTTAGTTTTGTCTTGAATGTGTAGATTACGAGTTTTTAGGTCAGTTAGAGTATTGTATTTCGAAACAAATATCAGGACCGGTGTTACATAGAAATATCAGGACAGGATGAGAATAGCTCTATGTAGATATACACAATTCGCAAGATAGGATGCGAATTGGTGCAGTAAATAATCTGTACAGTTTTTGTGACTAATAACAAATATCAGGACTTTATTACCTACAAATATCAGGACAAGATGCGTATAGTAGCCTGTAGGTATACACAATTCGCACCTTAGGATGCGAATTGTTTGATGCAGTAGTAAATATTTTTCACCTAGTTTTTGAGACTAATAACAAATAACTTGTATTGTCCAGGTTAAGAGATGTCTAAATCACGAGTTTGTATTTTTAAATATGGTCACCAAATTGCAATTGTGCCTTTCACGGAGTTTGAAAGCTTCGAAAGTATCCAAGCTTATGTAGAGAGCACATGGGAGGAGCTTGCCACAGGTGAGTACCTAATTACTTACTCTTGCGGGGATCACAATAATTGTTTCTTTAATAACCAGAGTGCTTTTGTTGGGTTGGTGTTATATCTTGATTTGGAGCGTTTAAAACGGGTTAGTTTTCTCATAGAACAACACGTCTTCGATAAGGGTTCTGGTAATAAAAGTTCTGTTGATAAGAGCTCTGGTGGTAAGGATTCTGGTGGTAAGCGTAAAGAGCGTAGCTTGGTTTTGGGAGAACCATCTCTTGATCAAATAGTTAGCGGGGAGAGTAGTAACGGTTTAGTTAATTCTGATCAGAGGAAAAAACAACTTGCTACTGCTGGTTGGGCTGATGCTATTACAGGGGTGGGTCAAGCTTTTGAAGAAGGTGCTGCCGGTCTGAGGGTATCCTTGTGCAAGTTTGCGTTAGAGCATGGTTTTTCTTTCAAATACCTGCACAACACAACAAATAAGATCACTGCTTATTGTGAAAATAAGCTCACAAGCGGGTGCAAATGGAGGGTTTATGCATCTATTGACTCAAGCACCGGCCTTATTGACGATAAAGAAGCATTTCCCGTACCATACTTGCAGTCCTGTTTTCTCCCAGAAGCATAAGCATAAGCGGCACCGGCATTTGACATCAGATTTGATTGCAGAGGAAATTCAGGATTCTCTCCGGACCTGCCATTCGTTGACAGCCAAAACCATACAATCGACTGTCAAACAAGATTACGGTCTTGATATCTCTTATCGTTTGTCATGGAATGTTTTAGAGAAGGCTAGGAGGGGAGTTTTTGGAGATAGTTCAAGTTCTTTTAGTTTACTAAGCGGATACTTCAAACGCTTGAAGAGCCGGGATATTACTTCAGACTGCCAGTTGGAGTTGTCAGCTGGAAACCGATTCAAGCGGTGTTTTGTAGCATTCGGTTCGTCCCTTAGTGGTTTTCATTCATGCCGTCCAATGTTGTTTGTCGATGGAACCCACTTATATGGCAAGTACCAGGGTACATTGCTCACTGCTGTAGCAAAGGACGGAAACAACGGTTAGTTACATTTATATAGTTAATGAACGATGTTTTTGTTTGAAAATGCTGATGTAATTCGCAGCAGGTGATGCGAATTAAGTAGGGTTGTGATCCTCACATTTCGCAGTTGAGGCTGCGAATTAGGTATTATGCTGAGTAAATTGTACTTACATCGCAGCTTGAGTTAGGTATTATTTAAAGTTTCCACAAGTTGCGAATTCATATAACAAGTTGCGAACTGTTTGCATGATCAATTAAAATGTCACACACATTTCGCATGCCAAGCTGCGAATTGTTCCAGGACAGCATGCGAATTGTTTACAATTTTTAAACGTTTGCATATTGTTGTAGTGTTTATTTGATCTGCCTTTTTCCAGGACTATTCCCTGTTGCTGTTGCTGTAGTTAGCATTGAAGATTGGGACAATTGGATGTGGTTTTTGGGGTGTTTGAAACCACATTTGCTGGATCGCCAGATCACATTTATTTTAGACCGTCATTCTGGTATTGTTAATGTTGTTTCTGTCTTGTTTACAAACTGCTATCATGCGTACTATTATTTCCATCTCATGCAGAATTTGAGAGCCAAACTGGAACATACTAACAGGGAGTATAAAAAAAAGATGTTGAGTTTCTTCCACCGTCTTGCTTATGCTCCCAGTCAAGAGCTTTTTAAAGAGATACTAATAGGTTTTTTATGTGAAGATGGTGAGAGAATGAGTGATTTTCTTGCAAATTTACCCCCTGAAAAGTATGCGCAGGCTTACGTAAAATGGAAGCGATACGGCTCTATGGCTTCTACCGCAGCTGAATCGTTTAACAATCAGATTAAAAAATATTGTGGCTTACCAATTGTTGAGTTTATTGATTGGATTAGAGTCTTGCTTATGACTCAGGTTTCACGGAGATACGAAGAAGGTCTCAGCTGGAGTACTAATTTGGTTCCCGAGTACGAGAAGAAGCCAAAGCAGAATGTTGACATGTGCCGAAGTTGGGTAGTACGTAAGTCCTCTTCCGCCATGTTCGAAGTCTTTTCGACTCCTGTGGCTGTTGTTAATCTGTTGGATTTCAAATGTTCATGCGGATCATGGAAACAAGAGTGTTTTCCATGTGCTCATGCTCTAGCGGCATTACAATACACCGACCAAGATCCATTGACTGTAATAGAACCCTTCTTTACGGTTAAAAATTACAGGGAAAGTTACTCTTTCAGCATACCAGCTATAACTGATTTCGGCGAAGGATCCAGCGCTAACGATCCTTCTTTTGTTGAAGTTCTGCCTCCGAACGTTAAGAGACGCTCCGGAAGGCCTAAGAAAAAACGAATCCCTTCTAGAGGAGAAATCTCAACCAAGAAGTTAAGGTGTTGTCGATGTTCGAAATCAGGCCATAACCGGAGGACTTGTGATGTTCCAGTTTAAGGACATTTATTTTTTTAGCATAGTTATTGTTCTGTACAGCAAACTAGACATTTGTACATTCCTGTGTTTTTGTATTTGCTACTATTGGAGTTGTGATCATTTCGCATCCTGTGCTGCGAATTATGTACAATACGCATACATATTTGTTACAAACATCTATCAGGACTACATGCGAATTATGTACAATTATGTGAAATTTTAACAGGGTGCGAACCATTGGTAAAATCATATCAAACATTTATCTTATCTTACGTTTCGCATGATAGGCTGCGAATTAGGGCCAGAATTGTGATGCGAATGGAGTTCAGTTAGTAGTCCTGATATTTGTCATGTGATAAGCTGTGAATTGTTATTTAATAAAATACCAGGATATTCAGTAAGGTTGAAAATGAGTAATATAACAGGTTAACATGCGAATGATGTACAAAATATATTTGGATTACAAAAAGGAGGATTACAAGTTGGATTACAAACATCTATCAGGATTACATGCGAATTATGTACAATTATGTGAAATTTTAACAGGGTGCGAATCATGGGTAAAATCATATCAAACATTTATCATATCGTACGTTTCGCATGATAGGCTGCGAATTAGGGCCATAATTGTGATGCGAATGGAGTTCAGTTAGGAGTCCTGATATTTGTCATGTGATAAGTTGTGAATTGTTATTTAATAAAATACCAGGATATTCAGTAAGGTTGAAAATGAGTAATATAGCAGGTTAACATGCGCATGATGTACAAAATATATTTAGATTACAAAAAGGAGGATTACAAGTTGGATTACAAAAAGGAGGATTACAAAATATATCCAGAAACTAACAACTGTTTACACATATCACTACAAGCTACTGGTGCTAGTTAGTTGCATTTCAAAAAAACAAAAAACAAAAACCAACTCTAGCAGTTGGTAGATGATTCATCACCAATTGTTTCCTCTTTCTCCTTTTTGTGCTGATCATCTTTGTCTTTCTCCTCTTTGTCTTCGACTTTCTCTTTATCTTTCTCCACTTTATCCTCAGCTTCAACATCAACGTCCATCATGCTTAAAAATTTTGTCCTCGATGGACCAGCTTCGTCTTCCCTCTTCCTTTTGTTGTTTTGAACCTCTGCCGTTTGAGGTTGCACCATTTCTGGCTGAGGTGCAGCAGGAAGCATTGGAACCTGTTCTGGCTGAGGTTCAGCAGCAAGCTGTGGAACAACTTCCAATGGTTGAGAGTCAGCTGAGTAGTAGTCATCATATATGTCTAACCCAAAAACCGATACTGGGCTGTTTGGTGGTGCTGCTGGCATGATCAACTCATCACTCCAGTTAACGGTTAAGGATGACCAGGAGTCACCCAGAGAACCGAGTGAACTAGAGTTTGAGTATGAGGTGGTGGTTGTGGTGGTGGAAAAAGACATGACTGTTTGAATTCGAAGAGACGAGGGAAATGAGTTTGTTAAAAAATAGCTCTGGTTTAAAATGTAGAGTTTGTTTTAAAAATAGCCTCTGGTTTTCTAGTGTTATTTAT
This sequence comes from Limnanthes douglasii subsp. nivea, assembly GCA_036936605.1. Lineage (NCBI taxonomy): Eukaryota > Viridiplantae > Streptophyta > Magnoliopsida > Brassicales > Limnanthaceae > Limnanthes > Limnanthes douglasii. The sequence continues at coordinate 46,213,720 of JAUPFV010000002.1, forward strand.
AGGGAAATGAGGTGATCATTACATAGCCTCCATGTCCAATCAGCAATTAATGGGTTTTGGACATGATTAGATTGTTTTTTGCGTGCTCAATGCAGAAAACGTTTACCAAGGCATACGCCATAACCTGTTCGTATTCTTGAATGATGTTATTTAATATTTTATTTATGCACCAGGCTGCGAACTGGTTTTAAGCTGGTATACCAGGCTGCGAACTGTGTGTGTAGTGATAACCATCTCTCAGGTTAGGTTGCGAACTATTTGATATAATTTAGGTTGCGAAGTATCCATACAGGTTTGGCTGCGGACTGTTCATACATACCAGGATCATAATCAATCATTATATATCAGGTTATGATGCGAACTATAAGATAAGGAATATTCATTATATATCACAATTTGTTTATGTATGCACAACAAAAATAAAATTTACAACAGACATATGTATTTACAAGCAACTAATGTATTTACAAGCAATACACGAATCAGCCATATGTGATGGTGTCTATGTCATTTAAAAAGTAATAGAACATTTCTGCTCTTAAGGCAGTCACCATATCTGCATCGTATTTTTTCTGGACTGATCCATGCTCAATAATATCCCTTGCATATTTGCAGACGAAGACACCACAGTCCACGCTGTCTTTATTTTGTTGTGGGAAGCCTCTTTCCACTTTCACCTTCCACCCTGTAGTATATTTGGGTAGGAATCCTCTATCCAACAAATATTTGATCTGTGTATAATAATTAGTGTTAGGAATATGCACAAAAACAAAAACAGTTGGTGACATACAATTTGCATCCTCAGGCTGCGAATTATATTACAATAAATCATACACAATTCACATCTTAGGTTGCGAATTGTATGACAGCCTTGATAGGCTGCGAATTGAGTTGTGGACAGGCTGCGAATTGTAGCCAACATAGATAGGCTGCGAATTGAGTTATGGACAGGCTGCGAAAAAACATATTGTTTACTCACAATTCGCAGCATACCAGATCTTATTTCGGAGCATGCATACTTAAAATGTGTTCAGATTTAAGTGTATAGTTTGGAATATTTACCAGTAGTGCAGGTGTTCTTGTGGTGGTGTCTATGGCATGAAGCTTAGGCAGAAGCGAATTGTAGTTTGAAATTGTCCTTCCGTCGACGTCAATGACGAGCAACGTCCAGTGGTTTACATTGTCCTTCGACTCGGTGCACACTGGAACCATGATGATGTTGGCTTCTTTGCGCCCCTTCCTAAAAGCCATGTCCACCAAATTTTCCACTTGCCACCCTGCTTTCATTTGATGCTGCATCCAAGCAAGAGTATATTAAAGTGAGAACATTTCTGAGAACTTTGTTCAATTTACGTGAGCTAAACTTACCGCAGTCATGCCCGAAATCAGTATGGCGTCGTGATGCTCTCCTTTAGCGTTAGTGCATGGAACTTTGTAGTCTGCATCTTCAAGCATCTTTCGAATCCAAGCATCGATAAGCTAACAAAGGAGTTGTAGATTTATGTTAAATATATAATACATATGTGAAACATTGAAAATAAAGTTGGTTGACAATTGGATACCTTTACGTCCAGCTCCATTTCTAAAGGTAGTGCCATGACATCACTCACTTGCACCCTGATTCCGTACGTAAACTTGGACTCCGGTAACTGCCATACCACTGGATCAGGGGTGTCGCTCTCGTAGGCTTTAACCAACTGTATTTTGTGGTATTGTGCCACATCGATACGGTCAGTTACTTTTGTTTTCTTTGGTCAGTCGCTGTATTCTACTACTGCGGTTCCCGCATTGTAATTACGAACTATTCTTCTTCCTCTTCCACTTGAGGCGGCGTTTGTGTCAGTAGCGCAAAACTTGGCTCCTCTATCTCCTTACTGGGCTCGAGCTTAGTAAATAACAAAAATCAAGAGTTGAAACTTAGGCAGTGTTTTATAAGTGCAACCAGTCCAAACAGTTCGCAGCTTAGGCTGCGAAATGTAAGGTAGCAGTTAAATAAATTTATTATTATATATCAGGGTAGGGTGCGAACTATTTGAGGTTCCACTGAACAGTTCGCATCCTACCCTGATATTCGTTTGTAATACCCCAATCAGCATTGGACACAAATCTTATGTTATGATGTGAAATCATTATAAGTAGGCCTTACCGCTCGGTCAGCGACAACCACTACCGTTGACTTGTTCGGCATAGGATCTGGATCGTGTCGGCAGAAATCATTAAAGTCATCCTCCGACATGTTCTCCAGAGACCGTTGTATTATAGAATCGTAATATACATTATCAATTTCATTTAAAAATGTTTGTGAAACTTGAGTGTAAATACCATCAACAAAAGCATTTGGTAAACCTACTGTGTTATCGTGGGACTCTGGAGTTGGCAGTTGATTTGTTACCGGGCCTACAGTTTGACGTTGGCTTAGCAATTCTGACTTTGCTGACAGCACCATTGGTCTTTGAGGTTCCACCGAAGAAGTGGTTTTGTCTTCTAAGGATGGTCCTTCCTGGCTGAGTAGTTCTGTCTTCTCACCAGGATGGACAGGTTCTGACTCTTGAGGTGCTACCTCTTGAGTTAGCCTTTCTCTCTTCGCCAAGGTTATCTGTTGCTGCTGTTGTTGTTCTTATTGTCCTTGTTGCCGGTCTTCGTGTTGAACCTGTGGCTGCTGGTGTTGCTGGGGGTGTTCTTCGTGTTGTTGTTGCTGGGGGTGTTCTTCTTGTTGTTGTTGCTGGGGGTGTTCTTCTTGTTGGTGCTGTTGTTGTTTTTGTCGCTGTTCGTGTTGTTGTTGTTGTTGCTGTTGTTGCTGTTGTTGCTGTTGTTCCTGTTGTTCCTGTTGTTGGGGGTGTTGTTGTTGTTCTTCTTCTTGTTCCTGTTGCTGGGGGTGTTCTTGTTGTTGTTGTTGTTGTTGTTGTTGTTGTTGCTGTTGTTGTGGTTGCTCTTGTTGTTGTTGCTGGGGGTGTTCTTCTTGTTGGTGCTGTTGTTGTTGTTGTTCGTGTTGTTGTTGTTGCTGTTGGTCTTGCTGTTGGTCTTGCTGTTTCTGCTGGTGTTGTTGTTGTCTTTCGGTCTCCTATTTCATACAAAAATCAAAAAAAAAAGTGGAAGGGTTAAGCATAAGTTAATCATTGTGTAATCACATTTCGCATCCTGACCTGATATCTATGTTATTCATTCCTAACAATTCGCAGCTCAGCATGCGAATTGTGTAATAACCAAACCACCAGTTTATTACATAATTCGCAGCTCAACCTGCGAAACGTTTGGAATGAATAACCAACCAGTAATAACCAACCAGTTTATTACATAATTCGCAGCTCAACCTGATATTTGTTTGATAACATCATATCATCTACTTACATTATCTACCTCCTCTGTATGTGTCTCCATGATTGGTGAATTGTGGGCATCATCGTCCCTTTCTTCCGGCAGTACTCCAGGAAGAAATGTGTGCTGATCAGCATTAGAAACGGATGCTTGCTGATCAGTGGATTTTTATCCCTCTGGAAGTGTTGTTGCTACCTGCTTTATTGGGCTTTCAGTACGGCAGATTGGCAGAGAGATAGCATTGTGGAGTTGTTGTGCTTCAAGTTCCGCTATCTTGCGTTTCAATTCTTTCAGCTGCAAAAATGATAGCAAACTTTTTATAAACATATTAAGTGCTGATTGTAGTGATTATTTAAGGTTCAAGTCATACTTACTTCTCTGGCCTGTTTTTCTATTTTTTGCTCGTACTTGTTCTTGTCGGCGTACGTCTTCAAACGCTTTGATTGAGCAGCAATATCGGGATTAGGGTCTCTGTGTTTGAATAAATAATCACCGATCGTTTCACTCATACTGGTTGTGTCGGTGTCGGAGGGCTCTTGCCTGGATTTTCTTTTGGGTTGTGGTGGAATTGTTTTCTTGGGGAGTCTTGATGGTGGAATCGATGGCTCGGGTGGTGTTGGGTGTTCGAGTGTGGGAGACATCACCTTATTTGTTATATTCTGTGATGCTCGTCTCCTTTGTTTTGGTTTTGATGCTGTGCTTTTCGACCTCTTCCTAGGTCTTTCTTCCGGTGAAGTAGGTACCGTTACTTCTGCATCTTCACCATCTTCATCATCTTCTCTTTCTCCGAAAGCTTCAATTTCAGCCACGATGCTATGTACATAACTAATTTTTATATTGAATAGATGAATCTTACAACTACAAGGGCGACGCAGCCGACGACTTTATCAGCTCTTTCTATTGCTAAGCAACTCCTGATAGACTGTCGAAGCTTGTACAGTATTGATCCAGCCCAGTCATAATTGTTTATTCTGTTGAGGTCTTCAACGTAATAAACTGTGCTCCAGCCCAGGATATCTCCAGATACGGAGTAGAATAGTGTGGAGCACAAAAACAGTATCAACAGCCTCACAACATCTTCCAACTCATGCTCCCCTCCTTCGTTTATGGCCTTCGCTATACCCTCCTGTAAAACCAACGACAACATGCTATGTTAGAAATGTACAGAATCTTGATTTATAAAGATGAAGTCCATTTTAGGCGTACCTTTATAATGGCATTTGTTATTGTTTTGGTATTACTAGCTGCTACTTTCCTGCCAGTTTTACCCATGAAGTATTTCTTCATCATCCTTGATTCGTCCTCCTCGCCAGGTGCATACTTGTTGTGAAAAGCTCCGGTTTTTGTTAATTGGATTTTCTCGGTGCCATGCCTCAACCCGAATATGATCTTGACATCGTTCTCAGTTAGCTTTACATACTTGTTGCCAATCTTAAAGGCGTCTCTATCCACGGAGAATTGCTCGATTATATACTGAATGATTGAGTAGAATTTCTTCTTTGGCAGCTCTGCCTCATTACGGATTTCGAACGCCGTTTTCAGAAGCGTGTAGAAGGGTGTGTTTCTTGCAGTTTCAATGTGGGCCCTTGTAATACGCATGTCTTTGAGTAGCTTCAGAAGGCTCACCAACCCTGATCTGTAGTAGCTAGGTTTTGTTGTCATAGTTGCTGCACAAATACAAATCAGTTGGAGTGTCACAACTAAATTCGCATCACAAGCTGCGAAATGCATACATATAAATATTGGATTCACAGACAAGCTGCGAAATGAGATATGTTATGATGCGAATTAAGTAGCTCAAGCTGCGAATTGTTTGTTAATAAGTATAAACATGCAATCGAGCTGCGAATTGCTTGCATTGTGGGTGATCAGGGTGCGAACTGTTGCACTTTTTACATGCACGTTGCAGGGATCTGGGAATTATGCAACGAACACCAAAATCAACAATGAACTACCTAATGCAGATCTAACATACATAATATTTCTCAGGAGAGTATCAGTATTACATGCAACTAAAATTATACACTGGCTTCGACTATAAACCCATAAACTGAGCAACTATCGTCAGTAGATACTTCATTCTAGTATCAACAGCCTCGCCTATCGTGAAATAAAAGAAAAAAAGTGGTTCAAATTCGTCAAAAACGCAAAAAAAAAGTATACTTTCCACGATAATGCATACCTGTTAAATTTCACCGGTCGGAGAACGAGATTGAAGCTTTCAGAGACGACTTCACGACAACTTTGTCGAATGAGATTTGAAGGTGTGTAGTCTGTCTGAGTAAAAGAGGCTGACCGGTGCGATAGTGACGAAGGTGCGAACGGTGAGAAGCTGTAGGGTTTCTGGGTTTGAGAGAGAGAGAGTATCACGAAGTCGAACGGTTTGTTTTCTGGTGGTTTCTAAAATTAGAATTTTGCGTCTGTTTAGGGTGATAGGAGGGTCGAAAAAGTGGGTTGGAATTGAAAAATGGGTATAGTGGAATGGTATTTTTGTCCAATTTATTAGTCTGGGTATTAAGTAACACTATGTTAAAAGCGGATACCGTCGGGTAATAAGATAGTTGAGTGGGTATTTTCAGATACTTTTCTCTAAAATAAATATAGAAACTTTTTACTCTATCTTTTCTTTGTAGTGTCTTGTACATGAATATTTAAAGTTGCTTTCTAATACAATATAGTATGTATACTTGTTGTCAAAAACATTTTTGTACTATACATTTAATATATATATATATATATATATATATATATATATATATAAAGGATAAAAAATAAAATAAATATATAAAATAAATATACTCTGTCTTTCGTTTTAGTATAAAGTTGTTTTCTAATACAATATAGTATGTACTTGTTGTAAAAACAAATATGTATCGCACGGTTTTCGAATACATGACCGAAGTTGTTACGAAGACTCTAATCTATTGTTTTGGATAACCCGCGCTAATACTGTTTAATGGAGGTATATTAAAAAATATATGATATATATTTTTTGCATTCGGTCACTTCGGCTCCGTTTTAATATCATAAAAATTGAAAACCGACAGAATCTAGAAAAATCGAAACTGAAATCAAATTTAATTTTATTTTTAAATTCACCGATCCATTTCAGTTTGGTTCGGCCGATTAGTTCGGTTTTTTTCTATTTTTTCTCACCCTTAAATTAAAAATTTTGTTTAAAATTCTTAAATAAAAAAACCGAAGTGCTTGATAGGTTTTTTTTCATTAACGAGCATGGAATTTCCTTCTAATTTTGTTTGTATATTTTGGTTTTTTTCTTACTACGTGAAAGATGACATATTTATTTGGTTTTGAATGTATAGTATCTAAGATATACATATGTCCATTTTATTATTTTAGTTTTAAGTCAATAAATAAATAAATTTGTCAAAAACTCAGTTCGTATCAGCTCAAAAAAATATATTGTAACATTGTTAAAGCGCAGTTTAATGCCTTAATTTTATAAATAGATAATATTGTTTTATCAATTTATTTTTCATATATATATTTATAGTGTAATAAAAAAAAGATATAATGTAAAAATAAAATAAAAATATTATTAATTAAATCGTTATACGGGACAGATCGGATATTAGATCCATATTTCGTTATAAGTAGATATCACATATATTTTTTGTCGACGAGTGACTTTAATTATAATTTGATATCATGTGTCAAGAGTCCACTAGCTATAAATATACAGGTCATTCACATTTAAGAATCGATCAATATTACATTTTATATATAATGATTTTTCTTATTAGATATTTTTTAGAATGTACTCTTGTTTGAGTTGTTTTTAGATAATAAGACATAACAAAATATTATTATCCTAATAGCTGGAAGCCAAGTAAGTTTTTTAAGGTTTGACACTCCTCGTGAAGATTTATCACTTCCGTAGAAGACTGATACCGTAGTTTTAAAAGATCTTGTTGCGATATAAAACGCTACAAGACGGGACTGCAACGGCTCAAACCATGTCGAGGCATCTTGATCGATAAAGCAATCGTCGTGGAAAATGAATATCTTAACATTTGAATATACATTCTAATATTAGATAAACAAGAAAATGATAATACTACGTAAATAAATAAAAAAGACATAACTTCAAACTCAATTAATGTGCAAGAATATATGGTTGTGGTGTTAAACTTTCCCGCATGATATAAATTATATATTTAAAATTTCATTTCCACAATTATTTAATGAATTATGTTATATTTTATTAAATATTTTTTAGATTTCTATGAAAGAACCAAAATATTTCTAACAAAAGTAACTAATTGCATCTATCTCGTTAAAGAAACATGGATGCGCCTGCTGGTGCCACTCATCCATAGGGTTGTTACTATGTTGTTATATTTGTATGAATGCCATAAGGTAGTTCTCTAATGCAAGTCCTACAAGTTGTGGAATTTTTATGTTATTTCACATTTAAGTGTGTAATGAAGTAATGTTTTATTTGTTTGGGCATGATTTGTTTAGTTGAAATAAAATAAAAGGATCACTTGGCATCCTTCGTTTGGAATATGTCTACCAATAACCAAACATACTTTATGTAATGTATGTAAGTGTGCGTTACTCTCGTGGGGGTTACGTATCGAGAACCATTGAAGCGTTTTTAGTGCTATTGGAATTCGCTTTAGCATTGAGAAATGTTGGAGATATATCAACCGCAACGTGTTTGTTAGATATACAACTTATGTAAATTGGCCACAACCTTCTGTTGGCTTGATGAAGCTGGGAAATGTTCGGGTGAGGAATTATGATGGCTCAATAGAGCTGAGAACTATTCGGCCGAAGCTTTGTAATGTTTCATGAAGTTGATAAGTGTTAGGTCGAATCTTTGGGTTGTTCCTATATATGACTGTAATGGTCCGGTCTTAGATTTTTAGTGACCAAATAGGGTTATAAAGTCTCGTCTAAAGAATTTGATAATCCTAATAGGGTGGTTAAGTCTTGGATGAAGCCTAATATAAGTTTGTTTGTACATAAATGTGAAATGTATGCTAATATATAGACAAGATTATTGTAATGACTGAAATCGACGTTTATTAAAGGTAAATGATGTTTGCCAATGGTTTCACTTCGACCCATTTGGAGAAGTAATTGATTGTGATTACTATGAACTTCATTTCTCATGTTTCCTTTAATAGTGGTCTCCCAATATCGAGGTTTCATCGACCAAACAATATTGATTCATATATGGTTTCTAATAAAACGGTTACAACATTGATTGGATTCAAAGAGTGTTGATATTTGTTGTAATATTATACCTTCTTATTTGCAATATTGACTATCATAAGCTAATAATATCATTATAACAAAATTATTATGTATAATCCATTGTTCCTATGTTGTTCATTTCCCTCTCTGGTGTGGAGTTTCTCCACAATTAATGTAGCTTCATCAGGGTCAGTTGCTTCTTGGCCACGTCCTCTGCTTATAGATATGAAATACTTGAGAGAAATTCTAAAATAGAAATTGCATACCATTTTCCAATATACCGATAACAACATGGGTACATAATATTGAATGTCATCCAGCTATTCTAATATTTTATCTATGATTTATTCATTAGAACTCTCATTAGTTTTAGATAATGCGCTTTTTCTTTGACTATAATCGATAGATGAGAGTGAACATATCTCCCGATATAATAAAAGAGGAAAAGAGGCTAAAAGGGGACCAGAAAAACCCCTCCACGTGAATCAGCCAGCGACTTCTTAGTACTGGAGGCATAAAAAAAAGCTTTACAAAATAAAGTATCAACAATCTATGTGAATCTGGCCAACTGAGTCCTAAGTCTCTGTCCATTAACGTTTCCTCTCGGGGCATCTTTTGCACGAGGTATTGGACGATGAGTGTTAATCAATCATCTGACTAGTTATTTTCTTCTATCACCATGACTCATTTTATCAAAATGTTGGAGATGAAAATATTTGGTAGGTTGACCGAAGGTTTTCCTTGAAGAATTACTTATGGTTCCAATGTTACACATGTTGAAGAGGCTAGAGCATCTACTGTTCCATTCTCCACCTTGGGAATTTTTCAAATGTGAAGTTATGGAATAATGTTGTTTGGCGCTAAAGCTTCTTCAGATATTGGATGATGGTATTCTTCTTAACCTCTTCCAACCCTAACGCTTGATGAACAACCCAACTGTGATTCAAAGAATTATTATACATTTGTCCGTGTCTGCAAGCCAGCAACTGCATCTCTATATTTGGCATCATTGTTAGTAGTGGGGAACCCAAGTTTAATCAGTTGTTTCAAAATATCTTATTTTTGTGAGATTATTTAGACCCATACTCATGATCCGTGGTCATTTCTTTCTTCATTTATTTTTACATTTCATGTAAATTTAGACTCCTTATTTGCAAGGACTAGTCATTCTAAATGGAACTCAGTTAAGAAGTTTATCAATGTATGACCATTAATTGTTGAACGTGGATTGAATTTGTTGTCGTAATCCTATAGCTCGATAAAACATTTGGTAAATATTCCTGAAATGTATGGCTTGTATAGTACGTTGCGTAAGGTAAACAATGATTGGAAAATGATGGTATGGGCTTGAAAAACATGGTGTATTTTTTGGGCAACCACCACCTAGATGAGTTTCATCTTATATAATGGAAATTATTTGGTTTATACAATTAATACATATTTACTTACATACTATATTACGTGAGATTCCTTAATGAACTGCCTGATTAGCAAGGAGCTTACAACATGGTTTGAGATATGAGGTAGAATAGTATGATTTCCAATGGTTGGGGCTTGGTAAGCACTTATAGAGAAATGATTAGTTTTTTTATATCAGTAAACTCTTTCTAACATATTTAAGTATATATGAATTTTCCTACTCCCTAGAGAGCTTAGAATAATGGTTGACATTTTTCTAAAAAATGAGAGATAAATCAGTTTAAAGCGGCCAACATTCATGTTAAAATTTAAACTCTCTTCGCACTAAGTGAAGAGTTCATGATAACCAGTTTGTAGAGATGATTTTGGTTTTATTTAATTCTTTTCTCACTAACCATGAATCCCAAGAATTTATCGAATTTGACGCTGAATATGTACTTATTGGGGTTTGGTTTTAAGTTGATTCGTCGTAAGATGAAGAAAGCTTTAAACAGGTTAGTCATATGGGCTTTATCTTGAGGACTAGTGACTAACATGTCATCGATATACACTTGAAGGTTGTGTCTTAGTTGTAGTGTATAAAATTTGTTGATGAGTCGCTGACATACGGCCCCGAAATTGTTTAAACTAAAAAGTATTGACCATATATGAGTCTAGTCCAATTTCAGTAATAAATATTGTGTGCACCTGGTAGTTTTCATGCATTTGTATATGGTTGTAACTTGAATATATGTCCATAAATAATATCATTATCTTCCCAAGTGTTTCATCCATAAGTATATTGATACGATGTAAAGGACAAATGGTATTTTTGGAAATATTTGTTAAGGTCTATGAAATAAAACAACATTTTCAACTTGACATTCTTTTTCTTGATGTATACCAAGTTTACTGTCCAAACTAGGTAATATGACTCTCGTATCGGGCTGATTACGGTGAGTTTGTATACTTCTGCAATGATGGCATATGTTTCCCGGATGGGAGTATGACCTTTTTTTTTTCTTGATTGGTCGGAAGTTTGTGTTTATTGTGATTTTTTTGGTATGCCACCTTGGTGGGAACTCTAGTGATGTCCTTGGTGTTCCAGGAAAATATATCTAGAATATGTGATAAAAATTTGATTAGTTCATACCATAATACGTGGGGAAAGGAGGATGTCTTGTCCCGTTTGAGTATATTAATATCATCTATCATATTATTATGGACATCTTCCTCTAGTTCCGGAAGGGCTCGCGTAGATCATCCATGGTAGGATGATCAGGTCTCCTGCTAACTATTATTTTTTATAAGGACATGAAGGTTTCATAGCATTCTTAAGATGTTTTCTGGTTTCCTCGGATGATCTCAAATTTATCGTTGATCCAATATCGAAGCCATTAATGCACCATGGAGACAGCAATGTGCATCTGGTCTAACCAAAATAAGCCCAATATGATGTTGTCTGAAGATAAAGCATCGAATATCATAAATAGGCATAACACCTATTTCTTGAACTCTTATGTTCCCAAAAAGACGTCTAATATGAATTCTTCTAATACGTTGGCATCAACTCCTATGAAACATGTTATGACCCTCTAAGATGAGATTAACACTAAGGCATCTCTCGTCTTATTGTATCTCTTTTGTATCACACATTTTTTCAAGCTTCATGTGTCAAACATAATACAGTTAATTACTATCCTTGCCAATTAGACTGTAATAAACAGACATCGTTGTATGGTGAAGTGAAGTGTGCAAATTGACCGGAACGAGCGGTTCGGTCCTCGTGTATGCTAGAGCTAGACGCTCAACCAACGGGTTTGTCAGAGATGAAAGCTGGACGAAAGGATATGTCAAAAAAAGGAGGTCAACCAACATAACCCTCTGGCTTGGAGCATGAAGTTAGATGTCTTAGTTGCTGCTTCATTATTTATGGGAAGACCAAATATACGTATGAATTTGTCTTCTGATATTTTTTATGTTGTTAATTATTTAAGTTCCCAAAAGAAAAAACACAATAAACAAAAAAAATTGGGGTATCAATTTCTTTCCCACAACGGTGTCAAATGATTATATAAATTCTGATTAATCAAAAGACATAAGTTGAAGATAAAATAATTGTTAAATAACTAAAATATATTTGAGTAAGTAAACATAATAAGAACTAATAAATTATAAAATTTTTGGTAAATATGAAGATTTTAGAACTTTTATTGACATAATGACTATCTTATTTTTTAAATTAAGCTTAATAAATGAATAAATTGTTTATTTTCACTTTTACACTTTACGTGGTATGGATTATATTTTTATCCGATTTCTGGAAACATATTTTTGTCCGATTTCTGGAAACATATTTATTCTATCTAAATTTATTTAAATTCGAAGCTTCGACCACATGAACTTTGAAACTATTTGGACCAAATAGTTTATTTTTTAAGCAAAAAATTTAAAATTTTATTGATAAATTTGGGTTACAACATCATGCATAAAGCCTTTATATAAGGGATTTTGGTATTTTGAATCTGAAAATAAAGTTTTGGAAAACTAATTTAATACTTCTTGAAACATAAAGAAAATATCATTTTCTATACCACCTAAAAGTTGTAAAGTTTTTTATCCGAGAACCTGTGGTTATATGAGTTTTTTTTATCTATTTTGAAGATCAAAACACCCAAGCTTGTATGTTTGTGTATTTATCCTTTTTAATCCTCGCTGGTACTTTAGTAGCAAAATATGAGTCCTAATCAGTCCCGTAAGGATTAATGTTCCTGTATCGTTGATTAATCGTGCCTGTTTTTCTTCATCGGATATAAAAATTGGAGGCATCCATATGGTTATGGTCTAAAGAGAGACACACTTCATAATCTTTAAGAGCACAATTGATAACGCTCATTGAATCACAAAATACAACTTGTAAATGTATCATGTGTTAGTTAGGCTTGAAAGCTATTTCATTTCCAAGCTCTTTTATTGCTTATGTTTCCTTTTGATGATCCGTCAACAAGGCCGTCATTTGTCCTCATACGCCTTAAGAACCATAGTACTTGAAGATGATCAAACCACCAGATTTGTTGATGATTTAAAAATTGCAAATGACTCTCATTTTCTACGTCTACTATTGAATATAAGATATGTTTTAGATAATCTTTTTTCTCTGTAAATTTTGTTATCATCAAAATGAGATTATAATTTCCATTTTTGCATCAATTTTGATGATAGCACAGATGTCATTCAAGTGTTCACTTGAATGCTTTTTTTTCTTTTCTCCAACAACTCACAAGATTTTTGATTATTTGAAATATTATTCTATGAAATGTATGGGCTTGAATATTTCATTATCTTTGAATAGAACATTGTCATAAATTAGTTCATTTCGTCTTGATCTTATTGTCTCCACGTAATTTTTAATTTGATTTTTGTTTTATAAAGGTTGAGGATTATTATGTTTTAGAGAGATTTGGTCATAGATAATGTTGTCTCTTAAAGTTAGGTACCGCTCATCATAACATTGTATATTTGGTTCTTTATGAGATGGTAATGTAATATTGTTGTCTTAAAGCTTGAAAAGTTTCTTAGGTAAGATTGGAAGGTCATTGTTTATAGCCTTGTTTTTTTAAAACTAGACAACTATTTACATGTTCAGGAAACAAAATTGAGATATGATTTGTTGAAGACTGATCTATTGACGTATGTTTCTGATTTATCTTTCTATCTATCATGTCCAAAAAAGTGTGGCATTGGACCAGACCAGAACGATGATCAAGGAAAGAGGATTTGCTCAGAACCTTGAACTATTTTCCAAACATTTTTGGAGTATTCTTGATCAAACCTTTTTCCAGCATTTTTTTTTGTTGTAAACCAACTTTAGTCATTGAGGGCTTCAACAATAGTTAATCAATCGACAAACAATATCGTAATACACGCATATAGTATATTAACTGTATATTTTATTAAAAAAAGAAATATAATGGTCTTGAACCATCTAGTATCATACTCTTGAAGCATTTAATGTTTCTAACGCTTTCTTGTCGCCTTATGTGGACCAAGTAGTTACGGGTCAAGTTATTTCCACCGGTTTTAATTATTTTTGTTTACTTACTTATTTTTATTTTTATTTTGGATTTCGGTATTACAAGGTGTAAATTCTAAAAATGGACCGGCTGAAGATTTAAGTACTGACTACACTTATGTTTTTCACAATAGAGTTCTATACACAAGACGAATTGGTTAAGTGGGTTAAGAAGATCATAACACAAATTTGTTTGGTTATCAACATAAAACGTCGCGATAAGATAAATAGTAGAAATAATACTTGAATATTATTTGAGTACGAGAGGTCAGGAAAGTATAGTCGGGTTGTACCCAAAATATCTTAAAAGGAAGTCGACAAAAATAAAAATAAAACGTGGTTATCTATTCGAGCTTAAGAGCATCATGATAACTCCAGATCAATGGTCGTTAAAAGTTATAGTTAGAATTCACAACCATGAAAATTCTAAACACTTAGACAGTCATTTATACGCATGCCGTTTGAATAAAGAAGGTTAGAATTTGTAGAATATTTGACCTTCATGGGGACTTGTCCTATATAAATTTTGAACGGACTTAAAAAGTTGAATGAATTTTTTTTTCTTCCATGCACAAAATCTACAAAGCTAGGCAGAAAAACTGGATATTAGAGAAAGGTGGTAGGTCAAAGTTGTACTTGTTAGGAGAGCTAAAAACATGATTATTTCAAATGACATAAATCTAGCAAAGATGAAAGTTGTATCATTATCAGTATCATTTTTGCTCATCCAGTTAGTGTGGATTTGTTACAGACATTTCCAATAATATTAATAATGGATAAAACTTACAACATAATGAGATATGAGATATCATTGTTTGAGATCGTAGTTCTGATATCTACTGGTTTGACTTATTGTGTGTTTTTTGCGTTTATATCCGGGGAGAAATTAAACAATTTTAAATGGGTATTATACTATTTGAAATCACTGATTTTATCTCATGGCATTAAAGAATCGTCAGTGATTTTTAATGGATAAGACTTGACGTTGATTGACGATGTAGTACTAGTATTCGCAAAGACAACTTTCATGCTATATCAATGGCACATAAATCAAAAAGTTCAAGGGAATACTAAGAAGTAATTTCATGGAAAAACAACGATCATGATATGTTTGTGTCTGCGTAGAAAACGATAGTGTACGTTGTATCAGAAGTTGAATTCGATCACACTAAGATTAAGATACAACATGACTACAAAAACTATCATATTGCAATCAAATACACTGAAAAGTCTTGGCTTAGAAAATAAACAAAGTTCATGCATTTGGGACATGCCACAACTAACCGCGTAAAGAGCGTTTATTCTAACCTGAAGCGTTATATACGTACGAGCAAGCTTAGCTTCGAGTTATTTGGACCAGGGTGAATTCACTTGTTGAACTCCAACAGTGTGCAATTAGATCCCCATTTGAAAAGAATCGTTATATAGCATAACATAAATTTAGAGACAAAGTGTTAGACCAAATCAGACAACTTTAGATCCAATGATATTAGGGTGGATGTTAAACATGATATAACCAGTGAAATTTGAACTTGTGTGATAAGATCTACGGATGGTATACCATGTTGGCACATGATTTGCGAGTGAGTATATAATGGAACAGTTGCGCCATTAGAAGCTTTTCAAGATCATTGAAGAGGTTATAAATATTGACACGTTACACGTACGAACCTAACCATGATGAAAATTCTAAAAGAAAAAATGGATAAACTTTTGTAACTGGTGTCATGCTAACCAATGATGAAAGAGGCATACAACACATTTACAAGAGATAATTTGAAGTTGTTTCTCTAGAGACATCTTCACTTTTTGAACCATTATAGAAACAGAAACATCGCGATCGTTCACATGTCAAACGAAAATTAGCTATTGATGCAATATCCACTAAATGAGATAAATCTCATTGGGAACATGTGGAAGATGCTGATAAAGGCAGCGAAGCTTCGGTGCCAATCCATTTTAAAACTCCCAAGGTTATCGTCCGTAAAGAAATTCCTATGGGTAATATCATTCATGCAAATGTACCTATTGTACTTCGAACTCCTTCGATGACGTCGCTATCTAGTAATAGCATACCAAACTCCACTATCAGTTCGAAACAAATAATTACGATCCAAAAGGATATTTGCAATGGTTTCCCTCTCACTTCAAACCTTTATATAACTGGTGCATTCTACTTTTAATTTTTTCAATTTTGTTTTTTAAAATTGTGTGTTCACTAATTCTCACACTGGTGAATATATTAAATCAAAATTTTAGTCTAAATTTTAATCTAAGTTTTAGTCTCAGTTTTCATCTAAGTTTTAATTTCAGTTTAAACGTTACATAATGGATAATAGAATAAACATAAGCATTCAAATAAATATAACTAAGCATAATAAGATACATATTCAAATCGTCCATCGTTCGATACAATATAAAACACAAACACAACCATAAGTCAACATAACATAACAAAAAAAAGTCTAATAAGTAAAAAAAACGAGCCAATGAGAAAAACGTTACGTCACTTGTAGCTTCAAAAGCCGCAAACCATCCAAAACATCTCTGGTATGCATGGTATTGAGTGATCAAATTGCATCAAGAAGTTTATCATCGTTGCACTGCGTCGGTGGGGTGATGACGTACCAGTCATAATGAGTAATGTAATCATGATACATAGTCGTCATCGATCTCCCATATGTAGCAATGGTAATTGTCAAACGATCATCGGGAAGTAAGTGTTGACGCCAATCTAACCCAACACTCACACGCCAAGTGTAACGAGAGAAATCTCCCTACTTATAGGACACTTTTGGTAAATAGGAAGGTGCTCGTGCATCCTGAATTCGTCTGAACTGGCACATGACTCTATCGGGCATATATTTCTCTATTGTGCTCATTATTCAGATTGGATAAATAAGTAGACAGATATCATGGACAGGAAATTAAGCTCTCATGTTCTCGTACAACTCAAAAAATGACGTGTATAAAAAAAGCAAAATATATAATTAGAAAAAATAAGTTAAGTGAAACATATATTTAGTATAAATTTTTTTGCTTACATATTTATCTTTTTGATCTACGAGAAATAAACTTATTGTGTATTTGGGGCGCACGTTTTTTCTCACAATTATCTTAAGTAGCCAACTAACAATCTTTAGGTTTCTCAGGACATAATTTGGGTTTTGTGGAGGTTTCAAAGCTGAAAAGTAATCATATACCCAATAGTCTAACATGGCTACAACCCGTAAAGGTTGTGCTTCAAATATTTTGAAGCATCCCCCAAAGCACGCATAAAAGGAAATACAATGCACTAGTCCCTCATCTTATATCCCACAACTCGGATTCCATGTTCTCAAAACCATAAAAATAGTCAGCTTTCACGCTTTTCTGACTAGTATCCACAAATATAATGCATCCAAATAAAAACATAAGGTACGCTCGTGATACCTGGCGGATAGTCTCGTGGTTGGTCAAGTGAAGGATTCTGTCCTCAATAAATGTCTCGCGAAGCCATTTGAGTTTAAACCTCACTCCTCGTGTGGACTCAAAGAGATCTCTACGGACCTCATCAACACTGAGTCTTAACAAACTAGCATAAAACACGTATGTCTCCTCTCTCGAGGTCGTAACCACATCTAGTATCCTACCAAATACGGGGATGCTTGTAATGATATTGACGTCATCCATAATAATGGTCATCTCCCCAAATCTAAACTAAAACATGTTGGTCTCATGGTACCATCGCTCAACAAAAACCTCGTCTGATTCTACATGAGTAAAATAATAAGGTAGATGGACTATGAGAGATCCAAAAGGAGTAAGAGCTAAATGACTAGCTACATCTGACTGTGCTGTCAAATCCCACATATATAGAGCATTATAATGTTCTTGTATGCCGAGAGAATTGTGTGTTGTAAAAAAATATTAAGTAACAAATAACTCTAAATAAATAATATATATTAGTTAAATTTTAAACTTATTAACTAAATTAACTGAACACTTACATGTTCCGCGAGTGCGTTGAACGCCTCATGCTTCTTATAGTCCGGGGAAAGAAGCATTTTGTGGTATTCTAAAAATTCAAACAACTTTGTTTGATCCTCTTTATGAATTGCGACAACCGCATCATCATCTAATATAGCATGATCAGGGTCACATGTTACATCTGTCTTAACGCTAGCCAGATCTTCGTCTGGTGGTGAATTGATGTAGCGAAGACTGCAGACAAACTGGTTTCTCGCTCAAGTATCAGAACAAGGCGAAATTGGTACTCAAATTGAACGTCTCGACGAGCCCAACAACTGTCAAAATCTTGACTATGTTACGAAAGTCGGACTTCAAAATTCTACTGGTTAGGGTCTGGAAACCCTATTTTACTGTTATTGATATTTTATTTTAATTTATTTTAATTAGTGAATCAAATCTGATTGCATTCAGATTTTATTTGATTTCTATTTTTAATATCTTTATTGTATTTTTTAGAATATTTTATTATGGTTTTGGATGTCTCATATATAAAGCATCTTATACCCTATTTTACTGTGAGACTTTGATGAATAAAAATTAAAAAATTTCCTTTGAGTCTCTGAGTCTATTTTACTCTCTAACCTAGGGTTAGGGTTTCATATCTATTGTTTCTTTCTTTTAATCTTCCATCACACTATCATGAATGGTGACCTGCAAATAGTGATGGTGGTGGTGATCAATGCGCTGGTGGTAGTGAACGGTGACCTAAAGGTAGTGGTGTTGGTGATACAACACGACTAGATGATCCACAGCCGAAAAAATCAACTAGTTTGTCCAATGTTTAGCATTCCTGGTACACTTGTAAATACGATGCAAAGATCTTTTGGTGTGCTTAGACAAATACTTCTCTGTATTTGTTCGCCCACGTTTTTCTCATGATTTTTCAACTTCAAGAGATTTTATAAGGAAAGTATTTTTTTCCATGATGTATAACTCTAGACCGTGAGAGACCGTCCTTCTAGAAACCATTAGTCTGCATACTGAAATAAACACGAAAATATTTATTAGTAACTAAAAACATTAAAAACACTATTGACTAAATAAACTAGGTTAATATTTCGGCAAATAAAAAAGAAGCGATAATTTTTTGTAATATAATACAAAAAATAAAATTAAAGTTTTTTTTAGAAAAAACACACCTGCACTCTCACCCATCAGTGCATGCCTTCTGCATCATCGGTGCGCCATGCCATTTTTAGCGATTCCGACGAGAAAAATGGCCAAAAATGAGCACCACCACCCTAAACATACCATAAACTCTAAATTCAACCATAAATCTAACCCATCAAATTCACATATTAAACCATCTAAAATGAACAACAACAAACCTAAAATCAACATTAAATCTAAATACAAAATTAACATAATTTTTTTTAAAAACACCTTGGTGGAAGAAGAGAAGCGTCACCTTTTTTTATCATGGAGGAAGACGTCGGTGGATGATCAAAATTTTAAAAACTCGTCGAAATTTGGCTTGCCAGATTTAAAAAAACATAAAAAAAAATGAAGAGGAAAAAATATTTTGATTTTAAAGACCAAATTGTGAATGAACCGTGTTTAAGATAAAAAAAAAAACACTTTAAATATTAACTAAAATGTATTGATTAAAAAAAATAGGTTTATATTATTTTTGATGAATTTATAATTGCGTAAGATAAACACAAATTATAGGAATACATATAAATTATATGAAAATAGCTTAACGAATAGCTGTTTGTGAATAGGTACTTTATCAAATAATATTAATATTTTATCTCTAACGCTATTTATTCACGTTGTTTAATTTATAAATAATATAAAAACTGTCATAAACGTGATTGATAATATCAAAATTCTTAAAGGTAATTGTATTTTTTCTTTTTTTCTCCGAAACAACGAATATAACTAATATGGTTAACCTTTTAATATCATACGGTATTTGTTTCTCTCATTTTAAATATAATAGTTGTAAAAATATTTAGATTAAAAATAAATATTTTAATACCACTAGAAAAACAATCCCAGTTTTTGTAAAACAAATGTGTGTTTACTATAACACTTGTAAAATAATTAAATAACTTGTCGCAAATAAAGTAGGTTCTAAGTGTTCGAGGCAATCTTCAAGATTCTCTCCAAGAATGAAACCTAAATTTATGTGTGCTCTTCTCTTGATCATCTTCTCTTTAGCGTGTCTCTAATGGAAGAAGGTGAATGTTCCTCGTATTATCATCGATCTGCTGATCATGACAATCTATTTCCAGTCTTGAAATCTCATCCTGATCAGCCAAGGATCAAGGACAATCCCAGCTTTGAATCTACAACAAATTTTGAAAAAGTTTCAGCAACCAAGAAGACTTACGCTGATCTGTTCAAAAACAACAATGATAAAATTGTGCATAACAATGTTTCAAGATCATGCGTTAATGATCAGGTAGAAATCAAATTTGAGGCTGCTGATCTTGGAAAACTTCAACTAAAGGCAAAGCATACGCTAGTGGGTAAATTTGCTGGTGGGAAGCCAAACTATGTAACTGTTAAAGCTTTCCTGGAAACTTTCAACTTTAAGGGAGAGTATAATGTCTCTGCTTGGGACTTCAGACATATATTTATAGAGTTTACTCTAATGGAAGACTTAAAGAAGATTTGGAGGAGGAACGTGTGGCAAATAGGTGAAAAGATTATGATATCACTAAAATGGTCACCAAAATTTACCCCTAATGTCGAGAATTCTGCTACCCCGGTTTTTATAGATCTACCTGATCTTCCTGAGTTTATGTATAGTGAGTCTACTATTCTTGAGGTGACTAAATCTATTGGGACACCATTAAATGTATGGGTACCAATAAAGAACAGATTTAGGCAATAATTTTGTAGAATTTGGGTCATCATTGATGTATCTAAACCGCTACCCAAAGGAATAAAGATCGCATTTGGGGCTCAGAGTTTTTAGCAAAGTCTTGTTTACAATAAGTATCCTGAATATTATAAAGTCTGCTCTCACCTGGGCATTCTGATAATGTTTGTAAAAATATTTATCAAATGAAGCCTGTTGATCAGGTCAAATCCTCCTCCTCCATAAAGATTGATTCCCTGTTACCTACCTTTCAGTTGGAGGTTACCGGTAATAAGCTAAAATCCCTAATTGTGAATAAATTTAATGAAGAAGAGGAAATCTTGAAAATTGGAAATAGTGAAGACATGGTCCATAATCATTTACCTGCTGCTATTGAAAGTAAAGAGATGATTAAGGCCCTCCACATGCTTGGAATGGGGTCTATAAACCAAGAAGATTACAATTCTGTCTCTTCTTTGCTTGCATCCACATCTCCAACTAAGCAAACAACTGGTAGTCTCCCTTCATCCCCTGTAAACAAAGCAACTGTTAGTACCGTTGGTGAAAAGAAAACTGATCTGAAGAAAATAAAAAAAGTTGATATCTGTCAATTCAAAGAGGATTATATCCTCTAAATGTGTGCAACACAAAAGTGTTGCCAAACTTTCTAAACAATCCAAATGATTACTATCCTAAACTGGAATGTGCATGAGATTGGAAACAAAGAAACTCAATCCAGAATTAAAGCTATAAAGAGGTAAAAAAACTAGAATTTATTGCTCTACAGGAGCCTATGGTTTGTGTTTCTAAGCTGGAATCTATATCTAAAAAGTTGGGGTTTCAAGGTTCTACAAGCAATATAAGTAACAAGATATGGGTTATGTGGGATGGGAGGTATCTGGTGGACATCCTAGCAAATGAAGATCAGTTTCTACACCTAAGAATAAAGTATAGTTCAATCTCAAAAGAATTCAATGTTACTGTCATCTATGTTAAATGTACCATGAGCTTAAGAAGGTTGTTTTGGGACATTTTAAAGAACCTTGTTGATGAATAAAATGAGTGGATTATTCTTGGGGATTTTAATACTATTCCTTATCCTGATGAACAACTACATTGTTCTTCTAATAGTTCTGCTAGTATGGATGACTGCAATGATTTTATTAAGGATTGTTTGCTGATTGATGTTGGTTTTTCAGGTAATAAGTTTACTTGGTCAAATGGTAGGCAGTGGAGAAGGGTGGATAAGGTGTTGTATAATGAGAAATGGCTTAATTATTTTGACAACACTAACACCCTTCATTTTCCTAATACCTGCTCAAACCACTCTTCTCTTATGCTCAATATCTCTTCCTCCTCAACTAAAAGGGTTTCTTCATTCAAATGTTTGAATATATGGTGCTTACACAAGGATTTTTACAGTTTTGTTGAAGGTTGTTGGGACAAGGATCTACCTGGGACTCTTATTAATAAGTTTTGGTACAAACTAAAACTTCTAAATGCTAATCTAAAGGTGTGGAACATAACAGTTTTTGGGAATGTATTTGACTCCATAAAGCTTATTGAGGAGGAAATAACTGAACTGGAAGCTAATTTAATACTCTCTAATTCTTCTCAAGACAATGATCTCCTAAAAATGGCTAAAAGAAAACATCTATTACTTCTTGAAAGAGAGGAGCCTACTGGATTCAGAAAACTCATGCTAAATGGTCTATGGATGGTGAAATGAACACTTCTTTTTTCCATAATTTTGTGAAAAGGAGGTATAAAAGGTCTCAAATTTATCTTATATGGAATGGATCTAATTGGGAGGAGGATCCTAATACTATAGGTGAATCTGCTGTAAATCATTTTAAAACCCTAATCTCTGATCTACCATATCCTTGGTGCTCTAATGTGCTGGGTGACGACATTCCTAAGAAGGTTTCTGAGGCTGACAATGATATGTTAATGAGAATGCCCATGGAGAGTGAAATATATGAAATCATCAAAGACTTATGTCCTAATGCAACTGCTGGTCCAGATGGGTTTAATGGCCAATTCTTTAAGTTCTGTTGGCCCATTATCAAGACTGGTTTTTGTGAGGTTATCAAGGATTTTTTCAGAGAAGGTCCTTTCCTAAAGAGCATTTATGCAACTGTATTGTGTTTAATTCCTAAAATTGACTCTCCTAAAGAGTGGAAGGACTTCAGACCCATAAGTCTGACTAGCTACTTCAGCAAAATAGTTTCTAAACTAATCAACATCAGAAGGTCTACAATCCTTCCTAGCCTAATCTCTGCTGAACAAGAGGCTTTTACTAAGGTCAGGAGCATATGATAACATCATGATAGCTCAAGAACTCTCTGGTGATCTAAAAATAAAGACTAGAGGGGAAACATTATGTTAAAGGTGGATATGGACAAGGCATTTGACAGATTGGATCACACTTTTCTCTTAAGTGTGTTGGCTGCCTTTGGGTTCAGGTCTGATTTCATTAGACTGATTGAGAGAAACATAGACAACTACTACTTCTCTATCCTGGTCAATGGGGTTCTGAGAGGTTTCTTTAAGTCTAATAAGGGTTTAAGACAGGGTGACCCATTGTCTCCCACCCTTTTTATCCTAGATGAGGAATACCTTCTAAGAAGCCTAAAATGCATATCTACTGAAGTGACAACAACCAGATTTAAAAGTAGAGGAAGCTTAGACATACCTTGTTTAAGTTTTGCAGATGATATCCTGATTTTTTGCAATGGCTCCACTGCATATGGCAAAATAATAATGAAAACAATCAATCATTATGAAGAAATATTGGGCCAACTGGTTAATAAGGATAAGTCAAGAGTTATCATATCTAAGAAAACCTCACCTCAGCAAATCAGGAGGATGGAAAGGCTTTTAGACTTCAAGCATTATCATCTCTCTTTCTATTATCTGGGCTCTGTGATAAGCAACAAAAGAATGGTTAGTAATTTTGAAAGTATTATAGCTAAAACAAGGAACAAAATAAGTGATTGGGATCATAATACTCTTTCATTTGGGGGTAGGTTGATCCTAATTGAATCTGTCCTAAATTCTTATCTTATTTTCCCAATCCAAAACACTACCATTCCCAAAACTATTATCAAAAGACTTCAAGTTCTTTACAACAAGTTCTTGTGGGGAACTAAATCTGTCAAAGCTACAATCAATTTGTGTAAATGGTCTAAGTTTTGCAAGACTTATGATAATGGAGGTCTTAATATAAGAAGAATTGAGGATATGATGGAGGTTTTTTCGCTAAAGCTTTGGTTCAATTTGAGAAGTCAAGTCTCCTTATGGTCCAAGATAATGAAATCTATCTACTTCAACAATAAACACCCTTTAATTGTCCCTTTACAAACTAATAGCTCTTATACTTCGAAAATGATATGGATTGTAAAGGACAAGTCTGAGAAGTTTATAATGTGGCAGGCTAAAGCAGGTAGTATGGATCTCAAGCTTGACATGTGGTGTTCTTCTGATGCTTTTCTAAGTTTTTCTAGTGGTGAAGACATATTATATTATGAGTGTTCTCTGGTGAATGAATATTGGGCTGATGATGAATGGTTGGTAAATAAGTTGGAGTCAGTTTTGAATCCAATACAAATTCAGAATATCCTAAAGGTCTCTCTTGACTTTACAAAGATTGATTATATCTAGTGGACTTTGAGTGATAATGGTCTCTTTAATTCCAAAACTACATGGAATGAAATTTATAACTCTGGTCATAAATCTTACCTTTATGGAAAGACTTGGAATAAAGTTATTCCTCGAAAGTACTCCTTCCTCCTTTGGAGAGTGTTGAAGAACTGGCTTCCTATTGACTTTATCCTGCAAAAAGAAATATTCACTTAGCTTCTAAATGTCAGAACTGCAAGAATGATGGAAATGTGAAGCACGTCTTTGTTGAATGTCAAAAAGCCTAGCAAGTATGGACCTTTTTTTGCTAGGCATTTTAACATTTACAATACGAGAAACATGTCATTCACTCATTTAGTGAGAACATGGTACTGGTCCTCCAGTAAGTAAATCCATCTACGGTCTATACTACCTTTTATAATAGTCTGGGTAATCTGGTTTGCCAGAAACAAGATGAAGATGGAGGGTAAGAACCTAAGGTCCAAGGACATGATTGAGAGAATTATCTATATTCTCTCTGGTCTTGATAATGCCCATTTATTGAAGATAAAATATTGGGATCGAGATAGCATAACTGGGACTTATTTAGGATGTGTAAATCATCTCAAATGGAGACATATGCCAGTATCTCTCAGCTGGGTTTGCCCCAAATTAGGTCGATTTAAGCTAAATACGGATGGGGCATGTAGTGATTTTGGGGAATTTTTTGGTGAAGATTTGGTCAGAAACTGTGCTGGAAAGATTGTTTTTGGATTTAGTAGGATTTATGGTAAAAGAAGCCCTATAATAGCAGAAATAAGGGCTATGATGGACGGTCTTCTAATCTGTCAGTCTAAGGGAATCAACATGCTTAATATTGAGACTGATTCTCGCATGCTGTGTGAGATGATTCTAACAGGTAGAACCCCTTGGTACCTTAAAGCATCTATTGACTGCTGTTATAAGCTGATTTCCTCCAATATGAAGATAATTTATATTTTCAGAGCAAAATGATGCAGCAGATTGGCTTGCTTATTCTTCTCTTGGTTCTAACAAAAATGTCAATTTTGAAGAGGGTGAAGCTCCAGTAAGACTGAGAGCTATTGTTTTTCTCGAAGAATTGGGGTTGTGTCATCTCAGAAACAACCCCAACTCTTGAGATTGAATCAATCATGAGAAGGAAATCTTACGTTTTCATCGTTGAAAGCTCCTCTGCAAGTTAAGCTTTTCATGGCCTTATTTTTGCTGATTCGATTCAAATAGAGGGTTGTTTTGATGCATACAATTATTTGTTCAAAGGGTTTTCGACTTATTATGGTGTTGGTGGTAAGGTTTGGGAAGCTTTGTTAATGGTTGATTTTAAATTTTTGGTTTGAATCGAGGAGGAAATAAGGAAGGCACGAGGGTTCTAGGGTTTTCAATTTGGGAATTTTCTTGTTATATTCGAGTTGCTTGTCAGTGTGTAACTTTTCAAGTAGTAATAAATGAGTCAAAGTGTTCGAAAAAAAGTGTTCAAAAATCGCAATTGTGACATCCAAGAAATACTTAAAAGTTTCGGTTACGGATTGAATCGGATTCTTCCAAAATATTTACTTATTGATGCTATATTTGCACTTAGGTGAGTTAAAAACCTAATTAGTTCGTATATAATTGTTTATTTTTTTATTATAAACAAATTGGCATATATTTTTTTATTATAAACAAATTGACATATTTAAAATAAAATAGTAAAAATATATAAATTAATTTAAAATATAATATATTATGAATTTTTTAATTAAAAAGTAAAATTTATTAAACATGATTGAAATTTTATTTTTTAATATTTATTAGAATACCATAATAGAATGGGAAAATTATCTATAAATACTAAGTCAACTATTTCATTCCCACTTAATATTCGAAAATTACATTCTACTAATAAATATTTTGATTTTAGAGGATGAGTTGACGTTGATAAAAGCTGAAAGAACAACATTTGGTGTAGGTGAAGCAAATGAAAACCCTAATCTTGTATCGGATGAAAGGGCTCTCAAGAGGACTAAATATGTAGCGAAAAAACCAAACAAAAAGTCAACACATCGAAGACAACCACCAACCGCCATACCCCAAAGAAACCAACCCATAACTAACAAATAAACACCAAGTCGGTTACCCTAACTAAAATGGAGAGGGGGTTAGAGATGACTTTGATCTTGGTTGCAACCTAATTGATTTCATCATCCAACGAATGCATACTCTAACACCTTATAAGAAGACTCTAACACCCTCAAAAAGTGATGCAAAAACATTTAAAGGTCAGACCAACATCCGAACAAAGAATACAACTAGCTTGAAGAGCAGTTCTCTTTTACGTACGAAACTCAACAATAGGAAAACAAATGTGTACACATGGTCTGTTGAAACAACCGTATGTAACGTTTGCTTGAAAAAAAGACAAAAAAGTAAGTATATGTCCATTTGGTCTCGCTTGTTATATATAGTATATATGTTTCATTCTCACCTGTTCATACCAATATGTCTGGCGTTTTTGTGGCAGATTCAAGACCTAGAGCAGCAGATGGCTCAGTTACGTCAGCAATTTGAACAACGAGACTTGAAAAAACAATATCTTAACCTTTTTGTGCTCCTGATCCATCTGACCCAGTAAGGGCAATATAACTGAAGTCGCATGGTTAATATACGAAGAATTGCATATATTTAATATAATTATAATCGCATGTCCATCATAACAGGAATCACATGACCAACACATGAGCCTGAACTTCTAGAATTCAATGAGTTGGACCAACTAACCTAGTAAGAACCCATTGGCAAGTATTATGTAAAGGTCTCACATTTTTTTTCTAAATCGTCTATCCAAATATATTAACAAGTCTCGCATGATCCTTATAGTACCATAATCGAATATTTCCTTATCCAAAAACATCAAGTCCAACACGATGACCAATAACAAGAATCCCAACACCACCAACAACAAAAAGATGAAGCCTAACACCATCAACCCCAACATCAACAACAACATTAACCCCAAGAAGAAGAATCCCAACACCATTACCAACAAGAAGAGGAATCCTAGCACCATCAATCCCAATAACAAGAACCAATCTCCATAAAAGAAGAACAACTCACCTAAACAGAAGCAATATTAGTAGTCCCACAACCAACTGAAGAGGAAGCCCAACACCATTAACCCAAACAACAAGAATCAGCCTCCACAAATGCAGAATAACTCACCCAAACAGAAGCAACACCATTAGTCCTACAACCAACTGAAAGGGGAAATCCAACACCATCGACCCCAACAACAAGAACCAGCCGGCACAAAGGTAAAATAACTCACTCAGATATAAGTAGCACTAGCAGTCCCATAGATAACTGAAGAGGAAGCCTAACATCGACAAAGAAAATAATAAACACAAAAAATGCAAAAGAGAAGCATCACCATCAGCTCATACACCTGACAAAGAGTATGTATATAAGTAGAATACATTGATAATATTTTAATAAACCCTACACAATGAAGTTTAAATTTTATCGGGGAGGATACACTTTCTCAAATTTTAAAAGATGTTGCTATTGACAAGGTTGTAGAGGAGATAACTTTGTAGGTAGTCGCTCGTGACTCTTTAAGTGGATCTTTAGTAGATTAAAAGTAAACATCGAATATATGTTGTCATGTTTCAAATGTCTTGCATGGTCTAATATACTTGTAATCACACATTTGTTATACTTGGAATCTCATTTTTATTATACATGAAATCACATCATGTTTGACACATAGTTTTCTATGCTCCAGACCACCAAAGAATCAATGCAAGAGAACAATATGTGGCCTGATTGGGATTTTAACAGTCAAAGACATAGCATGATACAAAAAGAAGAGATGACTTTCATTGATTGGGAAAATGATACAGTAACAATGCAGATCATTGACTTCTATGAATACCATAGAGTCCTTAAGATACAAAGGAAGAAGAACAATAGGATCTAAAAGTATGAAATTTACCATTATCAGAGTTCTCATATAAACTAAATGCGAGTGTGAGTAAACTGATGACGCTACCTTACAAAAGAAACTTGGACATCAAGTTAAAATATAGAAGTGTTGCATTGTAATTGTGGATTTTACGCTAGAATCGCATGTTAATTAGGTTGAACTAGACTAACATGAGTATTTATACTAGAAAAACATGTTTAGTAATCTTGCATGATGTTTATTTTCCAGTAAGATCATAAAGTTGAGTTTTACTAATCTCAAATGTTTGGTTATATGCCTCGCCCTTGTTATTTGGTAGATTATCAATGCTTGGATTTATCATACACTTAAAAAACAATTAGAAAGTATCATTCAAAGGTTTCGAAGGTGCTAACCATTATAAATTGAACACGATAAAAACTTTATACTCATAAAACGGTGAGTATAACTAAATTTTTTTATCGATTATTATATAAAAAACATATCTGTAATACTTTATCTTAATGCATACAACACTGGCTAAAAAGGGAGATCTCTAAAAAAATTGACATAGTATTCAAAATTATGCCATCCGACACATACCATGTGTTCCTGCTAGTTTGCAACATAAAGAAATATACAATGAACCACTGGACATTAATTACATATTGACCTGAAAAATAGTACAACAACAAACTATAACCCAATAATGCTTCACTGTAAATACTCAACATATTACATAAGGAAAAATGTTGAGCCACTAGTAAGTATTTAAAGTCATGTATGCTTGCTATTTAATACTGGTCTTATATATAAGCTTCTAACTGCTATAAATCTTGATAATAGTTGGCATACTATATGAAAAAATACATACTTGTTGTAAAAAATAGATATAAAGTAAAAAATGCAAGAGATATCCCACAGCAAAAACCAAACAGCCTCGACTTTGGCGTTTTTGTATGTGAAAATGTCAAAGACATTATCCAAAAAAGTTTTTTTTATCAAAATGTTACAGTGAAGATATGTGTCCAACTACGAGAGCTCAAATATTTTATTATTTCCTAAATGATGTAAACATAAACGTTCTTTAGTAACTCTCTTGATAGAGTTTTTTAAGATGTGACCTATTATATGACAAGTCACATCTTTAATGTACCAGAAACTAGCATGGTTAAATATACAAGACTCGCATGGTTCAGTATACAAATAAATAACATGTTTAATATACAAGAACTCATATTGTTATAAACAATAGAATCGTATAGTCATTAACATGAAAAATAACATTATGATTATAACTAAACTCGTAGGTTATCATATTATAAGAAAATCACGAAACTAACCTTTTATACCATTCTTTGATACGGAAAATAGCAATACACCCCTACGCTTGTCGGTTAAAATATTCCATCAATAACTAAAACAATGTTTGAATACGTTTCCAGTAGCATATTATAAATGGCAGTCGATAGTAATATCATGAATCTCCTGTTGTTCGAGTATCCTTTGGGTAAACTAAAAGAACTAGAACCATCTCCTAAAACTCCTCTTATTGTTTTCTCTAAAGAATTCCATGAGAAACCGTAAGAAATGTCTATACTATAATCTTGTTTAACAGAAGATTGCATACTTTTTGCTGTCACGGAATGACATGCCCTAATAGAATCATAAATTTATGTAGCAATCAAGTCTGATGCAATGTTATTTGGAAAAATATGGTTGCAAATATGTTGCTCAGCAAAAATCTTAATGAACATGAAGTCGGTGGTGGAATCAATTGATGTATAAGCTCTCTATTTACAACAAGTTCAGAATTTTTACAATAAGAAGTTATCTTACTTATTGTATGCATTTATTTGAAATAAAATATTTCTCTAAGGCATAACGACATAAATACAACCTTAGAGTTGCAGCACCTTGATAAAAAAACTTGACCAACACATGTAATTGCATTAGCTTAACTAGTAGTAGCAAGTTGTTTTTTCATGATCCAAAATACTTAAACCATTACTACTCTCCCTACTAATTAGTTGATTATTTGAGGATTCTCCCAAACTCATGTTAGGATTTTTACGTTTTTGAACAACAACCTTATCAACGAGTTGTTGTTCTATAAGAAAACTAACACTTTTTAAACGCCCAACATCAAGATATACTACCAAACCCATAAAATCTGTCTCATTATTAATTAAAAAGTTCTTCTTATCACCACAACAGTAAGTAATAACATACTTACCTCTCATCATCTTATCTCATCTACTTTCAATATAATTTTGAATACTTTCAAAGTTTTCAACTCGGTAAGAGGAACAATTACAGTTTAGTGGCCATGTTTAAAATTACACACTCGTGACTTAGATATATCTAACATACATTGAATAATTCAGAAACAGTTTTTAGCATATATAAAGATCGCATAATAAAAATGACCAATCTTGCATAATGGAAATGACAAGTCTCGTATATGCAAAACGTCCGAGTTTTTCAAAAGTATCATATGGTGTATTCAAATGAATCACATAGTTTACCAAAAATATTCACTACTATGCTCGCATGTTCATGTACACATGAATAACATCTCCACATGCACTGATATCATATTTTCCGCCCATCAACTCGCATCGTTAACAAGCACATACCTGTAAACTCTAAAATAAATTCCAAGTATATTCTACACCCTAAATAGATATAATAACTAAAGAAAATACATTATACAATCAGTTTATAACTTAGTATAAAATGAAAATATATGATAAACGTACTATTATACATTTTGTTTCAAAAACCAGAGATGCTGCTCAACTTCGATACTCTGATGACCAAATAAAACATCCTTTAACAATGATAAATAACAAACAACTCGCCTAAAAAATATTGAACGATACTCCGTTGGTGTTTGCTGTATAATCTGATGAAATAACCCAAAACTCTGAAACTTTGAAAAGCACGTACGATGACTCTGATGATACTTACTGACACTCTAATCCTTCGAAACTTTTAAGTCGACGGGCTAAATGAGAAAATTGATCTCTTTTGAATCACAATAGTGGAAAAATGTAAGAGTTTGTAGTAGGGTTAACATTTGGTACCAAAGAGATAAGTGACTACCCAATTTTAAATGTATAAAAGGTCGAATAGGAGTAAAAAATACCTTTTAAAATAATAATAAAAAACCTATATAGTTGGCAGATGGTATTTAAGTTATTATTATAAAAATTGGGTATCGAGTGAGAGTTATTTACATAAAGTAGGTATTAATTAAGCATAAATGATAGTTTGTGTATTAGATGATAATATACTTTGGTTGTAGGTACCTTCGGTAACATTTCCCTAATAGAAAACTAAAAATTCTTTTTATTACAAATCATAAATTTGATATAATTTTTTTAAAAGAATAAAATTAGTTTAACAAATTAATTTTAATATACTTAAAAGATTAATTTAAGAATCCACTTTTATCACTAAGTTTATAAATTAGTTTACATACGACTTATTTACTTATTTACTTTTTTCCCTTTTTTTAACACATATAATTTGAAAATAAGGAAATCTAAATTGGACCTGCGTTATTTTTTTTGTATGTTTTGAGATAGATTAGTTTTGTTCGTTGTTAGAAATTGACTTTAAATCTAATATAAGATCAATTCTGACGTCGAACCAAATAAAATTAGTCCAAATCAAGCCAACTTAAACGTGTTCTTTACCAAGGTTATGTCAGACAAAATGACATAATTCACCAGCCACTCACAAAATTTTCCATCACTAAATACAACATGTTTTTCAACTTAGCTATACTATGTTTTCCACATAGTCATACCATAGTTCACAAATAATTATATCATATTTCACAAATAAATTATATTATGTTTC
The DNA here is from genome assembly GCA_036936605.1 of Limnanthes douglasii subsp. nivea. Classification (NCBI taxonomy): domain Eukaryota; kingdom Viridiplantae; phylum Streptophyta; class Magnoliopsida; order Brassicales; family Limnanthaceae; genus Limnanthes; species Limnanthes douglasii. Next base: position 46,246,003 of record JAUPFV010000002.1, read on the forward strand.
ACCTATTATATACAAACCCATAGATCTTAATTTTTTTTGGATGAAATAAAAAAAATCATTCGAACAACCGAGCACAAGTTATAACATCTCAAAGTTTAAGAACATACTACTTGTGTTTTATGAAATACCTAGATTTAACATATCAAATGTAGCAATTTAAAAATTACACAACATCATATTTAACGACATAAACACATCATGTTTTGTAATTTAATTACATCATATTTCATAACATATTTATATCATATTTTACAACTTAATTATACCATGTTTTACAAATTAATTAAATCATGTTTCACAAATTAATTATACCATGTTTTGTAATTTATATAGCAGCGCATAAATCTAAACGAATTGGGTGAAATTAAAAAATAAGGAAACTAATTCAGAAAACCTAATACAAAGTTATAACCTCTTAAAATGTTCAGAACATACGACTTATATTTTGCAAAACATAAAGATTTAACATATCATGTTTCACATTTTCAAATTACACAAAGTATCAATAAAATCATGTTTTGCAACTTAATTATAACATATTCCGTAAATAATTATATCATATTTTTCAAATAAATGATGTCTTGTTTTCCAAATAATTATACCATATATTGCAAATTATTTATACCATGTTTTGAAAATTTTATACCAACACGTAGATCTCGAAAAAATTGATGAAATTAAGAAAATATCTCATCTGAACAACTGTATGTGAAATTATGACCTCTAAGTATACCATGTTTCATAACTTAATTATATCATGTTCCGCAAAACAAAAATAATATGTGTTTAAAATTTTAAGAGGCTATTACTTTGGCTCGACTGCATGTTTTTTATTCCATCTAGTTTTTCAAGCAATACACACCGATATAAAAGTTACAAAATATAGTATCGTTAAATTATGGAAGATAGTATAATTAAATTTTGAAATATGTTTCAATTAAGTTTCAAAACATGACATTATTAAGTTTGCAAAATATTGTATAATTAAGTTGTGAACCATAATGTAATTAACTTGCAAAACATTATGTATTTAAGTTGCAAAACATAGCAAGTTATGAAATTTTGAATTTTTAATCATGACATGCTAAATCTTGGTATTTCGCAAGCCACAAGTAATATGTGTTGAAAAATTTGAGAGATTATAATTTTACACTCTGTTGTCCGAATGAGGTTTTTTGTTTCCTCCTAGTTTTTTAGATGTACTTGATATACAATTAACGAAAAATAGTATAATTTATTTACTAAATATAATCTTAGAAAAATAACCAATATCCAAACAAGATTCAACATAGACCTAACAAGACGTATTAGGAAAACATTTAGTCAATCGCAACCAACAAAATGACCAAAGTTGGTGAACACCTGCCGATAGGTTGCATGAGGTAATCAGAGCTTCAACTATTATCCTATTTCAAGCATAAAATTAACAATAATGAAAACAAAATAAATCAAACACACAACAAGATATTTAACGTGGTTCCGATCTTGAAGAAATCCTACATCGACGAGCAACATACATAATTTATATATAGGAGTTTAAAAGAAGACTCTTCAAATACTAAACACTCAACTACTCATCTTTTACCTCACTACACTCTCTAAAACAAGATAATCTAAATAACTTTCTCTTAATATAATTTTTCAAGTCTTATATCCATGCCACAAAGCTTCAATGTTATCTCTTCACCATATATAGATTTAATGATGAAGATCACAATATATATGGCTCACAATAAAAATTTGGCAGGAACAAAACATGCGTAGCCAGATGAGGAAATATCTCCTAGCATGTTCATACATATAACAATCGTCTAGTGGCCTAATTCTTGACATAGGTGTCAACTAGAACATGTTTGTACTTATTGTCTGTACTTTAAAATGCACGTTTTAGATTAATCATTGTAAATCAATTACATAAAAATTTCTATCTCTTCAGAATTTTCTCATACAAGTTATTATTTTGCTTCCAAGAACATAGAAGATATCCAGAATATTTGATTATAAGTTACCGCACCTTCGGCCCATCAGGAGTTACCTGCATCTTTGGCTCGACAACAACTCATAATACGTTTGTCTCTGGTTATGCTCAACTCTTAAGCTCTAGTAGTATTTTTATACACCTAAGTTTAATTGAGCATTCATCCAAATAAGGAGTCAATCGTTCCAACTCTTTAAGTATCGACTTACTCACCTTTAAGCTTTAAGGTCTGCCTGAAATGCACCAATTACATTTATCCAGCTATAATACTTACTTCATTCTTTTGATACCTAGTTTCATCTTAGACATTTAATTCAAGTTTTAGTCGTTAGTTTCAGCATTCAACACGTAGTTCTAACTTTTACACTTATTTCCAGCTTCATCATATGAGTTCAACACTAAAATAAAACTTCAACACTAAGTTACAGTTCCAATACTAAGATACGACTTCAACACTAAGTTACACCTTTCGGCACCAAGTCAAGCATTTAACAATAATCTTACCGTAGTGAATTTAAGTTTATACTTAAAAGTTATCTACCTAGGCTCATAGTGGCTTCAACATTTATCGCCCTAATGCTTCAACAACTCACCGAAGATAAGCTACTCACCTGCATGTGTGGAGTACTCAATTCTCATATATTTCGTGAACTCTATTAAGGAAATCCTCCCCAATAAATCAGTCTCTTGACCTCCTATATCTAATAAGTAAATAATAACATCTATCTGACCTATCTCAAGATCAGATTGAGAAACACTTGAAAACTGACTATTAAAGTCTCATTGATTTTCTACATTTGAACATCTGAAACCTTTGATCTATCATACTTTCGGTCAAAATCCAAGCCCAACAATGATTAAACTTATTTTTAAAAGGCTGAACATACGCCCAACTTGAAAACAATTTTGATAGAAGTATCTTCAACTCCCCCTTTATGTTTAAACTCCATCTCAGATTGAGCTCCAATTTCGATACCTATTATATCCTCATGACGACCGAAAGTCCATTGGCTTATGTTGACGATGATTCCAGTTGTCCCGACGAGTCATTCACTAAACCTCTTACTAAATAAATTTTTTAGAAGTATAACTCTTACTCCAAGTAAAATTCAACTCATATTCTACTTCATAGTACTTCTCAATACTATACATCTAAACTTACCAAGTTTAGAACAATAACTAGTGAATGTTCACTAATATCATACTATTATTAGTCATAAAACTCTTTATGTAGTTCCCTAATTGGATATTCACCTACTTCGAGTAAGATCTCAAAGGTTTCTAGCCGTATGCTAGCGGACCCATCCCAAACACTAAAATCCCATTCTACTACGAACCCATCCAAAACTAAAGCACTATCAGTGCGGTTAGCCTCCATAACAACATGCGAGTCCTGCAAAATCCTAAATCTGATATCTCCATCCATATAATCAAACCCTTATTCATCTAACATTTCTATAGACATAAAGTTACGTTTAAGTTCAGTAAGATAGGTCATATTTGTAAATATTTCTCCAGTCCACCAAATATCCTAAATTTAGTACTCCTCATGCCCTTTATAATACAACACACATCATTCCCTAACATGACATTACCAACTTCAAACACTTCCAGGTTTTGAAACTAATGTTTGTTGGAGATTATATGGAATGGAAATCTATAGTCGAGAACCCACTTTTTTATTGTGCCTATAAAAAAATACCATTAAACCATCAATATATTCATAGTCATCCGAAACCATCCTAACATCTCTAACTTCGACATTCAGATAATTATCTGCCTATTTCATCTCGGAGCAGTTCCCACTACCATGGACCTCCTTTTGGCAATACCCATATTTTACCCTAGCACATGCGTATTTATTGCTTGAATTTCATCGTCCACGACTTTCACTCACACTCAATCTGAGACCTCAGAGTATCTCTTCATAATCGACTTCATTTGAAGATCCTTCGAGTTCAAAACATTTTTAAATTCAACCACCGTGAGATAGTCTTTGTCATAAAGTATAATGTCAACAAATTGATCATACACTTCCGATAGAGATCTCAAGAATTATTTTTTGATCCTCATCTTTTGCCTCGACACTAACGATATTCAAATCAGGAATAATTCTATTAAAACTGTTCAAATGTCTTAAGATATCCTTATTATCATCCACCCACAACGTATACACCTGCTTCTTAAGGTAAAAATTATTTGCCAATGATTTATTTATGTAAATATCTTCCATTTTATTCCATATACCCATGGCCGAAGACTCTTTAGAAACCTCTCGAATACCCCGTCCCCCAACTCAATATCAATACATTATAGGCCTTAGACAACACTTCATCATTCTTATCATTTTTACTTTTCTCTTGAATGGAAACATATATTACCATTTGTACAATGAATATTTTAACCTTAATTCTCAAGATATTAAAATCATGATCATGCATCTTTATCTCCGATTGACACTTAGTTTCATCCTTCGACACTTAGTTCTAGACTCAACACTTAGTTCCAGTCTTCGACACCTAGTTCAAATTTTAACACTTAATTCTAGCTTCAACATACACTTAGTTCCACCTTCAACATATAACTTTAACACCAAATTACAATTTTTAATGCTAGAATTCGTTTCGACACTAAATTACAACTGTAGCTACCGTCTTTGACAATAAATCAAACATTCGATAATTATTTTGTTGCAATTATTTTCAATTTATATTTTATATATGATAACATTATTTCCAAAACATGATACAATTATTTATAAAATATGATATAGTTAGATTATAATTATATATAGACCTTTAAAATAAATTTTTCTATATACAAAATACTTTTACCTTTAGATTTTTGTTAATGGAACTCACCTCGTATCTACGGGAAGAACGTTGGGCTTTACTAAAAGGCCCGAGTTTCTCTATCTCTTCGTGCTTCCTTGTACCCAATATCTTGGTCGGATAATGGCGACTCTGGTTTCGTTGCCTTCGTGTTCATATCTTGGCTTTCTCCATAGCAATGATAACTCATTCGTAGCTCGTATACTCCCTAATAGGTAACATCTGTCTCTTTCTCTCAAATTCACTAATTCATTTATTTCGTTTTCCTTTTATCATTTTCAAGTAATTAACACTCTGTAGCGTCCAGTCTCATTTGCTGTTCTGGTTCACTATACAGTTAGCGAGTCGGTGTTTAATGGATGCTTCAAGCTTCGTTCTTAACTTCTTATATTATGAGAGAATTATTTGGATTATTGTTGACGGAACTTTTATTTTTGTTATAGTTTGAGATGGAACAGAAGAGATTCTGGAAACTTGAGAATCCACAGGATTCAATGTCGACTACTAGCTAAGGTTAAAGAATCGGCTACGGCTACAGATAACTCAGCTTCGTTGTTAAGGGAACCTCACAAGTATTTCGATCAAGTAATCATCACAGTCCGTTCAGGAGACGGAGGTCATGGTGCAACCCTTTCACTTCCCAACCAAAAGCCTGTCAAGTCATTGAGCAAACTCGAGAAAGAGAAACTTAGAAAGCAAAGCGCCTTAAAGAGAGATTATGATGGCTCACTTGTCCTCCCTTTGGGTGGCCATGGAGGAGATATTGTCATTTATGCCGATGAAGGGAAAGACACCTTATTGGAATTCCATAGGCAGAAAAGGTATAATGCCAAACGAGGTGGGAACGTAGCTGCAATGGGTGTTCTTACCTCTCAGTTGCGTAATGGACTCGCAGCTCCAACTCTGCGGATTCCTGTGCCTCTAGGTAAGCGTACCATTCTGAAAATGCTTTGTTTGTCTCTCGTTAGGCTAGCATTCGAGAGTTCAGTGCACTGATTTCAGAATGTTAGTTTAGTGGTCGCCTCATATATCAAACATAACATTAGTAGTCCATCAAGTTGTGAAAAACACTATAGAAATTAGTCCCCTGAGTTAGTGACGGCAAACACTTTCTACTCACAAGCTGTGTTTGCTGGACTAGTGGTGTAATGTTTAGAAGTCAGTGGGCTAAATTATCGAACGCCCCATGATCGAGAGACTATCTACCATTCAAAACCGTGTTTGTGTTTTATTACGTTTTTTACAATACGTATAGTTTTCAAGCCATCACTATAGTTTCCAGATGCATACCATAAACACATAAACCATAACATGATACACAATTATATTACACGATTGCACAAGGTGTAATACATTTTCCATTGCATTTTGAGGAAATGAAAATTTGTGATTGTATATTTTCGAGAGAAATAAAATGATGATATTAAGTTATAGTTCTGAATATGATAGTATTTCCATCATCATAATTATGGTCAGAATATCGCTGTAGCATATGTATTAATTATTTCCACCCATTTAGGTACGGTTGTTAAACAAAAACGAGGGAAGTTGTTGGCTGATTTAGCACGTCCGGGAGATGAAATTGTCGTGGCACGTGGTGGTCAAGGAGGGGTGGGCCTTTCCTTTCTTATTTATTGGTCATACTTTCATTTTTTCTAGAGTGAATGAAATATGACTGGTTATAATTTTATTATACTACTTTTTCTTTTAGATAAGCTTATTCAGCTTCTATCAATAAATTAATCTCAGTCTGAAAGTCTCAGATTTTAACAACCAAAAATATTTTATATCTATTTGATTTATAGGCATATTTAATCATGTTTTATCGATCTTACGGCGGTGGACGTTTTTAAATCCTTCCTCTTTTGCGGCAGATTAGCTTATTGGGAACCCCAGAGCATGGCAAGAAAAAGATTATGGCTTTGACACCTAATGTGATGAGAGATGAAACTGATAAGGTTTGGACACTGAATTATCTCTCAGACTTTTACATACTATGTTTTCCAGTATATACCTTAGGTTAATGTACATTGGTGACTAGTGGATTTCTTTCCTTAAAGATAGCAGCTCACTTCAATTTTTCACCAACTATTGTTTCCAATTACCCAATCTTTTCATCATCTGAGATTTCGCAAGTGCAAGCAGTCTTCCATCAAAATGAAAATCAGGATAAGAATATAAGTATCCAATCTCAACATTTAAAGTAGAATACAGAGAGTGTAATTTACATGTATGAGTATTTTAATATAATATTGGTCAAGGCATGCTCTTGATCAAGGCATTTTTGGATCTATACTACCTCTTCTTTTGAGACAAGTGTACAATTTATACTTCTCTGATTATTTGAAAGAAATTGGCGGTGTTGCACTTTATGTGCCTCTATCGGAATATGCTGTCATTTGAGAACTTTAGTTAAAAAAACCTTGTCAGTTTTATATTGCTTTAATGTCTTATGCTTTCCCTAGAAATCACAAATGTATCATTTTCCAGGTTTTAATTATTGGTCAGCCAGGGGAGGAGATTAATTTGGAACTAATTCTCCGAGTTGTTGCCGATGTTGGTCTTGTTGTAAGTCTTTCCTATTTCACGTTTACCATTCTGTTATTCTGTGCAGCATCCTAATGTGTTTATAGCTACTACATTGTGTTTACTTGCTTCATAAAATCATTGAGATCTATTCTATATCTCCACTGCTAACAAATTCGTAGCATTTTCTTCTGAAACAAGAATTCTTTCGATGAGCTAAAACGTACAAATCGGAGAATCGTACTTCATTATCTTACACTTCCCAGCCTCCTGTGTTCTCTTGTACCCATGTAATTCTTTGAAAATACAGTGTCAAATTTTAGTCGCCTTAATTCTAACTTATCAATTTTGTCGTTTGGTTTCTAGTGGTTGATACATGCGAGTCTATATGAAGTCTTCACCTGAGGTTGACTAAGTTTGGCTCACTGTAGGGTAGGTTTCGGGGACCAAGCATAGAGCTAGCGAAAAATGTCATACATAGCTTCTAGGTCCCAAAAATTCGTTTTGAAGCAAAAGCTTGTTACATGCTCTTAGTTTAGCTGAGCATGTGACTGATTGACTTGGCTTTGTTGTAGAAGTTTCTACTTCAAGCAGAGTATTTAATATAGTATTTTACTGTCTTGTAGGGACTCCCAAATGCTGGCAAATCAACTTTGTTGGCCTCTATCACACATGCGAAACCTGATATTGCCGACTATCCTTTTACGACTTTGATGCCAAACCTTGGACGCCTAGATGGAGACCCTTTGTTGGGGGTAGACGAGTATTCATCTGAAGCAACACTGGCAGATTTGCCTGGTCTTATAGAAGGGGCTCATCTGGGAAAGGTATTAAAAGTAACACTTTGCATTATGTTTAGTCTTTTTCTACCTTGTGCTACACTGGAGATGAAACTTCTTCGTCTTTCTGATAGGGTCTTGGTCGCAATTTTTTGAGGCATTTGAGAAGGACTCGTGTCTTGGTTCATGTTGTTGATGCAGCTGCCGAGAACCCAGTACATGATTACATAACTGTCAGAGAAGTAAGTAAACTTTCATATTCTATCTTTCCTAATATGCATAATATCGAACATAATACAACGTATCACGATTATGCTTTATTTAGTATTAACTTTTTGGAGGTAATGCTTCAGGAACTAAGAATGTACAATCCGGAATACTTAGAGCGGCCGTATGTTGTAGTTCTTAACAAAATGGATCTCCCTGAGGTACAAGTTTTTTTTTTTTTTTTTTTCCATTCACAAACTTCCAGCTGTGGTATCTTCCTATATATCTAGCCCATGGTTGGATATCCAAAGCATTAAAAGAGCCGAATTTCGGTAGAGAAATTCATTGATTGAAGTTTTCACTGAGCTTTTCCATGATAATTTTCTCGTGTCACCGAATCCGAAATCCAAGTAGAGACTTAGTATTTATAATTTATCTTACTTTCTTAAAAAAAATAGAATGAGTCAATTCACGAATCTGGTTTTTCCTAAATCCTCTTGCGATAAATTCGTACCTTACAGGCAAGCAATAGGCTCTCATCTTTAACCGAAGAGATAATGAAAATTGGAATCAGTGTCAGTCCCGGCTCGGAAGAGAGTGATGATCCATTTTCTGCTCAAGATGGGGATACGGACACATCATCTTCTCAGACTTCTATTAAGGAGAAAATGGATAAAGGAATTGAAGAATATGCACGCCCTCTTGCAGTATTGGGTGTCAGTGTCCTGTAAGTTTACCCCTCTTTTCAGTTTATACATTATTATTTATGCCAACATTATTGTCACGGACCTGAACACTTCATCAACCCACTTTATCATTAACATTATTGTGCTAATACAATTCTATTATTTGATTTTCATAAATTTCATGGATCAGTAACTTTGGTAAAGTCACCATCTCAATAGAAGTGTTGATTTAGAAATTTCGAGACTAAATTATATGAACATTTAACTATAGTTAGTAGTCTAGCTCTATAGAGCGTTTGAAAGGAAAACGAAAAGTTCATAAGGTGATTTCTGCTTCATCCTTGGGTTATGTCTAGAGGCTCGAGGTACTTAACCACTGAAGCCTGAACAAATCTCACAGTAGCAATAGCTGGTTTTATGCTTTATGCTTTATGCTTCATCAATTTCTCTTGTATTCTTGATATTATAATATTGATCATTACAGGAGAGGTATCAATGTAAAGGAGATGTTGAAAGAGATAAGGGCAGCCTTGAGGAAGTGTAGAGACTCAAATGAATTACTGGAACCAAGTCGGAAATCTTGAAAACTGTGTATGAGAAATTTTGTAATATTTTTAGACTGAGTTGTGCGAAACCGTAACTTAAAATCACCAGACTCTAATTAACCACCATTGTTGTATAATATATCGAAAAAGTTATAATTTACATGGAATTCGTATACCTCGGTTAATAAACCTTCTATCACCCTTTTGCCGGTTTGTGGTCGAATTCTCATGTTCCTAAGCCTGTAACTGGCCTGGCTGACTGGATCTTATGCTGGTTTCAACAGTGTTTAGGTTGCTTTGATATAAACCTTAAAATTCTTTTAAGCGCTAAGCTAATTGAAGACCCGTTTTTTTTTATAACGAGATCCGGTTATAGTGAGATCCGACTTGGCTACAACGAGATCCTTTTTATTTAAAAAATGCCATCGATATAAATACAAAAATTCCCAAGTTCTACAATTTTCTTTCTTCGAAAACCCTAGCTCTCTCAAACCTAATATTTGAAAATGCTAGATATTTAAAATCCAACAGTATAGACTTGTTAAAGTATGAATTCTCTACACCATTGTGCTATTTTTTTTTTAATTTGGATCTATATTTCTAGTGTTATTTAGAGTTTATTTTTCGGATATAAAAATCGAATTTTCCTCTACTTGTAGTTGTTGTTTGGTTGTTTGATTATATGTATATGCTTAATTAGATCGCTGGTTTCAATTTGATATAAGTTTTGCTGGATTTGGCATCGTAAAACCACGTTCTTGCGTGCATCTGCCATTTCCACGAACGACCCTACGTGGTAATGTCTGTTCTTTTATATATATATATATATATATATATATATATATATATATATATATATATATATATATAACTCAAATTTCTAATAATTTATAATTTATATAATTTCTTATATAATTTATAATTTATATAATTTTTTTTATAAATTTATAATCATATATTTATATAATTCTTTTTACTACATTTTATATAATTATTGAATTGTAATAACAAACGTAAATTTAATGTATTAAATAATTAGAATAATTGAAAATAAAACCAGTAAAAAGTATAAAAAATATTCACCATCATTTCTTTTAGAATGTTCATTCTCCACGTGTAGTTAAAAATTGTAAGAATACACACGCTAAATTCGGCATGAAAGTGTTTTCAATTGGCGAAATTCGGCATGGAATAGTATTTTGAATTAACAAAATTCGGCATGAAAGCGCAAAAATTTGACAAAATTCGGCATAAAAGCGCAAAGATTTGACCACATTCACGCACGAACATGCGTGATTTCGGCCAAATCCACGCACGAATGTACGAAACGGCGCACGAAAATGTGTGAATTTATGTAAAAATATAATTTTTTCCTCAAGCCATATATTTAGAGATGATTTTTTGTTTTTTTTAGGCTCATGGGTTTATAGGTTTATGTTAAATATTAGAGAGATAGATAGTTGAGAGAGAAGAGAAAGATAGTAAAAATGTATGTGTTTGAGCTTTAAATTCTAGGATTTATAGTAGAATTTATTGTTTTTTGAGTTAATGGGTTTATGGATTTTTGAATTTTTTTATGAAAATTAGAGAGAAAAGTAGAGAGGAGAGGGAGAGAGGAGAGGAGGTAAAAATGAGATGTCCAAAAAATTATGGTTTTTATATGTAGTGGCATTTTGGTAATTTCACGTTTTAAAAAAAAATCAAGATTTGGAATCTCACTATAATAAAAAAATCTTATTTTAGCCGTGGCCTTCTTTTAAATATTTATATTTGTTTTCGAATCTGAATTTACCTGGACCTAACCTGGATATTAAATGGCCGGCTTTTTTTTTTTTGTTACAGAAAGCTTGTACATATCCAATATTTTCCACCCTTAGTGTCACCTTTTTTCTTGTTTCAGAATTATTATATGTTTCAGGATTATTATATGAGAGTGGCCTAAAGAATATGAAAATTATCTTATAAGGTAGATGAAATTTGAACGTCTTTTTTTTTTCAGTTTTTTTGGGTGAAAGTAATTTTATTTTGTTAAATTTTATTTCAAGTTTGATAAAAATTAAATAAAAATTATTATGTTTTACGAAATATCGATATAGAAGATAATTTTGTTTTGTTTTTTTATATAAGTGTGTGCTCGTTTGTTTGCGATATCTAATGTTGTGAATTATTTAGCTGAGACTCTAATGACTGGAATCTCTTATGTATATAAGAGACTTTATGATGTTTTTATGTACCATAAATGTTATTTTTGTTGATTTTGTGTTAGAGCGATGATTGCATAAATAAACAAAACTAACTCATATGCAAACCAAAACTAACAAAAATAATCGTTGGATAAAACCAGCATTTGTAATTTTTTTTAATTCCGTGATCAATTCGGCTGATTGGTTAAAAATCTTAACTTTTTTAAGGTTAAACCATTAATGTTAAATTAGCAGGCACACCGGACGTGTTAAAATGAAGGTTAAATGATGTAATTTTTGTTAGCTCGTTCAATTCCCAGAACTAGCTAACATATAAATATTTTATATTTTAGTCGTTAATTTTTTTTTCGATTAGAACGTAATCAAATTACTTACCTAAAAAAAAAAAGTAAAATCATCTTTTTCCGTAGGTAGTAATAATCTTAACACAAAAGATTATACACACTCTAAGTACTTAGTAGATCGATGTTGATTGCGCCGTAAAAATCGCACACTGACCGACATTGGAAAAAACTAAGACGTGTATGGCATTTTGAAGGACAAATATACCTTTACTTTTGTTTTAGGCAGCCTCCAGCAACTCTAATGATGTAAGGTTTTTGGAGAAAAGTCCAGCTTGAGTTGAACTATAGGATCGAGCAGCTAGATTACCTTGTTCACAAGGTTAGTCAAGCTCGATCCAGTTTAGATAAGTCTTGTGTCTAGGATTCCTCGCTTGTTCTTATCTGCCTTATCTTGTTTCAGAGTGATATAGTCATAATTTCATCAAATTTCTTGTCTTTTCTCTTCTAGCTTTCTCCAACTTTCCAAAATACTTTTTGGAGTACAAGACTGATCCATATTGATTAATGATTATCCTTACACGACATCTACAGCTGCAAATTTTCGAAATTTTCAACGTAAACCAATTTTTCAAGTTGTTATCAAGTCACATGCATAATATTTCAATTATTTTTGTATTTATTTAATAGAAAATAAAAAACTAGCAAAAAAAACAAGGATATTTTATTAAGCAGAACTTCAAACCGCATATAATATATAATTTGGTTATTTTTCGTGATGTTCTTAATATGACACTGGTATAAAAAATCATAAGCACCGGCTAATTCGATGTTCTTCTATGTACACCTTATTATATATGACAACATTCCATCTATTTTCACCTTAAATGATGCCGAGAGTGCAAAATGTATTTTTCTTCTTTATTAATGCAAACGTACACA